>OX465379.1:7836672-9097172 GCA_950004255.1 Mesopsocus fuscifrons | reverse complement strand
CACCAAGCTTCTCTAAAAACAAAAAATCGCTTGTTAATTATTTTCATTATGAAACGTGATTTTCTTCCCCAATTAATTTTTTTTACGTTCTTTCGCCTTCGCCCCCTACCTATAGCAAATAGTATATTATAAAAGATACTTACTCAATAAACGAGTACCCCATGAGCCGCACTGCATGTGTGAAGAATGCGCAAACAATTATGTTGATGTGCCCGAATTTCTTTGTTAGTTTTTCCGCACCGTACAAAAATGGCATGGAACTTATGGTTCCTACCGTTACAGTAATACCTGAAAAGATAGAGAACTAACAGCTGTGGTACTGTTTTGGGTCTTTGGTGTTGGGTCGTAAAAAGTGCATTTTCCAGTATCTTACCAAGAAGGTAGTTGCTGGCGCCGAGTTCTTTCAAATAAAGGAAAACGTAGCTCTCGATGAATCCCCAAAAGTTTCCCAGTAAAAAGAGAAAGAATATGAAGAGAACGACGTGGGGCATCCGGACGATGGCCAGAGTGTCTTGGAGGATGTTGTCTGCTGGCAAGGACTGTACCACTGGCATCAGGGTCACGGTGCATATTGACACAAGTAGAAGGATGTCGTAAGCGTAGAAAGCTGCGCTGTAGTCGGTGTAACCTGTGAAGAAGGGAAAAATTGAAATAAAAAATAAGTGATTTAAAATGACATGCTTTTCAAACTTTTCCTAAAAGTTTCCGAAGAAAGTAAGCACTGTGCATATTTTTTTTAGTAATTATGTAACGGAAAATCACCAACATTCAGTCACGCATAGAGTATTTTTTTTTCGCCTATAGAGCAGACGGAGGGATGGAAAAAGCCGTCAGCCATTCCAGACTTTGACGTATTATTGTGTGAAACGTTATGTGGAATCTCAATAGATACAATTCATCACTACAGGAATTAGTTAAAAATAATAGTTACCTACCTGAGTAGCTGAAACTGTCAATGAGAACTCCAGTAAGAGGTGAAAAAATAGCCATGCCGATGCTAGAAAAGAGTCGCTCCCTGCCGAACTCCCCGCCGAATCGTTGAATAAGAATTAGGGCGATTGGGTCCAAAATTGTGACACAGCCGCTTAGCATTGTCGTCCCAATGAAACGTAGTGCGAAATAAATCCAGAATATGTTGTCATCGGACTCTTTGTAGTCAGGTGGGCAAATTTCTGGGCCTCCTTCGCTGAAATAATTGTAAGCAATTTTAAAACTCTGTAGGTAAATGAGGGAATGGATGACTTTTTTGTCAGATTGAGTCCTTACATAAAGTTGCATTTTTGAAGCATGCAGTCGTCAGCAAGGTCTTTCAGTTTGATGTATGTTAAATTAGTTGCCATGACTATTCCTCCGCAGCGAAGGTCAAATTCTTCCAATGCGGTGACGTTGACTCCAGCTTGAATCAGCAGTTCAGCTTCAAATCGTGTGCGAAAGTCGGTCACAGTTTCGTTCTCGTCGGGTTCGACTTCCAAACCTGAAAATCATAACATAATTACCGTGAAGTCTCATTTTATTCATCTTATATTTTCTTTCCGCTAGATGCCGGCATACTTTCTGGTTCAATATTTTTTGCACGTACCCAGTTGTTCGATGGGGTCACCAAGATTCTGATGCATATCCACATAAAAAATGGCTGCGTCTTCATCTTCTTCTTGTGGTGGAAATTCTTGTAGAATGGATAGCTCTTTTGCTTTATCTTTCTTTCCCTTCTTTCTTACTTTCTTCGGTTGATTCCTGAAAACCAGAGTTAGCTCTCATATACAAGTATATTTTGGTCGAGAAATATATAGGTAGGTACCGAGGGGGTAACCACTCCAGAGATTCCTTGAGATTCCATAAATATTTCCAAAGATTCCCAACGATATTCATAGAAAGATGAACCCCCAAGGGGTGACCACTCCAAAAAAAATTCCAAGATTCCCTGAGATTTCATAAAGATTTCCAATGATTCCCAACGAGATTCCCAACGAGATTCCTGGAGTGGTTAACCCCTCAGTAGGTACTTACAAAATCGAATTATTTTTCCCATATAAAAAGTGTAGATCTTCTTTAGTGGCATTTCCATTGGCAGGTTTCTTAGCACTAGCCGGCGTGATGACTTTTCCATCCTTATTGACAGCAACTTTGTTTGAAGGCTTCTTCTTTTTTGGTGGGTCAGATCCGAAGTGAACTCCAGAGAAACTGTTTGGGTTTTTCAGATTGATCATCGTTGGTGGCATAACGGCTATGTTGGCTGGAACTACGGGTATTTTTCGAGGCTTTGATGGGTCAGGCTCATCGTCTTGAAGAAGGCAGTAATCCACGCAATCGTCCAAGACCTATTCCGATTAAATAAAATTGATTTTATTCCTTTTAATCGTGATTGACAGTCCATAAGTGAATTATTACGTTATGGGTATGGGGATATGAGAATAAGTCAAATTTGTGGATACCTCTGTACCTTTTCCTACGTATACTTGCCATATCTAATTCTTCTTCATCCGGGCATTCTCGGCTAGGGCATGGACTCCACCAAACCTGTTTAAAAAATAAATGTGGTAGATTTTCAGTCATATTCTTTCCAAAAAACCATTGGAAATCTCGAACTCAACGCCGATATGAACACAATGAAAATTTTTGTAATACTAACTTCTACAAGTCCTGTGTCCGGATGTCGCACCACGTACGCTGCAGGCATGACGCCAGGTAGCTCCTGGTGCGGAATAAAAAGTAGTGAGTGGTGAAAAATCAGATTCAGAATCAGGCTGATGATCACCACTGGCTTGTAATTTCCCAGTTTGTCCACCAGATATCCTGAAAACCACAGTTGAATGGAATCAAAGTGCTATTTTGAGGTTTACACCATTATCGCTTTTTTCGGCTATAGAAGTGAGAGTGAATGTTTTTTAATCTCGATCTCAACTGAATTCGAACTCAAATATATTCTTCGAAATAATAGAGTACATTTACTGCATGGATGTGTAGTCGTACATTCTAATTTCTGTGAGCTCTGGTTTGGTAGATGGTGTAGATATCTATATATTATTATCTGTACAAAATTGTTTGTCGCCAGTTTTTAAATAACTTAATCGCTATATCCAATGTGCCAGTAGTTGCCTACACTTGGTTGCAGGCTCTTGTAATTTCTATAGCCAATGTGCCAGTAATTGCCAACACTTGGTTGCAGCCTCTTGTATGTTCCTCCTGGAGTGCCTGGACCACCCCAATGGAATGGTTGCACTGACGCATAATTCCTTTTAGCAGCAACGTAATCTCCCCAAATGTTCCCGTGCAGTCCAAATGCCTCCTCTTGCTGCCTTCTGGCAGAACTGGGTACGTAACCTCCCCAGCTGGAAGCAGCAGTATGTCCTAAGGCTGAAGGTTGTACCATCGAGGTGTATTCTCTTCCAACTGCTTCCGCTGCGGTCAGCATATCTGCAGGCTGCTCTGCGGGATAACTCTCAGCGAAAGAATATCGACCAATGGGCCAGTCGCCCGGCTGTGCTGTGGCATAATTCGCTGGCAAACTTGAGGACCGACCGATAGGCCCAGCCCAGTGGTCACCAGGCTGCGCACAGACGTATGATAGCAAATTCGAAGCTATCACGGCCAAAAAAGGAAGCACAGGATACGACCCAGCCATTTTTTATAGCAGTACAAACGTCCAACTGACTTTGCTCGCCAGTTCACTCTTATTTTATACCCACCTATAACATGGCCTATTGGAATAAATGGCAACTGCTTTTATTATCGTGGCGACTTTTCAAGACTGTTCAATTTGTTCCAGTTTCCATTTAACGCTTTAGAACGTACCTACTTAAATTACCTCATTAATCCTAACAGTAAATGTCAGGCTGAGAGCTGAGAGTGTCTGCTGTAGTTGTACTAAGTAACTATTCAATTTTTCGTTGCACAATCTAATAATTCATAAGTAGGTACCTGTGTCGTCTCTGGCCGGCTTACCTGTGATGGGTGGCGCCAGAAACGTAGTTAGGGGGAGTAGCAGGTAAATAATGCCGATGTCTTCTACAGTCAGTCCAATACTCTGCATGTGGACCGTCAGGTAAGGGATCAAGCAGGCGGTCGCTGAAACCCCCAAACCGTACAAAAGGTGATTAATTAAATCCAATACTACATTCTTCTGCCAATCTAAACTTGGTTTAAGCTCGTCACTTCCTGATTATGTAAGCTCGCCAGGTTGGACTACGATTATATTTTCTGTTGGTAGCTTTTATAAAGCGTGGCCTCAGTAAACTTGTCCTTATCCCTTTCGAAAAGAAACTTTTTGTCGTCACTAGAGTGGACCTTAGCAAGCCCTTCTTACGGAACTAGATTCCAACTTGTATGTCCCCATCTGAAAAACCAAAACAGGTGTATCTCAAGAATGTATAACAATGAATTGTACATACCTCCGTACATGGCGAAGAGGGTTACTTTTAAAAAGAATAAATTCGGATTCACACCTGTCCGAAAACAGAGGTTCTCGAAAAAAAGTTTAATTTTTGTCGGAGGTTCTTCAGGATCCGCTCCGTCCTCTCCGAGTTTCCCTTCTTCCGTATTTCCCTTTTCCGCCACATCTTCGTTACTTTTCTTCTTCTTTTCATGTCCTGTTTGTATTTTGTTTTCAATTCGTTTTGGTGGTTGCAGGCTTTTCTTTTCGGGTTCTTTTTCCTCGGAGTCGTTGTTCAGTTTATCATTGTCGATTTGTACCATTTTCTGTGGGATTTATCAGAAACAATTTTGCTATTGCCACAGCACCACAAAGGGTAGGTTTTTCTTCTACATATTTTCATAATTTTTAGAGAGCTCGTTCAGAGTTCTTAGATTTTGGTCTCGGATGTTCTACATTTTCATTACAAAAATAGACACCTATACAGGATGTTTCAGACCACCCGTGCCACTAGTTTTCCAGCGAAACCAGACAAGATAGAGGGATGAAATAAAATAGCGAATACAAAAATACAAAAATACAATAGCGAAGGGAAATATGGTCACGTGGTCGGTCGCCATTTTGAAACTATGGGAGCTAAGTGAAATCTGACAAGTGATTTAAGTTAGGCTTTCCAAGACCTTTCTTTTGATGTGTCACATGATATGCCTTTCATTTGAAAATTCCGAGATCTCACACATGACCCCCCTGAAATTCCCCCTTACGGGCGCCTATGGTCAACGCCACTAATTTCCAGAAATAGATCACCCTCGACATAGATTGCAAAATTTTTATTTCATCCCTCTCTCTTGTCTGGTTTCGCTGGAAAACTAGTGGCACGGGTGGTCTGAAACACCCTGTATACTTATAGGTATACGATGGTGTGGTACATTTGCTAAATTGGATTTTAGGAACGAAATTGCAGAATTCTAAGATGCAGTCATTTTAAAATTATTCACTCAACAAAAGGCTGTTGAACAGTAAGTAACTACTTCTTTGTTGAGTGTGAATTATGTCGTAGGTCACTCGGCAAGCTCACGTCTGAAGCCTGTTATACTGCGTGTGATGTATTTATATGTATAAATGATTTGTTATTGTGAAGCTTTCTATAGTATCAGTCGTAACTGTGAACTAGCTGAGATACTGTACCTTCTAAAATTAAATTTACAGATAAAGGACCTATGAGTAAAGATGGAGCTACTTCCTATATACATACCGCCTCGTAATCGATCATATTTACTTTGCTTATCGACCTATAAGGAGTGATTTGGGTCGGAAAAACCCCTCAGAACTCTTCACGGTCGTTAGAAAGGTTCACATGTTTATGGTGAGTGCTTGTTTGCATACAGCACTAGGTCTTTAGCTGAAGACATGACGGCAGTTGCCTTGAACTCCGAATCTTGTTGTTTGTGTTGGAAGATCGTAAAACATTGCTTTTGTGTGGATTCGAACCCTGAACACGAGTCAGCAAGTCACGAGTGTCAATTGAGATTCGAACCTGGCTGCTACTCTTTGTACAAACAGGACACCGGTACAGCCCGGTCTCTGTGCCTTCTGAATGAACGAAATCGAAAGATTGTTAGGCTGTCAACACTTCCAGAAGGGACCTTTCCCTGTTCTTCTACTATTTCTGAAGTGGCTGAACTCAAAATTAAAATAAAGTAACCTTTTATGACCTGTGAAAATGAACGTATGCCGTATAGTTGGAAATGGAACAGAACGCTTTAGGTGCATGTGCAATAACGCACCGACATGCAGCTTAATATTCCATACCAACTTTCTTGTCAAGCTCCGTTCCGTTTAATCACCTTTATACATTCAGACTTCTACGAAAAATGTTAGTACAGCATATGGAACGAATTCTTTTGAAGAAAATAAAAGAAAAGAAAACAATACCTACAATTTACCCATACCACCACTAAGCTGCGTCCCACCGTGGTCGATTAAGAGAAAACCGCCGATTTTGTCTCATGCACACCGTGTTAAATTCCCGAGGAAGTCGACGGTTTTGCTTTAACCGACTACGGTTGGTTGTTGTTTTACAAAACGTACCGGAGTGAGACTTTAACCTCCCGTTATATCCCCTTCCAGACTGATTTGAAGGGAGTAAGTAACTAATATAGCTGAAAAGTGATAGCAGATTTGTTCCGTATAGAATGAGGTTGGAATAATAGGTATGCTATTCTACAGACTCACCTACTGTAGTTTCAGCTGGAAGAAATTTGAAATAGATACAGAATCATATGTTTGGATGAACTATGGACATAACCGCAAGGTCTGTATTCCTCGGGGTCTTCGGGGAGACTGATAAGCCCCTGATGGGAAGACAATGGTGACTGGTTGTCGCGGTTGTCGAGACGGCAAACAGAGTCAACAAAGATGATGACGGCTCGTGCCCAAAGTTCGCTTGCTCTTTGAATGCATGTGGTTATATACCATCCCGCTCGATCAGTATTATGTGGTTTTATTGAATCATACTTTGAACTGCTTCTTACCATACCATACGTTGTCAGATCCTCGGGGCCTGTACGTGAAAGGGTAAAAATAAGTTCCACCATTCTTTAACAGAATATATTAGTCCAAATGGTTATGTACCCACCATTAAAGGTGTTTTTTTACATTATGTACAAAGTAGACTAGAAGTAGGTAATATTCTTGGGTTGTTTGTCCAGGTTAGGAACACTTCCACCTGGGTCCTTTTTGTCTTCTATTTTTGACACATTTTCTTTTTTCTTTTGTTTCCCTTTGGTAATTTAGAATCAGTTTTTGTCCTGAAATTTGGCAAACGTAGGGTGATCCTCTTGGGCTAATTTTAATTTATAATATAACGGTATAAGTCTTTTACTAGGTCCTACTCAAACAACAAAAGAAAAGGTTGAAGAAAAATGAAGTTCGTAACGAGCAGCACCTGATTAGGTAGTTATGCCTTATTAGCTACCCGCAGTACAAGAACATTACTGGGAATTTATTTTGAACAGGCCTCTTGAACAGATCTTCTTGAGCTTAAAAAGCTGCTGGGATAAATAGTTAACTACAATTTACAGAACTGAAGTCATCGTTTAAAATAATGAAATTTTTAATCCTCTTATAATTAATTAAAAATTTTGGCAATCTACCTACGTACTAACTATCCTACTCAACAAATTGGTTTTAATTATTTACAAAATTTCCTGGGTACCTAGTTTTCGACCGGTTAAAGACAGAGGTAGGACGCTGCTATGCGGCAAATAAGGATATGCTTTTTTTAGGTTTTCGAAACTGTAAAATTCACGGGTCGCAAATAGCGCTCTTGTAAGTATACATGCAATATTTCAGGTAAATTCTTTATCAACAAATATTTTGAAAAAAGGCAGAACACAAGATAGGAAAGTACTGAAATTTGGTTTCTGCCTACCCTGGTAGTGAGTTGCTTAAACTACTAACTGCTAACAATTATTTCACCTGTTTAAAATTCAACAAATGCTGGTGGTAAATCTAATAATAGTAGGTATAGGTACATATTAAGTATGTCACTGGTCCTTAGAGCATGAATCCCTCTTCACTACACTGAACAAGACAATTTATGTAACTACTTGTGCACTGAATCACAGTTGGGCTATTCTAATAGCTTGAGAGTTTAGAGTGTTGGGTAGGACAGGATGGACAGTATCCACATATTATACATACGTGTACTTACCTACCTATTGAGTTGGTAATCAAGAAAATTATTCTTTTAGTAGATACCAACTTTGGAAAAAAATGTTTCTTTCCCGTTTTCATTCTATACTTACCTTCGTAAAGTAGGTTTCACTATAAAACCAAAAATGGCTTTCACAATAATATTTAACGTTTTTTGTTGTTTATGGATTCTATAGTACATCCAGCTCCATGCTTGGTAATAACTTGGGATATGATTGGTGGTAGGTTTTTTCGTGTCGCTAGAATTCGTCAACTTTGTTTAGGTGTACGTTTCAACAAGTTCAAGTTAAAGATGGAAAATGAACGTGAAAGACACAGTAATTTTCGGATAAAGGTATTAAATTACAATCCCTGCCTGTTTCGCATCCAAATGATTTGAAAGTATGAAAGTTATCGTTATTGCTAACGCACGGATAATCCCCTCGAAAGCTAACGATAAGATAAGGGTGCTATCGTCAGGATGGCGGAAGCCACTAACTTTTCTTAACGACAGGATAACGCTATAGTTTACACTATAGTATACACTATAAAGTGCTGAAATCCAGCCCAAGTCGAAAACCTGGTTTTCTTGTTATGTTTGGAATAGGTGGGCATCAGTTCTACTGGGCAACATCAAAAGTACTTTTGAGAATTAACAATATTAAGAAACATCTACTTTTAGGTAGATCAAAGGAAGGAAGAGGCAAGTAAGTTTCTTTAGCGAAATAAGTTCAACACCTCATAATGATAAGTTACCGTTACCTAGCTACAGAAAAAACTGGTGTTTTCGTGGGGACCCCCCCCCCCCCCCTCCCCCTCCTCCTCGAACCATTGTTCCGTAAATACCCCTGGGTCATAAGAAAATTTGATTACTGGGACCCTCTCGTAATTTTTATTCGGCTGGTATTTTGCGCACAGTATTTTTAGATGTTTTTGTTCCAGCAGAATCCCATCTCCAATTCCATCGCTATTGAAAACCTGGATGCGTGCACGTGCCATATGAAAATTATGAGGTGGTGCCGTCTTTAAAAACCCTGGGATAGAACAGTGGTCTCGTGTTATTGCTTTCCAGTCCATCCAGCGGCGCTTGATTGACTGAGCCTGCTCCGAGCATAGCATGCCAGAGAAAGGTTCCAATCTTTCTGATTGTTCGCACACTCGTTGATAGAGAGGCGATAAGAAAATGATCCAAAACTACACCACCGGTCCCTCTAGAATGTGAGTTCTCGGTGGTAAAGCTGCCTTCATGGTGGCTTTATATAGCCGTGAGTTTGTTTCTTGATGGTAAGGAGAATCTCTCGATTTTGGGCATCGCAAGAGTCCCTTGGGCTGGGGGGTGCAGGAGGCAGCTCTCCATCCAGCTCTCGGCTTCTCGACCTCCGCCGAGTTTTTAGAATCCCTGGCGTTCTTGTAGGTGTCGCTTCTGCACTGGCAGCATGCTGGAGACTTGTTGTTCGTACTGGGGCCACTACTGGCGCTACGTGTTGATGAAGGCTTGAACTCCTTGGAGGAGTTTCAAGAGATTTAGAGGAGTACTGAAGAATGCCAGGATTACGTTTTGGAGTTGCTTTGCCTTGACTTACTGTGAATTTTTGGTTAGTAGAGTGCTGGAGACCTGCAGGCGGGGCGACGCGTGACGAGTCGCAGCCCTGGTGGTGAGACTTACTGTCAGAATGGAATGCATGGTGATGGGCTGTTGATCGTATGATGTCCGCAGCAAAATGATAAGGAGCTCTTCGACTCGAATCGTCGTAAGATTGAGCAGCCTTCTGGGATAGTGATGACGTTCTCGGTGGTGTGGCATGGCTCTTATTTGATGATGAATCGTACAAGTGACCTTTATGTTGATGGGAAGAATTCCGGGGAGGGACATCGAATGACTGGGGCGCTCGACCGTGTGGCAGATTTGTTACTGGTGTTTCGAATGAAAACCCGTGGTAAGCCCCTACTGGTTGCCGTAAAGGGGCGTCGAACGAAGATGAGTAATACTGTGACGTATTACGAGTTGGGGTCGCCTGTGAGTTGCTGACTATCCGCACTGGTGTTGATGCTGCGTTACCAGCTCGCGTACTGGTGTTACCTCCCCTTGTTGCTTGTGCGGTTGGAACTATTTTAGTAGGAGTGGCCTGTGTGTTTGAGGAGCTCCGAGAAGTAACCGACTGAGCATTCGTACTTCGCGCTGTTGATGTCGATTGAGTTTTACTCGAACTTCGTGTAGGAGTTGCCTGAGTGTTAGCGAAAGTCCGTGTGAGTGTTGTATGTGGGGATTCACTTGTCTGGGATGAATGCTGCACCGTTACGACGGGACCATCCTTACGACGTCGTGGAGGTTCAGGCACATCAGGTCCCGCTTGTGTGACAACGTAACGCTGTTCAGGTACACTGCTACTACGGCCCATGCTTCCACATCGCGCTGCATCGTAGCGAGAACGGTGACCTTCCTGGCACCGTTTTTCTTTCGGAAAGGTTTCAAAACACTTTTTATAGTCACTTTTGAATTTCTCCTCTGGAATGTAGATAACAGTCGTAGGTTGCGAGCGGTAAGACTCAGGTGCACTGTAGGCGCGCGTTTGCAATTGCTTGAGAGCATTGTTTTTCGGTGGAACCTGCGGCTTGTCCTCATTCTTAGCTTGTTTCAGTATAGTCTGTTTCTGACTTTGAGTCATTTCCGAATAGGAACATTTTTCCGCATTACTGTTTTCGTTGCATTTCGTGTTGTTTTTAATGGTTTTAAGAGTAACTTTATGTTCTAATGTAGCGTAGTTAACAGTCTGTTTTTCGTTGTTTTTTGCGGCTGTTGTGGTGGTATTTTTTGTGGTTGTAGTGGACGGTGTGGTTGGAATCTCCACAAGGGTCAGGTTGAGTGGCTTATTGTCTAAACTTTTACTGCGACCGTGGGTAGCGCGAGGTTTTTCAGGGACTACTGTGTCATATAACGAAGTATCACTTATGTTAATTTTGGGAGTGGGCAGATTTCTTAAGGTGGCAACAGGACTGCGAGGAGGAGAGGGCAGGCGAGGCCGTGCCTTTACATCTGGACCAGCTAGGCGGAGGGTAGCAGCTTGGCTGATGATGGGTAGGTTCACGTGACTGAGGGTCAGGTACTTGGTCCGATCAGTTGTCGTGGTGTCCTCTATAGTGAGGGACTTTGTGTGAGTTATATCTAGATGTGAGCGTCTTCGTGCGTTCATGTCGGGTGGGCTGCTCGTCAGCCAAGAAGTAGCATCCTTACTCAGGCGCCGACCAATCGCTGCTGACGTCTGAAAAAATTATATAGAATGATCCTGGGTAGGTCGTATACAGTTGAGATACCTTAATTCTGCACATACTGTGAAAATGTAAGTATATGTACCTCTCTCGCCGAGAGCCTTCCTTCTGAGTCTAAACTTGTCAGACTTTTATCCTTGGGACTGCGAGGAGACCGTGGTAGGGAGAAAAGCTCTTTGGAGAAACGGCGAATGTCAAGCCGGCTGGCTGACCTCGCAGTACGTCTTTGGTGTAACGATTCTCCCTCCACGACTTTCCCGCTAAAGGCTTGTTTGAGCGAGCGGGGAGACGTCAGGAAAGAGCGAAGCGGGGAGCGAGGGGAACCACCGAGACCCACTGGTGGCTCAGCAGGGAACCGTTTGTCATCACGATCCTCCTGTTGAGCTCTGCAAACAAGTCATAAGGTGTGATTGGCGTGTGTCGTACGGTACGGTAGCCTATTAATTTTTGTAAGAAGTGCTGAATATTGCTCACTTTCTGATTTCCTGAATCATCTCGAAGAATTGAGCCTTACTCTTCCTCCTGCGCCGCTGTTCGTGCTCCTTCTGAAACAAAGGGCCAAACTCTAGCAAATACTATCACTGACAACGAACCCATCCCATTTTTTGTTCCTAATCATTTTGTATTAACGAACCCTTCGTACACTCTTTTGGAAGAGTGATGTGATTTGCCCTTGTCGTAAAGTGTGCACCAACTCTCGAGCCGCGTGGTGTGGGGAAACCAGTTCTACGCAGTTGATGAATCGGTACAGTTTCTGAAAGATTAAGACGAAGATATTTATAACGGTCCAAAAGTATGGATAGAAAGCATGCGTGCATAGGTCCCAGACATCAGTCTATACCTGGCTAAAGAACATAATGTTGCGAGAACGCCATATGGTTCCCTTTGGCTGATGCCTTAAAATAGGCAGTGTGTAGCGGTAGAACAAGTGCTCCATGATCAATATCAAAACACCAACAAACATTCCCAGGCCAAGGAGGATGAACACACCTACAACAGAAACATGGGGAGCGATTAGATACATTAAAAGTTAACAACAAATGTTTTCGTATTCGATCGTGATAACTTCACAGATAGAAGGTTTATTTACCAGCTACAGCAGCGACGCCGAGTGGCCGGGGTTGTGCCATATCGAGGTCGACAGGAGCGATCATTTTGTAACATGGTAGACCACCGTACCATTTCTCCTTCAAAATATCGATATAGCCGTTGTTGTTGTATTTGCTGATCACAGCCGAAATGCTTTCCTGAAATTTCATTTCAGTTAATTCAAAAACTGCTAAAGCTAGGTGTAACAAAAGTGACCCTAAAACCCAAAGTCTGTGTATTCTGGATGTTTCCTTTTATTGGTAAAAATAAAGCAAGGCATCGTACTGGATTTGTCACGGTCATTTCGCGTCATCGGGAGACCTTTCAGCCAACGTCTCACATTCAGTACAATAATCCAGATCGTCTGGCAATTTACTTACCTTTAGCGGAAAACCCTTATTCATGCCGATGGCATAGGTATCTTCATTGATAGACTCTATAATTTTCTGAAGCTTACAGCCATGATCTGTCATTCTATAGTAGTCCAGTATAGGCGTATCAGCTATTAGAATGTCCAGTGACCCGTTTCTGGAACACATTATTGCATTTAGAACAGTAGTCATTTGATAATGTCTGGAGGGTGAGGCACTGGGGTTATTTCATATACCTTCCTACCTCTTTCTTAGTATGCTCGGTGATTCCTATACTGTCGACCCTTTTGAAAAACAGCTCTGTTTTTAAGGCAAGACCTTGACAAGCGATGGATTATGTTCAGTAACTTTGAGATCGCATTTCCAGAAATTCATGCTCCTGTACCTTGAGATAATATAATGAGGCATACTCACTTTAGTAAGGCAATTCCAGACTCAACGTCCTTGAATGAATATTTCCGCATATGCTCTGACAGATGAGGGTTGGCCATATTAATGTAGTACTCTGCTGCTGAAGCTCGAGGTGCACCAACCCTTTGAGTCAGCAGCTAAGAGAAAATTGAAAAGAAGTTTCAGTTATGAAAAAGATTGAATGTGAGAAGTACGGTTTCTGTTTTTGTTTTACAATATACTTACACTGCCATCATAGTAGTCACTGACTGAGTTATGGAAGAAGAGCCCTGCGATGAGAGCAGCAATGTTGGCTGTGTATGAAGCGACGAAAATGACGGAAAATCCTCCCCAAACGTTAATGAGGAATTTATTTGGCCAGCTCTTGGGTGCTTTGAATGCTACCAAGTGCCCGCACAAAAGGCCCCAGCATACCTGAAAATCAGTGCAATGTCATCAACTCACCAAAGGTTGTTTCAAGTGGTTTGGAAAAAAGTGTGCCAAATTGGGCAGTATTTTTTCGTCCTGCAGCTACGCGAGTCAACATACTCTACCTTAATAATGGCAGAGAAGGAGAGAACTTCTTCAGGATACCTACCCACAACGCGGAGGCAATAGAAAAATTGCGGGAGCGCTGCCTCCCCCAGGGGTTGAGGCCGAATGGGCTGAGCCACTCGTAGCATGCAACAGCCATTGCTGTGATGTTGAGTGAGGTGAAAATGGCGATCCATAGCTCTGGGCTGAAGGGCAGGAGGAAAGCAAGCAAGGGAACTTCACTTCTTTGCGAGGGAGCGGCTAGAGACAGAAAAATAGACCACTATAAGCCCCTTTTTACGGGTGTTGGTGCAGCGCTTTTCGTAGGAAACGCAGTGAGTTTTGAACTACAGTACCAGAAACTTGAAAACTTGGTATAAATAGAATTGTTTACCGAGAAAAGAAACTCCACTGAAGAAGTAAGGCGTCGAGAAGTCGATGACCTGAGAGCGTTGCTTGGAGACACTCAGGGCGGCAAAGCTCATGTGCGCTCCACCAGAGACGAGGTCCCCTACAATACCGTTCCATTTTGGCCGTGGAGTACCTGAAAAAATATAGACAGTAGGGATGATCCGATGATCCTCACACAAATTTAGTTCCTGTTCACTTGCACCTGACACTGGTATTTTTGAAAAAACTGTGCTATATTTCAGGTGACGTTACCGTGATGGCCCGCGTCCCAAACGTGTGTGGTGGCACCATAGAGGCCATCTGGTGTTATGTAGAGGTGAAATTCAAATTGAAGTTCCTGTGCAACGTTCTCTAGTAGGTCCATAGCCATCCCGTAGCAGCAACTGCTTTTATATTTCCGCTTGTTGTAGTCTAGATACGGTGAGTCAGGAAGGGGGCGCTCTGTTTTCTCGTCTCCTCCTAAAAAATAATATTTACGGGTACCAAGTGCTTACAAACTTAATAACTGTCCATAATTGTATAGCTGGAAACTGTCTTGTTTCGCCAGTGAAATCATGTTTCAATTCACACATGTTTAACTTCGGAAAAACTGTGATGGCCCGTATCCAGAAAGCGGTCATGGGGGGGGGGGGGGGGGGGGTTCGGGGTCAGGGGGGAGGGTTTTTTAGCCTAAATTTGTTTTCTGCACGTCGGCAGTCCCATGTTAATTTTCCGTTCACCCCTTAACCCCCCCGGTGGATACGGCTATGGTGTGATTCAAAAGCTGATAACTGATGTCAATCAAACTAAACTTCGCCTGCAAAATCATGATTATGTAGTCGATGTACATGGGTTTTTATTTCGTCTGCAATGACTTTCTTTTGCTGACCCAAAAATTTTGAATTTTCGTGGATGTAGATATTATTAAACTTCCTTTTTGAATATGTGACTTGAAGTCGGAAACCCCATCACTCATCAATAAATTTAAATAAAGTGCAAAGACCCGAAACGTATTGTGCGTAACTCCAAAACAACCTAGAAAAATATTCAAGTCCCTACCCAGCTCTTCATCCTCTTCTTCTTGTCGTTCCTGTGTTTCCATCTCATTGAAGACGAGAGTTAGGTTATCTTTGTCTGAATTGAGGACGCGGTGGCAGATCACTCCTCGCAGGCACTGTCCGTCTTCATCCAGAGCTCCTTCCATCACAAACGGTGGCGCCAGCGCCGTTACTATCCTGAAATAATAACTTAAAGTTTAAGGCAGTTACCTTCACTCTTCGTGGGTGTCGTGTTGTCAGTCAGTTCGAAAGGGCAATTTATTTGGTTCAGTTTCGGTAAGTATTGTACCTTCTGAAGATAGATCATTCTTTCGCACCTAAACACACTTCTGGTTCTGGCGCTGAGAGCTGAGGCAACCAAGTCCCCACCAGGCCAAACGATGGTGTCCAAATGAGCAATTCTTCCAGTGACCCGTCCCACCTGCCTCCAAGCCAAAACTGCGTCCTGAACCACGCTTGCCTCATTCTGAAAGTTGATGTTGAATTTCTCCGGGACCAGGTTTAGGATCTGAAAGCTCCCGAGTAGTGAGCGGTCGGCTCGGTCTCCTTCTTGAAAAGTGGCGTCTCCTGACAACGTCTCCTTCACTACACGACTAATTTCCCTGCGGAATTTCAAGAAAAGCGATCACCTTTATTTTTAGGGCAGAAAAGTGAAATTTTATTCCCCTATTAGTGTTGGAAAAATGTGGCGTACGAATGTGGTAGCCTTACGTACCTGGCATACTGTATTGAAAAGTTCCTGTTATTGGGAGTAGGTCGGAGCCAGCACGAAGTGTCAGAGTCCAGGGCGCTGATCCAGTCAGCATTAGCTTTGAGGACAGTGTGGAGTGCGCTGACCAGCAGACGCACCGTGCCCTTCACAAGATGTCGGTCGAGGCGGACAGGCTCAGGTTTTACTGCCAGCATACCTTCGACCCAAATTTTAGTGTCGTTAAATGCTGATGATCTCCAGGGCAGAACCGAGTCACTATAGTCTCTAGAGTAGTCTATAGTAATTAACTCCTAAAAGATTGCGGCACCCACGGCGGTAGGTAACGTGCCCCACGTACCTATTAGTAATAGATGTGCGTAGTCCAAAACTAGCAGTAAGTCAAAGCCTATTACATCTATCCATCATTAGCTGATTACCATTACTAGATCACTTCAGTGTGTAAGACTGTTGGGACATAAATCAACAGACCACTCAGGAGTAGGTACCTAGACCCTTCGCCAAAATTGGTTCAGGGCATGGGCGTAGCAGGCCCAAAAACCTGGGGAGGCTAAGCCCCCCAGACTTTCTCCTCACCTGGGGGGTAGGCATGGCTTTATGTGACGTTATGTGTAGGTCAGAAAAATCCTGGGGTGGCTAAGCGGTTTCTGGGGGGGGGGGGCTGACCCCCCTTGCTACGCCTATGGTTCATGGTCATGAGAGGAAGAGGGGCCGCTGAATGGTTTCTTACCTAGAGGAAGGTGAGTATCCTTAGGAACAGCGTCCTTGTCCTCCCTCCCCCCGTTCCTTGGAGGGAAGAGCTCGGTGATTTTTCCCCAAGCTTTGGATTGCGGAGGAGGGTCCTCCTCCTCCTCTTCATCTTCCTCCCCATCAGAGTTTCCCTCCCCAATGGCGAAATCAGCCAGATAGTCAGCTGACTCGGCTTCACTGCGATTTTCCATAATTGGTGGTCTCTTTCTCTTTACTGTCAGCAGAAAATAATATTCCTTCTATCAGATTACCTATTCACATTTTCAGCATTAAAGAAATTTCTGGGCGGTACTGGCATTGTACCGGTACTCCTACCAGAAGGTCATAGGTACCTAGGTGTTGTTTTAAAATGAACTTAGGTGCTGAAACTTAATTATTTCCACTCAAATAAACGGTTAAAAATAATAAATAAATAAATAAATAAATACAGAGCCGATTTGAACCTCGACCAGTTGAACGTGAGTTCTTGGGTTGGCTTTCACAAGCTACTCGTATACTATCTCCATAGAGACAATTGTATAGCGTGTCCCCAACGTTCCAGAAGATCAACGGTGTAATGAACTTTGTGGGTACACTATAAACTGTAATGGACTTTAGGATAATTCGTGAAACCACTGTCTTTTTGAAATTTGACCTCAGGTCCCCAACGATTACAATAGGTAAACATACACTCCAAGGTATATTATACAGGTAAAGGAAAATGTGAATATTTCGACTTTCGAGCGAGACTCGAGTGAGGCCCTAGGGTCGGAAAATGAGAATGACCTATGATATTCTTAAATAAATAAGAGAATACTCGAATGTCATCGCAGGAATGCTGGCAGCAGTTTTCCTTTCACAATTTCAAAATAAATAACGATTGCAGGAAACGGGGGATGAGTCGGAAAGCTCTTTGATGGTGGCGGGCCAAAAGATGAATTTGTTGGCGATCTCTCACTCGTGAATTGAAGCTTTCTCGTTAAACCACTGCTGAGTCAGGGGTTATCGATTTTAGATTAAAAACTATTATGATAACGGTGATCCCGAGTTCTGACTCCAACTCATTTTTTGCCGGCATCGGTGACGTTATTTCCGAAAAAAAAAAAAATCCTACCGTTTCTGTGCATTTTGAGCTATTCTATAAGGCTGCACACCAGAATGTGCCTGGGTACATTATTAATGCACTTGTTCGATGATAAACATCAGCCCTTTCTTCAGGGCTGCAAGTGCCTGATTCTCAGTTGCTTAAATATAGAAAACCGAAACGAGACTTAATAATGTAGCATCGTTGGTGATATACTCAGAAACAGATACAAGGGGTGAAAAACCATTAGATTGTGGGTTGGGTGGGGGATATATGGGGGTAGGGGGTGGTGGGTGAGGGTATTCTTTAGACTTGAATGACTCCACTCTCAGATTTCATTCCCGGCGATTCTCACCGGCATTCTCCCCACATTCCCAACTCCTCAACTCCAGTGCTCCACACAGCACACTCCAGCCTTTCACGTTCTCCTTCCTTTTTCCGTAAAGTGCTTATATTGTTTTACGTTCCGTATACCGAGAACTATAGATACTTATTGGTTGCAGATCGCCAGATACTGGTATTTTTTACGATTAGTTGTTACGCCGTTATAGAAGGAAATGCATATGGTATTATTGCCATAGAGGATGTTGACTCAGGATATCTTAAAGTATTGTTTAGGTGTCTATAGGAAGATATAGAGTGACTTAAAGTCAAGAGCGTCAGAAATCACGAGAGTGGCTGTTGAACTGAGCAGATAATTTCTCCCGACTTACCCCTCACTCGCTTTAACCTAGTAATAGGGGGTTGTATTTCCACTGAACTTGCGAATAGTGGTTTGTGGAAAAGTGGGTGCTTCCTCAGATTACTATAACTAGAAGATACCGACTTTTGTCACGTGAGAAACCACTTCTTAATGTGTATTGAAAGCTTCCATAAGCTGTTATGTGTGAAAGCTCTCAAAGTTAAGTGCCAAATAAATTGGAGCGCACTTCCGGGCCTCTTATCCCCGTGATTGTTTTCAGGATCCATTGTGAAGCGGGGAAATTGGGGTATCAAAATAATGTCACGGCTCGTCATACCCCTATATTACCCTTCAACGGCTGAAGGGCTGCGCGAACCATGCTGAGGGGTATTTTGGAAATTTAGGACCCTAAAGTACCCTCAGCATGATATTGGCCCAAAATCGTACGAAGTGGAGTTGGCTCAAGTATACAGACAACCTGCACCAATATTTGAGTGAACATAGACCAGTTATAGCAAGGTAATAGTTATAGTGTTTCTGATTCACATGTTTTGACTGTTCCTTGGTGCCACTGAGGATTATTCGAGGGGGTTACCACTCCAGATTTTCCTTGAGATTCCACTGAGATTCCATAACGATTTCCAAAGATTCCCAACAACGCATTTATAGAAAGATGAACCCCGAAGGGGTAACCATTCCAAAAAATTCCAAGATTCCCTGAGATTTCATAAAGATTTCCAATGATTCCCAACGAGTGGTTAACCCCTAGGGATTATTTCATTTTATGGATAAAGTATTCTATATGATGAGGATTAGATATTTAAAAAAAATTCTCTGAGCAAATTCAAAGGCTGCTGATTACCATTGTGGGTAGAAATATAAAGCTAACCAACTCAACAGTGAAAGGTGTGGAACCCGCGGCAGTTTGTAGCTATATAATTATTTTTATTCGAGTACCTCCTTTGTAGAATACATTTTCTGCTTCCCGGCTCCGTAGCTGATATCTGCTCGTGATGGTTCCATTCCGGGGAGCATCCTCGAGGAGGGTGATATTGCGGCGCACACGACTGCTGAAATGGCCCTGGCGGCGAGGTTTCACGTCCAGATGAAGGGTTTGGTTGGTAGGCGTAGAAAGGAATGTTGCTGGTTTGGCAGTGGTGTCTATCCACAGCCAGACGAAGTGGCCATCTATCATGTTGAGACGTTTTGCTACGTCCATGACGCGGATAGCGTCTGAAACGTCGCAGAGGAGAAGAACAACACCTCTTGTGGCACGAGATACGTCTGCCAGTTTTCTGTAACCGGAAAATTCTCGTTTGGTGAACAGGATTATGATTTCCGTTTATACCTTCTAAAGCCCAATAACTGTACCTAGAGTTGTTTTTTATGCAGGTATCCTGACGACAGAGTGGAAATTAAGAAGGTTCTCTCAGTTGCCAGTAGTTTCTTCCAAATTATAAAAAATAAACTGATTTAGTGCTAGTAACCATGGTTTTTGAGGGAATGGGACATCATTGGAAGGGAAAGGTACTTAAAGGAGAAAAAACGTGGGAATGAGATTAAGGAAGGATTTCTTTGAGTGATTGTGCTAATTTAGAATTCAGATATTCGTTTTCCGTTTTCGTTCTTCATTTTAAAAGGATATCGCGTTTTCTGTCGTGGAATGTTTCAATTCAGAAAAGTAATGCCTCATATTTAATTTGCTATGGGATTCCATAATATTAAATACTTGGTTGGGACCTGCTTATATAGAACAACGGCTCGGTGAAATAAAGAAGAGGCAAGCGGCCGTATGGTGGTATAGTACACATAGACTGGCACTTAGCAAATTAGTAACTTTTCCAAAACCATTTTTTTCGACTCACGTTCATCATGTGAACGTGTCACGAAAACAAGGCATTCTTGCCGTACTGGCTACCAAGAAAGTAAAAAGTGACTTGGGCATAAATAGAAATAAACTATAATTTAGTTGTCTACTACAATTATTTACGGTTTGATGCACCATGTAATAAGTTCAAAGTTTTTTTCAGGCATTCCCATGAAAGTTTGAGGTTTTTTTTTGCTGCTGAACTTTGTAACTAATCTAGACGTGCCCTAGTTTTCCCTTATACGACCAACAGACTTCTCCTGTTCAACTATTTGTCGTTCCAACATCATTTGACGTATTTCACGTTTTTCACTCTCCATCACGGTTTGACACATTTCCTCTTTTTTCTTTTACAGAGGAAAGTTAGTTTTAGTTTTGATGTAAACCTTACATATTATTTTTTTTTCCATTCTCTACTGATTACATAACCAGGTCTATCGACTCAGGATCCCTATGCAGGATCATGCGGGAAAATCTTAATTTCTCCGGGAAAACAAAAGGTATACTTTCTCGCCACATGTCAGTAGACTATCCGAGTAAAGAATACAAACGGATATAGGTTAGGTATCTGTGAAGGAAGGTAAACAATTTTTGGCGAGGTTGAAAACAGAATAGAAGTTGAGTTGAATCAGCAAATGATGAGAGGTTCTGACGACTCCCAATGGATTCTGAATGAATAATTCTATTCAAGTTAGTAGGTTGGGAGTTGGGCTTTGCAGGACGCTCAATTTAACTTTTGCATTTGATCGTCATACCCGTGACTAATTTATTTTGATATATACCTATTATAACCCAACCAAAGCATCTGCTGTAAATTATTTTTTTTATCGAAATGCATCTATTGTTTTGTATGGGGGGGGGGGGGGGGGGAAGGCCTCGATAAATGGTCGACTTATATGAGGAGCAGTGAGAGCCGGGTCACACCGGTTCGATCCCGATCCTACCAAAAAGTTTTTCTGCTCAGCATTCACCTCTGATATGTTCAGCATGTAATGTGAAATGTATATCGAGGCTGTGGTGGTTCGGAAGCCACCTAAAACTGTAGGTCCCCATCGTTTACTCGATGGCTGGGGAGCTGGTATTTGGTAGTGCTGCCAGCTGAGCACAGTGGATAGTTCTTGAAAACGGTCTAGTTGCTGGGCTTGTCCCCCCCAACCCTCAGCTATGGGGGGGGGGGGGGGGCAAGAAGTATTATGCCATTTATTTTTGACGATGGCGAAGCGATATTGCCATAAACTTATACATAACCTAGGTACCTACTTATAGGCAGGTGTATATATAGATAAGTAGGTACTTGGAAGGTTTGAGGTAAAGAAAATTCATTTTATACACTGGGCACTAAGAATGCATCTTTCTTATCCAGCCACGTACCTAACCTACCTATGAAAGTTCTGACCGACAATATGTGGGACCTTGCTACTGGAATAATAGGAGTAATAATCAAATATAATTCATCTACAAGTAGGTACCTAAAGCAGCTGGAGTGATGGTTGGTATACAAATTATGAAAGGGGTTGGTTCAGACAAGGGTAGAAAATTAGCTCACCGGAAAATGGAGTGGGAATTGCGGGTGATGGGTACGACCTTGGGGTGCAGCGGATCCTGATCCAGAATGGCAGCGCAGCGGGAGGCGAGGTTGGGGGCGGCCATCACTGTGAATGTGTGCCAATGTGTCGCCAGCAGCACGCCACGTACAGCCTCCAGTAGCTGCGCCTCTGCTGGCTCCAGTCGAACCTCCAGCGAGTCCGTGTGTCTGAGAGTTCCAATAGGAGATGGCGCCTCTCCCCGTGCCCATAGAACTAAAAGAAATGAAGCAAAACCCTTAAAAAAATCTGAGAAAAAATGACTCTTTTTTAAGGGTCACTGAGTGCTGTCTGGGTGCTATGTCTGATTTCAGAGTCAATTTCATCATCTTACAATTTCCCCTTTATATTTTTCATTTCCTAAACATTGGCTTTGTTATGGGGTCTGTGTTTCTCATATTTTTATCTGTTTTATTATTCATGGCCCCCTCAATATCTACCTCGTTCAACCGATTACGTTGGTAGCTCTAGATTCTGCACTGTGCCCAGGGGCGGCAGGTTTTGAAATTTGGGGGGGGGGGGGGGGCTGACCATGTCGTAGCTCTAGTGCCCCCCCCCCCGCTCTCTTATATATTTTTACCTTCGCTTCTTCAGAGGGCCTTGTCAGCCAACTAAGGTATGTTTATTTTGCCTAGTAGTTGAGAGTCTGAGTTGAGGAATATGGATGTAACTTGGCAAACAGCTAAGCCAAAACAAGCATTCCAAAACGGTGATAAAAAGTTGGGGGGGGGCTGTGCCCCTGAGCCCCCCCCCCCCCCCCCCCCAACTTGCCGCCCCTGAGTGTGCCAACCTATATGTACCCAACCTACTCTAGGCACATTAGGTACATAGCCGTTATGAAGGCTGAATGAATGACTGAAATACAGAAAGCTCACTGGCTTCTAGAAGATATTTTGCTTTCTATACGTCACTGGGAAGCAAACATAACAATTAAATCAAATAACCTCGAATGCCACTTCCATCTATCTAGTGAACTAGGTATGTTTGATTTAGATGCCTTTGGAAAGCTGCTTGACAGGAGAGGGAAAAGTCATGTTTGCCGCTGCGTTTTCCCGTAAGTGCCTATAGGTACGGTCCATTGTATTAATTATTGATTTAACGGAAATGTTAAATCCTCAATTTGAGACTTCTCGCTTTAGCGCAATAGCCACTTATGGCATGATTGCATTTTACTGAATAAATTCGACGCCGTGAATTTGTGTTTCCCACGATATCTGCTTGAAAAAAGTGATTTTTGGAAACGTTAATTAGTTTGTCAACTACCGTTCAACCGATTTTGATGATATATTTAGTATGAAACTCGAAAATCCGAGTGAAAGATATTTCAAAGATTAATTGATTAATGAAAAATTAAAATTGGTGTTTCACTGCGCTTGTGGACACCGTGAAAATATAATAATTATTGGAACGTGGGTGGTGTTCGTGTATTTTACTGCGCCTGCGAAAAACATGATTATGTAATTTGAAAGTGGGTGTACACGTATTTTATTGTATTCATTCATTCAGTATTGTATTCAGTTCACTTCCTCCCGTATCAAGTGTAAATACCGACCTGCGACGGAAAAGCATTTTCAGTCTTACCAGGAACATTGCTAGTGACGGCTGCCATGGCGACAGTAAACGCTGCAGGACTTTCTCCAACCACCAGAATAGCAGCTACCCGCTTATTCTCAAAGGAGGAGCACATGACTTCATAAATAGAGGATGAAAACCGTCCGGAGGCCGGAAGGACGAAAAATAAGGGCTGGACGGTGACATTATAATGCCGCTGCTGGGAGTCCACGATCAGAAAGCTGCTGCTGATGCTGGAGAGCGTCCTGTTGAACACCTGTCAAAGAAAAATTGAATTTTTCAGGAAAGTCTAAAGCTCCTTCGGCCGTGGTAACTTTTCGAGCACCCTACCCCTGAGGTTAGGCCAAAAATCAGTTGAAGATTTTTATTTGAAAATATTCCGCGATCTGTAGACTGTAGAGTTTTGAGAGTCACTAAATTAGAGAGTACCTGTGATGTATAAATTAAAGAACGATATGGAGACTTGTAAATCATCCCCTTTCTCCTACTGACTTCTGCTGATTGCTGACAACTTTCTTTTTCAGATATTTAGGATTTCAGTTAACTTACTTTGGAGTAGGTCTGGAAGTCCTTTTCAGGAAATGCAGCCGCAATGTGAAGGCGGATGTGTTTCGGGATCTTGGGAAGGAAATTTTTTAGATCCAGCTTGGGTTTGAAGGATTTGAAGGAAAAATCGACGAGGCCTGATTCGAGGCCTTCAAGCTTGTACTGGGGGAGCAGGGCCACAAGCACCAGGAGTGGGCCCACCAGCCACATCTTACCCTACGTAAGGCCTCAGAGAGCCCAAGGTTAACATCTCTCAGTTCGCATTTAAGGCAGGAAAAGTGAATAAGGCCCCTACCTCCTACGGAGAACTACTAGATAGTTGGGTTTGTGCCAAATTTTTCAGGCTCATGTCATCTGAACATGATAAAAATTGGAGGGGATTATTGCTTTCTGTTTGAGTGAATGCAGGGTGAGTAGAAGAATGGAGACGTCAGCGTCGCGGCATTTTCACTGCGGTCTGGCTTTCAACTTATCTGAAACATAAAAAGCTCTGACTTAACTGAAAGTTGGGATAAGTTGCTCCTACTCCTCAGTCGGATTCGCGGCTTCCCCTGCTTCTATACTTTCCCTTGTTTCCTTTCTTCTCGGGGATTTATTTGGTAAAATGAACTGGTATATCTTTCAAACCTTTCCTATTGAATTGTGGTTTACTTTATTCAGTTTATTCGCTCCCTCAAGAGATTTAAAGGTAATATCTAAGGATAAGGTACAATAGCTATGCCCTAGTTCTCAGGGAGGAGGTTACCGTTCCCTACAATAAGTAGAAACGCAAATTTTGTTCAAATTTTAATTCATCCGTCCCGTTGAACCCATAGTGAGTAAGGGATTATACCACCATGCCACCATTTTGCAAACTCAAATAAGTTTATTTTTTACATTCTTTAACTTGTTTCTGCTAGAATGAAGTATAGGTATGGAGAGAAAAGGCTTAGTGGCAGCAGAGCTTCATCCTTTTCTTCAACATGTGGATGTTCATTTGAGATAAAGGGCTTCGAGGTTTTCCCTTGAGTTTTCCTTTCTTATCTTGTTAGGAGGATTATGATGTCGATGATTTATTCTCTGATTTTCTCGAATTGGTGCTTGGGAAGAGGTTTTCTTCTTTCACTTTACTAATTATATTACAGATATTTAGGACAAAAGAACAATAAGTATCGTAGTTACGTTACGTCATTCTTTAGAGTACTTCGTAGAGTACCTTGCTACACTAAGCATTTATGTAGGAGAACTGTTCAAAATAATTGGTAAATTTATCCTTTTTTTCTATTTTTCGTTTTTCCTGCATTTTTTGTTCTGTGAAACTTTATTTAGGTACCTAATACAGGTATACCTAACTACGTCAGAATAAGTATAGGACCTAGGTGTAGGTACCAATCTACGTCAGAAACAGTCCATTTTTTGGGGGGACTTGTGATTTTTTGACCAAAAAAAATGATATTGCTAGTTATTGTAGAAAAAGCATGCCTAGTTAGGACCATAAATTTGGTTCATTGACATTATACGTTGCAAAAATTTATCTGGGTGGTCCACTTGTGTTTTTACCGTTTATCAGACATTGGCGAGAACTTAAGAGGACGCTATACCTGACGATGCATTTTTTGCCGCCCATAAGATTAACATTGCGAGCGGCGATTCATTTTCAAGGTTTACCCTTGGTTGGAAAGACACAAAATTTTGCCTGTACCTAGCCCTAACAATGTTCTAGGGAGTGTTCAAAGCAGATTTCCCAATTTCTCACTGGTTTCTTTTATTGCAACTGTTTTGCAAATGCTAGCATCGCATACCTCAAGAAAAGTGCTGTATCTCGAAAACCAGTAAAAAAAAGTAAAAATGGGAAATCTGCTTCGAACACTCCCTAGAACATTGTTAGGGCTAGGTACAGGCAAAATTTTGTGTCTTTCCAACCAAGGGTAAACCTTGAAAATGAATCGCCGCTCGCAGTGTTAATCTTATGGGCGGCAAAAGACGCACCGTCAGGTATAGCGGACCCTTAAGTAATATTCCTGAAAACCAGAATAGACCTGGTTTCCAAGGTTTGATTAAACTCCATTGAGGAAATTATAGGCGATGATATGCCGATAGGGTGATCGTATAAACTTACCTTACCTATACGTATCTACTTATGGCGTTACCATGTATGTATTTGCGAATTGTAAAATTCACCGTGAAGACTCCATAATTATTTCAGACGTAGCGAAACTCGGAAGTTTTGTGGAGCTCCCTTCAACTACACCCTCCAGGGCCTTCCTGCTACAACTAAAACCACTTTCCTTTTTCACATTTACCTCCAGTTCTTGAAAACCGTGTTTCAGGTTTTTTTTTACGTTTTGAAATCAGTGTGAGTAGCTACGTACAGTACCTACTACTGGAAGGGGTGGGGTGGCAGAAAGGGCCACGTACCTATTTGAAACGCGTTTCCCTACCTTTTCCTAAAAGCTACTTGAAGTAAAAATTTGTGGGTGGGTACTTAGTTGGAATTTTTTTGGAAGATGTTCCATTTTTCGCACGAATAGTGATGTACGATGCAAGAACAAGAACAAGAAACGGCAAAAGTGCAGTCTATCGTCCCATAGTCTGCAGAGTTTTTCATACAAAATATGGACTGCAATCCATGAATGAAGCTTTGGAAAAAAAACTGCCTGGGTTTATGCAAGACTCTTGCGAGAACTCTTGCAAGAGTTTTTGTTCTTGCAAGTCACTTCTTGTTCTTGTTCTTGCAGCCAATATCAACTCTTGTTCTTGTTCTTGCACGCAAGAAATGCAAGAACCAAAGTAAGACAAGAAATTTTCGTGCATCACTAGGCACGACGCAGTGTGTGCACCATACTTACCAACTTCCCACCTACTTGTACCATCAGCGCTTTCAAATTATCTGCCGTAGAACAGTAAAAGGTATACTTTGTGGTAGGCTCTTGGTACAATCTAAAAGGTGCAGTGATCCAGTTCAATTCACGCTCTTGTTAAGATAGACAATAGGTGCTTGGTGAAGGAAATAACACAATAATTGCGGGCAGCATTGGAGCGATAGGGCTTGAGGGTAACCGGTGATGGGCGAATTGAGATCCGGAGAAGTAAACTGAATATGGCGGGGGAAAGGCGAATGACGTCAGCACTCCCCCCACTCCCCATGTCCTAGATCCCCTCTCCTCGGTTAGTTTTTTTGTGCTATTTCGGAACTGACGTGTTCCTCACTATCTTCCTCAGAGCCTAGCAGTGTCCGAGGACATAACGGACTGACTTGTGAGGTTGAAGACCTGAGTTCGAATTTCCACGGATGGACGGATTATTTTGATGTTTCCATATTTACAAGTGTTGTTTCGTTATTTTTCCTTACCCCTACCTCCGCAGTGATTTTTGGCCTACGTATACTGAGAACCAGTGAAAACAGCTAAAATTAATTTAAGTTCAGCGCAGTCTGGTAAGATAATCAGCAATAGGTCATCAAGTCATCATTATCATGAGCCTGTCACGTCGTTGGCAACAAAAAAATATAAATTTGCTGTTCTGAAAATCTGGGAAATTCCATACATAGGTAATTATGATACACAGTCGTGTGCATAGTTCATATTTCCATTCATTAGCGGATCCAGGATGGCTTTTGTTAGGAGGGCACCTAAAAGTTGAAATAAGGTAGCAGATAAAAACTAATCAGTAAGTCAGTGAGTGGCGTAACTCGACCCCGACCTTCAAGGGAGTACCATCTGAACTACTGGATAGCACTTCGCATTAGTTTCAAGGAGGGGTGGAAGAGGAGTGAAAATTTGGATAGCAAAGATTAAGATAGGTGGGGGTAGGTAGGGACAGCTTTAAATTTTATACCTACCTCTTCGTAAAATTTTAATCTCAAAAAATGGAATAAGAACCCCAAGTGAGAGAAGTGAGGAAAATTTAAGATATGCCCAAGTATTATTTTTTTCTTCTGCCCCCTCCGCTAATTCCGCCTATGATAACTTCATTTATTTTTCATATAGCTCAACGCCTTTCCCAGTGCGTTGAGACCAAGTGCATATTGAGACCGCAAACCTCATCCTATGATCTCACAATCTGAGTCAGTATTGCTCGCTCTATCCTCGTGTACGGTGTTTCAAACCATGTTCCTCGCTTTTGCTGCCGCTGTTTGTGTTACACCTATTATATCTCTTTCGGCCGAGACAAGCTGCCGGACAGTCAGAGATGAGCCTGGAGAATGTATCCATTTAGACTTGTGCCTCATTCTGCGCTGGGGAGATGGTTCGTACCTTCACGATGAAAGAAGTAAAAATAGTACCTGTCGCTTTGAGCACGAGAGTTCTATCTGTTGCCCTTTTCGTAGAAGTGTACAGGAAACAGAGAAGGAACGAAAGGAATCGTCTCCAGTCACTTTCGATCACTCCACCAGTAGTAAAAAAACAACAGCACAATTTGTCTACAGAGAAACATCCAATAGAAAAATGACCATTACTGAAATAACTCCGGAGGTAAGTCAGACATGGAAACATCAACGAGAAGACTCATCAGCTTCTACACCTTTGGATAGTACAACCCAACCTACTGGAGATTCTTTACATAATATCACTGATGATGGGGTACAGTCTGAATACGATGGAAATAGGACGAATGAAGCTGAAAAGCGCAGAGTCGTCCACAAAAATCGTCACCTTCTGCAGGAGGACGCCTGCGGGATAGAGATCTCGACAGCGATACCCAGCCTCGACAAACATCCATGGATAGCTCTTGTTGGGGGTTGGAACCCCAGAAGGAAAAAATTTGAGTGGGTGTGCGAAGGTTCCCTTATCTCCCAGCGCTACGTTCTCACGGCAGCGCACTGTGTTGTCAGCGTGAAAACTGGAAATATACTCAAAAGTGTTAACATGGTGCGATTGGGCGAATATGACATGCTGCAAGATCTGGACTGTGATGGTATGATTTGTAGTCCTCCACCGCAAGATTTACAAATTGAGGAAAGAACTCTATATCCAGAAGAAGACGGTTCCGTACTCTCGAACGACATAGCTCTTCTCAGGCTGAAAAATCCTTGCAAGCTGACTCGTCATGTTCACCATCTTTGTCTTCCATTATACACTTCAAAAAGTGAAACATACGAGGGGGTTTCAATGTGGACCTCAGGATGGGGTACGACAGGTGAAACCCATATAAAATTGGAGGATAAAGTTCCAGTTGTGTCTCTAAACAGGTGCCGCCAAACATACGGTCTCAAAAATCTGACAGAGAAAACTTTTTGTGCTGGGGGGCAACCCGGGAATAATGCGTGCAACAGACGCAGTGGGTCACCCGTCATGTCGGTAGATCTTGTGGGGCCCTTCGTCCGTTGGGTGCAGCATGGCATCGTAAGCAGAGGACCAAGTCCGTGTACGGCTCCAGTAGGCTACCCCGAGATCTTCGTCAATCTCCGTAGCTACATCGACTGGATTCTGGACAGTATTCGAGAATGAACAGTGACGTTTTATTTGGTGAAATTATATTTTACATGCAGTGGGAACTGGGTAGTGCTGGATAGGAGAGAAAAAACTTTTGGCAAGTTATAGAAAAAACATATTTTATTATCAGTACCTTTTGCCTAAAGTACCTATTGAAATGCTTGTGAGTCTTCCTGAAGGAAATGTTACTAGGGAATAGGAATCACCTATACGCGCTATAAGTAGCGACAATAATGAACTGATGTCTTTAACTTGATCTGAACTCTCGAGGTTTTTTTTTTTTTTTTTATATACGTATAATTTTTTAACCGCGCCAATGTCCATTGGACAGTTGGCGTATTTCGCCTAATGTCGTCCCTTACATTTCAGCCATTAGGTTGGCCCTCGTAATGTATTAAGGGATTTTGTTGGCTGCCCTTGCATCATCCCCCAGAGCCTCAGGGAGGGTGGAGGGTAACTCTCGAGGTACAGAGGTATTAGTACAATAGAGGTACCTACTATTACCTATAAGTAAAATGAATTCGAAATTTGTTAAATTCGCGAAATAAAAGCTCGCTGGGAATGATTTCGACTTTTTTTTCTTTTTAGTGCCATATAAATGGAAAACGGGGCAATAATTTATTTTTCACTAAGCTAAAATGAGGAAAGAGACAAAAGAAATTGTGGAGCTGAGATCACGCCGGCGGCGGCCGATGTGGAAAGTTGGCAGTTGCTGCACTGGGCCAGAGGGAGGCAACTAGTTAGAGGGGAATAATGCTGAATTGCTGACTAGAGAGCTTGCAGCGAGCCACGTTCAGAGGTCCACTCCCCTTTAATCCTGTTAACCTCCGCCTGGAAGCTGACCTATACCTACAGTACCTAACAATAATCAAACAACATTCACCTCTCCTCCAAGAAGACTTCTCACGACGCGGCTGATGGTAAAATACTCGTAATATACGTAGGTATTGTACGAATGTACGGTGAGGAAAGGAACATGCATAAAGCCCCAAAACCACGTTTAAGGAAAATTTGCAGTCGTATCAGAGTATCTGCCGCAAATGGCCCGATAGTAGTCGTAGGTAATTGACTTCTTGCAAACAATTCATTGTATTTTTGAAGAATTTCCAAATGATAGTTAAGGGCCACCATACATTCTCGACGAACTCCACCAAAACCACTGTGCGAAAGTAAATATTCGACAAAAGTAATGTTTACATATTAGTGCTCCCGGAGACTGGTAATTGCAATATCATATAGGTTGTGTTTACTCTAAAAGCTAAACATAGTGTGCTATTTGAAAGCGAAACGAACGAGTGAAAGTAGGACACTATGTTTAGCTTTTACAGGAGAAAAAGCAGAGAAATTACCCACTTCCGTAAGTGAAATAAAAATTGTCAACATCTAACATGGCGGCGGTAAATATTACAAACATTTATCAAGCTTTTCTACTAAATGTGACGATAAAATCATACTGTTTTAGTCCGAAACGTTACAAAAAAATATTTTGCGCGCGGTAGTGTTGTGTTTTCGCGATCTGTCAAAAAAACATGTGGACTGGTAGTTGAATGTTTAAAACCGCTCCTGTGGGCTTATTACTCCATTTCATGCAAAAATACAACACTACCTCACGACAAAGAGTCTCAGGTTTACATCCCCCTATAAACACTTTCCACTCGCCCTGTAACTTCGGAGTAGGGCTTGAAGTACGTAGCATTGCGAACCAAATACGTGTTTTCCACCTTAAATGCATTGGACTGGAGAATAATTTTCACAAATACTTGTTCGAGCCTTTGGCTCTTTCCGCCGAATGCTGGATCCCTATTTTGAATATCCAGGACGGTTGGTTTCCGGGCCATTTAGTGACGTCAGCCGCCCTAGTGGCGCTTTCCCTTTACATAATCCCACCTAAGTAGGTACTAAACTTTACACCCAATTCTCAGCTAACCCCGACCTCAATTCTGGTTCACTATTTTCTAGCTACCCTTTGAACATTAGTTCGAGATCATTTTCTCCGATCCGTACCTATACTGAGTACTGAGATGGAGTAGGCAACGTGGAAAAATAAGCCGTATACGCATAGCAATCTACATGTTTTTAATGATTAAGATTTTCATGCACGGTAGGAATGGCAGTTAAAAACGAGGCAGGTTTCCGGACTTGTCGATAAAAAAAAAAGAATATGAAAAATTGCTAGAAGGGATGGTCACTGCTGAAGTAGGTATCTGTAGTAACTGACCCTTGGCATTTAAGAAGGGCAGCGTCTTCTCCTTTTGTTTCTGGTAGGCAGGTATTTCATTTCAGCAATCAGGTAAAACTGATGTCACTGATCACTGATTTCCAGAACTGCAACCTTATCAGTCTTATCACCTTATTTTGTATAGATGGGTAGGAAGCATCCCTGCACCTGTATACCTGCTGTTCCCAATATTTCCTCTACCCCAGTTTCTGTTCTGACGTACAGCAAGAAGTAACAAAACGGCAAGGCAGATAGCTGAAGTCTACTAAGATGAAGGGGTGAACGATAAGATAACAACAGAAATAAACATCAAATGGGGAGTTGGCAGCATTTACCAGGTACATACAGAGTTTGCCAAGTCTGCTGAGAGGCGAGTCACAATTTTTACATTTATTCCTTCCCTTTTTTACTTTTTTTTTTGCTTTTCGCTGCCAAAAAATTAATGCATACATGCTTTTGATAACTTTCACTGATTCAGTTTTCATAAACTGTTTTTCATTCAAGTCAAAGAAAATTACAAAAAAGATTGAACCAATTTTTTTTTTCGAGACTTGCGTTATTGTTATCTAGATGTATAAAAAATGTGATGCTCACTGTGTAACGGTATAAAAACCTGTCGTTCGGGATCTCACTCCTTGCCCGGCTACTGTGGGGGGTTCTAAAGTTTCGGATGATTATTGTTTATTGTTTGCTAATTTTTTTAAATTGATCGTATCCATGGCGGGTTAACTTAAAGAAGGGCATGGGGTGAGGCCCCGAGCGGCAGGGGCACCTGGAACCTGTATCTCTTTTGGTCTAACCTTGAAATTTCCCTGTACTCTACCTTCACTTCCTATATTATAAGAGAACCCTCCTCCAAATTCCACAAGATCTTTCCTGGCAATGAAGTAGGCGATTATAACTGTGACTGTTTCTTAGAGGCACTGTGCTGCTTTGACCTAGTGAGGCAAGAGTTAGAACAGCTGTGCTCAGCCTGTCACAGTATTAGTGTTGTTTTAGAGGGTAGAATGGGAAATAAGGGTGTAAGGGTTAGCGTATATGGTTTTGCAATTAGTGACGGAGGATGCGGTTCCTCTGACTTCACTCTCTACTCAAGTCGTCTTCCATTAACTCCTCCATCAGGTTTAATTCGTTTATCCTATTGATTTCTATAGAACCAGCAAAGAGAGTGTCTGGAAACAGGAAACCTCTATACCCTGGAAACCAGCCAGCTTTGTACTGAGGAAGCTCAAGCTCTAATGTCTCAACCGAGGGGTTAACCACTCGTTGGGAATCTCGTTGGGAATCATTGGAAATCTTTATGAAATCTCAGGGAATCTTGCAATTTTTTGGAGTGGTTACCCCTTTGGGGTTCATCTTTCTATATGAATATCGTTGGGAATCTTTGGAAATCTTTATGGAATCTCAGTGGTATCTCATGGAATCTCTGGAGTGGTTACCCCCTCGGTCTGAACTAACCAGGGTTGACGCCAGTGGCGTAACTCGTGGTGGGACGAAAGGGGTAACTGCCCCATGGGCTTAGGAGGAAAAATAAGTTAAGAACACATACAAAAAGCATTGGGTTTATCCCCAAACTTGTGTTCGTAGAAAAAATATATTGGGTTTCCCATGATCTATATAGAGGCCCCCGAGTACAGAAAAGTTGTTTGTAAAGAAAGTCTTTCTATTACCAGTCCGTGGTCTTCTACTGAAAGTAGGAATAATACCTCTGGTAAAGCTGAAACAGTAATACTTCAGCGGCTTCATGATCAAGAACATTTCTCCAATGTTAATAGCAAGGAACTGAAAGGGATCAGTCAGGCATTGAGGAAATCAAAAGGAATTGAAATGAATGGAAAATCCTGTCTGAGACGGATTTAGCGTCTCTGGTTGAAGAAGGCTGTATAGAGACTGTAGAGACTGTGGATAGCCCACTGGGGGCCGACCCTACTCTATTGGAAAATGTAGGTAATGCAGAGTAGTGCTGCAGTACAGCTGCGGTACTTACCTAAATTTGGCCAGTGGTTGGCCTACAGTTTCAAACGTGATAAAAATTAAAACATAATTATATAGGTACCTGTAGGTTTGTATAATTAATAATGTCACCGAAGAGAAAAGACAAGAAGACAATGTACTATTTATCTTTTGGTGTGAAGCAGTTCTTAATTGCGGTAGTAATTCAAGCCTTTCCGAGAATCTTTTGACTTTGAACCTCAGGGCCCAGGGGTGTGGCACAGCCGTAGGTAGGTAGGGCAGGGAAGCTATTGAAAAACTTGCCCCAGACATGAAAGCGTATCCTCTTGGCGTCTCGCTGACTCAGCAAGTCCCTCACGGCAGGTCTTGTTTTCTCTCCTCTCTGTTTGTTTTTATCATACTACTCTGTCTTTTTTTGTTTGTGAAAGGTTAGAGCCTAATTCAAACACCCATAAGAGCAATGGCGGTTGAAGCCTTCTCCCATTTTACTCCTTTTTATCCTTCATTGGAGTTCTTTACAGCAAATAAAGTACCTACTTCCTACTTAAGTAAGTAGGGGGGGGGGGGGGGGGGGGGAATAAAAATGAGCGTGCTGCACATTTCTGAATGGCCAACAGGTAGTGATTTGAAGTCAGCCAGAGAAAAAATATTGTTCACCAATAGTTGGGAGTACATATATACTAGGTTTTCGGGAAAAATCGCTGTCTAATGAAAACTCGGTGGTTGCTCATATCTATTTTACTTCGACACCTATACGCCTTTATGACGTCAAACGCCATACTACCTTCTGAAGGGGTCCATTGTCCTTGTATACCTAGTCTTGATAGCTTGGTTAGTGGTCCAGAACGCTGTGTTTTCACACTCCATTGAGGAGCTTAGTACCGCATGGATAATTCTTGAAGTAGCCCATGGCTACTGGACTTATTTCTCCCCCCTCCTTTGAGGTTTCTATATTAACAATGATACAGTTGTTTCTGGTAGCCAGTGGGTGATGAATGCCTTAGATTGATGCCGGTTAATGGGCGAAGAGTTAACTGTCAGCTATTAAGCAGGGATCGTCGCCATTGATTGTGTGGAGCTGCCGGAGCTCTCTCCTCCCTCCCCCTCTATTCCCCTTCCCAGTAATCCCCAGCTCACAAAAACCAATAAGATTAATGACTGTGTGCTTTGTCCTTGACATGTCACTTTCTTTATTCTTTCCTCTAACGTTTGCTGAATGGTGACTAACGATTATTTGTCTTGATATAAAAAAATTTCAATCTTATTATTGTTCACCTCACAGTATTTTTTGTTTGACATACCTAATTCCATTTGTAGCATCTTCTCGGGTGCATGCCAAGATACTATAGGTAGGTACTATACTGACAGCCTCGATAGCCGAGTGGACTAAATGGTCGACTTTTGAGGAGCAGTGAGAGCCGGGTCACACCGGTTCGATCCCGATCCTACCAAAAAGTTTTTCTGCTCGGCATTCACCTCTGCTATGTTATCAGCATGTCAAGTGAAATGTATATCTAGGCTTTGGTGGTTCGGAACCCACCTAAAACTGTAGGTCCCCATCGTTTACACGATGGCTGGGGAGCTGGTATTTGGTAGTGCTGCCAGCTAAGCATAATGGATAGTTCTTGAAACGGTCTAGTTGCTGGGCTTGTCCCCCCCAACCCTCAGCTAAGTATATATGTATTATTATTATAGGAACTATATTGTATGAACAACGAAAAAGGAATAGGAACCAACACACTCTCTATAGGATTTTGAGTACTATACCTACTCTCATACTTCCTGTATAGAGACAACCCTGCTTATTTATTATTATTATTTATTATACTTACCCCAATACTACCTATTTAACTTGGTGTGTTGATACTCTATGCAGGTTTTTCAATATACGTAGGTATATACTCGTATAGGTGCACCTAACCTATACCTATCTTATCTATTGCGTCAATCAATCTATACGAAGTTTGAAAGGATCACTTTTTAAGCTTCCAAAAGGAACAGAAAACTATATATAACTATTCTGGCAGATAACGGAGATTTCTGACAGACAGAAACTTGATAAATGGTAGCGGAACGCAGATGTGATGGAAAGCTCCTAAGAGAATTGTGAAAAGATTTTCGGGTGAAAGCCACAAAGAGCTGACCATTTCAGGAAAAATTGCGAACGGGCAAGGATGCATGCTGCTTCGGAAAATATCCAGTGGCAAAATTAGATTATCCTACGAGGTTATAGGTCATAGAGTACAACTACCCCAACCCCAGCGCCTATTGGGGTCCGAGCCCGGAGAAAGAGCATCGATGTGATTACTTGGATCACACATTGGATACCTTCTACTTACATGATTGTCATTACTTTCCCATATAGGTACGAAGTAGGTACCTATGATCGTGCAGAAAATTGATTTTGAGTTTTTCATTGCAAAGCGCCGTTAAGAGGTCCCAAACCCCAAAAAATGTTGTATGTGTGTGTGTATGTACGGAGAGCCAGTGCCCAAACTGTCCGGCTGATTTTGTTCAAATTTGGTACACGGCTGTAGAAAAATAATGCGCAGACTTACGTTTTTCCGATTTTTCCATTGGTGAAAATTGGGGGGGCGTAGCCCCCCAAAAACCTAAAAAAATCATGTTTTTATTTTTTTTCTCAAAATCGGCGTCTACGATTTCGTTCATTTTTTTAGGGGTAATAGTGCATGTTATGGGTAAAAATACCCCATTAGCCGTATATCTGGGAAAACTCGAATTTGGGAGATACGACCCCCAATGGGTCAGTTTTTTTATGTTCACAAAATATGCCATGAGGGGGTACTCAAAATACTCGGGGAGACTTCCTCAAGCGAGTTATGTGGTCAAAAAAATTCTCAAAGCATTTCCGACCCCTTCCCCCCCCCCCCCTGGTTGAGTTTTTGAAGGTTTGCGAAATATATCATGTGGGTACTCAAAATACTCGGGGAGACTTCCTCATGCTAGTTATCTCCAGAAACATATTGGATGGGACGTTTGTGCGACCATTGTCGTACCCCTTGTTTTTGGTTAATAGTTTTTCTTATTTTATTTATTATTTATTTTTTTTTTGTAATAGTTCTAAGATTGTTTTGATGACGTTTCTTAATGTCACTTCCCTGAAGGACTGTAATTATTGGATATTTATTTCTTCTGATACTGATTCTGAGTTTATACTCGTATCAGCAGTTAGTTTTTAGACCCACCTACTCGTACCTACATAAAAGTTGCACTGAGCCCATGGAACTGAAGGCTGAGACCAAATAAGCAAGAGTGACAAGTCGTATCCAAGGATCCACCGCGGTGTTGGTCTTTAGGACACAGCAGGTGCTGACGGTTGCGGTAGGTATACGAGAACTGTGACATTTCATGGTAGAAGACATACCATGAGCCGTAGACTGTCCGGCTGTAGTGACCGCAGACTGTCTGTCATCGCCCACCCACTTGTCGTGTACCTTAATGTCACCACCACCCTCGGAAATGGGTCCTGCCTGTCTTGTAAGTGGTGTAAGCTATAGGCTTTCAGGTCCACCCAAGTGGTTGTAGAACTCTCTCACTCCTGTTGCCCTGAGTACTCTTATTACCAATCTCCCATGATTGTCTCTTGTTGAAATTTTTCCACTGCTCTTGCATGCTTTTGTTAATTGGTAGGAAAACAAGTGTCTAAGTATAAAATAAAACAGTATCCGCTCAACTGTATGGTGTGAGCGGCTTGATTACGAAATTACGGCTATATCGTGGTTGATGACATATCAGTATTTCCTCCACTAGTGTGGTACATAGCGAGGTCCTGTTTGGTAAGTTACATGCTGTGTCACTCTGTCAGGATGCTGGTGGTCGGGTGAACCGCAGCCCCCTTCCCTTCCCCCCATTGTTTACGGATGGCCCCGGCTTGTTTTCCTCCCCGTCCAGCATTTGTTTCCCCTGCTGACGTTTTCTGGGGGGCTAATCTGAAACTTTCCGTTCCCATGTTTCGTTTCAAGATAAATATTCTCGCTTTGTCCGCTTCCATTTTCTCATTTTCTGGTTATGAAACGGTTGTCTGTGGTTTTGAATAAAAATTCTTATCTCAGTTTTTCGACATTATTTTGCCAACGTAGCTGCGAGGGAAAATAATAATAAATTAAATCGTATCTACTGTGCATATAGGTTCCAGAGTCAGGCCTATTTGCCGTATATGGTTCAGACCACAGCTCAGCCCAAGCTGCTAAAAAATTTCCTCCTATACTTCTTAGGACTGTGCTTCTATACGAAAGCAGTTGGAACTTCGCGGCATATCTCAGTAAATGTAGAAATGTAGTAAAATGCAGTAAGGCGAATTCGCGTACTCCAAAAATCACGTTGTACTTATGACGAGGACGTGCACTGTCACATCCTTGAGTAAAAAGAACAAACTAAGAGTTAAGTTGTTGAGGACCACTTCTTGCACTTCTTGAGGATTGTCTGACCTATTTTCCGGGTTCCCCACATATCTCACTGCTCTAGCTACTCCAGCCTTCTGAGAAGGGCCTCTGTTTTGTCTTGAAATTTTCCAGCGTATATCGAGAATATTCTACCATCGTTTATGGGACTACCTTTAATTTTAGACAGGACAGAGGTAGACCATTTTTTCAAGAATTATCCTTTGTGTTCAGCTGGCAGGCATTTTGACTACTTAATACTGATTTTACTCTCTCTGTGGTTGTGACTTGGAAAAGAGCCTATAGCGTTAATTTAATCTCCGAAAAGGGCAAAATTATGAACATCAGCAAAATTAAGTTTTGGTAAAGTACATACCCTGGGGAACCATCTTAATGTTTTTCTTATCTTTGCCAGAGTATCCGTACACCGTCGCAGCGCCAACATTTTCGGCTATTTCTCAAAACTTTCTACTTTTTCAAGCTCTCGCTTGGTCTGTTATGGAGAATTTTTCATCAGAATTTGTCGGGACAGTTTTCCGGCTGCCTGGAGTTGTTGTCTCTCCACGCCTCATCAGGCCCTCATTTCTCCCATTTTTCAACCCCTTCTTTCCTCCATTTTCTATTTTTCTTCGCCTGTACCCGCTGTTTTAACAACGACAAGCATCGTTATAATGGTTTTTTCTTGTGTGTATATATATACCTATATAGGTTAGCTACAAATTTATAAAACTCATGAAGAATGGTGGCAAGTTGGTGAAAATGTAGGTACATAGGTACAGGATCGTTTGATTATATGGATTGGATCGACCATTTTATTTTTTTTCGCTTTGGAAAATAAGCAGCCAGCCCCAGTATAGTACTTAATAGGTAAACGGTAAAAATCTAAGCAGACAGTATTGTTTTTGGCCAAGTGAGCGGTATTCCGACTAAACTAAGTAAGATCCAGACCCATCAAAAGGAGGACCTTTCGTTTCCTTAAGTTTCCTCTTGGAATTTAGTTAGATGACGATACAACTTCAGAATTGTCTGTATAGCTACACCAACAAGAGTAAGTTAGGACCTGGGGGAGTAGAGGCAATGAAGCTGAGTCTCTCTGGACCATCCGAATTGAATTACCATTCGGAAATAAGGAGGTCAGGCGAGGATTTCGAGAGCCCCTCGGGGGTCCAGAACTGAGTTGCGAGTTAAACGGACATGGCCGTTGATCATGTTGGCCGCGTTCCAACATTTGCTGCTTCATTATTAAAACTATACCTGAATGGGTTTTCTGGCTGATCAATCGTTATCAAAAATATCTCATTTTTGCCCCCCCCCCCCCCCCCCGAAACCGTTTAGCCTACCCCAGGATTTTTCCGACATACACATAACGTCACATGAAGCCAGCAGAATAGTCAATACTAATCACCATCACTTAGGTCCTACTTATTGACTTTTCTGGCCTATAGCTAATTTTACTCATATAGCTCTCGATCAGCTCCGATTTACGAAGCTAACCATGCCCTTTTCTTGCACATAATTTGTGTAAGCACAGTTACGACTTGCAAACAGATATTATCTTTGAGAATATTTTGCGTTTTCTAATAAATAATGAGCCAGCAGCTATCGATCGCATGTCTAAAGAACAGTTTATTTTCTTTCAAAACACTTTTAAATCAGGCAAAGTTTCAAACACGAAACTTTCACGTGGCTGTTGCAACTGAATTTGAATGTCATGCAAATTATGTTGAGGTTTTGTGGTATTTGTTGGGGATTTATGGCTTTATTTCATAGTTTCAGGGGTTTACGCTCCCTCACAGGATTTGGGAAATGGTTGACTATTCTGGGAAATGTTTAAGATATGGTGAAAACCTCCGTCTTTTTTGACGTAATGGAATTTTCGGGTAGCAGAAGAGCAAAGAGTTCTATAAAAAATGTTCTGATTCCTAAAAATTTTAGAAAAACTTATGTACTATCATACAGCTTTAGTTCTGATGACTCATGTAAGTAGGTACCTAATACAATGTGGAATTGTTATATTTATTAAAGAGAGCATGAGGGATAAGGGTTGAATATAGGCAAGCATAAAAAAGATTATGCGACTGGCCTCTAACGCAAACAGATTGCATAGTCATGAAATTTCAGATTTGAAATATTACTTTACAATGATATCAGCAGTGTAAAATATTGACCCTTTTTACGAAATAATACCCGTAACGGCGAAAGGGAGGGATAAGAGAAATATCTAGCTACTTACAAGAGCGCAGAGTTAAGCGACAAGAAAATCAGAAAGGGAATAAAGATTTCATAAGGTACGTCATAAAGTTCGGGTTCCAAACCCATCACGTGAGAGAAAAATAAAATAATAATAAACACCCGCTTCAAACAATAAAACATTTGATGGATTTGAGAAGAATGTCACACACACGGGTCACGTTCACACAGAGAAATATAGCCAACAGTAAACAGTAGGCGATAAAACTTTCAAACTAGGGGGGGTAACATAATGTGACTGAAAAAGCCGTTAAGGATTTAGGTCACGAATAGCTACTGTAGCTACCAACCTACGGTCTTCTATAGACCCAAAGGCCCTATTCTGGTTACCTCACTTTTGTGAGGAGGGCGCAGTATTCACCCAGGGTCCTTTATTCAGCCATTTTTGGATTACATAAAACAATGACCTTTATGGACTAAATTTTGAAGGGTTTAGCACCACTCCATTTATTGACGGATTGACCTTGGGGTAATCATGTCGTGCATGTGACGTTTCCAGTATGCAATAGGTAGGTCCTAATCTGTCAGTCGAATCTATGACCTATGACATCTCTCTGACCTTCCACATTTTACCCAGAATGCCGCAGACCCACCCACGAGACTTCACTGCGTCACTGGTTAATTAAGCTAGTTTGTAAGACTGAAGACCGTATAGAGGTAGGAAGCTGTGCATTCCATGCTCCAACTGAAAAGTTATTCAAAACCTTGTTAATGAGACTGACGTCCGTTGGAGTTGAGTCAGCGCTGAAAAGTACACAGTTTGAAGGGGAAAGGATGAAAAAGATGCCAGGGTTGCATGCTGATGAGGTCACGCTAAACTTCAAAATTCCTTCAAAGGAATAACAATAACCTTACCCGCCTCTAATTCTGCATCAAAACACAGCCAGCTCCCTCATAGCAGTGCCTGCATTGCATGCATGAAAGTAAGCACCGTAACTCTCCTTAATATTGAAATCTTATAAGGAATAATTTTTTCGCTGTACATATAGGGTAGGTAGGTACATGCCCAAAAATTCACGTTATGTTTCGGATGGTATTTTGGCTATAATGTACCTAGAATGTTTCCCGGAAAAATCGCTTTTGAGATTTTGCTGTGGAAATATTGGACCTAGGTACATAATAATTGACCGAAGCCATAAAATAGTGGCTAGGTTGTGTGATTCAGGCCCGTATCCAGAAAGCGGTCATGGGGGGGGGGGGGGGTTTAAGTGTCAAGGGGAGGGTGGGGTTAGCCTATATTTTTACTTTACCTGTATACGGAGTATACGTAAGGTAAAGTATTGTATTCGTGCGGGCCAATTTTCGGCAAACCTCAACTTTGAACCGTCATTGCTCCCAGACCTCAAAAGCCACTGAAACTTGCATATACATTTCGGAAACGTCCATTCCTTCGGAATATGAAAAACATCTCACTTTTTTCTTCCGACGAAAAGTTTGCCCACAGGAATTTTTAGAAGAGGTCAGGTACTCCGTGTCAGTACGTATGTATGTGTGTGTGTATGTATGTATGTATGTAGCTAGCTAGCTATGTATGTGGCATTGACCTGGACGGCACACTTTTCAACCGATTTTCTTCAAAATCGGTAGTGACCTTTCTAAATTTGGAAGAAATCAGAATCCGGAAGCCCACTTTCCCCCCTTTAAAATTAAGGGGGGTTACCCCCCCCAAAACTCCCCCAAAAAGTAGAAAAAAAATATTTGCTAAAAAATGGCTCTAACGATTTTGATCAAATTTTGGGCAATTATAGAACAAAAAATTACAAATCCAATGATACCACCCACTACCCCCGCATAACTCCCTGGAAGGGGGCAATTCCCCCCTAGACCTGTAAAAGGGTGAAATCAGTGGATTCAGTGGTTTGTGGTATACGAGTAGTTCTGGATAGGACACATGACAACCGCCATACCCGTCACAAATGGTATATGGCTTATTTCGAGCCTCCCCCCCCCCCGGGGGGGGGGGGGGGGGGCAATTTTGAGTGACTTTTAAAGTGCGGCTTATGGGGTCTCAAACTGTTCGGGATAACGTTGTGAAGCAATTTTTTGTGTCAAAAAGTTTTTCTGAAAGCATCCAAGCACCCCACCCCCTAAGGGGGGTAGATTTGAGTGGTTTGCGATATATGGGTTGTGTGGGCTCAAAATGATCGGGAGATCGTTCTGAGGCAATTGATTTGGTCAAAATGTTTTTTCGCCACCCCCCCCCCCCCTTATGGGGGAGTTTTGAGTGACTTTTAAAGTGCGGCTTATGGGGTCTCAAACTGTTCGGGATAACGTTGTGAAGCAATTTTTTGTGTCAAAAAGTTTTTCTGAACGCATCCAAGCACCCCACCCCCTAAGGGGGGTAGATTTGAGTGGTTTGCGATATATGGGTTGTGTGGGCTCAAAATGATCGGGAGATCGTTCTGAGGCAATTGATTTGGTCAAAATGTTTTTTCGCCACCCCCCCCCCCCTTATGGGGGGAGTTTTGGTTACTTTCCAAAGTACGTTGTATGGGGTATCAAAATGCTTGGGGAATCGTTCTGAGGCAATTTATTTTGTCAAAAAGTTTATCCGAGCTTCGACAACCACCCCACCTACTTTTAGGGGGTAGTTTTGGGTTGTTGCCGAAGTACGTCGTGTGGGGTCTCTAAGTACTCGGGGGAACATTCTGGTGCCATTTCTTGCGTCAAAAAGTTTTTCCGTCTCCAATCATTTAACCAAGGGTTTATATCTAGGAATCACGCAAATAAGCAGGTAAAGTTTTGTCCGACCGTGTCGTACCGCTTGTTTTGCTTCACGTTGGCATTACTTACCATGTTAATTTTCCTTTCATGGGGGGGGGGGGGGTTAACCCCCTAACCCCCCCCCCCCCCCCCCCGTGGATACGGCTATGGTGTGATTTTACTAAATTTTATACTTTAGTTCCAAACTTCCAACACAACGAAGAAAGTAGACTTCATATTTTAGTATAAAGTTCAATTTCCTCTGATTATCGCTTCATTTTCTCAATTACCAGTTATACGGCCTTCGAGGAGTGAAAGTTTTTCCGTTCTGTAGCATGAAAAGGTCGAAAGTAATTTTCAAAGTTCACTTTTCCTTTCTGTATAATAAGTTATTATTAATATAGTATATTAAAATTAATGTATAGGTACCTATTGCTGGTGAGGTAAAGAAATTTCGGCTTTCGCGAGAAAGGATTGGTAGAAAAAAAGAAATAAGGATCCTTATTTTACCCCCTCCCTTGTTCGTACTCAGATAAGAAAAAAAGAAACAAACGAACAACCCCCCCCCTCCCCACCCCTCCCCCCCTCTTACACTTACCCATCTACAAAATACCCAGCTATAAAATAGAAAACCAAAATTTCTCTTTTTAACGTCAGAAACGAAGTAATTATTGGACGTGATTATTCGAGTGATTTCCACCTTTCAGGTTAGGTCTAGGTCTATACGACTATTGTGACTCAAAAGTCAAAAGGGAGAAGGAGAGGGAGATTATAGGTACCTATACCCCAAAATCCAAAGCTTAATTTACCGGAGTGGTCCACCGAGGAGAGGAAACTTTGAGGGAGAAGACCTGAAAAGGATTTTCACCCCAAAGTAGAGAGAGTAGGTAGAAGCAGGGTTATAAGGATAGATAAGAGTGCTATGAAAAGGAAAACCTGTGCATAAGATAAAGGAGACTGGCGACGTGAAGAAGCAAGAAGGTAACATCAAGTGCTATAGATCGGATTAGTAGATTAATCTTTATGCTGGAAAAAAGGTCTTGTGAAGTGGCTGTTCTCTGTTCTCGGCAACTTCAAATGGCTTTTTAAACTTTTCAGTCAAGAGACAGCTTTGAGCTTCAAAGGCGATGCTTCTCTGCATGAATTCCTGATATTTGCTGGTAGGTATGGCCCCCTATTTACCTAATTCGATTAGTCGTAGAGGCAACTATCTACAGGTGAAAGGACTTCCACGGCATCAGGTATCAAGTTAGAGAACTGAACTCTCATGCCGGAGCTCCTTAATTCGTTTTTCAAATCGCCAACACCCCTTACCCCCACAAAAGTAGGTATATACCTAGATGCTTTGGATGTTCTAACTTCTGACGATAGCACCAGAAAACATGCATGATTAATTACTTAAATGGTTATATAAAAATTCTGCGAACTCCTGTGAACACAGTTTAATTCCACAATGTTGTCTACACGGACAGGTGAATAATGTCTGGTCAATTTTAACTATATACGTTTTCGGGTCCAGTCACCTAGAAATAGAAGTTTGACGAACAAGAAAATTTATACTTAATTCATATTACATGTGACCCTCAGACTTGCGAGAACCTATAATACGAGTATACTAACTTTGCGGTAAAACAGAAACTTACAGTACAACTGTCTTAAGGATGGTCGCCGTTCTAGTCGCACTTCTTGACCGCGTCCAGATCGCACACCTCCCAGAGTCGGTTGGGTCACGCTCACTGCCGCACACCACGCCTCCCCGGCTGCAGAGTGGGTCGCTCACGCGCGCCTCGTCCTGGACCCCGACCTGCTAGCGCGCACAGCACGGAGCGAGTGACCCGAGGCCGGGGCGCGGTGCGCCTGCGCACCCCATGGAGTTCCCGGTCGATTTCCCGGGTACGGGTATCGTCACAGCCGCCCATTTCTCTTCTGGGCCTCCACCTCGGCTTGCCCATATAGCCCTGCCGGGTCCCTGTGGACCGCTGACCGTGTACTGGTTGTTTTATGCCTTGCCATGATTGGAAAATTATTGACGATTGGAACTGGGACAAGTGGTTCATACACGTTTTGTGGGACTCGAACGCCACATGTGAGCGTCAATCAAATAGAGTGCATGAGCCCGCAGAAAATGACGGAGACAGGAAAAAGGTGGAAAGAAAGGAACATAATTGGAATTATAAATAGCAAAACCTTGGGCACTCTCCGTTCTGCTCTACTGTCAAAAACTCTCTAAATAATAACAAGAAAGTTTTGAAATCACAAAAGCGAACGTTAGGAATTTAATTACCCAGCCCAGTCACGTGGAAAGACAGCTAATTTCGTAAATGGTAAAACACCATGAAGGGATTCACTCAGCTTTCAGTAAAAGACACATCGAAATTCTGTCTAGACTCTTCCCTGAAAGCTGAAAAGAAGAGAAAAGCAGTCATGGACAGGGTTAAGCAGGGTACAGGGCCAGAGGGCAGTGATGCACGCGACGTGCGCTCATCTGCGGGGATTCCTCGGGGCTCTGGGAGATTCGGGCTGCTTGAAATGCATGGACTTCACCGCAGCCAGCCCCACGTCTCACTCCTATATAGCCCCTTTTTACACGTTTCAGACTTTTTGCTGAAATTCCAGTTCATCCCAGTGATTTTGGACTTACCACCAAGGGAACTCTTTCGTAACATTCCAAAATACCAAACAGTAAGCTAGAAACGAGAAGCAAAGAGAACGGTAGTGGGAGACAGTGAAATGTTACGGGAATGAACAGAATACTGCCAAACTCAAAAAATAGAAAATTTCAGTAAATAAAATAAAACGTCTCCGCACCTGTTCGACCAACTGCAATAATTTAGAGTATACGGTCAATGACCTCTACAGGTCTTTGACCGAGCGCCCCTATGAAGTGCGGGGGACGGCAGACACGCCAACGTTAATTGTCAGCTCTTATCTTTGTTATAATAATAATTGTACCACTATGCTTAAACTCCACTCACACACCAACACCTTCTTGACGGGAAGAGAACACGATGGCTCCATGCGGGACGTAACGTAAATGTAGTGGTGTAAATACCGCTATCAGTATCCATATAAGGCTGAATAATAGAGAAAAAACTAAGAAAATGTGTTAAAATAATCCTATTTAAAAAGTTCAAGGGAATAGAATAAATCTGAAAATTTTTCTCTAGTGGAATGGAAGTGTTAAGTAAAAGTAAGTAATTATTTGATATCGAGAGATTACGCACGTTCTATACACAAGATAATTTATCTGTATACTGTATAGGTAACAGAGCTACAGAATTGCAGGGTTAAAAGTGTTTTGTCATTTTACCTGACAATCACTGACAAATTTTCGGCATGCCAATGAGCAATTTATTTCTTCGTCCCCTTGAATCAATGACTGTAAGTACCAACCTACATCATCCTACACAGACAGGGAGACTCCTACGCATAAAATGACCTAGTTTCAGCAAATATGACATATTGACCTGTTTACAGTTAACTCAAAATGCAAATATCTTAATTTGTAAGGAGGTTAGAATGTCTAATGAAATTCTATCGTCAGCTCAGGATTACCCCACGCTGTATGAAATAATTAGCACGTCAAAGAAACAAAAACTTGACTCTGATTTTCCACCAAAATATTAGGTACATGTTTGAGGTGAGCAGCATTCAGAACTGCAATCGAGAAGCATTGATGTAAAACAAACTCAGAATCGAGCACAAAATTAACAACTAAACCAGCGGGTTGCGATATTTTTAAGTAAGTGCGTCAGAAAATGCTAAGGATCAGGCACCTATAGGCACACCCTTTAAGAGTCGATAAGTTTAGAAAATAAGTGGCGATGGTACAGGGTGGCCGAATAAATTCCCAAATTGCACCACTTAGCCCTTACTTTTAAGTCTCTTCACACTCCCAAGAAATGAGAAGCGCTAAAACTAAGAGATAACTCTAAGGCTGCGTCCCACCTGATCCCACAGAAGATTCCCAATTTTCTAGGAAATTTAATACGGTAAACATGATTTTCTCTTAACCGAGTATGGTGGGACTTAGCCTAAGTAAGGAAACGACTTTAGTAGGTGGTTAAGACCGATCCTTGAATGGATGGTGTTAATATATGAGGAAACTGATGACACCTCTGGTCTTTCCAGCTGACTGCCCCGACAGAAAACAAGTCCCTTCCCCCCGCATCCCCCAACAAGGTCGCCTCTGTTACTTAAAAGGTGGCGTCCTCTCCACTATTCCCAGTCGGCGGGGAGTACAGTGCCCAACAACATCCAAGGTAAGTTACCAAAGTTGCCCAAGTTCTCGTCAGTTATTGAAAGTTTCGAAATTGCTATTTACAGTAATCCGCACGACAGGCTTTATTCTTGGGGCTGTTCCTCCACCATTAAATTCACAACAGTTGTTTTATTGCCAAAGAAGCGCACATAAGTCAAATAATGTAATTATTGGTCCTAGTCTATTTTGTGGAGGGGTAGGGACGGAGGTCTTGAAAACTTGATACAGATACAGACAATTTAAGTAAATTCCTTATTACTTATTTTAACTCGCACTTACGGATGCCTCTTTTTCACAAAGCCTTGCCCATATTTTTGAGTCCTCGACATGTGAACCCTCTGGAACAGAGGTTTAGAGAGTAATAGCCAGTGCAAGGTTGATCGCAAAAACTGCTTAACAAATCATAAAACCAAGCAAAGTAAAATCTGAGGAAAATTATTACGGTATAGGCTGAGGGCTTGACACTGCTTGAGATTGCATGAAGATTTCCAAAGATTTCCTGAGATTCTCAACGACATTCGTGGAAAGATGCACCCCGAAGGGTTAACTATTCCAGAAAATTCCAAGATTTCCTGAGATTTCAGTAAGATTTCCAATGATTGCCTGAGATTTCCATTGCGATTTCCAACGAGATTCCAGCAGGTGTATTCCCTTTCTCGAACGCCAGCAAACCCACCCAACTAACACCTTCAAAATTTATTGTAAGAAGAACTGTTCTCCGTATATTGCATCATGGCGTGCCTCATCTTCTTACAATAAATTTTGAAGGTGTTAGTTGGGTGGGTTTACTGGCGTTCGAGAAAGGGAATACACCTGCTGGAGTGGTCAACCCCTCGGTGTATGCTCACTGGTCTCGCCAGCTTAGCCCCTGCACATAAAATACCTTGCTAGGATTGGATAAAAGAAGGTTTTACTACAATAGTTTTCAGTTAAAATTTGAAACGTTGTTGAGCGGTAACATTAAGAAACCTTCCGATTCGGCCGTAGTACTGCTGTTCCGATCGTTCGGTCACCTTTCCTTCAGTTTCATATTCCTATGCTGCATGCGTTTGGAGAAATAAGATATTTGAAGACTCCTTAAACGTTGGTACGAGCAAATAGTTGCAGCTGCCTTGATGTGGCCCTGAGACGGGTCGTCCCTTGCAGATATAAACAGGCGAGTCTTTCGTAGCCATGCAGTCCCAGTGAGTGCCGAGCGCTAGCGCTATGAGTGAACCAGTGTAATGCAAGGTGGTGCACGGACATCAGCGTGTATATGGACGTTCAGTGCAACAGGACCGAGAGGCGACGGGTGGTCGCAGTGTGGGGGCTGCCTGAGAAGTGGCGAGAGCGTATTATTAAAAAAAACTCATAGCAACAAATTGACAACTATACGTGGAATGGCTTAAGGTGCGTTATAACTGTTGCTCTGACCAAAAAGGAAAATGAGGCTTTAGGTCCAACAGCATACAAATCCAACAAAAGTGGAGAAGAAACAGAGCCGTACAGCAGATATTCAAATCAGTGAATTATTTCAGAATGAGAAATAAATCACGTCACAATTAATAGTATTTGACAGTTCTATTGAAAATTTGACAGTTAATTAAACAAATTATCTGGAAGTGTATAGGTCATTTACTGGCTAAGGGTGCGTCCCACCATACTCGGTTAACGTTAGAGTCCAGTTAAATTTCAATTATTGCACGGTAAAAACCGAATTTAACTGGAGTTTAGTGGGACGCACCCTAAGTGGGCCCTTTTTGGAGTGAGGTGCCAACATTTCAGTATACCTATATTGTATTACCGTTTTACCTGAAATTATACAGGCACAGTGCTTATTACAGCCTACCCGAAGCATTCAAATTTCAAAATTCAAAATTTGCCAGCACCAGAACCTTCGTAAGAGACGACTAACCTCTCAATCAAAGAAAGCTATGTAGATACTCTTATTTATAGGTATATATTTTTACTTTCTCGCTAGCCATAGGTATATGGCGAGAAAGTATTGTTTTCGTGCAGAATTTCGAAATTGAGATTTTGGGTTTCCCATGATCCTGGGGGTCCCCTGAGTCCAAAAAAGTGGTTTCTGGAAAAAGTCTGTCGTCCGTCAGTCCCTCCGTCCGTGCAGTGCTCTAGCGCCTACACCGTTCACCTGATTTTGATGAAATTTGGTATGGACCTGTCTAAAATCACGGCGGAGACACGTTTTTAAGGAATATTTGATTGGTAAAAAAGTAAGGCCGCTATTGCCAAAAAACCGCCAAAATAATTCAAAAATCGTGTTTTTGGTTAGTCGGACAAGCGCTGACGGTACACTTTTCAACCTATAACATTGAAAATTGGTTTTTGTGTTGAAAAATAGATGCTTCGAGGTTATGTGTAACGAAAATTGAATTGGTTCAAAATTACGGCCGTTTTGGACCAAAGTTCGATCGTTTCGGCGCCATTCACATTTATTGACCGATTGTCATGAAATTTGGTAAATTTGTATAGAACCATATAACTTAAATATCTGTCGAACAGAATTTCGTTATCTTCAAAATTACGGCCGTTGTAGTCAAAAAAGTGTTGAAAATGAGTTGAGAATGAGAAACCACGTTTTTGAATGGTCGGAACGCATTTGGGACTACAGTAATAAAATGACAGTCATGAGATTTGGTATGAGTGATCTCAGATAGATGTTGGTGGGTCATTTTTAACCGATTTTGGATTGCTTAAAAACTACGCCCGCAAAAAAATCTCAAAAAAAAAAAAAAAAAATCTTAAAAAAAACGAAAATTTTATATGGGGCGAGAAAGTTAAGTGCGACTGTTGTCGGACCCTTTATTTTAGGTAGATTTCGAAGAAAAATCTACCTATTGTAGTCGTACCAGTAGTCTCACTTTTGAAAAATTTCTTCACAGTTCTTCTTTTTATGACCCCTGGATCCCAAAACCACCGTCAGTTAAAAAGTTTATATATATATATAATATCTATCATTTTCACTTCCTTGTGAACACGCTAGGAGCCGTATTTTTGAAAAATAATTGGTTTTGACTATTTAATAAAATATAAGGGACTAAAATCTCGGTCGAGTTCGTTAATGGGGGAAATCGGACGAAGGGGGGGAAAATGGGGGGACTTTTTCGAAATCTGGTTTTTTGGCCATAACTCCCTTAATATTGCAACTAATGAAACGTGGTTTTCTCTGAGGGTCATCTAACAGTACTGCCTACAACTTTTCTTTGTAACGTTTTTTGATCCCACCCCTAATGGTTGAATAAGGGTGTAAAAACAGGGTTTTGCACACAAAAAAAATCATAACTTGTGTCCTAGGGGTGTTATCGAGTTCTTTCATTTTGTAATGCATTTGCCTCAATATTACCTACAACTTTTGTCTGAAAAAGTTTTTCGTCCGACGCACCGTTTAGGCAGGGGGTGGGGGGTTGAATTTTCAAAACGTCATAACTCACTTATTTAGTGAGATATTGAGTTTATTCTTTTTGCTATGAGTTTCTATTAATAATATCTACAACTTTTGTCTGAAAAAGTTTTTTTGTAAAATCACTTTCATTTTCTTGTTAAAGGGGGGGGGGGGGTGAAATTACAAAACTCAATTCCTCCGTTTGTTATTGTAGAGAATGCAATTGGATCAACTGAAAATCTTCTTAACCGTCTTTCTAAATGATTTTAGACTGCTTTTAGTGGATGGAAGTAATCTTCGAAATCTACCTACGCCTTTCGGGGCTGCCGAAAGGAATTTTTTCTCTTATAACATGTTAGCTTCCATGGCTGAACACACATTTCATAATCGAATTGGCGAAGGGTTGTAAAATATTGTAGAGGGATAGTAGGCAGTAAGGCACGCTTTTAAGGAATGACACCGTGAAAGATTCCGGATTAAAAAACTCATTATTTTCATTTCAATTTTAAATAATTATGGAAAATTTCTGGTAAGGTCACGTGAGGCAGAAGGCTCTTCATGCCGTCAGGGCACGTGGAAGATACAGACTGGAGTGAACGATATGCTTCTTATTTTTAACCTTTTTGGTTACTTTAGGTTGCCTCGAGATAAATGAACTGAACTGTAGCCTGAAGACCAATATCTCTGAAATCAAAACTAAATCCACTGCCCAGAACTCGATGACAGATAAGCTCACTGGAGATACGAGCGTTACAAAGCCCTAACAAAACTGAAAACAGTCTAGATATTTACGACCCCTAAATCGAAACCAGTTTATGCACGGGTGAGTTTGTGAATATGATGGTGGACTTTTGGTACATAGGGAAATTCGGTACCGTGTATAGTGGCATCAAAGGAGAAGTCTTTGGAAGTTGGAGAGGTAGTACGGCATTATTTTCTTATTTTTTTTAAGGATGCGCCTGTGGGGCATAACACAATGCTGAGGCCGAGGAGGAGTCGGCCGAATCCAGAAAAGAATGGGCCGAAGCCTGATAAAGAATATTAAATACTGGTGATGTACCATGCCGCGCAAGCTAGACACTTGCTTACGCTCTAGGATTCGAACCCAGACCTGACAAGGCGAGGCAGCCTGTCAGACTGCTCGAACACTTTTTTAAGAAGAAATTTATTTTGTTTTATATCAGTACATCTGACGTTCCTCCGCACATTCCCTCACGGGTTTAGGGAATTATTGTGCCTATTTTGTGATGTGTAAACTTTATCGTATGGGCACCATTTCACTTACGACAAGCGTTTCTTCTATGATGTGACATTTTGTCCGTCAAGAGAGGTGGAGCCATATCAAGTAGTCAAATAAAACTAAATGTAAGTGGCGGGGTGATAATTATGTTTAGGCTAGCCAACGAAGTAAACGATTCGAAATAGAATTACTAGCTGAGTAAAAGGCTAAAATAATCCTATAGAGATAACACTTCCCCAAAAATAGCCTAAATCGCATCTGGCTACGAATGAATCGTCATTGTTTGGGCATGAGCAGCTACTGGACTGGAAAGTTTAGTCGGTCAATGCTAGACAATCAGACAATCACGTTGAAAACAACTAGGGACTTTGGCCGATTCCAACCAAACTCCTGCTGTACATAATACCCCGCCTAAAACCAAGTCAAAAACAAAAGATGGGTTCAAATGAGGGCAAAGATACTGACTGTCTCAGTTATCTTGACTCTCTGTCGAGGTGGGATAACGGGGATCAGAAGATAACCAGTGGTACACATGTGCGATATTGAATCATACAAGGGGAGTCCAGAACATCGTAGCCAAGGAACGACTTCATCCAGTAGGCACTTCTTTGACAGGAGCTGGTGCCGGTTTGCAAAACTCTGTCTTAGTAGTGTAATTGACTTAAATATGTCGTGATTATACGTTTTGGACTGGGGAAGGCACAATTCATAAGCGATTGGTTCATATGTAGGTACATGGTATATCTTCCTGCAAAATATCTGGGGTCCATCTTTCTATGAATATCGTTGGGAATCTTTGGAAATCTTTATGGAATTTCAAGGAATCTCAAGGAATCTCTGGAGTGGTTACCCCCTCGGCGGCAACACAGGGATTGTCACTGATCCCTTGTCACGCAAGATCGCGACAATGTTCTACCAACCTGTTGATCATCATGGATCTGGGAAGTAAAAATTAAAATTTTGTGACTTTTAGATGGAGAAGCTCCACCGCATGGCAACTGCACTAGTATTCATTTTCTTCTACATCGAGGCTGAGCAATTTCCAGAAGCATCGGCCCTTTTCGTCAATTCGAGGCCAGACGACGACTCTAGCACCTACGTAAGGGAAACAAGGCGGCAGTTCTTCTGTGGAGAATACCTTACCGATACCTTGGCTCATCTTTGTAAAGGGTCATACAACCAAATGTACAAAAAAAGTTCAACTGGTAAGTAAAATAAAGGGTTCGACAATGGTCGCACTTAACTTTCTCGCAATTTTTATCGAAAATTTTGATTTTTTTTACGTGAATAATTTTTTTTTGTCAGAATTTTAACTTTTTTTAAAAAGTATTTTGCCACACAATGGATGATACTTTAAGGCACCTGCATAACGAATTTCAAACATATCCGTCAAACAGTGAAGTGTCGCTCGACGCGCAAAGTATATGTTTTCTATTTTGCATGCCACCGTCTTAATTTTTAAGTAAATGAATAACTATTGAAAATGCCCTTGAAGCATCTATCTGAGACCACTTTCACCAATTTTCAAGAAAATCCGTCGATTAGTGTTGTTGCAAATCCGTTTTAACCAATCAAAAACGTGATTTCCATTTTTGGAAAATGTTTCCTACGATAATGCCAATATTGGCCCAAATTTTTGGCCCATCTCAAAAAGAATAAAAATGATCCTGTAGCATCTATTTGGGAACACTATTGCGAAATTAAAAGGATCTAACTTTATAACTGTAGTGCCAAATCCGTCTTGACCAATCAAAAACGAGATTCTAGTTTTTTTTCCTATTTTTGACTTTATTTTGCCTATATTGGCCGCAATTTTGAATTTATTGAATATTTCTTCAACAAACCTTTAAGTAATGTTATTAAGCACAAGTTTGTGGATTTTTGTGAAATTCCGGCTAATACTATTCATGGGGCCAAGATTTTCACGTATGGGCCAATTTTGGCCCAAATATTTGGCCCATCTCCAAAACAATAAAAATGATCCTGGAGCATCTATCTGGGAACACGACTACAAAATTTGAAGGTTCTAACTTTATTACCGTACCGTGAAATGCGTCTTGAGTAGACAAAAACACGATTTTGAATTTTTTTTGACACTTTTTTGACAATAGTGGGCGCAATTTTTGAGTAATCAAAATTATATTAAAAATGTATCTCGGAACTGATTTTAGACATCTATATTCCAAATTTGAGCCAAATCGGTAGACTGGTGTGACCTGTAGCCGCGCTACAGACAAACGGACGGACGGACGGACGTACGTACGTAGGGATATGCGCCCATATACTACCGCCACTCTTACGATCGTTTTTGCATACGAACGTTTTATCGCCACTGGCGGTAAAGCTTATGGCCGATTAACATTGGGCGGTAAGACCCGTAGTTTTGTCAGGTGTACGTATCCTTACATTAAATTAATTGAATTAAATACTTTCACTTAACATTTTTATATCAACTTTAGGAATTGGTTTTTTTATTATCGAAACTAGTTACCGTTATAGCCAAAGACGTAATTAACAGTTTATTTTCGATTTTTGGATCCTCATTTTTGTTACTTTTTGACTTCTGTTATAAAAGTTAGTATTTCAAAGCTCAGTACAACACTTTGGAACCATCAACATACCAAAAAAAAATTAAAATTGAACGAACTGTAAAAAAATCTCAGTTTCGTCCTCCAAGTAGTGGCTTTCTACGAGTCCTTCCCTAGAGCTCAGATATATTCAAATATTTGACCACTGATTGAAGGCAATCTACTTTTTCGTTTCACAAATAAGTTTTACAACATTTTGAAGATATTTTAACATATTATCTGACATCAAATGAGTTCTCTTTTCATTTAAAGATTTATAGTACCAGGATTAAAATATGTGAAAGAGATGTTTGAATTACGCGCCTTGTCGCTCATTGTGAAATGTTTTGGCGACTGGCGCATGCGCTGAATAACAAGAACGTGATTGGCTGCTTTTCAGTGGCGGTAATGCTACGTGAGATAGAAAAGGGTAGTACGCCAAACAGTTTTTATCAATTAATACTTTCACTGCACGTATTTTTTATTTCAACCTTTGCAGTTTGTCTTTTCATTATCGAGGCTAGTAACGTTATGGCCAAAAAAGTGATTGGTAGTTTATTTGCGAATTTTGGATCCTCGGTGCGACCGCACTCCCGGAGCGTCTCATAGTCTCATTGGGAGCGGAGGCGCATCTAGAGCGTACACATCATTTTTGTTCTGTTATTCAAAAGGTAGTAGGTATTTCAAATCTAGGTGCAACACTTTGAAACCACCAACATGCCCAACAGTGTTGCTGAGGGTTGGGGTTGGGGGGGACAAGCCCAGCAACTAGACCCAGTGGCACCAGATTTTGAAAATCCGGGGGAGGGGGGGGGGGGGCAAGAACTTGTAAACATCAGATATTCCATTTACTTATCAGTCTGATGGGTCTCTGCGCCTCTCAGTGACCCAGCGGCCAAGACATTCGCCTTGTGACCTCAGAGGTCTGGATTCTAATCCCGGCGTAAGGAATATTTTCCGCTTAAGTCATGCATGGATGTAATGCCCACTCTTATTTCGGTTGTGTCCAACTCCCCTGGTGTTATGCCAACCCGGGAAAAACTATTCTGTCTGTTAATGTTTTTTATGTTGAACATTTATTTGTTCTGAAATATTATACATACCTTGATTGCAAAAATCGCTCGATCATAAAGTCACAGTTTCTTTTAAAAATGCAACATTGTATTTCAGAACAAGGACATTTTTCCCCTCAAAATAAGCCGGGAAAAAATAACGAACAAAATTATACAGGTGTATTTAGAGTAAAGATGTTATGATTTTTAGTTATTTGACATGATAAAAATAATCGTCCCCCAAATTTCCGGGGGGGGGGGGGGGCAACCTGGACCCTGAACCCCCTCCCCATGATCGCGCCCCTGACTAGACCGTTTCAAGAACTATCCATTGTGCTCAGCTGGCAGCACTATCAAATATCTACCAGCTTCCCAGCCATAGTGTAAACGATGGGGACCTACAGTTTTAAGTAGTTGGGTTCCGAACCACCACAGCCTCGATATACATTTCACTTGACATGCTGAACATATCAGAGGTAAATGCCGATCAGAAAAACTTTTTGGTAGGATCGGGATCGAACCGGTGTGACCCGGCCCTCACTGCTCCTCAAAATTCTACCATTTTAGTCCACTCGGCTATCGAGACTGACCCAACAGTGTTAGTGAACGAAAATGTAAAAAAAATCTTAGTTTCATCTCTTTGACTAGTGACTTTCTACAAGCTCTACCGCAGAGCTCAGATTATATTCCATTATTTTACCACTGATAGAAGGCGATCTATTTCTTGAACTGACATAATGTTTTATAACAATTTCAAGCAATATTAACATTTATTTGACATTCATAAGTGTTTTCTTTTAAACTTAAGAAATAGTTGGTATATAAGATGCGAGAGTGAAGTGTTTGAATTGCGCGCCATTATCTCATTCAAAGGTTTGTGGCCAACCGTTCACTGGTGGCCATTGATCTAAATTAAAATTAATTTATAATATAACAGCATTATTATATTATTAAACTGAATTAAAATTATTAATATTTTAAAACCTATATTTTTTATTTGAGAGACATTGGTCTGGCGACTATCATTTCCTTTGTAGCGACAACTTGCGTCATGGCAGTAAGCGCTAGTGAAACATAAATATTCACCTGGCAGTAAAAACGCGGACAATGTCTATAGGTTCCGCATATGCTTAGCTTATACATTAAACGGGGTGGCGGTAAAAACGGGACAAAACGTTCGACATGGGTGGCGGTAAGCCATGGAGGTTGCTCTATACGTACGTACGTACGTACGTACGTCGGACGGACATGACCTAAAAACCACTTTTTTGGTATCTAGGACCTCTGAAACGCCTTTTGCAATGAAAATCTCAAAATTGAAATTTCGCACGATAACATAACTTTCTCAGCCCATGTATTACATACGGGCGAGAAAGTAAAAAATTAACCTCTGAGTTGCCGAAAGTATACTGCGCGAAAGGAGCAAAAGGAAATAATCACGGCAGCAACAACAATTGGCTGTGTTATTCCCTTTCTCTCCAGTTCTCAAAGCTTTAACTTCTGTCTGGGTATCGGAAAATAGGAGCCAAAACAATCTATTCTCATTTTTGTCAGACACATCAAAATTCAATCGACTGTTCTGTTCCTATTAAACAGCTCCTAATGTTGGAAATATGCCTCTAAAATTAGAGCCTACATTTCAAAAGAATAAAGAGTTTTTTTAAAAAAACTCAACCAAGGCTGCATGCAGAGGGCTGTGACTGTAAATGCTCGAAAAAGCGTGATATAACGATGTTTATGTTTCTTTATGGAATTTTTCTGATAAAAACGCAGAAATTCCTCTTACCCCAAAATTCAGCCAAGATACCGTCCAAATAATTTCCACCTCTTTTCACACATCTTGCACGCGTTGTACCAACGAACTCTTATGTAAGCTTACACGTTATGTCCTCGTGCCAGGGGGAAGATAATTAACCACAACATATAGGCAGTAGATAATACTATTTAGTATTTTTACAGTCTATTACTACACTCAAGGGCAATGTCTAGATTGGAGAAATTCCCTACAATGGTCAGTAACTCATCAACCCAGGACAACAATAGGACACGCTGTTGATGCAATTTTAGAGTTATTGGTTTTTATTTAGATCCTCACAACGACACATGCTCGAAACCTATCTCAAATTAAAACCCATCTGTAATAAATCTAGCGTTTGATAGTGTAAGATGCTGCAGAAGCATGCATAGCTCACACGTCACCTTGACTCAGACCATACCAATTTCTATCTTTGGCTGTTACCCGCAGTTCCTATTATTAAAAATGACTGTATTCAGTTCAGTCACAAAAGAAAATTGACTCAGAAGTCTAACATCATTTTGAATTTTTCAGAAACCACAGAAGGCGATCTCTGGGCAGCTCTTAGGGAGAGCACTACGTATCCGTTCCGATCTAAAAACCTAGCACGAGCACTGATACCAGGGGCTTTAAGGAGGCACCGCAGGGGGATTGTCGACGAGTGCTGCGATAAACCCTGCACCATGAACGAAATGCTCGGTTACTGTGCAAGCCCTTAACTTTCTTCCCCCAAAAACTGATACTTTCATTTTTTCTTAGGGCCCAAGATGGATCTCATCATTTTTATTTTTCACGGCAACCTTTTTGAATATTTTTTTCATGGAAAGGTATTTTTATGTCTCACTATTCAGAAACGCTTAAAGAAATTAGTGTTTAGGCTTTTAGGCGTTTTGAATTTTTTTAAAGACGTCTGCCCCCAAAGAAAGTAAAGCTGCCGTAGATCGTAGGTTTTACTTCTATTTCCTGTATAAATACTATTGTTTTCTTCGAAATGTAAATTATGGTTGAGCTTTCGCTGATAATGCATTTCTACCACCATTACATTAACACTGCAAGCGGTGAATTATTTTTAATTTTTTCCCTTGGTCTCAAAGACTCCAAATTTCGATTACACCCAGCCTCAGTAATGTCCTAGCAAACTGCCAACGTCGGTTTCCTAATTTTCCAGTGGTTTTCGAATCCCCCACGTTTCCTCTTTAAAAGTCAGTTTAGCCACGACAGCAACAGCAAAACGGTGAAATCGAAAAAATCACTGGGAAATTAGACACTCTGTACGTCAGACCCTACCAGTTGTTAATGTAAATCTTATGGGCAGAAATGCATCAGAGCTAAAGGCCTTATTGCCTTATTACTAGACGAGATATAAAACCCTCTGTGAAGTCAGCCTACCCGGGAATTTGTGATGAAGAACGCATGATCTGATTTATAGAAATACTCGGCCTAATTAAAGAGTCTCAACCGGCCGCTTTTCTAGCAAAGTAGTACTAGGCAGTAATCATAATTTTATGTTATCGTAAAATCGCCTGGGTAGAATTAAGAAGAATATGATTGAGACCCCATGGCACTTACAATTTTTTATTATTTTCAAAACATTGTTTAGACGTGTTGCAAAAGGCAAACTTTCCAAAACTGCTGAAGTTTTCAAAAGATTCATTGTAAGGAGTTGGACACATTGATCTGTACCCTTAAAATTTACTTTGTTAAAACTTACCTACACATTTTCGCTATGGTGCACTAAATTAAATGTTCTCGGTACTGCTATGCATTCATTTACAACGATTACAAGACTAGACGATTTTACGACAATCCCCTCAACTGCATAGTTATGTGACCACAATCATCATCATTATTTCCTTCCTTCATGCACACAACTGTACCTAATTCTTCTTTTTTCTGTATGTTGAATAATTAAATTTTACATCTAATTTATTACCAGATGGTGACGGAACGACTTGGTGTAAATAAAATGAATATGAATACCAATGATGAAGCCTGTTGTTTAAGAGATGTATCTGAAATAGCGCGTTGCTATCTGTAGCCAGTCAGTGGGACTTCACAGACATTCTGTCTAAATACCCCTAAATAATTTGTATAACAACTTCTCCTACTATGAACCAAACAGTTGCGACTATATTATAGGCGGAGTATGGGTTGGCAGTTAAACGCCAAATTTACCGCTGGAAACTGATTGCATGCGCCCTCCCGTTAACGCCATGTTCTATCACCCATTCGAGTTGACGGAAACTAACAGAATAGGTATACTTTTTGCTTTCTCTGTCTCCCGCTCTCCCCGCCTTGAGATGATTCAAAGGCTACTGACAAGTGGAAGAGAAATAGACCAGGCCGATAGGGTCGAGTACCGAAAGACTGTAAACACATCACGCACCGATAAGCTGGTCTGTAACCTTTAAAACATCAGCCGACTTAATGAAACAGCAAAGGATACTTCCATCAACCTGTCAAGCGGTCAATGAAATTAAAAAATCAATCAGTTATATTGCCATTATCAGAAAGTTGACTCGGAGAAACAAATATAGATCACTGATAACCCGAAAGCCCAGTCATCTATTATTAACTACCAAACAATAAGGATAGTTGAGGAACGACAAAACAGATAACACCTCAGATTCTACTAACGTTTAAAAAGCGCCGCCACCGGCACTCTTTTCCAGTTGTTGGGCAAACCTGTTGGTGATGAGAAGGGAAACGTCTATGAACCTATCGACGCAGTTCTGGAGACATGTCTCTGTCCGACTGTCCAACTTGGCGCCTGGCTTCTCCACGCAGCGGTCCCAGCAGAGATCATTGAACTCGTGAATCTGAAAACAAGTTAACAAGAACAAATTCTCAGAATAAATAGCATCGGTGTAAGTGCCTAGGTACTTGTGATTTTTTGAGAAATTCGGACACTCATCGGACGAGTGGTAGATCGATCGGACTTTAGATAAAATTTGCAAGTAAGTAGGTAATGTAAAATTCGCATTTTTGCCTAGTCGGAACGAGCCTAAAAACCTACAGTTATGAGTGAAATTTGGGAGATCTGACTACGGACATAGGTAGGTAACCAATGTAGGTACTAAAGATTGCCGACTGGAGAAGGTAGATAGCTAGGTACCTATTGATGCCAATGCTTCCGCATCAATTTAAAGTTCGATCCATGAAATTATGATCCACTTTCGACTTTTTAGTGGTTAAATCACCTACTCGTTGGACTGGGGCGGCTCAAGTGTAAGGTCATAAGGTCCAAAACTCCATAGGTTGCCTCGTTCTGAGACAGTTCGGATACGACGAGGTAGGTTCGTTGTCATAGAGGCACCTGCTCTGATTAGTCAGCGAACTATATTCCTACTTCCAGACTCCAACCACCCTAACTGGGTCATGAAGTCTTTCTTTACCTGAGCATTCAACTGAGCCTTTTGCTTCTCAATCATTAAGAACTCCTGCAACTCTCCATCCCCACCCTTGGGTAATGCGCTTGATCCAAAAGTTGTCTCTGCATTATCACTTGATCCAAATAGAGAAGACATTGCTGCAAAAGATTTTAAAAAATTCAACAAAATAATCTTAGCACGCTGAGCCCAAAAAGTAAACAAGACGTGTCAGAAGAACAAGCAGACGACGGAAAAATTAGCGTGTATCTAGCACGATTTCAAATGTAAACAAATAATTTTCAAGTTTCAATAATTAATGTTATGCCACTATTTAGTATTTAAATTAAGTTTGGTTATATTTTTTGCAATGAAAAAGAAGCGCTGTGTTCTCTGAAGGCTTGAAAGTTACCTATTTGTTAAGTAGGAATTTAATTTCTTCTAAAATGTCCCGCCGGTTGATCGCTCATGCTCCTTTCTGTTTGCGACGAATGTTGCAGAAAAAAGTTACCTGCAGTTTTAGCCAGTATCATATGGTGCGACGACGAAAGAGCTTGTGCTTTGCAGTAGAGAAAAGAGATTTTAGTCACATAATTGATCAGGTTGGACGTCAAGAAGAAGCAACACCATTTGAACTAGACGACGACGGTGATGTCGACCTGAGTCTGAGTACAAGGACAATAATCCAGTACGATTCTTCTGATCCGGTTATAAGCGCACTGCTGGGGTGTACAACTGTTCAGGATGTATTCAATGTTTTGGATGACCCGAAGAGTACTGAAAAGAAAGAATATCATGTACAAGCCGTTTTAATATTGTGGTACCTGCAGAATGTGTTTATGAAAGTCAAGACACAACTAGGAAATATAACTGATGTCACTAGAGCTGAATATACTGCTGAAATAATGAAGCAAGATCAGTTCAATGATCTACTTCGAAGGATAATGGAATCTGCGGAAAAACTTGACATAGATGAATTGACCTGTAGTCTTTTGTATCTTAGCAAAATTGGTGTAAGTCCCTATTGGTTAACAATAGTTTACGAGGTATAAAAGTATAAAAAGTTTTGGATAAGGTCAAGTGGGGCGAGGCCGTTGGTACATGCTGAAATTCGTACTAGGATTCGATCGGAATATTCTACCTTCGTGTTTAGAGTCTAGTGTATTGTCAGTTATGGCCAAAAGTAATCTAGGTTTTAGCCGCACTGATCAAAAAATAATTTTATTGGTTTTTTAGGTTGACATGAGGTCTGACACAATGCAAACGCTACTAGTCGAAATCGAAAAACAGTTTAAGAATATTCCAGAATGCGCCACTCTGTGTGCGCTATCACGGGCGTCGGTTGCACTTAATTATAATCCTGAACTGTGGTGCCAGTTCTTTTTACTCGGGATTAGCCCTCTTGTAGAAAATAAAATTGGTAAGTATTCTGCTAAGAATCTCACATTATAATATGTTGCCTTCCACTTATTCCATTGGTCATCATCGTACACTGATAGCTATACCTAGTTATAACTAGAATCCTTATGCAGGAGTGATTTGATAACTCTAATAGAAATAATCACACCTGGCTGATAAAGGTCCATTAGGAAAGCGTAATAAGACAGGAAAATAAATCCCTCCACATCTGGGTCTGAATACCTGAAAACTCTTGTTGGATATGCATGACATGAGTTGCCCCTCTTGGTGGACAGTTCCCTGCATATGCATGACATAATGAGCTGGTTTCATGTTTTAGATGAGGTGACTTCTCCTGATGACCTCCGGCTGCTGACTATCTGCTTCATGCACTCGAATCATTTACATTCAGAATCTGCTTTAATGAAGTAAGCCTTAAAGAATTGACTATAAAGATTTATATAGGTGTTCTGACAAGAATTAAGTCCGCTAAATGGCTTTATTAAATATCGACTCGCATTTGCGCGATGCAAAGTAGAACATCAAAACGAAGTCTGCGCTGCATCCAGGCGCCATCCAAAATATTAGATGATCTCTGAAGTCTGGGCAACCTCCCTGTAAGCCAGTAGCTCAGGTTCTGCCCCGGCCCTATTTTTTAAGAGGAAATTGAAAGTTCTTAATATTTTTCTTCTTTTGTTTAGGTACAAAAAGCTATGTGAGCATTTCATAGAGAATAACTTGCTGGAGCCTAAAGATGGGAAGACCATTGTCAAAATGTTGACCTTTTTTTCATGGCCATTTTGGTCTAACTGTAACTCCGCGATCGTTCGTCAGCTTGGAAACATCCTGAGAGGTCATGTCAATAAGCTGGAAATCAAGGATATTACTGCCGTAAGCAAGGTGAGACATCCATCATAATTGAATTGACATGAGGCCCACGTCTTCATTGTTACTAAGACGGGTTGTGCTTTTCAGGCATTTCAGACGCATATGGAACCAGCAGGACTGGTAGAAGAGGTGACTATGACAGCGCGGGACTACCTCAGCTCGGGGCGCCTTCTACCTGACAAGAACGTAAATACCGGAGTTCTCTATGCAGCCACACAGCTGTCCACATACGCTGAGAAGAGAAAGCTGGAGAAGTTGCTTTACAAGGAACTTGACAGTGATTATTTTCTCTCTACAATGATCAGCCTTTTTCAAATATTAAGGTAGATAAGGCGGGAAGACTTCCAGTGTTTGAATTACTGGAATACCTACTCATGACTGGCTTGATGAGATGCTGCATTATGGTTATGTATGTATAAGTAACAAAATTGTGGCTTGGCACCAAGACCAATTTCATACATGAGTAGTTTGCTCATCTTCTGGTTAGCTCACTCATAATTCAAGTTTAAAAAATGAGAAGAAAAAATCGCGGCATCGTGGCCTAATATACATTTTGTTTTCATAGGAGTTTGAAAACTTCAGACCATAAGCTGTGCCATCTTTTCTGGTCGAAGACAATAGAGACCTTGAGAAAACACCCTGACGAACGGGAAACGGTGAGACTGATAAGGGTTGCAAATCGGTACATGTATTTCAATAACAATATGGGTGGCACCTACAGACACTATGGCTTCGAGAAGCAAATGATTGCCTGGATCATGGATGAGGTAAATACCAAAGCAGGGGCACCCACAGTGTCCCCTGTCTAGTCGCTACCCTTTTCCTAGGGCAGCCATTCCAAGGATATCGAATTTAACTACTTTAACTAAAATTTCGTTAAATAAATCTCAGTCGAGGTTCTAGGACTCTAGGAATGTGGAAATATGACAGAAGCGGACTGTTAATTTGTTGTACCCGAGGGTAAAATAAGTAGTTCTTATAATCCAACTTCATTTTTTTGTAGATTGAGGATGGTTCTTTGAGTTATACTCCGTCGAAACTGTCTCGGGGTGCGAGTTTCCTGCTGGCATACTGCAAAGATCCCCCCGTAGTGACGAGCGTTGTGAATCGGCTGCTGGCAGTGGGGACCCAACTTAGCAAGGTCGACTGTGTTATGTTGTCTCGCGGGTTGGAAATTATGCTCGACCTCACCCGGCGGAAGCAAATATTCCCAGGTTTGCTGTCACTAAATAAGTTACTGTTCTCATTAGCCACTGTGATAAAGGACCTTCGTGCTATACAAACACGGATTGGATTGGCCCCAATTATGATTTTTCTCTGTACATTTAGCCAATAAGTACTACAATATGATAGTCTTCGTACCTACCTAATAGCCGGTACCAAAAGAATAGAAATAAACTAAACAAAAAAATTGAGGGACCTGTTTCAGCGCCTGGGGCTCGATCCTTCTACGGCTTTCTGTTGGTAATATTCAAACTATTTTTATTGTTTTAGATGTGATGGAGAAACTGGTGGAATTAGATACGCTAATGAACGCATGTGCGTGGAGGCATTTGCAAGAAGAAAAGCTTAGCCTTTCCGAGATTAATAAGCTACTCCGCACCTTCCACAACCGTCGCGCCAGTCCCGATTCCCTTCTATTTCACACCATGATCCAGAGGTTAGTTTTGATTTCTAAATACAAACAATAGCGACGGCCCCACCATCATGGTGGACCCCAGATGGTCTGTGGACTAATGACATGCGCTTTCAACCATTACCAAATCAAAACTAAACAGTGGATTCATCCAGTATTTTGAGAGTCGCTATGTGATAGATGAGACAAAACAGTGATGTGCCAATTTTCCCAAAAATGGGTTGGTCAAACCGCTCTCGTATGTAAGGTACAGTGATTTCTTACTTTAAAAAATAAGAATTTCCCATTGTTAAAAGTAACTTCAAATACTCACCTTGGGTACTGTGTAAATCGGCAAACCTTTCCTGTTTGTACTCTGATTTTTCCACAGATTGGAAGCATCAACAGGTAGCCTCAGTTCTCGTCTCATTCGGGACTTGTCTCATTGCACAGCCGGGCTGAGTTATCTGATCCCGAGCCTGCTTGACAAGGCTGCGGAATACATTGTAGCCAATGAGGAATCTGTCATGGCGGAAACGGCTGAACGCGTTTTGTCTTCCGTTTTTTATCTGGGCTACACGCCCGCTTCCGGTGCTGCCTTCTTTGACGCTTGTGCGAGGCTTTTGCTAAGGTAAGTTCCTTGGAATATAAGCATACCATTGTCACCCTTGGACAGTTACTAAACGTATTTGTTACTACGAAAATTATTGGGAGAGTGAGTAGGAAGTTTCACAGAGATTTTTTATTAGAAAAAAATATGGTAGACTTTTCCTAGGGCAGATGTCTGAATAAGAGAAAGTTCATATTAGCTATACATATCTCAGAAAAAATTCAGTGGCTCAAAGTTTTAGCTCGTCGGGTGACTGTGTGGCTTTACAAATTGCTGTTGTTAATAAGGTAGGTATACTGCGGTGCAAGGGATAAGGAAATGCCTGGGGCGACGACCCAGCAAGTGGCAGGGTGACCAAAGTGTACCGCAATGTAATAGGAATAATCGGTGGTGACGTCAGCAGCCTACACTGGGGTGGAGTTGTTTTGGTCACCCTGCCACTTGCTGGGTCGTCGCCTCAGGCATTTCCTTATTCCTTGCACCGCAGTATAGTAAGTAGGTATTGTATTATAGTATAAAATATACAATTGTAGTGTACTTTATTATGTATTTCCTTCTGAATGTTTTAAGGGATAAGGACCGGCTGACGAGCTTAAGCATTGTACAGACCTGTTTGGCTCTCAGTTTCTTTCACTGCTTCCCGCCTGAGTTAGTGAGCTTCGTTTTCGCTGTGGACTTCCTGGAGCGAATCGACCAGGAACTGGCGACATGTTATGGCAAAGCGACCTACCCTGTCAGAGTGCGGTATACCCTTATGGAGCTGAATCGTAGTGTGTGCCTGGACCTACCTGAGCTGGATGTGCCGTGGTTCCATGCGAAGTACTGTGAAGAAATCACTGCCCTTGGTGAGCATTTCAAATCTTATTTTATTTTTTAGACAAAACTCTCTACTGAGTTCAGAAAGCGTAAAGAAACTAAAAAAAGGAAGTGGAAAATGTAGTAAAAAACTCTTGCAGCTTGGGGAAAAATTGAGAGCAGTCCCTTGTCAGGCTTTCTCCTATATTCCATTTTTTAGTTGCAAGGGGGCTAAACAATGAAATTACTCTGTCCAGATCCTGGGGTAACGACAAATTTCCATGAAGATGTTGGAAAGCAACTCGCCACCGTTCTCGGCAATGAAACGTTCCTTCAGACCGGAGTTTACAGTCCATATGGCTACAAAATCAACTTTTTAATACTACTGGATGCCATGACGAAGCCCTTAATACGGACGGAAGAAGATAGAGCAAAACAACGGTAAGTTAATTTTACCTGTAGCTTTTGACGTGGAAATGCATTAGTGGAGAAAATTGTGTGTACCAACTGCCTGTAGTGGGGTTATTTATACATTGAATCACTTAACACATCTCACTACAAACCTGCCTATGTTTTGAAAACGAGTCTGATAAAAAATAGCAACAGTTAGAGACGTTATATAATAAAATTGATCTAGTGAAACGAAAATAGTTCAGATGAACGGCGTTACTTCCGAGAGCTGTCCTTGACTCATGGCCATTGGCCATCACGTGGCCTGTCATTTTGGGTGATTAAAAATTCACGTGTAAAGTACCGATGCTGATGTTTTGATAAAATCTTTACATACCTCAGGTATTTTGTAATAAATGTGTGAGGTTTTTTTTTCAAAAATAAATAAATAAATGAAAATAATTAAAAATAAATAAAAAAAAAGTGGCAAAATGTTCCTAACTGGCGCCACGTTTCTGGATTATGGTCAGTTTCTTTAGGCTTGGTCAGCCTCCGTTAAAAATTTAGCCTGCCTCTTTAGGTCACAAGTGTGACGTTGAACTTGTAAATTGTAAAGTATTCATTCATCATTCATGAATTACTGCATTCCGTATTAGCTTCTATCACCCATTTTGTTGACAGTATTCCAGAATGTTTTCGCAGAACTACGTAGAAATAAATTTACAAAAAGTGCTCTTTCCGGGCTCTGCAGAGCTCCTCTCGTGTTATAATCAAGGTTGACTGTTTTTTTGTAAAGCTAATTTCACAAACTGATTTCTCGGTTAACAGGGTGGCGATTATCCTGCACTCAGACCGGCAGTTTACACTAGGTGACAGGAGGCTGAAAGGTCCCCAACAACTCCGGCAAAGGCATCTTGAAATGTTGGGCTATCGCGTCGTCCCTATTGCTGAATTTGTTTGGAACGCCATGTACCTTACCGAACCTCACGCAAAAAGGACTTTTCTGGCCGAGCGGTTGTGGCCTGAGAGGTGACAAGGATAATACCACGTCGAATTTTGAATAGAGTAATTATTGTTCATTAATTTATTTTTAATTCTGAAGAGATTTGCTACACAGTGCTGTTTTTGACGTTTGTTAAAAACAGTCAAAAACTTGAAGTTCTGTGATTTTACGATCGAAAGATTTTTTTCGAAAAAAAATTTGTCAGGAGTTTACTCGATCATAAAATCATAACATTGCCAGTTAACTTCATTTCATTTTCAGAACTTTTCCTATAGTTCTCACAAAGAAATGGTCGGAAAAAATATCAAAAAACTAGTTTCTAACGTTAAAAAGACGTATTACAGACTAAACAGATAAGTAACTATCCAAAAGTTTCTCAGAAAATGGACATTACAAACGTCAACACACAGCATTGAGTAGAGGATTAACGTTAATGGATCTAGTTTTGGCCTTTTCTTAAGAGGACGCTATACCTGACGATGCATTTTTTGCCGCCCATAAGATTAACATTGCGAGCGGCGATTCATTTTCAAGGTTTACCCTTGGTTGGAAAGACACAAAATTTTGCCTGTACCTAGCCCTAACAATGTTCTAAGGAGTGTTCGAAGCAGATTTCCCAATTTCTCACTGGTTTCTTTTATTGCAACTGTTTTGCAAATGCTAGCATCGCATACCTCAAGAAAAGTGCTGTATCTCGAAAACCAGTGAGAAATTGGGAAATCTGCTTCGAACACTCCCTAGAACATTGTTAGGGCTAGGTACAGGCAAGATTTTGTGTCTTTCCAACCAAGGGTAAACCTTGAAAATGAATCGCCGCTCGCAATGTTAATCTTATGGGCGGCAAAAAATGCACCGTCAGGTATAGCGGACCCTTAAACAATTATTATTGAAGGAAGTAGGAATGATTGCTGTAAAAACGTCGGAAACATTAACAGTATTCTTTCGTTGAATTTTAATGCCAGAAAGTGGCAAGAATTCAAAACGAGTCACGCGAAAAAGGTAAAATAGATCGAACCCTTTGGATCGTCCCGAAATACGAATGTTATAGCTTCTTTCCCTGACCACCCCTTCTGGATCTCTCTGTCTTTTTTTCTTTTTCAAATTACTTTGGCCAGCCTTGTGACTGGCGATGACGCAGACGCTGAACGTTATCGGTCTTTTTGTTTTGACCCACCGACCTACATTGACAGCCTTCCAATCGCAGTTACAGGACTTTTTACCTCTCCCAGCAAATGTGTAAATAGTAGCAGCTTAGTTTTACATACCTACTTCCTCATTCCTATAAATACTTGTTTGTGGGCTAAACCGATGACACTCCAATTTACCCGCTTCAGTCAAGTTGGTGGTGTACAGTAGGTTCCAAAAGGCCCGCTGCATAGGAACCACAAATATCGGAAATTTTTCAGCAAACTGAAATATTGTTTCTGTAAAAAAATTAATAAGGATATGAAATGTTTACCTCCATCACGCTTTTATTAGTAAAATACTTGTCTTCTTGTTGTTAGCTTTTTAGCAGATTAGATAAACTGGGGTGATTCTAGTTGACACAATGACCTTCGACTTCCTGATATCCTACGCTTGTTTTCATATATGTTAATTCCCACGGGACCAGGTTGATTTTTCAATAGTACTTAAGTAGTTCCTGGTTTGGGCATCTCTGCCTCACTGTGTTTAATATGCCTGTGTGCATGATGACTTTAGTGGAGTGCTACCGTCCTTGGTCGGACACGTACTAATTTTTTTACTGATGTACAGAACCTATCTACGTTACTTTGGAAACGTCTAGGTGAAGACATGTTTTACCAGATTCCACTCTGATGTGTTTGATATCAGCTTAGGGTGTCAGTAGGCCACTTGAACACTTTTTATGGTTCCGTTTGTTTATTCTTTCTTTCTTTAGATTAGCTCCACATTGTTTTCAACCCAGAGAGGAAAAACTTAAGAACAACCCAAGTCATAGAATCAGAAAGCAAATTACCTACCTACCGTTGTTCTATGTAACGCGGTAACTGCGTCAATACTGTTGGTATTTCGCAATGAACATACTATCGCAATGGCGACAGCACTTGTTATCAGTTTCAAAAACGCTTAGCCTTGTTGGTTTGCCCTGCTCACGCTTCAGCAGTTGCTTGGTTGTCATGAAATTGTTATCGACTTTTTGAATGCATGATAATTCTCGTCGTGAATGACTTTTAGTTTATGTTATAAAACAAGTGGCCACAAGGAATCTTTAGCGTGGATAAGGGTTTTGATAGTGCAAACTTCCTGTATAGCAACTAGCTCCGGCTAGTACCTCTTGCAAGGGGCATACCTGGTGAGAAGGGGGGGGGGGGGGGGTATAGGAAGGGGCATCTTGACTTGGTAAGTTTATGGATGTGAGTAGGTAGGTACTTATCCCCTTTTTGCGTAATGGTAATTCTATAGTGTTCACGTGTTATTCATTACCGCCACGTGGATTCGAATTGACCGATCAGTTGGAAAGTCTTTGTTTGACCAATGGTGTAATCAGTTATTGACCGGAGACCGGTGAAGCGTGTGAACCGAGACAACAAATGGTCGGCCCCGCGGTTACTCACTCAGAATAAACATAGACCTTGCTCCATGGGCATGTTACCGCGGTCACCGCCCCAAATCTTCCCGCACATTTACGGGTAGGTAGGTAGGTAGGTACCTACTTTATTTTTTCTAGAATAGTAGGAAGGTACGCACTGATGCTAATTAAGTACATACAGACATAAAGAATGAGCTATTGAAAACCCAGTTGGCAATCAAGTTAATGAGCAGAGAGGGAGAGGAAAGACTAAACAGGTACTAACTCCAGTTGCACTGCCGCTCGCCATAGAAAGGTACCTGGAGGCCTATTCCCTTTCTCGAACGCCAGCAAACCCACCTAACTAACACCTTCAAAATTTATTGTAAGAAGAACTGTTCTCCGTATATTGCATCATGGCGTGCCTTATCTTCTTACAATAAATTTTGAAGGTGTTAGTTGGGTGGGTTTGCTGGCGTTCAAGAAAGGGAATACCACTGCTGAGCCCGGAGCCTACGGGGAGTATACTGGGAGTGTGGTACCTATAGGTCTAGACTCTAGGTACCATACCTACTTTAGGTACTTGTTCCTTTGTTGCACGTCCACTATAGGGAGATACTTACTTCACTTCTTATTTTTGTGAGCGCCCAATGGGACATAACACCACATGGGTGCGAGTGACGACTAGAAAATTGGCATCCGCTGGGTTTCGAACCCAGTCTGTCAGACCCCTCGGACTCTTGTGAAGTGGTGGTTGTCGTGCCACGTAATTGAAATATAAAAGACATTCATGGTGAACTGTCCAGGTCTTTTCAGGTTTACCTAGATTACCTACACTATTGGCCTTTCATAAAGTGGCACAGAAAGTTCGATTATGGAATTCGGCGGGAAATCTATTATCAATTATTTAATACCTATTTCTCTTTATCTGCATAATTTTAGTTTAAAAAATTGTTTAAAATTTTTTGGTATTATTATTACTTATTAGTTTACACAGTAAAACCTTTTTTTTAGTAAAAGTTTTTGTAAAAGTATATCAACCACCACAGTAGTACACAACGAAGAATTCAAGATGGCGCCGTTGTAAACAAATCAAACGCTGAGAAAAAATCTATCCATGAAATGACACAGTATGTCAGATACAGTGCTCAGAGCCAGCACTCTCCCACTTCAGTCAGTTCCCAACTCTCGTTCAAGCTGTTTCGCAAGAGAGTTGTTCTGTGGTCTTCGCATCAAGAAGGTTTGAGCTGTAAAACATGGCCATGAATGTGTCATTTGCGGGTTGTGGATTTCTAGGAATATACCACGTAGGGGTTGCTTGCTGTTTCAAGAAATATGCTCCTCATCTCTTGGTAGACAAAATAGCTGGTGCCTCCGCTGGAGCTATTGCAGCGTGCAGCCTGCTGTGCGACCTTCCCATAGGTGAGTTCAATTGAGCAGTTTTTGAATTTGGCATATGTACCTTTTTAATTACCTAAATGCCTACAGGTTTGCTAAACAAAAAATACCTTGGTATGGGAATTTGGTCCGGATAGACCGGAGGCAGTGATGTAGTCAGAAAGTCTGAAAGGTTATAAGTACGAAGGTATTTACCTAAGCGTAGGTATACCTACGTACTTGGCTTAGGTAGGCACAAGGATAGGTTAATTTTGTGTTGAAAAGACACTGAACAAAGGAGATGACTGTTGGAGCCGTATACAATACGGCTCCAACATATAAAATTCTACCCATTTTTAGGTCAATATAAGGCTCCCAGCAGCCAAGGGTCCCTGCACCCATCTTATGTATATATACGGCTCCCAGCAGCCAAGGGTCCCTGCACCCATCTTATCAATATTAAGGCTCCCAGCAGCCAAGGGTCCCTGCACCCATCTTATGTATATATACGGCTCCCAGCAGCCAAGGGTCCCTGCACCCATCTTATCAATATTAAGGCTCCCAGCAGCCAAGGGTCCCTGCACCCATCTTAAGTATTTACCTAGCTCCTAGCAGCCCAAGGGTCCCTGCACCCATTCCTATATGTATTACTTACTTATCTGGTAGGCTTTTCAGAGTCGTACCTACTTACCTACTGACAAGACTGTCCTCAGTCTATGTTAGTACGGGGCCCCTACGGGCATACAATCTCGGCTTCCTACAAGCCCCTTCATGTGCTCCCAGCGGCACACTGAAGGCAACTGGCCTCTCGGCCAATCAGAACGCTCCATTATGGCTGTACCTGTCAGCCCTTATAGGTTGTCCCCTATGCCTCCTATTATTTACGTTATAACTTAACAGCACGTAAGTTTACAGCTGTATATGTTAGACCATTGCGTTCCTAATTTTAATATACACCTAAGTCATTAATTGTAACTTTCTAGTGTAAATAAGTCATAAGTTATCATGTAAAAACCACGCCAAGTGCAACCTACTAAGGGAAGTATATAGAAACAGGGGATGAACTCACCCCGCCAAATTTTGACCACTATTAGGTTTGAGCTGTTTTGAATAAATACAAGTCCCATTTATGGGACCGTTACCATTCGCAAACTGACTATTGCCTGCTCCAGACCTCTCCGCAACATCTGGTCCTTCGAGCCTCTGCTGATCGACGCTGTTCCGTCTGGAGGATCTTCGAGTGCTCCATGGCAGCAGTGGCTTATCTTCGGAGACAAGGTCTGCAAGCTCCCGCCTTGGATGCCTGACTTCTTGCAATTATATCTTCGGCTGCTGACTCATTGTTCCCTGGCTTATGGCCTCGGGCTCTGAGTGGGATTTTCCCTCCATATGAAAAATTGCAAACCCGGCAGGAGCATATCCTGGCTAACTGGGGGCGCATTTTGGATTATGGGCAGTAGTTGTTGATGTAATTCATGAGCAGCTCCTTGGTGCCCTGTCTGCGGGACCCAATGTTCGTGTGTGTTTGCAGCAGCTACGGGAATTAATTGGCCCCCGTGCCTTTTTTTCCCGTACCACTTTGGTGGACGTAGACGCCCTGCGTTGACCAGGGAGGGGAATACCCTCGCTATCCTGGAAAACCTGGGTTTTTCTACGGGTTGTTCGCAGCTCACACGACCCTTGGGCTTCCCAGCAGGGGTTCGGATGCGAGCTCACCGCGTCCCTGGTGCGGCCGCTGCCCCCATGAGCGCGGGGTCCTCCCAGCACCCGCGTGTGCTCGTGTCCCCTATCAGTTTGCGAGTGTAAAGTTTTACTGTGTCAAGTACCCCAGTGTACCCTCGTCCTAAAATGGAAAATTTTCGTCGTCGTCGCTGCATGCTGCAGTTGCGAGTGAGCTCATTAGCTGCCTCCGCCGCGGCCCCCGCTGGGCTCGAGGAGCAGCTACTCGAGGAGCTCGCATCTCTCCGTCACGACCTGGACGAGAATTTTGAGGATCTTTTTACCACCTGTTCTGCGGACGAGCTGCCCACATTCACCGCAGAATACGATGCCTTGGTCAACAAGCTGCTGGTGGCTAAGAAATCCCTCCAATCCGGGCTCGCTCCCGATCACGCTGGCACTCCCGCTCCACAGTCTGAGACGAGTGCCACGTTTCGACTGCCAGCCATCGAGCTCCCCACTTTTCGTGGCGAGCTCACGGACTGGCCCACCTTCTCCGCCCTGTTCCAGGACGCCATGGCCAACTGCCCTTCCCTCACCAGCACCCAGCGGCTGCGTATGCTGTCTAACAGCCTTGGGGGGGCCGCCAAGGAGGCCGTGAAATTCTACACAACTCAGCCGAACGCTTTCGAGGATGCGTGGGCCCTGTTGGAAAAGAAGTACTACCGTCATGCTGACATCGTCTACGGTTTGCTCGACCGCTTTCAGGCCCTGCCTCCTGCAACCCACCCCGCTGGGCTCGAAAAAATCGCGGACGTCGCCCTGGAAGTCCGCCGTGGACTGACGTTGATGGGCTACCCGACCGATAACCAAGATCACATATGGAATTTTCTTCTTCACTCGAAAATGACCCCTGCGTCCCTCGAGAAATGGTTGGGCCAGCAGGATCCAAAAACGGTGCCCACCACCGACATGCTGCTTGATTTTCTCCGATTGCAAGCTCACATTGCCGCGCCAACCACGCCCCGCACCCACCAGCAGCAGCAGCCCGCGCCCTCGCACCGTACCGATTCCAAGCAGCACCCTCGTCCTGGTCCCTCGAAATGGAAGTGCCCTGATTGCCGCTTGGATCACCCGCTTTACCGCTGCCCAGCTTTCAGTAAGGCCAATCCTGATGAACGTTGGATTACCGCACGCAGGCTCCGGGTATGTGTGAATTGCTTATCTATTGGCCACCCAACCAACACTTGCCCAACCACCAACTCGTGCCGGCAGTGCCAGAAACGCCATCACTCCCTCCTGCACCGCACCCAGCCGCAGGATCAGCCCCAGCCCCAGACGGTTGCCACAGCCACCGCTCGCCATCACAACACCCAGGTGCTGTTATCTACTGCCGTTGTCACCGTCACCGACAGCTCTGGCCGACCCCAGCAGCTTCGGGCGCTCTTGGACAGCGGAGCTCAGGCTTCCCTCATCTCCGAAGCTTCTCGAAGGAAACTTGGGCTTCCTCTGCCTCTCTCCGCTCCTGCCACCCTCGCCATGGCGGGCGGGGGCCTCTGCAAGGCTCCGTCCATCGGGTGCACAATCACGGAGCCACGAGCCCACCTACACATCCCCCTACAGGCATATGTCGTGCCTGAAATTGTTTCTGCGCAGCTTCCGTCAGCTCCAGTGCCACGGGCCTCGTTGGAGCAGATTATTCGCGGTAAGAGATTGGCCGATCCCCGGTTTGACATCCCCGGTCCCATTGACATTCTCCTCGCCGATGATGTGTGTATCCAGTTATATACTCCTCAATCACAAATCATTGGGACACTCATGGCCCAAAATTCAAAATTGGGATGGATTATCCACGGTGCCTGCCCGGGTGGGCCTTCGTTCTCCACCAGCACCGTCGCCGCCGTCATGCCTGTCCCGTCTCTCCACCAGTTCTGGGAGGTTGAGGACATCCCTACTCCACCCATTCTTAGCAGAGAAGAGCAGGCAGTCGAGAATTTTGTGATTGACACGGCCGAACGCTTACCTACTGGGCGTTTTCAGTTCCGTCTTCCCCTACAGTCTGACCCACCACAACTGGGTGCCAGCCGCCACATCGCCGTTTCCAGGCTGCAATCCCTGGAACGCAAGTTCATCCGTGAACCTCATACGGCCAGTCAATACAAAGCTGTCATTGCTGAGTATATGGCCCTCGGCCACCTGGAGCCAGCCAACCCCGAGCCCGCGGATCCACGCCGCGTCTCATATCTCCCTCACCACGCGGTGGTAAAAGACTCATCAACTACCACCAAGCTACGCGTGGTCTTTGATGCCAGTGCCCGTACCACCTCCGGCAAATCGCTCAATGATTGCCAACGGAATGGGCCAAAGCTCCAGGACGATATTTTTGGTCTCCTCGTCCGTTTTCGCGCCCATCCTGTCGCCCTCTCCGCCGACATTGAGAAAATGTACCGGCAAATCCTCATACACCCAGCTGATCGCGATCTGCAGCGTGTGGTATGGCGAGATGACCCCCGGCAGCCCATTCGCGACTACCGGCTCACCACCGTCACGTTTGGAGAAAAGGTGGCCCCCTACCTTGCTATCAAAACCTTACATCTGCTTGCGGACACAGCTCTGGACCCTCAGGTACAGGCAATTTTGCGTAAGGATTTTTATGTTGACGACCTGCTGTCGGGCTCCTCGACTGCAGACAATGCCCAACAGCTCCAGAACTCTCTACAGTCCCTTCTACACGGGGCTGGGCTCATTACTCACAAATGGGCGTCGAACGACCCGGCAGCAATTGCCCACCTGCCTCCCGAGGCCCGTGCTATCGACCACCTTCAGGATATAGCATCCCCTGACGACGCACTGAAAACTTTGGGCGTGATGTGGGACACCAACACGGACACGTTTCACGTTCGAGTGAAGTCTATGCACCGAAACAAATGGACTCGGCGCTCTGTGCTGTCGGCAGCCAACAGCCTGTACGACCCTCTTGGCTGGTTGGCTCCCATCACACTCACTGCCAAGCTTATTTTGCAAGATATTGTCACAACCACTACCAACTGGGATTCCCCCCTCAGTCCTCATCAGCTCGAGGGCTGGCTGGAGTGGATCTCCCTGTTGCCAGCCACGACAGCGGTTTCCCTTCCACGCTGTATCAACACCACCTCGTCACCTCTGCTCCTCTGTGGCTTTTCGGACGCCAGTGAGAAAGCCTACGGTGCTGTGGTGTATGCACGACAGCTCACCCCAACAGCAGCCAGTGTTCCACTCCTGTTGGCTTCAAAAACCCGCGTGGCGCCCCTCAAGCCCGTCACATTACCTCGCCTGGAGCTGCTCGGGGCCCACCTACTGGCTCAGCTCCTTTCTGCTGTTGCCACAGCTCTCGGGGTCCCTACTTCCCACCTACGGGCATGGACCGACAGCACTGTGACCCTCGCCTGGATTCAGGGTGATCCTGCCCGCTGGAAACAATTTGTGGCAAACCGGGTGAGTGACATTCAATCAGCGTGCCCTCCGGGCCAGTGGGCTCATGTTCCTGGGGTCGAAAATCCAGCAGACTTAGCTTCACGTGGTACCCCTCCAGCAGCGCTCATCCAGTCCGAGCTCTGGTGGCACGGGCCCCCCTGGCTCTGCACCTCATTGAGTTCAGGCTCCTCGCCCATCCTAGCTGATCCCCCTGAAGTTCGGACAGCGGTTTTGGTGGCAACTGTCACCCCAGACCCATTCTCGCGCACCCTGGTGCACCGTTTTTCATCGTACCGTCTGCTGCGCCGAGTGGTTGCCCGGCTCTTCCAATTTGCCGATTGTACCCGACAGAAGAGCTTCACCACCCTCGCGCCAGCCCATTTTATAAAGGCCGACGCCGCCATCGCCAGATGGGCTCAGGCTGACGTTTTTCCCCAGGAAGTGGCCGCCTTACGCTGTGGGAAACCAGTCCGCCTAGCTTCGCCACTGGCTTCCCTCAATCCCTACATAGACGATTTCGGAGTGCTTCGGGTGGGTGGACGACTGCGCCATTCCAAGTTGGACCCAGCTGCCCAACACCCCATCATTCTACCACCGCGCCATGAGGTGACTACTCTTCTCGTTCGGCACGTGCATGACATGCACATGCACGCCGGGCCGAACCAAACCCAAGCCGCCCTCCGCCGCACGCACTGGATCCATCACGCGGGCACCGCCGTCAAGGCCATTCTGCGGGCCTGCGTTCCATGCGTTCGGACCAAGGCCCAATTGGCAACCCAGCTTATGGGCGACCTGCCTACGACCCGCGTGTTACCTGTCGCCCGCCCCTTCACCAAGTGTGGGGTTGATTTTGCGGGGCCCGTACAACTGAAGGCCCCAATGGTACGAGCCAGCCGCTCATACAAAGCTTATATTGCTTTGTTCATCTGCCTCTCCACCCGCGCCATTCACCTGGAGTTAGTGACGGCTCTCACCACCGACGCCTTTTTGGCCGCCCTCTCCCGATTTACTGCTCGTCGCGGCCTGCCCTCAGCCATGTATTCTGATCAGGGCACCAACTTTGTCGGTGCAGCCAATGAAATGCACACAATCATCACCAACCACGACCTACAATCCGACCTTGCCGATCGCGGATTTTCATGGCACTTCAACCCGCCCTCCGCCCCCCATTTCGGTGGGTTGTGGGAAGCCGGCGTCAAAAGTCTGAAAACCCACTTGAAGAGAGTCATTGGCACCGCTGTACTGACGTATGAGGAATACAGCACGATCTTGTGCCGTGCTGAGGCCATCCTCAATTCTCGGCCCCTCGTGCCAGTCACCAACGACCCACTCGACCTCGAAGTGCTCACCCCGGGTCACTTCCTCATTGGCGGGCCTCTCACAGCTCCGCCCGAACCCAATCACACCGACGACCGGCCATCCACACTCCGCCGCTGGCAGCTCGTGCAGAAGCTGGGCCAGGATCTGTGGCAACGCTGGTCCACCGAATACCTCAGCCGCCTCCAGCAGAGGCCGAAATGGTGGCGAAAGGCCCCCAACCTCTCCCCTGGACGTCTGGTTCTTATACAGGACCCTAACCGGCCTCCCCTCGAGTGGCGGATGGGCCGCATCATAGCTGTGCACCCCGGTGTCGACGGCGCGGTCCGCGTCGCCACTCTTCACACAGCTTATGGTGAAGTTCAACGTCCTATCGCCAAGCTGTGCCCTCTTCCCCTCGATGGTCCAGAGGCTGACTCCCAGGACGGACCAAACGACGAAGAAGAGGAGGAGCTGGATGTTCCACCCCAGGACCTGACAGCGACGGCCACTTCCCAGGCATTGGATCAGCCCATAGCTTCGCGCCTCCGGCCCCGCGCCCCTACGTAAAATGTAACTGCTTTTCCTTTTCTACACGGTTGTACAGGATTTTTCTGGTTAGTTTTATCGCTTATTATGTTTTTGTATAGCTCAAACATTTTCCCTCACTTATTTTCATTTTTTTGGGCCTCTCGGCCCAAGGCGGGCGGAATGTTGGAGCCGTATACAATACGGCTCCAACATATAAAATTCTACCCATTTTTAGGTCAATATAAGGCTCCCAGCAGCCAAGGGTCCCTGCACCCATCTTATGTATATATACGGCTCCCAGCAGCCAAGGGTCCCTGCACCCATCTTATCAATATTAAGGCTCCCAGCAGCCAAGGGTCCCTGCACCCATCTTATGTATATATACGGCTCCCAGCAGCCAAGGGTCCCTGCACCCATCTTATCAATATTAAGGCTCCCAGCAGCCAAGGGTCCCTGCACCCATCTTAAGTATTTACCTAGCTCCTAGCAGCCCAAGGGTCCCTGCACCCATTCCTATATGTATTACTTACTTATCTGGTAGGCTTTTCAGAGTCGTACCTACTTACCTACTGACAAGACTGTCCTCAGTCTATGTTAGTACGGGGCCCCTACGGGCATACAATCTCGGCTTCCTACAAGCCCCTTCATGTGCTCCCAGCGGCACACTGAAGGCAACTGGCCTCTCGGCCAATCAGAACGCTCCATTATGGCTGTACCTGTCAGCCCTTATAGGTTGTCCCCTATGCCTCCTATTATTTACGTTATAACTTAACAGCACGTAAGTTTACAGCTGTATATGTTAGACCATTGCGTTCCTAATTTTAATATACACCTAAGTCATTAATTGTAACTTTCTAGTGTAAATAAGTCATAAGTTATCATGTAAAAACCACGCCAAGTGCAACCTACTAAGGGAAGTATATAGAAACAGGGGATGAACTCACCCCGCCAAATTTTGACCACTATTAGGTTTGAGCTGTTTTGAATAAATACAAGTCCCATTTATGGGACCGTTACCATTCGCAAACTGACTATTGCCTGCTCCAGACCTCTCCGCAACAATGACACAGATTCGAAGCTGCGACGTTTCCGAGCCTTTTTCTTTTGAATCCTCCACCGTCCTGGGGTCTGCTCCCGCTGACCTTCAGTCGTCGGGAAACTAATGGATGTTACTTTTATTATGACCAACCCTTCATTCTTCACGTATACTGGTAGCTGTAGATACAGATTCGAGAACTAACTTCCGAACAGTATCCTCTCTGATTTTTTTCTTTAATATTTTCAACAATAGCCCACCTTCTGGCAACTGGCAATAGTACCTGTGACTTTTATGAGATGGTTCCCTTTGTTCTTGACTGAAGTTGTTGAATGGCCTTGGCTGGGTTACCTTATCTTTTCCGTGCACGAGATGATCGAAGCGAAGGACAGGGAGGCAGATCATTAAACTACTTGGGTGATACCGTCTTTAGGTGGTAAACAGGTACCTACCTACCTAACTAGTATAATCAGCAAATCGCTTATTGGCTAGGAACGAATCCATCGATTTTCTCTCGCTCGCTGTTGATGTTTTGCAAGGTTGGGGAAGAAACCTTACGAAAGCATCAACGGCTGACTGTTTCACGCGACTATAAACTTCATTTCCAGAAATAAATTCGTGACATTTTCTGTATCCACGATCATGCAATGCAAAAGTTGGTCAGGAGGTTATTACTTAGTCGTACTTGTACGACTATTATTTACATTTTGATTAGTTGCCCAAAAATTACCTACTATGGGTTAACGGCCACCATACATTCTCGACGAACTCCGCCAAAACCACTGTGCGAAAGTAAATATTCGACAAAACTAATGTTTACATTTTAGTACAACCGGAGACTGGTAATTGAAATATCGTATTGATTGTGTCTACTCTAAAAGCTAAACATAGTGTGCTATTTGAACGCGAAACGAACGAGTAAAAGTAGGACACTATGTTTATTAGCTTTTACAGGAGAAAAGTAGAGAAATGCTGTTGAAATTACCCACTTCCGTAAGTGAAATAAAAATTGCCAAAATGCAACATGGCTACGGTAAATAGTACAAACATTTATCAAGCTTTTCTACTAAATGTGACGATAAAATCATACTGTTTTAGTCCGAATCGTTACAAAAAAATATTTCACGTGAGGTAGTGTTGTGTTTTCGCGATCTGTCAAAAAACATGTGGACTGGTAGTTGACTGTTTAAAATCGCTCCTGTGGGCTTATTACTCCATTTCATGCAAAAATACAACACTACCTCACGACAATGAGTCTCAGGTTTACATCCCCCTATAAACACTTTCCACTCGCCCTGTAACTTCGGAGTAGGGCTTGAAGTACTTAGCATTGCGAACCAAGTACATGTAGTCGAAAATAGCGAATGTATATTCAGCCTTATTTGTCTTCGCCGAATATTACCGTAATCTATAGAATCTTAAGTAGCTGCACCGTATCTCGACTAGCTTGGCATTGACTTAGATCTTGACACTTTGTAATCAGGTGTTTCCCGCAAGCACGTTGTCATTACTCGGAACTGCACGGTACAGGACACGTGCGGGTTCATGTAACTTAGGTTCATTCTCAGGTTGGCGATGAACATCATTGCAAGTTCATGGTCAAATGTTTCTTCGTTGAAGTTAAGAAGGCTGTCGGACCTGCAATGGTAAGGTGAGTCAGGTTGATGCGGAATCATTCAAGTTCACTTGGTCTGTTTTGGAAGGAAAAATAGTACATAATTTCTTATTGGGGAATGGCTTAAGGTCTTCCCAATAGCTGTTACTTACCTCAGATCAAGTAGGTGATTGTATGCATCTGTCATACAAGAGCAAACATATGCTTTAAGGGTGGGCGGCGGGTAATTAATTAAAGGTTAGCCCCCTGGCTTGTGGTACACCTTAAAGTCCGCCTGGAGGCGTCCCTGATAGAGGCCGCGTGTGCGAATTGAGTCACCCCACTTTGATGATAACCTCTCCTCGTTTGGTTTAGTGAGGTCAGAAGGTTGCCTAATGTTAGTTGCCTCCATAGGGCTCCTCCTGCTGTCTCATGTATGACGGGAGTTCGATAGCCTTATCGACAGAAATAATGACCTGGAGGAAATCAGAAAAAGAAGGAAGACGATTTTGGGGGGGAGTGGAATTAGACAAGTGAAAAATAAGGGGTTCTACTAGAAGGACCCATAAAATTGTTGTACGAAATGGATGGCTCATTTTTGTCCAGCTTTGTCTGCTTTTTTATTCTAATGCAAAGTGGGTGATAAGTGATAAGGAAGTAATGAACCCCGCCTCCTAGCCTGTGGACAAATATTGTTTGTCCCTTAGAGATATGCACCCCGGATTTGACGAACTTCACGACGCCACTAGAACGTGTACGTGTAATATCTACAAGTAAACAGTGCTGTTCATGTGTTATTTATCTTTGTTTTGCCTGTACTGTGACTGCTATGAGAGATTTGATGGATTCAATCCATAACATAGGAGTGACCAAGACCCATGGTCACTGACTGAGACTCACTCATTGTCCCCTTTTCCTTTCTTTTGTTTCACTGTTCAAAAACTGCGAAAACTCACCGTCAGTGGCATTGGCCCCGACGATTCAAAATTAAGTATGTTACGTAAGAGACTCAAAGGCACCTGTTTACTATTCGTTGGCATTTATAGATTAGGATAAGGTGCTAAGTGGGTTGTTAGGTATTGTGTGTGAGAGATTTTTGTTAAGTACAACGAACAGATTTAGGCGGTTTTGGAGACATGTAGACAATTCGAAAAAGTTGGCAGTGCTGTGGAAAAGTAATCCCCATCAAAATGCAGGAAAAAAAGATTTACATATTTCTAAGCGCTCAGCTTTTAAACTTTTTCGAAATTATGTAAAAAATACTAACTACTGTGGTTTCAACGTGGTTGGTACTTGGTAGGTACTAAGCAATGATAGGTCAGAAGAGGAGACGGTTATGGAGAGGGAAAGTAGCCTGTTCTAATTCCGCATTACCATGTGTAGAACTTGTAGACTTTGATTTATATTTAGGTATTCAGGTTACTTTCCGGTCGACATTATTGCTGTTGCTGGATAGTGCGTCCACTGTGACTGACGCCTTTCAATCCTTGCGAGTACTGAGTGACATTAGAAAACTCACTGAAAGCAAATCACTGTGCTTTTTCAAATAGCCTGTGGGTATATGAAATACTTTTCCCTTTGTATGTGTATTCCTCACTCCCTATGTTAGGCAATGTGACCTTTTCTGTATGGTTTATGATTCAGCTCTACGTCTTCGATTTTGAGGATGATAGCAGCTCATTACCCACTTATTGACGTCATCTTAATTGTGTTGTTTACTCACATCAAAAATCAAATGACTCATCCAATTTATCTTTGCACAGTTTACAATGTGTTATCGGCATTTTTTCGTCTTAGTTTGACCTCTGGTATAGCGTTGTTGAATGGTTGTAGGTAGCTATTATTGCCTTCTGGGGGTCTGCCTTCAGTCCGGTCTACATTATTCTCTCAATAAGGGCTCTTAAATGAAACCTTTCGGTTTCGATCGTGGAATGACTACACCTATCTTCTCATTCCACTGTCCTTACCAGAATTATCTGCTGACCCCTTATTATATTGATTGCTAGACCATACATTCGTCGTGTATGTAGGTGTAAGGTACGTACCTGAATTTCGAAATTGTTAGTATTGATTATTTTATATTTTACATGATCTTTTTTTTCAGGTGAAATGGTGAGTGATGTGCTTCGAGTTGTCCATAATGCTCGGAAGCGCACTCTGGGCCCTTTCAGCCCTACCTTTAACGTACAGGCTCTGCTGTTGGAAGGTTTGGACAGATTCCTTCCCCCTGACGCACACAAGCGGGTCAGCGGTAAACTCAGGGTGTCGCTGACGAGAGCATACGATCTGCGTAACGTCATCGTATCGGACTTCAACACGAGGGAAGAACTACTCGAGGTATGGGCAATGAAGGACAGAAAACTAACTCAAAACTCTCTGGGGCATTGTATCTCAGGACGTGAGTGTGAAGCCAGTAGTTTCGAAAATGAAAAAAATTTATATCATTTTGTCATACTATGATTGTATCCTGAGACCTAGCAGACTCCTGGCCACCTCCTCAACCCCTGACGGGTGAAATATTTTAACGAAAAAGTTATTAAACATTTTTTTTTGAGAGGAAGGTATTTTTACGCATCTTTTGGCCGAAAAGCACCCCCAAAGGACTGATAGTCGGTTATCTACCTAGTTTCAGTTTACTAAGGAGGTACCTACTTCTTCATTTTTTCAGGCGTTGCTGGCAAGCTCGTGGGTCCCTATATTCTCTGGCATAGTGCCACCAAAATTTCGTGGCACTAGATATATGGATGGTGGCCTGAGTGACAATCTTCCCACTTTGGACGAAAACACCATCACAGTGAGCCCCTTCTGCGGAGAGAGCGACATCTGCCCGAGGGATCCTTCTGCACAGCTTTTCCATGTAAATACTTTGAGGACTTAGGGTGATTTCACAAGTTGTTCTCACAATAAAGTGTTCTCTAAACGTTCAGCGTTACCCTTCTGAAAAGAAGCTGTCATTTTTTAATAAAATTTAAGGGACATCATTGTGAAAGCCACCCGTGTACAGGTAGCCCCGAATCGTGGTAATGCCATTTTTCAGTGGATATGTTGTGATCTACATTGTATAGCTAAAGGGGTCAGTTACAAAACTAGACGGTGAAATTCGAAATTTCTCAAAAATGTGAATGTTTATTTGTATATCTAAGATTTTTAGAGTACATATTCATAATTATAAAATTGTGCAACCGGCCATGCTGCCCTTAACCGGCAGCTTGATTCGAACTATATATTTGGGAATAAGCTTCGTCTTGCTCGAACTGTTCATTTTCCTATTTCAGGTACACCTGGCGAACACATCGATCGAACTGTCCCAACAAAATGCGTCAAGATTCGCGCGAATCCTCTTCCCTCCCGACCCAGAGACCTTGTCCGGACTCTGCAAGCAAGGCTTCGACGACACTCTTCGTTTCCTCCACCGGCACAATTTGCTCGGCTGCATGCGGTGCGTTTCGGTCCAGTCCACATTTGTAATGTCGCCAAACGATGAGGAGAACTGCGAGTATGATCCTGAATGTCAAGAGTGCAAGGAGCATCGTAAGGTACGATAAATAAAAATATGGTACTGTCGTTAGGGCATTTGGTAAACTTTTTTGGTAGACATTTCCTTTGTATACCTACGAATAGTGAAGCACTGTTATCCTATTTCACTCAGTTCTGCTGTTTCCGGATAGGTTCTTAGGGGATAAGAACAGCTTCCAGTTTTTACTTTCTCGCCCGTATGTAATACATGGGCTGAGAAAGTTATGTTATCGTGCGAAATTTCGATTTTGAGATTTTCATTGCAAAAGGCGTTTCAGAGGTCCTAGATACCAAAAAAATGGTTTTTGGGTCATGTCCGTCCGACGTACGTACGTACGTACGTACGTACGTACGTCCGTCCGTCCGTCCGTTTGTCTGTAGCGCGGCTAGAGGTCACACCAGTCAACCGATTTGGCTCAAATTTGGAACATAGATGTCTAAAATCAGTTCCGAGATACATTTTTAATATAATTTTGATTACTCAAAAATTGCGCCCACTATTGTCAAAAAAGTGTCAAAAAAAATTCAAAATCGTGTTTTTGTCTACTCAAGATGCATTTCACGGTACGGTAATAAAGTTAGAACCTTCAAATTTTGCAGTCGTGTTCCCAGATAGATGCTCCAGGATCATATTTATCCCCCGTTGGGTGCTTCTTGGCATGATCTTGCGCACGCTTGGTTGCAGTAGTTTGCATGGTGTTTTGCCTACGCTTGTTTTTCCTGCTTGCTTAGCTTCGCTATGTGGGCTGCTGTGACGGACGTGTGTGGGTTCCTGCCGGACCTTGCCGCTGGTACGGGGGCTAAGCTTCAGCTCATTCTCCGGAGTTTAAATCCGGTGTATGGGCTGAGGCGACTAAGAAGAAGCACGGTGGGCGGGGGAGACCGCCTTAGTAGTCTGGCTTGCCAGATTTGCTAGAAACAAAGTCAGCTTAAGCCAAGGTGTGAGGTATCGTGCCGAAGGCTGGATGGCACCGAAGCGATACGGTGTCTCGAACGATCCCTATGGAGTACTGGGGGCCCCTCCATAGTATGTACCCTTACCCCGGCATGCGGGGCTCTGCCGGGGCGGACTGTCATTCCCTAGCTGCTCGTGGGAACAATATGCCCAAAACTCTAAATTTTAATAAAATTACGCGGGACCATACCGCTAGCGAACTAGCTGACCAGCCGGAGCACGAGCTCCGTGCAGCAACCCAAATAAGGAGAAGCTCACGTGACAGAGACACTGAGCAGGACTGTAGGCAAGACTACAGACGCAGAGGGAGAGGCGGCAGAGAGGACGTGCGTCCACGGCCGTCTCACCGACTCGTAGAAAGCAGGGACAGAGACAGGACTAGTTCTGACCAAGGAGGCAAGCCTCGCCGGTCGAACAGTCCTGGCCGCACCACAGCAGGCACATCGACTGCTTGTGGAAAGGGTGAGGGAGATCCCACCCCTGAAGAGAAGATACGCAGTCCTGGTAGCACTGCAGCAGGCACGTCGACTGCTCGTGAAAGGGGCGAGGAGCACCGTCACCAACGGGGATGGAGGCGCCAACCTCGTCAGCTTCCTGTCCTACCCCCCAGTGGGCAGCCAGGAGCATTAGACGACCCCCTTAGGAAAGGCCTGAGTGGGGCGAAATGCAAGTGGTACCTACGATACCTAGAAGACGGCTTGACCCCAGAAGAAGCGAGGAAGAAGGTGCTGGAGTGGGAAACCAAGCCATCCCCTTCGATAGCACAGAAGCGAGATAGCACACATGTGACCCCCCCTCAACGTGACAACACGAAGAGGCGGCGTGAAACGGTGCAACCGTTGAAAGGGCAGAACTGTCCTAGCTCGTACGCTGAAGCAGCCAGAATCACCAAAGTGGCGCTGCTGCCGGAAGACTATCCAAAAACCTACCTTGCTTCTGACCAACAAAACAACCTAGAGCAAGCTCTTGTTGATGCTATGGTGAGAGCAGAGAAGCCCGATGAGGGCAAGTTGGTCTTCGAAAGCATTCGCTTTCGGCACGGCATGGTAGTGGTAGCGTGTAAAACTAAAGAAGGCGTAAGGTGGCTGCAGGAGCAAGCTCCGAAGCTGACGAACTGGGCAGGACCCAGGTTGAAGGTCGCGGTGGGGGATGCCATACCCGAAGGATTCTCCGCCAACATCTTCTTTCCACGAAGTTCGGGGGTAGACACCCAGACCCTGCTGCGCCTAGTGCAAGTGCAAAATGAAGGGGTGAATACATCCCTCTGGCGGGTGCTTAGCGTGAAGGAAGAAGCAAATGCGAAAGGGCAGCTGGTCAGGCTTGGCCTTGACGAGCGGTCAGCAGATACAATCAGGTCACAGGGTCACTCCATCAACTTCAGGTTCGGGACGATCGTAGTCCATGGGCTGAAGCGAGAGACTGAGACTGAGAAGGCCGCAGAGCACGATGAACCAGTCGAGTTGGATCCGGTCACGGTGATGGAGACGGAGCAAGGGGAGGAGGCTCCTGCGGCTCCAACCGGGGTCGAGGCACTTAACCTCGGCTGTCTGGTAGTAGACTCCGGGGGAGAGGAAGTGGCGCCCACGGAGGAGGAAGAGCTGAAACTCTTGGAAGAGGAGGGGGGTGACCCCGGGCCCACCCAAGGGCAGTAGAATCTCGGATGGAGAGACAGTAACCAGGGTTGCTCAGCTGAACGCCCACCATGCCAAGGGGGCGTCTGCGGTGATTACGAAGATTTTCACTCAGCAACACCTGGGAGCGGTCTTGATTCAGGAACCCTGGATCAACAGAGGACGGGTGAATGGCCTGTCATGTCGAGACGCCACAGTCATCTGTGACGGTAAGTCTGACTCACCTAGAGCTTGCTTACTAATTCGAAACAAATTAAATGCAATTTGTGTTTCAGAAGTCATGACGAGGGACCTTGCCGCAGCCCAGGTCAAACTGAGCATCGGTGGTATCTCCCGCAATTTCGTCATTGCTTCAGCATACCTTGATGGAGACAAACAGGTACCGCCACCTGAAGTACGGAAGCTGGTGGATCACTGTGGTAGGCACAGACTACCCCTGATCCTTGGCTGTGACGCGAACGCGCACCATGATACCTGGGGGAGCACAGACTGCAATGAAAGAGGGGAATCCCTCTTAGAATACATACTGGCTAACACCCTTGAGATACTGAATGTGGGCACCACGCCCACCTTTGTTACAAAGACCAGGAAGGAAGTGTTAGACATCACACTCAGTAGCCTGCAAGTCAGGCACCTGGTCCAGAAGTGGAGAGTGTCGCAGGAGCCCTCCCTTTCAGACCATAGAATAATTAACTTTGAAATAGCAGGTCTTTCCCCGGAACCTCCCGGTACCAGGAACCCACGAAAGACCAGGTGGGATGATTTTCACATTCACCTGAAGGATAACCTAGAGTTGGTGAATTCCAAGATCGGCAGTGCCCTGGCACTGGAGCAAGCTGTTGGCGACCTAAACAAAGCTGTCGCTGAAGCTTATGAGTCAAGCTGCCCAGTTCGCGACAGCAAAGTCAGTAGGAGAGTGCCTTGGTGGAGCAACCACCTCTCCATGCTTCGAAGCGAGACTCGCAGGCTCTTTAATAGAGCAAGAAGAAGGGGGGAGTGGGACTTGTACCAGGCAAAACTCACCGAGTACAACAAAGAAATCAGAAAAGCCAAGCGGCAAAGCTTTAAGGACTTCTGTGACAGTATTGCTACGGCTCCTGCAGCTTCTAGGCTGCACAAGGCGATGGCACGAGAAGGACGGACCGCAGTACAATCGCTCAGGCGCTCTGACGGAAGCTACACGGAAGACGATGAGCAGAGAGCTCTTCTACTCCTCGAAACCCACTTCCCGGGTAGCCAACCCCTAGACGGAACGACAGATCTCAGGTTCCCGGGCAGACCAAGTAGAGAAAACTGGCGCAAAGCGGCCGAGATCTGCTCTCCTCAACGTTTAGAGTGGGCGGTTGGTACCTTGCAGCCGTATAAGGCGGCCGGACCGGATGGCATCATTCCCGCCCATCTGCAACATGGACTGAGGGAAATTCTGCCCCACCTGCTTCGCATCTGTAGGGCAAGTCTAGCCCTGGGGTATATACCCAGTCCCTGGCGAAGGGCCCGTGTAACCTTCATACCCAAAACTGGAAGGAAGGACGTAACCCATCCGAAGTCTTACAGACCCATCAGTCTCTCATCTTTCCTGCTGAAGACGATGGAAAAGGCGGTGGACAATTATCTTAGAAGCGAAGTACTAGAGAAGGTGAAACTACACCCCTGTCAGCATGCGTATAGGGCAGGCAGGTCCACTGAGACGGCCCTACACCAGCTGACCACCGCTCTAGAGCGGGCCCTTGAAGTCAAGGAATCAGCCTTGTGTGTGTTTCTTGACATAGAAGGAGCCTTTGACAATACCTCACACGAGGTAATCAAGGCAGCCCTGGAAAAACGCGGAGTAGATGACACAACATCCAAATGGATTAGCGAGATGCTTGTGACTAGAACCGCCGAAGCACAGGCGGGAGGTAAAACGATCCAGGTCAGCACGACACGAGGATGTCCGCAGGGAGGAGTGTTATCCCCGTTGCTATGGAGTCTTGTGGTCGATGAACTGCTTCACAGGCTCACGAGTCTCGGCATTACCTGTATTGGGTATGCGGATGACATCGTGATCCTTGCTAGAGGCAAATTCGAAAGTACTTTGCGAGACATTGTACAGGGAGGGCTTAATGCCACCAGAAAGTGGTGTCAAGATGTGGGGCTGAATGTTAACCCAGCAAAAACCACTGTGATGATGGTCACCAGGAAGAGGAAACTCTCAGTACTGGAGCCACTCCGGCTTGCAGGGGTTGACCTAGAATGGAAGCTTGAAGCCAAATATCTGGGCATCCTCGTGGACTCCAAGCTGCTGTGGAGCAGGCATCTGGAAGCAACCACGGGCAAAGCTACCAGAGCCCTGATGATCTGCAGACGCATCGCTGGGAAATCTTGGGGTTGTAACCCAAACACCCTACGATGGATGTACACCATGATGGTACGACCAATGGTCACTTATGGAGCCCTGGCGTGGTCAAAGAGAACAGTCGTAGACAAAGCGAGGCAGGAACTCACCAAAGTACAGCGACTGGCATGCCTGTGCATTACGGGCGCCATGAGGTCATGCCCGACAGCTGCGATGGAGGTTATCCTGGATCTCTCTCCACTGCATCTGACGGTGGAGACTGAGGCAAAGAAAGCCATGCTCAGAATAACAGGTGGGGATAAGGGCAGGCCTGCGGAGATCAAGGGAATTGCCCCATCCCTACTACATCTTCCTCGGGACAGAATCACCAAAAGGTTCTGCTTCACGAGGAACTTCACTACGGAGGTGAGCACCAAAGTAACTTGGAGCGGGGAACATACCTACTTCTTCAAGCCGCATACCATAAAATGGTACACTGACGGGTCAAAGACCAGCGAAGGGACGGGGGCAGGAGTGTTCGGGCCCGGCACCAGGCACTCTGAGCCCATGGGGGAGTACCCCAGTGTTTTCCAAGCCGAAGTTCTTGCGATTAAAAGGTGTGCTGAATTTAATCTTAACAAGAACTACAGAAAACGGGACATTGCGATCCTGTCAGACAGCCAGGCAGCCATCAAAGCACTGAGTGCATGGAGCATTAGCTCCAGGATGGTCCGGGACTGCCTAGCACTTCTTAACAGGTTGGGCGAGAACAACACCGTATCCCTCAAGTGGGTACCAGGTCATGCAGGTCTCGAGGGAAACGAGGCGGCTGATGAACTGGCAAGAAAAGGAGCATCAACCCCCTTCACTGGCCCAGCTCCGCCCTGTGGCGTAGGAGAGGCGTTCTTCAGCTCCATACTACGTAAAACGGAGGAGACTGAAAGAGCACGGCTCTGGAAGAACACCTCAGGACTGAGGCAGGCAAAGACCCTGCTCGGGCAGTATGACCGAAAGAGGTTCGCAGCCTGCATGCAACTCACCAAAAATGAGCTACGCATCCTAACGGGGTTCCTCACTGGGCACTGCCGGCTCAGGGGTCACCTCCATAAGATGCGCATCGTAAGCAGTGGTACCTGCAGGTTTTGCAGGGTGGAGGAAGAATCCCCGATTCACCTCCTTCTTGACTGCGGGGCCGTAGCCTGGAGAAGAGCAAGTTGCTTCAACCGGCACCTGCTACAGGAAGATGATCTCCCGTCTCTGCACCCACGCCAGCTCCTCAACTTCCTCAGGGAATTAGGACTGGTTGGCGAGCTCTAAGGCTGGCCTCAGAGCTGTAGTAGGGGAGCACAATAGATCACCTTTGGTCGCAGTGCATTACCCCCCCCCAAAAAAAAAAAAAAAAAAAAATCATATTTATTGTTTTGGAGATGGGCCAAAAATTTGGGCCAAAATTGGCCCATACGTGAAAATCTTGGCCCCATGAACAGTATTAGCCGGAATTTCAGAAAAATCCATAAACTTGTGCTTAGTAACATTACTTAAAGGTTTGTCGAAGAAATATTCAATCAATTCAAAATTGCGGCCAATATAGGCAAAATGAAGTCAAAAATAGGAAAAAAAACTAGAATCTCGTTTTTGATTGGTCAAGACGGATTTGGCACTACAGTTATTAAGTTAGATCCTTGTAATTTCGCAATAGTGTTCCCAAATAGATGCTACAGGATCGTTTTTATTCTTTTTGCGATGGGCCAAAAATTTGGGCCAATATGGGCATTATCGTAGGAAAAATTTTCCAAAAATGGAAATCACGTTTTTGATTGGTTAAGACGGATTTGCAACAACCCTAATCGACAGATTTCCTTCAAAATTGGTGAAAGTGGTCTCAGATAGATGCTTCAAGGGCATTTCCAATAGATTTTCATTTAATTAAAATTTAAGACGGTGACATGCAAAATAGAAAACATATATTTTGCGCGTCGAGCGACACTTCACTGTTTGACGGATATGTTTGAAATTCGGTATGCAGGTGCCTAAAAGTATCGTCCAGTGTGAGGCAAAATACTTTTTAGGAAAAGTTAAAATTCTGACAATTATTCACGTAAAAAAAAAATCAAATTTTCGATAAAAATTGCGAGAAAGTCAAGTGCGACCATTGTCGAACCCTTTATTTACTTTCTCGCTAGCCATATATGGCGAGAAAGTATTGTTTTCGTGCAAAATTTCGAAATTGAGATTTTGGGTTTCCCATGATCCTGGGGGTCCCCTGAGTCCAAAAAAGTGGTTTCTGGAAAAAGTCTGTCCGTCCGTCAGTCCGTCCGTCAGTCAGTCAGTCCGTCCGTCAGTCAGTCCGTGCAGTGCTCTAGCGCCTATACCGTTCATCCGATTTTGATGAAATTTGGTATGGACCTGTCTAAAATCACTGCCGAGGGGCATTTTCAAGGATTTTTTGATTGGTCAAAAATTGCGGCCGCTATTGTCAAAAAACCGCCAAAATAATTCAAAAATCGTGTTTTTGGTTACTTAGACAAGCGCCGACGGTACACTTTTCAATCTATAACACTGAAAATTGGTATGTGTGTTGACAAATAGATGCTTCGAGGTCATTTTCAACTAAAATTGAATTGGTTGAAAATTACGGCCGTTCTGGACCAAAGTTCGATCGTTTCGGCGCCATTCACATTTATTGACCGATTGTCATGAAATTTGGTAAATTTGTGTAGAACCATATAACTTAAACATCTGTCGAACAGAATTTTGTTATCTTGAAAATTACGGCCGTTTTTGTCAAAAAAGTGTCGAAAATGAGTTGAGAATGAGAAACCACGTTTTTGAATGGTTAGAACGCATTTGGGACTACAGTAATAGAATGACAGCCATGAAACTTGGTAGGAGTGATCTCAGATAGATGCTCTTGGGTCATTTTCAACCGATTTTGGATTGCTTAAAAATTACGCCCGCAAAAAAATCTCCAAAAAATAAAAAAATAAAAATCACATGGGGCGAGAAAGTTAAGTGCGACTGTTGTCGGACCCTTTATTCGGTATGACCTTTGTGTACAATTTTAGTCTAAATTTAAGTTTCATTTTCAATTTACGGGGTAGAAAATTCCTCTTTCTAACTTTCTAGTCTAGTCTACTATCTCGTCTAGTACTATCTTGCTGACGTTTTTTACTGAAATAATGAGAGAATATTGCAGGAAGCCATGGTGGCGAAGGTACCTGATTCGGTGATGACGGTGTTCCAAGACGCCATCGACGCGGCCAACAAAGGACTGATAAACTGGCTTTTCAGGCACCGTGGAATGAAGATTCTATCCATCGCTGTGCTACCCTACATCCTTCCCTTCGAGATTGCCTACGTTACATGCACCAAGTAAGAAAAGGTCCGACCATAGTGGTCATTCTGAAATGCAAGCTCTATCCAGTGGATGGACTAGCGGATGATAACGCTACACATGTACTTACTACCACACAAGCTATTTTCTGACGTAAAATTTCAGAGCATTTTAACACCAAACAGTTTCCTCGAAAGTTTAAAAAAAAAATCAAGCTAAATATAGCCTTAAAAGTTGGGCATTGAAAAGTTGTGATAAGTTATATTTTTCCTGGAAGTTGAGTAGAATTTTCGGTTCTGTTGAAGGGCAATCGCATGCGTCCCCATCGTGTTAAACGCCATACTCAGCTGGATTGAGGCGAAATTGAGACGACTGGCTGCTGTTATACAACAGGTGGATAAACGCCGCCGAGAACTCTCCGACCAAATCATTTGCCAGCTGGCTGTTACCCAGTTTGGAGGTAAATATCTTACAGATTTGAATGAGTAAAATCATAAACTCATTCTTTCGGAATCCATTAGTTTATAAAAAGTGATACATCATCCAAGCAAGGTGCAAATTTTCAACTAAATTGCAGCAGCAAGCGAACCTCTTATCCGAAATTGCCAAAGGTGTGTACTTGTTGGATAAAATAAAGTAAAATAATAGTAAAATCTGTTACCTACCTTATCGTTTTTCAGACGTGAACCTAGACCTAGATTCGTGTGAAGCTAAGAATCACATAAATCTGCATTTCAAAGTCGATATTCATGGTGACCGTGGAAAGAATCTTGGCGAGAAAATCCTATCTCGAAGATCCAGCCTGGTCCTCACGAAGGTGGACGAAGGTCCTGAAGATACCGTGGAAAACGTCTTAAAGGTGAGTTTGCTTCTGAGCAGTCAGAATGCTCAAAAGCTTACTAACTTGTTCCAGTTAATGTGGGGAAACTCAGACCCTGGTGAATTTATTAAGTTTTTGTCACTATCCTAAAATTATAAATATACAAATTTTGTCGTTGAAAATACTTTCGACGACTCAGAGTTAGAATGACGCCTGGCTGCCTGCTGTTTAGGAGATAATCAAAATATGGCTGTCTAGCCTCCCAGCCAGACTTTGGTGCAGACTTACAATTCAAGGTGGGTTCTTAACCAAACCACCTGGTAGATACTCACTGCTCTATTATCCACAACCAAGAAGAAATGAAAAAAATAAGGAAAATTTTCTGTCCATCTGAGTTCCAACTTCCGAACTTCTGTCGCGAGTCAAACATTTAACGGTGCAGCAGCAAAAGTTGAAACACGTTGATGTTTTCATTTTATGCTCAGGTTACGCAACAGCATGATGCCGTTCTTGCTTTCTACTATATGGATGGAGAAAACAAGATGAAGGTGACTGAAATCTTTGAAGTCACGCCGGCTGAGTCAGAAGCTATATTCCCACATCCGGACCTCACTACAGAAGGTACATTGATTTAGTCGGCTCAAGTATTTTCAAACGGATCTTGCCGTTCAGGATTCCATTTTATTTCTCGCTATCTACATTATAAATTAATCATCGACATGGGAAATACAGTATAATGCAGACCGACAGTTAATCCCCGTGGAACTGTCTGAGTCATTCAGAGCCATCTGATAACAGGAGATTTCACTCATTTGAACAGCGTAATATAGATAACCTCAGTAGGCTATCCGGAAGTTCGCTAACCTACACAAAAATTATATGTTTCAGACATGAGGGAAGAGAGCGAGCAAAGCGGTTCCGAGGTGTCGGTTGGTAGTGGAATGGAAGATACTACTGAGGACATCGAGGGCATCTTCTCGGACCCGGAGAGTGAATGGCATGGTGATGGTCGGGACGTGAGGCCCGAGGCCGAGAGGGAAAGGAGAGACTCATACAGGGTTATGCAGTGAATCATCTTCAAAAGTGCTTTCACGGGTCCAAAACAGGAGTCTGGCAATGAAACCGAAAGTTCATTGGAATAATTCTACCTGTTCTTTAAACGAATTGTAGAAATCTTAGTTGATCTGCCTTGGAAGAGCCAATCCCTAAGATGAAGATTGCTGGACACATCCACTGAATCTGAATAACCTAAGAAAGTTTACGGAATTTTGGTGACGGTTTCCAAATTAGCATCCACGAAGATAGGTACAATGCGTCGAGTATGCGTGCAAAGTATTTTTAAAATTTCATTGCCTGACTTTTAATTGTTGAGTGGGTGGGGTGGCCAGGTATAACACTGGTTTGTTGACGTTTCTGAGAAAACCGTTAGCCACTACTTTTCTATAGTATAATGTTTCTTAACGTTCTAGTATGCCATGTTGTGATTTTACGATTAAGTGACTTCTGACAATTTTTTTCCGAACCTAAACTCACAACATACAAAACGTTTTTCTGCCTTAAAACATATATTGAAGAACATCACTGAGATTATATTGATAAACGACATCGAAACAGCATTGTATCTACAGTCATAACACACGTTCAAATGAATGAGGAGTGACATCAATGTGTGGGTGTTTAAATTGTTGTTTTAGGAAATTGAAGTTTTTTGTTAAACCTTAGTGGGTACCATCTTTATGGTATTAGTGACTTTTCTTTCCATTTTCTATGTCATGTTTCTATTATCGGTTTAATGGGGTTAGGAAGCCACTCTGTTACCGTTCACGTTAACAAATTGCTCCCTGGGACCAAGTTTCTTTCATCTTTGCCTATCTTCCAGTAAAAGTCAATTTAGGAAACAACTGGTAGCTGATAAAACCCTATTTTCCCATTTGATAGGGCTGGAAGTTTTACCGACTATTGTCAGTTGTTTGTACGCCCTTTAAATTATCTCACAAACAGCAAAAGAGTGGCTTCCTTACACTGATGTCTTTGATCGCGATATGCGCCAGATTAGGCAGTTTGGCAAAATCCACTGAAAACCAACACATCGGAAATCATACAGAGCCAGCATGGGCACGCTCCTAAACGAAGCCTCTAGCTAGTCTAGCTCTTTAATTAATTACCTTTTGTTTTAAGTAGGAATGATCAATGTTATAGCCGTGAGTGACAAATCTAAAACGGCTACATCCTACATCTCACTATCCAACACTTTTATTGGGAAAATAAAATTGTCGTGTCCTAGTCAAGTATCATACCAAGGAAAAGGTTATCTTGATTTTATAAGATAGTAAGGAATGCAGAGGTAAAGGGTTTTAAATTGCTTACTAGCGCAAGCCTTCTATGGATGCGTCCCACCATACACCGTTAAGAGAAAAGTGCCGATCTTATCGGAAGTTTAACATGGTAAACATGGGAATAAATCTCCAGCTTTCTCTTAACTGGGCATAGTGGGACGCAGCCTAAGTAAATTTGTACATAGGTTTGTAAAAATACGGTAGGACGATTGGCGCTAAAATATGTACATGGAACTATTTTAAGTATTCAAAGAATTACCAAAAAAGGATAGTAAGTAGCTGATAAGTTAAAACACTATTGTGGAAAATAAGAAATTATTTTACATCAGGTAGGTACATTAAATTTAAATAAATATTTCGTTCAAAGTGGTGCGATATTTTCTCAATACTAAGCACTGTATTTATACTCAATACAATGCTATATTACAATAGTAATAATTCTGGAACAATATCTATCTCTAAGTATCTACTACTATACTAGGTATTCAAGACAAACGATTAGATTAGTTTTCATTTTTATTTTTTACCATCACCACACTATTATAAAGGGAAGTGAATTTCAGCGCTGGAGTTCTGTTCAGAGGCCGAGCTGCTCTCTCTAAAGCGTAAAACAATGGCAAAACGAAAACTAAGAATTAATGGGGAATGTTCTCTTTACCTTTTATTAACTGTTATCAGTTGGGATTATCTCGCGATAGTCATGGGACGCCACACTGAACCAATGTCATACAATCACACACCCTACCATAACCTAAGTATAAGATGAACTGACAGAAATTTTGCGTAACACGAGACTCCCACCCAATGGTCGAACGCATCCAACCTAAAAGAACGCTGCATAGCAGTCACAAGTTAAGTGGACCACACGTAGGAATAAGTAGAGCGGAAGTGTGGAATGTACAGCTTGACGGGGTCACACAGGAATCGGGCAAGGGGGACCGTACGACCGAGGGCGTCCAAGAAGGCGTCCACGCGATCCGCACTGTGCCTCTCGTAGAAAGGAGACCTCATCACGTATAGCAAGAGAAGCAACATCCGCCGCGAGATCTCTAGCTTTTCTTCTCGTGGAATGCGACGTCGTGCCTTGGACTTGAGTAGTAGAAGACTGAAAGATTTCAAATCTGTTTTAAGAGTGACTATACTCTTAAGGATGTCTTGCCTATAACTGTTCAATATTTTTGTTTGGACATATAATATGTCCTTTTTAACTACAAATTCTAGCTGAATATGAGGAGCAACTTTTTACCCCCATAAACTGACAAAAGTAATTCGATTGTTAAATCTCAACTTCGTTTACCAACTTGTGATATTAAAAAATACAGCTCAGGACAGTTTCCTTCGAAAAAAGACGCAATCACGTCAGTTGTAACTTTTAGTCGAATGTGGCGCAGTAGTTTACCACTCCTGTGGGATGGATGGATGGTGTTCGGACATTTGACACAGCCCAATTACAGCAGATTAAATTACCTTGCAATATCCATTCCTAGCGATAATAACCAGGGTTTCCACGAGGTCTGACCGTAACGGTAGGAAGCTGCTAGGTGAGCCAATGGTTTCACAATGTATAAGGTCTGAAAAGAGGGTCAAATTAACGGTTTTCACCTTAACGTAATATTTACGTCAGAAACTGCTTAAGTTGCTAGTTAACGAGAGATTCCAAAAAAGTGGAAAACATCACCACCACCTCCCGTCATCCGCAAATTAATATCCATCGGTTTGGTCAGATACCTGCCATTAAAAAGAGTCAACAAAATATGCTGGATCTACAGATATGCTTTGTTCTGAATTACAATTATCTTTTTTTTATACTTGAAACTGACGTTAGAAGATAAATCGTATCCTAACTTTAGATGGGGAAGATACCAGCAAAAACAATGCTGACAGAAACTATTGTTTGTTTTCTGTAAGTTATACACTAAAATAACTTAGGAGCCAACCTCTCCAGTCATCTGTCTGGCAAAAGCTTGTCGTTCTCCTTCTTCGTCACTGTCGTCAGAGACGTCCACGTCTGCAACTGGCGGTTTCCATATTCTGCTACCATTCGACGGAGCTATGACAATCCAAGACAAACTTAGAAATTTCCAACAACCTAGGCATACGGCTACCTACCAGTGACCAATTCTGTTTCTTTGCAGTATGTTATTCCAGTTCCTATAGTCAGAACTTCCAACAATAACTTGAAATGAGAATAAACAAAAAAGTAATATCTTATTTCCTTTTCTTTCGGCTTCCACTAAAGCCTTCCTGAACCTTTCAAGGTTTCGTATTCTATCCATTTATCACACTTCAAACTAAACTTACAGGCCTCAACTTTACGAATAATCCTCCCAGAGCGTTTGAGTGTGAATGAAACAGAGCCGACTGACGTAGGCTCAACGCTGCCTGTGGATGTACTCTCGTTGTTCCGCTTCAGCTGCGGAATAGCGGGTGACGGCACCAGGCGCTTCTTGTATTTCAGTAACAGCATTAGTCGTAGAGCACATTTTAGAGTTTGAACGGCTCCCAGTATTAGCCACTTCATTTTTGCTCCTGCAAGAAGCTAATTATGTAATTACCAGGCTGGACTTGTTGGTGACAGTCACTTAATGATTTAGCGGCAAAAGTTCCGCTATTTGAGAGTTTTGAGTGTTATAGCGCCTTTCCAGCTGCCCGGAGGAACGGATTTTAATCTGGCCGACGCCTTGCATAAGTTCCAACAGAATATTTGAGGTACAGGGGGAACCTGGGACTCGGTCGGCCGTCAGGGCGTTGACTATTGAACCAGGGTGGCTGAATCGATTAATTATGGTTATGTTCAAGCTGGTACCTACCCCATATTTTTTGAGCGCTAAGTTCTATGATAACTTCCAAATATTCTAAGACGGTGAGCCAAACTTGGAGTTTGCTGGAAGGGCCAGCTGATGGCGCCACTGACGACTTGATAATCCGATCGTTAAAAAATACTAGAAGATTGGAAGCGGCATACACAGTTTCCGTAGGTAGCATAGAATTGTTCAAGCGACCTGGAAACCAAGAGTGTTACTTAAAATGATAGTGCCTACTCATGGAATCGCACACGCGGCAGGGCAAAGGTCAATTTAAAAGGAAGACGAATGGAAAATGTTCCCCAGGTTAAAATCACGGAGAATTATTCTAAATGCCCTTACATCTCCTCTAGAAAAAGGGGCTGGCAATAAACAGTGTTCAAAAACCTTTAAAAAATATAATTTCTCCGTATAATATTCCAATGAAGAACGTTGTAGTCTTTTTCATCTATTGAAGGTTTCAAACAGTTTACCTGCAAGGACGTAGGAGCTCCATTTGAAGGCAACTTCGAAATCACTAACTTTGTCAGGGTTGTTCCGCACCCAGTTCTTGTAATTTGAAAATAATTCCCGAATAGGAATCAATGAAGCCATCGCGATCAAATGATGAACAACTAAGATTTTGTTTTGATTCTCGATTATCTCGATTCTCGATGTCAAGGGTACAAACAGGTACAGAGTACTAAATTTCCTAAAATTAAATTACTATTTTTTACAATTTGTATCGTTAATTATAATTTTTAAAAATTAAAATAATATATTGTTTATTCTAAACAAATTTAACGAAATAAACGGTTTAAAACATTTTTAGATTTAAAAATTAAAAATATTTTTAAATTTGGGCGGGAAAACACGCACGAGCATTAGGGTCAACGTTGTGTTGTCTTCTGCCTCCGAAAATCAATAGAGTCTCGTCCGCGGTAACAGGTAACATACAGATGGCCCGCGTTTTCAGACTAAAAATGGATTTAAGTTTATTTAAAAAGGAGTTTTGCAGTGTCTACATGTTTCTTCTAACTTTTCTGAATGCTGTTGCCAACACTCATATGACTGTTGGGGATAATAGCCACGGTAAGAGGGAGAAATTGTTTGTTTTGCTCGTTGCTTGACCTCCAAGGTTCCGTGGTATCTTTCTTCAAAAGCTGCCCTTTCCCTTTTCATTTGCCCCAAAACTTGAGTTAAAATGTCATTCAGAGCCGTCGTGCATTGCTTATGATTGTTGTAACTGATTTGGAAGCCAAATTTCCTGTAAACTCATGCCCTAACTTGTTTCATATTTTCCCAAGAAAGCATGTTCAATGACTCGTTCAATTTTCTCAACAGTTGTTATGGATTTTTGGTAGGTTTTCACTTTCACCTACTCCCTGTTACTTACTCAAGAGCTTAAACTGTATTTATTGTATATTTGGTATCTGGTCTCATTGCTTATTTTTAATGCAACTGTGAGGTATCCTAGTTGCTGCGTTAGGTTTTTTATTTCAAAAAACGTGTGGGAGCAAATTTGGTGCTAGTGTGTGTTACAGTTACTCCTTACTTGTTCACATACCAATATCCTACAACCCTTACCAGTATCTAGGAGTCGTCCGAAAGTACCTAGGACTAGATAGTAGGCACTATTATCGGCCCCCTCCCCCTTCTTTCTATGAACTAATTTGATAGAACTTGACTCGCTGTTTCTAAATCACTCAACAATTTTGCTGTTCGACGTATGGTTCGTAAGATATTATGAATTTGAAAATTCGCTAAATGCACCCCCTACCGAGGTCATTGCCCAGCTTGTGATTATGCATCTATATTTAGAGTGGCGGACATTGGGATCCCGTTGGCAGGTTCAATAACAAGGTCTATTCTTATAGCAGCTTTGTGCATGGACAACATTCCATGTTCCTCCCTCTGGTAGTTTAATTTAGCCCGGGGTCATTGGTCGGGACCGTTACTTTTTTTTCGGCCAGTTGAAAATCAAACTACTTGGAATTATGTACAATAGTATTATAATCGAAGTTCAGAGATGTGAGGTTTTAGACAATTGGATAAGGTTTACTCATCGCACTTCCGCCGATACTTGCTTCCGATTGTCGCACGACACTGCGACTACTTCGGAGTGTACTTCTTACTTGTTCTCAATGAGGCAATAACAGATTTCTTGGCTCGTTGACGGGCGGATGGGGTTCGAATTTATCATTTTTCTAGAATGATTCACCTATAGCGGCGGCTCACTCTGCCACTTGGTGCACCTGGTTACGGGTACGGGTCGCACTGACTGGAGGATATTTTTTTATATATGGAACAGCTTACACCCCTGTGATTCACCTCTAGCGGTGGCTCACTCTGCCGCTTGGTGCACCGGGAAGTGCGATGAGTAGACCTTTACCAGACAATTTTGCTGGGGGGGGGGGGGGGGGGAGTGCCATTAACTGGTTCCTTCGACAATACATTTAAAACAGTTGAACTACAGTCTAAATCCTCCAGTTAGGGGAGAGGGTGAAAATTTCTGGGGCAGCCACTGTCATATTTGGGTCCATGGGTCAGCTAATTTCGATGAAATTTAGACTCAAGATTTATTTTTATGTACTTGAGCTTTTAAAAAAGCTTTCATTTCCACACCTAATTTGTATTTTCCTTATTCCCAAATATTAATAGTGGAGGTTTATAGGATAGTTTCAGAGTTTCTTGACATTGTCGTTGTTTTGGCAGCGTTCATAGAATTTTTTGTCCTCTTTCTGAAGTAGTCTTGGATGAATTCTAGTTGAAGGTCTGTGAACATAGTCGAATTTCTCTCTTACTAGAAGGAATTTGCTATGTTTGTTAATGCCTTGTTAAGTACCTACTGCAATAATGCAATAAGTATGTAATTTCTACTTGTAGAGAAATAGTAACCTGACTACTGAAGGCAGGGATGTTAGGATGTTGTTCAGCAAGCTGAATTAAGAATAGACCTTGTTTTTGAACCTGTCATTGGGCTATATATAGATGTATCGTACGGCAGTGATCCTGTTTGGGGGTGTATTCAGTGAAAATAAATTGATTAGTGATTCGGAATCAGCGAGTCATGTTCTATAAAATGAGATAATCATAGGGGGGGGGGGGGGCACAAGTAGCCCCAGGCCCCAGCGGAGAATCTTCAATGAAGAAAAGCCCCAGCATTTCACCACCCCATTTCGCCACCCCAAGAGCTAATTTTGCCACGATTACCTTCTTAATTGCAGCTTTTTTATGACCGCTCGTTATGATTTCTAAATAAAATTTTAATTTTCTCTTAAAGCATTCATTCAAGCGAATAGCAATGATGTCCGCCTTATGGGCGTTCAGGACGGTCTGGAGGTTCTTATGCACCAAGACGTCCACATATCCAACCTGCACGAAGATCTGAGGCTGGATGATGACGCGTTTGCGACATCCACGTATCTCAAATTTGTCCCACCGCAGTTGGATTTTAAACAAAGGTAAATTACAATTAGTAAAGAAGGGAAATGAGAACCGGAGAATTTTCTTTAGCCTCGGGCACTGCGTCGGTATAAGACGTCGATATCATTCGTACCCATCAGTGTTTGCAAATGAATTGGTAAGGTCATTGAAATGAAGAAGGTACTGTACGTTATGACTTATGATATACTTATGTGCTTGGTCTCTTCAGGCACTTGGGCGTACCTCATCAAGAAAAAGTCACCATCTTGAACACTGACCCGAATCGGACAATTCACCTCACCTCCATATCCGGCAACACCCTGCATTTTCACAGTTCCTTCTTTCAGGTAATATATATTATGCGTTAGCAGTAACACCAAGTTCTAAGGTTATAACTCGAATGATCTTCGATTTAAGAGCTATTTTTACCTTCTTCACTGTTTTTATTTGGCTGGGTTTCGACTTGTTATAGTGCCCCCCTCCACTCGTGTATAAAATTTGATCGAGATCGGTCCAACCTGAAGGTTGCGTCCGACTTCCTTTTTGACTGTGCATTCCGTACTTTGTGACTTATTATCAGAGATTAGTATCACTTGTATCATTATCTAGCTTGCGTAAATCTTTATGGCTGTGGAGCACTAACCTGGCTACACCAGTTGTTATTGTCTTTTTAAGTTCTTCTTCTCATGCAAATACCGCAAAGCTATTGACAAGCTATCGAGTCTTCTGTTCTCAAGGTCAGAGGTGATAGTTTTTATCATGTGGATAGGATGGCCTCAAGGTAACGACTTTGAACTAATTTGCCGTTTTTTTTGTGTCACGACGGAACGTGCAGTTTTCTTATTGATTATTTTATAAAATTTTATAGTTAAAGAAATTCCTCACGATCTTGCCTTCTTTTAGGACAAAACCATCCTTCCGAAGGGCAACACATCGTTTGCAGTGGTTCTCCTTGCGCGTGCAGAGGGGCCTGTCACTAGCGACCTCTACATCCACACGTCGGAGGGCACATTCCGGTATCATGTGTCCGGCACAGGACTAGGGAGCCCCTACAGGCTGCGCCCCCTGGGAGGCCTCCGCCTTCCCCTCAATGCCGTGTTCCAGCCGCTGGTGTGGCTGCACAACCCTCACAATCATCCAATTCAGGTACAGCCGGGAGCATGCATGTGGATACAATTCATCCTTCCTATTGGATTTTAATTTTTCTTATATTTCCCATTCTGGTCATCTCTTACTATCTTTTATAGCTGATAGACTTTTAATTGCATTCCAGAGTTCTTAAAGCTTTATGGTGCACTTATCGAGTCACGTAAAGAATACTGCCACTTATGTTTAAGATTACTTAAGGAAAATCCCATGACCTGGAGGAGAACCTCAAGAAGGTAATTAAAAATTATTTTTCAAACCCCCGATGATACCGGTTTTTACGCTACGAAGCAAACGGGGGATCACCTTTAAATCTTCCCGAAAACACAAGTAACGCAACTCTTGCTAAGTGTTAACGGAATTTTTCCTGGACGATACGCAGGTTGTCGAGGTGTACAGCAGTGGGACTGATCTGCACCTGGAGCTGCCTGGCGGGGAGTTGGAGGGCCCCCGCGCGCTTTGGGAGGTTCCTCCCTACTGCACGAAGCCAGTCATCAGGGCCAGGTTCGACGCCCTTGCCCAGACCAATCATACTGCCTACATACGGTACCTGCTATTTTTGCCTTAGTTATGATGATGTCTCGAGACCTAACACCTTTTACACGGATGATCCTCATTCGAAACTACTCCTCGAGGGACCTTTATCATATATATCCTGTGCAGCAGCACAAATTTGATGGAGGCCGTGCGGTACAGACTGATCCTACCTGGTGCACCTGGTAAATCAAAATCGGCAGTAGCTACCGGTGGATTTTGCAGAAGGTGGTTCGCACCCTTATCGTTGATTATCTTCACCCTTTTACAAAACCATCACTTTCATATTTAAAACTCCTTGGATCAATTCAGAAAGTATTTTCAGTTGATCTATTACTTAATACATTATAATGCCAAAAATTAATTCTTTCAAATTCTACAGCGATGTTTTTTTGTTCTTCAGGATGAAGCTGAAGCACAGTGAAGAGGTATTGGTGGTCCCTGTGGAAGTGGAAGTGTCAGATCAGGGTGGTTTGTACCCTCCTGTGCCGATGCTGGACTTCGGGATGGGTGGGTCAGCTCATGCTCCACGCACGCTGCATCTCCAACTCGCCAACAGCCTCAAGAGGGCGCTTCGGGTCATGGCTGTGGGGCTCACCACCCCCAATAAAGCGGTCACTATCGATTTCGAACCTGTTAAGGTCCCACCCGGGCAAGAGCCTGTTACTGTGGCTACCCTTACCTACGACTGTGAGTTACCTCTTTCCTCCATCGCTAGTAGTTAATTTAAAACAATAAAAAAAAAATCTGAAGCCTATGACTTGCCACGTTGTACTAGCAGAGTATAAAACATAAATGGTGGCAGGATCAAAATCACTTAACTACTGTCTGTTAAGATGGCGATAGCCAATAATTAAGAGTGACTATTCAGAATGATGTGCTAACATTTTACCGACATATTTACTGTGAAAAATGGTGATTTCTTGATACCGCTCTGTAAAATCTGTAATTTTCTGGCAATGTGTTTTTAGTTAAATCAGTTAGGTTCTAATGTTAAAAAGGTATACGTAGGTATGTTTCCGGACAAAAATGTCCAGTAGTTTCCTTGGAAAGATGTCAAGAAAAGCCATTCCAGTGGCACTTTTTGTTTACCCTTATTTTAAAAACAAATTCTGTTCCAGGGAAAGCCGGGTTTGAGACGCAACACATGTCTGGTCACGTTTGGGTGAAGACTCGGGGGAGCACCGGTAAGCTGGTAATACCGTACACTGCAACCGTGCTGGAGGGTGGCATCACAAGTAATTCGGCGGCTACCCAGCTCCGCACTAACGAGCTCCCTCAGCTGCCGAGAACTGTCACCGTCACCAACCAGTTCCGCGTCCCGGTCGCCATCAACAACGCCACGCTGTCCGAGGGAGCTACCAAACTGTTCCAGGTATATACCTATGCAGTGAAAGAACATTCCACATGTCTTTTGGTAACATTGTATATTTAAAAACAGATTTTTCACATTTTTTGTTATTCTGTGACATCATGCATTAAAGATCGGAAACTGTATAGACCAATATTTCGGAATTCAGTCGAGTGGTTGTTCTCTTTTGACACAAATTTCGCTTAATCCTGTAAATGTCACTGGATAGGATAGGGGAAGGATGAGTTAAATAAAAAAATTGCAAAAAAGGTGAGACCGTTGTGTACTGCAGGTAGGCAGATACGAGCTGCCACGTATAGGATACGGATTATAAATTTTATGTTTTTAGTTGCCTCTTTCATTTCGTAAGTTTCGTAAGCGGTGTAATCCCACGCAGACTCTTGGTGCCAGCACTGAAATTAAAATATTTTGCAGATAAAAGGGTTTGAGCCAAGGATCTTGGGGGCGGGGCGATCGTTTGGAATTTTGACGCTGGCGCTGCGGGACGGGTGCAAGGATGCCTGCAGGGAGCAGCAGATCGATTCGAGCCTCATTTTAACGACCAACGTGTCAGATGTTGTTATCCCAGTTCGAAGCTACAGTGGAAGTCTTACTTTGGTAAATAGAATGAATGCACATAGTTGTTACAAAATAGGCACCACTGACCAGCGGCTACTATTGGGAGTAACCAGGGAGTAACGATTCTATGCTTCTCCATACTATGACGTTTTTAATGGCGGGGGAAACTGATTTTTGACCTATTTTTCTTTTTGTATTGTTTGTTGTTTTCCTACAAATTATTAAATGTCAGATTATTTTTTATTTTCGCGTTGAACAGCAAAAAGCGGTCTCAGTGACAACCTCGTGATCTTGTAGGTATTCCCACACGAGGGAGTGGAGCCTGGAGTGATTGACTTGGGCTTGCTGAGCGCCGGTGCGACCCACACCTTCAGATTCGGGCTATTTAATGATAACCCCGTGCCTGTGGAACTGCGGGCGTTATCAATCAGCACGGGGACCATGCTGCCTGAAGTTCTGGGCATATTCCGCGGTAACGCCACTGCCTTCCGCGCCAGCTACCTCTATGGAAATTTCACGAAAGGGGTTAGTATGAAGGAGTGACTCGAAACAGTTTGTTTGCTCTTTCTATGCAAAGTTTCTTGAAAAGTATTGTGATGAAATTGTGTGAAATAGATTCTAATATTTTCATTGCAAATATCGGTTCAGTTGTCCTAACCCCCACCCCCCCAGTATTATTTGCGGATCGTATGTTTTCACTACAATACCTATGTTTTTTCTACCATTTAAATGTAAAACGCTTAGGATGTTTTGTGTTGTGTGCGCAGCGTATGATTCCCCCGGGTTGTGTGGGCGTTGTTCTGCTGACGGCGCAGCCATCCAACTCGGAGCACCGCGTCCTTGCTCAACTCACCGTCTCCACATCAAATGAGGTCTTCAAGCTTACCACCAAAGCTTCCGTGGCTTTTGGATCTCTCGAAATGGTTCCCAAAGACTTGCTATTGGAGGATTGCTTCCCTGTAAGTGCCCTGTTTCCCTATAGCATGGAATAGGTATCCAGCTGTGAATGTTTTTCCAGCGATTCTAATGTTGATATTTTAGAATCCTTCAGGAGAGAGTGGATATGAACTCTGACCATTAACATGATAACTAACTGTTTAGGGCAAAATCTGTAGACACCAGTTAAAGGTGCAGTCATCGTTTAATCGACCGATGACGGCTGTGGGTGTGACTACTGTGCCGCCGGACCCGCGGCTTACCTTCAAGGCTAACGCGGGCGGCTCAGACATCCTGCCGAGCACAAGTAACTACATAGGAGAGTTGACATGGGAACCGTGGCGAGGCTGCGGCTCTTCCTGCTACTTGGGTCTCCCTCTTAACTCTACAGGTGTGTTTACTAACAAAAAAATATCGATATTGAATGTAACACTTCTTCGCTACCTGCTCAACAAAAAATAATTCTAGTAGAAAATAAGTAGGGCCTTAGAGGAGGGTTCTGCCATGCCCCTTTCCTGTGTGAAGTTTTGACTCGGAAGTTTATTTGCAGCTGGCCCACACTGGGTTTATTCAGACGTGCTCCCTGCTTCAACAGCCGATAGCGATTCGAGCCTTCTGCGGGAAAGGTACCAACGCCTTGCAAACATGACAAGCGGTGGCAGCGCTGAGCATTGGGAAGACATCACGCTGAGACTCCACACGAATGAGTTGAGAGAGCAACTTTTTAAGGTATCTAAACTGATGTTGAGATCAGCAGCTCGACATTAATTATTATTCCGAACTTAGAGCGGTTTTACTTTAGTGTAACCTACTGCCACTGATTAAATTAGGTACATACCTATCTTGAATCATTATCTTGTTCCCGTATGTATTACTTTTTTATTTAGTCAAGAATTATGGCAGTTTTCATTAAAAATTTACAAACAAAAAATTAAATTTCGCATCTTTCATTCGTCCCAATGAATCAGAGGTGTCAGGCTTGACATTGAAACTTGGCAGAGGTGTTCTCAGTTGTAGTGTATTTTCATTTACAGGCCCGTGTGCGACTGACATGGCCCAGGTTGGCCAACACTACAAAGCTTGTGTTCCCGCTGACACAGGTCACCAACACAACTCTTTTAAGACTGAAACTCTACAACCCTGCTAGTCATTTGATCCTAGTACAACTCGTCATGGAGTGGGCTTATCCACAGCCAAAACGACTCATCGACTCCTTCCCTTCTAGGTAATGCATGAAGGTAGTAATTAAATGTCTCGTGGTAGTCTGATCTGCAGTGGTGGCCGTCATCAGTATCACCTACTCGGTCGTAAAATAATTAGTTGCTGAATTTGAAAAGACGTTTTATACTTCAGAACAAATAAATATTCAACAGTTTTTGATTAGAAATAGGGCAATATAAATTATAAACAGCATTGTGTAGACAGGCTGGAAAGTAAACAGTTGGAACTGAACATGCCTTTTTCTTTTCAGTTTTCGACCTCATTGTGGAAGTGACTGTTTTCAATCATCACCAAAGGAGTTTTTCATCTTTCAAGATTTCTCAGACTCAGCTGAGCCGTTAGGCGTGTTGAACACTACACTGGCGCCTGGCGAAAGCTATGAGGTATAAACTGCTTTGGCTTTGGCCCTAGCAACACTAATGGCAACGCTCAAATTTGTTGATTACCTTAAAAACTGATTCGATTTTTCTTGGTGAAAATTGCCCTAAGACCTGTTCAGAGTGCAAAATACTGCATAATTTTAATTGCAACCGTCAGCTGTAGCCGTGCACCACTCTCGATCCCAAAAAACCGTGGGAGTATTCGCTGAAGACGTTGCCTTTTGTTTTTAGATTACAATAGGGTACAACCCTCAAAACGCTGGACCTGGCCGTAGTTTGTTGTTGATTCGGAACAATCTGACTGTGATCGAAGCGCTCGAATTGGAAGGACGGGCTGCACATGCGCAGTTTAAGTTTGGAAATCGGCGACCAGGGGCAGAAAATCCGCTCATGTTTGAAATAGCAGATAAACATTTAAGGGACTGCCACAGTAAGTATCTGACGAAGTCACTGACTATGTCATCATAATAGAAAGGGCTCATTAGTCTTAGAAGAGGTTATTGATGTTTGTCGGAAACTGTCGCTATTTGTTCTTTTTAACCCAAATAGCAAGAGAGCAAATTTAATTTAAATTATATAATCCGGCCAAAACCAAGTATAAACGGCATACTACGACCACCTGAAAGTTTAGCCAGTTGGTCACTTCAGAAGTTTCTGGAGTATGCAAATGTTGTGTTAAAAACTTCTTGAATTTTAATAATTAAATGTTTGGTATATTTAAAGCTGATGCCAATATACCACGCCAATTCTGTTGAATAGAACAGCTTCCTGGCACACTGTTACCCGATTTCGTTGGCAGCATTGACATTTTCTGCGTTTAATTATTTGTCTTTTGTACTCAGGTTTTTGTTTGCTCGCAGGAGAACGCAGCAAGAAATTCCCGTCGCCGAATTTGACCGTGAAGCGGTCGTTTACTGCGAGGAACGTAGGTGATCTTCCTATCTACGTACATGGGTTCTCGGTGAGCGGGCTGGAGTGCGAGGGTTACGGTTTCGCGGTCCTCAATTGCGCGCCCTTCCTCCTTCCTCCTAATTCCACACGCAAAGTTGACATCGCCTTCACGCCCGACTTCACGCTTTCAAAAGTAACGCGCACGTTGAGGCTATCTACGACGCTTGGCGCGGATGTGAATTACACGATGGTAACGACGTTGCCGCCGTATTTCCTAGACTCCTGCGCCTCCGTCCTCGGTCGGCCGTCCTGGGAACCTCTCCTTTATTACTCTTCCGTCAGCTTCATGCTCTTCCTCCTATTCTGCGTTCTAGCTGCCGCCTTCTTTGAATCCGATCGTATCCTCAAATGCGCTTTGCTTACCATGACTCGTGAACGCACGGTCGCAACTTTGGATCTTCCCCAAGTTGGGGCTAGTGTACTTAAAGAATTGGCGAGTCAACGGAAGACCGATTCGGATGGGTTAATACTGAATGAAAAAAATATGTTAGAAAGTATGGAAAAATACAAGTTAAAGGATCCTTCGCCTGTTACTGTGTCGGATTCTCCAGGCTGGATAACAGGACTTTGTGCCGACGACCGTCAATTTGAACATCCGCAGAAAGAGGCGCCGCCACTACCTAGAATGGATGAACCAGAAAAGGAGACAGTGCCCAAGCCAAAGAAAAAGGTAGGCAAACGAAACAGTGATGCGGAAGCACAAGAGGTGGCCGCAATCAGTAAACGAAAGGAGAAAAACACTGCCAATGGTTGGTGCAATGTCTTCAATCGTGGCAGTGCGCCCGAAAAGGCAAAACCCAAGTCGCCTGTTCTAGAAACTCCACCTCCTGAACCTGTAAAAAATGTGAAGCCTGTACCTGAGCCCAAGAAAGAGGAAGTGAAGAAGGATGAAAAAGAGAAAAAACGTGGAAAAGCGAAACGGAATAAAGAGGCTGAAGAAGAAACGAGCTCCAATATGACCGACAGTTCGAACGATACGGAAAAAGAAGGGAGAGATTGTAAAGAGGGGAAAGAGGAGAAGAAGCCGCGAGTCAACAAGCCAAAAGTGAAGGAGGAAGCAGTAGAGGATAACAAATCTGTGCACTCGCGTACCATCTGGCGTATGAGTGGAAAGCCACTTAAGGGCTCGGTGGTGGATAACGGTGCAGTGTGGAAGCAACCGGAGTCGGATCCTGAGCCTCTGAGAACAATTGAAATCAGCAAGTCAAGGGGGAAGAACAACAACATCAGGGACCGCAAGGATAAGAACGGGGGTAGACGATTAGCTGACGCACATGCTACTACATTCAGTGGTAAGAATTAATTTCTGTACATTTTGCTTTACAATGTGTTTCCGGGGCCAAGTATTGTCGAGACGAGACCAACGTTCATTTAATACAAGTGGCTGTACAAAGCTTTGCGAAATTCCCCCTTCGTTGTCGCTGTTATGAGTGCTCAGCCATATTTTATTTGTTTAGATCTCGGGGTGTCAAACTCTTTGGATTTGCCGTGCCCCCCGGCCCCGCCCACATGCTGGGAACAGCGCAGTTTTAGCGACGTTGTGGCCAGCGACAGTCCATTGCTCTACTCGAACATCTTGCAGTCCAAGCCCTCATCCAGTCATCTTTATACCGACACCAAGCCTGAGTCGTCTGCTCCTCATGCTCCTCTAGGTAATTGTTAGGGCTCATTTTGCAAGAGTCCTTTAAACTTGCCCATAAATTTAGAATTCTGTTTCGCCTATTACGTTAATCTTGTTACTCCAACCCGTCCTGTTTGGATCTTGTTACACGAGATAAAAAAAAATTTACCTTATAGGCATGTGTCATACTTTTAGGACCCATTGGATCAAAGAAGCCGACATCGCCGTGGGGAAGCAGCCCGCTGACGCCGCATAAATCATACGGGTACCCTGCACCTGGCTATATGGATCTCCAACCTGAGCCTGAAGGGTTGTTGGAACCCGAAGAAACTCTGGCTCTGGACCCCGAAGATTGCTGGGAGGATCAACATGCCCTCATGCAGATGATGCACGCTACCAACCAACCCACATGGAAAGGTAAAAAAAAATGACGAAAGATTGAAAAATTTTCTTGGCTAGGATCCCCTAGCTCCTAGCTCAAAACATTCCACGCGTGAACTTATAGTGAGGGGACTAAATTTTTTACCTGTTCTGATGTTGTTGCAACAGCTGAGAACTGGTCGGATTCTGTTTGGAGCCCTGGGCATGGGGAGTTGGCCTCAGATCTGGCTCCTGAGCTGCAAGAGCCGTCTTGGGGAGCTTTACTTCGCGCGTCCTGGTCTCCCATCCAGTGGGCGCCACGCTCCCCCCCACCGATCCACCACCCTCTACATCAGCCGCCACAGCAGCATCAGGAGTACACCCCACCTCCCGTCATGTACACTCAGCCGCCGCCCCCGCTTGCTGAGGATCCTCTGGAGGTATGTACTATTATTATTAGAGATAACAAATGGTATCCGTATAGGCTTTTCTGACATTTTGCGATAGGGAAATTGTTGGTCATTATTTATTGTGAAGTATATTTTGTTACCATCAGAAACATTGTAGGTAGTTGATTGAGACAAAAGAATGCCGACAATATCTCGATTGTTAAATTGGAACACCTACAATAGTTTCGTGTTAAAAAAAAAGCAACGTGTTACATATTTCTGAACAAAAAAGAAACCACCGTTTCGTAGCAGATGTGTCAAACAGTCCCGCTTTCCCGCTAAATATAGGTACAATTCAATGCAGGTGTCTGTATTGAAAAAAAAAAAAAAATGTTTCTAGAATGGCATTCAGTTCGACCCCTTCCACTCACTGGGAAGCATCTGGTCCCCGAAGGCTCCGAACACCTGGACGGCCCCGGGCACGCAGTAAGCGGGTCCAGTGGCCTCAAGCACAGTCAGTCGCCACGCTGCGCGCTCCCACTTTTGATCCACCACTTCCCCATTTTCGCCTTCATGTTTCTTTGGAAAAAAAGAAACCCATTCTGGTTTTTAATTTTTTATTTTTATTTTCTCTATCGAGTGGCAAAGATTAAGAGTAGAAAATTCCCGCTCAACTTTTTAGTCTTTGCCTTACAGTACTTACCCTTGACTCTTTGGTTTCTTTTGTAACAGTGAGTCGGATTATTACTTTTGTACGCGTAAAGGTTGTATTTTTTACATTTTGTGCTACCCTGAGGTTTCAGTGGTTTTATGGCTATATATTTTTTTGCATATCCAAATTTTGTTTCGTATGCGTATACATTAGTCATGTATCCAGCTGTCTGACTAGGCTTTCCGGGAACTGGACTCCTACAGAACGAACTGAAAGACACAGGCGGCTCTGAGCGGGTCCTGTGTTCAAATTTCTACTTTAGTGCCATGTGACTTTTGTTTACTCTTACCTGATGATAACTTATTGAATGAATACTCACCGTGACGCACTGGATGCACTAATATTAAACGCATCGAAACGTTATTTTTTAAAGTGCTAAGTACAGCCTGATTAGTTGGATTATGCTATTTTGTGACCTGACTTTCAACTAAAACAAATTGTACTCGGCGCTCGCATCGTTACTTGGATGCTTGACATTTTTTAAATCTCACGCAGTTAGTTCACTGAATCTATGCAAATTCCATGACCTTATGCTCCCCTTGTTGCTACAATAATTTGAGGAGTGGATCCATGTTTGTTAATTTTCCACTCATAGACCCTGTACGCGCTGGAAGAGGCTGAAAGCAGAAATAGCAATTTCAAGCGACGAGTAATCACAGGAAATTATTTTCTTCTCATCTTCGAGGCAAGTGACTTATCATTTAAAAGAACATCTCGCTTCTCATAGTCAACCATAAAAATAACGCAACCTTTTTTCTACTGCTCAGGACAGTTGCTTGTTTTTCTTGGGCTCACAGCCTTTAACTGGTGTGCGTTTGTGGTCTAAAATCCCGTTGAAAAGTCTCTGGAATTATGATTTTTAAAATGGTGGAACGGAAAGGGGTTATCTTGCACTCGTTCTCTCGTGTACTCTTTGAACGATGTGGTGTAGCCACGAGTTCTCTTGTAGCGTTGATGGTAGTGAACACTGCCCATTGCTGACGGAAGATTCTTCTGGACCAAAGTTCCGTAATACTGGTACTGGAAGAGTTCTTTCTGTTTTATTTTTGATTGATTGATTGATTGTTTTGAATAACACAAAATAATGTCGAAGAAGAAAAATTGGAAAAGTTTTGATCTGAATTAAATAATTGGTATGATTCCAAGAGATGTTACTTAATTTTTGCTTCCTGTATTTATAGCGAATAATTTAATCGAGGGCAGATCTTTACCCCACACCACTTTCGACGGATTTCAAACTTCTAGGGTACCAATCAGGTCACCTGTTGCGCCTGTGTTGTGCTTGTGCGCTTTGTTATGATTCTCGTAGTGTTAGCTGACCCCTGAAGTTATCGCCAGGGGAAGGCGGCGAAAACTCCACTTATCACTAAATTCTAGCCCTCTGTGAGAGCCAGAAGTGCCAGGATTTCCTGAAAACAGCTCGCGGAAGTAATCGAATTGAGAAAAGTCAGGGAAGGCAGCTTGACAGATTTACGGAGTTGTTAGCATTATCCTTATTATCATTGCATGAAGTATGACATTTAAATTGAATGAAGTGGACGGAGATACGTTCTTGAAATGATTAGGTATCCATGATGTTGGTTAGATATCGGCGTCATACGGACTCCTTCGCTTGAGCACGGGGCACTTCACGTGGGTTATTTTAGGATTAACAGGTCAATAGCCGTTCTCTGTTTTGACGCATTTATTCTGATCAAAGAGATTCTGAAACACCGTTCGTTAAGTTTCAAACCGTGTAGAGCCGTAGGTCGTTCAGTGTTTAGTACCTACTCACAGATAATTCTGAAAAGGTAGATACTTGCTAAAGGAAGGGATCGAACCAGCCCTGCCAGAGTGGGACGAGGAATTTCTGGTTTTTAATGCCGAAGATACGAGCTTGTTGACTGACGTTTTATCCGAGGAAACTATTGGATGTTTATTTGTTCTGAGATACAAAATATATTCTATGTCTCAGAAACTAGATTAATAAATAGTTTTTTACAATCGAGTAATTTTATTATTTTTTTTATTGCGACAAAATCACTCGATATAAAAACCACTGTTTATTTAAATTACCTAAGTACATAGTTTTTGACGTTAAAAAGGTGTTATACCTATTTCAGAAGATATAAAAATTCAACAGTTTCCTCAAAAAAGTGGCGTTAAGAAACTTACAGCAATAAACAGCGCTATATCTATGTACAGCTATTCAGCCTTAACTCTCATCCAAACCCTACTTCTCCTGTGGCCGTCCCTGAGACTACAAGTCGAGAATCCCGATTTGTTTTTATTCCACATGAGAACAGAGATATCCTCCTTTCTTGGAAATTCTGTCACGGGGTTTACCGAAGTTTTGAGAGCAGAACTCACGCCTCACAGCACGGTTACGTTTAGAAGAGAGGTCTTTTCATTTACATCCGCTGCCCGGCAGAACATATTACAGTGCACAGAGTACGTGGGCAGCCCCCCAGTCAGTTGTCAGCACTCAAAGTCGCAACACTGTCTGCGGTTGTCTCGAATTTTCCCGATTTACTGTCTGCTTTTCGGGTTCGCCCCCTGCGCTCACTATCTACGTAACCCGTCATAGAGGTGAGAAAATCATTTTTTTTTACCATTGCTTTTATCAGAAACTGAATTGTTCGTTATAAAATTTCCCTTTCATTAATCTTAACAAAGCCCAACTGGTTTTTAGAAGGTGACGTTCGCCAGGTCCCTCAGGCACAGAGAGGTCACCCTGTACTATATAGGCAACGGTCCTTTGCATGCGTGTAGAAAAAGTGGGTGTTCTCTATAAACCATTAGAAAATTGAGGAATCTGTGTCGGTGGTTCTCTTTCTCTAGAACATTCGTAACGCTAGGGAAATGAATGTAGCCTTTCCATCCCAGGGAAAAAATAAAAATTATTAGCCTGGAAAAAATCCGTGCCTAAAAGCTACCATGCAATATAGGTATACCTACTTAGCTGTCTATCTGCCAGCACAACGAACAAATCTACTACTTGTTAAGAAAGTTTAGTAGTCCTGAAAGGCGCCTGTTTACTGGGCAATCTGCAAGAAGAAATACTCAATACGATAGTCACAGCTCATAGGAAGCACAAAGATAGGCACTGGGATAGGTTCTATAATTTCTACGTAAGGGCTTGGTAGGTACCTATATACCTCCTGGGAGTAAATGTCAGCCCGGTGGCGCCAGCTCTCACAAGATATTACCCTCCACTGTAAATTCAGTCTGGTTTACTTCCACGAATATACTTCTTGGAATTATTTCTTCTCTCTGGGCTCAAGTCTGGACACTGTTATTGGCAAATCTATTCCTACTTTACAAAACTTTTTACTACCAGCAGGTAGGTCTACACTTAGGTATGAGAGAGGAAAAGAATTTACCTAGTACTTAGGTACCTATACCTAGGTAGGTAGGTACGTAGGTATCTGTATACATACCTACATGTCCCACCTTTCCAGTTTAGAATCAGTTATGGTTAATTTGGTCTTATTACTTAGGTAGCTAAGAAAGTCTCTACCTATATGTTTTAGATAACACACCTGCAAAGCCTGTCTTACCCGTGGGTAGGTATGGCAGAACCTGTACATACTATCGCGCTACCCTACGAGGGTACCAAATACCAATAATGTACCAATGTACTTTTCCATACAAACTGTGTTTTATATTTTTTGTGTCAAGTCGCGTTTCAAGGTGGTATTGGAAAGTATGGCGGAAGCGTTTCAGACAATTAATTTTTTCCGCAGAGCCAAACAACTGAGGCAGGAGGAAATAATTTTTACGCTGGGACTCGTACAGCAATCGGTCAGCAGTCGCCCATTTTCCTATCCTATATTTTATGTTAAGAGGGCCAAGTAAGAGCATCCTTATGGTGTTGTGCAGGCATACAGATGGGGTATGTTGATAAACACGCAGCGTCTGGCAAGCCTACAGCTCGACATGGCAGACCCCCAAACCGTTCAGCGATCTCTATTATATTTCACGTGTTTATGAGAAGAAAATTGAACAAGTAGCCTTGAGCTTGTTCCGCATCAGAGCCGGGACTAGCCTTGTGGAAGCACTCACCTTTTAAATGATAGTTTGTTTTAGTTTTAAGTAATTTAATTGTCTCGGGTCGTTATTTTTTTTCCAATTATCTTGCCTGAGTCCCACAAAGGCATCTCCGGAATTTAAGGGTCAGCAAACAGAATCCAGAATTCAAATTAAGCTATACCTACCTATGTAATTGAAATAAAAAGGGTAAAATTTAAAATTATTCTCATCGTCCTCCCTTTTTTTTGAAGCCTAAGTTGGTAGGTACAAGGCCTTGGTTTTAGTCCAGGTTTACTCGTAAGCAATGTTCTCTTCCTGGTCACTTGTAGTGTAGGTACCTATAGCAACCCACCTACCTAGTTATTTGCTGGATGCAGGTTAGGTATAAAGCAATTAATTCAGCGCTGATCGATAAGAGGTCTGAGGTAGATAATACAACATCAAAATGAACCCAAAGAGAAAAATTTACCCGCTATAAATGGGGGGAAAAGCCATTTATCTCAGTCAAAAATCGAAGAGGTTTCTGCCCACTCGGTGCATGTGGCATAAAGATTAAGCACTACAGCCATCAGCCATCGTAAGTATAGATCCTCCATTCCCCTCTGACGCGTCCCGCGTGGGATTTATGTGTTCCATACGCTTCGGTCCCCTTCAATAAATAATTTAAAATGGGTTACATCAAATTTATTTGACCAACACCGACATTCAGGATGAACCATTACATTCTGGTAGCCATCCGCTGTCGTAGCTTTAAACTTTAAACGAACCACTATTTTATTTTGAGGAGGCTGAACACTGGCTCAGCTGCTGACCGACAAACAAATCACTACACAGGCTAATTTTTTTAATCGACAATTTTGCTTTTCAGCTCATGGATTCGGTCTATCCAGAACCTTTATCCCTACTTTACAGAAGGGCAGTCAGGAAGAAGGTGCACAAGACGAATGCAGCAAGGTATCGAACACAACCAGTCACGTTTTCAGAAATTCAGGTCAGTTACACCAAAGAAGGGAGATGAGATATGCAGACTGCACGGTTACCTACTGAGTAGGCATGTACCTCCACAGTCCACAGAAAAAGGACCAAGCTGAATAAATTCTTGAAATCTGCCCGTGAGAAAAATAAATAAAAAAATCATTCCCATCCCACCGAGAGGCCGGCTCAGTGGCCAAAGGGAAGTAACTGCACCGCTAAGAAACGGGGAACCATTTATTATAATTATAAATTTTATTATTCTTGAAAAATTTGAACTTTTCAGGAAGTGGACGAAGAGAAAGAAGAGGATGGTGAGCGATCAGTAGGAGCTACAAGCAAATCGGAACTAGATCTGAAAGCCAAATTTGAAGAGTTCAAAATGCGAAGAGACCAAGACTTGAGGGAGAGCAGGCTTGCGGGCCCGACAGGTAAGACAACCTTCTACACAAGAATGCAAGAGCATTATCCGAAGTCGAAAACTACGAATTAATTTCCAGTCAGCTGTCAAAAAAAGGTAACAGGTTCATTCGAAACTACGGCCGGAGAACTGTCTAGGCTCTAGGCGAACCCCTCTGACTGTGCAGCGTCATCACGTTTTCCTGCGTCATAATATGCAACTTTGACAACGGAATAAGAAAATCTTGGGAGGGTCGCATCTCAGGTGAGACCAATTCCGGCAAAAATCTAAAAAAAATTGTGTTTTTATTTTAGAATCTGTGATAGCCGGGCATGTTAGTGACGCAACGCCCCTGAGCTCAAGCGGAAGAAAGGGTAACCTCGATCTAAGGCAGGACAGCAGCAAACCCCGCGCGATCCCGAAACCTGTGGTGGGGCTCCGGGGTAGTAATTCCCATCCGCGTCCGTCCATATAGCATCACATCATCCATCCATTGTTCCCAAGATCTGTAAATAACAGAGGTTGTCTCGGACGGAATGTGAGGTAGTGAGGCCAGTGGCTTTGGCTTCATCGGAACAGCAGAAAACCTACTAGCAATTTCAACGAGGCAACCTCTACAAGTGTCGAATTTACAGACTCACCGTTCCGGCCCTTGTCAATAGAGGGAAAGGGCAGATAAGTGCCATACATTTAATTTACTTATACTAAATATAAAAGTGTTGATACTTCTCTTTACTTCATCAGACACATAAAAAAGATCGCTGTGCGGTCACTATAACATTTAAAACTCGCCTGTAACAGGTTTAAATCTCTAGGTTCCACCAATTTCGTGGAACATTCAACGTTGAAGCGAAATTTTTGGCAAATTTGTACAAGTACAAGTAACAAGAGATACCTAACGAGTTTTTCTCACATGTGGCTTCACAAGGTAGCAATTTCAGTCCCTACCCCTATCGCCCTTAAACGCAAAATATAGTACGACGTACGTAGCGCGTATTCATTCCATCCATCCACGAAACAGTGCATAATTCGCCATCTGATATCTGATGTCACTTCTGTAATATAAGAGTCTTACACGCTGGCCAGCATATACTTTTCCGCAATTCACGCAAAGGCCAGCCGCATCCAACACAGCTTCGCTATCACTATATTATGTCACGCAACAATAGTTAGTTTTCCAAAGCGTATTTATTCTATTTTTGTATCATATTCAATACAATGTTCTTTTACCTACTCATTACTTTTTTCCCAAGTGGAACAGTTTTGCAGTTATTTGTCAGACATAGCCGTTTTCGCATAATATAGGATTTCAGCTTTTCACTTCACGATATCTACAAATCTATAATAGGTATAATTACTAGGCCATAGGAGCTATAGACAAAGAAAATGGAACATTTGTGTAAAATTCTACATGTAAGTGACACGGTTAGCCTACATCTAATTAATCAGCTCAGCTATCAGCTATCACTATCACTAAAACAGTCAGCGGCAAAAATAGATAGTGCAGACTGCAGTTACTTTATGTCACCCGACTAGACTCTTTTCTGACAGTCTGGAACACTTAAAAAAAATATAAGTAATATATGGCACCCGCAGGTAGAAGCAGTTTTGTGGCGTTTAAGTACTAAAAAAAATGGCTGAATATAGTTTTGTGCGCCAATAATAATAATCGTGCAAACCTGCCCACTACACTATGCCGGACAATACGTCTCACTAGTTTAGTTTTCATTAAAGCATAAAACTGATTAAATTCAATCACATCACATTCAACTCAGTACAAGGGAAAGGGAAGGAAAATGTGCCAAAACTTATTTGAAAATTACTCGAGCTAGGAAACGTATTTGTACTCTTTGTGGAAATATCCTGGTGGTAAGGCTTACTGCGAATGTTACAGCCTTCGCTCGTGAAACTAGGCTAATTTCTCAATAACTATTAAATCAAATGCGAACTAAACTCCTTGATTTCCAAAAGTGAGAATTTACTCATGTCTGCCTTTCCACTCTAAATTTTGGGGCTGCTAAAAGTGCGGCGACATTCTGACAAGTACTGATGAATTGAGCAAATTTACTGCATCTATAATGAAGTTTATGGCATTCAGTTGCACGTTGCATGGCACATCATTTCCATCGATAAAAAGACTGAATAGGGCAATACTAATCACTCGGCTTAGGCGTAATATGGCAATTCCGCAAAATCAATAAATATCTTAATAATTTCTAGTATTTTAAAATCGACCACCCAATCGCTACTTGTTTACGTTTTCTCTGAACACTTTATGAGGAAACTATAGGATACTTAAATGTTCTGAAATATATTATAGATTTCACGGCCAAAGTTATGAGGTGGTAATATTGTGATTTTTCGATCGAGTGTTTTTTATCAACAAAAAAATTGTCAAAAAATCACAACTACCACCTCATAATTTCGGCCGTTAAAAAAAAACGTAAACAAATAGCGAAAGTGTGGTCGGTAACTTTTTAGTTCTTATCTTTCAAGGTTCCACAGATAAAGTCTACTATTCGTACTAAGTCGCTTCAGCTCCACAATAACTATAGACACAAATTTATACTACAAAATAAGGAGAAAAATTATCACAAACATTGTTTAAATAGGACTTACATTAGGAACGAAACAGTAAAATAATACTCCAAGTGAGACACCGAGTACTAAGGAAAACTATCTACCAATACCACTTTTCGAACTGACTGAATAGGTGAGAAGGTACCTAACAACGGTATCTCCCCACCTTTTGTGGTACTTACGTAAAAATTCACACTAATGGCACCTATATTTCCTTAGCAGCTAACTAATCATGACAGCTAACAGAAAACATGAAAGTGAAATCAATAAAAACAAAAAGAATTAGAATCACGTCTGCATATTTTAGGGGGCTCAATTAAAATACTCGAGAGAACAGAGAAGGCGTACGAAAGACTCCACTTACTTCAGGTCAGTGTATAACGTTTAACGAACAGTCTGACGCTACTGCTAATTTACATTTACGACATGTAGGTACTGTATTGTAATATCCCAACGTCGGGTCGGTTATAATAATTTACATCTGCCCTTTTGTAGAATGTTGTTTTCTGCAGAGCTATGAGGTAGGTTATTTCACGGTTTATCACGACTTCGACACTAATCTATTGCTTAATGTTTTTACACCTCTAATAGCTATTGGAAATTAATTATTTGAGAATGAACTGAGGCCCAGGGTATATAAAAGAAAATAATTATTCTAGTTCCGGAGCTGCAAAAACAAACGCACCAATTAACTAGTACTTACAATAAAAAGCGTGGCGGGCAAAACTTTTCTAACATAGTATCTGCTAAGTACATAAGCGCAACAACTAATACTGGGAGACTCTAAAGATTAATGGTGACTAGCAATTCACTGACGCCTCTTCCTCTTCAATTTGCGCTTCTTGCGATCGTGAGAGCGCCTGTGAGCGCGCATGCTGCCCAACTGCGTGTACGACTTGGGGCATAATTCACACGTATATACTTTTTTCTCCCCTTCTTCAACATTGATCTTCTTCTCATAAGCAGCTTCATCAATGACCTTTTCTTCATGAACCTTACCATGGGAACCTAGGCTCTGAGGAGTAGGGAAACGCTTCCCGCATATGTCACAAGCAAATGGTTTGATCGCTCGGTGCATTCGGCTGTGATGAACCAGAGTCTCGTGCTTTTCGAAAGTCTTGTGACATATATCGCAACTAAACGGTCGCGTATCATCATGAATCTTCTGATGAACTCGCAGGTTGGCGTTAAGAGTGAACGCTTTATCGCACTGCTCACATTTGAACGGCTTGTGCCCTGAGTGGGTGCGCATATGTAGACGAAGACTCCGAACGCGGCTGAACGCTTTTTTGCAAACGTCGCAGTGGAACGGACGCTCTGTGCTATGGACTGTGCGATGTAGTCGCAAACTCCCCGACTGATTGAAAGACTTGTGGCAAATTTCACACTCAAACGGTTTTTCTCCAGTATGGATTCGACCGTGAACGCGCAGGCTGCTGGCCTGTGTGAAAAACTTACGGCATATCGGACACTGATGACGGCGCCTAATGTCGAGTGAACCTTCTCCCTCCACCGGGGTCTCTGCTGTCTCTGCTTTCTCAGAAGAAAGTTGCTCTTCCGGGCGATTGTACTCGACAAGACGACGTAGATCCGCCTGGGATATATGTTCAAGAATCGAAGAGATCGGCCACAATCCGTGATCAGGCGCTTCTTCCAGCATTCCTACTCCAGCCCACGCCGCTGCAAAGTACACATGTTATTGATAAACGACGACACTGGTATCGAGTAATCGTGTGAAGCACAAGTAGCACCTAGTGACGCCTCGGTGTAGAGGTCAGGACAGGTTCGAATGTCGTACCAGCAACTTTTCTACGTAACATACCAGACTATTTTTTTTAAATAAGAGTAAATTCATTTAGACAATTATCTACACACCGATATTGAAGATATCAGGATGCACGGTGGGAAAGTAGTAGTTCGAAAATGCCATTTGCTGTTCTGTGGCCATCTCTCAACATAAATCAGCTAACATAGTATCTGTAAACAACGATAAGTCAGTTTAGAGCCAAATCGACGGAGAACCATGACGAAAGTAGAGGGAAATGCGTGCAATGCTATATTCAAAATGAAAGAAGTAGGCATTTTGAAGTCTATAAAAAGGGCATTCGATATGGCGCATGCTACTACGAGAGGTCAAATCTTCGATCTGCTAGTCAAAAACCCACACACCTACATTTTTTTCTTCTCAAACCCAATTATTTCTTTACTTTGAGATGGTTTGATGTTATCACTTAGTTGAAACGGACACAAAAATTTATGCAATCTTATTTATTTAGAGGGAACTTACCTACGAGCAAAGGTGAAACAGGTTAATTATTATTTATGAGACCCTTTCATATCAGCGCTGCCGGTACAAAATAAACATGTTTTAAAAGACTCGGCTTTAAATATTAACTTATTAAACACATATTAAGTACAGAAACACCTTATCTGTGACATAATTGTACATTTTTAGATTAAAAATAAACAAGGGCTCTGACGCCCCGAAAGGCAAAATTTTCCAAACAAAAGTCAACAAAGCCCTGAAAAATGATGGCTAGGGCCCTGAAAAAGGGCCCAATGTTTTCGTTTGACGCGCTTTGTAGCATTTTATTTTATATCCAAAAAGAGAATGTGCGTAAATTATTGTGACTGACTTTAGTATTCTGTCTTAAAATTTGGATACCGATAAGAATATGGAAAAGAAATTAATGTGTGAATATGGAGTAGGCTGTTATAGAAAAAATCCAGAACATTTAAAGAAGTATTCACATTTGCCTGAAAAGGTAAGCGATATAGCACTTAATTACCGCCCTTATAGCCTTATATTTCTTCAGAATAGAACATTACTGAGTTCCTGTTAAAATGTCCATGCCTAAGTTTCTCCATTTTTGGGGTGACTATGCATCGGCCTGAGTTGTCGGTAAGACGTCAAACAGGGCGTCGAGTAAAAGATACGACAAGTTTGTCTGTTGCAGATTGTAACCGTTTGTCTTTTTCTCATTTATTAGAATGATCCGAAAGAAAAGGTGCCACTGAAGAAGCGCAAGGCGGAACATTCACCAAAGAAAGTGTTGAAACAAACCAAACTAGATTTTTTCCGCCAAGCAAAACCACTAGATGTCCGTAGAGAAGCTTTCAACACAAGGTTAAGGAGAAAGGAGACGGATGAAGGGAAAGCTGCGAACGCTGTGGACAAGGGTGAGCTATTCTGCTTTGTTATTTGTGGGACAGAACTGCAGAAGTGCAGTTTAAAGGTCATGAGGGGAGTTTTCAACCATATTTAGGCAGAGGTGACTTTTCAAAGTGATGAACTACTGCTGCTCCAGTCCTGAATCCCAGCGCAAGAATCCTATTCTGCTGTGCTAACGCATTCAAATGGCTCTGCACATGAAAGATGGAGTTGGATGAGTTTTGTAAGGAAGGACACAATACCATAATCTGAAAGTTGAAACAGGTGCCGTTTATTTCAGAATCTCGTTCAGAGAAGGAACTTAGAAGTCGGTCTCCAGCCTCACCTCCGGAGAGGAGAGGCACTTTGTCGCCATCCAAAAAATCTCCCAAGCGAAAAGGTATGGATTAAAAAATATGTATATATCCCCACCATAGCTTGTCAGAACTTTGCCTCACATGTCGTGAAGTGACATATTAATGCTCTTAAACTTTGTTGCTCTGTAGAATAAAAGAAAATTTTGTGATATAATTATTTAACTGTCTCACTTTTTCCTCCCACTCTGCACGAAAAAAAATTTACTGTACCGATGTACAGTAGGGAAGTTTTCAAGGGACTCCATCACCTCATGCCGAAACTAATTGCACCCAATGCTATACCTACTTATCATCCCTATTTTCAGGAACACCCTCCCCAACAAAGAAAGCAACCATTATTGAAGAGAGTTCTGAAAACGAATCTGATGACGATGAAAGCGGAGTTTGTGACGTTACTTCAAACTCATGGACATTCAAAAAAAACTCGGCTTCCAAAGATGAATGCAGTGAATCTCTTTCCTCTATAAACACAACAAGGGAACCAGAAGCTGAGGCCGAGTGTAAGACACCAGCCGAAACAATCAAACATTTATTTCTTGTCGACATGCCTGATGACTTTTACAGTTTTTTTGAGTTCTGCGAAACGTTAAATGGCAAAAATCCAAAACAAGCTTTACAGCAGTATGGTTTGAGGCTGGTTGGGCCCTTCGATGTGTTAACCGGTAAGGAGGCATATTAATATACGTATATGTGTTGCGTAGACAGGATACTTGGATAAGACCAGCTTTGTAGTACAATTCGTTATGATTTTAAAAACGTACTGCACTAGGGGTGTCGCCAGAAGCATTTTTAACCAAATTCAATCGATAGGTTCCAACATGGTTGACTAGTTCCAGTTTAAAAAATAGATTCCTGTAAATCCTATACCTAGCAAGTTGAGTGTGACTGAATTTTCCGGTTTAGGGGAACTTTCTCAAGGGAAAATCACAGCAGAGCAAGCATTGTGCCACTGGCGTTTCTACATGGATCCTCCCGAAATGCAAACAGCTATGGTGGGTGAGAAAGGTCTTCATTACGGCTACTGGCGTGATGACCCAAGCACAAAAGAAACATTTGTGGTGAGCAATACTGTTCCCAGCTGCACTATTCACCCAGTTGCTGCGAATCTATTTGGCGCCGCCGTGTAAGTATTTTCATACTTCGTGCAGCTCGCGAACATTCATAGAGAGTTTCTGAAACATTCATGCTAGACTAAATCGCGTTCTTTAATAAAGGGTAATGCGCTAGGAGAGTCCTAGCTTTATAAAGTAAACAGTGTAAAAACAACAGCGAATGGCTGTACTATTCCTCTGTGCCACTCAATGCCCCAATGTCTCAATTTAATTACAGAACGCATATGACGTGTTACATCCGACACTGCACCCCCTTCGAGAAAGTAAAGGCAAACAAAGTTCTCTCATCTTTAAAGCAGTGGGCGGAGGATCGAGAAATGGGTCTGTCCGACTGTAGCGAGATCTTGCAGCACCGGAAGAAAAAGGTGGTGGCGCCCACTTTCCACGGACTCGGTATTGTAGTACCGGTTCAACCCGGGACCGAAATCGGCTATCGGCCACTCCTTGAAACCAACGGTACTTGAAATTTAGCAACTTTATTTTTGCTTTGTTATCCTGCTTTTTAATGAAATAGACTGTAAATACCATGTCCACGTTTGAGTCTACGAGTACTTTAATTATTAGTATTTAGTATTTAATCCAGTGATTTTTTTTTATCACAGCATAATAATAACCTATTAAACTACCTACTGAGTAGGTATTGTAAAAATGCTGGAAAACAACGTGCCGATGGCACCAGGTTAGGTGGGGTTTGAAGAATCATGTTTTTGCGCGATTCCCCTCACTCTTTTACAGATTGTGCAGAAGCTAACAACCATTTTTGAGAGGTGCCTCTTTTTTCAGCAAATTTGAAGAAACTCTGTCAGAGCATTATTAAAGCCAAGTCTCCTGCTGAAGCTGAATCCAAAATGGAAGACTTGGAGCGGCTTGTCAATGCTGCTAACATCGCCAACGATGAGTGCGACTTCGGGAACGCGTAAGTTATTTTATTCCGGTATAAGAAAGAGTGACTAGTAAAGCAGTTTGCCTATATTTCTTGCCTTTTTTATTAGATTTCCATCTAGCACAGTTACGTTTTTTTTCTTTCAGATTAGAGCTGGGCATAGATTTATTCTGCATGGGATCGGATGTGTTCCACGATTTCGTGGAGCATTTACTCGTTACTGCTTACACTTTGCTCGACCGCCCTGAGTGGGCCAAGATCGTCAAGTCTCATCTGAAAAACCGTCGGACAGGATTACAGTTGAGTGCGGTCAGACAAAATAGAAGATGACGTGGAAAGTTATCAATTAATCATCACTAGATTGAGAGCGATCGCTATAAAGCAGAGTAAAAACACAATTGGCACCAGACTGGTTTTATTCGGACGGCATTCCAAGGAAATAAGTTCATATACAACAGTTTTCTTTTTTTTTTAAATGTCGTTGAGAAAGATAAACAAACAGTATTGCATTTACAGCCTTAAGTCGCGAAAAGTGGCATTTTATTCCCAGTTTAATGGCCTAGGCCTAGGGCCAGTCGCCAACTTCTAACTGAGCAGCTGTTATTCTAGTTAGGATTACATACCTATATTTTGAATGTTTTGAGCTGTAACGTAACTTTTACAACTTTGCGTAACTTTAGGTAAAGTAAGTAGATTCTTCTGATTTCTGACGAACTTATTTTTCTTTTGCACTGTGTTCTTTTGTGTGGGTACACGTATTCATTATAGACTTAGAGAAAACTACCACACAATTGTTGTCTGAAAGCAGTGTCTATTGGTCTTTGTAAATGACTACTTTGCTAAGTTTTGCACATGTCATTGTCACCTTTTCATCGACTTCTTTCTACCCTGCTTATTTTCGAATTTCCCGTTTCATCAGGCCCCCCTCGGTTTTCATACACTGATGGCTTGTTCGACGTATTTTCTAACAACTTCATCCAAAACTGTTTGAATGTTACGACAACCTTGTAAGGCAGTCTGTAAGACGGTTTCTAAATAGTCGAGGTGGAAGCGTTGGGACATCGAGAGAAGTGCAATCTGGAAAATACAGTTTAGAAGTGAGTGAGAGTGGACTGATAAATTTCATCAAAATCAGTACAAAAGTAAACAAAATTGTGCTTCGGGCACGATCCCAATACGTTCTATATACTAATGTACACAGGAGAGTAAAAAAGTAAAAAAAAGGTAATTATTCGAAGATGAGTTTGGAGTCAGTCTGAAACTCTTTGATATGCGGAACCGCTCAAGTCTGACCTGAGGGGAAAAGTGGCAACCTACTTATCTTCCGTCGGACTCGCTGATGCTTTCTACCACTACTGGGATATGTTATAATTTGTTACCTTTCCTGAAAGTGGTAAAGCTACTACAGTGAGTGTAGGGCCTCCCGATGATTCTTCATAGTGGCTAACATCCATCAAGGGGACGTTACCATTGGCCAAGCTCGCAGTGCAAGCAGTCACGTATTCTTTTAGTGGAATTCCAGCGTCGACGAGAGCCAATGTGGCAGCGTTCACAGCGCAGCAATAATTACCACCATCCGCCTGCAGCACCTACCAATGCGTATAAAGGGGAGTTATTTTCACAAGCCCAACCTCTGAATAGGTTGTTTTACGTACTTCAGGGGTGAAGCCTGCTTAAAGTGTCAGAGTACACTGGTAGAAACTTTAAGGTATAACTCTTGTAGGGAAGTGTTGTACGAGGTTCATCTTGATGAGAGAATGGGAGCACAAGGGCTCGCAGATGACAACCGCAGGTGTGGGTTTTAATAGATTTAGAGGCTCTTGGGCAGATTACCTGTCGGCGTTGGAGTCAAGAGGGTTCGCATTTCATTATTTTTATCGTAGAAAAAAATAGTCATGACATTGGAGGACGTCCGATACCTCAGTATTCACTTAAACAAGAAGGTTTACCTCTTTGTATTGCTACTAGATAAGATAGATTTAGACCTCCATACCTCAATGTAAACATCTATCTGAGTGCGAGGGTAGAGCTCGGTTTTGATGGCAGCGCTCAGAGCTTGCCTTAAATGTGCTGATAGTTCTTGGCTTTTCCTGTCGCCTCTAGGTCTCCGCTTTCTTTCACTGGTACTAAACACCGCCATCGAATACTGGCAGTTTACTACCGCAGCATCCAATTTTTCTTTATTTCTTCCTCTAACCTAAAATACAAAAGAATGTCAACTTAGGTACCTAAGTACCTATGCAGGTGCCTTCCTTTCGGGCTGAAGATATTCGATTTCAGCTCAGCGTGAGGAATAAAAGGTGTAGAATGAGCTATCCCCAATAGAAGGGTGTGCGTTAAGCATGTATTGTACTTACGCTCTCCGATTATAGTACCTGCCACCTGCCTACAGGTTACAGAGGTAAAACATGAAAGTGACATCGGCTCGTAAATTATCTTAAAATTCTGTTACTCATATAAAAGATAAAAAATTAGGCAACCCTTCCACACACCGTAAAATAAATAATAAGTAGTAATTAACCTAACCTGGTGAGGCCCGTATACCGCGGCTAACACTTTTGTGTTTCCCTGTTCAATGTACGCACTTCCATCAGCTTGACTAAAAACTCCAAGCTTGCACCTCATTTGCCGAAGCTCCGTTGGTCGTCTTCCGTCTAATCTCAACCCTTGATCAGAAATTAAATTCATTATTAGAGGGAGACAAGACCGAATAAAAATAAAAACAAGTTTTTATCAGGGCCCTTGAGCTCTGTAGTTTTCATAATTGGGCCCTAAAAAAGTCGTTGTCATGGGAACGGAATAACAGCTATATAAGAACTTTTAAAACCCCTGTGTCAAATTATTAATTTTTTACCTGAGAAATGGGACCGCGACCTTATTCAGAAAGAATACCTGAACCAGCTGACTTCAAGCCTTTGTCAGAGGAATTACCGGGTCAACAAGCTGGTAGAGGAGACACTCCATCTCCGCGGACACCAACTACTACAGGATCTCTGTCGCCTCCACCTGCCCAACCTCCTGCAGAACCAGCAGCTTTGGTTCCACTTGTGTCGGAAGACGGCATCCCGTACGACTACACCCTTCCTCAATACATCGTAAGACTTGCTTTTCGACATATGGGTATGGATCCTATATTTTTATCATCCCTAAGTACCTATACATGCTGGAAATGTGCGTAGTAACCGTTCAAAATATTGCCACAGCTCACGCAAGGAACGATGTATTATCTATTTTAACAGAGACAAGTGTCCGGTGAGCCCAGTTTGGAGGAAGTGCAGAATATAAGACTCAGAGTTCTCACGGAAACGGCAAGTCTTCAACAAATGACACTTTATACTCCAAATCTGCAAGAGCTTAACTTGGAAGGCAGCGCTTTATCGTCTCTGAGGTATTTCCACCATTACAATTTAGTCAGTCGAGATTTGCGACTTAGTTTCAAGTACATTACAAAAACTAAGTACTGTTTTTAGGGATATTGGAAGCGAGTTGCGATTTCTTCAGGTTCTTCGCATAGGACGTTGTCGGCTGAGAAGTCTGGACGGCACTATGGGGTTAAGCAGCCTGCGAGAGTTGCACGCGCCTGGTAACCTCATTGCTAGCGCTGCTCCATGCGCTCATCTGCCTCGTTTACGAGTCCTGGATCTTTCCAGGTGCGTTACAGTATGGTCAGCAGAAAGCAATATGGAGAGCCTATGTAAAACTGGGCACTGCTTACATTAAGCTTAACAGTAAAACCCACGAGGCACTTGACATCACTCTAAGGAGACTGCTGCGAATTATAAAAATACCTCTACGGTAATTTAATTTTAAAATGATTACAGGAACCAGATCCGAGATATGCGTTCCCTGAGTTTTTTGGCTTCTTGCAAACACCTTCAGCAAGTTCGAGTAGAGGGAAACCCAGCAGCATTGCAACCAGAGCTAGCCACGTATTTACAGTCGATACTACCAACTCTTCAGCACCTTGACGATGAGGCACTTACAGCTCCAGGTATTAACCGTTAACCTAGGGAAAGTCAGGCTACATTTATTTAGGTACAAAAAACTCCTTCACCCTTTGGTACCTGCATAAAAGCTACATATAAAAACGAATTTTCAGTCTTTCTGGAAGAAAATAACAGCCGCGACAGTGATCCTCAACCGCAAACGCCAGGGAGTCCTCGGGCTTTTGAACGATTAGATTCAGTCAGCACTGACAGCAGCAGTAGCAGAGTATCGAGTGCCAGCAGCAATACCAGTGATATGTCTATTCCTCCTTCTAATATTCCAGGTTTGTGAGGAGATTTGATTAAAAATTTATGAATGAAAGAATTAGCTTCTCAAGAGGTGCGCAATAAATTCCAAAATTTAAACCGGTACCGTTCGACATATCATAGGCTTCAAACAGACTGTCAACGAAACTGCACGTACATTACTAACAGCCCTAAGGTGGTGATGCTAGTAGGTTGAAGTGACAAAGAAGTAACCAAGTCGTCCACATTTCCATTTGCGACTTGAAGTAATTATTGCATGAGGTCTGAATCCTTCCACTTGCAGACATGGCCAATACCCAGCCCGGCCCTTCTGGTGTAACTTCAATCAGCAAATTGACTTCTGGTCAGATTCTCTGTGGGAACATCGCTTCTCAGAGAAGAAGAAGGTCAACAAAAACAGAAAGCCAGCAGGAGGAAGACGACAGTTGCAAGGTACCAATATACAATAGGGATACACGCACAACTACAATAAGTTGGGTATTAAACCCAACTTCCATGTACATCCTCCTTCCAACAACATTCCAGGATGCTGAAGTTTCCAGTGGCTTCAAAGTCACAATGGTAACAGTAGGACGTGACGCGCTACGACTCTCAATGGAGGCTTGAATGCAAGCTATGGGTGGGGGTGAACATAATCACAAGAGAGCTATTTACTTATTTGTAAGCTTCAAAAACCAGAGAGTTCATCATTAAAATGCGAGGTGACCAGTCACATAACTTACTGAGGTCTCAACATTCTGTCTCTTACAGGACGAACTTCAAGCTTCAGTGAGGTGGAGAGAAGCATACTACAAGTTTCGGGCGCTAAATTCTGAGCGATGGCGAAAAGAAGAAGTGGAAAATCATGAAAAAGACATTTCATCAGTAAAGGACGATGAAGAAACAGGAGAGAGGCGCGACGAAGCTATTTCTAGTGAGTCCGATGATGATCCTGAATAGTCAACTTGTAAATACAAAATAACAATAACTGATCAAAGGGAGAACAGGTGAGCGCAGGTGTGACACGAAAAACTCAGCAATCTTTAGATATCAGATCTATTTCAGACAAGTCTTCCTTCATCCAAATGTGTAAAAAAAATAAACATGAAATCATTTCGCTTATTAGAATGAATTAATAGTTAGGTATTAGGTATCTTGTGTTCTTTTGTCATCATGAATCAATGATTAAAAAGGAGCTCAACTGTGCAATTTTCAAATTCAAAACACCAACATTCGAAATAAATTGGTCATCTTCAAAAAATTCACTGGCTTTTTAGCTCAAAGTAGACAAATTTCACTGAAGTATTTTATGAGTTTTAGATAATTTTTTCCAACCAATGTCGCGTCTACCACTAACAATTAGCTCTACAATCACCACATCGAGACTTTTCAGATCATAAGCGATACAAAGTACTTATAAGAAAAAAGAATGAGACTAAAAGTAATAGCCACCAACTATCTGGTAGATACCTAATAAAAATTGAGGAGGTAGTTGAATATTGTAGAATGAATGACACAAAGAACAGTGGCGTGTAAAGCAATCAAAACTAGTTCATGACTGGTGCACACACTTACGTAAAACTACTCAGCCCTTGTTTTGGAAGAAAATAACTTCGTCCGCAATAACCGCAGTGGTAGGTTTGGTCTGACCACTGGCATCCGTTATTTCACCATAATTCAATTTTCCCGCCACGTAAACGCGCTGACCCTTTTGAAGGTAATTGTATACAGTCTCGCGAAGGTTAGGTTTGAAAATAACAATACGGTGCCAATCAGTCTTTTGTGTTAGTTCACCTAAAACAAAACAAAAAAGAATCAGATTCAAGGCAGGTGCGATGCTGTTTGTTGATGTTTTTCTATGAGATTTTTCTGGGAAAACAGTTCAGTATTTATTTGTATGCATTTTTAACGCCAGATACTAATTTAAAATATAGTAGTTTTACGAACGAGTAGGTAATTTTTTTTACTGACGAAAATTACTCGATCGTATAACCACATCGTAGTAAACTGGCCTCAGACGTTCAAAATATTACATTAAAGAAGATTATTACATCTAAAAACAAATAAATATCCAAAAGTTGGATCTTGGACTACAGCGACTTCAATTTCGATTCCTCTGAACTGAATGAAATAAACTGTCCATCAGAGGTGACTTCAGGTTACAAAGGTTTTGGTTATGAGTGAAACTGAAGGTAGTTTGCCTACTGCGTAGAATAGCTTGGCTCCTGAGGAGGCTACCAACGAGAAGTTTTCTTCTTCGTACATACGTACCGGTATCTGCAGATCTGTAGTTGTTTTGAGTAGCCAGAGAAAAGTATACCACTGGATGAGTTTCTGTCCCGCCTTTTTTTGCTTCCACGCCAGCTCTTCCTAGAAGCCTGACTTCGTTTATTGCTGGAGAAGGAATTTCAACAATTTTAATCAACTCAGTAAAAAATAAGTAGATAAAAGTAGAATGGACTTGATTCTGAACCTGCAGAGTTCTGAGCGAGGCATCTAGGGAAGCCATCTACATCAACAAGAGACAATTAATTTGAGGAAAAATTTGTATGTTCTTTTTGAGCTACAGTTTGTGTACATGCGGGCTCTGAAGATCATGGAGAGTAAACTATAGAAGTTTTATTTTTTGCTTCCCATTCAGGACCCTTTAGCTTCATATTTGACGTCACAGTGCGACCCAGCATCGTGTTAGACAAAGGAAAATTACAGTATTTATTAATTTTCAATGGGATGCCGGTTCCGGTTTCACTTTCACCACACTAGGTATGGTGCTACTGTAAAGTAAGTACTTACACTTTTCAATTCTTTGCTCACTCCCGTCAGCGAACTGCCGAAGAACGGTAGTGATCGCCTCTTTCCTGGGTGTCAAAATTCTTATTAACTGAAATCAAAGCCCAGACAGACGTCATGAATAGGAAAGAAATGGGTAGGGGGTAACATCGCGGTGCCTTCGCATTCGGCTTTTCTGTCCTGTATCTAAACATAATAATATTTTACCTTGTTCATAGCCATTATTTGAGTTGTTTAAACCCTTAAAAGGAACTTCTTAACCACAAGGTAATATAGAAGAAAAGGAAACTTTTCACCCGAATCCGCAAATTTCAAAACATGTGGTACGGTGTCAACAACCACTACCAACACAATTTCTTGTGGCGCCAGGCTGGTGTCACTAGATAGGGCGCATACGCCCCGATGCTTACAGCGCTCATGTGGCCCATGCACAAAACAATTTTGTGACGTCATTAGTCATTGTATACAGGTATTCAATAGACGTTATATAATATGGTTGCTTTGAAAGCTAAACATAGTGGGACATGCTTTTTTCGGATGCAAATAGAAAACCATGTTTAGCTTTCGAGCAGCCAATATCATCATGTCTGCGGAAGTACCTGGTACTAAGCCCCTCCCCTCCACGGCATCTGGTGATCGCTTTATTGCAAGATGGCGTGGCGTCCCTTGTGTGTATCAACCGTTTTCGTTCATCATTTGGATAAAAAAGAGCTAAGTATTTCTTTAACTGTTATGAAATGTTTTTGAAATGTTCTTGTAGTTAGCGTTACGTACCTTGTGTAAAAATTTCCACAGTTTAGTTCACTAGTTTCTGACATTTTCGAGGTATTCTGCTGGCATAGCCTTTAGGTTTTCGCAATTTAATTTTAAATTACTTTTTTTTTGTTGGTAATTTAGGTAAGCACGACTTTTTTCACACAAAATGTAATTAATTTTAGGGTGAAGTCGACGAGCCACTGACTGACGATAAAGCACTTGAAGATGCCCTTATTCAAGAATACAGCAATCACTTCTCCGTCCAGCTTCCTTCTCACGAAGATATTCCCTTCAATGAGAATTTCGTCTGCGAAGTTGGATACTGAATGTTGTTCTCCGTTATACACTGGGCCAAACTGCTAGGAAATGATGGAGAGATATCTAGTTGGAGGTCACTTTACCTTCTTACGCAAATTCTGTGGGGTATAAATAAATTTTGACTAAAACATATAGTCACGAGACCTATTTCTTAAATTCTCCATTACCTCTATTGAAGTTATGCAAGCACTATGGAACAGGTTTTAGTCGCCACTACATTAGCAAAAAAGGTTAAATCATTCGGTTGTAAGCTAATCTAAAAAGGAAAAAAAAAGTGTAGGGAGCCTTTAGAATTTTTTGGTGCGGCCGCCATGACAGGTCAGTAGCGCCTCAAGCGGCCCAATCACAAACTATGCGGCCGGAAATCGGGCCGTGTTCCAATACGGAAGTGCTTCATCTCTTTAGCCTTACTTTATCTCTGTGTGGCGCTTAATATTTGGCGCCAATCTCATTACGCGTCATGTATTGATATGTTGGTCAGACTGCAAGGTAAAATGTAAACAAATACATTTTGGAAAAAAAATAAATTTTTATTTTCGGTGCGGCTGATTCTAAAATGGATTCTTAAACATTGTAAATGGATAAATTGCAACCTTTTCAACGTGTACTTAACTTTTCGTGGTTAGTTTCACTTTTATCTTGGAAATGAACCTCAAATTTGTTGTCGAAAGAACAGATGCTGTTCACAGAAGTGCTGATCAGGTAACCTGGGGCCGGGGGCCCTCTACACGGCCCACTCATTCACTCGGCCCTCATGCCCTGCTCTGCTATGTGCTTTCAGAGACGGCTTGGTTAAACGGCTAAAATAGCTCGAAAACGGGGATACCATGCACTGCGAGCCACTATGGGCAGACACGGGATGGGAGCCTTCGTGCTGGGGGCAGTTGCAGCCTCCGTTCTGTTATTTTGCACCCTACGTCTCGAGCAACACGGTAAACATTGATTCATTGATACCAACGCAATGTGTTTGGTCAAAACTACAGGTCTCTGTGAGAAATTGTATTTTTTTTAGTGTCTGGTGACAACATGATGGGTTTCACCCATCGAGAAGCTAGGCTTGCCGGAAGAGTTCGTGAGATGGAGGAGCAGAATTATCTGCTTCGTCACCAGCTAAGTCTGAGTCAGGGGCAGCTCATGCAAGTTATGCGACAAACTGTCAGTAATCACACCACCGATCCGCCATTCGCTTACAAATGCACTAAGGTAGGACTCTCACTGTCGTTCTGTTTTTATTTGTACGGAGCTATTTGAGTGTACTCTTCTTGGATTAAGAAAAATCTAATTTCACAGGGAAATATAAAGCTATTTACAAAGCGTTTTTCCATCACGATCCTTTCATTGGTAGGATCGCGGCTGAGTTGTATGATGTTTATTTTCTGTTTTCGTGCAGGACGCGGATGTGCCCAAATGCGAAGTAATTCACGTGGCAATAGTATGTGCTGGCTATAATGCATCACGTTCAGTTGTTACCCTCATTAAGTCAATTCTCTTCTATCGCCGCAACCCTCTACAGTTTCACTTCATCACAGACCCAGTCGCTCAAGTCATTCTGGAAACGCTCTTTGAAACGTGGCGAGTTCCTCAAGGTAAGTCAAATTAAAGTTACTGGTGACCCCTTGTACATCCATGGTTCACTGCAGTGATCCATTTTGGACCTACTATTAATCTTTTTTTATATTTGCAGTCGAGGTACATTTCTACTCAGCTGAAAAAGTGGTGTCGGACGTATCTTGGATCCCGAACAAACATTACTCAGGGGTGTACGGCCTGCTGAAACTCACGCTTCCCAAAATACTCCCTCGTAATTTGACTCGTGTGATAGTGCTCGATACGGACGTCGTTTTCGCGACCGATATTGCTGAGTTGTGGCGGCTGCTTGCCAAGATGGCTGACAAGCAAGCTTTCGGGCTGGTGGAAAACCAAAGTGATTGGTACTTGGGGAAACTATGGAAAAATCATCGACCGTGGCCAGCGTTAGGAAGAGGGTTAGTTGTTACTACCTCGATCGGCCTAGTGTTCTTTTCACTGTTTAAAAAGTTATTAGCAAATATCAAGGGATTTTTTACTTTCGGCAAGCTTTAATTTTAATAGTATTCTGCTAGTAATAATGACCTAATGATTTAAGGCCTCGATAGCCGAGTGGACTAAATGGTCGACTTTTGAGGAGCAGTGAGAGCCGGGTCACACCGGTTCGATCCCGATCCTACCAAAAAGTTTTTCTGCTCGGCATTCACCTCTGATATGTTCAGCATGTCAAGTGAAATGTATATCGAGGCTTTGGTGGTTCGGAACCCACCTAAAACTGTAGGTCCCCATCGTTTACTTGATGGCTGGGGAGCTGGTATTTGGTAGTGCTGCTAGCTGAGCACAATGGATAGTTCTTGAAACGGTCTAGTTGCTGGGCTTGTCCCCCCCAACCCTCAGCTAGTAATAATGACGTATGGAATCTCTCTTAGGACCACTGTAGGGCTCCTATGTTTTCATCCATAATAAGCATTTTTTTTTTTTACCCCGGGATGATGAAAGTTATTGTAGGTTCTTAAGACCCAGTGGCATAAGTTTACGAATCCCCCTTCGTACTGCAGTTGCTAAAAAGTTATTGAGAGACTTTAGGCTTCTTCATTATTGTCTTCACGTGTTCTTCTAGGTACAACACGGGAGTCATGCTGCTTCAAATGAAAAGACTCCGTCGTTTAAAATGGGCACACCTTTGGCGATATATTGCTGAGAGGGATTTGGTGACCATGTATGCAACTAGTCTAGCTGACCAGGATGTGCTGAATGCTATCATAAGGCAATACCCACAACTTGTGTACAAGCTGCCATGCCAATGGAATGTTCAGCTCAGCGACAACACTAGGAGTGAATTGTGTTACACTGAAGTTACCGACCTCAAGGTTAGTTGATGGTCTATTTTGGGGGGGAAAAATTGAGCCCCTGGTATGCTGTGGAGGTGGGGATTTTTCTTTCTTTTTTTAACGCATAACCTTTTTTCTCTATTTGACTGGACGGCTGTACAAATAAAGATGCTGCATTATCTAACAATAGGTATTAGATAATAGAAGTATTCTATATTTTAAAGAGAAACAGGAAACTAAACGAAAACTGGCTTTTTTTTCGTAAATTCATGTTTTTTTTTTATTATTATTTTTTTTTTTTATTGCGCGACGTTCAGAGAACATATGCGCCAATGAATTGGTTTGTTAGATGTTTCTAGCCGAAGCCGAAGATGGGCCGAAGCCGAATATGAGTGGGCCGAAGCCAGTTTAGGAGTGGGCCGAAGCCAATACATCCATGTCGGAAGCGGAAAATTTTTCCGTTCCGCCGGAATTCGGACCCGGACCTCTCAGGACACAAAGCGGACCCCTTGACCACTCGGCCACTGAGAGGCACAATTCATGTAAATAACCGATAGTATTTTGATTATCATTGCAGGTGATCCACTGGAATTCGCCGAAGAAACTAAAAGTGCAGAACAAACATGTCGAGTTCTTTAGAAATCTTTACTTGACATTCCTTGAATATGACGGCAATCTGTTGCGGCGAGAATTGTTTGGTTGCCACAGCAACGGGGAGGACAAGGTCCAGAAAGCACTTCGTAGTCTGAACGAAGAAGATGTTTGCTACGAATTTCGAAGGGCTCGTTTTGCTAGTCTGCGCACTCATTTGTATTTCCTAGACTACGAATATGAGGTTCGTATAGGGTTTTTGAGATAGTCCAATATTATTTCTTCAGTATAATGGGTTATTTGGATGTTGAAAAGATAAGAGGATATTATTGGTGTCGGAATTGATCGTGCTGGAAGTTTTCTCAGTTGTTTGTTACTTCTTCCTCTGATAATTTCTAATCAGTGGAGCGGGGAGCGGGTGAATGCGGGTTATGTTAACTTTCCAAACTATGAAAATAAAAATTGAAACGTTTGTATTGACAGGGTAACTCCGATGATGACGTGACTTTGGTTGCGCAGCTGTCCATGGATCGCCTACAGATGGTGGAGAGCATGGTACGGCACTGGAGTGGCCCTATCAGCCTCACCTTGTATATGTCCGATGCTGAAGCCCAGCAGTTTCTCAGCTATGCCCTCTCCTCTGACGTCCTCAATACCCGCAGGAACATCGGCTATCATATAGTCTACAAAGAGGGGGTACTTAAATTAATTCTACTTTTTTGAAAGATTATCCGGAACTTTGATTTCTAGCTTCCATTACGTCTTAAGCCTGTCCACACATTGGATTTAGACTCTTTCTTATTGATAGTCATATTTTATTGCTTTGCAGAGCTTCTACCCTGTGAACCTCCTCCGGAACGTAGCTCTTCAGCAAGTCAATACTCCATTCGTTTTTTTGACTGACATCGACTTCCTGCCTATGTTAGGCCTTTACGAACGTCTTCGGGTTGACGTCAAGACCCTGAGACTAAATGAAACTGATAAAGTCCTGGTGGTGCCTGCCTTTGAAACGCAACGCTATCGCATCTCCTTCCCGGCCACCAAAGCGGACCTCCTACGTATGCTGGACGCTGGCAGCTTATTCACGTTCCGGTTCCATGTTTGGCCGAGGGGGCATGCTGCCACCAACTACACCCGTTGGCGGAATGCTACCGCGCCGTATCAGGTATTTTTTTTCAGAACTTTTCTTAACCCAACTCTAAAAAATTTCAGGTACCTACATATTTCAAAAATTACCCAAGGTGTTTAACGGCCACCATACATTCTCGACGAACTCCGCCAAAACCACTGTGCGAAAGTAAATATTCGACAAAACTAATGTTTACATATTAGTACAGCCGGAGACTGGTAATTGCAATATCGTATTGATTGTGTCTACTCTAAAAGCTAAACATAGTGTGCTATTTGAACGCGAAACGAACGAGTAAAAGTAGGACACTATGTTTAGCTTTTACAGGAGAAAAGTAGAGAAATGCTGTTGAAATTACCCACTTCCGTAAGTGAAATAAAAATTGCCAAAATGCAACATGGCTACGGTAAATAGTACAAACATTTATCAAGCTTTTCTACTAGATGTGACGATAAAATCATACATTTTTTAGTCCGAAAATTTTCAAGAAAATATTCCGCATGAGGTAGTGTTGTGTTTTCGCGATCTGTCAAAAAAACATGTGGACTGGTAGTTGACTGTTTAAAATCGCTCCTGTGGGCTTATTACTCCATTTCATGCAAAAATACAACACTACCTCACGACAAAGAGTCTCAGGTTTACATCCCCCTATAAACACTTTCCACTCGCCCTGTAACTTCGGAGTAGGGCTTGAAGTACTTAGCATTGCGAACCAAGTACGTGTAGTCGAAAATAGCGAATGTATATTCAGCCTTTTTCTCTGAAATCGTTTTGTATAGCAGAAAGAAATAAGATGGTTGTTTTGTTTTAGGTATTATGGGAAGCTGACTATGAGCCGTACATCGTGGCTCGTAGGGACGTGCCGCAGTACGATCAGCGCTTTGTCGGCTTCGGATGGAATAAGGTAGCTCACCTGATGGAGTTGGAGGCGCGGGGTATGGAATTCTGGGTCCTTTCCGACGCGTTCATCATCCACATGCCGCATGCTCCGAGCTTTGACATCGCCAAGTTTCGCAGCTCTGCAGTCTATCGCAAGTAAGGCTTCGTTGATAGTTTAGCGAGTATGTTGGGATTTGACAGTTGAGTTATGCCATGATATCAGATATGGACAAACGTAGTCAGCTTGAGCCTTTTCAATCACAAGCCAAATTTTCAACCATCCTATCTACGAAAGGAGTTAGCAGACTAATATTACCTAGGATCGCTGTTCTTACATTAAACGGGTGACTGATGTGATGTACATTTTTCCTCTTTTCGATGAAATAAAAAACTAACTTCATTTCTACTGCCAGATGTCTGGAAGTGCTGAAAGAAGAGTTCTCTGCAGACCTTCAGGCCCGGTACCATCGGGTGTTCCCTGCCGGCAGGAAAGAAGGTGGAGACTCCGGCAACTTGTGATCTCCCAGGCGAGCTCCGACCGACTTGTACTTCTTCAGGTAGACTTTCCCACAGCTGCTGCTCTTGTAGAGTTCACAAGGTAAGTCTCTTTCGTCTCTTTGGACGCCAGGTTCAAAAGGGGGAGTTACTGAATCGGTGGTCGTATTCACATCGCCGTTATGCGAAACAATTCAGGGTTAGTTGTGTTTTGATAGGAATACTGAACCAAAAAATTTGTATTTTTTTATATTTTCAAAACAAATGGGTCGGTAAGCTGACTACTGGGATTCATTGGTTTTGACCAGAGTAAGTTCAGTTTTCCTTCTACTTCCCTTTTTGGATAAATTGTGCTGGCTTTTGGTCAGGTTTTTAGTTCCAGTATTCCTGATTTCGTTTATAGTCGGTTATTTAATTTTGTGTTTGATATACATTTTCTGCTCTTGTTACCATACTAAAGGCCCATTGAAGGAAAGAGGCTATTTTCAGTCACTTCTCAGTCAGAGGATAAACTTACCTTTTGAACCCTACAGAATGCGATGTTGGAGTATTAAAAGTACAAGAGTGTCGGTGTGCTCGCCGAATTTAAGTTATAAAATGCTGGTGCACTGCACTGTACCTAGTATAGTTAGAAGAGTCATTCTGTGCTAATCTGGTTTTAGTAACAAAAGATGTTTAAATGTGTAAAGCAACGTTTCGTTTTCTACGTTAGGTATGACGGGCATTTATGGCAGTTGGCAGTTAATTCTTAGATTTCTGATACTTAATTTAGGTTAAATCTGCCTTAGCTCTAGTCCTCGTATTCGTCAATCCTAGAAAATGTTGCGAGTGATTTTATTCGATTATGATTTATGACTGATAAATTGAAGTTTTTATCTTTTGAGACTCGTCTCGTATTACTTAAATAGATTTTGACTATTTGTGCCATTTTAAAGTGGGGTTTAAGAATTTTTTTATTATGAGGTTTTATTTTATATCGCAGTTGTTTCAGTTGATATCTACTCACCAGCAGTTTAGTGCCATAAGATTTCTATCTATTGTGTCTGTTAGTAGCAAAGTTGTTATAACTGGGTTCTTCTTTATTACGATGAATAATCTCAGTGTATTTTGGGAGTAAGTGTAATGGAAAAGCTAATGAGGTGGCTGTTATTTGTACCGTACATAGGTAGGTACTCATGGTTCTTGTATACTGAATGTATTTCCTGACGAGGTGCAATACAACAAGCTCAAGCCTCTTGCTCCTATACTCTTACATGACAATTTAGTTACTGAAAACGGTGATTCCATAACTCTGCGGAGCACTCGTAGCTTCATTGTGATGAGATAACTCAGTCCTGAAAAAGCCTTGAGGGATTTAGAATTACAAGGGAATGGATTAATCAGAATCGCCAGTGAGAAAGTATCACTATTGCAGTGGTCTTTGCGAGGGGTTAACCACTCGTTGGGAATAATTGGAAATCTTTATGAAATCTCAGGGAATCTTGGAATTTTTTGGAGTGGTTAATCCTTCGGGGTTCATCTTTCTATGAATATCGTTGGGAATCTTTGGAATCTCAAGGAATCTCTGGAGTGGTTACCCCCTCGGGTCTTTGCTTGCTTACTAAGGCCTGCGCTTGTCAAAAATTAGTGTTCTTGCAATGTCTTTATTGTTTCTTCTTCTCTCAGGTGTATATTGTTAGCCTCACTAGTGTTGTTCCAGTGCAAGGAGTGGGAGAGGGGCAATTAAAAATCATATGCCGGCTCTAAACCTAATGTCCATCATTTTAAACGATACGATAGCTGTGCTATGCATACAAAAAAAACATGATTAATGAAGCTCCACTTGACCCGGGCCGTGCATCTTGTAAATGCCCGAAGGGAGGGGCGAGGGGCTCTTCGCGGATCACTACCTACAATGCTTTGCTAGGCGTATACGACCGGAGCCTTTGTGGTATGAAACCGACAAATGTACCTGGCAGAGGAAAATACCGAACACGAGAAGTTTCCGTAGAAACTGTGTATGTATTTACTTTTGCTGCGATTGAGTCCACCTGTGTTAAATCCTGTACGCCAATTATAAAAGTAACGTCCGTGGAGGATTCAGGTACGAAATGCTCTTGGTTAAAAGCACAGTAGCACTATCAAAAATTGATGTGTACTGTTGAGGGTTAGGGGTGCCTAAAGTTTTGGTCCGCTACATTGGCTTTTTTCTATTCGTTATAGATATTTTATTTTTCTGTCTGATGTTTAACGAGGTTTTAAGTCAACCGGATCTGTCCTGGAAGCTTTAGAAATGCATACGAGAAGGAGCTTAATATTCTGATAGTCCTGTGTTAATTCCCACAAGAAAAATATTTCCGAGTTCCATTCTCGTTGTTGAGTTCTTCTACCCCTAGATCAAGGTATGACTTCGTATTTCTTTATCCAAATGCAGAATTCAATATTTCTTTAGGAAGTTTCAACTCTTCCTTTGTATCGCGTGTTACCTTTGTATAGAGAAAACAGTCACTCGACAGTTGATTAATTACTTGCCTTTTTTAATGAGGAAAACGAAGGCTAGACCTGACCAAGACAAGACCATAACCAGGACTTGCTCATCACTACGAAATTTTAAGGTTAATACGGGGCTGCTGAGGCTCCTCCCTGAGTGCTGTTCTGTTTTCATTTCATCTATAGTTGTAGGTCATGCTGACGCGGCTACTGGCTCAGTGCTCTAGGGCGAAACTCAGAGAAATTTGCAACTTCCGTCTTACTCATTCCAGCCCCTAATTGCCTGTTCACGTTATGGTTTTTAAGGTGTGAATGTCATTAACTACACTCAACCATTTTCCCCGATAGTTGCAGTTTGTGTAATATTTTAATCTGTGGTTTACATGTTCTTTGTCCTTCTACTTGGCCATCCCTGGAGGTAGAGGGTATCACGTCACTGATGCTTTACAAGGCGGTCATCCTTCTCTCGATAGGCCGCTCTCAGAGTTAGATGCATGAATTACCTAAAGCTGTTTCATCTTTTCTCCTAATTTTCTTCAGAGACTGGCTGACCATGATTAAAAGACTGGCGCTGAAAGGCAGGTGGGGTAACCGTTGTGTCTTCTAAGAGTGGGTGAGAGCTCTCAAAGGAGCCGCCCGACCACGCACCGATCTGTCACTTGACGAGATATCAAGACCCCTTTTTCTGTTGCCGCTCAAAACTTTTAAAATCAAACTCCACATTATAAAAGGAAAAAAATCTTGTTAGGATAGGAAATTAATTACGGTTTTCGTTCCATAGAAGGATCTAATAGAAACCATTGTGCATGCAATTCGTTTTATCATTATTACCATTTGGTTACACAGTTAAGCTCAAGGGCCAGCCTTTCAGCATATAAAACAACTGTTAAGAACCTCTGGAAGGTCTTTCTTTTAAATTTTATTGATTTTTAGACGTACATGCACATTGCTGCCTCCCCAATTTGGGTCTATTATGCAGCCCCCTCCTCCCTTTTTCTTTATTGTGGGACTCTTTTTTTTTTTTTTTTTTTTTTATATATATAGCTCTCCTAGATTGGGGCTGTGCCCAGTGCTCATGGCTGTTAGTAGCCCTGAAGACGAACACAACCGATCACTATAACAATAATGGTACACATTGACTTTGATTATTTTCATATCTGTTGAATTGAGCCTTTTTCTCAGAAATGTGAATGCGTAAAAATAGAAACCAAAACCTAATTATCATTTCCATTGCTTCCAGACCTAAATTGTCACAGAAGAAAAAATTAAAAACGGTTTCCTATTCAAAGCAGGCAGTGGGACGTACAGAAAAAAAAGATGAAATAAAAATGACAATGCCTAATCCTCCAACTCCAACAAAACAAGAATTTCAGGTTCAAATGACAACCGAATGTGTTAGACGCGAGATGAGGAACAGAGATGGATATCTGGACCTGAGGCATGATGCTGTGCGTGTGAGGGAGATGAAATCACCTCGGCCAGATGTCTACGTAAGACAGGTAGCCGGGATTTTAATATGCCTCCTTCCCGTATACCTGTGCTGTGAGCCTGGAAGACGCTGCTACATACAAAGTTTGAGATTAGTGTATGTATGGCGTGACGTTCAGTGCCGCAGATAGGACTCGCCTAGATTTATTACAAATTGGCTGTTTTTTATCCGCAACTGGCTGCGTATTACAGGTAGCTTGGGTTAGGTTTTTTTTTACCAATATGAATAATTGCCACTTGATGACTAGTGACTACTATATCTAAATGTGTAATGCTTTTAGATGTACCAAATTTATATTAGAGGTACAAAGGGCTACACCGCTAGTGGTGGACACTGGACAGTCTCACTGCTTTCATCTCTCATCGGAACATTAATGTTTTTAATTTTTTTCTCAAACTTTGATGGCTAGCTGGCCTAGCTGAGGGTTGGGGGGGGGGGACAAGCCCAGCAACTAGACCGTTTTCAAGAACTATCCATTGTGCTCAGCTGGCAGCACTACCAAATACCAGCTCCCCAGCCATCGAGTAAACGATGGGGACCTACAGTTTTAGGTGGGTTCCGAACCACCACAACCTCGATATACATTTCACTTGACATGCTGAACATATCAGAGGTGAATGCCGAGCAGAAAAACTTTTTGGTAGGATCGGGATCGAACCGGTGTGACCCGGCTCTCACTGCTCCTCAAAAGTCGACCATTTAGTCCACTCGGCTATCGAGGCCTAGCTGGCCTACTTTTCGATTATATTTCTCAGCTGGGACGCGATATAATATGTTTCTGAACTGTTATTTCCTTGGGAGTTTCTTTTGATATGGCAGCAGACATCCTATGTTAGTGCTCCTGCCTCAGCTCAGTTTCTGGAAGTAGCCACTTGCCAAATTTGAATTACTTCAGGTCAGCAATCATTTCCGCGCTTACGAATTTTTCTAGTCTTGTGTCCGATTCACCGTGTTTTTCTTTGTACCTACAACCAGGCTTCTTGATTGAACTGGCTGATAGATAAATAAATAAATGTGCTTCAGCTTCAGCTCTCAATTTCTGAAGATAGGTCTTGTATACGATACTTATAACTATGCACCGAGCACCCTGTCATTCTTATGTAAATGGCTGTACGCATTGGTAGGCGTAAGCCATTATTTAGAACCATTGTTATGAACAATCGAGGGCAATATTGTTTTTAGGACAGCTAATAGGACAACTATACATTTTTGTCCATCTTCTATCTATACGATAAAGTGCAATGGCCCCGTAACAACCGCCTAGATACGTCTCCATGGACCCACTCATCTTCCAAAAGTGAGACACGTATACCATAATAGGCTACCATTGTACTACAAATCAACAAAAAAATACTCCCGACAAAAAAAACTTTTAACGACTCGGTTGAGATTTAGTGAGTACACTGTAGTATAAACATGAACTGTCAGGCGCTGTCCATGTTGTATTTTTCCCGTGCGAGTAGCAACCTGTCGGGCTACCTCCACGCCTCCAGGCTCCAGGAGTTTTTTGTTGGATTGTTTTATGGTTTGTCATCGCTAGCTTTCGCAGGTTTCGGATACCTATCCGTTGCAGGTTTCAGCTTGCAATGAGGTGGGCATCTTGGAATAATAATTTTTTTCTTTCTTGTCTGTATTGTGGATGATTCATGGGCGTCGGATTCAGTGCACCTCAGAGGGAAATTTTTTAATTTGGTAGATCTGAGTACCTATGTTTAGGTTTTTCTTTTCAAGTTACGGGGTTTTTTCCGATTTTGAATTTTTGCATTTCGTATTTCTTATTTTGTTTTAGGATTACGGGTGATGTAGGTATTGTACGAGTATAGTTACGAATTGTGATATGCAGCTAAACGATAGTTCTTTTGAACTGCGGATTTTCTTTGAGAAGGTAAAGATCTAGGCGTGGCAGGATTTTTTTTCTAGAAAAAATTGTCTTGACTCAGGGGAGTAGATGCCATGATCATGGGAAATTGACACACTCAAAGACAACAGGTACTTTCTCGCCAAATTTGCTAGTGAGAAAGTATGAACTATATAAACATTTGAGTTCATTCAGTAGGTCTTGTCTGCCTACGCTTATGTACATGAATGAGGTGTAGGGGCAAAAACCTGGACCTGATTCCTGTGCCTACCGATGAACCAATGCGGAGTGGAATATCAAACAGGTAGGCATGGGAACTTGATGTAGGAAACTATTGTTGCAATTTGTAAGCCCGTTCATCCGTAGCGGAACTCGCAGCTTTTATAGTCATTCATTGATTCAAGCCTGGGAAATGCTTTTTTTATTTTAAATTCTTAACTAAGAATTCTCCTGCAGGAATATGTTGCATTTTTTACTGTGTTCTTAGTATGATTTTTGAATAAGTCCTGAGTCCTGATTACGTACGTGGAGACTTCTGATACGCATACGCCAGCAAGTGCCGAATCATCACGATGTTATATGTTGACACTTAAGAGATGTAACAAATCTCATCGTACAAGAGTTTTTAGACCTATCCAGGACGGTACAAGGTTTAAACTTATACATGACAGGACCATGGTGGTCGCATCCCTTGCAATTATTCAGCACTCTTGTCAACGACGCTGTGTCTATCATGTTGTTGACCGCATGTACATCTGAGTGTACTGGCCGAACAGGCCTGCGTGACGTCTCCGTGGCCCCTTTACCATATTCTTGGCCTCTGAAAATACGAAGTACCTACTGAAAATAGTCTTGACATTATGATTCTTTGATCATATCCAAGGCAAGTTTTTTTTTTGCATATTTGGGGAGTTGAACGAAAGATAAGAGAAAATAATAATTACATGTAGGTACGTACATGCTTTAGGGCTCAGAGGATAGCAGTGGGAACTAAATTTCAAAATTTTTAATAAACAAAGACCTGGACGTTACCGCGAACCTCAGCTACCTGTAAAAATGATCCGAAGATGCAAATCGAGATGGTATCTTTACGACTTTTTTGGGCATCCTAGGTGCCTCGATGCTTTGGTAGGTACGCCTCATTCGCTATCGCCTCATCTGGTGCGCAATTACCGCAACCAAGTTCCGAGGCGATGACGCGCCTCAACTGGACATACCCTCTTTTTCCATTTTGCACTATCCCCAGGCCTTGAACCTGAAAACTGGAAGTCGTTGACTGAGAAGAGTCCAACAACTTTAGAGAGAACACGTCCTGCAAGCAAGCATCACAGTCATGCCTTCCTGGAGCGAACAAGCAAACCTAGGTACGGTCCACTACACATTCTCCTCACGTACAAACCTACTCGGTGGTCTAGTGGTCTATGCGTTTGCTTTCTTTAGAGATTTTGAAACATGTACGTTGGTTCTTTCGTTGTTAAGACACCAACAGCCCTTACTGTGACGATTTTGTGATGAGTTGATCGTTGACTGAAAATTTTATGATGGTTGCCCAAATCCTTCAAAGAAATTACTAATAGTGTTTGAATGATCTCAAAAGCACAAAACTGCTGAGTTCAATGCCAGTTATGTATATTAGCACCCTTCACTCAAATTTATAACTGAGAATTGAAGGTTTACCCCCGTGGACACGAGACACGACCATGTGCTGAATAGAGTCACATAGTTCCCGCCTTTTTTTGCGGACTGACAGATAATATGACAGGTGCATTGTGGAAATACGCCCCTTCAGTGTTGTAGCAGGTGATTTGCGAACTGGCAGCGCCATCAGGCTGCGGTGCCGCCCAAGAGCGGATGCTACCTGATTGCTAATCATTTTGCTGGAGCGGAAGCTAGGTCGTTGAACCTGTGACCAGTGGTGCCAAGTTTTGTTTGGTTTGGTTTGGACCGTACTACCAAGGCGACGAGTAGCTCGCAAGTCACCGATATACCTGCCATGTCATAGGCTGCGCCCGCGGACACTAAGTGCTGTGCAAACACTCCCGGATCAGTTGTTACCCTTCCTATGAATACTATAGGACACTTCAAACAGTAGAAGACTTTTTCGTAGAGTAGCTTCCAGCGCTTGTTTTCTCCTATTTTTTTCGAAATCGTCTTGTTAGCACTTTTCCAGTTTTCTGCTTTCGTTATTTCCATTTTCGTTTATGAATTGTGGTTGTATTTGCTATAAATCTGTTCTAGAAGCTGCGTACAAGTAATTGCTCTCCTCCAAGCTACTAAAATAATATTGAGTTATTGCATTCTGCTTTATATTAATTACAAGGTGGTCAGCTGATATCAGCACTACCGTAAGCACCATGGCCTCAACCTTGCTGACCTTAGTGAAGTGCTTACGTTAGTCTTCATAATATTATGTTTATAAGTACTTATCTATTTATGCGCGTATGTGCGGTTTGTTCATAAAGGGACACTCGACCTTGCGTGTACTGTGAGGCAGGCCCATTGATTCAAGCCTAGAAGATGTCTCCTTGGGAGATTTGTTCTCTGAGCAGACTTATCAGATCAGAGTGGTCTCTGACACCTAGATTGGTCAGTGCGTTGGTAACAAACCAACGTCATCTGTAAACTGTCCCAGAACGATCCAATCTCTAGAATGGATTTTCTGCAAAGAACCATTTTTACTGTTTCGAATTTTGGTTCCCAGAAGTTTTCTTGAAGGGTTTCAGCCGCATTTATTTTCCTAGAGGGATCCTATTATGCTGTAAAGGGCGAGATCAAGGCGATATTGAAGATTCTGCACGTTTTGACCCTTTCTTAAATGTCTTCAGTCTCTACTCCCTGAGAACTTGCCATCAAATTAAACAAATAATTATCTTCAAAACTACGCATGGTCATGAACGAGATCCCAGTGATAACGTAAACGATGGAACCATGGGAAGCACTTACCATTATCTGAATGAACGAACAAAACGTTTTCAGTTACCCCTTCTATCTTCTGCTTCAATACAAATTTGCCTACTGCATAAGTAGGTAATCATTTGACACTGCAAACTTTTTCAGAGTCATTAAATTAAGATGGGAACTTACAATTTTTGAAAAAGTTTAGATTATTTTCCAGTCCTGCAGCTCTATCGCGTGACAACCGCAAGTCACTATATTTCCGTGATAACTTCGTGATCACGCGTGATAGAAAGATCCGTAATAGAGCTGCTGGTATATCTGCTGTCGACAGTAAGGACGTTCTTATGAACTGATAAACGACTACAAGTCGTTCTTCTGGAGTTCTTCAGGGATACGCAAAAGATAGGACGTCGATTGGGGATTACTGGAGTGAAGGGACCAAAGTTCCAGTTAAAAGAAAGTAATTCGAAATTAATAGCTTAATGAGGCTACGTCCCTGAAAACTTAAAAAAAAAAACGACTAACTACTATAGTAGGGCTGCGCGGGCCTCGCTACGACTCCAGATATGACAGATAGTATACGACAACAAAGTAGTAAACTGTTTCCCATGCTTAGCTTGCCTAAGATGTTACCCCGCTCTCAAGTCAGTGACTCGTCGGTTCAAGGCCAGTTATTTGTCGGAGCAAAAAGGGCTCAAGCCGTAGGCTCGACTCGTCCTCCTCAGCAGAACCACATTCAGGATTTTATTTTTATAAGATGTGCCTAACCTATCCTAGGCCAGACCTACCTGAATATTTTTGACTTGCTTTTCCCTTTTCCTATAGGTGCATCCCTAAATAACATTCTTCTGCTATAAATGTAGATAATGTAACTGAGCCCCCCCCCCCAGGAACCGTTTAGCCACCCCCAGGATTTTTCTGACCCACACATAACCTCACATAAAGCCATGCCTACCCCCCAGGTTTTTGGTCCTGTTACGCCCATACTGTAGCTCCGTAATTTTACACTTATTCTTGAGGGTAATTTGGTAACTTCGTTCTGACTGGCTGCTTCCTCACTGGATCGTTATTTCTCATTTCATAGAAATTCTGCTCTCGTACCTTTTGTCAGTGGTTGGTGCAGCATTGTTCCACCTCTTCCAAGGACAGTGCGCTCGTAGATGCACTGACTGTTCTTGTATGCAGCACTCACACATGCAGACGACTTGTTTTGGCGTTTGTCCAGCGCAGCCATGGGTGTCCATGGGTATCGTAAAGCCCTGCAACCTCTTTAAGCTCTCTGCTATAGTAATTATTGACGTGCCGATACTGTCTTGATTTATTTGGCTGCTACGTTTTGGCTAAGGGGTGATAATTCTCGTTTTACGCAGGCAGAGGCCGGTTTGTCTCAGCCACCCACTGTCCGATAAATTCAGAGGTAGCTTCCACTGGTGATTGTTGGCGAAGAGGGGGTAACCACTCCAGAGATTCCTTGAGATTCCCTGAGATTCCATAAAGATTTCCAATGATTCCCAACGAGATTCCTGGAGTTTTTAACCCCTCGGTTGGCGATGATGCGAATGAGAGTGTCTAGTTACACCTTCAGGTACTCCAACATTAGACACATTTTCCGAAATTATATTTATATTTATAAACTTTCTGAGTTGTATGTTTCTTTCTGTTAAAGTTTTTTTTGAGCAGTGATTATTTATTCTGTTTTCTTTTACTCCCTTCAAATTTCTAAAGGTTTTTTTACGAGATTCCAACGAATAATGATAGAGGCCTAAAATGATCCGGAACTTATCTTCTTCCAGCTGATAGGCACGATCTCATAACTATGCATGCCTGGGTGGTGACTCACCGTTGTTCATTCTTCTATAAGTGTACCATAAAACCTCTCGAAAAGCCTCCAACTACGTGCCTACGTGGCCGGCTAGTGTATAGTGTAGGTGGACGGACGCGAGCCCGTCAAGCCTAAATGCACCAAAGCTTAGTTTAATAAATTTAAATCTCCATAGCAACATTCTCGAACCCTCTTTGAATAAAACCTGAAGTCAACCCCTTTCCTACAGGGCTCTTCATCAACTTAAAATTGGTGAAGAAATAAAGTAAAATAATAGTCAGGAAAGAAGTCTCAAGTGGTGAAGCTTGTCCTTCTTAGAATTTGAAGAGGCTCTTGATTGTAAGGTCAGAGGTCACCACCTCAGGCTTAGAGCTGGAGGACCTCTCTCGGATTTTTTTGTAGTAATTATATTCGAATAAAAATACAATGTGCCTTATGGCGTGGGTGCGTGATATAAGTACTATCATCATGATCCGCACTGAGCGTTTGGCTGGACGGCTCCACAATTAATTATGGTTATTCCTCAGCTTAATAATAATATAGGTGGCATGGGAGCTCCGCTCTTTTATATCATATTTCTTCTTGGTCAGCCTAGATTCCTCTGCCCCATGTGTTTAGGTTATTTTCTTCAAATTTGAGAGCATAATATGAACAATATGTCCGTTCTATAGATAAGTGGTATAATTTTTTAGTTTCGACGGCTTCGACGCCCGAAAGCTCTTGAAAAGGAGAACTAGGTATCCACATGCGTGTACGGAGTTTTTTACCATCAGGTGATTTTTATTGTCATGGTTTATTGAACTTAAATAACAGCATTTTCTTTAGAAATCATTGTTCCTGTTATAGATAAAGGAAGAAGGCACAATGCTATCACATTGCAACGGTAAACGTTTTAAGATTCTTGGAAATTTTTCCATTATAGTTTCTCCTTATTTTACGCAATGGTGTTCTTTTCCTTGAGATTTTTCTTTTCAATATTTTTCAGTTTGGTGGATAATACCGTATCCTATTATGGACAGATAAAGTGAAGGTAAATAACAAAACATAATCTAATGAAGGATCCGTTGTAAATCACCCAAAAAGGCACGTTATGCATAAGTATCAATGCATTTTTTGTTAAGCGTCTCTCGTGGAGCACACAGAGCCATACGGGTAGGTATAGGGATACTCAGTAAAAACCCTGGTCCGAAGAAATTTTTTTTAACTCATAAAAAACGAAGCCTGGGAATAAAGATCGTACGGGTATACCTATAGTATAGAAGACGTAAAGGTGAGACCAACGGCCGTCAGGAATGTCGTCAAGGAACCTATTAAGACCGATAAAAAACGGCCAATAAAACGACCCAATATGAATCATACAATGAGTATGAATGGGACGCATAATCGCTTTGGAATGTCCAGAGGCAGCTATGAGTAAGACTTTCCATCCTTGAGACCACCCTGACACCCTCATATCGTGAAATGTATACCCTTAACCTAACTACACGTACAGGAATACTCCCACGCGTGCTGTTCCCCATGGTATTATACCCAATTGTAGTGCGAGTATATACCTATATACAGTACGAGTAGGTACAAGTTTGTAGAAGGAACAGGTGTCGTTAAAACCGGAAATGCGTTCAAAACCGGAAACTACAAAACTTATCATCCTCGATTTTACCGCTTTAATAACCAAGGCCACGCCAGCATATTTTCCAAAAATATTTATACTTTCTAGCATATAACCAAAAATGAGGTAGGTACATACATATGGACCAACTTTGGTTGAGGTAAAAAAATTAAACCTTCAGCCCCAACTGTCCGCCGAATAGTAGATAAAGGTACTGCATTGCTTAGTGATTGGGAGCCTCCCCTTGGTCAGGCGCTGGACCAAAGCGATGGGAACTCTCCCTTGTGCCTGATCGCTAGGTCAGGTCCTACAATCCAGGACTAATGTGCCTAATTAACCCAGACAAGGGCATTGTTCACAGGCAGACCACCCTGATCTTCCCCCTTCCTCCCACAGCTGGAGGCCACAGGCGCCACCATCTCCCTTTGAATATTTACGATTATTCTGTTTATTTTTAGCTATTTTGTTCCTTTATTTTTATTGAGTTTAACTTTTGGTTGTAGGCATGAGGCAGGAGAAGGGCAATTATACGATAGTAGTCGTACATAATTCCCCCTATCGGTATAATAACATACATTATGTTTTTTGTATATTTTACGACTTATCCCCCTTCATATTGATTACCTTCCCCCCAAACTGCGAAGCGGAGCTGAGTCGGTCCATATCTGCCACTGATGCTTCCAGCAGCCCCATGGCGTCATTATTATACATATATGTAGTGTGAAGTTCTAAGGTAGGCATGAGTCAAAACGGTGCCTCTCAGTGGCCGAGTGGTCAAGGGGTCCGCTTTGTGTCCTGAGAAATCCGGGTTCGAATCCCGAGGGAACGGAAAAATTTCCCGCTTCCGACATGGATGTATTGGCTTCGACCCACTCATATTCGGCTTCGGCCACAAAAATCTAACAAACCAACTCATCGGCGCATATATGTTCTCTAAACGTCGCGCGTTAAAAAAAAAAAAAAAAAAAGAGTCAAAACGGCTCTCTGCTCTAGAAAATTCATTTTACGGAATAAGTATGTTATGTGAAAAGGTCTCAGCATGCGGTATCGTGGCTGCGTGGTATCCCATGATCCTGCTGAAGTGCTGAAAATATCTACCACAACCGGGACTCGATGCCACTCCTACTGGACACGGCGAGAATTCCACCCCTTCCACCCTTAACTCCGAAAAGAGGCAGTGGACAAATAAATGAAACATTTCTCACAGCGCCCCTTTGTCGTCGTTTACTCGTTTAGGGAAATTTTTTCAGCAGCTAGATACCAACATATATTCTATTGGTACCTACAGACTTCGGTCCTGCGCCTGCGCGTCACGTTCTCCAACATAAAGCCTTGGCCAGGCGCAATGAACCTAAGTTTCGGGCTTTGCCCTCCTCGCTTCCACAACAACACCGGCCATTGCCACCAGGGCACTAGCGAGTCATTGCCACGGAATCGCGACACGGCCCTCCTTGTTCCAGAGTGATGCCACTAGGTACCTAGGTATCCACTATCCAGTACCGGTATATCTAATGCCATCACATTATAAAGGAAGGGCATTACAAAGCAGACCCTCAGTATGATTCCAACTAAACAGATGGACAAAAAATAGGGATGTGTTTCTACGATCTTTTAGTCATTGATTGCACCCCCCCCCCCCCCCCCTTCCCCCTTATTCAATTTTGTGATGATTGTGGACCTGTATCATTGAAGCAGCTGTCGCAGATATACACAGGTGGCGTTTTCTTATCAAAAGCAGGAATTCGGCCAAAAATTGAGGCATGCAGTCTTCCCACAGCTCTGCTGTACGAGTATAGGCCACTTGTCTTCCGAATCCGAAACACACTCTAAAACTATGTGTGCTTTCAACTGGAAGTGATCCAAAAAAGTAAAAACTCTTCCGCAATTTCCACATTTTCCATTTTTTCAAATATTATTTATTATTTTCTTAATTTGGTATTTGGTTTTCCTACCTCTGGACGGGGGGGGAGGCTTACTCCGTTCCTGACTTCTCAAAAGGAGATGGCCACGTTGTTGGTCAGATCAAGATAGCAAGGAGTGGCCACGAATGCTTGCCATAATCTCACGTGCCCTGTAGGCACAGTCCTCACAGCTAAAGCTTGCTAATAGGGCCAAGCGTATAAACAAGGAATGCCGAGAAATTGCCAAATTTGGGCCTGCCCGCTCCCAGAGTTGGAAGTCCGTAAATATTTGACCACGAGATCAAATTTCTGTCAATCTGAAACCCATGCCTTTTTGTCAGTTTTGCCAAAGATTTTTTTGGATATTTTCTCGCATAATTTTCGTACGCCCTCCCTTTTTACCTAGGTATAGTCGGTGTCCGTTTCTACTGGCTCACTGATTTGTAAGTTCATGTGAGCTTTCACCTATCCTGCAAAGTTTCTTTATTAAATTGAAAGCCATGGGGAACTAGTACTTCGCTTAGCGACGGACATCTTTATCCTCACCCCTTCTATTTCCCTACAGTACAAAATGCATTAGATGTTCAGGTTTCAGTCGACTGTTCTATTATCACTTATGCTTGAATTATATAGAGAGAGACGGCTGGACTCGTCGGTGGACCAAGCCAGGTATACCTACCAAGGTACCTCTTCCTTGATTCCTCTAGGTATGTTCTTTGGTCAGCGTACTCCAGCTAGGTCATCGGCCCTCGTGAGCCCTCAGGGTCCCGCGCACAGTTGACCCCGCACTCCAGGTCAACAACCTTGTTGGAAGCATTGAAGCCAAGAGAAGACAACCTGGCAGGCTTCTCCCGGACAAGGATTCAAGTCTTTCTAACCTGCTCTGCCAGAACCTGATGCTGAGGAAAAAAAACTTCATAACATATTAAAGAGATAGGTATTCAAAGAAGATAATAACTGTGAGGAGTGACTTTGCTTTTTTTTTTTTTGCGCCTGGCCGGCCCGTGGGGAGCGTGCCTGAGGGCTTATTGCCGAGCCCAGCGTTCGCCAATTTGCGATTCAGTGTAATGCAGGTATATGAACGAGGATTAGGTATAGCTCCGTGTTGCTTTTTAAGTACCTGTAGAAGATATGTCCAAACTGCCTCGCCTGGGGGAGAGTGGTAGCTGGCTTTGCAGTGGGCGGGGTAGGGGGAGAGTGGTAGCTGGCTTTGCAGTGGGCGGGGTAGGGGGAGAGTGGTAGCTGCTTTGCAGTGGGCGGGGTAGGGGGAGAGTGGTAGCTGGCTTTGCAGTGGGCGGGGTAGGGGGAGAGTGGTAGCTGGCTTTTTCTTGGCGAGGCAGAGGTGGTGAGCAAGTCCGACCTAATGGGAAAGGGGGCAAGGGGGAAGTGACCCTCACAGGGGAAGGGGAGGAGGTGATTCTCTTTAAAATACTTTTCGTTCTTTGGAGCATAATTCCTTGTTCATAGGTATCAGGTTTCGTCGCAATTGTATTATAGAATTTGCAATTCCCGGACCATTACTTACCATGTCATTCTTCCCCTGTATCCTTGTGCGTATGGTTGTATTTGCCTTTCATCCCTTTTCTGTGAAATCCTGCACCCTCATCCTCTAGGTAGGGGTCAGAAATTAGCAGCAAGATTTTATTGTTTGCTTTGTTCATTAGCAGTAGGCCGATACTCTCTATGCTTGTTTTCCCACGGAGCACGGGGCCCCAGCGGCCTAGCGAGATATCATATTATTATGTTGGTACTAAAATACTTTTAACTACGGAGGCGTTTGGACGCCTAAAATCTCTTATCGGCCTGAAGCAGTTATCTAGTTCCCAGGGCCGGACAGAGGTAATTCTTCCCCGCCCCCCTCGCCCTTTTTAATTTCTTCAGCCATCAGCAGTGAACTGTGTGCGTCTAAATAGGGTACTTGTTATTCATATATCTAGTTGAAAACGAGAAAGTATATAGATACTTAAATTTCAAATGCATTAGACCAACTGGGAGTGGTTTTCTACCCTCTAAGAAAGTTATACACGTAACATTTTAATTTCTCAGTAATGGAAAAAGGAAAGGGCTGTCAGCGAAATTTCTTTTTCAGCAGGGTTGGTGTTAGTGTACGAAAATCGCCGTTGTTATACCTATACTTTTTTGACGTTTTCTTGTCTTTTTTTTCACCCGTGATGTTGAGGCGGTTCTTGCTAGGCCCCCGATGACAGCTGCTAACCCTGAGCCCCAAAGCTGGACAGCTGCCAGTTGCAAGCAGGAACGGTTGCAGATGCAGTGCAGCCGACATGCAGATGTATTCAAGGCCATCCGGCTTGCTGCACGCAAAGGCTGAGGAGCCGGTCAAGATGGGACAAAAACCTCTTTGAGAACAGCGAGAAGTCATCATGTTTATGATAGTTAAAATAAATGACTTATTGACTTTTCGTTTTTTGCTGTAGGCTTATAATAAGCCGCTTATTAGTTGCTACAAAAATTAATTAGCTCATTTTCCATCTTGACTTAGTTGGCCTTCATTGTTTTAATGAGTACCTATCTACAGTAGAGAAGGTATGCCAGGTAGATCGGTTCAGGAGTTGAGACTATAACGTCTCCTCCACCTTTGGAACCTTTGGTTCAATATGCTGTAGATTGAGTGAGGAGTGCACATCTAGGTATAGTAAAAAGACGCTGGAACACACAAGTATATACTTAATTTGGACTTAATTGTTTCAAAATTAGTCTTAGAGTGAAACTGTAGTACAGTCAGACTGCTGGGACGAGACATGTATATTACTAGCACCTAAAAATAGGTGAGGCATGCCTCTGGCGTGCATTTCAAGGATAGGACCTATACCCACTTCTTACTTTCACTAGTGGTATCTTACTTGTCATCCTGACACTGTGTCAGACTATGGTAAATGTCGTTGCAGTGCGCAATATGACACAACTCTAATGTATACCTTTCTAAGTGTACGGCATGGCATATGGCACCCAGTATCTACTCACTGACTGGGTTAGCCATCCGTGAACATTTTTAGTGCCTCGGGTACATAGGTATATAAATTTACCATGATGTATGGTTTTCTACTTGTTGTCCTGCTACTTACGATGCCGTAAGAGCAGAAAAACAGCATTTTTTTTTCAACGAGTTCGAACTACTTATATATGGGCGCAGGAAGTACAAAAAATCAGAATGCAGAAGACCGCACAGCCAATCCAGTTGTGCATGCCGAGAAGTAATGTGGTTAACCCTTCAAAAGGGGGCATGACAGAAGGAAGTAAAAAAGAAATAAGGGAGCTTTAGCCACATGTCTCCTCTGCAGAATTGAGTTGATATCTTAACTTCCAGCTAGGGGTTCTCGTTGGGAATCTTTGGAAATCTTTATGAAATCTCAGAGAATCTTGGAATTTTTTTTGGAGTGGTTAACCCTTTGGGGTTCATCTTTCTATGAATATCGTTGGGAATCTTTGGAAATCTTTATGGAATCTCAGGGAATCTCTGGAGTAGTTACCCCCTCAACTTCCAGCGAGGTATCTATAGACTGGCCAAACTGTCTTAACACTAGATGTCCTAATTGGAGGGGTGCCACTTGTTTGAACGCTTGTGAGAGTGCAGCTTGGCAGCTCACAAATTTGACTAGACCAAGGTCGTCGAGTGCAGCTGCGCGTTGCGCCTATATGATGCCATGGTGCGTTGGTGTCCACTGAACGATGATCGACTAGCACAGAGGAGTTGACTGCAGGCTTTTTCACTTGAGTAGCGCGTGCCGTCGCTCATATTCAGGGTCTACTGGAGACCGGACGCCTCCCCTGTGATCCGAGCACGGTTTAGAAAATTCATTTCTACATTACGTTATCTGAAATGGCTCGTCATTAACGCATGCATACGTTCTTTATCTTTTGAGGTAAGCACCAGCAAGAACTCCGAATTTTTAAAAATTTCTAAACCAGATGTCTCACTGCCGTGACTGGAGGTTGACGTTGACCTCATTAGTGAGATAAATGAGTATAGTGAGAAGGAGCTACTATCGTCTTTTTTCGAGCTGCTCAACTTACGAGTAAAATTCACCGTCCGAAATAAATTAAAGCTTCAGACAAGGAACTTAGCAGCGTTTTTTGGGGTTCCACTACAGGACTCACTATGGACTCAACTCATGACAATGATTGTTGAGTGCGTGGCGGCCTACAGGCTTCAACTTAAAACTAACATGTGTCAAGTGGGCGCGGGCACAAAACACTTAAAATGTGGCGTGTGAAAAATTGAAAAATTTGCCTGAAAATCACTAGATCTGGCACAGTTATTACTGTCCAATCTGTCAGTCAAATTTTGGTCCTCAGAAGAGGTCCTCAGTAGTCAAAGGAAAACATAGTAATTTGTCTCATTTTCAAATGTTGGAAATTGCTACAATGTTGATACCGAAAACCTGACACTCGCCCAGGTTATTGTGCCCTAAATACATACATGAGTAAAACGCCAAGATGCCATATGGGTAATCACTAAGCCCTTCGGCGATCTTAAAATTGGCCATGTTTTCACATTTTTACGTTAATGCCGGCTTCTCGTGGTCATGTTTTTCTCTGATTTGGATATTCACGGACTATGGATATTGTGCTTCCCACTCCATTCCATTGCCTCATTGGCAGTTTATTTTTTGCAGTTCGGAGATTTTTTCTTGACGCTAATTCGTACAGAGCATTGAAGAACTAGCACTTAGCCTCTGGTGAAAATCTTTCTTTTGATTTTGTAAAAAGTTTCACCTCCATATCTCCGACAGAAAAGGTTTTTGAATTGATGCGTTAAGTGCATCTACCCAAGAAATTTTTAATGATGATCTCTCGAATCCCCATTTCTGTGAGGCTCAGTGTTATTCCTACCGATTTATTCTTAAAAACAGGGAACGGATGGATGTGAAATCAGGTGCTGGAATAAATGAAGTTGAATCCCAAATGGTTGAATAGTTTTAAGGTTGTGAAGTCAGTAGGCTGGAACCTGGCTTTTTTCGAATTCTTTCAGTCCTCTTTGTCGTGGGCCATACGGTTGCGAGGATCAGTCAGGCACCAATGATTTAAAACACTGATTCTAGCAATTGATTTGCTCCAACGACTCCTGCTCTGTCATTCTTAAGGGTTTTGTTCGAATCAGTGGATACCAATGTAGTGAGTTTGTTGTCAGGAACGTATTAAGAGGTTTCCAAGGGAGGAGTATGGCTGAAGTTTTTCATGTACATTCGAGGGGTTAACCACTCGTTGGGAATTATTGGAAATCTTTATGAAATCTCAGGGAATTCGGAATTTTTTGGAGTGGTTACCCCTTCGGGGTTCATCTTTCTATGAATATCGTTGGGAATCTTTGAAAATCTTTATGGAATCTCAGTGGAATCTCAAGGAATCTCTGGAGTGGTTACCCCCTCGTGTACATTTTATAAGCCTACTCTCTAGCCCCTTGCTAGTTGTATTGGTCTTCTGTGAAGGAGTTCGAAAACAGGTGTACTTTGTGCGATCATAATCTTTACTTTCATTCGAGCTGGAGGGATGTTCCTGACCGGGTGCATCGGGAATTTGATCCGACACATTTCCCCTTTATCGGTATCCTCACTTTTTGTCCATAAAGGGGGTCATAAAACAATGGCCCTTTGTCTGACCTCCGGTTAAGAGGAAAACTGATAAATGAAAGCAGGGATCTATACCTAAACTTGCATTCCTTTACTTTTCTGGTAAAAATTCCATCCCTCTCCCCGTTAAAGATTCAACTTTGAACTGTTTATTCAGCTCGTTTGACTTGTGACAGTAACATCGAGGTTGTGTTGTAATGCTTCGAAGCTTACCTCCATTCACCTGCAGTTCCCCATGGCTCACCACCCGATGGATACGGGGAGCTAGAATTTGGATTTCAAATAGTTTTCACAGTTTCTGCGCTGTAGTATATGAATACAGGTACTGTGAAACAGTTGGAGGGTCACGACCAAAGAAAGTGATCGCATCGAAATTCCATATTCAGTTTTTAATTAATTTTTAATTTAATTAGTTGTCCTTGTGCCTGTTGATGAGCTGACAATCTGAGTGGCCCGCGCCTATACTGCCAGTGTCTGTGTGTTGCTTTCAGATTAGGGGAGCGAGTACCTACATATTTCTGCCCTCCTGGATTGGACTGAAGACTGAACAGATTCAAATGAATCAAAATCTTAAAACAGTAGGTATGTCCATTATGGCGACACATTTGAGTTGGATCGATATCGAAGCGGAGATTTTATCGTACTGCCAACATTACGAGTGCGTAAAGATAAAAGATGGAAAACATATGAAAAAATACTGTATAGGTGGGTCGGGTTGTACCTGTCGGAGAATAAGGGAAGCCTGGCAGGGCAGATGTTGGATTTTGGGTAGGACCAGGCAATACAGGCATGCGGCATCAGCTGCTCTCGGCAGATGCTCCCTGGGATTGGCGGCGAGCAGTGCCGCATTCAGCGAATCCAAGATCATCAAGGAGTTTAATTCAATAAACTGTCCGAAAACGGTTCCACTTCACTTTCGCGCATTTAGAAGGTACCAGAAAAAAGGGGGGGGGGGGGGGGGGGTCCATCTTACCACAATAACAAAGTTGGCGATCAGAGGAGACAAAAATAGTATTTCGACAATTACCTAACCTATCGTAGGTGATTAATTATTATTTTTACTGCAAGCACAAAAATAGCTGTTCATATCCACTTTGTACTATAGTAGTTTATTACAAGTTAAGTATTTTTAGAGTTCTTCAGTAAATAATTCCACATTTTCAAATCTTGATACTTCGCGATGTAACAGCTGCGCGCGAGCTTTTGTAAGGATACTGTCCAATTTTAAATGGAATAAAGGGAAATTTCAAAGAAAAACAACCTTAGCTCCACGCAACAAATAACCAGGTAACCTGTTATGAAAAAAAGCGCGCCAAAATTCAACAAAAGAACAGATGCACCTCGAGGAAATCCCAGTCTTGAGATTAGAAGGAGGGTGAGAAATCATTGGACACCAACAGGTGTGTATGCTGCACTGAAACACACGTGTTGAGCATACCTGGGGACATGTTTCGAATTTTTGGCGCGAAAGCTCGGAAGGTTCGTCTGTAGGGATGGTGCCTTTGAGTCTGGGGCCACAGGTGGTGAGTGGGCGACCCCGCCTGTGTCTGTTCCCATTGTACCTCTTACCTTTACTCTTGTTGTTAGGTAGAAGCATCTCTTGTTAAGCGCAGGACGTTTCGTCTGTGTAGGTTTATTATAGGAATATGGAGTAAACTATTACAATTTTGGGAGAGTTTGCCCTTTTGAGCCAGCCTCAGGCTTTAATTGCAAAGGATTTTTGACGTAATTACCTTGGGTCTTGGTATCCCGTTTTTCCTAAGATGATACCTTTTGTATATGAGAGTTGAATGGTCGAGCATGCAGAATATCTTGAGCTGTTTCTTTCTCTTCTCCAGAGTGGAGTCATATATCTCCGGCGTATAGACACCTAATTTTTTAGAAGGCGAATAAAGTTCCAGTAGCCTGTGTCTCACCCTCACTTAGTTATATACCTAGTCTTCGTTTTAAGACGACTTGTTTTGTCAGTTTTGAACAAGGTTTTCAGAGGAACATTTTATTTTTGCTTATAGCCTGTTGGCTTGTGTAGCAAGATTCACGTTATTCTTTGTCAAGGTGAGGTACTAAAATAATACAGTTTGCAGCAGTTTTCCGATTTATTCTGAAATTGAACTATACAGACATATCTTATGAAACTTATCGGCCATTACTTCGACGGCGTAGCGTAAAAATCAGGAGGAGAGGGACGTGCACAAGCGCATAGGCACAACAGGAGTGTGCAAGGGTGGAAAAAAGTACAAGATCCAGGTACACCAGGTACACAGTAGAACAGCCTTCAGGTTGCAGCTGTCGCGAGTCTGCGATTGCGTGGCCAACGTCAGTTTGCCACCTGCTCGCTCTGCGATGTACGAGACCTACCTGCATGACCTCACACGTACTTACTTACCTTTTTCCTGGCAGACTTTCTAGAGGCTGGACTATTGGCTCTTAAGTACTCAGGTCATTAGCTAGATCAGATGGGTTTGGGGGTCTTGGTCCGGGAGTTAAAAATTAAAATGACATGTTAGGTAAGTGCCTAACTGCCTATATACCTATATACTACTTGTACCTTGCTCAGTTTCAGTTTCGCGTGGTTTTCCTTTTTTCCTGCACACCGCCAGCTGAGTTTCGTATTGACGCAGTTGCTAAGTACCTATTTGTATGTAAAGAAAAAGAGATCGAGATGGCTTTCAATTAGAGCAGGTAACGGGCAGCCAGGTTAATAAAAAATAATACAATCTGCCAGTCCATTTAATAAATGTCGAGCTTTTTCTGTTAAATTATTTATTACTCCAACTTCGTACCTACTAATACCATATGAGGGAACATATGGCAGAATGGGGGGCCGTTAAATAGAAAATTCCGTCCCCGCCTTGTGTCGAAGCACCACGCCTCCCATCGTACCATACGGATTTTCTACCACACTACGCCAGACCTACAGCACCCGCACCCGCTCAAGTTTATTTACGGCTCCCTCGTCAACATTTATAGAAGCCAGATGCAGACTCGGAATGGGGGGCTCCGTGCAGTTTTTATGAGGCAAATCTTCCCCCTGGTGCGCGACCCTCTTTGGCTCTTCAACCCTGAAGGGCTGACTACAAAGATTAAGAGCCTATGTAAAACCTAAAACTAGTTGTGAATATACACAGGACCGAAATCAGCCCTCCCATAATAAATTACAAGTATAGGTATAGCAACAACCTATAGGATAGAACGCAAAGGTGCTGAGAATCGGGCCAAAATTATGATATTGGCACTGAGTTGGACCCCTCATCGTTTCAATTTCATTCAAAATAAACAATAGCCCTTAGAAGAGCTAGGTTTGCTCAGGTGTGTCAAATCTCCAGTTATTGTCCAAAGGTGGCCATTCTGACTTTTTTTCAGTTTGTGTTTTGTCTACTTACATCACCTTTCCAGGGGGTGACTCCGCCTTCAGTGAAGGTACCTATTCCCTCTGCTCTGGATTATTCACTGCTCCCTATTTTTTTCTTCCATTGCACTGGAATTTGGAGGTCAAAGATGCAGGAAGAAATGAATGGGAGGAATGAGTCTCGGGGAGGACCCTATCAGAAAAACTTTCTGGATCCGCCTATGAAACCAATCTAAACGCCTTTTATTCGAGGACATGGCTACAGGCTGCAACTGGAGGCCTTTAGATAGGCTTTTAGGTAGGCGTTTATCCGGAGTTGAACTAACGGTACAGCGTCGTCTGCTACACACGTGCAAAATCCAATATGGCGGTTAGTAGAACTATTGTAGCGTGACCATATGAATTGTGTTCATATATAGGATAGATTTTTCTGGATTTTTAGTGAATTTTTAGACTTTTTTTTAGACATTTTGCAATATGGCGGAGTTCAATTTGAAATTGAGTGATATTTTAAAAGTGTTTTCGTCAGAAAACAACCGCAGTTTCTGCGAAGGAGAAAAAATAATCGAAGCCAACCACATTGTTCTTTGTGGGGTTACAAAAAAAACAAAGTGGAAGTGGAGGTTTTCGGGTTGTGCTTACGATCGACACAAATTAAAAACATACCTCACGAAATAAAAATTTCTATAAAATTGTTGAATAATCTGTAAATGAAATAAATGAATACAGTAGCAGCAAGCAACCATAACGTCTGTACGACATCATACCGATTATGCAATTAACAAAAACTATTAGGGCGGTATATACATTTGTCGCAAGTATCGAATCACATAACCTAGGTACTAACTTACGTTTCATTTACAAAGCGTTATTCCTACGTCCTCTCAAGCAAAGCCATAAATTATAGGGTAGTACCATTAGATAACTATAGGTGCCTTGGATTGAAGTTTCATTTAAATATTGGTGTGCGCTCTTAAAATTGTAAGTAACTCTTATCATCACGAACAACTAAGTGTCTGCCTACTTACCTGCGTGAGTTTTATTGAAATATACACATACCTGGCAGAATATAATCCTCTCTTTCAAAATGCCGGCTGCAGACCGTCATTCCCATACCCACTGTTTTGCCTATTTTCAAAATATGCACCCACTTCTTCAGTAAAATTTGATTGCCATGAGGAAAATGATGTAAATGTACACCTTCCCCTCTTTTTTGAGAACACTGAGGCACAGAACAAATTCGTAAATGCTTTTTTTTAATTTTTTCATTGGATTTCTCCATGTTTGGCCGTTGTTGTTACCGTTCTACCGTTAGTTACATTTTCTGCCACTAGAGGCAGGTCAGTCGTATTCAACTCCCAATAGCGGTGTGGGCTTGAAGGTAGACACAGCGTGGGCCGCCGACTGACCGGAAAGTGTACCTTTGTGGGTGTAGCTCGGAAACAAAACGTACCTTAATGTGGGTGTCTACTCCGAAAACAAAGCCAGGTCTATCACTGTCGCCACTTCCTTGCTACCTGAGTTTCTTTCAGACCACCCCATTCATTCCGAATAACAAAGAATCAGTGTCTGACTGCCTGGCAAGGTCCATGTATGCAGGTTTAAGGTACGTCCACGGTGAGACATAATGAACATATTATTGAACATTAGGTAATTTGTAACTATAACTCTTCCATTTCTGTTATGTATATGGGGAAGTGTGTTATAATTTCTCCAAGAGCTTAGGTAATACGTACCTAAGAGGTGCCTACCGACCCTAGTTAGGTATTCTTGAGCTTAAAGCCGCGAGCTGAAGAAGACTAGTGACGTAGCCACTTGGGTGAGTAAGTAGAGGTACGAAAAAAAAACACGTCCATTTTAAAACCGCAAATTCTGAGCATACGCCCTTTTTACAGGCTCACACACAACATTACACTCCACGTCAAAATAGAAATCACAAATACAGGTAGCCGTGGGCGTGACTTCTAAAAAGAAAAATCCTCACATACTGAACTTACGAGAAAATACGAACAAGCATTTCTTTTTATTGGGCGACACGTGTGCAAGGCTGGCTTCTGGAATTGGTTTTTTTTATTGTTATTAATATCTGGTTCATGTTATTTTTTGTTGAGCTCTTGAAATTATTAAAGTTAACCTTTCAGGCATGATGCCCGCAGCGACTGAGTCTGTGTCATGTTCACAATTATTATTACTGAGTGGATGGTTACGGGTTGCCCACCCGTTCTCGTCTCGACCTCTATTCGACTGGCATTTGATTGTTTTCGTTTGGAATGCTTTTTACATGCTATGTTGGGATCTCAGCATTGGAAAGGATGTCTCAGGGTTCAGGGCCGTCCCTAGAAGTGTATGTCTCACAGTATAGGTACCTATACCTTTTAAGTGGGGGCAGGTTTATTTGTGCGTTTTTTGTTTGCACCCGGTCACACCCAGACTTCGTATTACCTGCGTATTCCCAGTTGCCGAAAAGGAGGTACAAAAGTACAAGGAAATAAATTGATTTGTCCATGCTTCTGGGAACGAAATGAGTTTTGACTCCTTAGCCCTTACAAATACGTCAAGGATGGCCGGCATTCATAAATCTATTGAGGGGTCTTATACCAACAAAGGCTAGTTTTTTCTTCTTCAGAAAATCACTAAGGGTGCGTCCCACCATACTCGGTTAACGTTAAGCTCCAGTTCCATTCCAATTATTATACGGTAAAAACTGACTTTAACCGTTAACCGAGAATGGTGGGACGCACCCTAAGAAGTATTCTGTGTGTGTATACTGCTGGCAGTTTTGACTTACACGGAATGTGTGCCTGCTTTAATGAAGGCAGATACTTATGTCAAATCTTGGCGGGAAACAGCTGTAGCTGTTTAGCCGTTATTGCTCCACCCTTCGTTATAGAAGACGGAAATAGCACAGAGTTCATTCATAGAGAACTCCCCCGCATCTCACATCAGGTGGAGCTAGGTAAACCGAACCCAGGAAGTTGGGGGTAGACATGGACTCTTTGAGCACTGTAAAATGAACCTTCATCCATCGCCCACAACACTACGACATTGTTCTTCCTAAGTTAGGGTATGGGGTGCACGTGGCCGTATTCTGAGATGACTTACAGCCAGTATGGGATATCTGCAGGCAAGGGGTGCTTTCAAGTACTGTACTGCACCGGAAATTGCGGATGCGTTGCACGGGAAGTATAGATGTGTACAGATGGTGCACACCTTCAATACAGTCTCAGCTGACTCATTCTCATATAAGTAGCCTATAACCACAGTCAGTAGGAGTGACCAAAAGGATAGTTTGTGGAATAGTTATAGGTTATAGTATACAAATATAATATTACCTATAGTAAATATACCTATACTGGGCGTCTTTGGTAAAGTAAGTTGGTAATCAAGTGGAGTCTCTCAGCGAATAAACGATAAAGTTATCAGCACATCCTACCTACTATAGTATGTGCAACAAAACAAAAGGGAACGTAAATTTTCAATATCCCCGCCAGGGGGTGCGACACCCCATCTTTACCTACAATATAGTCTTATACATTCTATTTTGTGTCTTCGGTCACTTTAGGCAGGTAGGTACAAATACCTATCTAGTATTTGTTGTTGTACAGTCGTTGTGGCTTACGAAGGAGTCATGACCAGAGACGTCGTGAACATAGGCGGAGTCCCCAGACCCCAGTTCCTCAGGCACCCCTTCCGACCAGCGCCCGCGTCCAGTCCGTTTAACAGAAATTGGGCGGCCCTTTAACAGTCCGAATTACTAATAAAGAGCCAAAGTCAACAAAAAGGTCCTCGTCTGCATTATCAATAGTAGACAACTACCTATCTCGTAAGTATAAGTACTTAGGTATATGGTATCTGTACCGTAGACCGCAGGTGACCACTGGTTTTGACTTCATATTTTGATCACAAAATTCAATCCACCTTCCTTCTCCAGCATGCGGTGCCTTAAAATACCCTTAGGCACCTAAAACACGGATTTCGATTATGCACCTGGTGTTAACAGAGCGTGCATGAACGTTCCTTCCTATATCACTTTTTCGCGACATCTGGCCTTATCGACATGCCTATTCGGAGGGCCTTGGAAGGTCATAAGTCATAAGTACCAACAATACCTACACCTATAGCCATAGGTAAGTTCCTAGCTGGCTCGTGCCGCTGTGCTCCGCTATCTTTAGGTGCTGGTCAACATGCTGATATCCATACTCTCGCTTTTTCAGTGGAAAACCAAACACAAATGTCTAGGTCGGCCTCTCACTCATTCCGTGCTCAACCAAGGGGCAAGATGGGTTGGGAAAGAATCCTGCACTCTTCCCCACTTTTTAGGCTGATTTCTAATAAGAAATAGTTAGGACCACTAGCTACGCTTCTGATATGAAATAATTGGTTTGGCGCGCTTTTTCCTTTAAGACATCGTACCCCAGCTGCTGTTTTGACACACCTCGTTCATCCAGCACCTTTAGGGTAGCCAAATGTAAGATAATAGACGTTTCCACACAAATTACGCGCTGAACATGGTCAACCAACGACGCTAAGCTTGTCTTTTGAAATTTCCTTCTGCTCCGGTTACCCCTCCAGTGGGGGTGCCACAGCCTGCGGCTAGTGTTGCAAGAAACCCTTCTTGGAATTTAAAACCTGCCCTAGATGCCTACGACTTAACTATCTTAGTACGCATTGCTTGGTGCTTTCATTTCCAGGCATTAAATAGGGTGCGTTTCAGCAAAACAGTTTGGAAAAACTTAAGAATTGACTACTTTCACGTTATGTGTATCAGATAGCACGGGAAACATCTGTGTCACTGTCACCCTGCGAAGCCTGATAAATTTTCTAATTTCTTCATCCATTAGTTTCTGGTGAAATTCACTTTAAGGGTAGTACGAAGAGGCTTTTAGGCAATTCACGGACAGTCTTCATTTAAGACTTAGTACTTAGTGGGTCCCTTTTGACACATTCGGTCTTAATGGGTTCAATCTCAAAAGTTCCATAACCATCTGATTTGTTTTTCTGCTGGCTCGTTGGCTACCTTAAGCTGCAAGGTACAGCAGCAGCTCTATTCTGAATCTTTTTATCACGAAGTTATCACGGAAATATTGGGAAAATAGCGTTGCAAATGTTTATCACAAAAAGATCCGAAATAGAGCTGCAGGAGTTTACTAAATACAGAGTAAGTCTAGGGTTGAATAAAGACGCTGGTTATCACGGTTAACGAAGATACCTTACCATCTATTAATATTCCTCCCAAATGCGGCAATTCGAGAAACTATCCACACATATACAAAGTTAAAACTTGTATCACTATTTTCTATCTTAACCATTGTCCAAATTTACCTACTTATTTAAATTTGCGCTTACTTTACATCCCATAAAGCGGGAAGCCCCAATTCACCACATTTATTACTTATTTATTGTTCAAACAACTAGAGGTGAATTCTAATTTCACCCTGAAAAATGTCAAAACCGTACCTCAAAGTAGCGTACAACTCACACACCTCCATCCTTTTGAGGTCAGAGAGATGGAATGCTTTACTTGTTCTGGAAATACAAAAATGCAAAACAGTGAGAGATTTTGGAGCAACGCAGCGGTGAAGTTGATACGGTTCTTTCGTATTTTTTCTTACCACAAAAGTCTGTTTTTTGCGAAATTATATAATGCTTCATAGGCGTATGGCAATCGGCAAAGAATAATCTCACTGTAATCAAACTGTTGGGTATTTTTTGTTGTGACATATTACACGTTTCTAACGCTATAAAGTTAAATTTTATTTCAGAACAAAAAATATCCAACAAGTTCTAAGGAAATAAATGAAGTGATTTAAACAGTCACTTAGTAGAAACTGCACAACTCCACTGCTGTCAATTCAAAATCTCTCAAAATTAAGCATTGTGCTTAACACAGTTCACACTCAAATTACAAGAATTTGCGCACAAACCACTATCCCCTGTGCCTTTTCACGTTATTTAAAGAAACATCTCTCTGACCGCAAAAGTATTTCCCTCCGAAAAATAATCTAATACAAAATGTTTACAAAATAAATAATAAAGAGATCATTAAATACATCACAGGTGTCTCGAAAATTGGGGTGGGTGATCCGCGAGCGCATAGAGACAGTTTGTCAGTTTGTACTTGAAAAAGTGTGCGTGCGTTCAGTACACATCACGTCACTAAATTGTCACGTTACTTGCCCTATCGGCAAATCATATTTTCTAAGAGTGAATATTGAAGGGCATAAAAGGGTTCCAGACATTTTATAGAAGACAAACTTTCGACTGATTTTTTTTTTTTTTTTTTTTTTTTAATTTCATAAATTCCCAGTATTCCTGCATGAAACATCCAAGGGGTTAACCACTCGTTGGGAATCTTTGGAAATCTTCATGGAATCTCTGGAGTGGTTACCCCCTCGGAAACATCAATTTTGACGCAGCTTGTACTTCCCCTCAAGTTTTAAATGGGCTATCGTCATACATTCTCCACAATTATTACTCTTGAGACATCAATGTGGGACCCCACTTCTGCCCCCATGTCTTTGCCCCAAATTTCTCTTCACGCAATATAATTTACTGTAATTAAGAAGGCACGCACACATGAGATCAGCCCCTAGACTGCTTCACAGAGCTAACTGATCATCAACATATGAAAACAACAGAGCTCACTTTTTGTGAGATCAAAGATGTGCAACAACACAATTCTTCCAGGATGGTTTTATTTGATTATTTCCATTATTTTCAGCTGCTAAGGTAGTACCACTCCACAACCTAAAAAGCTGTGTTATGTAAATCATAATATTTAACCATCCTACAAGGATTTCGGAGAAATCAACCATAACGTGAGTTAACTTATGGAAAATGGGCCAAAATTATCTCACGTCAGATTTTACAATTTTCCGTTTCTGCACATCCACTCCATCATTGTTTACTCAGCTACCTTAAGCCGAGACAGAGCCAACCAGCGAAACCAAGGATTACAACTTTTAGTTCTTTCCATCAACAAAATAACTGCATTCAAGCTCTACGAAGCAATCAGTGAATTTTTTTTTAAACATGTTTAGGGGTCTTCGTTGGAAGATTATTGAGATCTGTCTCGTCAGAGTGCCATGGCTCGCTTTTGTCAAATTTTGGGAAAAAAGAGGGGCTCAATTAAGCAAAGAAAATTTCTAGTCGTCAGTTTCTAAAACTGACTAAGATAGTACGGGTTTTCATAGTCTGAAAAATTAGAAAAATAAAAAATTGTCACCGGTCAAGTTAATCACAAATATTTTATCAGTTACTGAACTGAATATTTCATTTGTTTTCTGGTAAGCTTAACGTCATCTATGGGCAGCCACGCTAGTTTTTGTGGCAAATGAGCGAACTTTGCAATTTAAGCTTCAGTGTAAGGGCCTGCAAGGGCCCTCGCATACTGCATTTAATTTATAAACAGATTCGGTAGAAAACACCGAGTGATGTGGAAAGTCGCCGACTAACTGTTGGTCTTTACGCTCTCCAGTTTGAGTTGACTACGGCAGTATGCGGGAGCTCTAAATAGCTAGTGGAAAAAATAAACTCAATCGAAAAAATCTTCCCTAACGCCATTTGGTTTTTAGTATTTTATCTTTTCAGTAAGCGGCCAGGCACCCAGCACAATTGTTTTACGTACACGTTTAAAATAATATAAAATAGAAAAGTTTGTACTTATGGAACAGCGGATTCTTTGGATTTGAAAAAGCAAAATGGCATTTTGTTTTTAAAGATAAGTTAGTTGAGAGTTATATAATTTAATAGTAATATGTTAGTGCGAGATCTTGAAATGTCATCCCTTACTTTTTTTTTTCTGGGACGGATGCTTTGAACACGTAGTTAGAAAAAGCAGTAAAGTCCAAAAATACCTACCACTTCAAAACTCACAAAATACCAAAAGAATTGAGCATTTTGTTTTAACATAAATGTTACGGTACTCTTAACTTAAAACTTCAATTAAAAGTAAGATTTAGAAATGATGGTTCCCTTCCCTCAATACAAAAGTATTTGCGTCTCGCAATAAACTCCTACCAAGGAATTAAAGCGATTCACAATCGGAAGAGATGTCGAAAAAAAAAAAATCCCAAAATGATAAATAACGCCTCTTGCGCTTGTATTTGGTGAATTTTGAGATCAGATTACTTATTTGTTAAAAGTAAGAAGATGAGAAGCCATTAACTTGAAACACTGTTCTGGATTTTCATAATATCTCTGTTAGTACCAACCATGTGTAACCAAAATGAAATTGGTTCGTTCCAAAAAAAAAAGAAAAGAAAAACAAATAGGCAACGTGTTGCGCCACGTTTTAACACAATACCTCGAAAATCCACGGATCCCTTATTGTATAAGGTGACCACTCAGGGGCAAACCCACTCAACGCGCAATTTTACGCAACACTCCGAAAATTCACAGACTGCAGGTGTATTCCCTTTCTCGAACGCCAGAAAACCCACTCAACTAGCACCATCAAAATTTATTGTAAGAAGAACTGTCCTCTATATATTGCATCATGGCGTGCCTTATCTTCTTACAATAATTTTTGAAGGTGTTGAGTGGGTTTTCTGGCGTTTGAGAAAGTGAATACACCTGCTGGTGTGAGTGGCGTGTTTGGCGTGAGTTTCGAATGGTCACAAGTGGCCACCTATACGTCAAACGAGACAAATTATCTTAAGAAATCTTTTAAGCTAAAGCAAAGCGATTTTTGAAACAGTCCATGCCAGCTTGCCTACCTTCAGCTGAAGTGTTCCCCATAGGCTGAGATAAGATAACATGTAGCGCGTCGCTTGAAATCTGCATGTTAGTCAGAGCTCGTTGAAACAATTGACCGTAATATGCGACCAATGAAGTGTTAATTGAGATTGTAATAGAGCTTTTCCTGATTGTCATCGCCACTGGATACAACTCTTACTCGCTGAAAGGACACATAAAAAGCTCCTCTGAAAACTTCCACAACAGGATTATCTTTTAATTTTTTTTAGAAAAACAACTTTTTTCCCGAAGACCTTTTCAAACCGGCATGGACTGGTTCAGTTCAAAATAAGTATATTACTTAAACAACGAATGTAGCAAATTTTTTAGCAATATTCAAAAGAAACAACTATCGGAATTATTTAGTTCAAATGAGGCAGCAATTTAGGCAGAAGATGAATTCGGCGATTAAATGCATTTCTGCACGAATGAAAAACTTTAGAATAAGTATCAATTTTTGTTAAATTCTTCTCGCACTTCCTCACAGAACCCGCGTCCTGTTTATAGCGTATCTTGAGCGTATGAATCCCGTTGCAAAGGAAATTAGCCCAGGAACGGGATTAGGCTAAGTATACAAAGGCAACTGTTACAGATCCGCCGTCTAGCCTCGTTCTAAAGGCTTATTGATATTGACAATAAGCTGTTAATAATTGCAAAGGGCTCATTTGAAACAAGTAGTTCCTGTATGAAGTGTGCCATTCTGATTTTTCAATACATTGCAATGAAAGAACACCTCAAGATTCGTATAAATAATTAATTTTTTGCTTGAAATGAAGAGCCATTGACAACAACATTGACACAAAGTCAGAATATCAAACTCTGGAATCTACTCAATTCCAACAGCTTCCATAAAATACAACATTATTATTAAATCAAAATGCGTAACAACATATATATTATTAAAAATTACATATAGATATCTATAGAATTAGTAAATAAACTCTGCGGAGATCGGTTCGTTTGTTTTTCCTATGAACGCTTACGTCTAGCTGGAAGTTGTCTTCTGTTTCTTGGGTGCTGGCTCCGTTGCCGCCTTGCTGGAAGACGTCGACGCCGTCAGCGACCCTGACTTCGAACATCCAGCGGTCGACGAGTTTTTTCTCTTCGGCATATACTCTGCAACAAGAAAAGGGGATGCATAAGCAACAAAAATGTACCGTTACGTCAATCAGCTTGCTACTGCAGATAATTTGGGCGTGGACAGCTGGTAGATATGGTTTTAACTGAAAAGGCCTCAGATGAAGGTGGGTTGTGTGTATTTGTCAGCCGAAATAATTGTTATGGGTTCAACGATCCCTGTTAAATTTAACCGGACGCTAAAGCAATTTTTATCTTACGGACTTGAACCTGACGCTGATACCTGATGATCGTCGAATCCACCACTAAGGTATTTTCTTTGAAACGTCTTCTGTAATCTGTTTTGAAATTTATATCCGAAATTTCCAGGGATAATTATCAGATCCAGAGTGATATTTATAGTTCCATACTTATATAGGACCGTAAACGAGAGACCTATTAAACTATTTCTACAGCGACAAGCAAGGAAGGGGAACAGACACACCACAAACAATAAAAGGCAGCGGTTGTGAAGAAATCAGCCCAGCTATCGAAACTGACATTACACGTGCAGGGATCAGAAACAGCTTAGCCTGATGAGGCCACCCTGGTTCTGAACGTGGAAATGGCCAGCTTCTTTGGTTTCTTCACTATGGGCCACTCCTTAGGGTCAAATGGGCCACGTGTATAGATGGCCAAGCCTTGAGAGCCCCGAGGCCCCATCTGGCGTACATTATGGCTCCAACCCCTTGTACTTGTTGGATACAGATACAGATAGGCTCACCGTCAGGGGGTAAATCAGATAAACAAAATACCTGCGCTATAAAATGTTAGGAAGTGTTGCTGCAAGATAACGAACGCACTTTTCATCGGTGCAGTTAAGTGGACGACATCCATAGCTGGGGGACTTACGACGTTGCTACGCTTTTAGTTTTGGAGGAAATTCCACGAAAAAAAATACATAAATTTAAGAAAATGTATAGCTAGTTCACTTTGCTGGTAAAATTGTGAAATTCATCCCCCTTGAGAAGTTAGGGGGTGAAAAGTAGATTTTTTTCTCTTAGAAATCTTGCTGCTCCCAGAATTTTACGAATCTTGATACGATTCGTGGAGTACGTGCGTATAAAGTTGATTTGGTGTGACACTTGTCGCCAAAATAAAAGAAACCCTGATGCCATTGACGCAGGGGTGGTTTACACCCTCCCACGTATTACGGCCTCTACAGCCTAGGCATTTATCCTTACGAGGGTGAAAAAAACGATTTTAATTTGCCAAAAGATATTGTAATGGAATGTGGTAGTTATTTAAATTATAAATGTGCGCCAAAGTATTTTTAAAAAATATTGAAATTCGCTTCGGAAATTGCAACGTCTCGTCAACATGAATATATGCCGTTCTAATTCTACAGACAGCGAATGTTGACGAGGCCCGCTCGCTGGTTAGATTACAGAATTGCATACTTAGCTTATGCCGCATAAGTCATTGGATGGACTCCACGCAACAACGCACTAACTAGCCACAAATTAGTTGGGGGAACTGGATGTCGTCCACTTAAAGTTTCGATTATGCCTTAGGGTGCCACATCTTCCGTTACGGTAGTAGACAGAGCCCCCCAAAAAAAATGCATTACTTACCTATGCATTAATTCGATCGTCAGATAAATGGAAATTATAAGAGGAAAGTTCTCAGGCCAATGCTACACAAAATGAACGAATAAAAAGTCTTGTACGCTATTTCAAAGATCTATGCCACGCAAGGTAACAAATAGAGATGGGTTTAGAACGGTTTTTTATTCAAGTCAATAAAAAACCGTTTTATTTAAACAAAAAAAACCGTTTTTTTTTTGTTTTTTATTGTTTTAAATCAATTTTCAACGATGAATAATATACAATTCGGGTTTGTTTACGTTTTTTATTTTATTCATGTAGGAACCGTTGAATATTTATTTGTTCTGAAGTATAATGCATCTTTTTAACGTCAGAAACTAATGCAGGTGCCTAAAGTTCCTCAGAAACCAATGCCGGTACCGAAGTTCCTAAGTACCTACCAATAGAATAGTGATTACACGATCGGGTATTTTTGCCAATAAAAAAATTGTCCAAAATCACTCGATCGCAAAATCGCTATTCTACACCTCAGCTTCGGACGTTAAAAAGGTTTATTATTTCAGAACAAAGAAGTATCCAAGAAGTTCAAGCCACTGAGGGGGACAAGACTGAAAGCGAGGAGGAACAAGATGCGATGAGTGTTGTATCGGTTGATTATTCATCAGACTCAGACTCTTCTGAGTCTTCTGAATAAAGATTTAAAAAAATTTGTTCTAAATTTGTTCTTTTCATTCTGTTAGGTCAGTGTTTTATCAATATTAACTATAAAAAAAAAACAAAAAAAACAAGGCCTCGTGTTTTTTTTGTTTTAAAAACCGTTTTTTAAAAAAAAAACAGAACGGTTTTTTATTACCGCCCATCTCTAGTAACAAAGATAAAAATTTTAAGAGATTTCCAGAACATGTTTACCAGATTTCTGGAGTGAATAAATTCCTATATACAACATGTAATTGTGAGCCAGCTGCTGCTTCCTGTTGTGGTCCAAATAAGCATTTAGCGCATACGATTATCAAAAAGAAGCAGCAAAAATGGGCCAGATGCGTCTATCAGTCGTGAGTGATAGTGGTGGTGGTAGTATGAAAATGAGCGTGTCGAGTGTCGACTGTCAAGGAAGTGTTATTACTGGCAGTGATAGCAGTAGGCCGAATAGGCCACCACTGCCTATTTCGTTATCTCTACCGCTTTTACTTGTGGGGATTTCGATAATACCGAAAGTGAGTGGTCAAAATTTGGGGTAACCATCAAGGAAAAAAAATGACGATTCTGCTTTTAGTCCTCGTCTTTTCTAGAAATTCTGAACAACAATTCTGAAAGGAAAATGGCAGTACCATAAAAGAACGTTATCTGCCGAAAATGGAAATGCCTTCTTCGTGCCCGGCAACGTCATGATTCCTTATCTCGAACTCAAACATTTCTACAATAGTAGTGCGCACCGACGTAGCTCTTTTACATTGAACATATTAAAATGAGAAGCGAATCAATTTAACTCCAAAAACAGAATCATCCTGCCTCCCACATATAGTAAAGTGAACAACGAAAATTACATTTTTTGAGGTCTAAGGACCCCTTCAGGCCTCCAGATTTTTCTCTGCTCTTGAATTTTGACCCATCACTTTGAATCCGTCAAGCAGTCAGTTCTTCCAAGTGGTTGGTAGTGAAGAATGACACTTGAGTTCCAATTAAGCGCAAACAGGGCCAATGGTAATCAACAGTCACAATAGTGAATAGCCGTCACAACCCACAATGACACACTAAATAAACACAACTACTATTACACAAAACTCCTCAAGGTCTCAAGCGCTTCACAGACTGTGTCGATAAACAGTGTCAGAAATAGTAATAATAGTGAATTTTCAGAAGCTGAGCCAGCAGTTATCATTCAACACACCAGAATAGGAGTTTCTGCCATTTCTATTCAAATAGTGTGGCAATAACAACTTCGACCTCTTTCTGCAGCTCTATACTATATGTATATTTTTATCACGCGTGATCACAAAGCTATCACGCAAGTATAGGGAGAATAGCATTGCCAGTGATATCCGTAAAAAGGCTGCCACAAACTCTACAGGAAAATTCCAAAATAATTTGTAACGCTGGCGCAGCTGGACTGGAACACGTCTGAATGACGACCATTACATACACAATTTAACTGGCTTGATGATTCAAATTATACTTCAAGACATTACCGTATAGCGTTGAAAAAAATTCCACCATCTGTGGCCCAATTTAGAGATTTCCTGTTATAACAAAAAGAGCACTGTGACGTCTTCATGACGTCACTCCACCACATGTTATTGTTTATTACATCAGAGTTTTCCCATCATCCGGAATAGCTTTTTAATGCCATAAAAATTGCCTCTTGAGTATATTATTGGGCTGATACAGCAGCCGAGGATTCAAGCCGATCTTCACAGGAACGTCACAACAATCAAAGCGATTCTGATCAGCATATTCACCTCCCTCCGAGGGGGTAACCACTCCACAGATTCCTTGAGATTCCATAAAGATTTCCAAAGATTCCAAACGATATTCATAGAAAGATGAACCCCGAAGGGGTAACCACTCCAAAAAAATTCCAAGATTCCCTGAGATTTCATAAAGATTTAACCTCTCGCCTCCCTCCCTCGAACTCTTTAGCCCCCCCCCCCCCCCACAATCTCTGTTATCCAACATTAATGGGAGCTGTGAGTAGGATGACTGAAGAGTTGGTGTGTCGGTATCTTGTGACGTTATGAGTCTCAACAGGGAGCAGTGACCTCCCTGCTGCAGCTGCTCTATGCACTTTTGTCAACAAGATATTTGTGATGCCGTACCAACATTACAAATCAGAACGTAGACGCTCAGTTGATTTGTGAGCCCTGGGCAATGACCTCCCACAATACACTAGCCAACAGGTATGATACCTGATGTCAGCAGTTACCTGTTTCTTTACCAATTATCTGTTATAATTCTAGCTACAAAAAAATGTATAAATAAAACAAAAAAGATGGGTAATTTGAGGTGTATCCTCCATCAGACATCAGATATTTGAAATATTTCGTAGGTTGGGATCCCGAGCTTTTCCTTAACGAATGTAATCACGGTACATATTTATTATGGGCCAGGACGTCGCCATCCTAATGTCCCAATATTTGTACCAATCCCTTTTTTTATGATGATGACGTACTACGAGTCAGAAGGGACTAACTACGAAATGGCCCTCGGCAATTAAGCTCCCTAATGTGGAATTGGATAATTGCAATGGCACTCCTCAGTCCTAATGGTGGTTCAGGACGAGAGCCTCAGGCTTGGCCAACCCTACGCTTCTTCTGGAAACTATCTCAACTACTTTAACTACTACCTACCTACTACCATACAGGTGTGTGATTCTACAGGGAAGAGATAGTCAGATAGGGTCTCCCGATGGAGTGCTTAAAAAATCTCTGAATGATCGGAATGAAACAAGGGGGTAACCACTCCAGCAGTGCTATTACGGATCGTGTACTAAAAATCGTGATAACTGCGCTTTCACGAAAAACACGCCATTTAGATACCGCGGGCATCTCAAAACTGCGATTATGGATCTTTTCGTGATAACTAAGACGCCGGCGGTAGCTACCGCCGCGTTTTCCGACAGTCTTTTGTTTGGCTCACTTAAAATCGTCGCAAATCTTCAATAACTCATAATCTTCAGAGTTTTAACTTCAAAAACAGTTTAAAATGTAATATTATTTAATTTATTGAGTACAAAACATTAAAATATCATTTTTTAATTTCATTTTAACCAAAACTGGAAAGTAAACAAAACAAACCAAAAAGCGTGTATTTGAAGTTTTGAAATTGTAAATTCTTTTTTTTAGCGTGCAAAATATAAAAATAAAACACACAATAGCATTTTTCACACTCCAAAACCTTGTCACCGCTTCCTACCGCCACCTAGCAGAGGTGACGGTAGTTTTTCGTGATAAAAGGGCGGTCGCCTTCCGTCAAAAACCGATCCGTAATCGCAAAATCAATTTTTCGTGATATCTGCGTGGAAAAAAGGCGTGTTTAGCGTGATACGAGATCCATAATAGGCCCGCAGAGATTCCATAAAGATTTCCAATTATTCCCAACGAGATTCCCAACGAGTGGTTAACCCCTCGGAATGACAAAACTTTCTAACTCACAATCAAAATGGACGACCTTAAGAATTTCCAGACCTTACCATCATTCTAGTTCATATAAAAAATGCATATTCAGCACAAAAGTAGATGTAAGAAGTAAATGATGCCTCGACCGCCTCTCAAGTAAAATCTCTAATGACCACAAATCATCAAAACCTTAGTTCGCCTTCAAGCGCGGAAGCACTGATTGTATTTTCGTCATCGAGAGATCCAACTTCACATTAAAACATCTACAAATAATTTTAAGGTAGCATGTTTAGGTAGGGTTGTTGGGAGGGCTTGGAAACTGACAAGTACGACGACCACACCTTAACCCAACAATCATTATTCACACATAACTGCATGTGTCTGACAATACCCTTAATCACAATTTGACGAAGCTCTAAAGTGGCTAAAGATCATAAATACACGTCAAATCAGCTACCTTTCCAAAGATCCCATGAACACAAGGTCCTGGCTTACCCACAACGAACTATCAAGTATCTACAAAGGTATAACCAAGAACGAGCGCAGGGGTGACCATTAATTTATTTTTTTGATAATATGGACTCAGCAACGCGGTCGGTTAATATTTGCACTTAGTTAGCCTCGTGGAATCATTTTATCAGTACCTGTCCCCATTCCTATCAATACGAATCAAAATTTAATACAGCAGGGGAAGAAGAGCAATTTCAAACAAACGTTGTTGTTAGCGGGTTCTGGGACGCCTCAAAAGCGAAAACACTGAGAACAGTCACGGTCAAGGAAAAAATTAGAACGGCATCTCAGTGGTTCATTTTTCTATTACAAATAATTTCTCCAACCAGTATACCTTCCCGATTTTGTAGAGATTACCCAGGGGCCTAGACACTGCGACTGCTGCCCCAGGAAAGGCCGAAAGCTATTCTAGAAAACGGAAAACTGTACGTTTTAACTGAATAATCTCTACCTATAGAACGGAAACACTAAGTACACGACTTTGGTCAGCCCTAGCTGTGCCCGGACGTGAGACGATTACTCATCTGGGTTGGGTCCATCAGCAGCCGTGTAATGGTAGTAAACCTGAGCCTGGCCCTACGGCTACGGCGCATGCGTGGGCATTACACTACTATGGTTTCGAGTTACATCCCTACTCACGCCTATTCTGTATGCAGCATCCACTGGCATGGGGTATATGTTGTGCCAACTCAACGTCGTGCTTTTAGTTCACGCATTACACATGTTTCTTGGGTATAGTATTGTCACGCTGGTAAACTAAGTGTTGGTCACACTTGGACTTGGATTATATTGTATATGTACTTTTGGGAAGGTATAGCAATACATTGTACTACCACGGAAATGGGAAGGTGAGAATAGTTGTATACGATAAATGTTCGATACCTCTGGGGAGTATTACTATCTAGAGACCAATAAAGCATTTTTTGGCCTCAGCGTAAGCCAACACAAGGATAGGCTGGAAAGTAAGCAAGTGCAAGTGATGCAAAAGGAAGATATAAAGCGGAGACACGCGCCTTTCTTATCGCTTTAGGAGATGTCAACATTGTGATTAGATCTCGATAAGACGCCTAAGTACAAGCTCGGAACATTAAACAGGAATGTGTCAAAAGGATTGCAAACCGTCTATTGTAGGGATTAGGTACGTATTAAGAGACTAACCACATAGCACACGGGAATAGCTAACTAAATCTCGACTGCTCATCTCTCTCTCTCTCTGCGACGTCTCAGGAAACGATCAGATGTAACAGCCACTTAACAGCAATTTTTCCTTTTTTTATACCAAATGAATAGATGTGGATATATATTTAAAAATAAAGAAATCAGCTGTATAGCGGTTTCAGCGACAGTACGCTACCCACGTACTATTTACTATTGTATAAAAGTACTCGTAGATACATAAAAGCGGCCTGACGGTTGGTGTTGGTATACTTGCCATAAGCATTCTGAGCACTACAGCTTCAAGACCCGACCTCGTTCTGTCTCATCAGTGATAGTAAAGGTCGAAGGTGTCGTTTTCAACCAATATGGCGGCGTTACACATCAGCACATGTGTAGGCTACATGCCCCAAGGTCACACTACTCGAGAAGCCCGCCAACCGAGTCAAGATTTTGTAATTCGATAGATCATAGATCTTCATTCCTTCCGATAAGTATGTACAGGCAAAAAATAAAAGTAGAGCTGTGGGAGGACTAGCCAAACAGCTCAGCTCGGCTTTCCTTGAAAGAGAACCATCTGCCCAAATTACTTTTTACATGGAGTACGGCAGTATGGTCTTAGGACCTTCCTTATCACTGTCAGACGATGTGTTAGTGTACTCATACCAAGTACCTATACGCTTATCAACTGCAATGGGGCGTCTCATCACAAGCCGAACCACGTTCTCCACGTACGTCTACTAAGTATTGGGACGAATACCGCAAATTATCAGCAAACCTATAGTTAAACAATAAGCTAGATTTGCAATGTTGCTGAATTAAATAGGGAAATGCCACAGAACCTAGTGGGAAAACACGAGACCGCGGTCCTAGGTTCGAATCCTGCAATTTTCTGTTGGTAGCATGGACGACCGAAGATTCATTTGGCTCCGGCCAAATTCTTTTATGACCATACGTGCCTTTGAAGTAAAAAGAAAATACTTACTGGGGATAAGTTACCATAGAAGTAGACAACTTCTCAGACCAACATACCTGCTCAAAGCAATGCAGGTACAGAAACATATAGGGCGATAACTCTATGATGGGTTCATAGTTTGAACTTCGGCAAGGACGCCACTTTAACCAGGTTAGGTTAAACTGCGTTCAATCCATTATTTATCTCATATCTCACGACTAAGCTTGTAACTAGGTTATAAATATATTGTTTGTAACTCCCACAATATTTTCTAGGTCACATTTATCAGGTATACAATAGTGAAGTTAGTAAAACTGGAAAGCGTAGCATCGACGGTTATCTGTCATGGCGTCGATTTGATGTTTTCGATGAATATTTTGTGTAATAAAATAAAAACAAACCTGTTATAGAAGCCTGTCTACTGCTAGGTACAACAGCTTCTTCGGGGGGAGTAGGAGAAGGGTCCTCTTGCTCTTCAGAGGCGGTATGCGAGCTGAGAAAGGGCAATCTTTCCATCGCATACGCCTCCGGGACCCGCTCCGTTTGGTCTTGCTTCTGCCACTTCAAACGCGAATTCGAACTCTCCAGCGGTACACCTCGACCAAAGTCAAAATTCCATTGCTGGGACTTTTGCTTGAGGGTGTCCGCAAGCTCTTCAGCAGCCACTTGCCTGGCCTGGGCCGCCTGATTACAGTTGTGCGTCGACTCAACGAACAACACTCGTCGGGCACGCTCAATTTCTTGTCCAGGTGGCAGCCCCCTCGGGGCTCTGGCTTCCGACATGGCAAAGCGGTTGAACACCCTCGCAGACATGACGGCGCTGGCAAAACACTCCACTCTACACTTCTGTCTACTCTTCGGACATCCCAACCAACGCACTCGAGCACAAGCCAACAAATACACACACCAAGCGCCGCGTCCTCACAACGACTGTTCCGAACAAGATGGCCGTCTACCCACGCCACCGCGGGTAGGGGAATCGAGGGACGCTTTGGACACACTACAAAATATTGTTTCTTTTTTTAATACTTAGCTAAAAAATTATTTGTTTATATTTTGTCCCAAAATAGGTGAGACAAAATAAAAAACGCTTGGTTTTTTAGTGAAACATTATTGTGAAATTCACCTACTTACCTAAACAATAAAAAATTACAAATATAGGTAGGTACCTACGTAAGTATACCTACCTACTTAATTACTTAGGCAGTTAGGGACCAGATTTTTTCACTATTTTAATTTTAATTTAAAACTTTTATAGTAGATTTTACTCCAATAAGGCTGAATTTCACCACTTTCCGATAGTGTCTTTAACGAGAGGATTTAACGAACCGATTTACGATAAGTATCGTATGTTTAGCTTACGACAAGTGCGTTCGAAGAGAAACAACTGCAAGCGCAACGCATTTGTCATAAGCTAAATATACGATAACGTAAATCCGTCCGACCTACTGTATCTCTGATAGCCCCCACCATTGAACCGTTTGCTGCTCTCCGTCGAGACCTCTGTGTTCTCACACGCATAAAAATTGGTCACTCCCGACTGACCCACCAGCATCTTTTCAATCGCTGTGACCCCCCAGAATGTCCCCATTGCACCAACGTTCTTAGCCTTCATCATCTTCTGCTGGAGTGTCCTGGCTACCAGGCCCTACGTCAACAGTGCTGCCTCCCACCTACTCTGCCTAAGATGTTCCAAGATGCCGCCTCTCTCAGCGCTCTATTGACCTTCACCAAAGCCACCGGCATCTGTACAGAAATCTGAACTAATTGCTGTCACCTAAGTGTTTGTGCTTCAGGCCATATGGCGCAATGCTGTGGCCTCTTCTTTCAAATAAAAAAAAAAAAAAAAAAAAAAAAAAAAAAATCCGTTTGTTAAATCCTCCCGTTAAAGACACTATCGGAAAGTGGTGAAATTCAGCCTTAGTAAGTAAGTACCTATAGCAATGCTTTACAAATGAGATTTTTTAAGAAATAAGTACCTAGGTAAAACTGTTTCAAGGGAGAAAGTACGATTTGGAAATACCTGTTCTCTGTGGTATATTGCCATCAGAAACTATCAAAAGTAACTCAAATAGAAAGTTGAATAACTTTTTATCCTTTCCCTAAAATGTATAGGTAGGTACTTACCTACCTAGTTGTAATAACTCACCAAGGAGGGAAGCTTACTGTCCAAATCTCTTCAGACATCTGGCAGCTTTTTAAGAATTTTTATGTTTTATTTTTTTAGATGGGTACCTATTTATTAAATAGGAAATAGGTAAGTAGGTACCTATACTTAGGTCGGTACCTACCTACCTTTGAGAAATGATGAGATATTCCCCCGAAGGTATTCAACTATCTAGATTCCAGAGGGACATACTTAGATAGGTATTTTTAGTTCTTAATGCCTGTAGGTAGGCACAATGCGCTTTTTATTTACTTTCTCCTACTTGGTGCTCACTGTACCTACCAATTACACAGGTAGTTACTACAACTACCTACATTAAAACTTTGTACCTAAATTATACGCTGGAAGCATATTTAGTTTAGTAAGTAAAAAGTGATTGAAAAAAGTAATAAAATAAAACGTCATGTAAACAAGTTGTACAGTTCACCCCGCGTGACGGTACTATAACGAACTTTTCAAAATTGCGTTCAACTCTATCATAAGGTAAGAATAGGATGAACAATTTATGGTATTTCCAAAGCTGACTGGTATTTTAACCGAAACCCCATAGTAGTATCAGTCTTTTTACAGTTCTTTCTCAAGATCAAGCCTAAGATAAGAAGATGTCCTGATTTGTAGAGTAGCGTATTGGAGCTGCGTGCAACAAAAAATTGTTACTGACGATGACACAATCTCGAACGAGATTTTCAACGGTTTTTTTTTGTTTTTTCATTTTATCTATCCAGAGTGCAGGGGTCTTGCTTGTCGATGCCATTCGATGCCCAATGCCCGCCTATAACCTATATCAGCTCGACAAGCTTATTTTTCTGACTTTTTAGCTAGCTTAAATTTATTTTCGTTATAATTAATTGGTGTAAGTAGGTATACCTACCTACCTACCTACCTAAGTAACGTTGGATGTTCGTTGAATGGTTAGGATGGATAGGAACCACTCTTTTCGACTCGGGATCACCTGTAGGTGCAACAAGAACACGCGGGAGAAACAAAATCTCGGTTTTGAAATCTTGCATGAAAACAATTTAACATAGGTAGGTAGGTACATACTACCTACCCATACACGGGGGGGTTAGGGGTTAACCCCCCCCCCCCCCCCCCCCCCCATGAACGGAAAATTAATATGGTAGGTAATGCCAACGTGTAGCAAAAAAAAATATCGGCGAAAACCCTTCCCATGACCCTAACCCCCCCCCATGACCGCTTCCTGGATACGGGCCTGTACCTTACCTAATACTTACATTTCCTCGTCATAGGTAGGTAAGTAGGTAATTAACGACTAGCGAGAAAGTAAAATCTGAATTCCAAAAATAGGGGGCGCAGCACGGTTGGGGATCCACATCGTCGCACAGATGGGAGCGCAGAAGCAGAAGCAGGAGTCTGTCCGTATGGTTACCATATGGACCGGCGCGTGTTGTGTCTACCCCCGCCGCAATGGCACATGCTCCCTCACGGCCTCACCCCCACACTCCACCCAAACTCCCGTGTAAGTCTGGCAGCCAGTGCACTGCAGTATCAGAAGTGGGTTGGTTAAGCCGTACATGCGCAGCACCTAAGATCATGCATCATGCATGTACCTACCTATCGTATATACCTACCTACCTAAGTATAGGGACACCTCTTTCGCATTGCCATAACATAACCTACCCTACACAGAGGCGTTACTTACTCGTGAGCAGCGCCTTGCCAGGCGTTGCCTAGCACATCCATAAACCGACCTTCGTAGACAGAAGTTGTCGCGAAGGTCAATGCGATATTTTGTCTAAACGAGCCCTAACGCCCCACTGAAGTTTATAAAAAATTTCCTTTCTCTCTTCGTCCAACCACCAGACACTCTTTCCGTTGACTAGGATGAGATCTGTTCCACTATAGCCTTCTCTGAACATTCCCTACTTCGTCTTTCTTTTCTTGACCTTATTCAGTTGAAAGTGTGCCCTCACAACATCTATAGGTACATCTCATTAGGTCCTACCGAATATTGTTAGGTACCTATACGTCGGTAGGTACCTACCTATACTGCAACGTGGCTGCTTGTCTGGTCTTTGAGGAAGTGTGTTAAACCATTCTCCCTGAACTCCCGGGTTCAAAAGTTATCCCCTTATAGTTCCTCTTCTCTCATCAGTCCTTCGCTGTATAGGAGTGTAGGATAATTAGGACCGAACTCCACCCGGTAGGTGTGAGAGATCCCTTCGCAGATAGCACCTGGTACAGCATAGAAGAGTGACTCAGAGGTGACATCAGAGAAGCAGGCTGCGCCGCGTCGGTCCAGAATGCACGTGCGTGGGTGGGTCCATGACTAATTGCGGCTATATGGTCCTGAAAGGGCATTAGTACCTCATTCTACCAGGGTAGGGTGCTTTTCAGAAAACATCTCTCTTCACTATGCGTTATATTGCACATGCAGCCTAGGTGTTGGGGAACTTCGGGGCCGGGGGTAACCACTTCAGAGATTCCTTGAGATTCCACTGAGATTCCATAAAGATTTCCAAAGATTATTCCCAACGATATTCATAGAAAGATGAACCCCGAAGGAATTCGAAGGGGTAACCACTCCAAAAAATTCCAAGATTCCCTGAGATTTCATTAAGATTTGCAATGATTCCCAACGAGAATGAGTGGTTAACCCCTCGAGGAACTTTGTCTTGTGAGTATAAGTAATTAGTGTTGAAGTGTTATAGGGTAACTCCCATGATGATATAGCAAAAGAAGCACGTGGAGTAGTTCTACTGTTGGCACGATTTTTAAAAACTGAAACTGAAACTGACGTGGATGAAAAAATGTTCAAATCATAGTTTTTCGAGAAAAAATAGTTGCTTTAAACTTTCAGGGGTCACGCAGGTGCCTGACTCCTATCTTCATAACCCAACAACCCTGGCTGTGTGAGTTGAGAGGGCGGCATATTATTTAAATTTTGGTCCAAGTCTGCGTTTTAATTTATCAGTCAAAGGTAACTTGCGAAAAAAGAGTGTTAGTACTTAGGTAGGTATATGTGTATAGGTAGTCCCCATAGTAAAACATAAAGCGCTTTCCTCAATCTCTCTACGTGGACGTTAGTTATTTGTGGCCCCCTCTCTGGTGGGGGACTCGATCGCTGCCACGCGCATGCCAGTCTACAGCTGGTCTAGTCATCGCCGGCGTCCATAAGCTTAGTGCTGTGTGCATCGGCCTATTGGCCGGTACTCCTCGTGCGCGACCGGCTCTCGTGCATTGAGGTCCTGTCAGTGCGGAGGAAAGCTACAGTTCGAGTCGACAGAACAGGTGAAATTTGGGTTATTTCCTACTACTTTTTCTAATCTAATATAACATGGCGTCGATGAAGGTAGGATTAAATTGGATTAGCAATGGTATGAAGTTCGTTTTAGGTGTTATGCAGTTATGCAAGGATTTTCCTCCTACAAAACTATGCCCAACAAGGTCGATTGTTTATTTTAATAACTGAGCCTAAAAGTGCCGAAATATATACATTTCACTTATGCGATCGGGGAACGTCCAGGATCATAGAGAACCCTACTGATTTTCTATTTTTTGTAAGGTCGATGCAAGGCCTCCCTCCCCGCCCAAAGAATTTCTAAGCTGAGCACTCGTACGGGTGTAGGAATGGGTGGGGGGCGGTGATACTTCTTTGAAAGACCTGCTCCTTTCTTGTTCGTCCTTCCCGGGGATCTTGGCCCCCCTCCTTAAATCAATCATTTGCTCTGGGCCCTATATTTTAGGTGTACCAACCTTCCATGGAAAAAATCCAACCGACCCGTTAGATATTGAGGTACTTCTAAAATCATCGCCTTACCAACCGGCCTGACCAACAACACTAGAGTTTTGAAAGATATACCTATGCACTGCCGACGAAAAATACCTACTTAGCGTTTTATCGTTAAAGAGGCACTGAATCACGCTCGATTCGATCATGTCACATCACATAAGTAGGTAACATATGTCCGCCAAGTGTGACTAACTCCATCCTATGAATAGACCCAGAAAAGGTAACGCTGAGTTAATGAACTCGCGTCCGGTTGGAGCTCTCGGCTCCTCTCCCGTAAAGTCACTTCCTTCCGGCGACAAGGAACACGTGCTCTGCCAAAGTCTCATGGCAGGTATAGTGACTCATCGCTGGTGACTTGTTGGTTTGTGCTGATAAACAGTCAAAAGTGGCTCTATAGCTTACGTCAAAGTCAGTTTTTCAATATTTCAAAAAAAGAGTTCGCACTGATCCCATCACAAACTTATACGGAGTTTATAATATAGACACGAAAAATTTCACGGAATTTGTGTGGAGAAGCCCTATAGGCAAAAATTAGGTAGGCTAAAAGCCAATTTTCTTAAGGTGTCTTCTGTTTAACGCCATCCCTAGAAATTCCTATTCCGAGAGTTAGGTACGTGGTACGTGATTAAAAAGGAATTCATCAGATTCAAATGTCCAAGGAGCGGTACATGACAGTCAATTTAAGAGGACGCTATACCTGACGATGCATTTTTTGCCGCCCATAAGATTAACATTGCGAGCGGCGATTCATTTTCAAGGTTTACCCTTGGTTGGAAAGACACAAAATTTTGCCTGTACCTAGCCCTAACAATGTTCTAGGGAGTGTTTGAAGCAGATTTCCCAATTTCTCACTGGTTTCTTTTATTGCAACTATTTTGCAAATGCTAGCATCGCATACCTCAAGAAAAGTGCTGTATCTCAAAAACCAAAAACAAATGGGAAATCTGCTTCGAACACTCCCTAGAACATTGTTAGGGCTAGGTACAGGCAAAATTTTGTGTCTTTGTGGGAAACTGAGCGCTAGTTCCTGAGTAGGTAATTGATTGATTTTTAAACCTGAAAGAGTAACTGAAAACGCTGCCTGCTATATAATGTTTCAGGCTTAGTTTCCATTGAAAAATGCGAGGGTGATGGTTCTCCTTTACAGACAGTTTTTCTGCAATTATTGCACTACCTCATCTGTATAGCGTTTGGGAGTTAAGTCGGAAGTATAGGAAGCTTTAAATAATTTTGGTTCCAGTCCACCCAAGATAATTTATTTCATTCCATAGCATAGCCACAATCATCACTATGAGAACTTCCTTCTCGTTTCCTATCGAAATGCCGAATGCGTGAGAAACCCTCAGGTCTTCATTGTTAGCTTCGAATTCCATACAAGCGCGGGAGGCAATTAACAAACAATTTTTCTATACTTTTGTGGAAGCTGTAAGTAGTGCCGCCGTGGCTGTAACGACCAATTAAGTTACGTCCGACGAGATCTCCCAATTAACGCGTCCTAAAGAACTTTAGGAGGGTTCATTCACCGATGACCAGGCGCAATTAGAAACTTAAACTCTGTACAGGATGTTGGTACTTAGTACACTTACAGAAGGTACCTAACAGGTATACTTACCGGCACACGAAGGCAGCCTCTTCCTAAGGAAAAGGAGGGAAAGATTACTTGACTGAGCGTACGCCAAGGAGTGATTTTGTCTGAACCACGCCAAGCAGCTGACTTAAGGGTGGGTGTAGGCGATGGCTGGGGAAGATTCACTACGAAAAATCTCGACAAACTTGGGCTGGAACCTGGGTCCTCTTGCATGCCCAATGTGCCTTGCTACTACACTAATCGGTTGGATTATTGTAGCAAGGACACTTATACAGAGGGCGTACATGGATGAGTCATGGCCACACTACCTTTAGGTAGGAGGGACTACAAGTTTCCCAACCCCATCTAGGCATTTTAAAATGCCATGCGTAAATTACTGTTTTGAACAATAGGGCTATGATGGACTGTTGGCCCAAAATCATATACCCTAATTTAGATAGGCCAGCCTACTCATCTCTACTTACGGACTCTCTGCCTTAATTCCCAAGCCCCTTATCAATCTCAAAGCTATTTGATAGTAACCAAGAATTTTCACGATTTCAACTCTAGTTGTTGTAGGTAGTATTCGTGAGAGGCTGCGGGCTGTTCATGCGTACGCGTACAGAGTAATGAGTACCTCAGTACCATTCTGGTCAGTAAGCAGTGGTTCGAATCATAAGTCGTGCCTAGCTGGCCCCCAATTATGCCCCTAATTCCAGGGTAGTCCAGTGGATTGGATCACGTCCGCGACCGCAGCTACTTGGTTCGATACCCTTTTTGACTCCTCCTTTGCCGAGCCACGTACAGGTGTGGTTGGTTCTCCAGGTGTCAAGGCTATGCGCTCTTGTTATTACAGGCCACAATCTGTGAGAGCAACGATGTTTCAAATAGTTTTCATAAGTATTTCAAGTAATCACTGGTGTGGAATTCAATTAAAACAGACAGATGTAGCGCGTTGGCGCATCATGTTGGGGCTAGGCTTTGAGCTGCAGATCATGCCAGCAACCTTCGCCTACCGCATATTGTACTCTAAATTGATATGTTGCAGTCTTTGAAATATAAATAGAAAATGCCACTATGCCACCCAAGACAGTACAAAACTAAAATTTCAGCCAACCGGGTTGCTTAGCTATACCTGTAGTATAGCTATACCTTCGTATTATTGCGCAAGGGAAGCTATCGACAAGTGTGGTTTCCATAAATTGTCGCTAATATTCATTTATCCAAAACTCGACTGCACTTTTTATAGAAGGAAAATATGGTGAAAGCTCGGGTGAAAGTTTCACGCATGGGAGGGGAAATATGGGTCTGATATACAGGCTGATAGCCTCGACTATAATAAGACTAGACTACTCTTTGTACCATCCCGTGGGATCCCAAAGGAGAGGGTCAATTGGAAGAGATGTGCGCGATCTGGGCGATCTTGAGTGACTTCCCGATCTCGTGCCATCACGACGGTCAGCGGTCCCACGACCCTCGACCCTCCCGTAGGCAGCCGCCATCAATCTTGCGCGCCTCGCAGCAGCGCCGGAAAATTCGGCTGTCACAGCTCGCGCGTTTACCCCATTTGTCTCGGCTATCCATCTCACACGACCGCCGAGTAGTTCTTTCGTCTGCCAGTATAGGTACCACCGAACCGTCAGTACCTGGCTATATTTTCCAGAGCCATGTGAATCATAACTAGAACTGCTACGACCCTGAGCAGTTTGGAAAGTTGGATGTTTCACCATAGGTTCATATTTCCAGATCCTCTTAGCTGAATGAGATCATGTAACCTATCACTCTGTTGAATGAATAATCAACTTCCCAGGGAAGCCAACCATCTTCTCCCAAACAATTAAGTTAATGCTTTCATGTACCTTAGTAAGAGCTTATTGTGCCCTTGAGACACGTAGAGTTGCTCGACTTGCGGCCGTCCGCCGGATGTTCGTCTCCATAATCACCGTGTTATTGTTTCCGGCGCAAAGCGGTCGTGATTGCAAACTATGCACCGGACGCAAAGCCGTATAGGTAACCGACCCACCTCGCATGGTAATATTATGCAGGTTCGTACACAATGACTGAAATTTGGCTTTATCTCAGCCAATGTGGGAATTACGAACCCACATGCATACACACCGAAGGGTCTACAGACCAAAGGTTCGGCAACTGGGCTCACTCATAAAATATTGTCAGACTTGTCCTTCAAGAGTCCATGCCGTCAAAAGCCGGTGAAAAATCAAAGCGGAATCAAGAAATAATTTATTAGCCCCAAAATAGCCCGCAGAATGTCAAAGGAGGCATCTATAGGTTGCAGAGTTTCTCCTCAATACCTACATTATATATTTTATTAGTTTATTTTTTTACTTTTTTAATTTTTAGGCCAAATTTCCATCAGTTTTGAGGGTATATTTCGTGCATGTTTTTCGTGCGCATGCACTTTTTGGCGTATATGCCGTTCTATACCTCCTTTATCGCAAAGCCTCATCCTGAGATTCACAAGTTCGGTACTAGGTACCACGAAAAATCGCATTATCACGTATTATCATCTCCGGAGGAGACACGGGTTATTTTACATTTTCAATTTTTGCGGATGAGAGTTGTTACACGTTGAAGCGTGCCTCAATTTGAAATAATAATAGAGCCGAAATTATAACCTACGAACGCGTACCTATACAGGTATCCATTGTTCAGTACCGCAGAAAACATTGTCTTCTTTATATCTTGCAGTTGCAATCAGTGTAAAAATAATTTCATACGTCAAAATTAGTGTCTGCAGCAAATGATGTGGATGTGTTGCGATTGGGAGGCTTCAGCCGAGAAAACCACCCTTGCGCCTACAGAATACAAAACATGGTTCAGGGTTCAGGAAACTGCCTGTTAGTGAGATTGCAAAGGGCTCCTGCTTACGCCCCAGCACTGGCAGTACTTTCTTATCGATATGATTAGAAGCAGTAATTTGCATTTTGCTCCCTTGCTGGAGATTATCGGATTTAGCCTTGCTTATTTTTCTTTAGTGCAATATTGTACGATTGTTACTAATTATCAACAACTTTTTGGCTTGTAAGGGTGGCTTGGATAAGTGTTCGCTATAACATTATTACACAGCGTTATACTTTGCTAAAACATCACTACAGCGTTATCCTTCGAAAAGTGCACGTTGGTACCATACGCTAGTCAACTGTTGTGGACTTCAGCATCTTATGAAATCCACCCTAAAGCGAGACAAAGGCAAAAATCATGACGTAATGACAATACGACGTAACGTTGGTCTGCTAAAACAATATTTAGGTTATGACTTCCGAGGCAAGCGAAACTTCGCACCCGTTCATCGCACAGGGAAAAGAGATATAAATGATACTATTGTTGGAGTTGATTTGTACCTAGGTAGGTACTCAAACCTCAAACAGAAATTTTCAACCCTTACAGCTTACACTGTTACAGTTAAGCAGCAAAAGCCTTGCCGAACCAAATTACACTCGGATCATTTTCTTTTACTTTTTCACTTTCTATCGGGGCCAAAATATACAGATAAATATTCCTATAAATATCCCTATTTTTTACCTTTGTTTTGGTGATCAAACGCATAATTTGGCCAAGTGACTGGCTGTATAGATTTGACACCTCAACCTCCCATGGTCATTGTCGAGACAGATGACCTGGGCCTGCCACGCCGCGGCCTCTGCCACAGTGAGGGATGGCCTATACCGTGCTAGATGGATGATGGCATCCTCGGCGGGCAATCCGTGGTCTGGGGCAGTTATTAGGAGATTATGCGCTTGGGGAACTCAGGGAAGGTAATTGCCGGTGTCGGTCGACAGTGGTGGATGGAGATTTTGACCCAAAGCATGTTAATTGTCCATGAAAGCAATTAGAGGCTGAGTGCGGGGCATTTGTGGGAAACTTGTGAATGCGACCTCAGTTCTCAGCGTCGTGTTGTCACATTCTTCGCCAATGCATGCCGAGTGGAAAAGTGTCGACCATGCAATGACAATCTGAATTTGGAAGCCTCCCCTGATAAAAATTGTGGACACCATAGCCTCTGCAGATTGCAGAGCGCCACCATGACGTATATCTACCCTTCCAAAAGAAAGCGATGACTCAAAAGCATTACAGCCAATGCCTTTGCTTTCTTCTACGTACGAGGGGTTAACCATTCATTGAGAATCTCGTTGGGAATCATTAGAAATCTTTATGAAATCTCAGGGAATCTTGAAATTTTTTTGGAGTGGTTATACCCCTTCGGGGTTCATCTTTCTATGAATATCGTTGGGAATCTTTGGAAATCTTTATGGAATCTCAGGGAATCTTGAAATTTTTTTGGAGTGGTTATACCCCTTCGGGGTTCATCTTTCTATGAATATCGTTGGGAATCTTTGGAAATCTTTATGGAATCTCAAGGAATCTCTGAAGTGGTTACCCCCTCGTCTACGTACTATAATGTAGGAGCCATTTAGCAGGTCAAGGGGTGGGGAATGATTGCACCATCAAGAGGTCAAGAGGTGAAGTAAATGTCGGCCAGAAAAACTCTGATGATAACTCACTGGAGTCTGTATGGGAGTCCTCGCCACCGCAGCTATATTCGGCTATTTTTGATCAAAATCGCATGGCTGTACCACCCACGTCACCGCCATGCGGCGCCTGTTCATCGTCTCATTTCAGAAGATACGCGGCGGTATAAGACAGACAGCAATTCTGTGAGCTATATACGGGCTGGTACGGGGTATGAATGACCGCATTCATGTTCGGCCATGGGCTGGTAACACGAGGCTCCCATTACCCTGTGCGCACTCCCATGAAGTAACTCGCAGCCACTGTCAAGCTTTTCGTAGCCTCACCAACATGGGAAGAAACAGATTTTTAAGGAAAATGCTAGGTACATAGGCGTATAATAAAACACCTACCTACTCGCTATAATAGCTTTCATTCGTAGACACTCATATTTTCGGAGTAGGCCTACGCATTTTTAAAAATAGATTGCAGGTATAATGAGAAGGTAAGACTGTTATAGTACCAACTATTTTTTTTTTTCTTAGAGGGGGGATTGATAATTGCAGAAGCCTCTTCTGCCTCCATCAGGATAATAAAATACAATTAAATCCGAAATAAATCACACCTCCATCCCATAAGTAAACAGTTAAAAGAGCATAAGTACACAAATCAGAACGGCTTGAAAGAATAGAAAAAATAGTAAATGGAAAGTATGATAATAGGAAAAATTTAAAACAGTACCGCTTGATGCACCAAACTTCCGAACTGTGGGTCTGTAATTGACCTTGGTGCAGTCGCGGTTGGCCTGCGGCTGGGAAGTCAGTACACTGGTGCCAATACTGGCTGCTGCCTACGGTGCCTGCCTGCCATCCAGCGTCAAGTGGTTTGTCCAAATTCGACTCCTACCGCCAGTCCTACACAGTTCTCTTCCCACTGGCCCACTTCTGAGTTTATTTCCCATTCAGTCGTGGGCTCAAGCTCGGCGAGCTATCGTATTTTCATTTCATTTGCTTCGTTTTTCTTAGGTAAGTCCAGAGAACCTGAAAAATTCATTTTACCTTTGGCTGTATTTTTAGGCAGAAATAAAATTTACAAATGTGTATTCGAGACGAAATAATAACTTTCTTTCTATTTTACTGTAAGAAGCGGTACAGGTGTACCTAATACAGAAACGAACTTGCCTTTTTTAAACCTGGTAAACCTCCTGAATGACCTAAAAGGGCGGCTATGGACTCCCTCCCCCTTTCCATGGGGAGGTTAGTGGTCGACAGACGACCAGGAGAGAAAAAAAAATTAGGTTCTTTAAGTTCGGACCACCGGACCAACAACAAGAATGATAATGAGGATAAGGAACCAAAATACCCCTCCTCTCCATAATGTCAATCCTAACAGCCATCTTTAATGACCGTCGGACCGACATAAGAGGCTTGTCACGATTGCGGGGCCCAGGCATGGCTGGTATGCCACACACGGGGCTGTAGGTACTGTATATAGGTACGCTCATTTGTAGACAACGCTAATTATTTTAATCCAGGATAATTTAACATAATAAGATGGACGAATGTATCTCAGACACGAAATGCGCATACATACATCACGCGCCGTGACAGCCCAACCAACTCCTCCCCAATCACACTGACTTGAAAATCAAAACAGTAACTCTCCGGAGAGTGATTACAGATTGAAACACTCTGTATTATAGTGCCTCTCTAGCCGAAAATATGTACAGGCTCATAGTAGTTTAGGTAATCATAAGGATCGATCTCTATTTTGTACCTATTACCAAGGATGACAGTGTCAGGATGAGCTAGGGATACACTCTCAAACTGACGCTCTCCAAGTTACACCTCTCACATTGCATGTCATTGAGTAGGTACATAAAGTCAGTAATATACGAGGGGTTAACCACTCGTTGGGAATCATTGGAAATCTTTATTAAATCTCAGGGAATCTTGGAATTTTTTTTGAGTGATTACTCCTTCGGGGTTCACCTTTCTATGAATATCGTTGGGAATCTTTGGAAATCTTTATGGAATCTCTGGAGTGGTTACCTCCTAGGTAATATAGTAGATAAGTGTATCAGTGTATTGTATAGAGGAAAATGAAGATGCATTTAGTAATACCCCTTTTCTACAATCCGGTAATTAATTACCAAACTCTCCGTCTCCGTTACAGTAAATCATACAATTAACAATATACCTATACATTTTTCACATCAGAAGTAACATCCCTATGGCTGAATATTACCATTTAAGCCTATACTGGAGAGGGTGAAGCGCCTGCGCCCAAATCAACAATCAACGATCAACACCCACATCCTCCGCCGCTTTACAATTACTTGCACATCAATCAGTTGTCACTATCAGCACTGAATACAAGACCAATCACACATGGCATTGAACTAAACAAAAAACGGAAGCCTATTGGGTTGCAAGTACCGTACGATTCTATGAAGAAGTGATATACACCAACTGCAATCGTTAAATGGCTTGCAAAAGTGGGTCAAGATAGTGCAACGAGCGGTGCAAGTGCATTATCATTGCAGAATAGAATAGTGGGGGGCCTTCAATGGGTGTAGAGAGAATAGTTGCATCGGGAAAGTTGGCAATCCTGCGTTACACTCTAGTGCTGCATTGCTCTCAGTAGTTGCCTCTGGATCAGAGGGTGTATGCAGTTCTACGTGGCCAGTGTGTAAATAATAAGGTAATTAAAATGATTTTTTCCCCCGTTGTTACAGAAAGTTGGACTAGTTAACAAGATAACGTAGTGACAAACGCCAGATGCCAGGGTGTCTGCTTCCATCTACTGAGTAAGTCAACATACTTATGTTAGCAATGTGTATACCTACGATTTAACCGAAGGTCACATGGCCAGCCTGAAATGTAGCTAAATAATTGAGGAATGGATGTAAGACGATTGGTTTCTATTCGGAGCAATTTTAAATTTAAAGGAATCACTACACTGACTTTTCATAATATCTCTTTTAAGAAATTTACCGAAAGGTACGAGTATTTCACTTAACGCTTAGGATATTGTTCAGCTTAATAGTTTGTCAAACATAAGGAGAAAATTTCGACACGGAAAAAATAGCCAACGGGCGCTGATTATTCTGTAAATCACAGCGGAAGTAAATAGATGACCTTTGATAGACATTGTCAATGTTGCAGCTAATAATATAAAAGTAATGTTGTGGAATAGGTGCAACTTACAAAAGGCTGCACAACTTGCAAGAGGATCAACAATGCCTCCTAAAATCCGGAATTTTGTTTCATTTTATGATATTCCATTTATCACCGAAAAGTCGCACGCCGCTCATCACTAAAAAATAAATACTATGAATATCTTTAGCCTCTGGAATCAGAGGGTAGAGATATGTGGAAGTGCAGTTCTACGCTTACCTACACTTCCCCCAGGAGCGACATGTATTGTTATACAGTGTTGTACCTATACACTTACTAAGAAAGTAATATTTTTTTTTTACCAATGGATCTTTCTTATGATCTGTCACATACAGGCTGAGGACAATGGAAGAAGCTGTGTCTGAAGAAGAGCCTCCACCACTCCCCCCCAGGGAGTCACCGAGGAGGAACCTCTTTGGCACAGTCATCAGTCCTCAAGACCGACAGGATACGGCTGCTCAGTTACAGGTAGGTCCAATTCGTCTCAGACAACTTGCAACTTTCAAAAAGTGAATGAGCGCTTAGTTTTCATCATGCAGTAAATATATAATGTAAGCAGTGAAGTATAGAAATTATTTTGTACAAGGCGGTGCTTACACCACAGCCACTTCCAGGTCTTTACTCTCAGGTAAAGTGCAAAAAATTCAGGAAAGAATCTTTTACGTGGGCGAATTGATTGCATTCACTGGGTTCATATCATGTAAGTTAGAACAGCAATGTCAATTCTTGACTAAAATTTATTTCACTGACCACCACGCAATTCTGTTTGTAAACAGGGCGCTTTTAGTGGTTCAGCCGGTCAAAAGTCAAAACGAACACATGCCACAAAAAATAATCTCTATAGAGGCACTTAACCTACATGTACCTACACATTCAAGTATACCAGTTGCTTTGGTATGGTATGGTACCTATAACAATTTAAAATATAGGCCCGGTGCATACACCGTCTACGCCTATAGCCATCATGAGTAAACGCTCAATTTTCAAACTAATTTGGATTGGGTAGGTCCCTTTAAGCGTATAGAAGCCATACATCAAATTCCTACAGAGGTGGGGCTTACTCGCATGCATTAATTTGTTTTGTCTCAGAGCCATTGTTATATGTATAAATTGCTTTTGGAAACAAACCAAAATATTTTGCAAGCAGTTGGTGGTTTAAGTTAGGACCCAAAAATAGGAACGCACTATTGCGTATGTAAATTCAAAATGTAAATTTCGACGATAAATCCCCATTAAAATTCGAGCCGCAGACCAAGTCTCAACTAATCGTTCATAATGAACACGGACAAATTTACTGAATATTTCAGGAGATATCCGAACAGGGAGCAGCGAATCTCGAGAAATATGAAATAGTGGGGGTTGCGAGAGAGCTGGAAAAACCACAGAAACCGCCACCCAGACCGCCCCGGCCGACACAGCTCTCACTGGGAGGAGACGCACTTCTCAATCGACAGCCAAATCTACGAGATATGCAAACGGAAGAGGAAGAAGAAGAAGAGACATTTGACACGTTGCAAAAGCAAGACAGATAAGAAAAATAGTGGAAAGTAGCACAATTTGATATTTTTTTTTTTTAGAGATTTAGACTTCATGTCCAATATAAATTTAGAAATTGCATGACAACTTTAATGGCTGTATCTTACGATGAGTCGCATGGCCCCAGGTTGTTCACCACGTTTATAAATAAATAAATAAATGAAAGGTGAAAGATTAAATAATTTATGTGGCTTTTAAAGTAATGTATAGAAATTCTGTCAAAAGCTATTTTATTCATTTCACGTGGCAACCGTTTCTAGCTTTCTCTGAGTTTTCGATAAAAAGTTTCAATTCTAGTCTGTTCAACAGTGATTTTTTTTTTTTTTTTAATGAGCTCTCTAAATTTCAGTGTGAACTTCACGTACATAGCGTACGGGGAACACCTTATATTGGTATCCATTCCTCCCTTCGTTTTTTTAAATAGATTTTTATTGGAATATAAATTTTACCAAAATTTTACCGAAGTAGGTATGTACTCTCTTTCTCATAAAGGAATGTCAAAATGAGAAAAATTGATATACGGATAAAACTGGCGTGAATTTGGGTACCTATATGGCTTGGTACATAAAAAGCACCAGTTTTTAACACTTTTTACCGTCTTCTTTAAGTCAGAAATGTCACAAATCGTACCTATAGGCTATCTAGAAATGTGGGCCTCTTCCATAACAGATGCTGTGTTGTATTATTACGTTCCTGCCCACTAGGTAAATTGTATAGATTGTTCTCGTTTTTGATCGGTGTAATCTTTGTTTCAAATGTACTTACCTATTGTGTAATATTGTAGGCACCTACCTACCTAAAAAGATTTAAATTTATTTTAGTTTCTAATAATTTATTAGAGGACGCTATACATGACGATGCATTTTTTGCCGCCCATAAGATTAACATTGGGAGTGGCGATTCATTTTCAAGGTTTACCCTTGGTTGGAAAGACACAAAATTTTGCCTGTACCTAGCCCTAACAATGTTGTAGGTCGCGATCGAAGCAGATTTCCCAATTTCTCACTGGTTTCTTTTATTTCAACCGTTTTGCAAATGCTAGCACAGTATACCTCCAGAAAAGTGCTGTATCTCGAAAACCAGTAAAAAATTGGGAAATCTGCTTCGATGACGACCTAGAACATTGTTAGGGCTAGGTACAGGCAAAATTTTGTGCCTTTCCAACCAAGGGTAAACCTTGAAAATGAATCGCCGCTCGCAATGTTAATCTTATGGGCGGCAAAAAATGCAACGTCAGGTATAGCGGACCCTTAGTGGTTGATTGTTATAGGAAGACTCGAATTAATTGAGAGTGTACAGCTAATACCAAAAAATTATACAGTTACTGACCGATCCTAAAGAACGTTGGTGTTTTTTATAATAAAAAAATGTATATAGTATGTCAGTATATACAAGTAATTACAGTACCTGTGTGCCTCATTTGGACATGACGTACCTAAATTTATTGCCTGTAGTGACCAAGTGCAATGATTCGCTTCAAGACGCTCAGATTGGTAAGTGTATAGGTAACTAAATTTCAGTTATAAAATCAAGTCAGCTAAAACTTTAGCTAAAACTTAACGATATTAGGTATTGAATCGATCTCTGGAATCCCACCTATAAGTCTGCGTTCATATCAATGAACATTAGGTATGGTACCATTAGGTTGAGGGGGATCAACTTTTTACTTTACCTGTATACGGAGTATACGTAAGGTAAAGTATTGTATTCGTGCGGGCCAATTTTCGGCAAACCTCAACTTTGAACCGTCATTGCTCCCAGACCTCACAACCGATTGGAACTTGCATATACATTTCAGAAACGTCCATGCCTTCGGAATGTGAAAACCAACTCACTTTTTTCATCCGATGAAAAGTTTGCCCCCAGGAATTTTTAGAAGAGGTCAGGTACGCCGTGTCAGTACGTATGTATGTATGTATGTATGTATGTATGTATGTATGTATGTATGTATGTGGCATTGACCTGGACGGCACACTTTTCAACCGATTTTCTTCAAAATCGGTAGTGACCTTTCTAAAATTGGAAGAAATAAAAATCCAGAAGCCCAGTTTCCCCCCTTTAAAATTAAGGGGGGTAACCCCCCTAAAACACCCCCAAAAAGTAGAAAAAAAATATTTGCTCAAAATCGGCTCTAACGATTTCGATCAAATTTTAGACAATTATAGAACAAATAATTACGAATCCAATGATACCACCCACTACCCCCGCATAACTCCCTGGCCGCTAAAAAAGGGGGGAAGTCCCCCCTGGACCTGTAAAAGGGCGAAATCAGTGGATTCAGTTTTTTGTGGTATATGAGTAGTTCTGGATATGACACGTGACAACGGCCATACTCGTCACAAATGGTATATGGCTTATTTCGAGCCTCCCCCCCCCCAGGGGGGGGGGGGCAATTTTGAGTGACTTTTAAAGTGCGGCTTATGGGGTCTCAAACTGTTCGGGCGAACGTTGTGAAGCAAGTTTTTGTATCAAAAAGTTTTTCTGAACGTATCCAAGCACCCCACCCCCTAAGGGGGGTAGATTTGAGTGGTTTGCGAAATATGGGTTGTGGGGGCTCAAAATGATCGGGAGATCGTTCTGAGGCAATTTATATGGTCAAAATGATTTTTCGCCGCACCCCCCCCCCCCCCTATGGGGGGAGTTTTGGATACTTTCCAAAGTACATTGTATGGGGTATCAAAATGCTCAGGGAAACGTTCTGAGACAATTTATTTTGTCGAAACGTTTTTCCGAGCTTCCCCATCCACCCCACCTCCTTTTAGGGGGTAGTTTTGTGTGGTTGCCGAAGTATGTCGTGTGGGGTCTCTAAGTACTCGGGAGAACATTCTGGGACCATTCCTTTCGTCAAAAAGTTTTTCCGTCTTTAATTATTTAACCAAGGGTTTATTTCTAGGAATCACGCAAATAAGCAGGTAAAGTTTTGTCCGACCGTGTCGTACCGCTTGTTTACTTTACCTGTATACGGAGTATACGTAAGGTAAAGTATTGTATTCGTGCGGGCCAATTTTCGGCAAACCTCAACTTTGAACCGTCATTGCTCCCAGACCTCAAAAGCGATTGAAACTTGCATATACATTTTGGAAACGTCCATTCCTTCGGAATATGAAAACCATCTCACTTTTTTCCTCCAACGAAAAGTTTGCCCACAGGAATTTTTAGAAGAGGTCAGGTACTCCGTGTCAGTACGTATGTATGTATGTAGCTAGCTAGCTAGCTAGCTATGTATGTGGCATTGACCTGGACGGCGCACTTTTCAACCGATTTTCTTCAAAATCGGTAGTGACCTTTCTAAAATTGGAAGAAATCAGAATCCGGAAGCCCACTTTCCCCCCTTTAAAATTAAGGGGGGTTACCCCCCCAAAACTCCCCCAAAAGGTAGAAAAAAAATATTTGCTCAAAATCGGCTCTAACGATTTTGATCAAATTTTGGACTATTATAGAACAAATAATTACGAATCCAATGATACCACCCACTACCCCCGCATAACTCCCTGGAAGGGGGAAAGTCCCCCCTGAACCTGTAAAAGGGTGAAATCAGTGGATTCAGTTGTTTGTGGTATATGAGTAGTTCTGGATATGACACGTGACAACGGCCATACTCGTCACAAATGGTATATGGCTTATTTCGAACCTCCCCCTCCCCCCCCCCCCAGGGAGGGGGGCAATTTTGAGTGACTTTTAAAGTGCGGCTTATGGGGTCTCAAACTGTTCGGGGGAACGTTGTGAAGCAATTTTTTGTATCAAAAAGTTTTTCTGAACGTATCCAAGCACCCCACCCCCTAAGGGGGGTAGATTTGAGTGGTTTGTGAAATATGGGTTGTGTGGGCTCAAAATGATCGGGAAATTGTTCTGACGCAATATATTTGGTCGAAATGTTTTTTCGCCCCCCCCCCCCCTTATGGGGGGAGTTTTGGTTACTTTCCAAAGTATGTTGTATGGGGTATCAAAATGCTCGGGGAAACGTTCTGAGGCAATTTATTTTGTCAAAAAGTTTTTCCGAGCTTCCCCAACCACCTCACCTCGTTTTAGGGGGTAGTTTTGGGTGGTTGCCATAGTACGTCGTGTGGGGTCTCTAAGTACTCGGGGGAACATTCTGGGGCCATTCCTTTCGTCAAAAAGTTTTTCCGTCTCCAATCATTTAACCAAGGGTTTTTTTCTAGGAATCACGCAAATAAGCAGGTAAAGTTTTGTCCGACCGTGTCGTACCGCTTGTTTCGCTTACCCCTTGCATAAACACTCGTGAATCGTCAATAGCTCGGCTTCCTTTGCTTACTTAATATATGCCTTCGAAGACCCTAAGTCCAGAACGGGGGAAGTTCACGCATGCATGTCCAATCATAATGCACGAGGTTCTCGTAAATATACAGGTAGCCGGTTGCAGAGTATAGCAGCTAATGGGTAAGTCACGGTTCGAAGCATACAGTGTTTGGTAGTCTCTATTGTATTTTTTGGGGGGAGACTGGTTTGTTGGTTCGATGTGGAGAGCAGCAGACCTTGAAGAAGTCATTACTTCGTTTACCCAACACATAACTAACCACTACATCGACCAAAAAAAGGAAGAAGAATAAAAAGACATCTTTGCAGACAACAAACCAAAATATTTGCTAGGAGCTCAAGTGAAACTATTCTGTGATTGATGGGATAGGTAGGCCAGTACTGTGTCGGATTCTTCTCCTTCTCCGTGGCCATCGCTCCTCCGACCGTAACGACCAATGCAGCTGTCCAGGAATCCCAACAAGGGAGACACCCAGCGGATGCAGGAGACCGTGAGGAATTTTTAGGGAACAAAACTCAACAGGCACTATGTACGAACCTAATTGGGTGCAGGCCATGGAGCAGTGAGCACCCTGCTGCTTATTCAGAACATTCCAAGAAAATGTCATTGCTGCCAAGAGACGGGAAGAATAAATGAAGTATCCAATGGTCATCTTTATAACAATTCCTCCTAGGACGACTAGGATTATTTTGAAATAGACAAGTTTTAGAGTTTTACTGAGGACTGCTGCACAAAAACGTTTGCTGTGCTCCATTCATTTAATTTCATTCCAAAAATTTGGCGGGATTCCACTAAGAAACGGCGCCAGCGACATTAACCTTTTACACGTGTCTCCCATGAAACAGAACCACTGGGGACTGGACTAGGTGCGATAAGGATACACAGTTGAGTACCTCCCGATGATAAAGGCTATTGTGTCCATAATGGAAGCAAGGCACCCTAGGGAGCCACGGCCCTTGCTGATAGTGAGAACCTCCCTCCATTTGAACACCACTTTAGACGGTTCAGTAAACAACAGTCGTCCGTCGCATAACGATACATTCCCAGATCTAAATGTCTTGTTGGGCACGAACAGGTAACAAAACAACAGGGGCACCCTTTTAACGCAGAAAGATATCGAAGATGAACGAGTTCTTTTGCTTCAAGATAGGAACAGAATGTGCGGAGTCTAGCCACGAGTCTTGAAGTGCATAACTTCTTGGAAAGGTAGCGGCTGCCAGTGCTGCCACAACCAATTAGTACCGGAAGTAGGTTCCATTCATATCATCTCGTCTTGACTGATGAATTTTGCTACTATAACTAAAGACTGATTTAAAATTGAAGTTACAGTGCTTTTTGTTGATATTTTTTAATGGCAATTATTTGTTTAGAGATACCATACTCGTTTACCTGTATGTCACACTAACGTCTGACAAATTTTGTATTGGCGAAAATTTTAAAAACCTGCACTATTTATTAAACTAGTTTCTGGAATTAAAAAAAGTGACTATATTCCATGCAGGACAAATAACCATTGAACAGTTTCTTTAGAATTCATTATGAAGAGTCAAAAAACAAACAAAAATTAAATGACCTAAATATGAGGAAAGAATATCTTACGGAGGAAGCGCGAAATAGTGAGCAGAAGCGAGAAGGCTCTGAAGATGATTTTTTGGAGCGACTCAGAACAGTGGTGAAGTGTGGGAACTTGGAGTGAATGATAGAGGTATAATAGCGTGCGGAGCTGCGCCTGCGGTATCGGTTACCGGTCACCACCATATACCCGCACACATTACAGTTGCCCTTCCCGATACTCACACGGTACCGATAAAAAAACCTCAACTTCCCTATTCCCACGATACTTGACTGTGCCAGACGACCATTCATAAACCTTGCTGCGGAGACAAGGGTTTTGGAGGTAGGGGTGAAGTGATTTGCGACAGAAGAGGAGTGTCTCCCTACTCTCCCGACCCTCTTAGTTTAGAGTGATGGAAAATTTAGTACGCGATCATAATAACAATATTCTAGAACATACAAAAATACAGTTTAATTTCGTCCGTCCCGCTTCAAACAGGGTCTCCCCATAAAGAGCCACTGATGGCTTCCAAGAGCGTAGGAAAGTACCAGATCTAGTCAGCACAGTGAAAGAAATAATGTGGATAGGAATTCAGAATGGGAACGCGGCAGAATCTTACTGTAGCGTGTGAACAAAAAACAAGAACAAAATCAAGGAACCTTCGTCACGGTTACTTCGACAGTGGGAGACTTCGTTAAGGCGACACCGCGGGAGATACAAATAAACTGAACACAGTTTGTTCACGCAACCTTTTTTCTGCGTGCTGAGGCACTGGGGTAGATAAAGATCAGATACAACAGGATTGCAGGTCATCATAATCAAAAAGCAAATAATTACTCTCTCTTCCTAAGACACAGTAGTAAAAGAATCATTCTCTGAGACCGTGGCTATTCCCACGGCCGCGCTCCGCCGGAAGTCCCCCCGCCACCGCCGCCGGTCCCCAATAGGACCACTGTCCAGGCTGAAGGCAGTGATTTGGGGTGTGAGGAAGGGGTGTCATGCCTTGTTGCTCAGGTGCCGAATAACTTACACGGTGCCTGAGCCTGTGATTCCCCCTGGCCTGCCACTCCCACCTCCTCAACCATCACTCCTAGTTCCAAATTGCTTCATGGCTCAGTGAGTTTTTAGTTGTTCAGGGGGAAGAGCAGACGAATTCGCTTTCAATTTCTTCTATTAGGGCTTTTTTTCATGTTAAGCAGTTAATAACATTAACTTAATTATTTCTGTTCTGCCAGACAATCCAAGGGATACTTAGATCATAGACGTTCGAGCGTCAAACGTATTGGGGACAAGCTGAACGGACTCTTGAGTACCTTGTATGGGACTTTGCAGTACATATTCAGACTAGATCGGATATTGTCGCTCAGAAGATAGTGCCTACCTACCCAGAATCCCTGATTCACAGTGGTTATAATAGGAACTAGGAACTGAATTAGAATTTAGAAATGCCGCAGTATGATCGGCTTGAATTATAACAATTTCAAACCTGAATCAATCAGTAAGGCACTTCAAACTTCACTTCACCCCTTTATATGAAAATATGAAAATTTAAAAACTTTAAGGAAACATGTATTGATTTAATTAAATAAGGTACTTACATCGGATCCGGAAGAAAAGGACTGTCTACAAACTGTTGATAAAATCTCTAAGAGCATGACCAGAAGACTCAAATGCGTTGCGAACCAGACCGTAGGGAAAGAACCAGATGAAGCACATCACAAACGATGCCCGGAACATCCGGTCTAACCACAGCAACCTGAAATAACAATATTTTTGTTTGTAGGTATTTTTCACGAAGGGCAAATCCAGATCAACTTCTTCGGGTGCGCCCTACCATAATCGGTTACCAGTTGAACCCCAGTGGACACGCCTCAGAGGGTCAAATTTGTTGAACCTTCCACGCCTTTAAGTTTTCAGAAGATAGTTTCTCTCTCGCTCTTTAATTATTTTCTAAAAGTCATTTTCAGGTTAGTTTCATGTAACATCAAACAATAGTGTTTATGTCAACAGCCTAAGGTGATCAATAAAAAGTTTCTCCCATGGCTTTGAACAGCATTCTCTTACCTTTTCTGATGAATGAAATCGGCCTTTGTGGGGAAAGGGGGATCACCCAAATATTTGCGGAAACCGATGGCAGAGTTCCCCGCAAACTCTCTGTGCGTTTCTTCATCTTCCGGGACATCCAGATTAAACTGGTCTCTCTCATGCTCAGGAATAACTTTCTTAAGCTCGTGATAGTTTTTAATAACAAATTTATCTGCTGTGTTTAGTAGAGGGTACAACATGACTAGAGCAATGTACAGCTTCCGATATATCCTCAACAATCTGTAAAAGAAAGGAAGCATCGGATTAAAATAATTTCCAATAGGTTTCATCTTCTCTTTTTTTGGAGGGGAAAGGGTGGGGGTAGGTTCAGGACCGTTGTTTCCTGAGGGCCCATTTTGGGATTTAATGAGAATCTTTTTTAAATTCCTGCATACTGTGTTTATGTATTAAAGGAAAAACGAGTGACTAATGATAATGATGGAGGAGAGGATAAAATGTTCGCCAGACATTCTTAGGTGCACAGAGTAGCTACATATGGCATAGCACCACCATCTTATTAAACACGGTTCGAGTAACTGCACCGTTATATCTATGTAGTGAGACGGTCTCACCGAATCTTCAGACCAGCCATTTGGAGAAGAATATCAAAGAAAATTCCCGGAAGAACGTGAAGTAAGAGATGTCCAAGCAGGAAGAGATGTGGATTGTTTATAGTAAAGAAGTGTGTATGCCATATGGCATTATACGTAGGATAACGACTTATGAGTTCAAAGCATCGTTTCTTCATCTGTCCTGTCGTCATTGGGAAGCTATTTATGTTTATCACTGGTACTTCCGCCTCTTGAGGATTCCTGGAAAAGATGTCAGTTCTATCACACAGAGTATACAGCCTCGATAGCCGAGTGGACTAAATTGTCGACTTTTGAGGAGCAGTGAGAGCCGGGTCACACCGGTTCGATCCCGATCCTACCAAAAAGTTTTTCTGCTCGGCATTCACCTCTGATATGTTCAGCATGTCAAGTGAAATGTATATCGAGGCTGTGGTGGTTCGGAACCCACCTAGAACTGTAGGTCCCCATCGTTTACTCGATGGCTGGGGAGCTGGTATTTGGTAGTGCTGCCAGCTGAGCACAATGGATAGTTCTTGAAAACGGTCTAGTTGCTGGGCTTGTCCCCCCAATCCTCAGCTAGGTATTATTTATCACACAGACCTCACGGTGTAGTGTACTTTACCGAAAACTCTTGTAAAGGGGAACGTGTACATGCATACACTTCTACATACTCCCCCAACTCCAGCACACCTCTACAAAGGTTTCGTAATAACCACTTTATTGTGGAAGGACTTCACCACAAAGCTGGGAAGTTCCAAACAACTCGATAAAGATCATTACAGGACTGACCAAACCACGACTTATCTTTTATGTACTTACCAGAGCACAGTTTCACAACTTACTTTTTAAAAACCACTTCCCGCCAAGTTGAGGCCATGCAGCAGTTAACGCAGGTGTCTACTGCTACGTATGACTTTAGGGCGTCACCGGTACCCAAATACAAACGCAGAACGCCTTTTCCGGTAGCTCCTACAATCGCCACTGGGCTGGACATATTGTCGATCCACCCGGGGACAGGTTCCTTCCATCCAGATATCACTGAAAATTGGAACAGTTAAAAAATAAAACTAAGTTTAGGGGTCAGGGTCAGCACTGAAATTCTTTGATAACTAGACCAAAAATTTGGGACCTTATTAGAGCCTAGTTTTTGCGCACATCGCCAAAAATCATTCTGCCTGAACGGCCAGGAGTAAATATAATGTTGTTTTACTGTGATAACTCTCCTATAACCGCCAAATCAGAGCAGTTCCTGAAAAAAAAAATATACATATATAGGTGCCTAACTCTCTTAAGGATACACAAAGTGTCCATTTAAATAAAGATTTCCTGGAGGGAAAATTTTTATTAGCGTAAAATACCTACTATTTAACCTAACTACATAGGAGTATACACACCTATTGCAGGTCGAGTGATAAGAACTGGTATGAATGGGGCAGCATCACTGACGACAGCTTCTGACAGATGTTTGGTGAAAATATAAGTGTTGGGCGACGCCCCCAAAATTTTCATTTCTAAAGAGGCGATAACCTCTTCAGGAGTAGTATCTACGAACTCTATCACCTTCTTCCAATCCATCTTCCGGTCGTAAATCTTCTCCTCGACTCCTTCTCTGGACATCATGTGGTCACAATTGGAGTATGCTGTTGATATGTGGTGGAACATCTATAAATAATATCAAATAATAATATATAATAATAATATGAAATTATAATCCTCCTCCAGAAACCATATGCAATGAATACTGGGGTGAAGAAGAAACACCAGAATTAATTACGGGAGTGGCACAATTAGCACTATTTTCGATTTTTCCGACGTCTTTCAAAGAAGCTACTTGAAACTTTCTATTCTCAACTATAGTTTTTATATCAGAAATTAGTTGGCTGCCTTGGGAGTGAACATTACACAGTGACCACCACTTCTTTAATATAGGTACTTATACTGCGGTTACACTTGACATAAGCTAAAGCTACGATAAGATAAATCTATTCGTGAAACCTGTTCGATAGGAGACATTATAGTACACTTTAAAGAATGGTGAAATTGAATTTCAGAACAAGACAATATACAGCGTAGTGTACAACGGCTAGTGATCATTTCAAGCCTTTGGTGGTGGGAACAGGCTTATTTACTCTCGGATATCACCCTTCCCTGTGGATACGAATTTGTCCTCCTTTATTTATGGCCACAACAGAGGTGATACAAATCAAAAACAGAGTTCTTACTAACCTTGAGATTTTTCATTCCTTTCGCCAGTTCAATCATGTCCCTTGTGGATCTTAGATTGTGATGCACTGCCTTCTTCAACGAATCATCAAACTTGACAGAGGCTGCCACGTGAAAAACTACGGTGACTTCATCTTGCAAAATAACCCGGTCCTTTTCAGATAGGGCCAGCGCAACCTCGGTAACATCCCCTCTCACTGCTACCAGTTTAGACCTTAAATCTGGATCTTGTTTTGTGAGGGATTCAAAAATCTGAAACATCCAACAATTTTGTTATGGAAACTCACTACGCCGCACCGTAGTAATGCCAACTGATCTTTTCTTAAAACGAATTACATCTAGGATCGATGAAAATAAACTTCAACAGCAGTGAACAGAGTAGTGCTAAGTCATGCCGATATGTATTATTTTACCATACTATCGGTAATCGAGATTAGTACCTATGCTTCACTAAGTAGGTTTCATAGGGGATGAAGTTCTTAGACATAAATGTAAGTAGTACAAAAGAGAAGAAAAAGGTTTCAGTGCGGGTAACCATGAGAAGGTAGATAGGTACTAACCTCTTCCTTGACGATGGCATCCAAACGTTCCTCTGGGTCCTGTCCCTTTTTCGGTCTTATAAGAACATATATGCGAGGGGTACCACACTGAAGAAGTTTAAATAGAAGAGCTTTTCCTAAAAAACCTGAACCTCCCGAAAGGAAAATAGTTTGACGTTGATACCAACTTGCGATGGATTCCGAATCCATTGGCAATACATCACCCTTCATGGTGCTCAAGTCAACGCAACTGTAGCGAATGACCGGTGCTACAATTATACTTTACCAACATGGTTTCATATCCGGTACTGACGTAACGTCCGTTTCCGTTCCGTGTTCGAGTGAAGAATTTGAACAGAGATCTTTAGTTGAATCAAAGGACACTGACTCCACAAAGCATATAATAAATCAAGTAGTATCAGTTTTTGGAATATGGGAGGTGAATAGATGTACCGAAGCAAGATGTGGCATAACTGGATTCCGTTTCTTGATATTCAAAGATCTAATACATGTAAGTCACTATCAATGTTAAAATCACACAGCACTGAATTAGTCACGAGTTCGAACAGCTTGAAAAAGACTTTAAAAGGGAAAACCCAAATGACGCCCAAGAACAATAATACGCGGCAAGCCCGATCCAACCAGCGCAATCTGAAATCAAAAGAGTACCACTCCTTTTAAAAGAGGCACAAGGATTGTACGTAGGAAGACACTGTAAATGAACACGAAAATCAGACTGGGTTCCATCAACACACATTCACCCATCAAAAAATTTTCTTCTCACATGATCGTCTACTGCTAACCTTTTTTGCTGAAGAAAGTCTTGTTTTGACGGCAATGGGGGATAACCCATCAGAATTCGTAACCCAGTTTCTCCGTCTCTAAGATATGCGACCAGTTCATCTTCTCCCTTCGGCATTTGGAGGCTGAAAATCTCTTTTTCCTCATCCGGAATGACTTTCTTCAGCTCTCCATATTTAACGGTTTCAAAAATGTCTGTTGTGTTCACAAATGGTATTAAACTAAGCTGTACTGTATATAGTTTCCGATATATTCGTGTTAGCCTAAAATGAAAGAAAAAAAATACAGGAAAACATATAAAGTTCAAACAAACGATGACAAAATGATGAATGATGCAACGACCTTCCTCAGTTCAGTGGCCAACTGGCCAAGACACTGGGCTGTCATTTCGGAGGTTCTGAGTTCAAATATTGGTAACAGAAAGTTTTATGTTGGTGAGAGGAATGCAGCATGGGTACCGCCGCTTCGGCCCCCTTAAGAGCTGCCCCTTAGGGTCACTGGGAAAGAAAGTAGGTATGTAGATTTGCTGCTGAAACACGGCACTTCTATAGTATAGTACTCTGTTTAGTCTGACTACCTAGTTGCAATTTATGTATATCTCACCGAGGTTGCGCACCAAAAACGAATTTCAGTATCCCGTCCAGGAGGAGGCCAGGTATGAAATGAAAAAGAAGATGTCCAAGAAGGAAAAGATTGAGGCTGTTTATGGTATTGAAGTATGTGTCCCACAGCGGCTGGTAAGGAGGGTTCGTTTCTAGCACTCTGAAGCATGCAGTCTTCAGCATTCCCGCAGAAATCGGACAATATTCCATGTTGTAAACGGGGATTTCAGATTTCATAACATTCCTGAAAATAAGCACAGAACGTTTCATAAAAAATGTCATCATGTTTTTATCCAACCATTTGTCGAGGACACTGTTGGATATTTAAATGTTATAATAATATGTCACTGCCGATGTCTGCTAGATTCACGCCATAAGTGACAAACGAATGACACTTGTTCGGACATGGCGAGGTACGCAAAAAACGAAGCAACTTATTTACACTTATTTGAACATTCTAATGAAGCCGAGGTCATGGTTTACCTACCCACCCAATACCACCAGGAGGAAATTTTCGAGATTCGAAGCTAGCTTCTACAGCTTACCAAACTACGCCACCTTCCAACTTACATATTATTGACCAAAGCTTCTCTCCATGTAGCTACCAAACAGCAGTTGACACAGGTGTCTACTGGGATGTAAGCTTTAGGAGCGTTTCCAGTACCCAAGAAGAGCCGGAGGACGCCCTTCCCGGAAGCTCCAATCATAGCTACAGGACTGGACAAGTTGTCAAGCCACCCCGGAATAGGCTCTCTCCAACCGCTAATCACTGCAAGAGTAAATAAATATTAAAATCAGGCATGTTATATTAATGAATACAAGGTTGAATAAACAGAAGCTCCAGGACAATATATTTATTTGTTCTGCCTTTTTAAAGTCAGAAAATAGACCCGAGTCAATAAAGAACTAGTCAAAAATTACTCGATCGTAAAACCACTAAGTATAAATTAACTTGTAATAACCAACAGAATCCTCACAGAAGTTTCATGGTCAGATTATTTATACTGAATAGACAAACCTACGGGAGGCCGCGTCACAATTACTGGTATTGAGTGGGCAGCATCCTCTACCACAGCTTCCGCCAGGTGTTTGGTGAAAATGTAAGTGTTGGGTGACGCACCCAGGATTTTCGATTCAATGGAATCAATAACCTCATCAGGAGTGGAGTCCACAAAGTCAATCAACTTCCTCCAATCAATCTTTCGTTCGTAAATCTTCTCCTCTACGCCCTTACCGCTTGCAGACATCATTTTATCACAGTTCGAATAGGCTGTTGATACATGTTGGAACATCTTAAAAAAAAAAATCGGCTTTAGTAGGTGTTACGGCTATATTCCGTACACTGTACACATGTAGTAAGAACTTAGGATAGATACTGTCAGTACCTCATTTGTAATACTCTAATAGCTTTAGCCGTAGGTAGTACGATATATCCAGCCAAAAGTCTATAGTCTACACACACACACAAAAAACTCTATCAATAAGTACCTAATGCATTGGACAAGAAATATCATTTTGATTAAATGAGTAATTTTCACAGTAATTGCTAAAAAGCTAACCTTGAGATATTTCATTCCTTTTGCGAGTTCCACCATGTCCCGTGTGGATCTCAAGTTATGATGCATGGCCTTCTTCAATGGATCATCAAACTTTACAGATGCTGCTACATGGAAAACTAAGGTCACCTCATCTTGCAGGCGACTGCGATCCTGCTCTGAAAGAGCCAGACCAATTTCGGTCACATCTCCCCCCACTGCAACCACTTTTGATCGGAAGCCAGGGTCCTTCGTCGCAAGAACTTCAAATATCTAAGGAACAACACATTAAATTAAAATTGATTTATTAATTTCTAAAGATGCAATTTTTCTGCTTTTCAGAACTAACAAATTTCCACCACATCATTTTGGTGTTACCTACGTTACCAGCTGTAAGGGTCAACTATAACTCCAAAACCTCATCTAGCATGATCTGATCAACCTGCAGGTTTTACAAGTTGGAGGAAGAATCTCCGATCCACCTCCTTCTTAACTGCGGGACCGTAGCTTGGAGAAGAGCCAGGTGCTTCAACCAGGTACCTTCAACCAACCTGCTACAGGAAGATGATATCCCGTCTCTGCACCCAAGAGAGATCCTCAACTTCTTCAGAGAATTAGGACTGGGTGGCGAGCTCTAAAGCTGGCTTCAGAGCTGTAGTAGGGGAGCACAATGGATCACCCTTTGGTCGCTATGCGTAACCCCCCCCCCAAAAATGATCTGATCAGTCACTCACCGGTTCATTCAAGACGTCTTCCAACCTCAGCTGAGGACTTCGTCCTTTCTTCGAGCGTATGAGCACATATATACGTGGAACACCGCACTGGAGCAGCTTAAAAAGGAAAGCCTTACCAAGGAAGCCAGAGCCCCCCGATATGAAGACTATTTGTTGTTTGTACCAATCAGAAATAGACTGGGTAAGATCTGTGTTATTTGCACTAGAGTTATCCATGACGGAGTCTTGGTGGCCACTAAGTTGCTTTCAAGATTAGTATAACAACTCAACTTCCGCTATCGGTGTTCACCCTTGACACTGCATCCGTTTTACTGTGAAGTCTGTAGCGGGATTTTAAAAACAAACCTTGGTCAGGGACTAAAGAAAGTATTTGTCTAGATGAAATCAAACATCGCGAATCCTACTTTAGAAGATTTTGAGCGAAGAACCTCCTATTAAACAAAGGATAATATTTGTACAAGAGTACTTTATGTCATATGTCCACCGAGTTAAAAAAGCTAGGATAGTAAATGGCATCAATTTCAAAAAGATGATGGTACGAAAAAAAACCATCAAACTGAGTGACAAGTCAGAATCAGGACTCAGCCACAAAGTACTGCGCTTATTTTGTTTTTAATTCAATTTTTTTCTATACTGAACCCTGCTCACTCCCACTGTTACCGCCGGTTATGTACATATTATACACGTTATAAGTTATAATAGTAAAACTTCACTTCACTTGGAACCATTTCAAGGAAAACATCACACTTCGGTGTTATCAATTTTCAACCTGAAAAGAAAACAAAAATGTATGACGATATGCTGAAATTTACATTAACTGAAGAGAAATGTGTTTCCTGATGCTACTAGGTTCAAAAGGTTCCATTTTCCCTGAAGTCCTCTCAGTTTGCCCAAAAGCTAATGTTCAACTAACCTTCAATTCATGAAATCAAAATTGGAGACATCCTCGAATTGCTGTTGTTGATTGGGCTGGCCTGGTCGCATGGTGTTCATGCCAAGCATTTGTTGCCTATAAGGCGTCTGCTGTTGCTGAAGGAGGTGCCTCAGTCCAGGGTTGGGGCCCATTTGAGGCCTCACCATACGCTGTTGCTGGCCAAGTTGCCCTTGTTGGGGTTGTTGCTGTTGCTGTTGTTGCATCTGCTGCGGCGCCATTTGCCGCTGTTGCATTTGTTGCAGCTGAGCCCGCAGTTGATTCTTTTGCTCTTGCTGTCGAAGAAGAAATATGTCGAAGACGTTAGGACACCCGTGCATGTTCTCGTCCACGTCTGATTAGAACGAACAGTACCAACCTAAGTACTTTTTACTGAAAAAACGTGCGTCAGATTTTCGATATTTTTTCGAATGAAATTGACGACTGAGGTTATCAACCTCAGGTTCTGAACATTTCTTTTTGTGGTAATAGGGCTAGGCTCAACTAAGAGGACTGTCAAATCACTCATAAATAGTTCAGTAAGTGAACGAACCTCCATTTGAGCCTGATAATTGATTTCTTGCTGTTGAGCCTGCTCCAGATTTTGTTGCAGTTGTTGTATTTTCATGTGGCTGATAATCTGAAAGAAAATGGCAGTATAAAGTAACACAAGTAAAAAAAGTCTTTCATTTTTTTTGTCGTACACTTTTCTTGAAAAAAGTGGCTGTCATAGTTTATGTGTGCAGACTGTGATAGCAGCATTTTGCACGTATTGCAAGTACGAGTATATGGAAATTATGAGTTACTCAAGTTACCAGAATTTCCATAATGCTACCTACCTCAAGTTGCGATTTATACTGCATTTCTTGCTGTTGCGCCGCTTCCAAGGTCTGTTGCAACTGTTGTATTTTGGCCAGGTTGTGCTGCCTTGCAGCTTCGATCTGATGGTTGAATGGGGGTCTGGCGGGTCCGCCCATCATTGGAGACCCCCGGCCTTGCCCTGCAGGCCCAGGGTTCTGACCCATTCCTTGCACTCCCCCCATCACTCCTTCAGGTGGCTGAATAACAAAACAAATTTCTGATTTTGACAATTTAAAAATTTCAGAACGCTTATTTAGAGCGGCAAACAATTCGCTTACCTACATTAGTTCCCACAGTTCTTCCCAGGACGCTGCTAAATATGTGTTATTTTTTCAGAATGAAAACTATCCAACAGTTTGGAAAGGTGTCAACCCTTTGCTCTCCATACTTCATGGAGTAAGGAGCTTTCATTCGCATACTTGGCCAGTTTTAAAAAACTACCTCTCAGTGTAAAATAATAACCTGTGAGATCTGGCCCCCTCCCATTGTCATGGTGTTGGTCTGTGACATAATGACGCCACTTTGGCTGGACGAAACGCCGTCCGTTGAAATTGGCGGAGTACCGGACGCCTGCGCTTGCGACGTGGGCACCTGCGAAGAGGAAACATTCATTACTATATTCTTTGAAAACCGAATTTCCGGGGTGACTCACTCTTGTCACAATATTGCTGTGCACGGTTTTTCTTTTTCTTTTAAGAGACTTCAGTTAAGGAAAAGAGAACGACATTAACCTGATTCTGACGGATAAGAGCCTGTGAGTTCTTCTGTGCTTGAATAACTTTGCGCAGCCGGTCCACGAAGGCCACCTGGTCGTTTGGAATGAATCCGAGGTAGGCCCTCTTCTCCACAGTGTATAACAGAATCAGCACCTTAATATCGCATGTGGTTGGACTGGGGACTGATGTGAAGTGAACACAGCCAGCCTATAATCAAGAGAAATGTCTAGCTTAGTACTTAAATATTAGATGGTTCAAAGGCAGACCTTCGACGATGGATGTCTGAGCGTATATTACCAGACAGCGGTAGCCTATTCGCCTCCAAAGTAAAAGTCTGATAATCAACTTCTTAACAGCTCTCCGAAGGCAGATTATTACGAAAATAGAAGTAGTTTAGTTTTGTTTTAGTTTCAAATTAATCAGATAGAATTTCCTTAGTTTGGACACGCCTATTCCGACATTTCTCTCGTAGCTAAACTACTACCTCAGATTTCCGAAATCGGTTTAAGAACAGTGGATGCTAGTGAACTATGTCCCTAGTTTGCCCGATTAAAAGTTTTGGGCATTACTATACTGTCAAAATGGACTCCCAAATGAATGCAATCCGTCAAAGGGTACGCACATTATTGAACAGTTTCTTTCCTAATTTTCGTTTTCTTCTACTCACAAATCCAGAGCTCATAACGCGTGTCAGGGACTCGAGGGCCTCACATGGCTGCGGATGAAAAAGGACGGACGTAGAGTTCTTCAGGTAGGCTCCTCCGATATTTCCGATAAGTTGTTTTGGCATCAGCTGCATTATCAGCTTCTGCGGCCAAGAATCTGCTTTCCTGTTAGAATCAAATTAAAATATGAAATATTAAAATACAAATATGAGGCCGGTAAGAAGATCTACCGGGAACACTATTATTGTAACACTTCTATTATGATTCCCATTACCATTCTCATACATTTGCTCCGAGAACAAATGCGAAGGGATTCCTGAATGGATGCAATAATTTTTACATATTAAAAATTATTACCTATTTTTTCAGTTTACGAAAAGTACCTTCTCTTCTATATACTCTTTACTTTACTGAGGACTGAATATTTACTTACAAGTCAGGTTCCCCTTCCTTGGGCGTAGCAGACACCTGGCATGGGACCTGCTTTGTAATTTTTTGGTTTTCATTGGGAGCTTTGCCTTTTTCATTCCACTCAAGCACTCCTTGCCAAATGGTATGCCGCTCCCGCACTACCATGCCACCTGGCGGTCCGGCACCACTCTGCAACGGTAATTACTAATTATTATTGCCGAACAACCTTCGATACTCTACTGGTTACAGCCAGTGTGTCACAGTAAGCTGCATTCTGCACAACTGCACCGAGAATATGTAAATGGAAAGCTCAGTTAGTCACAGATAAAAGCGGAACGTTACCTGCTGCTGTTGTGTAGGTTGCCCCATAGCAGGGTTGTTCTGTTGCCCCGGCTGTCCCTGCCCTGCCTGTTGTCCTTGCTGCTGTGGTTGCTGCATCTGCTGCTGTTGGGGTCCTCCACCAGCCCCGGGGTTCTGAGGGCCCCCTCCAGTAGGGGCCTGGCCACCAGGACCCTGACCCTGCCCCTGCTGAGACTGTTGCTGCATCATCCCTCCAGGGTTAACCATTACACCCTAAAATATTTTTTATTTTTGAGAGAGAACTCAAGTGAGTGTCCATATGGTCCGTCTCAGGGAAGAAAAAAATAGTAGTTGCAGCACTTTTTTACTCACGGCTATGGGTGTCCTAGGCCCCTGAGCATTGGTGGCTGTTTATCACCATTTTTGGTGCAATAAAGTGCAAAGAATTTCAATTCACTCGAAACTGTAAGAACATGAAAAAATCGAGATTTAATCCTACCTGCTGATTAATACTCTGTTGCTGTCCCATGGGCATATTCTGTCCAATCATCCCCATACCAGGCTGTCCACCCATTCCCATCCCAGCCATTCTCATCTGCTGCTGTTGCTGAGCTTGCTGTTGCTGCATGGGGCTCATTTGCTGGTTCAACTGGGGCCCTAGAAAAATATCATGGGTACTCGCATAAAAGTGCTGAATCAAAACCTTAAATAAAACTGATAATTTAACGTTGTAAAGGGATAGCCCCTGCAGTCTTTGGATTAAGCAATGGGCACGAATGTGGATATTGGATAAGGGTGCCTCAATTTCCAGGTCGTGTTGGTTATTTGGAAAGGTAACACATCAGTGATGCAGAACATTTTATGCTATGGTCCTTGTCTGTATGATTATAATGTGTTAAATCTCAACCAAGCCCAACTGGTTCCGATCATACTCAAATAACTATTATAAAATACATTAGAACTAAAAACAATATCCAACAGCATTTTTGGCAAGCATTCTGGTCCTTTGCTCTTCGAAATTAAAGAGGGAATATCCTATAGAAAACAGCGTACCTTCCATACGATGAGGCGGGAATTGAGTGGACGGAGGTTGCGTGAGTTGTGCGATTAAAGCAGAGCCCTGCGTCTGCCCACCGGGCCCCATAAAGCCTGAGCGCTGTTGCTGCAGAGGCGGTGGAGCCATCGGCCAACGAACGCCTTGCGGGCGCATGGCACCAGCTGGATACCCCGGCGGACCACCACCCGGGAATGGGCGCCCTGGAATGGGCGCAGTTTGCTGCTGTTGCTGAGGAGATGGGGGCGGCGCTATCACCTAATAAGACAAAAATAATTTAAGGTAATAAAATCAACTGTTGATAAGAGGCCTTAACAAAACCAGTAAAATTTAGCAAGTTGAGACGGGTAAGCTTGGTTATTGTAGGGGCACCTACAATAGCACTTATACCCCCCTTGATTTAATTCACACCACTCAAAGTCACTGTAACAACTGTAACAGACACACACCTGACCCTCCAGTGACTTCTTATACGAGCATAATTTAATATTACTCCCCCATAGCACTTATTTTGTAAGAAACTAACTCGAGGTTGCAATATTTTTAAAAAAACCGGTACCTGATTAGTCTGCTGCGGTGGGCGGTACCCCGGGGGCTGTGCAGGCGACCCCACATTGGAAATCGGGCTCGGAAGGGAAGGAATGGGCAGAGAAGGAGTAGGGCTTAAGGGCCTTTCCTTCAGACTGAAACCTCGTAGAAGTACGAGATGGCGCGGGTCCTTTGCGTAGTTCTTGTTCTGACATTGAGCCAGGTCTCCTCCGGCTTTTTCGAACAGTTTGAACATGGCTGGGATTTTTCTCGGCGATAAAATAGAGAGGTTGATGTTGCGCTGGAAGTTAAAGGGTGACTAGTGACCGATCTCAAAGCATTAACTGCACCTGGTTATATACAGGAGTGGGAGAACAGTGATAACATGAGGCGTAGATACTTCTTTTTTTTTTAAATACTGATGTATGTTTCACTATCCAACTGAATCATCAATCTGATCTGCGACCCTGGATACTATAGATCCTAGGTTCGAATCTCAGCAGCAGTAAATTTTCTACTGCAGCAGATACTGAAACTAATCAGCGGGTTGGACCAACCAAAACCTGTTCCGTCAGGCCACTCAGACACAACTAGTTAATTGAAGTGTACAGAAAACTAGAATAAGTTAGCAGAGTAAATGAAATGCCAGCCTTTCAAATTATTTAATTTTTCCAGGACTAACCTCATTTAGCAATGCCGCTAACTGATCGGTAGTGTGCCCCAAGTAGGCGGAAGACTCCATAACTGGCATGAGATAGGGCGGCGAATTGCAGACTAGAACGCAATGTTTCTGTGTCAGGATGTTCGTCCCTTCTCTCTTCAGCTGCAAATCCTCGAATGCCTGCAGAGCGGTTGCCAAACCTTCCGCAATATTTCCATGACTCTCACCTTTTCCTCCAATGAGTCTAAAAGAAAACAAAATAACAACAAACTAAAAGCAAGTTTCGTAGCTCTATTGTGGTCGAATTCTAGTATGAAAAAAACTGCACTAATAACTGTAAAATAGTCTCCAGTGAGGTAGCATACGAAGTTGCAACTTTTTCACTTACTCTAATTTGTCAAGTGTAGTAAGAAGACGCTGAGGACTGCTGTAGGGGCCGTAACAATCGCTGCTGGCTCGCGGCATGATGTCGGCAGCATGATACACGACCAAGCCATACAAAGTACTCGTGCTCTGAAAAAGTAACAACATGTTTAATGTCAACAGAAAAAATGTATGCGCCTACTTATTTATAAGTACCTATATAAATAAAACTCTTTCATACCACTTGTAGTAAACTCGTTTAATGTTGAATGCCCCCCTCGGTGTTAAAACTTGGTACTCCATCGGTGCTTTGGACTGGACATATAAATGTAAAGGAACGGTCTTGAATTGGCATTTATGCCCTCATACTTTTAAAGGGAAAGAATCTTGATAGAAGCGGTTGTCATAATTTCACAAGATTTCAGAGGTGGAGAACATGCTATGGTTCACAACATACCTCACAAACATAGTCTCGATCCTCTATGGTTCCCTGGCTAAAGAACTCCAGTGTGGGTATAAGATAGTTAGTCTTGAGATCATTTAGGTATGCCCCGTTGATGGCAGTCCCTTCTATCACGAACATGATATCCGCTTGAACACCGTGCTCTCCCATAGCGACCATTGTTTTCAAAAGTCTTCAGCTGGAAATTTTTAAAAAGTAAGTTACCTACCTGGTTGTTAAATAACTTATTAAATATATTATCACATTGGGTCGGGGGATTCTAAAAATTGAAATTTTTCACAATAAAGCTTAGTATTTCATACGGGCAAGGAAGTAGGTACTATTTATTTAGAGCAAACCATCATAACAATCAAGTTGTTCTAAGACTCCATACAAATGTTAGGTTCACTTACGAATAATAATTTTCTGATGGAAAAATGATTTTACCCATAGCACTTACATGTTTCACCACTTCATATCATGAGGGCCCTCTAAATAGCGAATATTCCCTACTTTAGCGTTTGAGCGTTGCAAATAATTTGTGTCTTGTTTGTTTACAACTTTCCAAGTTTACATTTCAACTGGCTAACTAATTTTAGCAAAGTTGCTAAAAGTCACACAAAATGAAAAACTTCACTGAAAATAATTTTTTGAATATAAAATATTAATAAAAATATGTAATTTTTGTTGTATTTTTTAACTAAAATAAATTAAAAATATTTTTTATATTTTGGTTTGTAATGTTATCCAAAATTGACAACAAGACACAAATATGGCGGAAGTAAAACCTAGTAAGGATGAAATTCAAGCAATTTTTAAAAAACTACGGGCTATGCCCACAAATAAGGTAACTAAAAATACAATAAATAGATATTAGATTTCTATTTAAACTAATTTTTTCAGAAGTATGCCATGTTTTGCTGAAGTGATTGAGTGTCGTGTCCGAAAGTAGGTATGACGAGACCTTGCCCTATGAGCCCGTGTGATTACTGAACTGTTATTATAAAACAAATTGACATAACCTGGTCAGATGACCCACTGGTCCATATGTGACTCACAAAGTGGGGGCAGATGTAACACCACACTCACAAAACCTCGTATTTATTAATGATCTTGGTACCTAATATGCCACATTTTCAGCCCAAGGTGTGCACTCATGTTCGACAATACATTTACGTCCTCGGAGAGGTCATTCCGCATAATATGGAACTTTGGAGCAACTGTGTACCCACCATAGCAACATCCCAACCGCAATATCCCAGTTCATTCACAGTTAGCAACGTTCTTATTAAATACAAATTGAGGTTATGGCACCCATTAGAAACGAGGTTTGCGTCGTCTATAGCAAGACGGCTGAAAATTTCAATGGAGTGAATGGTTATTACCCACCTCTACTAATTACCTAATGGTATATCTTCTCATCTTTCAGTATGAAATGCTTTTTTTTGACAGGTCTGTTTTGACTGCGATGCCAAGAACCCAACATGGGCGACCGTGACGTATGGTGTATTCATATGTATCGACTGCTCAGCAGTGCATCGGAGCCTGGGCGTTCATCTCACATTTGTGCGGTCCACTCAGCTGGATACAAACTGGACGTGGCTACAGTTGCGTCAGATGCAACTCGGCGGCAATGCTTGTGCAGTAAGAGCTACTTTTAATTAGTTAATTTTTATTCATTACAAGTTGGGGGCGCGAATGACGTCCCTATCGTCCCTGCGCCGTAAAACGCGACACAACAGCAAGTTGGTTGGCTGCCTCTAAATACCCGTAAATCCGATCATCCTAATAAGCACTTGGTTACTTAAACTAAGCAGTTGTTGCATATTTGTGTTTCCAGTCCGTATTCTTCCGTCAGCACAACTGCGTGACAACCGACGCTCAGCAAAAATATACCTCACGAGCTGCCCAGCTTTATAAAGATAAACTCTATCAGATGGCTGTGTCTGCGATGCGCATCCATGGAACTGAGGTGCATATTAGTTCAGATGCTGAAATTAGTTATAGTCTTGCAAATCAGAGTCCTGACTCACCTCACAAGGGCTTGATTCTTATTCAAAAGCTGTATTGCATCGCATACTTATCATGTAGGGTCCCGTGTATGTGAAATTTTCCTTAGCCGCAGACTGATAAGCTACATGCGTAACCCACGTGGTTGGAGATGGTGCTGTATCTTGATAGCCATAAAGTTAGATGAACCAATTGACTCATACTTTATCTGAAATGGGAGTTACTTCACTACCAATTTTATAAATAACAGAAATACCTTGTGAAAATTAGGACCTAGTTTCCTCAGCTAGGATTTCACAAATCACTCGACTGGTCCATCCTCAGGTCAGTAGTTTGTGATGTTTTAAAGATTATATTTCTGAAAAGAAAAAAAAACCATAGATTCCTTGGAAAGATGCCATTGAAACCTTTCTGGTGCCATCGTGCCACTGGTATTTTAGCCTTTTCAGATCTCTTGCTCATAATAACAGTTTCTCAAACTTACAGTTGCATTTGGAGGCAACTCATGAAAAGCAGGAGGACTCACGCAAAGAAGTAGACTTTTTTGAAGAACACTCGTCATTCCCAAGCTTCCAGTCGGAGAGACCAGCGGATGATTTCGAGTACCACAGGCCGCAGAACGTCCCGGCTGCTGCGGCTGTGACCGGCGCCGCCGCCCTCAGTGGTAAAGGACCCTCCGTTGACCTCAGCGCCCCCGCTGCCTTTGCTGGCGAAAGAAAGTCAATCATTGGTGGGAGAAAACCGCCAGCCAAAAAATCAGGTGTAAGTTAATATTTATTGATAGAGCCAAAATAACTGAGCCTCTAAGGGGCTTCAGTGTTCAATTTGATTAGAATTAAAATCAGAATAACTGATTCATGTCTTAAATGGGTTTCAGATGGGTGGTAAGAAAGCTGGGCTAGGAGCGCAGCGCGTGCAGACCAACTTTGCCGACCTGGAGAAGCAAGCAGAGATGATCGATCAGCGAAAAGAGAGGCAGGTCGAGGAGAAAAAGATGGTAACTGAAGAAGAAGAGCAAGAGCAGATGGTGTCGATGAGATTGGCGTACCAGGACCTGAGCGTGGAACGGCAAGAAGAGGAGCAGCGCCTACAGCGCAGTGACCCAAAAAAAGCTCAACAGTTCGAGCGACTGGGCATGGGTGCCGCTCAAAAATCGTACGTCTGGTTTTGGCTTCTCGTACATCACATTTATAGGCCGGAGGGTAGATCCTTGGTGGTGTGCTTCGTAAGCAAAAAGAGAAAGCGTAAACAAATCTTTAGGTGATATTTGCTCTGATACTGCAGGATATAGCAAAAGTGAAATAATTTTGAGTTTTGAGGCCCTTGAGTTTAGTTTAAGGCGCCCTAATCGATGACGATGCAACTCAGCGCGGCCGCAAGGAGCGACTATGAACCTATAATGAGCCTGAGCGCGTAAGCCTGACTTCTTATGGCTGAACTAACTAGCCAGGTGAATTCAGCTTACTGTGCACTTTCTTATCTCATCCCAGTCCCGTGTAAGCGACGCCACTTTTCAATACTCAATCTTTCATCGTCACCAGGTGCCAGGTACCAGGATGATTCTGGAGTTCATCTTTGCACCCACGTTTTTTTTCATGGGCGTAGTAGGACCGAAAACCTGGGGGGGGGGGTATGCTCCACAGACCTTCTCCTCACCGGGGGGGGGGGGGGGGGGGGGGGGAGGGGTAGGAATGGCTTTATGTGACGTAATGTGTAGTTTAGAAAAATCCTGGATGGGGGGGGGTTTAGGGTCACGGGGAGGGGAGGGGGGGTGTTTCGCCTATATTTTTTGGTTTCACATTGGCCTTACCATGTTAATTTTCCGGTCATGGGGGGGGGGGGTTTAACGCCCTAACCCCCACCCCCCTCCCGCGGATACAACTATGATGCCTCCTTCATGCCTACCAGCCCACACACGGCTATGGTTCCTAGATGACCATGAGAAGCAACCAAGAACGTATTCAGAAATACCTATACACACCTAGGACGTTCCCCCCTCCTCCTCCGAAATTTGAGAAAATGAGAAAAGGGTAAAAGGGGTGTAGGTACCTATATTAAAATATAGTTTTGAAGGAGCCGACGTAGAGCCGTTATGGGTCTTCCCACGATGGTTTTCAAAACAGGTGTCCATGACCAGACCCAAAACGGGAGGGTTTTAGCAAACCTGTGTTAGCAGTTTCTTATCACCTTTACCTAATGCCAGTTCTCAGTAATAGGTACTGATGCTCTGGAACTCTGCCAGGACCGCGCAACCTGTGGAGTACGTCCTACCGTTCATCGAGTAGCTCAAATTCGGTATGTAGGTACCTACCTAGTGCGTCTGGAGATATTTTTGCGTTTTGTGAAACCATTTGGAGGTGGGCCAAAAACTTGGGCCAATCTTGGCCCTCAGTGCCCTCACACCCACAAAAAAAAACCGAGTATAGGTAAGTAATATGAAAATGAGTGAAGAAAGCAAGAAATGAATTTTAGCTTTTCCTATATATTTTAGGAAATTTATCCTCACATTGCGACAGAATGGGTTTACTACTTCAGGTTGATAATAACAAAATATAGTGCCTCTCAGCGGCCGAGTGGTCAAGGGGTCCGCTTTGTGTCCTGAGAGGTCCGGGTTCGAATCCCGGCGGAACGGAAAAAATTTTCCGCTTCCGACATGGATGTATTGGCTTCGGCCCACTCCTAAACTGGCCTCGGCCCACTCATATTCGGCTTCGGCCACTTCGTCTTCGGCTTCGATAAAAAAAATATAAAAAAAAAAAAAAAAAAAAATCTAACAAACCAACTCATTGGCGTATTTATGTTCCCTGAACGTCGCGCGTTAAAAAAAAAAAAAAAATGAACACCTCATTCTCCTCAGCAGCCGAGCGGAGACCACTAAGGTCCGAGTTCAAATCCAAGCGTAAGAAAAAAATTCCGGAATTTTTGAGTTATCAAAATTTATCACAAAATTTATCCAGATATTTACATAAGGTACCTAAATACCGAATTTGAGAAAAATCGGATGAATGGTGTGACGTACTGGCGCGCGACAGAGTGGCGTATGTACGTACGTCTGACGGACATCTTTTAAAAACCTTTTTTTTTGACTCGGGGAACCTCCAGGATCATATGGGACGATCATGACGTTTTGAAAATTCAACCCCCCATCCATGGGCGTAGCAGGATCCCCCCCCCCCCCCCCTACCCCTCTCCCGGGAATTCTCCTCATGCATGGCTTTATGTGACGTTATGTGTAGGCCAGAAAAATCCTGGGGCCAGCTAAACGGTATCTGGGGGGCTAAGCCCCCCCCCCCCCCCCGTCTACGGCTATGCCCCCTCCCCTGCCTAAACGGTGCGTCGGACGAAAAACTTTTCAGACAAAAGTTGTAGGTAATACTGAGGCAAATCTATATAAAAAAAGAACTCGATACCACCCCTAGGGCACAAGTTATGAATTTTTTTCGCCAACCCCTGTTTTTTCACCCTTATTCAATCATGAAGGGTGGGATCAAAAAACGTTACAAGAAAAGTGGTAGGTAGTATTTACTGTTCACAGCTTGTTCTCAAGAAAGTGAAATATATCATATATATAGGTACAATTAGGTAAACTTTTGAGCTGATGGTGGTTTTGGAATACAGCAGGGATCATGAAACGAAGACCTGTGAAGAAAGTTTTCAAAAGTGAGACTACTGGTAGGTACGACTACCTAACAATAGGTAGATTTCAAAGAAAAATCTAAAATCAAAATGCAAAAAAAAATAGTCTCTTTCTAAGAAATTGGAAGTAAAAACAACAATGGCATCTTGTTATCTTTCATTGGAAATAAACAACGTAGGTGAAGTCTTCAATAAGAAGGAGTCTGCGAAGTGCGGTAATTGTGGAGTACGGTGAACGCAATGTGTGCGTCTCCTAGGGCAGCTGGTCGGGTACTAATCGCATCAAGCCGTGCACTGGCTTTTTATGGCTGTTTTGCGATTTTTGCATGTTTTCAAACAGCCATATTTTTTGTTCCACAGGGAAATTGAAAAAACGGCTTCGATATAGTTCTACCTGCAACCTTCTTGTTTACAATTCCGATAATCTCAATGTCTTCAGTTTAGTCGTATTGAGGCACGGCGTTTTTTTGTGAACAGTGTTTTGCAGCTCTTCTTTTTGGAAAAAAAAATTTTTGTTAGAAAACCAAAAGGAAATTCAAAAATCGGCTGCAATATAGTTCTAGATATTTATTCAATCTACCTTCGTGTGAAATTTCAAGAAGAAACGTTCAGTAGAAACCACGACAGACGTTTCGAAAGTCGCAATGTTAATTCAAATGGGGACAGTGCAACCTTAACCACTTTGTTTTTTTTAGTGGTTTTAGTCACTCAGCGTTGAGTGATATGAAGACCATTGAACAGGAGTCGCCCGTAAAATCAACAATGGAAAAATTTTCGAAGTACGACCTTGACGATGAATATTTTGGAGAGCTCGCCATGGAAGAAATCCGATCCTTAACCCGCATCCAGAGGACGAAAGAAGTCGCCGAAAGTGTTTTCCCGTAAGTTTTTCTTCTTATTTCTGTTCTGCAGCTATCCCGATATTTACGAGTAGTATCCTGACAGTGTTTGTGTTTTTCAGTGAAATGATAGGAAAGAGAGACGGCGAGCTGGATGAAATGAAGAGTATGATGAGACATGCCAAGCACTTCGGGCTGATTGTGGAAAATGATCGCTTTGAAGGGCCTTCTGAAAAAAAATCCTCAATCCCGTAAGTAGTGTTTCTTTTGGTAATTAAGTTGGCATTCATCCAGTTATTTTCACCTGAAGTAGAATACTGTATCGTATTTTTCATGGAAATTTTCTTAGAATGCCCTGTGTAGGCTCTGTACAGAGTCCTCTTAGACGTGTAAAAAATCCACCCCTTAGTGTTATTTTTGTACTTAGATCAAGCAAAAGTTGGTACGATGGGATGGCGAAAGAAAGCAAGCTCCGTCGAGACCCTGCGCCAGCCTCTGCATCTGGCCCTATCGGGGATGACGCGCAGAAAAAGTTCGGCAACGCCAAAGCCATTTCGTCAGATCAATTCTTCGGGCAGAGGGATGATAACAATGTAAGCTTTTCACCCCCAGTAAGGCCTCCAACCAATCTGATCTGAAGCAGGGGAGATCAGTGCTTTCAGTTTAAATAAGCACGGTAGTAATTACCTCTGGCATATCATCCAAATAAGCACGGTAGTACTTACCTCTGGCATGTCATCCAAAAATGCATTAAATGCTTTTACAAGGAATAAACAAAAGAGACTAAATTATACTGTAGAAAACAAACAAACCGCCTGTTAATTTTTCTACTTTCATTTATAGTATGAACGGAAGGCCAATTTATCACGGTTTGAAGGCTCCACTAGCATCAGCTCCTCAGACTACTTCCAAGACGGCCGTGGAGGTGGCGCTGGTGGCGGCAGTCGGTCCAACTATGGGCCCGGCATCACTTCGTCCATCAGCGCCCCTGACTTGGACGAGGTTAAGGAAAGCGTTCGGCAGGGCGTGACGAAAGTAGCGGGGAGGATCAGCTCCCTTGCAAATGGAGTCATCAACTCCATACAGGTGTGCTGTTAAGAGATGAACCTGAGCTCAGTAGTTTTTTTCAGTCCAAAGCCAGAAGAAGCCAAGTGGACATTTTTTTATCACTACACTATGACTGGCTTCGAATCCAGTGAGTCCAGTGTTTGACCTCAATGTTTGACATCAAACCAGTATCCTCGATAGGATTGTACAAGTGCCACTTGCACGTTACAACTAACTTATTTACTTCTTTCTTTTACTTCGTAGGATCGATACGGGTACTGATGACAACTTTCAGTCTGCTGCGAATCTTGACATCATCCACGTCAAGCCTTGCGTGCTGCAGCAACCTTCCGCTTCCACTCTTCCTACGCGGTAATCCTTTCTAGTTTGTTATTTGTTGACACTCTTTAGGTTCGACTCTGGGTGGGCTCGACGATCTTCGAATATAATTGAAGATTACTGAAGTGTTTACCTTTGTTGGACTAATGCTTAACCGATGATCGTCGTACCAACCCAAACTAGTTTTGATATTAGACATGGTGAACGGTGGTGAACAGATGACGATGAGAGGTTGCTACGGTGTAAAGGTCTGATTGTTTTAGGACGAATTAGAGTTTCGATTAGAATTTAGAAATGATTAAGAAACGCCATACTGTGATTGGTTAAGATTTACAATTGTAGTCAGTGTTAGTTGTGATCTGATAATTCGTCCTATATCCAGCCTAATAAGATCACGCATTTATAGGCTTTATTTCCAGTGATTCATATTTTATTTTAAGTCAGATTTGTCATTTGAACGAAGAGAAGCGACCCTTATTATTTTGGTGAAACCGGTGTCGATTTTCAAGTCACTGATGCCGTGGTCCTTGAAAAAATTCAGTGCACCTTGTCAGACTCGAAAAGGGAAAAGTTCTGATGAAAAAACTTACTAACTTCTAGCTGTTTTTTCGGCCCGCTTTTTGAAAATATTTTGATGAAGTACACGTACCTATGCCATAAAACGTACAAAAACTTAATTGAGGGGAAAGAGAAGTTCCATAGTTCCATGTTAAATTTGAGCACATAGAGTGGCGTCTTTTCCTTCATCTAGTATTGTTGGCAATCAGGTTTATTCCTTTTAAATAACTTGTAGGTCGTGACATAATTTAGGTAATTATAAAACTACTTTTTGGGGAAATAATTTGATATTTTCCTAACTTCCTTTCTCGGCGTTGCATTTCCTCTTAAAACGATACATTTGATGAGAAAATACTTTTTTATGAAGAGGTGTAATCCGGAATAAGAAGGCACCAAGCAATAGCATAGTAGGTAGTATTTTCACTCATATGGTAAAAGTTAAAAACCAAAAAATATGGTTTCAAAAAGGGGAAGGTTGTTTTTCATCCTCATGTCCATCAATTTTCCAAAATATTGGAACAGCGGCCGCAAAGCAGGATGAGCAGATTGTTGGGTACGGTGGACAGGGAAACTCTAACGCGGTGAGTTATGTAACGCCAACCCATGTATTATTTCGATAACGTATACCACCGAATATTGCTTACTAAATGTTATTTATGGTCGCCTGTCCCGCGACGCCCCACCTCCCCTTCCTGCCATATCTGCCCCAACATAAATTTCCCTGATTTTTCTCCCTTTTATAATATTTACCCGGTCCTAGTGTCATGCGCTTCGCCCGGGGTTTTTTCTCATAAGAATGTTTCAAAATTTCTTTAAAAGTGACTGCAGTTTGTTTACAATTTTCTGTTGCCGGTAATTTCTGATTCTGAAATACCTATAGTACGTCTTGTTCATCAGAAACTGAAACTAGTAATCACATAGGGCACTTGGAAGTTTTTTTACCCTCTGGTTTTCATCATCTCATCAACCCTTATTTTTTTGTGTGAACCCGTGAGGTATTGGCCAAACTATCAAAAATTCCGCATTACATGTTATGTCGGACAAACTGTGAATTCTGAATACTCCAGAGCAGGTATAAGGGGAGGGGAGAATACAAAACCTCAGTATGAACACGACAAAATATAGAAGCTAGAGGAAGTAAAAGCAACCCTCCCAAGTATAATTCACATCTTCAACTTGTAACAAGTGTAATGTCGCGTACACAACGGACTAAAGTTTCTCTCTCAGAATTATTGTTATCAACTTTGCCAACTTATTAAAATAAAGAGATGTTTCCGCATATAACTTAAGCGCTGAAATCTCACCTTCATGAATATTCTAAAGTTTTTGTCAAGATTCCTCTGCTGCCGACTACAGTCGTCTATTAACTTAGTTAGTCGAACTTTAGTTTTAGTTGTATCTTCCCTTGCTCATTTCTTGTAGAAATGCTTTGAATATTATTCGCGTACTTTTGAGACTTCAGTCTTGCAAGCGTAGAGAATATGATTGTACATACCCACTTTTGGGGGTGTGGGTCTGGGGCCTGACTACCGTTCCGTTGTGAGAAACACGGCGTAGAATACTTTCCTGTAGCTACACTTCGTCTGTATGGCGAAGTAAAGATGGAAGGTGCTTACATAATTTTGATTTTTCGGGCTTCCTCTCCCTCCCCCCGCTACGTCACTCTACCCCTTTAACTCATAGCCACACTGACACGGATAAAAGGAACGAGTGTCTCCTCTGAAATTTGATGAAAGCCTATTCCCTGTGGTTGGACGGTCGTGAAGATGGTGGGCGATAATTTTGACCCCAGTCTTTCTGACACCACTGCCCTTATATGTCAGATTGTCAGTCAGATCTGGTGAGCCATCACTGCTCCTCTAGAGACTCACACAGATGGCACCCTTTAGAGCACTCATTTTTATCAGCGTTGTGCCTTACTGTAATGATTCCCTTGCAGATCTAATCCACTATGCAATTTCACTGTTTAGTTGCCACTGTTTAGTACCTAGTTTTACTGAGTTCGGTTTGATAACTTAATGCCAGCATTTTTCTCAGAAAAATAGCGAACGTTTGATTCAGGTTCTATAGCTGTAACGAGAACAAAAATAAAATAAAACTCAACCTCGGTTCAATAAATTCTTTTGTTTCGTCTAAAACCGCAATCAGACTGTGTTATTGCGTTTAACAAGCGAGGTAGGGATAGACACACGATCTTCGGGGCAGCCTTGTGGAAAATGGCCAAATGAACTGTTTGGTTCGTGAGGAAACTTGCTCAGTGTGAGTCAGTGCCCACCCCTTGCCCTGGCAGTTCCTCACAGTCTGGGTTTCTACCGAATATAGGTTGAAGGACGAGGAAAATAAAACTACACACTAAAAAGAAAACTTTTTTAGAAGGTAAGGTGTGTTTCAATAATTCATTCAAAAAACTAATTACGTGCCTATACAAGTAAGGATTTTTATTTTCTTTAATGGCGGTACATTGGTGCCTTATTTATGACAAAACACGCTGTACTGGTTTTTCAGCGATCGAGATTCGCGAAGCTGTAGCTTCTATGACAGAACAGGAACAGGTCACACGAAAAGCGAACACGCAGGAACCACTGGGTTAATGGCAGTGTCCACTAGATTTGGAGTATCTTTCGTGTTACTAACTTTTAGCGATACTGTTACCTCCCGTCCGTATAGTACAAAGGCTTACGCATATAACACATAGCAGTGGAAAACGAAAGAATGCGATTCCAGGAAAACCGCAGCTAAGATGGTAGGATATGGGATTCAGGGTCTAGGAAGAATAACAAATATTCAATAACAACAGCGGAGGATAGCAAAAAGAGCCTGGTTAAACTTGCCGAGGATTTGTTTCTGTTTGGGGAAGCAGAAAACTAAGTTCAACTTCCTGTGAAAACATTTTGCTATTCCTTAATCCAATAATATTTTACTTTGGGTAAAATATTGTTTTCTCCTGCTGCCGCTGCTGCAGTCTCCAAACTCCGTACCGCATTTTGATAAGGGGATTCTCCCCGACCTCCACTTTTCTTTTCTTTTCTTCTGATACAAACTTATTTTTTAGCAGCGGACACTGCCAACAACTTTTGTACTGGCCTTATCTTATAGTGCTGTGGCCTTTTTCTCCAATTAAAAAAAAAAAATGTGATCTCTTGTAACAAACATTAAGATGGGAAAGGAGGAACAACTTCCACTGCTAACATGGACTGTTTTCATATCTACCACAGCATGCACCACTTAGTGTGCTTATTGCTCGTCATACAGGGCATCCGAAGACTTCTTGAGGAAAGGGGTAGAAACTGGTGTCGTCTCCTCCACTCTACGCCATCCATCTTTCCCCAGGGGGTGAGGGAAGGGGTTCAGTTTTCACGCGCGATCTGACGGGTGGGGGCGGAACTACACAAACCCCCAACCCGCGAACTTCCGGGATCCGGTGTCCCAGCATCCGCACCCGCACCCTTCTAACCAAAACATACATTACCGCGTACAATGCCCAACAAAATGATGGAATTATTGGGGTGCTAGTCACATTCTGGGAAGCTGATACGTAGGTTTACAGGGGAAAGCAGAAAGGTAGTTCAAATTCACAGGACTCAAAAAATCCGAAAGGGAAATATCCGCAAATCACAATCCGGCAGAATGCACTTTTAAGATTAGGGTTAGCCCCTGCAAGTAGAAATCTGATCCATGATCCGTCTCCATTATGAACACGAGAGAAGTGAGCAATCGACAGTAATCTTTGATGTTCCTCTTGCTCCTGAAGTTGCGATGTGGCCAATATATAATTTAAATTCATTAGTGGTAGTAAAGTTGTCTCGGAGTGTCATCGAGGCAATAACCACGCAAGTAGCTGAGACTGCCGAAGCCATATATTTTTTTTTTTTTTTTTTACGTTTTGTTGACCTTGTCCCACCCAAATTAGGTGAAACTAAAGTATAAAACGCCTGGTATATCACCTGACTATACCTTCCTTTATCAAGATACAGTTCAATCATTTTAACCAAATATGACCTAATCAAAAACAGAAGTAATTACACCGAGGAATAATAATTAATCTCAGAAATGGCAAGTTGATTGAGAAAACGGATAAACTTAATACTGAGCAAGTGGAGGGATAATTCTTTGTAAGTTTCAGCAGTCACGGAAGTGTGTGATGAGCTGCCTTCACGTGGAATAAGTTATTAAGTTATTTAGCTTCTTCTGCTCCATGGTATTAGTCGCCTGTTCTGTTTATTCTTCATTTTAACTGCTAAGCAAATTCAGTTGCTTGACAAATAGGACACATTTGCATCACACATCTAGGATAGGTAAATTTGTCTACCAGTGAGGTCTTGGTTTTTGAGGAAGAACATCAGAGTAGGTATGAATAATAATACACTCAACACTCAACCACTTCAGACCCTGAGTGTCCTGCGATTTTAATTTAGGATATAGACGACAGATTGCGTCCGATATTTACTGTTGGGCTTTCGGACGTCGCAATAAGCTGCAATAATGATTGTCTCCAATGGTCTGCAGGCGAAGTTTCATTTTTGTCCCTAACGGAACCCCCCTCCTGTTGCCCGAAAGCTTACAACATGTTACACTGATCAGTTAGACTTCGAACATTCATGATACCAACTGAAAGTTATACACACCAGGATTTGAACCCGGGGATTACGTGGTAAGAGTCCAACGTCCTGAGGACTAAACTATGTAATGCTGCCTTTTTTAACGTCTGTATTACTTACCTATTTTCTAAACATTCTGTGAGAGATTACATGCAGCAGTTGCGGCACCCTTCTCAGTCCACGGGCTCACCCCTGGTCGAGGGAGCCTCTGTCGGGGGAGGCCCAACTGCGTTACCCCGACACTGTTGATTTTTACAAATTACTCTTACATGAGTGCTTCGGTTCAGAAATGGGGTCCTAACCGAACAAAGGGGGTATATTTTAATAACGACCAGCAGTCTCTCCTTGGTATCGGCACATTGTCACTACTAGGCAGGACGCAGTGTTGTTCCTGATAGCCTTATGATTTATGACTCTTCGAAACCTTCAACAGGGGGAAACGCAATTTGTTCTTTAATGTTTCCTCCTTTTAAAAATATGTGTTGCTGCGTTGCTAAGGGCCCTTTTCACCAAGAAAAATCAAATTCAAATCAAGCTGATTTGAATCGGTTGCTATGGTTATCAGCAAACTCGAGCCTCGCGATTGTTGTTGCTAGGGTCAAATTTGATTCTTATTTCAAATCAGCGTTGACTTTTCTCGGTGAAAATGGCCCTAAGGTTGCCGAGGGACTAATAACGTTATTTGAAATGAAACTGAGTCTCAAAAAATTAAGAAGACCAGGAGGACAGTGGAGACCGATAATACTCGTAATTAGTCTTTTAATTCTATCCGGGTTCCCTCTTATTGAACGCTTACCAAACAGGTAATAAATAAGTAAACCTACAGTTGTATATAAAATACGAGAAAAAATCGATAAATTCATGCGGAATGTGCACTGTACAGTTCAACTACGTACAGGACACAGGGCTCTAAAGCACCTGTCTGGCCAAAGCCGAATATGAGTGGGCCGAAGCCAATACATCCATGTCGGAAGCGGAAAATTTTTCCGTTCCGCCGGGATTCGAACCCGGACCTCTCAGGACACAAAGCGGACCCCTTGACCACTCGGCCACTGAGAGGCACATTTCTACAGTCCTATATGCCCAGAATAAAGCAATAAGGTTAGGATTTGCGGACAGAAACCCACTGAGCGGCCAATAGGTGTATCTAAACTAATCTTCCACGCGTTTGGCGCAAAGGACCCTCGGGAGTTCCTGTCGCCCCTACCCGCCTTCGGGAAACACCTCCTCCACTCCTTCCGAGGGACCACACACTCCTCTGCACTCACTACATCCGACAGCTCTCTCATTTACATTCTATCCCCCTCCTGTCTATTTCCGCTCCTTATCTCCTTCTTTTCATCTATATGACACTCAAACTAAAATCGAGCTTTGTTCCTTTGATATTTGTTTTGAAAAGATGCGGAGGTAGCGGAGGCGGAGACATCCATTTAGATCTTGTATACGTGCATGGGTCAACGGGGGCGAGGGGTGAAGATTGCTGCGTAAATACCTCAGTAGGTACAGCCCTTATAAGGGTGGGACATCTCAAAGTAATGTTGAACAGTTATCCGAGTTATGTTGGCCAGGAAATGCCAGGCAACTTTAATTAAACACGTCGAATGAAACAACCCAACGTCGACTCTGCCGAAAAACAATTAAAAAAATAAATAACTAAAGGGGACTGTAAGTCAGTCATACCTAGAACAAAGTAACCAGACAACCATTGAACTCTGGACCTACCTGCAAAGAAATAGGCAACTACTCAGGTAAAAGATTTGCAGGTATAGGTGACACAATCAACAAAACCATAGAACCTGAGTCATTAAGTCATTTAAATCCCAAATTAAATGGAAAATAACATCAGGTAGCAGACGTCATCTTGGAAAACGTCTCTAAGCCAGTTCGCTGTCAATTTCACGTTAAATTCCTCCGAAAATTGTGCAGGGAGATTATGAAAAGCTCAGTGATTCAGTCGCTCGGTCCCGCTGCCAGAGCTGCCAGAGCTTCCCATTACCAGCTCTCCCTTTTCCAGTCCGTGGCTTCAAGGCCGTATTTATAAATTGTCTATCTCTAAATATCTCAAGTCCTTATTTTAATTTCTCACAAATAAAGAAAGGTAGCTCCAAGGAACTAGTTGACAAAGCTTGCAATTTCTACTTAATATCTCTTATGTGGTTACCTAGTCGATGTAAAAAGTCGTAGGTATTAGGTACATATCCTACATTTTGTGTATCTTGATAATGAGTAGGTAGGCACACTAGCGCCTCTGCATGTCGCGGAAAAACGGTACAACAGTACCGGCCATTAAAGAACTATTGTAATACCAAGGAAAAACTTATTTTCTCCCTGTTCAGATTTAGTTCCCTCATACACCCAGTTCCTAGTATAAGAAACCAACAACAGTATATTACTTTCATGGCATCCATACTAGCACAGCCGGTACATTTTAATTTTAAGTATTATTAATCATCGTACTACTGTAGAAGTAGGAATGGGTGAGAATGCTTCCTTACGATTGCGAAGTCATTTTCTTGGCTTTAATGTCGGAGAGGGGAAAAAAGCTTTTAAAATTTTCCATTTTATTTTTTCGGAATGCATTTCTTGGGACCGGGAGCTGTAAGAGCGAGTTATCTCTGCTTCACTGCCTTCTGTCGTTCTTCCTCGCCTCCACTTCCTCCTACCTTTGTTTTCGACGTCAGGGCGTCGTCTTCCTCTAAATGTACCAACACACTGGCACGGAAAAAAGGTTCACTGGGAGAACAAAGGCAGCCGTAGCAGTAGGGGAGACAAGTCCGACTCCCAATAACCATTACTTTCACGTTATTATTTCTATTTGGTATGGGTTCTCCCGGGTCCTGCTTAGGAAATATTTTAGATAAAACGTGACTAAGTTCAGGCGCGCAATCTCATTTTTTTTCAGGGGGGGCAAGGTTCAAGCAAGCCAATAGTCGGTAGGGTTCATCCGATTTTGCTCAAATTCGGTATGTAGGTACCTAATCCTAATGTAGACATGTTTTTTGATAAATTTTGATAACTCAAAAATTGCGCCTGCTATTGTCAAAAAAAGGCAAAAAATCGTGTTTTTTGACAGTTAGGAAGGGCTGGAGGCTATCTATATCAAGTTGGAACCTTGAAAATTTGTAAAAGTGTTTTTGAATAGATGTTTTTAGGTCAGTTACAACCATTTGGAGGTGGGCTAATAACTTGGCACGGTTTTGGCCAAAACGTGTTGGTCATCACTCCGGTGGCACTGTTCAACCGATTTCAATAGAAATTGGTAGGAAGGTGTACTTTAACCTTGTTTGAAGTTTTACCGAACGAAATTTTCTAACGTAATAATTATGGCCAATATTGACATTATCGTAGGAAAATTTTCCAAAAATGGAAGTCACGTTTGTGATTGGTTAGGTCACATTTGCACCAACGCTAATCGACGGATTTTCTTAAAAATTGGTGAAAGTGGTCTCAGAGAGATGCTTCGAGGACGTTTTTAATAAATTTTCAATTACGTGAAAATTAAGACCGTGACATGCAAAATAGGAAACATGTACTTTGCGCGTCAAATGACACATCACTGTTTGACGGATATTATGTTTGAAATTCGGTACACAGGTGTCTAGAATTGTTGTCCAGTGTGTTGCAAAATATTTTTCAGAAGAAGGTAAAATTCTGGCCAAAAAAATAATTGACTTAAAAAAAAATCAAAATTTTCGATGCCACTGGCGTAAAAATTGCGATAAAGTCAAGTGCGACCATTGTCGGACCCTTTATTTCAAATTCACTTCATCCGAGGAGACAGATTTCAGGGGGGGCAGTGCCCCCCCTGAAACATTTCAGGGGGGGCGCGTGCCCCCTTGCCCCCCCCCCCCCAGATTACGTCCATGACTAAGTTGCCCCAATTAATTCAAATTTACTAATCTACACCACGCGATTGGACAATTGATCAATGTTGTATTTAAAATTGCACATAAAAAGTATAGGTGGCGCATTTAGCAGTTTTAACCTCTTGCCGTGATAGGGGCCAAGTCAGCGACCTCACCACGGTCTAGTAGGAAAACTTACACGACTGAGGTCCTGGGTTCAAATCCCGTCAGCAATCACCACCCGATTCATCCACAAGAGAGTGCCAGTGAATTTGAAAACGAAAACAAATCTATACTAGCCCATCGGAAAAGCAACCAAACTATTTCGGTCTTTCCAACCTTTGCATCGGTTTCAAAATGTGAACGTGAAAACGACCAGACAAGTCTTGGGTTGAACTGAAAATAAACGATCTGCGCTCCGCGCTGACACACAGTCCTCTTTGATCGGTCTCTGGAACTAATGTCTTTGTGAACAACTACTCGCACGTGCAAAATGTCGTAAGGCCTTCTATTTATAACGAATGCGGTCCCCAAAGGGTTAATCCCTCAGGTTCGGGGGGTAATTTTAACGTGTAAACGTGGTGTCCATAGCCCGGAAAAGCCTATTAGTGCGTGCAATCTAAGGGATTTCCTCTTTGCGCGCGTGTGTTAGTGTTTGGCGGTTTTATCTTTAGATACAGCTCTGTTAGAGCATGTACGTTACATTTACCGAAATTTGGGTTATAGTGAGAAGAACTCGTAAATGAAATGTCTCACTGATGAGTTATAGAGGAGGCGTTGTACATTCCCTCAATTTCGTGACGGACAAGTCAGGTTGAGCTTCGTGATGGTGAAAATAAAATTTCTTCCCAGAGTCCCCCTCGAAAAAGCGATATATACTTACTTAGATTTTACTGAGAAATCTCACGATGTCTGGCTTACCATTTAGGGTAGATACCTACAATATTATATTCCCTACATACTTGGGATAACAGCAAATGAAAAAAATTTTCCCGCACGGCATATTTTTAGAAGAGAAGAATGAAAACATCGCCAATTTACTTTTCCTAAAAAAGAAAATTTGAGCTCAATACAACCCGATAAAAGGGTCCTCCAAATTGTGATTTCGCTATCGCATTGGAAAGGGAATTGAAAAACGGCAAGGAAGGGGCGGTTGAAGGGAAGACGCTGTTTCCGGTTTAAAAGAAGTTGAATGCGGGTCTGAAGAAGCGGTAACAAGGTTGTGAAAAAGTGTTAATTTTTATCACAAAAGAACAGAGCGCGTTTCTTCCACTCGATGTGACAGTAATGCCCTACCCCACCCCCCACCACCCCTCCAGGGAGGGGGGTGATTGCAAGTTAGCTTCTCGAAATTTTAACTATATATAAAGAACACTTGCTCGCTGAGTCATTCATGCGGAAACATAACTTGCAGATTGTTTCTTATGCCGGTTTTAGACCGGAGGTTACGTCTCCTCCGTTTTGAATTTCCTCGCCGGCTGAAACTTTTACTTCTGTTTAATTTTGGCTATAATGAAAATGTTGGAGTTATTGATAATCTTCGGAGCAATCCACTCCACGATCGCAGCCCCTAGCTTAAGATTTTTTTTTAATAATTATTTTATCAAAATCTCCCATACATTTATAATTCCTTAAAGCTCTCCTAGCAGCAGTCCCTATCCAATTCAAATACAAGGGAGAGAAAGAGCTGATGTTTCAACTGCTAAGCCTACTGGGACCTGTGAATGGTTGGGCCTACCCAGCAAACGTGAGGTTTGGTATTCAGTGATAAGACTGATAAGCCAGCGGTGCACTTTTACCATAATAACTGTGGGTTGGGGGGGACAAGCCCAGCAACTAGGCCGTTTTCAAGAACTATCCATTGTGCTCAGCTGGCAGCACTACCAAACACCAGCTCCCCAGCCATCGAGTAAACGATGGGAACCTACAGTTTTAGGTGGGTTCCGAACCACCACAGCCTCGATATACATTTCACTTGACATGCTGAACATATCAGAGGTGAATGCCGTGCAGAAAAACTTTTTGGTAGGATCGGGATCGAACCGGTGTGACCCGGCTCTCACTGCTCCTCAAAAGTCGACCATTTAGTCTGCTCGGCTATCGAGGCCGTCTGCACTTTTACCATACACCCTTCTCAAAATAATTTATACATCTGAAAAGGTACCATACTTCGGAAGGTGCGGAAAAAGACCTCATTCACATCATTGTAACCAAAACAAGAACACACTAAATAGGAGCAGTGGAGAGGAAAATGGCCGGGGGTGCGAGTAACGAACTTAGCATGCATTGCAGTCCGCACCGCAGGTGGGGGCTGAAGACACTGAGCCACCTCAACCGGACGAAATCGATTGAAACACTCGATGGCGTCGAGTCAAAACCAGTGTGGCAGAAATCATTGGTGTTTATTATGGAGCTGGCAATGACCCCTCGCACAGTGCAAGTACAAAAGTGTGACAGGGGGTCTAAACGCTAAGCTGCCGATAATTAAAATTCATTACCTCGATGGGGCTTGTCCTATTGTTGGGGCAATCAGGCTTTTTCACTGGCTGCATGTCGAGATACGGACGCGCAGGAGACTCAGGGGCATGGGTGATGTAGGTATAAGTATACAGGCTTTAGAATTAATGCTGACCTACATGATTAAGAAGTGAAGTACGAATATCGAGGTAAGTATTGTGCGCAATTAAATCCGAAATGAGGAAAATTATGTGCAGTAGCTCTTATTACTGTAGCCGCCTTTACACACATAAACTCTCACTAAGAAAAAAAAAAAATTATTAATTTACGAGGATATGACATGTTTTGGTTATTCAGCTGTTCCTTGCAGGTTAGATGATAATGTACACAAAATATTAAAAAATAGAGGAATTATGGTACAATGAACATGCAGCCTCAGTTATTCGTGCCGCGTAAATATCACATCTACTTTTCGCAATCGTACTAAATAATTGGTAAACGGTTTTAGTGGTTAGTTAGTGACGAGGTGGCATATGCACTCACCCCACGGCAGACTTGCCCTGCAGAAGCGGACAAAGCTATTAACTAATGGAATATTTACAATCAGTCAAGTGCAAGCGCATGCTTACCCGATTGTGAAACGCACTCGTACAAAGGGCCCATCTAGCTATGAAATTTTACATGTGTCTCGCCTATTTTGATCTTACGTGCCGAACTAAGCCCACTAGGGAGCACTAAATACCAAATACTCGGCATGATACTTCTAAAACGGTTATAAATTATTTTTTCTTTGCCTTTTTCGATTAAGGAAGTCAATTTTTATTTTTAAAGTTTGGGTTGTGTTGAGGCCCGGCTTAGACGTTATTTTTTGTGCAACTGCTTGCATCCAGCTGTAAAGGCTTGGCAGCAGCTGATGACGCAGTTCTGAAACCTATAAGAAAACTACTGCGAGCTGAGAAATAGTTTTATTCATTTTTCCTGCGTCAGTAGGGATCTATTTTTTTTTCTAATATCCTCGCGAAGTCCAACTTCCCAGTAGTTGTTTCTATTTCCAGTCAAGTAATAAAGTATGACATCTATAATTCCACAAGAGATATTTTAAAATCTTCATTAGGTACCTTAAAAATTTCAAAATAATTTTTAGCTCAGTCCTTGTAAATCTCTGAGCCCTGTTGTTATAAAAAAGGTACCTACTGAGTCCAAAAAAATGCATATTTTTGATATTTCTACCTTTTTGAGCTTCTCCCTTATAGTCCCCATATAACAACCATGGTTTAGATTAAACGCCTAATCTAAACTGTTCAAAAAGGAACTGCATCAGAAAATATTCAATCCTGCACGCGTTTGCTTTTCTTTTTATTCGGCTTTCCGACGAACTGTCAGTAGGGGGAAGCGATGAAAACGCAGACCACTTGATGCAGGATACTGTTGTGTAGTCGAGTGTATTGACGTGTGCCTGCTCAAGTGGCTCCAGGGACATTTTGTTACGCAACAGTGGCTGCCACAGTGCTACAGACACTTCACACAATAGGCTACAGGGCACGAGTTGACTGTAGCTACATATGCAGCTACAAGGACCATTTTAGAACCCTTCACTCGAGTTTGCGGCTGAAAAAGCGAACGGTGTTTCATTCAGTCCAATCAGTGTATTGTACTGTATCATTTGGCAACATGGGTAGAATGGCCAAAGAACTACGTTAAATTGAAATGCCTCATTTGGAGTATAGGATAAAGAATGTCAACAGTGTAAACAAAGTCAATTTCGTCAAATTAATGAAGTTAATAAAGGATCTTGCACCATAAATTACTATAGGTATATACATAAATTACTCTCAGAGAGTCTCTATACGTTTGTCCGCAGAATTTCATTTCTAAAAGAGTTAAAAAATGTTATGTCAACTCAGTGCATCATAAAAGTCTCAGCGAAAAATATATTCCCTTTAACAAAAACTACAAAAATAGAGAAAATGAGATATTTGAGAAGGAAAGAGGCGGGGAGGAGGTGGTCGCTCTTGGAGCCAGTTCTCAGCTTCTTTTCTCTCAAGTAATTTTCTTGAGAATCTCATTTTGCGGAAATTATTATCAAAGAAAGGGGAAACGAGGTGAGGATGACGTGTCGCTAAACTTATACTCCCGTCTTGGCCTTCCCTCCTCTCTGCTTTTCTCTACGAGCTAAATATTGCTTTGCTGCTACCTATACACTTTTAGCACTTTTTATCCGGAATTGTCTTTTCCACTATTGGTTGGTAAGTAGCAGAGTCGTTTCATGAGAAGGCAGAACCTCCGTGATATTTAATCAGAATCAGTGGTACAGACTTGCAAACAAGTAGGACAGACTTATAAATTGCGCGAGGAGAATGCGAGGAGTACTAAACACAAAAGTAAACTAGAAAAATTATCATTAGTCAACTGTCATGCCGGTGAGCTAAAATCAAAATGCTAACCCAAGGATCTAATTTTTTTTTAAAAATCCATAGCTTTCCAACTATCCCCACCCCACCTATTTGCGAATTTCATTCTGAATCCGCATGAATAAGGTTCGAAGGTTCAAATATCTCACGGAATAAGGATTTTGAAGACGACTCCATCACGAGGCATGAAATATCGGGAAGAAGTCAGTCTTGCGGAGGCCTGATAACAGACTAAGCAACTGAGCTGCTTCCCCGTGATTATCCCAACTCGATCCCAGCATCCTGCCACCCTACTATAGCTGCTAAGGTGCTAACACCTCAGGCTGCTAGCTTCAGATTACAGTTATAAATGTCTCTTGCTTTTTCTCTGGCGACAGAAAATAGCAGAAATGTCTCTAGGTAGAAGAACAAGGGCTCCCTGATGAAGGTAAAAGAGCCCACTTGAGACAGGATTTTTACTTTCTCGCTAGCCATATATGGCGAGAAAGTATTGTTTTCGTGCAAAATTTCGAAATTGAGATTTTGGGTTTCCCATGATCCTGGGGGTCCCCTGAGTCCAAAAAAGTGGTTTCTGGAAAAAGTCTGTCCGTCCGTCAGTCCGTCAGTCCGTCAGTCAGTCCGTCAGTCCGTGCAGTGCTCTAGCACCTATACCGTTCTTCCGATTTTGATGAAATTTGGTATGGACCTGTCTAAAATTACTGCCGAGGGGCATTTTCAAGGATTTTTTGATTGGTCAAAAATTGCGGCCGCTATTGTCAAAAAACCGCCAAAATAATTCAAAAATCGTGTTTTTGGTTAGTCGGACAAGCGCCGACGGTACACTTTTCAATCTATAACACTGAAAATTGGTAAGTGTGTTGACAAGTAGATGCTTCGAGGTCATTTTCAACTAAAATTGAATTGGTTGAAAATTACGGCCGTTCTGGACCAAAGTTCGGTCGTTTCGGCGCCATTCACATTTATTGACCGATTGTCATGAAATTTGGTAAATTTGTGTAGAACCATGTAACTTAAACATTTGTCGAACAGAATTTTGTTATCTTGAAAATTACGGCCGTTTTTGTCAAAAAAGTGTTGAAAATGAGTTGAGAATGAGAAACCACGTTTTTGAATGGTCGGAACGCATTTGGGACTACAGTAATAGAATGACAGCCATGAAACTTGGTAGAAGTGATCTCAGATAGATGCTCTTGGGTCATTTTCAACTGATTTTGGATTGCTTAAAAATTACGCCCGCAAAAAATTATCAAAAAAATCCCCCCACCCAAAAAAAAAAATCATACGGGGCGAGAAAGTTAAGTGCGACTGTTGTCGAACCCTTTATTTTTTTTAATTCGATGAAACTTGAAATACAAGTTCATTTCCAAGGAAGCTCTTCGGAGGCAAAAACCAAAAAATAAAAACTTCATTGCATTCTAATTAAAACAAAAATGCATACAATAAGATTTCAAATGTAGATTCAGGGGTGAAAACAGTTGACTTGAAAAATGGGGAACAAAGCAACAGTTGGAAGTGGCGACACATTGCTCTGGTGGACAAAGGAGAAGGCGTGGTACCTCCCGCTGCCCAAGACCCAACATGCCATTAGGTAATCCAACCTGCATTTAGTTTTCCCTGGGAACCAGTGGCCCATTCGCCCCGACTTACCCTACTTCATGCATTGTTTCGCGGCCAGCAATCATTGCTAATTTCTGTTTTTCCCAAGGACCACTTCCTTCGCGTCCAAAAGCTTTTGTCTATTTCTTGCGGTGGAATTCTTGTTTACGTAAAATAGGAACGCCCATCCTGCTATTATTGTATTCCCGAGGAATAATCCTTTAATTGTTTTTTTAATAGGGGATGTCGATATTCTACCGCTTTTGGGTAGAACTATTTATTTTCTTTGTACCTACCCAAATTTGCCCAGATACTTTTTGTAGTTATATAATGAAATAAAAAGTAAGGGAAAATAAGAGTATAGGAAGGCGAGATCAATGCACAATAATTCTACTGTTGAAATAAATATAGAATACATACATTAGGCACTCGACATATTACATCAGGTACATATAAATCCTTATTTTTGACAACCGCGTTCCGTCCAGCCAAGCCCCACAATAGTTTTGAACTTCCTGCATATGTACAGTACGATAAACTACCTAATCCAATAAATTTGTCAAGTAGCAACTTATTAGCTACATTTCTAGTGGTAGGTACCTAGGTAGGTACTACTGAAATAAATGCAAGGACCCGCGGGGTATTTAGGGGAGGGGAGGGTATAACCGCCGGAGGAGGTCCTGCCCTTCCCACCGCTTGCGTGTGAACGTAGTCTGCAATTATGTAACACAATCTGACATGAGGCACCCTATGGGCTGCGACATGCTGTGCGCAAGGCGTCAACCCTACCTTGTGGCCAGCTGAACACAATTTTCTTCAGTGTGTTCGTCCGTCCCAATAAAGGGGGAGAAGAGTGTGAAATACCTGGTATTTAAGCAATTTTATGAACAACTCTCTCGGATTTGACTGTCATTCAAAGACAGTTTCATATGTAAAAGAATAACAAGGGACGTAACCGAGGGGTTAACCACTCGTTGGGAATCACTGGAAATCTTTACGAAATCTCAGGGAATCTTGGCATTTTTTGGAGTGGTTACCCCTTCGGGTTTCATCTTTCTATGAATAGCGTTGGGAATCTTTGGAAATCTTTATGGAATCTCAGTGGAATCTCTGGAGTGGTTACCCCTTCGGACGTAACCGTGTTGTGTCTATGGACCTCTAAACATCCCGCTTCGATTAACAACGCCCTCTTGTCCACTCACGAGTGCAAGACTTCCCCCAGTCACCACATACACTGGTCTTCTGCAGCAGCAGAGATAGGGGTAGTGCCGTGGAGGCTACAGCAGCCCAGGTGCGGGGTATTTTGCAGGTGGGCGGCTACAGTTTTAGCTACCTCCTCGCAGGCTTTGTTGGCCCCTTATGAACCAAAAGGCCTTTGTACATCCAAAGGCTTGGGCCTTTCACCCTAACATGATTGCGGGGCACTCGGTTGAGTGGGTTGCTTCAAACACCCCCTATGGCCTAGACTAGAACAAGTACTGATCCCGCGGGGTTTATACCTCCCTCTGTACATGCTTAGTTGCTCACCTAGCATTTGTCATTGTAATCTTTTCAATGGGAAGATTTCCGAAGAATAAATTTGGATAATATAGTGGAAAATGTGTCAATCATTGCGCAACAGTTGGGGAAAGCGACTACGTACCTACAAAAAATGACTGGTCAGGTTCAGAAAACCATAGTGCATGTACCCATATATGCTCAAGCAAAAGGTACAAAAATAAATGGCAATCATAAGGAAGAGGAAAATGAAAAGGAGATAATCTGCGCATTGAATTTGATTGAACACATGGTGCCCGGGCTATGCAAGATCCAAGCTGCTCTTTCCGTATTTTAGGATGACCATCCGTAAGGTAAATACGGCCAAGAACGAGGGAGATCTTTTCAAGAATATTATTGAAGAGCAATGATGCGAATAGGCAATGACCATCTTTTATGAGAAGAAGAAAAAGGTGCCACCATGGAAATATTAAGTGGGAAATCTTCTATTTCTTGAGCCACCGTACCCTCTCTGAAATGCTCGGCAGTCGATCCATTGTAATCCTCAATTTAATGGGTGGATGTACCTATAGGTATACTGTAGCGTGCAATTCAATTACCAACAGTATCTTGCCTACCCGGAGACAACCAACATTGGTCGTCAACTTGGGTTTCCGGAATACCGGGAACAGCTGTAAGTACTAGGAAAATTCAGGGTTTACAGATTTATTCGAAAGTACGATAATTTGAGTTAAATTGTTTGTGCATAAGTATGTAGATTTATTACCAAAATTTTGAGTAAAATTCAAAGTGCAAAGATTTATTCAAAGGTAATAATAAACACAACTTTCTATGTTAACCCATATTTCAGAAGTACCTAAACGTGTCTGGTCCCCCAAGAATTTTTAATGCCAAATAGAGGTAACGTTGATATTGTCGCTACTAAAAGAAAATATTTATTTTTGATCTAACTATCGTCTGCCCCAAATGGTATTGTAGCCCTCTCCGATCCCCCCTTTTCCCCACCCCGAGTTTAAAATTAATTCTCGCAACTCCGGAAGACGTAACGAAGCGAGAGAAAACCATCCTCCACCCATTCCTTTGGAATTATACATTTTACTTTTCATATTAGGGTTCTATTTACTTAAATAATCTGTCTCACTGTTCTCCTGACGACAGAATTTCAACAGAAACTGCTCGGTACCAATCGCGCTACCAAGACCCTAACGCTGTGAAGTCAGTGGGTCTGTACCTTATTCGATTAGGAAAAATGAAACGTGGACGGAACGACTACGAATTTCATACGAGAATAAACAAAGAATATAGCAGATAACAACTTATAATTCTTGAAAATGAATCAGGTTTTAGATTTACGCAAGCCTAGAATCAGTCATTAGCAGAGGAACAAATTGTTGCTGTCAACGGCCTACAGTGCATATCGACAGGGGGTTTGTTTGCGACCAAGCCGCTTGTTTGATATCAGCCGCAGGGCGCCGACTCGGATTCCCATGGAAGGAACAACCCTTTGACTTGCACAACTGATTGCCTGCGTTCTCAGGAACACATGCTGCTCTTAAGTCATTGCAAACGGGACACGTGACGCACGACCATGCATTCCACATAGTCACCAAACTATACTCTCAGCGAGCCTTTCCAGTCAGCGTTCTCGGGTCTCAAGATGAAGCTCTCAGGGTCAAATCCCAGCTCAGAAAAAATATCTTTTTGTACTCTATACTCATGCACTTGTCACGCAATTTCTGACTTAAAATTTTGTGCCATCGGGGCGCAGAAGCCGCTAATAGGTGGGCGCGGAGTGGACATCAAGGAAACTCAAGAAAGCAGGCCGAACCAGAATGCCAACACCAAATTTCATTTGAAAGGAAAATAAATGAACTCACCATATCACACTTAACTGAATTTGCACACAAACGGCAAAATGCTAATATATAAAGCTACACGAGGGGGTAACCATTCCAGAAATTCCTTGAGATTCCACTGAGATTCCATAAAGATTTCCGAAGATTCCCAACGATAATTCATAGAAAGATGAACCTCAAAGGGGTAACCACTCCAAAAAAAATTCCAAGATTCCCTGAGATTTCATAAAGTTTTCCTATGATTCCCAACGAGATTCCCAATGAATGGTTAACCCCTCGAAGCTACAGTAGGTGCCACCATATTCTGGTGACAAGAATCCTTTTCCCAAGTGTATGCAGAGTTTGTTGCCAGACACCACAAGTAAAGCTCGAGCCCATAAGGGTACGAAGATGGGGGAGACCGGGACTGAGAGTGTTATTCTAACGATAATGTACCGTAACGCTGGGCGTGGCGGCACTTCGCGCTTAGTTTGCGAGTGATGAATGGCCGTTGCTCCCCACTTCATTTCACGGCCAAACGCGCTTCCACTCTCTGGGAATCGAGGAATCGACATTTCGAATCTCAACCCCCAAACCGAGTCACTTTCCGTAGGTTTCGCATGACTATTGATGGTTATCCCTATATCCATCACTTTTCTAAACAGATAAGATGTAACCGAGGGGTTAACCACTCGTTGGGAATCTCTTTGGAAATCACTGGAAATCTTTATTAAATCTCAGGGAATCTTGGAATTTTTTGGAGTGGTTACCCCTTCGGGGTTCATCTTTCTATGAATATCGATGGAAATCATTGGAAATCTTTATGGAATCTCAGTGGGATCTCAAGGAATCTCTAAAGCGGTTACCCCCTCGGGTGTAACATAGATGAACCTCCGCTCAAAATATACCAGAATATTCAAGAATCAAAATTCATAGATATAAAACTTAAATAGGTACAATGTAAAGTTCACAGGCCATTCGGCAGTTAAACGCATTGCTTCTTATATCTTACACAAAAATGTAACATAAAATTACGTTATTAAAAATATATTATCCAGTAATTTCTGGTGCATGGCCATGCGAGGGGTTAACCACTCCAGGAATCTCATTGGAAATCTCAGGCAATCATTGGAAATCTTTATGAAATCTCAGGGAATCTTGAAAATTTCTGGAGTAATTAACCTTTCGGGGTGCATCTTCCACGAATCTCGTTGAGAATCTCAGGAAATCTTTGGAAATCGACATGCAATCTCAGGCAATCTCTGGAGTGGTCAACCCCTCGTGGTCATATTTCTACACATCAACACTTTTGTGTAGCTAAATAGGTTTCACCAGAAAAGTCGTGTAAAATACGGGCAAAACAGTCGCAGAACACTTGAAACTGAAAGAAGCAAGTCAGCTCCTTAGTGGCACTTCAGCCATTGAGTTCCATGGTCACATTTTCGTAATTATTATATCAAAATTTCTCCAGTAAAGTTCAGGTACCCTCTTGCTGGGCCCTCGTGCTTCATCATACCATAACTCAGCATCCAGCCCATCGGAACAACCGTTCTTTATTATCCACTCGAAACTTAATTATGCACTGGCGCTGTAGGGTAATACTAGGGTATACCACAACTACAATAAAATGGGGCTGGCTGAAGGAAAATCAAGACATGAAGTGTAACAAGATAATTCTTTGTTGTCTTCGACAAAGCAATTGGTCGTGAGCGAGTGAGTTTGAGAAGGTTCATTGAAGTAGTGGAGGGTCTGTGTAGTGCGCATCAAATCGGACTTCACGCCAAATCCCAGAAGTAGAGCCTATTTACCTCTCACCCCTCACCCCTCACCCCTCACTTTCATTAATAACGCCGAACCATATCCAACATCAAGAAAAAAAGCGAATTGGAAAATTATCCAACGATTTAGAATTTAATTACCTTTACCATTCAATTCGTAATTATATTTCTCAAAAGAACCCTAAGAATCTACATTCCATTAAGAAGAAGTGAATGGAAACTTTTGTGATAGGAGGTTGATTAAAAGGGTGGGTCCGACGATACTCAGGTACAGTGAGTCCTAGCCTCAGAGACCAATTTCCACAAGTACAAACACCTTCACAAATGATATGATTATTATATTATTAGCCACATTTCACATATACAACACAAAGCAATACAATAAGATACAATATGGTTAGTAAGAATGAAGGCAATAGGCGATCTGTGCCGCCTCCTCATTTATCTGTAGTTATATAGGATGCATATTAGTAGGGTTAGTATAGACAATTTCGAAATTTCAGTTAAATCTTTCGCTAGATGTGCTAGATTCCTTAAGTTTATACCCGTCAGCAACCAAACACACAAACTGTATTAACAAAGATTACAACTTACAGCACTAATATGGTTCCCACAGAAGAAGTGAGTAGCAGGTAAGAATCAAAGATCAAAAGAGGTCGTGCGCGACAATACGAGAGCTCCCGTCTTTAAAAACATTTCTAAATAAGTTCCAATAGGTAGGTACATGTGTAAAGGTACAAACGACCCCACCAAAGGCAGCAGGGGGTTTCATTCTGCAACGAGCAATTTTTCATATTTCTGGAAACATGTTGTAAAATGTAGACGCTTGTGTAAGTCGGACAAAGATGAGGAGCATTGTAGCGCACACTCACCCTTATACCCGTGTGTGCCGAGTGCCGCCCTATAGTCAAAGGCCCCATATTGGCCCGGCATTCTACATTTTTCTTCATCATAAAAATCTACGGTTCAGTTTGAATTCTACCCATGTATGTTATTTCTTCTCTACTGTTTACGCTACCCTTGGCCAAGAAAACTCAAATCAAAATCAAGCTGACTTGAATCATTTTATGAAATGATCAACAAATTCGAGCTTTACCATTGGTGTCGCTAGGGTCAACTTTGATATCTATAGATTTCGAATCAGCGTTGATTTTCCTTCGTGCATGAAAATGACCCTTAGACTTAGCTGTCCCTATTTTACGTATATTAACATTTGGGTACTTGTATAAATTCCACTATTATATGCATCGGTAATGCTACAAAAACCTTGGCGTACGTTACTTTAGGGTAATTTTCACCAAGAAAAATAAAATCAAGGTGACTATACATATAGAATCAGGGTCGTTTTCACCAAGAAAAATGAAATTCAAATCAAGCTGATTTGAATCAGTTGCTATGGTAATCAACAAACTCGAGCCTTGCTATTGGTGTTGCTAGGGTAAAATTTGATTATTATTTCAAATAAACGTTGATTTTTCTCGGTGTCAGTAAACAACAAATTGGAGCGTTGCCGTTGCTGCTACTATGGTAAATTTTCATTTCGACTCCGTTAATTTTCCTTGTCCTATTGACTGCAAAAAACTAGGAGTGTAAAAATACAAACACACCATATCAACATGTTTTGCGAGGCCTATGCGCTCTTCACTATGGCGAGCACCAACAAAAACTCACCCTAAACGATGCCAAAGGTCAATTATACTTATAAATTACAACATGTCATTGCTTTGTATCGTCTGTTCCCTCCCAACTCTCGACTGCTTTATTTAACAAATATGGGACAAAAGAATACATATTTCGAATATACGTCGCAATGAATAGGGTTCTTCCAGAGTCCATTTTGAACGATTCTCATTCTCTGCTATGAGATCATGAAGGGGAATCAGGGGACCGTAGGCACCAGTTGTGCATTTTGAGTATCTCTCTCGGCGTGCTCTAATCTTTTAACATGTAGGATTTCTTCGAGAACATCCCGACTTTCGTTTATCTTCAATGGTTGCCATCGTGCGTTTTCTTTATACTTACCTATGCCTTTCTTCTACTGAAACTGTACTTGACTACTTGAACACTTACTTTATATCACTGTTCTTCATTTAAACGTGTAATAAATTATCTATACCTATTACTAATGCTACAGCTAGAGCTAACTATATTAAGTATATTGTGACTTTACAATAGAATGATTTCAAAAAATAACTTCTCGGATGCTAGGAGACATTACTATTCTCACTCATTAAAGTAGGTATTATGAAAAAAATAAATCATATAAGTACTTCAGAACAAAACATTTCCCAATAGCTTTCTTTTACTCCTTTCTAAAAAAAAACCAAGGCGACGAATTTAAACCATCAACAAATGGAGGTCTTGCCCATAGCACACTTAATGCATTCGGCATGGTTTAATTATTAATGATGACGACTGTGCAATAATTTTGCCAGCTTCGCACCAATAATAAACATAATTCATGGCAGGGGTGTTCATGCATGTGTCGTTAAGATTACCCAAGTGCTGTCGTCGTTTTGCTGACGGACCGCTGGAATGCTGACGTCAGGTTTGCTCTAAAAATATATTTCATCTCTGGATTTTTCATCTTTTTTCCTCGTTTAAAAGTCCCAGAAAGGATTTTTTTTTGGCTGCAACACTTCCAACAGTTTAGAAGCATCTTCCGTTCATGTCTCTATTTAGGGCATTTGGATCTGTTATAAAACCTATATCTTTGTTGGGGCAATTAGTCATCATTAAATTTGTCATTAAATACCAATAGCGCTGAAACGCTCAAAATTTGGTCCAAAACTATTGGTCACAAAGGTCAAGTTAACACACCATAACCGGAAAGTGATCTCAGTGCTTTCAGTAAAACTTTTTCTTAACATGGACCTTTCGCGACCAGCCAGGTAGCCGCAAGTTTAACATTGTGAAATATGACTCCTACTATTCGGGTTTCGAATGGTACACATACTCTTATACCATTCTATATTCTAAGTTTACAAAATCCAGTGTAAGTAATCGGAACTGATTTTTTTTTTCGAGCTTTTAAAATTATAATAGTTAAATCATTCATAATTCTTAACTAGGGGTCATTTCGACACCAGGCTACGGCAGCGGCCAGTAGGGGGTGGAGGGTCAAGGGACCTAACAACTGATAATATGTGTAAGCCACCCCTCCATCCTGTCATATAGGACCTTTTTGTTGGCAGACACCCCCTACACTTTGTTAATTTTACATGACAGGGGTAAAAGGCAGTGGACTGTAGATAACAGGTTATGTCATTTTTCCAGTTCTGTCTCCGACTGCTCTGTGTCTGTTTTGGAATTTTACTGATTTTCGCTAGTTCACTAATGAGTGAAATGGGGTAACGCAGTTTAAAAAGCATTTATTCGCGTAAACTGATGCCACCTAAACTGAATCAATATATGTACCTAGTTACTCCAATTGATTGTTAGGTATAAATTTCGAAGAAAGACTACCTGTTGTTACTGTGATGAATTAGGAAAATTTCTTAACCGTTTTTTGTTTCATGGTTCCTGAAGTTTATATTCCCAAATTTCAGTCAAGTCAACACCAAATTCTTTAAAGTAGATGAAATTGCTTGGCCGCACAATAAGGCACTCCATAGACAGACTGAGAAACGGAAAAAATCTTAAAAAATATATATACAATCTACTTAGCGGATCCCTAGGATCGCAAGAAACCCAAAATAAAACTCGGAATAGAAATTTAGCAAGAACTGTCACCAGATAAATAGAATGATGCAGTCTCAAACAATGACAAAATTATTAAACGCTGGACAATTACACTGCATGGGTGTTTTATCTATCGCAACCATCAGCATCAACTGAAACGCCAGTCATGGTGAGTCATATGGGCAGCAGCGGCAGCGGGACCGGGGTTGCTGACGAGAGAGGGAGTCCTGTGGCGCGGAAGTAACGAGCGCCGGCTACGATGAGTACCCCCAACATCAAGTCACCAACGACTCCAGCTGGATCCAAGTGAAATTTTGAAATTCGAAGAGTAAAATCATATTGGTTTCCACCACATACAAGCCGCATCACCATCCAAAAGGTGGCCCACACGTACAATATACCTAGAAATATTGAGGTACCGTTTCCAGGCACACAAGTGTACTAGGTGGATACTGTTGACAATTTGGCATACAGGTTAGCTATAGAGTGGAGCGAGGGGGTAACAACTCCAGAGATTCCTTGAGATCCCTGAGATTCCATAAAGATTTCCAAAGATTCCCGACGATATTCATAGAAAGATCGACCCCGAAGGGGTAACCACTCCAAAAAAAATTCCAAGATTCCCTGAGATTTCATAAAGATTTCCAATGATTCCCAACGAGTGGCTAACCCCTCGGAGTGGAACTTTTACAACGTTGTTACAAGGTACAAAAACTATGGTGCTATATGGTGCCTCAACCCCCCCCCCCCCCCCCCCATTTTCGAAACTGTTCCCCTGATGAGGAAGGGCTTATCACCCACGCAGGTGCGTCTTCCTGACGAGGGCATACGCTTGCGTACACACCAGAGCATAGTCTGAGTCATCCTGCAGTCTCCAGCCGAATTAAGGCAGTCAGCCGTTAGACCCCTAACTGAGCCAATAAGTCACAAGGAGGGTGCAAAGGGGGACACGTCGGCCTAGTGGCGAAGGTTATTGCATGCATGCATGGAAATGTCGGCCACTACAATTTCAAGAATTCGCAGGATTTCTTCAAAGCGTTTTTACCTTAAGAATGTTCATACACAAGTTCCATTCAAAAGAGATTTCGCAAAACCAATTCTGGTAGTCTCGACTGAACCGCCGATAGAGCTCAAAAAAGAAGATATCCGATATTGTGATGGCGATTAGTTTTTAGGATGATACAATTGTGACCCATTACCTAGATAGTAAGGCATCAGTCCTAAAGGGTTTACTCGTAATTGCAGACATTAAAATAAAACATACTAAAAATCTCGGTGACATTGAATAAGCGCTTGTGTGGCAACCGAATCAATGAGCCATCCTCCAGTTACGCCAAAAATAGTAGCCTAAGTTTCTACGAAAATACACGACTCTTCCTCTTTCCAAATTCCTATCTACTGGAACAGCAGAGCCCTGCCGGCTGGAATGGGAACTAAATCCACGATGGTCGTCAACGCCCTCTCCCTACCCTTCCAGACGAATAAGCATTGGGTATTTCAGATCCCCATTCTAAAGCGACGGCCCTTCCCTAACTCTATTCTCAGAAAAAGAGAACATTTTACACGGAACGAACACCGGGTTTAACACTGGAAACGATACAAACTGTTCCCTCTGGACAGAATCAACACTCCAGTTCCCTTCAACTTAGCTTATTTTCAAATAGGAGATCAATGCATTTTATCCCCCACTATTTTCATCTCTGAATTGGAATATCTTTCGTCTCATTGGTTCAAATAATGCTCCTCCCCTCCCTCATTGGTGGAAGGTAATAATAATAGATTGGGCTTCCGTTAGAACTGACTCTTGTTTACATCCTGACCCTGACAGTAACATTTAATTATTAGCCACCTACAGCAAATTACTCGCAACAAGATTAAGGCAGGAAATTTTTCAGTTACCTGGAACTTGTTTCGCACAGTTTTTAGCTGCTTTTCCTTTGCTTCAAAAATGTTTAAATGGCTCTATCTTAAATGAATCAAGTTAAATTCTTACAAAAAAGTTTAAACTCCCTATAAACGAACCACAAGGAATAAGCAGACAAATACCTCACAATTAAAGTTGCCTATAGGTATCGCACTAAAACAAACCTCATCCTTATTAACCCTCGATTTTGAGGTAGACAAGTTAGGTATATATATAAATCCACTTTTCCCCCATTGCATGTTTCCAAAGTAGGCAGGAAGGTGAGGTAAGTAATTTTTGAAATTTGAGTCGCTGTTAAAAACTGGCTAACAAGGGACTCAAATAATCAGACAGATAAGCGTGTGGAAGAGGACTCAATAATTCCTGAAGTTGATGGGTGAACAGTTGTAAGTCACCGCCCTATAAAATCCCAAAACCAAGAAACGAATGCGCGGGCCCAGTGACCATGAAGAAACGCAACAAGCTTGAGAAGCAGAAAAACCACAAAAAGAACAACTAGAGGGAAAAAGTAAAGTTTCCGCGGCGTTAAGAAGTTCATTGCTCATGATGTCGGAGAATTCCTCTTCGGCAGGACCCGGGGTGAGCAGCGTTGGGCCCATGTTTCGCTTATGCGGTGGCAACAGGAGGGGTGCACTCGGCGGCGGGGCACCACGGCGGAGTGCCGCTAGCCGGCTCCAGTCAGTATCCTTCGCGTAGTCAACCCGAAAGCAACCTGAACCTGAGCTAGCTGACAGGTCGTGGATCACATGCTTGTGTCGTGAAATTGTGTCAGAAGCCCACCTGCCCTAGGTATGTGTTTTTGATGACCCTTGACTCTGTGGTGCTGTTATTTTATTTATAGACGTTGGAGGCATCTAAGCAGGGGAGCACCCGATTATATTTGTAAATATTTTTTTTTGTCAAAATTTTCCTAAATCTCTGGAAGTACTGAAATCAGGAACTAACTAACTAAGGGTGCGTCCCACCATGCCCAGTTAAAATTAAACTGGAGATTTTGTCCTATGTTTAAGTTAAATTTAACATGGTAAATCTCCAGTTTAATTTTAACTGGGCATGGTGGGACGCACCCTAAGTTAACGTTTTAAATAAGAGAATACTATTTATCCTTTATTCCTTTTCTAATCTTTTTCGGACGGTATCATTTGCTTTCTCTATACTGACGTAAAATAATTTAGGCTGTATTCACATTAGTGCTTAACCTTAGGTATTCCCTTATTAAATATGTCTTAAATAAATAAAGCTTACCTTTCTAATTCTGGTTCCGGTGTTCGGTACGTTAATGCTGCTGAGACCAAAAAGAACTTCAGCCATCCCCCGACGGCAATAATCTTTCCATCGTCCAGCTGGCGCCGTGTCCACTGGAAAACAATACAAACAGATACTTAAATCGGCATAAGCGACGAAGTGGGGGGGGGGGGGGGGGGGGCTTTCCATCAAATTTAACTGGAAGTTCGTGCAGTATGTCAAACAACCTCTCACTAATAATTGTAGGCTTACTGTTTCGAATATGAAAGAACGAAGTTTAATAATAATTGAGAATAAAATCTAAAATAAAGTTAAACACCAAACCAAAACACAAAAAAAAAAAAAAAATACTTAATCAATTTTTCTCATTCCGCCTAAAGATACCACCTGGAGGGTTACACGCACGTAATATTACTTAGATACTTTAAGTCTGAAGTACACGCTTTTCCGGATAGAGACTTTTCCACATTTTCACAAGATAGAAAAATGCTTTCCAAGGATTTTGATACCTCACAAGGCATACTTCTGACCCTAAAGCAACTCTCCCTAAGAGAGGTAAACTTATCAACGTCTCAGTTGTCTACCTGTTAACCATTTGCTATCCTTGAACCATCTCACAATCAATGATTAATTCCACATACTGAGACTCCAAAAAGGTAAAGAAAGAAGTTGCAGTACCCCAAGTTAAAATCGCAAAATAATACAATACCTTTTACCTTACAGTTTGACATTGACATAAAAAATACATAAGACAATATTTACTTATAAAACCAACTTTTCAGTACAGTCGGATCTGAACTGTCTCTTCCGATGCGCCAATTTGACACCCTCATTCCAAGGGTTTTGACAGAAAGAAAGGGTGACGGGGAAAACTCCGGCTTCATCACACATAACAGGATCAAGTCGAATCAAGTCGAAAGGGAGGGTTGACAATTAGACTGCTGTTAATTTAAAGATCCCCAGTCACAAATGATCGCCCGAGTGTGCTTTTCACCGATCCCTCCAGCTGAGTCAGGGGAAGATCCAGGAAACTCAGAAAAAAAAAATCAGCGTTTTTCGCCCCCAGTATTATCAAATAGCTTACTACGGTTTGCGTAACCCGGACCTAGGTTTGAACGTCTTTCGAAAACAACAAAGCAGTCAAGAAGTTAAAAACAGGTTCCTTCCATACAGAAATGGGATATGGCATACGATTGGCCTCATGCATCCGCTCCGATGTATCCAGCTGTACAAACTGCGAGACAATAAGCCACATAACGAATTGTTGATACAAGTGTCACACTCTGACGGCATGTACTAGAAGACAAAGCTTTCGATACTACTAAACAGTTCTTGAAATCACTCTGTCCATGTGGCAGGATAAATCAAGTGAGATATGTTCAGTGAATTTTGCAATGGGTATTCACTTGACTGCCCGCATACTTTCAGCTTAGTAAAAGCAAAGTCAGGTGGGTGCCAGTAGCAGTACGCAGAAAAACTATAAATGAAGAAGAAATAAGTAGAAGTAAATGCATTTTTTTAAGGCGCAAACGAAAGAACCACAAGCTTCCTTGACTACTCAGAGGAGAAGTAGTAACGATGTAACGATCCAGTCAATACAAACCGAGGGGTTAACCACTCGTTGGGAATCATTGGAAATCTTTATGAAATCTCAGGGAATCTTGGAATTTTTTTGGAGTGGTTACCCCTTCGGGTTCATCTTTCTATGAATATCGTTGGGAATCTTTAGAAATCTTTATGGAATGTCAGGGAATCTCTGGAGTGGTTACCCCCTCGATAGAAACTTAGGTGAAAGTATAATGCACCATGCTAAAGTGCGTCTTTCGCAAAAAGTATATCCGACGGTTTGATCGGACTTTTCTTCAATAACGCCTTCGGTAATGCTTATGGCATCTTTCGGAGTGCATTCACAGGCAAACCTGCTTCTGTAGCCTCTTGTCTTGTCGTGTATAAACCCATTGAGAACTAAACCGGAACACTGGCATGAAAAAAAAATAGGAAACTGACCATAACATGCCAACAAATTTCTATTGTAGAACAGGCACAGGTATTTTACTGTGATTCAAAACAAAATACAACCATTAAAAAAAAGATGCTACAATTTGTGTTTTTACCCTTGAATATTTTTATTTTTCAGGCTGAATGCTACAAGGCATTTTGGGGCCCTCGCCCCCGGTGTCGCTGTTGCCCGGCCAGCAACTGGGGTCAACACCATCGGCATGGCCCCCACTCACCACATCCGACGACATGCCGCACAAAGGTACTTTCAATCCTAAAAAGAAATTATCCTCAATACTGTGAGTGCTTAAAATCGAGTTACTTTTTCGTAAATGAACTGTGTTGAGGATAATCTGACTTGCGTCTGGGGACGAACTTCGGTGCTGATATAAACACAAAACAGAGCCTAATCCCTAAAGTATTCAATCAAAACAAAATCTTCTGAATTATACATTTTAAATTAAAATAACATTTCCAGGAGTATCTTATTGGAGAGTAAATTTTAAGCAGTACAAGTAGAGTACACGGTAGGTAACAAACAGTTGACAGTTCAGTTTTTTAAACTGAATCATAAATAAAGTAACGACGATAACATAAGACACGACTCAGAATGAAAATTATTAGGCACCGCCATTATAGTTATAGATAAAATGCACGTGCCACGAACGTGTGACCACGTGAGAAAGCGACGACACGTGTTTTGACCTTATTGCCTTGTAATATAAGCACACGATTCCCAGCCCTCAGCCTCCCTCAAGTAGGGGGAAGAAAACCTCCATCATTAGGATGCCTTCACCTTGGAATTTATCTTAAGATGGCTCGATACAATAACTTTCCCACTTTAGCGGTTATGTTCCGAACTTAAAAAAAAAAAATTCATTTCAGAGTCCCAAAATTCCGAAACCACAGTCCACATTAGTATGTGCAATGGATGTATGTAATGGGCAAGGACTCTTTGCAAATAACCCAGATTATTTTCAACACCAGATTTTCGAATTTTATCCACATCAATTGCAGCTTGTCTAGCGTGAATTAGATCATTTGAATTGGCACGATAAAAAAGATCAAGTAATCAAACGTGGATGTCACCATTCCGCCGCGAAAAATATGAAGCAGTAAACTTTTTTGAACTTCCGAAGTGCACAGGAGATTCCACATTTCTATATGTGAATTGCGTGTATCGAAACCTTTGAAATGTATTCAGTTACTACACTGCACTGAAAATGAGAGAAACAGTAAAAAAGTGACACGCATTTTATCAATCCACTTCGGTATTTAACATCCATTCATGGTGAAAACATGGAAATACACGCTTAATGTAGTAGGAGGTGAGGCTTACAAAGAAAACACGTAATATAGGTGATGCTCTTTCGATTTTCTAAGATTAGTAGTGCTCGCTAGCTGGCTGTGCGCAGCAGGCTTCGACACAGCGGTACCGTCGCGCTCTTGTTCTCTCGTACACCTCACCCCCTCTACATGTATTATATGATATACCCTCCTACCGTTTCTATGCACTATTATTTTCAATTCGCGTCACACTGCTGGGAAACTTCATCCGCATTTTTTTCACCTAAAAAATCTGTTGAGTGATGCCAGACCAAGCAATTCTCACTTTTGCATTTCGTTACGATACGCACCTATACTATGGCAAACTAGATACTTCAATTACTTTACCACCATAGCCACTATGGCAAGAAACTTTGAAATCGAGAATCTGGGTTTCCCGCGATTCGTGTCCCCTAAGTAGAAAAAAGTAATTTTCGGAAAAGGTCGGTCCGTCCACCTTACGTTTTTCCATTCGTGCGTGCAGTACGGTTTTATGAATTTCATAAGCGCCCGGCTAACATCTCAGTTCAGGAATATTTTGAAGGACTATAGTTTGGTAGAAGATCGATAAAAACAAAATACATACTCAGGTACATACAAAATACAAAATGTACATATGAAAACTGTCATAATTGAATAGGTCGCTCATAATTTCAGAATAGTTTTACGAGTTGAAAATCATTTAGCTACAATATTTCTGTACTAAACACTTCAGAAATGCGTGGCAGGTATTTGACCAATTTCTGTAACTATAAATTATTTTGGTATGAGGGTAATTTTAAATGGCGGAAAGACCAGTGTGACCGTTTATAAATTAATAAACCATTACAGTGTCTCGTAATTCAGGAGGCCCATCGATTTTCTCATGACACCGGTTAAAAATTCGCCCATTCCTGCGAGCAACAGGCAAGGGCACAGATGCAACTCAGAAAATGATCTTCAAAACTAAGTCACGGTCCCAAAGAATAGAAATGGTTTTTGAAAAAGAACCACTCAAAGTGTCAAAAAAAAGGGAGGTGCTCAGAAGACGAACATGACGCGATGTACTGTGCAGGGTAACTAACGGCCTGAAAGCTGTCGGCCCTGAATGGATTTGGAGATGGGGGTGGAGCTGCAAAATAATTGTATCATCCAACCTATGAATGGAGACAAAAGGGGAAAAATATTTTTTGTTATGTTCTCTTTGACACGCCGGCTTGAAGTAGCTAGGGGTTCTCTGGCTCAATTATGAGCAGCACACAACAAGGTTTGTTTACAAAAATGCCGAAGCTTCACCACCTGTACAAGTTTCTTCTCTTTTGGAAGTTGGAGCCGACCGGCCATAAGATTTATCGTTCTGCCTGTGAATTGTAGTGTCCTCATACCTCTCGTAAAATGGTTTAGACTTTAGACTTTAGAACCATTTTTTGTAAAGTTGGACCTTAGTTCGGACTGCGCATTTCTTGTGTTCAACTAATTTGATTTCTCACTATAAGAATCGGAACAAGCGGTACGACACGGTCGGACAAAACTTTACCTGCTTATTTGCGTGATTCCTAGAAAAAAACCCTTGGTTAAATGATTGGAGACGGAAAAACTTTTTGACGAAAGGAATGGCCCTAGAATGTTCCCCCGAGTACTTAGAGACCCCAGACGACGTACTTCGGCAACCACCCAAAACTGCCCCCAAAACCAGGTGAGGTGGATGGGGAAGCTCGGAAAAACTTTTTGACAAAATAAATTGCCTCAGAACGTTTCCCCGAGCATTTTGATACCCCATACAACGAACTTTGGAAAGTAACCAAAACTCCCCCCATAAGGGGGGGGGGGGGGGTGGCGAAAAGACATTTTGACCAAATATATTGCCTCAGAACGATCTCCCGATCATTTTGAGCCCCCACAACCCATATTTCGCAAACGACTCAAATCTACCCCCCTTAGGGGGTGGGGTGCTTGGATACGTTCAGAAAAACTTTTTGATACAAAAAATTGCTTCACAACGTTTCCCCGAACAGTTTGAGACCCCATAAGCCGCACTTTAAAAGTCACTCAAAATTGCCCCCTCCCTGGGGGAGGGGGGGGGGGGAGGCTTGAAATAAGCCATATACCATTTGTGACGAGTATGGCCGTTGTCACATGTCATATCCAGAACTACTCATATACCACAAACAACTGAATCCACTGATTTCACCCTTTTACAGGTCCAGGGGGGACTTCCCCCCTTCCAGGGAGTTATGCGGGGGTAGTGGGTGGTATCATTGGATTCGTAATTATTTGTTCTATAATTGTCCAAAATTTGATCAAAATCGTTAGAGCCGATTTTGAGCAAATATTTTTTTTCTACCTTTTGGGGGAGTTTTGGGGGGGTAACCCCCCTTAATTTTAAAGGGGGGAAACTGGGCTTCCGGATTCTGATTTCTTCCAATTTTAGAAAGGTCACTACCGATTTTGAAGAAAATCGGTTGAAAAGTGCGCCGTCCAGGTCAATGCCACATACATAGCTAGCTAGCTAGCTAGCTAGCTAGCTACATACATACATACATACATACATACACACACACATACATACATACACACATACATACGTACTGACACGGAGTACCTGACCTCTTCTAAAAATTCCTGTGGGCAAACTTTTCGTCGGAGGAAAAAAGTGAGATGTTTTTCATATTGCGAAGGAATGGACGTTTCCAAAATGTATATTAAAATTTCAGTCGCTTTTGAGGTCTGGGAGCAATGACGGTTCAAAGTTGAGGTTTGCCGAAAATTGGCCCGCACGAATACAATACTTTACCTTACGTATACTACGTATACAGGTAAAGTAAAAATACATTCGAGAGTAATGGTGTGATTGGCTATTCAGGATAACATTTTTATTTAAAATGTGCTCCATTTTCATCATTACATTAACTCCGAGATCATGCGGGAGTGATTCTCACCAAATTATCTCGCGTCGATAAAGAGTGAGGGAGCGTCTAGGTCCTATATCGCAACATAATAACCTACTATTGTAATAAATGAAATTAATTAAAATTAAAATACATACATAGACACATATAAGCGGATTTCATTCCAATTCATAAAGACATCCACTTTAATTCGAAGCAGATGACTTTTTAAGATGCTTAGAAAAAGACTGAAGTCTCCAAAGAATGTTTATTCGGAAGCCGCAAATTCGTCCCCGAAGGGTTATTAGGGGATGTTCAGGGTGCTTGGTCTGGGGAGAGGGGGGGCGAGGGTGCGACCCCCATTCCCCACCCTTCATAGTATTCACGCGCCCAACAATCCAAAAAACACATTTCCATTGGAATGAGCTTTTCTTTTGTCCCCTTTTCCAATTTCTAGAAAGGTTCATCTTATACGTTTAATGAAAGGTGACCTGGGGCACAGAAACCTAATTATTTTCGATACATTTGTATTTAGGTCACATATACTTCGAACATTCCAGGGCACTCCACTTTTAAACCTAAACCTAATAATCAAATAAAGACACCAAAATCTTTTAAGAAGTTCAAAGAACAAACCACTATAGTATAGCCACTCTGACCTGCCTGGCCCGAGGGCATTCTGTGTACAGTGAACAGTGCAGAATGCCCTCGGGCCGGGCAGGTCAGAGTGGCTACACTATACCAATTTTACAACAACAGAAACTAAGTAAATGACTGGGGCAGTCATCAATCCCATGCGATCAGAGAAGGTGCATGTTGACAGGAATGAGGAAGCGGTGAACCTAATGGTACAGAGGAATAGGATCAATGTTAAACTAGGTGACAAGCTGAATTAGGGGATGAATGTAATCCCAGGTACACAAGAAAGGTACAGGCCGCAAAGGCAGCGAGGGTCACATCGGCCTTTTTGTAAGCCGTACCACCTGGGGTGGGCATTGCTGCTGAGGACTTGTAAACATCTCCAGCACCTCTGTCCCCTTCTATTTACGGGTTCTGTATGAATATCAATCCAAATTGAATAATTGCCTATTTGAATGATTGGATATGACATGCCGCAGTTCAGTTCAGTTGCTAGCTGCCCACACGTTGTATAGGTTGTATATAGGTATCGACCTACTGTATGCTGCACTATGACATTCCACTCAATAGCGCATCTTAAGGGCCACCATACATTCTCGACGAACTCCACCAAAACCACTGTGCGAAAGTAAATATTCGACAAAACTAATGTTTACATTTTAGTACAGCCGGAGACTGGTAATTGCAATCTCGTAATGGTTGTGTCTACTCTAAAAGCTAAACATAGTGAGCTATTCGAACGCGAAACCAACGAGTGAAAGTAGGACACTATGTTTAGCTTTTACAGGAGAAAAAGAAGAGAAATGGTGTTGCAATTACCCACTTCCGTAAGTGAAATAAAAATTGTCAACATGTAACATGGCGGCGGTAAATATTACAAACATTTATCAAGCTTTTCTACTAAATGTAACAATAAAATCATACTGTTTTAGTCCGAAACGTTACAAAAAAATATTTCGCGTGAGGTAGTGTTGTGTTTTCGCGATCTGTCAAAAAAACATGTGGACTGGTAGTTGACTGTTTAAAACCGCTCCTGTGGGCTTATTACTCCATTTCATGCAAAAATAAAACACTACTTCACGACAAAGAGTCTCAGGTTTACATCCCCCTATAAACACTTTACACTCGCCATGTAACTTCGGAATAGGGCTTGAAGTACTTAGCATTGCGAATCAAATGGGTGTATTCCGCCTTAAGTGGAAGTAGGTAGGTTTTTCGACACCTACCTAAATATAAGTAATTTATTAATTTATTACCTGACACAGCGTTTCCGCGCCCAGTAGAGTGATTTTGGGACCAATAATTTACTGTCAAATCACAACTTAGGGCCATATTATCACCAAGAAAAATCAAATAAAAATTTAGGTGATTCGAATGAGTTGCTAAGGTAAACAACAGATTCGAGCTTCTTCACCACTGGTGTTGCTAGGGCCAACTTTATTTTCGATTCTGCGTCAGCGCTGATTTTTTTTTTTTTTTTTTTGTAAAAATGGTCCCTGACCTCAGACAGGGTTCTCAGACAGTTTCTGACGTTAAAAATAATAGCACAGAATAATAGCTATACCTATTTCTAACCGATTCCTTAGAAACAAGAAACATAAAAATAATTTGCACTGCGTTTACGATCGTGGTATCGTTTCTTAATCCCTTACTAAATGTAAAAACGTCTCGTCACACCCTACGTTTATCTCGGTTTGGATCACGCTAGATCCCGACAAGAGTCTCCAGTTTCAGGCCCACTGTCAGCTTCATCGGAACAGTCAAAGTTCCGCTCGAATGAACCTGCGATATCTGCATGCCTGCCTGGAGGTACCTGGACAAAACTGACAGCCTATTCTTTATCTTTTGTGTAATGATTTGACTGCAGGAACGTTTGCTTTGCGCACGGATAGCTAATGTTTACTGTAAGATTTACTCCAACAGTATAGATTTCTTAATATGGCAGAGAGCTAACTCGAAATAGCCGGTGGGATCAATCTCACTATCAACCTTCCTTCTATCGGAATTTAACTGTTGAACTGGCTATCTGCCCATGTTTGTATATATCGTGTAAATAAAGTCTTTTAATGTATTTTTGAAAGCCACCCGATGTATGGTAGAAGTTTTTTATAGAGGTAGGCCATAGCCGTATCCACGGGGGGGGGGGGGGGGGGGGGGTTAGTGGGTTAACCCCCCCCCCCCCATGAGCGGAAAATTAACATGGTAATGCCAACGTGAAGACAAAAAATATAGGCGAAAATCCCCCCCATGACCACTTTCTGGATACGGGCCTGAGGTAGGCAACACCTGAAACAGTGAAATTATACCATCTCACTCGCGCTTATTATAACCGTAACCTTTCCCCCTGTGCCTTGACAGACAAACTAACTGAACCCAGTCTCTTATTTCGATGCAGGCCACAGCGGCGTGAACCAGCTGGGGGGCGTGTTCGTGGGGGGCAGGCCCCTGCCCGACTCAACACGGCAGAAAATCGTCGAGCTGGCCCATTCGGGGGCGAGGCCCTGCGATATCTCCAGGATTCTTCAAGTCAGCAATGGCTGCGTCTCCAAAATTCTAGGCAGGTCAGTCTCAAGTAGAACCTCCAGTATAGAACTCCAAAACAAAATTGATCGAGGGGTAACCACTCCAGAGATTCCTTGAGATTCCCTGAGATTCTATAAAGATTTCCAAAGATTCCCAACGATATTCATAGAAAGATGAACCCCGAAGGGGTAACCACTCCAAAAAATTCCAAGATTCCCTGAGATTTCATAAAGATTTCCAGTGATTCCCAACGAGATTCCTGGAGTGGTTAACCCCTCGAAATTGATATTTCCATAGTAAATGAACAGACCTAATATAATTTCTGTAACTTAAAAAATCTCTGAACTGCACTCATTTAGGTACTGCACTTCAGAAAAGAAAATGAACATCAGTCGAAGGTCGGTAAACTTCAGATCTAATTTTCCACATATTTCATAGAATTCATAGCTTCATAGATTTCACTATTTCGTAAAGATATAGTTAACACTGAAAAGAAACAGAGCAGCTAAAAGCAACAATAAATTTTCAAACAGTATTCTGGGTTAACGGTCAGCAATATAAAAATGTAATGTCACTAATATTTCTCAAGTTGTTGTTTTCTGTTGTAAATCGAGTTGTGGAATTGCTGCCGTAAAGAAATGGAACCCTGACTAAGTTATGGCGGTTGGATTTGAGCGTAGAATCGGGCTCTGCTATTTCTCCCCTCTACCCATTAAATCCATACTGTTATCAACTTATATCACTTTTGATATATTTTTAGTTCTCAGTCGATTTTTCTGCAGTTCATATTGTATTGTCTCTTATAATTTAACGTGGGGGGAATGTATTTTTGGCCAGTGAGGTTTTCAAAAATAAATAACGGTGAAGCTCCATCATGGAAAATATTTCCACGTGGAGTAGACCGACATTTCGTTTTTACACTATTTCACATGTACTTTTGTAGGCAATTATTTCATCCCATGAAAATTGTCAATGCAGTGACTCTCGTACCAGCGAACTTCTAAATTCTATATGTAATGGATTTCAGGTACTATGAAACAGGCTCCATTCGGCCCCGAGCAATCGGAGGGTCGAAGCCACGAGTAGCTACCACAGAGGTTGTGTCCAAGATCTCGCAATTCAAGCGGGAGTGTCCGTCTATTTTCGCATGGGAAATTCGTGATCGGTTACTTCAAGAAGGAATATGTACCAACGATAATATTCCTAGTGTAAGTACCAATGCAACAATTTTTTATAATGCAAACACAATTAGGTATTCTGAGTATTCCGTTGTCTACTGACAGGCGGCCGTTAGTCAGCCGCATCCGCTAAGTTAGGGTTTCAAAAAATTATTTAGTGTGACAAGAGATAGGTAACTCTGTGAACCATTCATTGATCATAAACCTAATCAAAGGAGTCAAAGAATAAGCGCAAAAAGATTCGTCATCCAACATAAAAATATCTACTGATCAAATAAAGAAAGGAAGTGAGCTTTATCCGCAGTAAAATAGTGCCAACAGTTTCATATGTTGGTATGTCTGCATTTGCAGAACCGAATTTGAGAGAGCTACAATACTTTGGGAGATAATTAACAAAAAAACAAGTGTAAAATCATCAAACCACCCCCCACAATCAATCCAACAACAAACAACGATCTGCTCGAAAACAGCATCCTCTCTTTAAATATCGATTCCAACCCCAAAAAAACTGCAAACAAAAAGTGCGGAGTGATTGCAATTTGGTAAACAATGGGTAGGCTGGTATAATTGGTGGATGCCTGCAGTGCGTTTACGTGGGAAAGTAATTGATTCACATGAGTGAGGCTTGTCAAACATGGGGGACAAGTGAAGATTGCCACGCCGTGGGCCATTTGACGTTTCGACAATAATGTTCCTACCCTCTACCATTCTCAGATTCTTCACCTGCCGTGGTTTTGTTTTGTTTGATTTCTCTGCAAGTACTGCTGCTTGGATAAGATACGATCTCGGGTTGTTATGACTATAACTTTCTAAGATACTTCAGCACCCACTGGCTGCGTACTTACCTCCCCCTTGTTCTAACAAACGGAACATAGGCAGTCTCAAGGGGTTCGGTCCACGTTAAGAAAAAGTGTTACGTAGGTATGGTTGGCAGGTCCAAAAACCGTCGGTCCACCATGAGTGTCAACTACAACACCATTTTAGCAATAAATATATAGTTTCCGGTTTCCCTCTAAGCTGTAATGTCTAAAACTGCGGGTAGTGTCCTTTAAATGATGGCAAATAAATCAAATTGGCGACGTGTTATCAACGACTCGTCAACTTTCGGCACCTTTTATTCGGTGGGCATAATTGGCACGCGACATCGTCGGTGTTTGTCTCGGTGGTCACCAGGGTGGGCGGCGGCTCTTCAGATGTCGAGGCCCCATTAACCACGGTCGGCCAGATCTCGTCTTGTCCTTTCATCCGAATACCCTTCAACGTGTCATTTTGCCGCAGCACAGTTAAATGTCTAGCAAATAACGGACCTCCCTTAAATCGTCTGGACGATGCCAATTATGTTAGCTTTCAGTAAACCTCGGTAGACAACGGCAGTTTAAGTAACCGCTTTGTTAAGGCAGCGTACTGCAAACCACAGGATTTCTAAGGCTGCGCTAAAGTTCTGAGCTCCTACGCCAAGAAATCGGCAGTGACGCCCAACTGAAGTCACCCCCTCTGGCAAAGTAAGAAACCTTGGAAAGGTCTGTTTCACCATGTGTTCTGAAACCTATACTATCCCTACTTCTGAACTCAAGGGGCTCATGACAAATGGCCTTTCATATACGACATCAGAATTTGATGATATGGGATCCCGATCCTCTGGGGATCTACTTCTAGGTCTATAGTCGAAGTCAGGCTAGGAGCGTACCGATTACTCATAATTTCTCGCAAATCTAGGGCTGATCAAAACTTTTCTTGATCAGGGAAATATCTGCTCAGGGTCGGATTGGCATTTTTAGCGTATGGTAGGATATGGAACCCAAATCCGGATCGGCGTCAACTGAAAATCTTCAAAAAATTATGAATAATCGGTACGCTCCCAGCCTGACTTGGACTATAGTTGAATGTGAGACCCTCTATATGTATGATGGGCTGAAAACGTAAAATTTGTACTTGAAACTAACTCAGTATTTTCTCTTACAATAAATATTATGTATCCCTATAGGTAGATCTAGACAGCCTAGAACACCAACAGATTCCCTGGAACTTGATAAGTATAACCACAAAACCTGAGCACACAAGATATACTGCAAAAAGAACCGGCGTAAGTGACAAAAGTACAAAGACGAAATGTTCTCAATCACTCTTTCTTGACATGAGACTTCTAGTATTTGAAATAAAACACAAAAACTTGGACTAGAAGTATGAGGCAGACCCTAGCACACAGTCCTGCAAGCCACTATGTCAACCACTTTGTCAACCCCGCTGTCAACAAGGGCTCAACTCACGCATAAACAACCTTTTCTTCGTCTCGCTTGCCTAAGTGTGGTTTTCCTCCCTATTGTGTGACTTGAGGATGACTGCTCTACAATCCTGATCGTTACTGCCTGTTTACGTTACACTGCTTGAGGGTAATTGTATATCCTTGCGATTGAGTAAACGAATTAAATTTGAAATATCTACTTTACAAAATAACGGTCAAACAACGGCCGCACTTTACTATCTCGTAATTTTGAACAAAATTTGTAGAAGTTTCAACAACAACAAAAACATTAAGTATTTTCAATATTGTTCCGATTCTTCAAATCCCCCCCCCCCCCCTTAATTCACCCTCTTGGTCGGATTTCCCCCATTAACGAACTTACGCACGTGGTGGACGTCGGATGGACATTTCGTAAAAAACCACTTTTTTGTACTCAGGAGATCTCCAGGCTCACACGAGAAAACCCAAAATAGCCCTATAATATTAAGAAATAATATTGCATGGGATCTTCGGTATTAAGTGAACGATTTTACTTTCTATTACTATAGCAAGACAACTTCAGCGTGAAATAGAATACTGCAACTGAAATTACGAGCCTAATATAGCCTTATTCAACGCATTTTCAGAGGAGTATTGCTTGGCCCTAATGTATGAAACCGCCAGCTATTTGATACGCAACGATCGGAAAACATGATTCCAGGCAGACCTGAACCTTCACATAGCCTTAGCCTAAGCACATACCTGCGGCAATGGTCGACCACAAAAAGCGGCTCCTTTTACGACCTAGATAGACATATTAGGCTTCCACATAAAATGCAGAACCTGCCACCCGAATTCACAAGGGCATTGTTTGAAAGAGGATCGTCTTTCGGTTGTGCCAATAGTAAATCTTCACGTATGATTTGAAAGAAGAGCTATGGAATAAGCACGGTCCTAACTTTTAAATTCAGATGTGATAAAATAAGAAAAAAAGTCAATTTTCTCAGCCAAAGAAACTGTTCACCTCAGTTTTCCACAAGACAACTCGGAACATCTAAGACATGAGGAAGGAAGGAAGCAGGGGCCAAAACACATGCATCATCATAACTCAGGTCCCATAAATATGGAAAAAATCTCCCCTCACACTGGACGTTATGAAAAAAGTAGATCAGAATTGTAAATGAGCGAGTGCTAGATCAGAAACAAATTGAAAAAGAAAAGTATAAAAGACGTGAAATGTGGCGGGAAACACATTAAGTGGGCACTGCAGCAGTCTTGGACTTATACATTAAACATGAAGGTTGGAGACCCTTCCAAATCAGTGCCGGCTCTAAACACAATCTCCACAATCTACTTTCACTAGATGAATGCAATGAAATCATTATGCGAATTTCGATTTTCTTTGTTGAACTGGAAAAATAGAAACTAATAGGTAAGTGATTTTTGACATATACCTTATTGCCATTTTTTCAATTATTTAATTGTTATAGGTATTGTAGCTAGGTATAACAAAATACAAGTGTACAAAATACAAAAATTGTGCCCAAAAGGCAGTGCGCGTAAAATAAAAAAAAAAATACAAGTTTTAAATGAATATTGAACCTCCGGTGGGGTTAAAAAAAAATATCAACCCTAAAGAAGCGTAACATTGAAAAGACGGCAGGAAGATGAGCCGGAAAACAGCATACGCCTTTGTCAGGTTTCCGGAAGGAAGTAGGAGATACCGAGAACTTGGAAAGAGCTGCAAAACGCAAAGGAGGAATGGGGGGGAACTTGTCGACTTGGCCCTAAAGGGAACCGAACCTTCCCCATCAGCTTTTGCGTTCATATCGGCTGAATCGACATATACAATACTTATGATAGGGGTTTTATTCGGCAATATTTGGATTTTGGATTTAAAAAAAATATCCATAAACAAAACCAAGCATTAGGTAAGACGCTCTCAGTACACCTCCCTGCAGGCCAACCTAATTTAGCTGATAATAAAAAAAAAATCCCTTTCGGCAGCCCTGAAAGGCGTAGGTAGATTTCGAAGATTACTTCCATCCACTAAAAGCAGTCTAAAATCATTTAGAAAGACGGTTAAGAAGATTTTCAGTTGACGCAAATGCATTCTTTATACAATAACAACGGAGGAATTGAGTTTTGAAATTCCCCCCCCCCCCCCCCCTTTAACAAGAAAATGAAAATGATTTTACAAAAAACATTTTCAGAAAAAAATGTTGTAGATATTATTAATATAAACTCATAGCAAATAGAATAAACTCAATATCTCACCAAATAAGTGAGTTATGACGTTTTGAAAATTCAACCCCCCACCCCCTGCCTAAACGGTGCGTCGGACGAAAAACTTTTTCACACAAAAGTTGTAGGTCGAGCAATGGCTGAAAAATGTTTCAGAATTTACTTATCTCAAGAAAACAACTTCAAGAAAATTGAGAGCCGTAGCCTCCTAATGTAAATGTAAATATTCCTTGCGCTACCGTACACTATACCCGCCAGGAGCGCCGATAAAGAAGGAAACGGAACATTTTAGATCTCTTTATTTTGTCCTGAATGATTCCGAAAAAAGAGAAAAAGAAATAGACTAAGTAATAAATTTATTCAGATAAAAACTTAAAAGTTTCCCTCGCGAAGACGAAGTCAGAGGTGGGGGGGGGGGGGGGGGGGAGGATATGGAGGGTTGCTCACTCCCTATGTTTAGCTTTCCGAGCATTTTTCACCCCCGCCCCTTGGTGACACGCACCCCCTCCTCGCCCCCTCCCCCAACAAGACAAAGAGTGACTGGTTCCGAATCTCGGCTTCTCGTTCTTATGTTGGCTTTTGCCAGTGAGCATTCAGCAGTATTCAGCACGCATTCATGGAAAATCTACTCGTCTGTCATTCAAGCGTAACCCACAACCCACAACTAAGCAATTATTATCCGACTATCTTTTATTTTACTTGTTACTGGCTGGGAAGTGTCAAAGGATAAATATGTGTAACGTAATGGGTGAAGGACCTAAACATTAAGTTGGTCTCATGCCGAAGTAGGACGTATCTCTTTGTCTCCCACTGTATATTAAAAAAATCCCTTTCGGCAGCCCCGAAAGGCGTAGGTAGATTTCGAAGATTACTTCCATCCACTAAAAGCAGTCTAAAATCATTTAGAAAGACGGTTAAGAAAATTTTCAGTTGACCCAAATGCATTCTCTACAATAACAACGGAGGAATTGAGTTTTGAAATTTCACCCCCCTCCCCCCTTTAACAAGAAAATGAAAATGATTTTACAAAAAACTTTTTCAGACAAAAGTTGTAGGTAATATTGAGGCAAATGCAAAACAAAACGAAAGAACTCGATAACACCCCTAGGACACAAGTTGTGAATTTTTTTGTGTGCAAAACCCTGTTTTTAAACCCTTATTCAACCATTAGGGGTGGGATCAAAAAACGTTACTAAGAAAAGTTGTAGGTAGTAACGATAGACGACCCTCAGAGAAAACCACGTTTCATTAGTTGCAATATTAAGGGAGTTATGGCCAAAAAACCAGATTTCGAAAAAGTCCCCCCATTCCCCCCCCCCAAATCCGATTTCCCCCATTAACGAACTCGACCGAGATTTTGTCCCTTATATTTTATTAAATAGTCAAAACCAATTATTTTTCAAAAATACGGCTCCTAGCGTGTTCACAAGGAAGTGAAAATGATAGATATATATACTTTTTAACTGACGGTGGTTTTGGGATCCAGGGGTCATAAAAAGAAGAACTGTGAAGAAATTTTTCAAAAGTGAGACTACTGGTACGACTACAATAGGTCGAAATCTACCTAAAACTCCTTTTTGGGTTGCTACATTGGAAATCCGCCATTATTCCCGGATCCCGGGATTCCCCACATCCCGGATAACATAGAACTTATATATTTGCCAAATATTTTTCTATATGCATTAGTTAATGAAGGTACCACGTCAGACCAAAATAAATACTAACCTAGACTCTATCGAACAGAATAATTGCACTACGGAAATTCTTGCCAGAGAAGATAGGAAGGTATGACATGCAGGGATATCTAACCCTAAATAATCTACTCTAAACAAAGCCACTGGCTATGTAATGTTCAAATTGAAATTTGGAAACATATCAGCCACAAAAGTGATTAGGACCTAGACGGGAAAAAGGGGCTTTCGCCCCTCCCCCGCTCCCCCAAGGTCCTCCAGGGGCTGGCGCATCCACTTTGTGGTGCCTTCAGGCCTGTACCCCTACACAACTCCGATACTATGTTACTGACTCCCCCAACGCTTTGTATTTGTTACTCCGCCGATCAAAACTCAATAAGCGACAAATTGGGGGTAATCTCTTGGTGCTATAGGCTTTCTCAAGTTGATTAAATTGCTTATTCACGCAAGTCGATCTCAAAAAGGTTTTTCTTAATTTATTTTGAAGTTCCTCCTTATGCATTCAATACAAGCAATAGACATTCGTCATATCATCATTCCCAGTTTGCATTCTTATAGGGTTCTGAGTTCCATTCTCAGCAAAAGAGAACCAATCCACTTAGGTTATGGCGTATTATAGGCTTGGGCCTGATGTTGAGAACCCCAGAAGCACCCTCATACAAGACACATCGTAAGCGCGTAATAAAGGAAACTCACTACTGGAAAATGTCGCATCACCCGCTTCGGACACATTATTGTACTGAAGATGCCATGTTCATGCCATGCGGATATGCCGTGAAGACGGAGAGTCAGTTACGTCCCATAATATGACGCTTACAATAAATGTTCTTGGCTTATGCACTGGGTTTGTAATTGAGCATTTATGTTGCAAGAAATGTCGGCACATAGGTGAAGCGACATTTGGAAATGATGAGGTTACGCCTCAGTTATGCACAATGACAAAAGATCCGTTAGATGAGACCCAAGATTGAAAACACAAATGCGCATATGATTGCGAGAATGCCAGAGCCCGCTTCAAAAGGGAGCCATCCTTAGGAGACTGGGGGAAATATTTCACCGAGGGGGTAACCACTCCAGAGATTCCTTGAGATTCCCTGAGATTCCATAAGGATTTACAAAGATTCCCAACGATATTCATAGAAAGATGAACCCCGAAGGGGTAACCACTCCAAAAAATTCCAAGATTCCCTGAGATTTCATAAAGATTTCCAATGATTCCCAACGAGATTCCCAAAGAGTGGTTAACCCCTCGTATTTCACCTATATTTTCCTTGCAGGTATCTTCAATTAATCGAGTGCTTCGAAATATAGCGGCGCAGAAAGAGCAACAATCTCAAAGCGCACAGGTACCTGCTTCTTCAGAGTCAGTCTACGACAAACTCCGCATCCTCAACGGGCAGACGGCCTGGCCGCGGCCCAATCCTTGGTACCCTAGCACGGGAGGTAGCCCCTTCTCCAACCTGCCTCCCAGCATATCTCCCGGCCACTCTGCCTGCACGCTACTCGGGGAAACTGATCTACATGTCAAGAAGGGTAAGTTTGTTAAAGACTTCATGCAAAGGGAACGTACAATAAAACAGAACTGACTTGAATACACAGTTTTATGGTGGCCAGTGTGGCCACTATGGGATGGATCTACAAAAGTACTTTCCTTATTTTTTCCTCATAACTGCGACCCAATGTCAAACTTTCTGCCTTACTTTAGTTCAGATGGTTCGACATGATATCCCCACAGCCCTTTCCTCAAAAAATCGGATTTTGACCAGAGAGGGGTGTCCCCGAAATCGAGATCATAACAGACATGCAGATGTGGAATATTTTAGGATGAACGGCAAGAAACATTTACTAATAAGCTAGGAAGGACGAAATGGTACATGGTACCCGCATTATTTAAAGCAGATGACTTCAGAATAAGGGATGAAATCAGAGAAAATGCAAAATCTCAATACACAAAATCTCAATACAAGGTCGTAGAGGTGCCTCGCTTTCAGTGGGCTAGCGAAAAAGTAACAGAGAAGGAAAATCCGGTAAACGCCACAAACAAACGCAAACAAACGGGGTTGAAAGGCAGCGCTAATCGGGAAAAGCGCGGGGGTGGGGGCAGAGAGGGCTGAAATTGGCGCATGTCCGCTTTTGGAAGGGGAGCCTCATGCCTTCAGGCGTCCATCACAAGCCAAACCCGACGAGGCAAGTTAACTGCAAGTGACAACCCGGTTAAAAATTCAAAAGCTAAATAATTGCAATTAAAGTTGCCTTGCTGGCGAGCTTCAACCGCAGGCTGCTGCCACGCTGCCACACTACTGCCACGACGCGTTTGTTTTTCCTTCTCATTTTCTTCATTTGAACTATTTTCTACTTTATGAGGGTATTTTAATAATTACCATTAGTTCAGCTATTTACTGGTGTCAGGTTCCTAAAATTAAAAAAATTATCTTCGAATGTAACAATTCTGTAAATTACACGCTAATTCCACAAAATACCTATAGGTATATCAGCGGGGGATTACACATTAGTAGTGATTTTGCCATTAATTCTGCACAATAATTATGGTCGAAAGCATGGGATATTCCGTAAGTCACACTGGGATTGCAATGCATAAAGGCACTATACTCCCTTGTGGCAAATGTTGAATCATATAACAACTAGACTGCCTACTTACTTCTAGGTACATTATGCGGAATATACAAAGCAAATAATTTGTCTTCCTCAAAAGGCTCGAGTTAGGATAAAATAATACTTCCTTATTTACCTTACAAGTCACAATAACCTCCATCACACAGAAGCATAAAGGATAATTAATTTAAGTTAAAAGTGAGCGAGATAAGGCAATAATGAACAGTGCTCTTTGTAAAGGTGACCAATGACTCCCATTCAATCATTTACCTGGGAAAGTCATATTTAGGTGTACCTTAAATTAAGAATGAGCAGGGGTGCCAAGGATGACGTCACGAGGGGGTGGGGGGTATCGACCCACTTCGGCGCCTTTATGCCTTATCGGACTATCACTTATTTAACTGACTACTTCATGGTTCTCACAAAATAGTATTGTAAAGATGGTTATTCACGGGCGCCTCTACTTCATCACTACACTCCAAGAACTAAACAAGAGGTACGACAATAGTCGCAAATACTTTCCCATACTTCACCACCCAGAACAAAACAAATTAATGAAAAATAAAAATTAATTTTTACGATACGTCCGGGCAATTTTTTTGGAGTCAAATGACCTCAGAAACACTTTGAAAATCTCAATTAATACTTTCCTGTACTACCTAGTTCGTATGTATGTAAGTGAAAAATAATATAACAGCGAATGTATAGAATCCAATGCTGCGCCAGTTACGGCCCTATTGTTCTAAATTAGCATTCAGGTTTTTCTTGTTAACGTCTCATTTCCATGGTCTCTGAACCTAGGTAATAAAATAATGAGAAAATCCGCAATAACTGTTATTAATAATTTCTCTACCAGTATGCACTTTTATCCGATCGAAGATCATATTTCAGCAGGTTTTCTCAACAATTATTATTTATCTAAAATCTTGCGATCGCGATTCGCGATGCAGTCTGACAACAAATCAAGGAAATTCAGGAACCGGACGCTTTATCATCCACTTCCATGCTTTCTTGTCCACATCCGGTTGTTTTTACCACATGTACACATCATGAACACTTGTAAACCTTCTTTAAATACATTTATTATTTAGATAACAGCTCTTTTTTAAGAGAGTTCGACAATCTTCACTTAAATGTAACTTAAAGTTAGTGGGATAATTTACTTTCCCACATCCAAAGTACCTATACGCATAGGGAAAATTTTGATTTGGCAAAATATCGATTTGAGATTTTGACGTTCTCATGATACCAGTAAAAAATAAGTGGTTTTTGAAAAAGATCTTTATGTCCGACCGAGTTTCTTCCTAAGTGACCGTCTTCTATATAGTCACATCCCCAAAATTGCCGTTTTTGTTAAAATTTAGTATACCGACATGTAAGCCATATACTTACAACCAAGCCACATAAAACTGGCCCAGAACAGACTCGTGATTTAATTCTGAATCCTGGACCTCCAACAGAGATTCTACTGTCAACAGATTTGCATGACGTCTAATGCGTCACTGGAAAAATACAAAAAAAAATAACTTTCGATTTCAGCAGTAAAGCACCCAAAGCCTGAGTCTTCGAAAAATCCCCCACAAAAAGAGAGGAAAAATAACAATATGCAGCCACCATGTTGGCAGAAACAGGAGGCGTGTCCATAAAAATGGAAAAGTTCACCTTCCCCAACAGCAGCAGAGAGGAAGCCAGTCTTGACTTTTTGGAGGGAAACAGTGGGGAGAAATGAGGGACGCGCGGGGTGGGGAGGGGGTTACTTATCGAATAATCTGAGGCCCCGCGCCGCACCCTGGGTATCACGATATTAAATTTCTGGAATTTTGTGGCGACTCTCCCCGTATACCGACCCAACCCTCTAACTTATTAAAATAATCTTTTTTTGTGAATTTTTGTGAAGGTTTAGTTTATCTTCCCAAATTTTGGAATGTTTAAACCGAAGACCTTTTAGTGTCACCAACTTATCCAGGTAGATAAAGTTAAGGAGTCAACATGGGCGGATTTAGGGAAAGAGGCGGAAAAAGACCAGAGGGAGAAAAAAGTGCAAGAAAAGGTGCATTGAAAGAATTGGATAAAAAGACTATGTTTTTCATGATTACCCATAGTTTTTGAAATCATCTATCGTGGCGGTATTACCCTCTGAGTTATAAATACTTACTTAGGGACCCTAAGGTAGGGAACGTCCCACCATACTCGGTTAACGTTCAACTCAAGTTAAATTTCAATTATTGCATGGCAAAAACCGAACTTAACTGGAGTTTTAACCGTTAACTTACTTACTTACTTCAAAGTTTAACAGTTCGAAAATTAGTATTTCGTCTAAATGGAGCCTCCACCACAGTGAGAGTGGTTGGAACGGTGTCAATTACTGCGCAACTATTCCAATCAGAACAAGAATCAAACACAGAAATCAAATGCCTAATCCACTACATTTGAGGGGAATGAAGGAGACTGGAGACAGTCATTTTACTAGCATTGCACTGTTGACGAGTTTCCCTCCAGTACTGTAAACTCTGACGACGGTAACTACCGAGGGGGTAACCACTCCAGAGATTCCTTGAGATTCCCTGAGATTCCATAAAGATTCCCAACGATATTCATAGAAAGATGAACCCCTAACCACTCCAAAAAATTCCAACATTCCCTGAAATTTCATAAAGATTTCCAATGATTCGCAACGAGTGGTCAACCCCTCGGTAACTACTTAATTTGGACTACTACTGCAAAATAAATGATTTGACCATGGTCTCCTACTTGAGTTCCTCCCATTAGGAAGGTACCAACTGTACCAAACTCTACTGAAGTCGGTCAAATGGTGTGTGATGAAGTTTTTTAATTTTGGCAACTTCAAAATTTTATTACATACCTACGTAGTTGCGCAGTTCGATCAGACTGTCAGTATCACTGATGAAGTCTACCTTGGGGCATCACCTGATTTTCTGGAACTTGCATGGATTATTCTGTTTATTTATACTAACAAAATTTCAGTGCTCACTATTTTTTGGTTTAAAAGTGCATAAAAATGAGCTATCGCGGTTTAAGAGCGGATGAAGAACGGTTTTACACCGCCATGATTGATAGGGAAAACCGCCAGCGACTTGGCTGGTTTCTGAAGCATAGAGGCCACCTCATTCAGCAGCAGGAGCAACAATTATTGGACGAAGCGAAGGTAAACAAAGAGAAGAGGCGGGAGCCCTGTTTTTAGCCCCCCCCACCCCCAGGTCCTCCAGCACTGCCCTCACGAAGTCTCTAATATGTTTGTTTTACAAAATAACGAGGATTGTTACACAAGTTGTTTGTGTAAGAGGAACATCCCACCGAATGTTTATGGGTTCAGTTAATTCGAGATCTTTTGAACCCAAAATGGATGCCTAATAAGTTAAACGAGGGTGTCACATGGCTCCTACCATACCAGTTTTGAGTAAAACTGGTAATTGTGTATTTGCGGCTACTTCATACCAACTATATAAACTCAGCGTAGTAGGCTCTTTTCGGTATCGATTCACACCGGTAACTGCATTTTTAACAGTTCTTACTTTTTAAATAAAAATGACAAGCTGCCGTGGGGATGACGGAATGGGAGGACAAAAATCAAATCAACCAAAATATCGAAGACTCGAATACATACATTTCACAGTAGCTGCTCAGATGTGGAAATTTGGCTATCGACGTCGTTTTGAAAATTTTTTAATAACTGCCTACTTTTAAAAGGAAAAGGGGAAGCGAGAAAACCTGAGACGCAGTACGTTGGGGCGGAAGTTGAAAGATAGGGCGGAAAATGTCGAACTGGAGACAGAGCCCGAGGGAGTCACCACAGCTGTGATGCGGCCCGTGGAGGAGGAAGTACGCAACCTCATCTACACCGGTACTAAACACATAGCCTGTATGGGTATACAAACTAGCGGTCGGACAACAGTTGCACATAATTTCTCACACATGAGTGCCCCATACCCCATCTTGTCCAAGACCAAAATGAGAAAACGAAATCGGTTTGAATACCAGCCGTGCCAGCTTAGTTAGCAGAGGGTTGGGGGGGACAAGCCCAGCAACTAGACTGTTTTCAAGAACTATCCATTGTGCTCAGCTGGCAGCACTACCAAATACCAGCTCCCCAGCCATCGAGTAATCGATGGAGACCTACAGTTTTAGGTGGGTTCCGAACCAACACAGCCTCGATATACATTTCACTTGACATGCTGAACATATCAGAGGTGAATGCCGAGCAGAAAAACTTTTTGGTAGGATTGGGATCGAACCTGTGTGACCCGGCTCTCTCTGCTCCTCAAATGTCGACCATTTAGTCCACTCGGCTATCGAGGCCGTTGCCGTGCCAGCTTACTACACCTTTTACATTTTCTAACCACGAAGTTAAGACACAAAATAACTCAGTTTTCTAAAAAAAATCTTAACTTTTAGGGACAAGCAAGACAGGGGAAGGTCGTAAGAAGTACCTAGAAGTTCGCTACGAGAAATCCCCAAAAGAGAAATTTTACTTTGCTGAGAGCAAGAATTGGGAATACGGATGGCGCGTAGACGAAAGTGGGGTATCAGCGCCTGAAACTTCACGGGAGAGCAAACACGGGCGGGTAGCGGTCATTTTAGAGTCTTTCTACCGTCGTGGCGGGGTACAGGGGGACCCTCCCCATTACAGGGATCCTATCAACCTTAATGCTCCTTTCCCTTTACCACTCATTTAAAAAAGCTAGCCCACCCAATAATAACTGTTGGCATCTGTAACGCGACAAATACATGGAACATGTTTTGGATATTGTTTTTAATTTGATTGGTTTTCAAGCCATTTTATGGGCAATGGATATGTGATATAAATTTAAAAAGGGACTGCAAGGACTGCAGGTTCGAACGGAAGCACCAAAGAATGGTTATATCAATGCCCCAGCTGGCACCTCGTACAAACTTCTTATTGACAACTGACTCTCCCCCTCCCTGAAGAAATTTCTGGCTACGTAAATGGCCAGAGGCAGGTAGATAGATAGGGCGGCTTCACGGGTTGGTTCAGTGAGAAACCCGATCACCTGCGCCAGAGTGTGCCCAGGTTCATTATTCCACGTGACAGGACTTTAGGCTCTAGGGTTTCATGTGCATGTTACCTACAGGGGCGTCGAAGGAGCTCAACCTTTTTCTAATGAATTAGTGAAAACCACTTTCAGTCCTGGCAATATTGCAAACATGCGCGGCAGAGGTGGATATCAAAAACTGCGAAAAAAAATCCGAACTAGCTAAATAAAAAAATTACAGATATTACCTTCAATGGGGTAGGCTCTAGGATCTAGATTCATAACAATCATAGCAGACCACTCGTTATAGTAATAAACTACTCTGTCGCGGAGGGATGAAAGGTTCAAGCGCAGTCTTAAATTTTAACCAAGGTATGAAGAAGTTTTTCAAGCTAGTATTGCTGTAGTTACAATGCTTACAAGGCTATGACCAGAAATAATCTGAACATTTTGCCACATGGCCCTGGGTCAGGCCTCATGCTGCTTTAAAGCCTCCAGGTTTAAAGCAATAACTTGAGAAATAAGAATCGCCCCTGACTGTAGAAAGGAAGGTGAGCGAGAAAACAACCCCTGACACAATAACCCAGCCTCTCGGCAACCTCAGGCACGGGATCAGGTTTCATAGAAAGACTGTTATACTGATACACAGGATGGGCTCCTCATTCGAGGGCCGAATGGGTTAGACATACGGGGGACCATTTGGTGGGCTAGGCACCACAGATGCTCTGCGACCTGCGCCCCGTCTCATTTTCACCGCAGGACCGCCCAGCAGGTTCTTTCTTACGGAGGAAAGCATTAAAATGTATGTACACCAACAGGTTCGGAAACCACCTTGGAAATGTATGAGGTTCCTTCTCAACTGACTTGCTAAAATTTCGCGTATGCAAGTAACGTGTGTTCGCTAATGAGAAAACTCGGCCAAAGGAGATGGAAAGTGGGGGGGAGCTCGAATAATCGACATTATATAATTATTCCCTCAATAAATTCTTCCATTGAAGGGTATTAGTAGCGAATAAGTCAGTGCGAAGTGCGAAGCAATTTTCGCTGGCGAGAAAAATCGAAACTACTAAATGCTTCGGAAAAGTGAGGAGCTGACTCCGTTTATTACCATGGAGCATGAAATGTCTTCCAAAAGGTCTCGTGTCGGACAATTCGTACCACTCAGTCTATTCTTTAGGGCTAAGTTGTACATTAAGTAGTCAACGCTTTTCTAGGTCTAAGTTTTTTTTTTTTTTTTTTGACAAGAAAAGAGCTACTGCCTTTTGCTGGGGTCTTTTTTTTTACTTTTTCCATGAGGAAGGGGCAGGGAATATCTCAAGGCAAATTATTCACGCTCAAATAACTCCATTGCAATATTGAACAATGGAGGTTCACTTTTACACGCGGCCCCTTCCTTACTGTTTCGTCCCTTTGCTTTGGAATAAAAACTCAACTTTTCAGAGTTCTAGCTGTCTATCTCTTTACGCAACAAAAAAAAAAAAAAAAAATCTTTGATAAAAAATTCATCAGAAAGAATTGCGATTTTTCGAGAGTGCTATGGGGTGGTTCTTTCATTTCATTGTAAACAACTTCAAACCAACTTACCTTAGTTATGGCTGGATTCGAAAAGTGGACTAATTACAAAGGAATATAAATTTAAGGGCCGTATACTCTCTCTTTTAACGTAACAGTAAAACGTTCGGAAATCCTGGGCGCACCGCCGGAAAAAAACAAACGGTCGTTGAGCGAACGTCCAGACGTACGCTAGGGCGTCAATCGAGGAGCAGGACAAAGGGGAGGGTGGGGATGGAAGCATGCAGACAATGCTGATTAGGCCAGCCACGCTCCTGGCATTACGCGTCCAGCGTTTCGGTTCCATATATTACATGCAGTGATATACCCCCTCCTGCTTTGCTGTACTGCTCCAGCCGCTGCTCTGGAGGGTCTACATGTGTGAGATCGCGATAGCATTGGGCATTTATGTCTCAATCATCAGATCTGTCCCTCTTGAGTAACGTGTCCGTTTATATTGGGTCATACTCGAAATATTTCCCCGGTTTAACAACTGCAGGGGTTTGATGAGAATGAAAATAAACTTTGACATGTACCAGTAGCAGCCTCAATTATTAGCGAATAAGTGGTGATTTAAATCTCTTCCGAAACCACTGTGTCATTTCAGCAGCTTCTCTATATGCTTCTAGTCAAATGTTTTCAGTATTTCGGTGGTTTCGGAAGTCAATCACTATCCAGAATGGGCTTTCTTCGTATGCATCGGTAGAAGGTATTTCACCCGCCACTTCCAGCAGCTTTTTTGACTAACTTCATTAAGGGTTAGAGAGGTTAGTTTAAGTTTTCCAACTCGGTATTGGTTAAGCAACGCCGCATCACGAGCGGAATAATATCTTTTTCCAACCTCACAATAACGCAAACTTTCAGTTTTTCATTAACGAAGCAATATTACTAAATCAAAGGTTTAAAAAATACAAAAAGCTCTTTTATGAAAAAAAAAAAACGGCAATCTGTCCAGAAGGGGAATAATAGGAGGAAAAAACGTTTTAGTCTGACCATTGGAGCGGAACCATACAGATTGTACACAATAATTGAAAAAGTTTTGTTTTTCGTTTTTTCTATAACAAACGTGTGGGATTTTTTAAAAATACATTTTGTAGGGATATTTTTTTACATGGCTATTCACTTGCACCGAGTGAAATTTACCACCGCAATTTTCTCAGAGACAATGCCCAGCGCAACCCCTAACAAGTTTTGATAACCACACAAATACGACTGTAGTCAGGAAACTAGGAGGCAAATATACTTACGTGAAGATTCAAAAAACAAAACATTTTCAAGAGTACCTAAGAAGTTCCATAGACTTCAGTGACTCAAAAATATCTTTAAAAAAAATTACAAAAGCTGTCATTAGTTTCTGATATTAAAAAAGGATACCTACCTAACTTTTATAATATTTCAGAGCTAAAAGATATCCCAACCATTTCGTTAGAAAGGTAACATCAAACCCATATCGGTGGCACTTGTGGCCTGACTGATAAGGGCTAGTCCTCCGACTACCTATGCAAATAATTTTCGAAGCAGAAATATTTACTATCACACAGATGCGGCATTTAACGGTTGATATTCAAATAGAGGACCAATGGGAGACAACGAGAGGAGTTACAATACAAATTGCAACCCCTAGTTACACTTAAAACCCTCCCTGTTCAACATCAACTTCCCCCTCTCTAGCGGCCCTCGGGACCTTCAAACCGTCCTGAGGGATGGGGGATGGTTTTAAATCTTCACTAATATCTCCGATTATAGTCGGATCCTCCACACTTCATTTCCACTCAAAAGCTATCAATTCATCAACTTAAAATAGGCTTCAAGTTATTAGTTTTAAAGCAGTGCCGTATAGTTTGCTGTCTCTTACCTATGCTAAGTAAGTAAGAAATAAATAAATAAATAAATTTTGTACTGTAACTAAAACTGAATTTTTCTCTCCTCTTTGCACAAAATGCTTCGGCAGTTTGGCCTAAAGCCCACTGCACGTTTCTCTGCAAGAGCAAAAATGTTCGAACTAATATTTTTTATTTGTCTATATTTCTATCCCATCCCGAGACCCCTCTCTCGGGTAGAAACTAGATTTTACGTCAGGAAACCACAATGGGGAGATCACGTCAGGTAATCCGAATTTGATTTACGCTTGGACCAAAGGTCGTTCAAAAAGACCATCAAAAAGCCTTGGGCCAGTTCTGACGAAAAAATTAAACCCAATTTTTTGGATTGCTACTTCAGACCTCTCTAGATCCATATAAGATACAGAAATTTCCAATATTTTGGAAATCGAAATTAATTTTCCTGTTCCGGTACCCTACAATAATTATTATCGTTCACTGCTGTAAAAAGAGACCACCTTTGGACTAAAAAATTTGGCCATCACAAAATGTGTATATGGAAAGCTACAATATTTGTAAAGAAAGGAAACAATACTTTTTATTTAAAAATAACTACCTATCGATTTGTGAAACTCTCTAGCTTCAACTGTTACTGTTCCATCTCCGTTTCCATCCACAAAATCGGTTAAATAAATTGGTATCGCGATACTACGAAAGTGCAGAATCGTATTAAAACCAGTTACAAATGAGAGTAGCAAGAAATAAGCAAATTCCTCGTATAAATTGTCAGTTGAGAGTGAAAGGTGGTTCGAGGAGAAAAGAGGAATTAGTTCCAGCATGGTGGCGCTGGAAAAGGCTATGCCTGCAATTGTGCAAAGTGACGTCGCCGTATTAATTTCAATTAGTTAAACGCAACCTTTGTCAGGCTGGAGAGGTTGCTTTGAAGCCTTTTATGGGCCGAAATAATGGCCTCTTGACGAGCGTGAATGAGCCCTTCAGGTGGGCAGCGATAGCCTCTCCATGCAGCCTCTTCAACCTCTCTCACAGCCTCTTGCAACCTTCCACTCTCGAGCCATTGTTACCAGTTGGTAGGGAAGTCACAGGTAGCAGCGAGGCGCACGTTACAATTTTCTCAACATTTTCTAAATAAACCGAGCTGGTTAGGCGACCGTCTGACAGGACAGCGCTGATACAATACATCACTAATTGAATACCACACTTCAAACACTTCCATTAGACTTGACCAACATTGGAGCGATCATCTGACTAGAAAATCAGCAGGTGCTTGAGGTTGGGCGCCAAGTGACGAGCACTTCTACGGTACATATTAATTGTATTTGACGAAGCAAAGAAGCGTCCTAGGAGGCTGGCTCTTGTCTGGAAGTAGTGATGCACGATGCAAGAACAAGAACAAGAAACGGCATTTCTTGTTCTTGTTCTTGCAAAGCGACCCTTGCTCTTGTTCTTGCAGTAAAAATCCGATCTTGTTCTTGTTCTTGCAGTAAAAATCACTTCTTGCTCTTGTTCTTGCTGCAAGACTCTTGCAATTTCTTGCATAAAAATGGAATTTTCTGCGGTTATAATGTGGTTTTTAGCCTACCGAACGGCCATGTCAAGTGCAATCTAGCGTCGCATAGTCTGCAGAGTTTTTCGTACAAAATATGGACTGCAATCCATGAATGAAGCTTTGAAAAAAACTGCCTTGGTTTATGCAAGACTCTTGCGAGAACTCTTGCAAGAGTTCTTGTTCTTGCAAGTCACTTCTTGTTCTTGCAGCCAAAATCGACTCTTGTTCTTGTTCTTGTTCTTGCATGCAAGAAATGCAAGAACAAAAGCAAGACAAGAAATTTTCGTGCATCACTATCTGGAAGTCTAGACCATAAGTAACTTAATTAAGGGAATTATTTAGAGAGGGGGCCACCCACTCCCTCGCAGCATCAAAAAAAATCATAACCAAAATTCAATCGTGATGCCTCAAATTGTTTTACCGAAGTTACCATATGGACAGGCCCTGGACCGAAAATAAAACGCATTCTCAGGTTTTACAAGAAAAAAATTGTAAACAGAATAATGGATTTTATTATAAGGTGGCACAAGAGAGGGGGGAATGCGGGAGGGGCAAGGGGAAATGGCGGGGTAGAGTGTTATCAGTAGTTTCTGGCTGACTGCACTGAGGGGCCGTAACGCGGAGAAGATGTAAAGGGTACAAACTGAAACTGTCCCCCTGCTCCCACCCCTTTATGCCTCCCCCTTATACACACCTTATCTTACTCCACCAGAACCTTGAGAGAAACTAGTCTTCACCAACATGGCGTCTAAGAATAAGGATTTGTACTATTTAATTCTATGGGCTAGCAGGTTTGACTTAAGAGGGCGTTCGAGTTCGGCAACACTACCAAAGCAAAAATTGAAAATTCACTCGTGCCTTACGTTTACGCCAAATTGAATTCCAGAGGAAGGTTTTAGTTTTTGCTTTTATCGTACCAGAAACATTAAAAATGTGGGTAGTCATTATTGTATAGAGCCACTTCCTAAACAGGCTTATGTGACAGGAAGACAACAACCTGATTAGTTGCAAAGTAGGTATGTAGGTACACGTATATGCGTACGAAACCTTCGTTTTTTTCTCCCCACGAAAAGCCTTGAGGAAAACTATATTTGTTCAACCCTGGCTGCTAGTTAAACAATGAACGCTAAAAGTCAAGAGCCCGAGACGACAATATGCCGGGGTATTGTCGCCGCCTGGGTAGAGAAAGCAGCAAAGCTCTTGAAGCCTCTTTAGGCTGCTTGTGCCTCTCCTTCGCGGCCTTTTGAGCAGTTAAGGGGATGGATCAATTACAAAATACCTCCCCTTTGTGCTGCTCTGGTATTGTCTGGCTACTGTTCAGCAATGGAAGAACTAATGCCTGATGACTGGTCGTTGGAATACTGCAGCTGCGCGTAAGCAAGCAACTGAAAATATTTTAGAGATGAGAGTGCTGTAATATTACTTAAAAAGCCTTTTTCGCACTGAAGATGTTCTGTGAGCCAAAGCCGAATAAAAATTGGACGAAAGTAGTCGGAAAACCAAGAAAATTTGGGGGCTAGCTGTGACTATTACAAAACATAAGGTCGCTTTTCTTTCAAATAGGTACAGGTACCTATACAAAATTCTTCCAGATATTCCAGAATGTCAATAATTAAATTGTTAGAATTAGAATCTGCCCAAGTTCATAATCATCGGCGATAAAAAGAAAATGGATGGTATACCCAGATCCGACATTTAAATTGTATCAACGTTCTTCTGTTCCCTAGAATTGACTATACTTACCTACTAACCGAAATCAAGTCTCTCCAATCAAGGGAAAAACTAAAAATAATTCGCCGTTCGCAATAATACTTGTTGGGAAAAAATTCACAATTGTAATTTTAATTTCGTGTGTTGCAGCAGAGCTCGAAGGAGCGACTTCGGATGACATCAGCTCAGGAGGAGACAACTCAAACGCAGGCAGCAGTGCTGGCAACCCTGAGGATGACCAGGCCAGGTTACGACTCAAACGAAAACTTCAAAGAAATCGGACGTCTTTCACAAACGAGCAGATTGATAGCCTTGAAAAAGGTAAGTTCAGAAGGAAAAAAAATTGCCATATACTTATTTTAGGTAAATACTCCACTTTTGTTATATTATAGTATGTAGGTTAGGGGTGATTTCTGATTTCACAAATGGCCAACGAACCAGAAACATGACACATGGAATCGTCGAAAGCATCCCATCGCTCACCTATGTACTATTTATATTATAAAATTAATGGGTCCAGTTGGGAAGGAATTTTCCTAACATACGTGCACATGAGATAGGACGCGACAGAAGGCCTCACCTCAGCCACCTTACATTGTTAATTTATCAATCAAGGGGTGGCTCCCTGATAATCACACCTCTACTCTATGGGGCCTGTCTTGCTCTCTACCAAGGATCGCATCCTAAAAACAGAGTGGAAGGTGGAGCCAGCAGACACTATACGCATGAAGAGACTGCAGAGAGGACGACAAAACGACAATACAGACGCAGACCTTATCGTGAAGAGAATGCCATAGCTAAGGAAATAAGAGAAAGGATGGGTTCTTTAGAAATCGTACAATGGACTACACATCAGAACAGAACAAGTCCAAAAGCTTCAAACCCCCTTGTCATATTTCCCCCCACAATATAGACGACGTTGAATTGGAAAAGAATATTTTTATTTTCACGAAGTATTGAATTTTATATCAGCTTCCATGGGAAATATCGAGGGGATCTATACGCTTCCGTCCTGCAGAGGAAGCGAGAATTTTTTAGAGCAAAGCAGTATAGGAACCTGGTGAGGGAAATATTCCCTTCGGTTCAGCAACTAATGTTTTGTACCATTTGTTGTGGAAAGGTTAGCCCCTCCCCCCTTCCTTCCACTCCAAGTCTAGCTCTGGGAGCTATTCGGGAACATGAAAGACCTGAAAGCACTGGACATCTGCAAAAGTAACTGGAGCCGATAAATATGGGTGCAATATTAGTAAATAAGACGTTGAAGAAGGGCAAATGAAACGTTGTTCAAAAGCTATCATCAGGACTGTGCCTGAGAACATTGTTAGTGCCTCCACTGCAATGGACAGGTACGAAATAGGCCCCAAAAGACCAATTTCTGATTGCAGAGTTTGAGCGAACCCACTATCCAGACGTGTTTGCGCGAGAGCGTCTAGCCGCCAAAATTGGTCTCCCCGAGGCCAGAATCCAGGTCTGGTTTTCAAACAGAAGAGCAAAGTGGCGGCGAGAAGAGAAGCTGAGGAACCAGAGGCGCCCCACAGATCCCCCACCCTCCTCCCCGACCAGAACTCTCAATGGCGCTGGCCCATTCGGGAACTCGAACCTCTACTCCTCACTTCCGCCTATGTCTATGTCGACGGACTCTTACAGGTGAGATATCCTTTCTTCAACGTTCCATATTACAATCCAAGTATAGCGAAGCAGAATAAAGAAGTGAATACTTTCAAATCAACAAACAAAATACCTGAAAGCACTTGTCCACCCACTGAAATAAATAGCTTATACCTAAAATGTACCTATGCAAGCCCGCGCACACTCCTTCCTCCTCACCAACCATTACTTACTCTTATTTGTACCTTTCCCTTCCAGTCCAATGACTCCTGTCTCCAGCTTTGGGATGGAGCACCACCACGGAAGTAGTGTGAGCCCCATGTCAGGCAGCCCGGGCTCGTGCTTACAACAGCGTGACACGTCTGGGTACTGCATGTCACGACCCACCTACGAACCCCTCACCCTCACCGGCAGCTACAGCTCCCGCCCTGCTTGCAGCCCCACTCAGCCCTACCAGCACATGAACGGGGTTGCACACCAATACTCGTCCAATAATGGTTCTTCTACAGGTAAATTAAAATCAAGGGGGACGACAAACAATAATCGTATAACTTGCCCATCTCTCGTGGTTGAAAGGCAGATTTTAAACTTAGTCCACCCTTATTTCCCCAGCCTGGGATGGCACCTAACGGCATTGTTGGATACTGAAAGGTTTCCTCAAATTAAAATTGAATCAAAACTGAAATCTATCACTCGCTAACTCATATTTTGAATCACGTTTGTTCGTAATTTTACTGTCAAGTATTGTCACCGTGCACTGTGTTGTTGCAGGCCTGATATCGCCCGGTGTGTCTGTGCCCATTGCAGTGCCCGGGCAGACCCCTGACATGACAGCACAATACTGGCCTCGTCTTCAGTGACAGTGGTGGAGCTAGATCTCGTACAGTACTCTAATCAATCTTATAGTCAACACCAAGCCGGATAAATAATATGTAAGCAATGTTATGACAAACATAAATGCGTCCAGGTATCAGAAAAGCAAAATAGTGGGCCATGATTCACGGCCCACAGCAAAAGAGTATGTATGAATTATTATGCAGCCCTTGGCACGAAAAGAAACTGCTTAGTGCTTACTATTTGGTAAGAGAAAAAATACAAGGCATGATAGCACGCTAACCTGGGATGAGATCGAAACTCAGGTAGACACAGGACACAGTTCATCCCCTTGCCATGTTCCAGGGGTGTCAAGGAGGCTGGTCCCTGTTGTCCTTGGCTTTTTTTAAATAAATTGTGCAATAAAGGCAAGGGACACTCAACAGCGGACCAGCCACACCACAACCCAGTCAGGAATATTTTGATCCTCATCTCATTCAGAAACTTTAATGAACCTACATGAGGGTGTATTGAACTCTGCCCACCCACAAAATTGAGACATGCAATAATATGTTTCCTAGTTTCTATCTCAAAAACTCTTGAAACTCTGACTCAGTCAAACTATAAGACAGGTTCTAGATCATTTTCTTTTTGACAAGATCAAAAAGAGTTCATTCAAAAATTCTATAGGCTGTAAAGAAATAGGAAACGTAATTTTAAATTACTGTACATTCTGTTTCATTTTTACGAAAATGGTAAATAAAGCAAAAAAGAAATTTATCATATCTGTCAGTTTCGTAACCGTAACCTATACGTCTTAATACCTTGACATTAGACCAGAACTCTAGGCTATTACACGGAGGCGGCGATAAATTATTTTAGGAGGGGACATAGGTCAGTAGTACCTAACCATAGCGCTTACCTGTGTCGGCATCCGAGTGAAGTATCCAGGAGTAAGTGTCTCTGGGTATCCAACGTGTATCCAAAGGTGTATCCCGTATATCCTCACGTATCGTAGCACTTCACTGCTCTGCTTTTTCACTTATTTCACAAAACCACTTGGTTATACCACTTCTGAAGCACTTTCACACAACTTGGGATTTCAAAGGAGTATCCATACTCAACTGCACTGACTGCTTCCATTTTCACTAATCCACAGATCCCCGTGCAGACGAAAAAAGGTAAAAAGAAACAAACAAAAAAACATTCTGTATCCTTACTCAAAACTTGAGTCTAGAACTTTCTTAGATAACAGTAATTGTAACCTGTTTTACCCCTCACCAGGAAAGTTGTTTATTTGCCTATACTATATTGCAGCCAATAAGGGAGAGGCAAAGTTTTGTGTATTCTTCCCTTTGGTGCAAGTAACAAGTAAAGCAAGCATGCAAGTGAGCTCCATGGACCTAGGTACCGTAACAAAAAAACAAAAAAAAACTGAAAATACCGTCAGGACTTCGATAGAAAGAAGAGAGATTCAGAGAAGAGATGGTTGGAAGACAGAAAAGGCTGGTCATGTTTTACCCTGAAAAAGAGACAATGCATTAAGTATGGCCATCATTATTAGGGTACTGTGATATGGTAATTTCAGATGGACGACCGAAGCAGTCACTGAGTTCAATGATTTGTTAGTTATATTGCAGTCAAAGAAAAATACTACTTAACTTTTTTCATTCTTCTCCTTGGTGCAAGTAAAAACGGATTTACAGAAATCGGACCTGATCATCCATGTTATCAAAAATTGCGGCGCAGCGCGACCTCCTTGACAAGGGACCACCTACCGCAATTGGCTTAAACTTAAACGCACTTTTATTGTCTCCGACTATACCTAGGTGTCTACGTAGGTATGGAAGAGTGGTCTGTTGAATCCTACTGTACCTTAACCATCGTTAGCTTGGGAGGCCTCGAGTAGGGGGACAGTGGCAGGCGGGCGATAGGGCACATTTCTCTTCCAGGCGGATGACTGCGGACACCTGTCGCGATGCATTACCGTCCCCTGGCTCTCTACCCCTTCTCCCAACACCCCGCATTCAATTTCCAACCTTCATTTTCTCTCCAGTTAATTTTTCCTCGCCAATAACATCCTGTCTGGAAATCTGGAATTCAATTAGTTCAAATATAAGGCACATCAGGTATCAGCCTGCCAGATAAATGAATTATTGTCATTTAGAAATAAAAAGTCGTGGAGGATTCAAATGAAAATAAATTAAATGAAAATTCAAGGCGTTTATGATTTCAGGAAGGTTACTAAGGCTTCCAAAATAAATTGCCTTTTTGACTTCTACACATCGCTTTCACCACTTACCTACCTACTTTTATAGCATCTATGGAGGAGCTGTCCTTTAAAATTTAGCATAATGATAGAATTTTCCCATTCTTACCAAATACTTGGTACACATCTGTGTATCTTCCTGTCATTGGGGGGTTGTGACGGACCCAACAATTAATACATCATCAACTTGAGGATCCCGGTGACCTTGCATTGCGGACTGCTCCCACTGTAATAACCCCTAGACACGCTTCTGAAAATAATAAAGACAAGGATCTTACTGTAGCTGTAGATACTGAAGGAATACCAACGGGTGGGATCGTGGAATAAGTGGAGCAACGTTCATTTTCCCTCTTGCATGAGCCTTCGAGGCCGAAGAAAGGGGGCTCAGGGTTTACTAGCTCAGAAGAGTGACCCCAGAATTTCTTTTAGTTGACGCTGGTTGACGCCTTCCTTGACACTAAAAAAAAAAAAAAAAAAATGGCGGACTAAGTAGGTGCATGACAAACTTGAGACATCCGATAATTAGGTACCCAGGTAGGTATATTTAATTCACCTAGTTTACTTCTTCATGCAGCAAGTGTCCAGTCCACTGATTTCTAAAGAAACCATTTCAGGGTTTTCCAAACTACTCAAGATGAATAAACTGCATCTTGAGCTACCCTGTGCAATGTGCAGTGCAATATGAGAAAGTACCTACGCTTGACGGCGATGCTGTGGGCGAAGCCACAGAGTAAACAGAGAATAAGAGACACTCAAAGCCGTTTTACTGTCATAATATGGTAAAATACTAAAGTTACCTACTTACCAAGACAAGAAGAAAGATTAAGGACATAATTATTTTTAAAGACTTTTAAAAATAAAAAATATTTCCATTGAAAACATCAAGTTGTTAACTGTCGCAGTACCAACTTAACAATACAAAAGTTTCAAATTGCAAAACTTGTAATTGCTATTTAATCGGCACTTCACTACGTTATTTAATTTAATTTATTTATTAAATATTATACATGTTACAAGTTTTCAGTGTAAAATTCATACTTTTTGTTCAAATTTAATTTTTAAGTTATTTTGTTGGCTAACCTGAACTGCGCAGTAAACAAGACAAAAATAATAACATGAGTTGACGGGGTCCAAGCAGTGATATTTGTATTCAAGTTAAAAAACTAAACAGTTGTGTGGTTATTTATTCGTTTTGTACCATTAAGTAGCCTATTATCTTAGATCTAAATTGGAAATTGCATCATGTCAATGGCTCAACAGCTTTTAAATCGCCTTTTATGGTGGCGCAATCCTCCGCAGGATAGCAACAAAACTGAGAACTTGGAGAGATTTTTGTGTCGCTGGGAGAGCTGTATTCTTCGGTTTCAACACATTTTACTGTGGGAAAATCCTGTTGTCAGTCTGGTTTGCCTTGTTGCTGTTAATATCGTGTTTTGGTAAGTAGATACCTACCTAGCCTCCTGCCTTGGCTTTTTGGGCCTAATAGCTACCATCTTTAGGCTTCCTAGACTGCATTACATAACAGAATTACTAACCTGCCTTCAGTTTCGAATCATTGAGCTTGAGAGGATCTAAGTATAGGGTGTAGGTATGTAGGTTCCTGGGTGCGTATAATTTTATTTTGAAGCACAAGCTGTTGATTAATAAAGAGTCCTTCATTTTTATGTTGAAACACAGCTTTATGGGTAGTAAAATGGGCCAGCAGGTAACTGGAAACGTCAGTCGATTATTCATTTCTGTGGTCTAAAAGAATTGCTATTTACAAATTATATTCCTACAAGAAGTTCCACATTGTGTAGCCTCAGCGATGTCCTGGTTACCTACTCAGAGTTCGTCCCACCATGCCCAGTTAAAATTAAACTGGAGATTTACCATGTTAAATTTAACTTTTAAGTTAAATTTAACATGGTACCTAGGTAAATCTCTAGTTTAATTTTAACTGGGCATGGTGGGACGCACCCTCAGAGAAACTTGTCCTTATTCCTATATCAGTAATTAGGTAACTACTTGGATGTAAAAGCCTGTTTAAAATGACTGAACGTATCCATCATAACTCCTCTGCATGAACAGAGAAAAATTGTGATCTTGGTAGCTTTTGTATGCGTGTTTCTAAAACACTATAGAAACGCTGTCAAAACGAAAATAAGCTGCGACCGCCTTCCTCTGCGTGGTTGGCTCGTCTCCAGAACAACAGGGCAACAGCCCACAGATCCCATCGGCTGTCACATTTCTCACAAGTTGCCGTCCAAAAAGAAATTGGGAGTAATCGCGTAAACAAGATGCACGGAGTGGTAATTTCGACACTGCCTCAAAAGCGAAACACCTCAGCTGGTAATTGGGTCGTAGTTGCAGGACCCAGATGGTTGTGCTATGTAGGCCGGATATATATGAGGTCACTGAATGTGTCCTTGAAACTGTCTATCTGACGTCAAGTCGTAAACTCAATAAGACCTGTCCTTACCGTGACGAATTTGTGACCTTAATATTGATGTTGTTTACTTAACAAATGCTTATCTAACAATCCGTCACTATACAGACTTTTTTGTCTTAATAATTGATTGTCCTGCGATACTCGTAATAAAACAGAGACTGTTCCCGTCTGTGTCATGATTCTTGTAAACTTAAGTTTACAGACAAGAAAGACAAGAATTCTCGTCTTTTGTAAATTATTCACATAAGCGCCGTGCTGTGTACTATCTACAGTTACGTGCCAAATAATTGTCAGTCAAGCACGTCTTGATTTTAAATACTTATCTGTATATAAGAGTCGATGAAGTTTAGTCCAAGAGCAAAAACCTAGTTGAAAGGCAAAGGGGAACTTAAAATATTACCGAATTAAGATGGTTTGATTTTCTATCCTTTGACGTAATCAGTGCGAAGGAAAACATTCCTCCTTGGTGATGATAAGTACCAAAGTTGGCACCCCTTCCCCGCTCCCGTGGACCCTTGTTCCCGGGATTTTCAGAATAATTTAGCTGTTAAATTCTGTTTCAGGACTATGGTGTACCTGGAATGGCGAGTGTACGGGCTGTTGTTTTTTGTAATGATGGTGCTGGTCGGGGTTGATTGGGCAGCACAGCACGGGCTTCTGGGGGCCTGCAGAGCTCCCGCTGAGCCTGAGCCTTCTACCCAGAGGTAGGTGCATCCCCTACTGAATGAGGGCTGCTGCTGCCTTCATTCATTAGGTACCGATTGTCTGTTCGTAGGGAGCGATAACAAAACTATCCAAGTTACAGTCTTGGCCTTTTGCATAGCCAAAGATATTCCATAAGTGTCAGCATAGATCTCCAAAAATTGAATGACTTATCGCAACTGGCTTTTAGCTTTGATTTCTTAATTACCCGTTACTGTATTTATCTTCATAATTTTCAGGGTTCTCACTATGGAGGAATTGAGTTCTTGCTTGCGAGGTGTAGAAGCCAAGGTGCGATTCGCATACTCAAAACTTCGGACACTCCGGCAACAACAGCCAGCTACTGTAAGTACCAAACGCTCTCACTATTCGAAGAAATAATTAATGGAAACCATGAAATAATCTAGTGGTATTTCATATCCCTTCGAGGAGTGACCTTTGAGAAAACTGCACTTTTTTTCGACTAGAACCAACGCCATATGTTCCACTAGAAAATCTCAAAGCTTTCAGTGAATTTCAAAAAGTCGTTCACTTTTCGGAGAACCATGCACATAGTTATAGATAAAGGATGATCAGTGAATCGGAGTCGTATAGACGCCAGTAGAGTTGTATTTTTTCTCCAATACAGAAAGGTTCCTTAGGTGCCTCTGGAGTCTCATGGAGATTTGAATAAGCGCTGTGACAGATAACGCTTTGGTATAAGTTAGGGCTTCAGCAGCTAATTTTTCCAGTGTGTCTGAGCTATCTAACAAACCGGCTATCTAACAAACTTCGGAGTTCGAATCCCGGCACAGGGAGTATTTTCCGCGATTAAGTCAAAACTTAGAAATAAATTCATTACTTGCCCTTTTTTGTCTCAGTTGTCTTCATCTCTTTCTGCTTTCGGTCATACTCATAATATTTTACTTCCACTTGACAGTTTTGTATGGCGGCTTGCGGATTTTGCCTGACGCTGACCCTAGTAGGTCGGGCCTTTTCCGGCGCTGCTGTACTGTACGCCCTGCTTATGTCTGCTCTTACGGTGCCGGCGCTGTGCGTCCGATACCCGCAGTGCCTTCGGTACCTGTCCTCTCTTGCAGGTACTGTAGTTTTATTCCTGCCGTTACGCCTTGACTTTTTAACCTGAGAAACTGAGAGGTTGTCTGGAATATGCAGCGGGACCGTTGCGATTGTTTAACTCAGTTTACCCTTGGGGTTTCTTTGAACTTGGTAAAATTCTGGAATGTTACGTGGCTCAATGTAGCTTGCTTTTAACTCAGGGACTAGTAATTTATGCCTCTAAAGTGTTGTCTTTCAACTGTAGTGTTACTGTTTCTGGTTGCAGAGAGTGACGGTGAAGTTGAAGAGTACTTACCTGAACCTTCCATTGGTGCCATGAGGATTCTCAGTCTGGCCGACGAGCCTCCAGAACTGCCTGTGTCCTCGAGGGACACTCTTTATCCTTCTTTGGGAGCCACAGGTAAAGTATCATTCTATAATCAATACATGCATAAAAAATACATCGTATCGATGTATCAGGAAGAGTAATTCTGGTAGTAGACTAAATTAACCAAAATTGGACCCTGATATTTGCAGATGCCTCATTACAACCAGACGTGAGTTTGATGCCCTCGCTAGAACACAGTCTGGACTTTCTTGGACCTGACGTTGAGCTGCCCTCTCCCAGGCAGGTGGATCAAGATCTCTCCGATGAGTCGGACCTCAGCGAACCTCAAGGTATATTTATTTTCGTACATAGCTTTCAGAAATGCACGTTGAGATGTTAGGTTGCCAGATGGGGTGACTTCTTAGCGTGGGAGCTCAGAACATTACCTCAGCCTTGAAAACCCATGGCTTGCTTTCACAAAGCGTTTACTTTGAGTTTCCTTGCTGACCGCGTATTTCTGAAAGCTGCAATAGGTTGGCGTTTTACATTTCTGTTTCTTGATTGGTACTCTCATGAATAAATCATAAATATATCCCTTTCAGATCTTCAATTTAAAACAAGGCATTTCAATGGGGAAGGGTCGTCCACTTCCTCTGGAGAGGAGCTAGCACGGGGGTTGAGATTCAGAGGCGCCGTCCAACGTGATGCTTCCAGCGATTCCAGCGGAAGTTTCGAACTCATATCTAAGGATGATTTGTAGATTTTTTATATACAATAGATTTGTGACTCTGCAATCAGCTTTAATTTAAGAAAGTATGTGACTTCGATTCTTTCCTCTCGTGCTCACAATAACTTACGCCCACTCTTCTGACGGGTTTACTCAACTGGAAACCAAGGGGTTACCCATAGGTAAACAAAGGGTATCACAGGCTCCTGCCATTCCTGTTTTGTCTGGAACAGTAACGTTGGCAGTGGTAATTTTATGATTATGTATTTTCTATATTCGTCGGAAGTTCCTTAGCCACAGCTCCTTTTCTCTGAGGTAAAACTTCCAACATAGCGTCCTTCCAAGACATGCCATTGCAGACGTGAAGAATAATTTCAAATACGTGGTTGATAGCGAGAACTTTACGTGACTTCATATCCAGGTGCTCTCCAATAGGTAACCGTCCATGTTTGATGCCTTGCTCAACAGCCACATTTAGACAAAGACCCTAAAACATAGAAGACTTTCATATTATCAAAACATTTCGGTATAGGCTTATCAGGCCGGAGTTATATGAAAAGCAAGGTGAGGTAATCTGGTACCAAACACTTTTTCAATATACTTACTTTATGTGCGTTGTGGTCCACCAAAGCCCCAATAATGTAAACGTTCGTGTCATCGAGGGACTCAATAATATTGTCCGATTCACTGGATAGGTAAACAAGCTGATCCTTGGGAAACAGTTGCATGTATTCTTCATGATGAATGTTAACGTCCCAATTTTCATAACCACTGATTTTTCCCATTTCCTCTCGAGACTTGCCGTTCAAATTAACAATATAAAACTGTAAGGGTGTAAGGCGTCTATTTATACAGTAGCATCTCTGAACTTGCTTGATGCATTTAGCAATGTCTTTCTGCCCCATAAGGTGATCGAAAGAAAAGTCTAATGCCACTTTAACTTTGCAACTGCTCTCGGACATTTTTACACTTTTAAGTTCCTTACGCGTGGGACCAAGAGAAATGTTATTTCGCCTCGCCTCTTGCTTCTTCAGCTTCATCTTCAATCTTTCTTTAGCTCTAAAAAATAAAGAAGACCTTGATGTAAAGAGTTAAAAGCAATAGAAGTAGGGTCTATTTTGAGCGGTCTGTTTCATGACAGGGTGCCAGTGGTTCACCAAGTATTATATGAATGCAGTTCTATTTTTGCTCCAGAAGTGCTAAGGGGACACTCCGTACCGCCCCCTAAAATCTCGGGGGAGGGACAAGGTGATAATCCGCATCGTTCCTTGCAATGAAACCATAAGATGACGCACCGAATAGTGCCGATTGGGCCCGGTAGCGAACGATAAACTTAGATAGGCACCTTGCTGTTTCCCTACTCCCCTAGTCCCTAGTTTATCGATATCATCAACAAACCTTTTAGCGGGTAAATTCGCCAGCCACATTTCTTTCTTTCTTAACCGTTTTCTTGCTTTCTTGGACAATAATAATTCTTCAATAGAATTCACCATTCCAGGTTTCGAGGCGCTCTCTTTTTGATCCGTTATGACAATATTTTCCAAATTCCTCTCATCATCTAAAGCTTTTACTTCCTGCTCTCCGTCCATATCGAAATTTACGTAGCTATGACAGCTCAAGTTTAAAATATCGTACACCAAAAATGAGTCTCTATTATTATTTTCTTCGCCATATTGTTGTTGACACTCCAAAACATAAAGTACACTCCAATTTTCACTTTTGAATATTTCTTTTTTCATGTTAAACTTACGAACATTGAATTTTAAACTGTATTTTAAAATATGTTCGTTAGAAGAAGGCTGTGGGAAGAGAATGTTATTAAAAGGCAGTGGCTTTGAAAGTTGAAAACAAAAATAGTGGAGTATGTGGCAAAGTTTTTTGGATTTTCAAATAACATGTCCCATGATTTATAATAATTAGTATCATGCCTTAAAAACTAATTCCAATCGTAACATGTGGAACTTATATTTTCTAAAAGAAATCGGCGACTAGTGTTGGTTGATCTTCCTGTGGAATGCAAATTCCATTGGCAGACACCTGTTAGCAAAGAGAAATCTGTCGCTGATATACCTATCTATCATTTGGTATTAAACAGCAATAATGCATGAGCTATTTACCCAAGTTCTGAGTAAAAAGGATCTCTCTAAGGTAAGAGAAGCCTGAATGTATGACAATTAAGGATCCGCCCTATGCCCCGCGTAGAGAAAACAGATACTGATACAGGATACAGGCAGGTAATACAATACATCTGCTTTATGGCTCTACCCCTTAGGCGCCGAATCTGGAGGCAAAGGATTTCTGTTCTTGAGGTCCAGAGAATAAAACAAATATGTAAGAAAGGTACATAACTTAGCTATGACTTGTGTCGGGCTACTTTCTATCAGGGTTCATAGTATTATACCAGAGTGATATGTGTATATAATTCTTTATATATAGTCGGCTCCCGAAAAGGAGACCAAAATGGCAGATGGCAGAAGAGGGGTGGGTACCCCCTCTACGTGGCACCAGTACCTATGAGGCTGAGCTGCGAGCCACACTAGGCTAAGCTAAGCATCGGCTATAAATCGATTTTGCCTGTATATCGTGAGACATAGCAAATAGTGTGGGTCGCAGCTCAGCCTCATAGGTACCGGTGCCACGTAGAGGGGTACCCACCCCTCCGCTGCCATCTGCCCTTTTGGTCTCCTTTTCGGGAGCCGACTATACAGCACCGACCTCTGATTCTCTGGGTAATAACCCTTCTCATTTCTAGTGAGACCCTCGTGGCTCTGGATTGTGTCATACATTACATGAGTGCCTAGTGTTTAGTAGCCCATATTATACATGTAATTTTGTGGGTGGAATTATGAATGTCTTACGTGTTTTCCAGGCGGGGGATCTGTTTTCCGTCCCGGATGGAGAGATCGTGAATGATCTAACAGAAGTGCTGTCTACGGTGCTAGAGATTACTTCGGCGCCAGACTATATAACCAATGATAATGACCAAAGCGTAGTAGAAATATGTATCACACGGGTCACTTCAGCGTTGCGGGACACGGAATCGATGGAAACACATGCAGACGCTGTTGTTGCGTTACTTCAGTCCTGTCTCAATCACAGCCTGAAGCCTACAGGGCAGGATGAGGACCCTCCTCACGCCAAGATCGCCGCAGACATTATATCATCAATATTTTTGGTATGTCACCGCACTGTCAGTAAATGGTTGCACTGTCCTAGGTATATTTTGAAATGTTTAACGAAGAATTTTTTAGGATTCCATCCAATGGTTTGTTTCCCCGAGCCAGTAATTTTATCTGGTGTTTACCTAAGAAGACTCTAAACTGCTGTAGGCACTGATTTTATCAATACAATAAATACCTTCTGCAAATGTTATTACTGTTTTATTTTTCAGAATTACAATAAGAAGGAAGTCATGAAGAAGGCGTTACCAGTCGCAGTAAAATTTCTACATAAGGGAAATAAAGAGCTCAGTCGAAACTTGAGTTCATATTTATCTTTGGCTGGCATAGAAAATGCGCAGCTGCTTGCGCAGCATATACAGCTTATTATTGACAGCATCATATCGGGAAACTACACTCTGAGCAGAGTTCTACCTCAGGTACGGGAAATAGAATCTCATTGTCTGCGTATACTCGTATGTTCGGGAGTGACGTGGGGACAAGTGACACTGAATTTGAGCGTTTGAACTGCTATCACCATTTTTACGTATACCTGTCGCGTTATATGGTCCGGATCATACCGGATTTGAAATAAATAAGTCTTGCGCTGAAATTAACCCCTGTTTAATATCGAAAACGACTATAATCATCCTCATCAAATGATGTCCTTTGCAGGTCTATGCCGTAGATAAGGAAGCTTTAGAAGAACACGCGATGGCACTAGTCTCTCTGCTACCTTTATGTGACGATCCTGAAAAGCTGGCTCTTCTTAATTTATTTGCTCTCATCGCGAGTAATAAACCATCGGTAAGTGCTGTAGTTTTCACGACCAAGAGTATAAAAATAACGTCGGTGTATGAAATACTTATTATGTTCAATGTCACTGTTCAAAACAGTTTGTTTACATTTTTTAATATTACTTAGTGTAATGATGTTTTTGCTAGGATTTTTCTCAGGTTTCCTGAAAAATTTATTGTTATGGCGTTACTTGTGTTTTTACCTTGAAGAATTCCCCCTTGACTTAATTGTTGGGTACAAAGTAGTCGGAGTTTCGTGAGAAATGTGAGTTCACAGTGAAGTTAATGAAGTCCATTGAAGGAACTGTGAATCAGAGATGTTATAAATACCTACCTCAAAGTATTTCAAATAAAATACAAATATGTTGCAGGAAGAAGTATTTTAAATAAAATACAAAATACCAGTAGGAGAAAAGTATTTTAAAATACTTGTATTTAAATACGTATTTAAAATATGTATTTTACCGAAGATGCTTTTGAATTTAAAATAAAAATAAAGTCAACTTTTAAAACAAAATTTTTTGTTAGGGAAAATGGATGTGACATAAATAAACAAAACTAGATGTGGCAGTTCGCCTTAATAAGCACTAGGGCTTCGAACAGCTTGTCAGTCATCTTGCGCCGGTGAGGCCGCAAGATAAGTCCTCCTGAGCTGAAGAGGCGCTCCACAGGAGCAGAGCTGGGGATGATGGTGTTGTACTTTATGAACAATTCATAATCCCGCCAGAATTCAAATATTGACTGGAATATTTATTTCAAGCCAATAGTCACCAATATTTTAAGTTTTAGTGAATTTTCTTTGGAGAATATATTAGATAATTCAATTAATTGTCAAAACTTAATATTTAAAGAAGAAAAAACGTAAACAAATTGATACTTAGGTAGTTCTCCAAACATCGGGCATCTGATTAGTATTTCTAATACAAAATACGTCAAAAAATGTATTTCAAATAAAATACAAAATACATTTTTAAAGAAAGTATTTAAAATACAAATACAAAATACAGTATTTTGTATTTTATATTTGTATTTCAAGTAGGTTTTATTTAAAATACTCCCATCTCTGCTGTGAATAAACTTGTCTGATTTTGTTGCAGCTGTTAGAACCCTCCCTGCCTCAGCTGCGTGAGTACCTGACCCAGGGGGCGACAGCTTCAGCCTGCATGCAAGTCTTCCTCAACCTAGCAGAACGGCGTCCTCAGAGCCTGGTGGACCACCTGGCAAGCGTTAAGACGGCTGCGGCCCGCCATCCTGCCACCCTGTGCCTCGCTGCCAAGGTCATCTCGTCAGTTGGAAAACTGAGCAAGGTAAGTCATATCTCAAGAGTCCGGTATACGAAAGGAAGTGCAAAATCAGCTTGTTTACTAAATGACACAGAAGTGCTTGTTGTAGGCTATAGCTGGCCCATAGTTCGAGCATTACTAATTTTTCAGCTTTTCATGCATATTTTTTCATGCACCTGACATCATTCGTTATTTTTGCTATAATTATTGTTTACAGGATCGAGCTCAAGAGGCTCTGAATTTTGTGTTGGAGCATCTCCCAAAAGCAGATCGTGGGAGCCAGGGGACATTGCTAAGGGAGGCTACTCTTCTCTGCTCCAGCTACCCCGTCCTTTTCACCGAGAAAATGCTCCAGGAGGTTCGTCAGGTTGGCTCAAGTGGCGGCCCTACAACTTCTTCCCCCAGCCAGTATGTAAATTTTTAATTTTTGTTTTGTACTTGCTAATGATCTAGAAACCTTTTCTCCCTTTCAAAACTGGAAATGGGCGCCTCCACATAAAAGGAAAATCGTCTCAACTTTGGTTTTCTAGTCGCTAGGCAAACTGCTAGTTTAGTGTGTGGTTGCAGTACAAGTCAAAACATTCCTACGACTACCACAACGACGTCGGGCAACGTGACGATCGTGAAGCTCGGTGGGGGGAACAGCAAGTCAGAGCTCGTTTCAGGAAAGGAAGAACGTACGAACTTCAAAGGCGCCTCCGTGGCCCCCAGACCTCGCTCAACCATTAGACTTGATACCACACCGCACCGCAGCATGACCCGGCTTAGTGGAGGTGAGACTGTTACTCTTGTGAAAGGAACTATAAAGTAAGTGTTGATGCGAGTTTAAGTCAGCGTTAAGTTGAAGAATGTTACTGTTACAATTGAAAAGTAAATTTCTTGTAGGAGGTAGCAGAACCGGTTCTGTTGGTGGGCTGCATAAAAGCATGACGCGACTGAGTTCAAGCCAACAGATTCACCAGCAAATTCACCAAGTTCATCAGCAGCTTCAGCAGCAAATCCATCAGCCCGTACAGCTGCAGCAGCATCCTCAGAACAGCATGGCAGTCCAGGTTCAGGTGGGCCGAGCGCCGGTTCAGACGACGACTGCCACGCAGGCCGCACCGAGCCACTTCAAGGTGACTAGTGGAGGCGTCACTGTCTTGGCTTCTGGTGACAACTTTAGCCCCACCAAATCCATATCGTAAGAGTTTGTTATTATTAACAGGAAATCTGAGCCAGGACATGCATCATGTGGTCATACAATATTATGTTATTTCTGGGGTGGTTTGTTTTTCGTCACTCGAACCCTGGAAGACGCTTTGGACATCTGTTCAGTAGAGCCATCAGTCGAGCAGTAGAATGGTAGGTTTCAGGAAACGGACATGATTTGTCCAAAAAGTAATTTCATTCATTTTGTTTTGTTAAATCTTTAAAAATGTCACGGCAAAGTTATGAAAAACTTAAATTTCATTTAAATTATGTTATGGTCCCAACCATTGTTCTGTGCATTTGGAGCGAAAAAAACAGAAACAGAATATAAAAAAAAACTGGCTTATTTTCCAGAGGTAGTCGGGATGAAACAAGAGACTGCCGAGACTCGCAAGTTTCTGTCACTACCACACAATCTTCTTCTGCGCCTGCGCTCAAACAGTCAGGTACCAACTTTCTGTTTGCTTTCTTGAGGTTTCAGGCGTAGGTATAGCTACCTCCTTTCAAACACTCTTCATACGTTATGTCTTGTGTTGGTTTGCAGTGAGTGTGTTGTCCCCGGTAGCCGCCATGACGCAGTCTTCTGGTGCAGTTGCCCACCGCAGGCTCCACAACAGTAACAACAACAACAACAACGTAACTGTCATCAATAACCATGCACCACCTTCTTCACAAGTACGTTTTCTTCTATTTATAATCCCGATCAGTTTTTATTTCCTTGTATTTCAGTGGTAGCATGAGCAGTCGAAGTACCATACCTTGGTGATTAATCTTCTCTTGATTGATATTGTTGTCTCTTGATTTTAGAGAATGAGTGTATTTGAGCCCTATCCCATGCGAGACACCGTCCAACATTTTTGCGAGAAACATTTGGACAAAATCAAGGCGTACATGGAAAAAGTCAGTCTCCAGATACCACCACCAGCAAAGTGTACCATTGAAGGTTAGTTCCTTTCTACACCCATTGAAAGTAAGGTGGCTTAGCGGCAAAGATGTTTCACCCGCACCCGCGAGTGAAACTTGTGTGCCACTCAACTGTCCACTGGTTCGATCTGAAATAAAAACGAACGCTCAGTTTTATTAACCAATTCCACGATTCTCAAATAATGGGCTCCTCTTTTCGTCTAAAAAATGTCCCTTATGAAATAACTGTGATGATATAAAAGACAAATAGAGCATTATATTGGTACATTGCATTACACGCAAATTAGTACGGTGTTTTTATACGCCAGTCCTACCATCCTAGTGCCGTGGATTCACAGGGGTTTTTTTTCAGAGCGACGTGCAAAGAAGCTAGCAAAACTTGACTTCGCATGCCAAGGCCGAGGAGAGCACTGCCTTTACAAACGCACCTTCTTTACTATGCGAACTAGGAACCCCCGTACTTGGATACATCTCATGTTTCTCACGCTACAGGTTAGTTTATTATAATGTAGGTGCACAGAAAGCGAGGAGATTGCTTGAACTACTAGCTTCCACACCTCTATACATTGTTGGAGAGAAGTATTATGGAGTGAATTCGATAATTTAATTTTAAATATTTGAGAACGTGTAAATATCTCATAAAATACCATTAAGACATAAATTGTATCGGCAGCCTTAAAACCATTCAAGGATGAGTGAAATACATGACGCGGAATGTGCTATATGGTTTGTTTCTAGGCGAAGTCCCCTTCGGCGTTAAGCTCTCGAGATGCGTCAGTATCGAGCCTAAAGCACTGCTGGGACATGCTCAAATGTGAGAGCAAGACTTTCCTGACAGTTGTTACGTCGGCGTTCCCGTGCGCTCGCGAGCAGGAGGCGCTGCTGGCCGAGCTCAGAGCCAACGGGTTCCAGGACGTGCTGGGTTTGGTGCGGCGTCCTCCTCCAGAAGGCCCCCTGTGGGTCTGCTTCCTGTGCAACCACCCCGAAAAGGCGCAAGGTTTCCTCCAGGTTAGTTATACCCCTGTGTACCCTCAAAGGATCAGTTTTTTACGTTAACAAAATATGCCATGTGGGTACCAAAATACTCAGGGAGACTTCCTCAACCGGGTTATGTGGTCAAAAAAATTCTCAAAGCATTTCCGACCCCCTCATCCGCATCGGGTTGAGCAATTGAGGTTTGCGAAATATGTCATGTGGGTGCTCAAAATATTCGGGAAGACTTCCTCATCTCGTTTAAAAAATTTCCGAGCTTTTTGAATGCAAAACAGATGACTGACCGGAAGGCACTATTTCAGGAAGTAAAAATACTAAGAGAGAAATGGTGTTGCAATTACCGTTCTCTATACTACGTAGTATAAAGTATTGTCATAGTGCAGATAATTGATTTTGAGTTTTTCATTGCAAAGCGTCGAGCAGAGGTGCCAGACCCTGAAAAAAACGTTTTTAACACGTTGTTTGTGTTTGTGTGTGTGTGTATGTACGAAGAGCCAGGGCCCAAACCGTCCGGCCGATTTTTTTCAAATTTGGTACACAGGTGTAAAAAAATAATGCGCAGACTCTCTTTTTTTCCGATCTTCCATTGAGGAAAATTGGGGGGCGCAGCCCTTATATTTCTAGTTATAGTTATGCCCCTGCTTTTAAAATTTATTTTCTAAGCCTTTTTGTTTACTCATTGAAAATACTCCTCTTTCAAAAGTTTTCTTGCCCACGCGCAGGGTGGGTCATTAAAGGTGGCATAGGCACTTTGTCAAAAATCTGAAACCAATATAGATGCATTCTGTTCACTAACTAAAAAGTTACTGGTTTCTTAAGTCAGGCTAAATTAGAACCCCTGCAAATTGACTTGCGCATTTGTGACGATGTGCCACCTATGTTTCTGTTATAAGGATTCACAACCTGTGATTGAGGGACAGCTGAAAGAAAAAAAAGGGAAATGGAAAATGTTCAAGAGGTGGAGAACGCGATACTTTACGCTTTCCGGCGCCCATCTCTCTTACAAAATATCGGTGAGTTTCCCACAGGGAAATATGGATTTTAAATATATTGAAACTGAAATTAGACAGGTTAAGGCCGTAAGGCGGCACGAAGAAGCGGCCACACCCAAGTTGCTGAGTGTCTGGACCTATAGGTATATTTTGCCTTGAGGCCCTACAGGACTGTACCGAGGTGTTTTATTTGGTAAATTTAAAGTATTTTGTATATTACAGAAGGACGACACAGACGTTGCAGGGATCGATGTGAAACAGATCCGATCGGTGAAGGTGTCTCGTGGCGCGCGGAACATACCCAAAGCCTTTGAGATCTTCACAGGTGATCGAAGCCTCATCCTGAAGCCTAAGGGCGGCAAAAACGCTGAAGAGTGGGTCCAGTGTCTAAGTGCTGTAGTCGCACACTCTCAAACTCGCGACGCAACACTACCCGGCAAAACACACAGTCTGCCCGCCCGCACAGCTGTCTGACGGAACTTTCTCGAACCAGTGCACGCTTAAGCGGGCTTCAGCTGATGGGAATTTGGAAGTGGTTGCAAAAATAGTCTTAACGGCTGTAATCGGTATTTTTTATCATTCAATTTAAAGTCATGGAACGTTACTTCTACTCCTCCCGCCACCTAAAGCTTGTGTTGAAATAACTAGTTATTTATTCTTCCCTGTCTCTTTTTTCAACAGAAAAAATTCCTTCTCAAAATCGTGCCACTTATAGCGATAGGTTTTTTTAAATCTTTACAAAAATTAGTAACGTAGGCTTTGTTTTCTAGTGTCTTTAACCTGAATCTGGTACAATCACATTTCAAAATGTACTTACTTATAAAGAAAAACGTCGGTGAAGCCTTGAAATGGTAGGTAGGTAGCAAAACATTAATTAGCTCTTTGCTTAAGAGACTGATCGACAGTGTAGTGCCTTCCAATTTCCAGCTTTGTTAGTTAGGTACATATTATAATGTACTATCCCATTTGTTTAGTTTTCTAAACCGTACTTATTTGGAGTTATATTTTGTAGGTATGCTGGATGCTGTTGGATCATTTTTTACCCGTACTTACTCTGTATTTTTGTACCAATGATATTAAGGTTAGTTAGTCTTACAGAAACCTGTACTAAAATTGAAATATTTTAGAAATTATATCTGTATTGTTTTACACCTGTTGTATTTAAATTAGGTACAATACTATACTTTAACGGTCGAGGTGAGACGGGACAGTACCTAAGTTAAATTTTAGAATTGACTCTAAATTTCTTGCACAATTACATTTCTTTTATACTTTCCGTGCATAGGAAAAAAAGACATGGGTTTTTGGAAGAAGTGCGTCCATTTGTTCCCAACCATAGCGCCCACACCGTTTGGCTTTTACAATCCATGTCCATTTCTTGGAGAAGTGGCTCATCATCAGCAACTATAGTCCAAAAATGAAATTTCGCACTTCGGAACCCTTCTTGTTTGTCATTAATTTCTTAACCCTTCATTAGGTGTTCGGCCAGGCTCTTTAGTAAGATAAAGCCATAGTCATTCGGGTGCCTTCTTCGGGGTCGTATTTCTCGTCCATCACCTCGAGCGGATTTCTGCAGTCGAGATGGTTGTAAGTAACATCGACCAAGTACAAACCCCAGGGCGGGACACATAGAGCCCGGGGATTCCACGACTCAGCCGCAGGCTTGTCTAGAAGTAGACGGACGTCGTCCAGACTCATATCTCCCTTTCCCACAGCTAGCATGACGCCGACTATTCGTCGGATCTAGGAAAAAATACAAAATATTAAAGGTGATTTGGTCTGAGCTTTTAATATAGGTACCAGAAAAATATCCCGTTTACGACTGCCAGCCCACAAGAAAGCTCTCATTATTTACCCCAATATAAATGTTGGAATATACACCTGCCTATCACCTTTCTTCCTCTTATAACATTAGATTTATTCCCTCCGTTTATAAACACAAAAGTTAGCTATTTAGTACGCACCTGCCTATACAGGAAGGAACGGCCGTGACACCTGATGTCCCAGAAGTTAAAAAGATCAGCATTAGGGTCATAATCAGGCATGAATGGTCGTCCAGGAGTCATAGTGAGAGAGTAAAGGGAACGAATGGTGGACTGACTGGTCGGCAGTCTATTTGGTTTGCCCATAAAGGATCGAAAGTCCCTTGTACCGGGTAGAAGGGCAGCCACCTCGCGCATGCGTTCAACGTCTACTTCTGATTTCCTGAACAAAAATATTTATCTAGGTATAGAGCACACTGGAACACACGGGCACACCTGAAACATAGAGTAGGAAAACGTATTCACCTATATATTATTATCCATGTAGTGATCATGGTTAAGAAATGGTTGGCTTACTGAACAAAATAGGTGCGTCCATGTTCGGAGAATGGGATTTCGTCTAAATATCCGGCAATTCTGTCAGGCCTGGGTTTCTTCCGGATGGCAATTCTGTACAGATAAGTTCTCGAGGTAGCGTTATACCTGCAAGAGAACCACTGCGGCACATCTTGAGTAGTTTGAATCCTATTAACAGAAAAATAAGCACACTTTAGAAACACTGGCGAAGGAAGGACATTAGACTTTACAGTCTAGAGTCTAGAGTTTAGTTTAGACTCTGGCTAGACAGTCAATTTCTAATAGCTGACATGAGTACCTAGGTCTATGTAGGTACCTGTTGTATATTTTTGGTACTTGCTTACGTAGGTACAAAATCCGCATAGGTAAATACCTAATTAAAATAAGCGGACATTCCAAGTAAATACCTACCAAATGTTATCCGTCAAGGGGAAAAATATTTAAAATGGAGAAAAATAGATTCCTATCCACTTAGATGACATGTACAAATACGCGCTTTTGCAATTATATACCTCACGCCAATGTTTTGTGCCATAAAATGCTTATTCAACCCGCTGGTGATGTAGTCAGGATGGATATCACGCAACTCAACATGCACGGTGGTCCTAAGAGCGTGGACGCCAGCGTCCGTTCTGAAAAAGATTTACCTATGTCATTAAATCTGCGGCTCTGAGATCATATCTACATAGAGTAAGAATATTCCTACAATATTTCAAGGAATCGGTTTCTGTCAAGATAAGTGGATGGAAAAAATACTTACTAGACTGAATGGTAATTAAGTAACATTTTAGGTAAGTACAAACTTTTGTACTTTGAGGAAATAAGTAGTATCAATCTATTTTAATGGTTACAGTGTCACTTCTCAAAAATTCCTTCCAAGTAAGTAGTTTCGCTTTATAGTTCCTGGACACCAAAACTTCAATTGGTAGGTATACCTAAGGTACCTACACCTAGGTAGGTAGGTACCTACTTCCGATTTCGACAGAAGACTGTCATTATTAAAAATTAAACAAGTACCTAGCATTGTGTATTGACTTCGCTTCTTTCCTAGTAGGACCTATAGCCTATATGACAGCAACCACCTTACACTTTCCTACAGCCTCAGTAAATATTTTTTTTACCTTTCACAATCTGCGGTAGGTCCCTGTACCTACCTAGGTACTTACCGACTAGAAGTAATGACGGTGACATTGTGCAGCGGTTTGAACACCAACGCGAGCGCTTCTTCAAGCGCTTGCTGTACAGTATTCACTATATAAAGATTCCCGTTTTGGTAGTTGGGCAGTTGCCTTTGCATCCCCCTGAAAATAAAACAGTAGGTAGATTACTAGTAATGTAGATAAATAAATGGGCTTTGAAAAATAGATGAGTTAGATTACAGTCATCTACCTAGTGACCTAGTAAGTCAGCAGTAAATTTTTTTACCTGAATTCATTTCCTACATAAGATAAATAAATTAAATATTTCTTTAATGATCCGAACGCTTGCATGGTAGCCATTCGACAACAAAAAAGGTAAACAAGAGTCGTGGTTGCGGACACCACGTAATCTTTCTGATTCCACGTTTTCTGTAGCCACTACCTATAGAAAACTTCAACGTGGAATGTTGATTGTTATTTTGAAAATGGCTTTAAAAATGCAATGAATGCTTTATAATTGATAACTTTTGGTTTTGGTGTGTATATTTAGGTAAGCTTATTTATCAGTAATTGGGTTTCCTCACGAATAAGATGGGGGTTTGCGAAAAAACAGTGTTTTAAGATTGTTTCACCCATAACCTTATCTGGTAGTGTGAATGTCATAAACCCGAGTTTTGGAGGTTTATGTCGACTCCCCGTAGGTTCTGATAAAGTGCAGCCTTCATACCAGATCAAGTTGTGTTCCTCTTAAACACTGGTTTTATATCATATGGGTCATTCAACTAACTCTTAGCAATAGATGTAGGTAGGTATGCAGTCGACAAGGAGGTCAAAGGGAACAGTCCACCGACCGCTGCGTCTGTCGATGAATGAAGTATAGACGCTGTAAATATGTAAATGGGATAGGAAACGTTGGCATGTACTGTGTGGTTTAGTTACTTAGAGGGAAAGGGGGTGCTCGATCAGCAGGCAGTAAGCACTACCTACCTTGGAATGACGATTTAATAGATGGTGGTTTTTGGACGATCGTTGACATCAAGTTTCATTTACAAGGTTCAATCTGCAGACTATTTCCCGCTTCCTGCTTTCCCGTTTCAAATACCAGCCCCTAGCTCCTCAGCCATCTCGTAGTTTACGACGAGGGCATAGTTTTGTATAGGCATGTGGTCAGCGATGCCGATCAGGAGAAAACCAAGATTCCTTGGCTTTCGAGGCGTTGTGGCCTTGCGACAGCGCACAGTTTTACCTAGCCTTTGAATGAATTCGTACTTTGGTAATTGTATGTAAGAAATTTTCTTACAGACAGTAGCTACCATGGTGCCAGGAGATAGCGACGCGTCCTCCAGCTCGGTGGTGCTGCTGTGGAGAAGGCTAGGACAATACTACCAAAAGACGTTAGATGACGTCACTCCTCACACCATTGGAAGATGGAGTTTTGCTGCGTTCCTAGTCTTCGTATTTTTATGTAGGGTATTTATTGCTCAGGTAAGTCATCACTCGTATCGTACATCGTACCTGTTTATGTAAAGTGAAAAAAAAACCGTTAAACGAAGTTACAGTTTAGTGCTGTGAAGTGCCCCAAGAAATTATGAAAATATTCTGTTACTTCTACAGTTTTCTAAAAATACTGGGAAAGAAGCTGTTGGTTATTTTCTGATCTGAAATATTGCATAATTTTTTAATATCAGGAACTACATCACTGCGATTTTTGTTCCATAATTTGTAAATCACAATGTAGGTTGTGTTAAAAAAAAAAAAAAATTGTTTCAGAACCAAAACGAACAGGATGTCAAAAGACTCAGGCAAGAATTAGTAGTTAAATAGGTTGTAAGATTTGTAACATCTAATGCAACTTTTTTTTTTGTTGCAGGGATGGTATATTGTTACATACGCCCTTGGAATATACCATTTGAATTTGTTTATTGCATTTTTAACGCCAAAGATGGATCCGTCAATGACAGAATTTGATGGTAAGAAGATATTGTTAGAAGTTTAAGGTCAGAGTAGGATCTCACCGACAGACATTTCTTCCTGTAGTCTTTCAGTGCCAAGGTTTTTTTGTGTAAATTGCCAGGAAGTGTTCTGGATAAATAGTGGAGGGGGGGGGGGGGGGGGGGGGTTAAAGTTATTCGTTTTCTGAGTTTTGGAGGGGAATTGTGGTTAAATTTAAAATTTTGCATTAAAACAGTTCACTGTTGACATAAAAATGTAAACAGACTATTTTGAGTAATCACTGTTTACCTATAAGTATTGTGCGTTTTATTTCAGACGACGGCGGGCCGGAGTTACCTACACGCGCCAATGAGGAGTTTCGGCCATTTGTGCGGCGTCTGCCTGAGTTCAAGTTCTGGTACTCAGTGGTGAAAAGTACTTTTGTAGGGCTGGGATGCACCGCCTTCGATGCGTTCAACATCCCTGTTTTTTGGCCAATACTCGTCATGTACTTCATTACTCTGTTTGTTATCACCATGCGACGGCAAATACGGGTCAGTACCAATGTCTTTTAGGAAAAATGTGTCCAACACTAGACTAGTCAAAATTATAGCGAAAGTGTATTAAAAAAAAAAAAAAAAATTGCCTTCAACTGAGGTCAGTAACGAAGAAATGCTGGACTCAGTCCACCCTTTCACACATCACAAGATGAATTCTTTTAGATTCGAAAATTTGATCCCTGGTACTGAAATAATATTTGTTTAAAGTACATTTTAACTGTCTCAGGGCTGAATTTCACCACTTTCTTATAGTATCCGATAGTGTCTCATAACGAGAAGATTTAACGAACGGATTTACGTGATCGTATGTTAAGATTCCGACAAGTGCGATCGCAGAGAAACAAGTGCAAGCGCAAGGCACTTGTCGTAAGCTAAACATACGATAACGTAAATCCGTTCGTTAAATCCTCTCGTTAGGAGACACTATCGGATAATATAAGAAAGTGGTGAAATTCAGCCTTAGTCCTCTATGGTAAAATACAGCGTACACATTTATATTTGATTAATTTTTTGTTTGTTTTTATTGCAGCATATGATAAAGTATCGGTACCTGCCCTTCACCCACGGCAAGCCTAAATACCAGGGTGTCCCGGATTCCGGCAAGGTGATTAAATAACACATCTCCGCTCACCACTGCCCGGTGATGGTAAACAAACTTCTTCGTTCTTCTTACCCACACCCTCAGCCCTTCGGCTAACCGTACCTCGTCCATACTTAACACCACCGGGCTCAGTAGATTCGAATTTTGAGTGAATACCAACCCTTATATGTTTTTGGTTCTGAATATCTAAACTACTCGGAAGATGCCCTGATAGATTTTACTTATTACTGCATGCGGTTGATATTGTTCTTCCATCTGTCAGTGCTTGAAAATTCCCTGTCTACTCCTTGTTTTCGAATTACCGCCCTTCTGACAATTTTCATTCATTTGAGAGACATTTTGGCAGCTTATTCATTGCACCCAAAGTAGTAATTAAGAAGGTCATTTCTATGTATCTCTGCATAATATATGTTTTCATCCAATGTATACTACACAGCACACTGTACTAACGTTTCATTTTTTCTTTTCTTCATTTGGGTATCATGTATTTTTATAGACCTGTAAAACTGTCAGCCTTTGCTTAGTATAAGGAATTTCGTGGATAGAAAGTAGAGGTGGATAGAAATGAAATTAAGAGTACTTTCTTACCGATACCTGTTCCTTCCCCTTGGTACAAAAATGAATCTATAGTTGGCTAGCCTTGACCCTTACATAATATATAAGTAACCTATTTGTTGGCACAAAAAAAACTATAGACGCACATTCCGTTAATAACGTCCTGCTCTTACATACTTGATTCAAATTTTTTAGGTGCCTGAAACAGAAATGTTGCTGCCAGTAGCGCCAACTCCTCCTCTGGTAGTTTGAACCACTTGAAGAGAAACTCCCTCAAATTTAGATATCTGTCGTCGCATTGAAACTTCCATGCCTGGACAATCGCACCTTCCGGAGGAGGCTCGTCTGGCTTGAAATACCGTGGCTCTGACAAATAAAAAGGACCAGACCAGGAGGGGTTCGTCATTCACCACTTTATTTATTATCTCGGCATTTAAGAAAGTGATATCACTTATCATTTATCAGTCAAATTAGTCATGTCCGCCATTAGAGACTCGTTAATTTTTCCTCAAAGTTAAGGCACCGGCGTATAATAAACAAAAATATCGATTTGTACAGCAAGTTTTGATTTGGATTCGTTCGTCGAAATTGTTAAGAATCACTCGTTGTCTGTATTAAGGATGGCAATGACCATCCCATCGTTAGATTAATCCGTCCTACTCTACCACCGTAAGCTCAACATCGCTCATTAATCTGACGTTAAGCTAACGAACGAATAACGGGAACTGGTCATTGTGGTGATACATTTCTGCCTCCCGTAAGATGAATATCGCGAGAGGTGAATTATTTTAAAAATACCCTGAGTATCGCCTAGATGTAGTCTTTGTAATTTTCTAGTAACGAATCTAAGCAGAATCTTCGGTTTCCGGTTAGTTTTCGAGATCTCCCACCCTTTCCCCTTAGAAAATCAGATTATGCCATACTAGTTGGTTGCAGAAATGTTGAATTCGAAAAAGGCACCGGGAAATTGTGGAATCTGTCTCAATACGTCCTTGGAATGGAAGTAAGCAATAACCTATCGTAAGGCTATTTCTAGGCGAAATTCAGAGTTCCTTCAACCAAGGGGAAATATTAATAAAAAGAATTCGTTGCTCGCAATGTTAATCTTATGGGTGGCAGAAATATATCATCGGGTAAAGCAGAGCTTTATGTCGGAAACTGTAGCCGAGAAGGCAAAGAGGAAAATTTATTTTAATAATGAGTCATGGTAATATCTGCCGGATTATGTTCATGATGATAGCCTTTTTGTCGAATCCCTAGATTAGATAACAGTTTTTATCATTAATAATCATCTCAGATACGTCACAACAGATTAGCAGTTATCTCAGTGAACTGCTCATCCTTACAAATAAAATGCATGAAGAAATATTAAGGGGACATCCGAGAAATTTAAAATGGCTTTATCTCAGCGTCCATTTTTCTTAAAAACCCGAAAAACGGATCTTATTCTTGATATTGACATTTAGCCATTTTAGATTTCTCACTCAGCATGGATGGATAAAATAAGCTTAGGTGGTGTTTACTGTCATAATGCAGGCACTTTGATAAATACTCTGAGACCGTAAGTCAGCGTCACATCGTTTTAAAGCCATTGAAACCACGTTTTGGGAGAGAAGAAATTTGTATCCTCATTTACCTGGTACCCGATTTAAGTGACGGCCTGAATATATTTTTTTCGTATTGCTTAATGTTTGGTCCTTCTTTCTCCACTCCTCTCTGTGTGCTTAAGACATTTTTTTCTTCTGGAAACTGTGAATTTTTAAAAGTTTGTCCTGAGGCATTTTGTTGCACCTATCTAATATTGAAGGGGCGTTGCGCCTCACACCTACAAATTTTTTTAAAAGAAAACGGTAACTTCTTGAGTTCTTGACCTGATGTCAGGAAGCCGAGGCCTGTCTGTCGGAAGTATGCAAGTACGTTACCTACCTATGTATCTTTACCGAAGACCGAAAAAAATTATTTTAGCCTATACTGAACGCTGTGTGTACGTACTCCCAAGAAAGGTACTGCAAAAATCGAGTTAAACTTCTGAAATTTTCTTAATTTTGCTGATAATTGGTTATGCATTTCTGCTGCCTATAAAACAAAAAAATTCAAGCAACAAGGGCTTGCACATTGCCTTGGAAGGAGACTGGTTTTGCAGCTCGTTATCAGGTGTGTGTTATCTCCTTGGGACGCATCCTCATTCCTTATTACTCACCTGTTGTGAACCAGCCTGGTTGGATGACATCATTAATTCAGTGTAGTGTAATGGGGCTAAGGAACGAACGTGATGTTGCGATGATAGGGATTTTTTTAATTATCGCCGCTACATCTGCTTTTGTAAGTAAAACAAACTAATTCAGGTATTACTGGCTGATGTATTTTTTCCCCTACTCAGTAAACTGAGTACCTAGGTACTAAAATAATGTAGGTATTTGAATTTTTGGTAGGTGTAAGTGTACCTATACCATGTATAGGTTGAAGCACATTACCGTTAAGTCTTACTGAGGCTCCCCACATGAAAATAAGCTGTCCAATATTTAGTTTTTTAATGTTTCATTTTATTCTTGGTATCACAGAACTGCTAGGTAGGTACCGAGGGGTTAACCACTCGTTGAGAATCATTGGAAATCTTTATGAAATCTCAGGGAATCTTGGAATTTTTTGGAGTGGTTACCCCTTCGGGGTTAATCTTTCTATGAATATCGTTGGGAATCTTTGGAAATCTTTATGGAATCTCAGTGGAATCTCTGGAGTGGTTACCCCCTCGGCAGGTACCTAATAACTGGGTACACAGTTAACAACAAACGGTGTTTTTAGGTGGCAGGAGCTGGTGAAGGATGCAGTTCTCAGGGCTTCATGTGCAGATCAACGTGCAAGGAGCTAGTGCGGTGCACACCGAACGGCAACGGAACCTTCGCGGAGCAAGTAGTGCGTCGTTGTCCAGGCAGCATCGGGCAGTTCTGTAATGCTTCAGAACTTGATTGTAACGGGAATAGCTGCCAGGACGCTGGCTTGGAGGTGGTCAAGCTCACATGCCACGAGAACGGCACGTACCCGCATCCAACAGATTGTGCGAAATATTTCAACTGTACCATTGGAGTTGTTCGTGAATTTTGGTGCCCTGTCAATTCAAGCTACAATGCTGCACTTCGCAACTGCTCTGGGAGTGCCTTAACACGCAGTTGCGTCGATGGTCCTATCCCGAAATGTCAAAGTATACAGGACATGGGTGGGTACCCCGAAGATCCAGCAGTGTTTTACATCTGTGCTTATGACAGCAGTGGGTATCTAAGGCCCGAGTTTCATCGGTGTTCATCAGGTTTTGCGTTTGATGTATCGGATGGCCGATGTGAATTAGTCAGCAGTGGTGCTTCTGTAGAAACCCTCAGCACTTCTGCTGCTGTTCTATTCCTTGTCATCTTGTACTCGTCGCGCCTGGTTGAAAAATAGTCCGTTTCACAAATGCCCTCCGTAAAGAGGTGCAATATAGTTTGTACTACTTGTACCTACTTTTTGGCTGTGGACAGCGGAGTAGGTTAGGCCAGCATATAAATTAAAGTAGTGCATTTTCTTCCCACTTGGATGTTTTAATCGCATACCTGTTTTGGCGGAGACTTATCCGTTTTGCTGACTCCTCAATACGAGTGGAGGCAAACTCAAAAATAATGGAAAAGTGGGATCGACCTAAAAGAGGGTGTGTCAAGGTCAAGAGTCGAATGTCATAAGTTGAGCGGGTATTGAAAACACGCTCCAGGAAGAAAGGTAGATAAGGTGGTACCTTGCTATGGAATCCATTATCTTCCAATATGAGTGACGCTGTTATCACTTTATCTTTCGAATCATTAACAGCGATAGAAGGTAATCGCACTGGTAATAAAATATTACCCCATCTTATACGGTTTTACGGCATCTTCCTAAACTAGCACGCTTCTCTAATCCTTGTTGCCTACAGAAACCTTCCCTATCTAATCTATTGGTCGATCGAAAAACGTGGGAGATAAAGAGTAAGTTTCGTGTTTCGTGGACAAGTCCAGCTCGCCCCTGTTCCTTAGTTCTCGAATAATAAATGATTACACAGTCTTCAGGGAATCGGAGTTCAGCTTCGCCCTCAGTGATAGAGAGAATATCTTTTCGCCTGCAGATTCCTGATTATGTAGTTCTTGACGTACCTACGGGTCACCGTCTTCACCTGCAAATTCACGATTAGATGCCCTACCGTTTAGAGCAGCTGTTTCTAACCTGGGACCCTAATTGTCATCAATAATTCCAAATTATTTTCAGTTGGAATTAGAAAAGAAACGAACTGTTATTTTAAGAAAATAACTCGCAAAGTAGACGACCCCGCAGCCCAGAAACAGGTGCTAAAACTGATAGGCAGGTAGGTAGAAAGGCAAGTGGGCAAAGGAACTTAGTTCAAGGGGTCTGCCGACTGAAAAAGGTTAGCAAACACTTCAATTTTTCTTCTCTTATCTGGAGTAAATAAAAAAAATATCAAATATCGCTCAGAAAAATCAGTGAGAAAGCATCGTGTTGGATAGGGAGGCAATAAGGAGAATCTCTCCCGGAACTGAAGCTGAAGAGAAAACGGAGCCGGGCAACCCACGCAGTGTGTCACAGGTGGGAATCGATGCCACGTCCAACCTCCCAACAGCTGTCAAGTACACCACTAAGCTAAGTATGGTCGCAACTTTGCTTACGTCATTCAGCAAATTCGTTCAGCCATAGTGGTTGTGCTGTCTGGAGTGCTTTGCAACATAATAGATCCAGGTAGGTAATTCTGAAAACCCCTTTTCTTGTGAGGTATTTTTATTAAATAACTCTCCCAGTTTTTGAGTTAGGTACTTGTCCATTTTGCTTATCACTGTATAGGAATATTGGCTGCGTCCCACCATACTCTGTTCAGAGAAAAACGCTGATTTTCTCATGGTAAACGAGGGAGAAAACCTCCAGTTTTCTCTGGGGATGGTGGGACGCACCCTATATAGACAAATTACTTATTTACCTAGGTAAAGTAGTATGAAATAACTATATGTACCAAAGTCAAGACGTTTTTTCTCTGCATCAGCCTATACTTAACTACTTGGTACTTATTAGTCAAATATTTCCTTTGAAGGGGAGCGAAATAATTAATCCTCAGTGAAGCCCTAATACCTACCTACTAGGTACAGAAGTAGTGAAGCCATTGGGTGTTTGACGGTCAGATAGGTCTCCCTCCGCGAGCTGAAGCGGTTGTTGTCGCTGCCGTTATCGACCGAGCAACAGGCTGTCGTATTTAGTCTGTTGTGCCCTCTCAGTGCCCGCGCTGTGTACTGTGTTATGCCTGATAGTTACCACCATTATTGAAGTTTAGTTTGCAGTGCACCTTCGTACCGAAACTACAATAGCCCTCATGCAGTGTTCTATATCCATGTGGTATCGGTCATTTTAACGAGACGGTAGGTATCCAGGTATTTGACGGAAGGGAAGGTCAATCAACTTACTGAGCAACTGCAGGTGCGTTCTCGTCTTCTCGTCATATACTTACAGCTAAGTAGCTACCTACACATAAGTATTATACCTAACTTATACTTTTGGTATACAGCTATATAGTGTGCATGTTAATCTGCTTATCAAATAGGAAGTGCATGGCGCCATGGGCCTCTATATCTGCTCCAGTATTGGGTAGCTAATGCTAAAGAATAATAAAAAAGCTGAGGTACCTATCCTGAAATAAATTTCACGTGTTTTGGAAAAGTGAGGGAGATAAGTATAGGATTTTGGATTATAGGAGATATACCGTACAAGAGTAACCCCCAGGTTCAAACTGACAGGGTTTTGCAGACCTCATAAGGCCTCACATGCAGTTTGAACACTTCTACACTTTAAGGTCAGCACCAGGCCCGTATCCAGAACGCGGTCATGGGGGGGGGGGGGGGGTTTCGGGTTATGGGGGGGGGGGGTTCGCCTATATTTTTTTGCTTCACGTTGGCATTACCATGTTAATGGGGGGGGGGGGGGGGGGTTTGACCCCCTAAGTAAAGCCCCCCCCCCCGTGGATACGGCTATGGTCAGCACCTATGCAGTATACGTACCTACTTACCTATAGGTAAAAATATCCTCAACCTCGATCTAAAATAGATCTTTTGTTAAATGAGCACCCAGCACCCAGATTGGTAAAGTAGGTACAAAGAAGTTTGTGGCGGATAATCAGAACGCCTGTTGGAGTGCAAGGGTAGGTATAGAGCGCCTGACAGATCGTAGGTTTCGCGCTGTAGGAGATGAGAGTGGGCGTAGCGAAGCGCATCGATTTTCCCACAACCCACACAGCGCCGATCCCCAATTCATTCAGTAGTTGTCCGCCTCGCCAGCCCTTATAGTCCTACTAACTGTAAGTTTCTCCCCTACATTTAAGAAAAAAATTTGGTTAGGTAACTGGGACCTCATGCACATAGTGAATACCATAAAGCGCGGCAATCGCCTGACCGTTTCAGTTATGAATTCTATGTAATTATTAGCCTTGAAAAACTTCAACATATAGTCTCTCCGCACCATATGTTACGTTATTAGGAGGTACAACCCGACCTAACTACCTTCCACTCGTATTCAGAGAGGCAGCGTATAGGTTTTTTCTCTGCAGGTACGAATTTGTACAGTAAACTACAAAAAAAAATCTACAGACGTAAGATGTCTTTTCATGTTTGGCGTAGATACGTCCTACAAGTAGGTAATCATCAGACACAGATAAAAGAATTAACTTTATCAAGAGGTTTCCAGTAGTATTGTAAATTTTAACTGCCGTTAATGCTACTGCAGTGGAACCTATATGAGCCTCTATATGAAACCCATTTCAGTGATTTATGGTCCTTCATATAAGTTTATTTGAACATTGTTCAGTATCAGGTCTAATCTGACTTCGACTTAAGTATATAACCACCAATTAGGTAGATAGAGGAAAGGGGACATCTATACATACCTATATGCATCCCGATGTCTGCCACAGGGAAGGGGAGAGGTGTCCTTAATTCAGATTGATACTTCATAAATTATTTGCATCATTTCCATCTTGTTCTCTGCAGGTTCCAGGTTCGCATTAGGTACATTAGGTATGACGTATTACTTTTAGTTGCATATGCTACCGGTGCTAGGTGCTACTGAAGTTACTGAACTGGAAGTTTAGTAAATGCCCTAGTAGGTATACCTATTTCTACCTCAGAATTACTCGGCAACATCAACAACGGAATTTTCTATAGCAGTACGTAGCACAATATATTTTTAATTCCGCAGATTTGTGATGTGAGCAGTTTAGCTTACCGCAGGATGTCAGCAGGCGGCCTGCGCCTGGGCCTGCTGCTGTTGGCCACAGGCGCCTTCTACACCGTCGCAAATAATGGCCAAGGGAACGTCGGTAAGTTTCGAATTTTCCAGTCTACTATGCCTCTCCTCTATAGATAGGTACCTAGTTGCATGTGATTCATGTCTGTTGGAATGCAGAATTTTTATTCCCTCTGCGTGTCGAATATCTAATAATAGTACCTTCATAGCCGCGCTCTTGACTTTTAGGAAGGTCATAATATCCTGCCACGTGACCAAATAATTAGGGCCATAAAGGTACTCAGGGGCGCAGCCAGGTTTTTTTCGGGAGGGGTTTTAATTTTTCAAGGTGCCAGGTACAGAACAGGTACAGATAAATTGCAACATCGTAATTTATGGAAAAAATAACGTGGCTGGTTCACAGCCACTACCTTCGGCCCCATTTTGACAGTTGTCTGGGGGCTCCCCGGACCCCTCATCATCCCCAGATCTTTTCACTCGCTGCAGGCATGGTAACGGTGGTTCTGCACAACCCTGCTGAACTTCGACAACTAGAGACTCCCTCAGGCAAACCTATGAAGAAGAATAAAACCCGACATATTGTATAAAAAATCTAAAGCTCAGGAACATTGTATATAGTTCCGGACAACTGGAATTCGACAACGTAGCTAAAGTAGCGTGTACCTACCTACCTATTAATGGTTTTGGAACTGACCTGAGCGATGGAGTGAAATATGAAGCCTTTTTCACAGTAGAATGGGTGAGGTTGTCCTCCCACACAAATGAAGTAGGCGTCTGTTTGGCGCGCAGGGTATCGTATGGACGAATAAGGGGAGCAAGGACACTGCGCAGGACACCCCCCTTGGGTAAAGAGAAGGCACCCACATACCACCAACAACACTGATCTGAGAAACATTCAAAATACTTAAGTGGAAACCTTCTGCTACTCGTCTACCTAGATGGGTGCCGAAAATGACGATATTGGCAACAATAATAATTATAAAGCTATAAGTACGACTGTTAGGAAGTACATGAGGATCCAGCGTCGTAATCTGTAGCTACATTCCGGAAAGCCGAATGTATATAGAAACAAAACATTATTGAAAATTGACAGTACTCACAGAATAGTGGTGGGATTATGAGGGGAACGCATGGTGGTGCGTTATTCACCACGACATTCGCCGCGTCAAGAGTGCGTCTTATCTCATCTTGAGTTTGCTAAGTACAACTGTTGTCTTGTCGGTTGTAGACCCAGAATTTGTTGACCTAGCCCTAGCCCTGCTGGTATCCTATAAACCTATATAATATATAATCCTATATTAGGAATGTCATGTCCTATAATCTCCCTCCCTCTAGCTTTCCCTCTGGCCGGGTAGTCCATCGCGTACCCACACACAATGGAAATCACTAACTATTTTGGGGCAAGTTTCTATCCAAATTACTCATCTTCTCGTAACGCACCTGTTGGCATGACGTTTACAGCCCACACACTTACAACACACACACTACTTATGCGGTAACTCAAATAGATGGTCATAGCAAAAAAAAAAAAAAAAATCGGGGACAGCATGGGCTTTGTCGGCATAAATACATAGGGAAGATATTCGAAGGTGGGACCTCAGCCCAGCGTTTTGACCATCCTCACTACCGTACCATCCTAGGTAGAAAATTAGGTCCGTTATTTAATAGTTTTCTCGCACTTTGCAGGGTGCCTCTTCAGCCCTGCAGTTTGTTTGGAAAGCTTGGAATGGTGTTTCGACGGTAAGTGTAACAGCTATAACCTATAGTTGCTTTATTAACGGCCACCATACATTCTCGACGAACTCCGCCAAAACCACTGTTCAAAAGTAAATATTCGACAAAACTAATGTTTACATTTTAGTACAACCGGAGACTGGTAATTGCAATATCGTATTGACTGTGTCTACTCTAAAAGCTAAACATAGTGTGCTATTTGAACGCGAAACGAACGAGTAAAAGTAGGACACTATGTTTAGCTTTTACAGGAGAAAAGTAGAGGAATGCTGTTGAAATTACCCACTTCCGTAAGTGAAATAAAAATTGCCAAAATGCAACATGGCTAGGTACGGTAAATAGTACAAACATTTATCAAGCTTTTCTACTAAATGTGACGATAAAATCATACTGTTTTAGTCCGAATCGTTACAAAAAAATATTTCGCGTGAGGTAGTGTTGTGTTTTCGCGATCTGTCAAAAAAAAAGTGGGCTGGTAGTTGACTGTTTAAAATCGCTCCTGTGGGCTTATTACTCCATTTCATGCAAAAATACAACACTACCTCACGACAAAGAGTCTCAGGTTTACATCCCCCTATAAACACTTTCCACTCGCCCTGTAACTTCGGAGTAGGGCTTGAAGTACTTAGCATTGTGAACCAAGTACAAGTAGTCGAAAATAGCGAATGTATATTCAGCCTTAATATTTTTCCTATAGGTACCATCCCTTATAAGGTAAAATGTACAAACTGAATTTTTTCGGCAGATCATGCATTTGGGCGATGCGAGCTGTTAGGTGTGGACCAGGATTCATTGTATGAATACAGCCTGAAGCGTGATACCCTGCATGAGCTCCAGCGGGAGATGGAGCGACTGTTCGCGCTGGGGTATCGCTGGACACACCTTTACACGCAATGCATTTTGCAGCTGATGCTTAAGTCAATAAGAGAGCGGTAAGCTCCACTGCTCCTAAAAATTACTAATTGTCAGTAACCCCCCAGAGGTAGTAATAATTATAGTAGGTAGAAACGTCATACGCATTAGATAGGTACAGTGGCCGAGCTGATAAGGTGTCAGGCTTCGTTAGCATGGTTCGAATCCCGGCCGCTGGAAAATTTCTCCTAACATATTGCTTTCACTATAGTACTTTAGCTTGTATTGGCATAAATGTACAAATGCACCGGCAGACCTCAGCTGAAATATTCTCACGTGTTATCATTATCTACATTCTGCGGTTTGAGCCGAAAGTTCCGTTCTGTTCCCCAGGGTGGAGTACGATGACTATGTTTGCGCGCCATTTTCCGATCAAGATCTAAATGCAGCTCTCAGGGCGATTCAAGGAGAGGAGGAGGTAAGGGCAAAAAACATAACTTAAGAGTCCAAAGCTACAGAAAGACATCAACCTACTAAAATCATCAACTGAAATTGTTCTTTTCCCCTAACAGAACATCGCTCCAAATCTTGTTGCGCATGTAAAATTCACTCCAAGTGCAGAGGACCCGCATGCAGACTTTGCAGATGAAGTCTACTCTCCTCTTCTCGAGCTAGCATCCGAGAACATTGAGGGATTTCCTCAAAACGGTTAGTTAATAACGTCTCTCAGCATGAAGGTAACACTTGTTACTTTGCTAACAGGCTAATCGGTTCCAGTAAGCGGACAGAAAAATTAAGAACCCATCTCTGATCCTACCCAACAGATCTCCTGTTTCCTACCGATTCAGCCCGGGTATGACGTACAGGTATACGATAAAAATAATCACATGGTAATTAAGTCACTGCTCATTGCGCCCGCACAGTTATGAATATTTAGCACAGTGCGGCAGTGAATCTATGCACAATTCTTATGGAGTTTAGACGTAATCACATTGTATTAGGTGTTTGTCTGAGCTGAGCAAACAAGGAAGGAACAATCCTAAGATCTTCTGTAGAAGCCCCCAACTAGTAGTTTTGGGCACCACCATTGCTATACATTTTATTTTTCCTTAGTTATAAAAGCCGAGAATGACTACTACCCCAGTCCAGATTCACCCCTGCGGAAGTTACTTTTCGACAAAGTGGGTCGTCCGAAGAAACGACTAAACTCCCGGAGGAGCGGCGACGAAGAGCGGTCATTTTCAGGAGTGTTTCCCATCGAGCGATTCCTGAACGACGAACCAAATGAGAATACCCCTCACTTCAGTCGCCAGTACAACACACCTGACAACTTTCGTCTAGGTATTGAAGCCAAAGATTTGGCCGAAGCTCTGGCATCTGATGCCGTAAAATCTTTCAGTCGCACATACAACACACCGGACACTTTCCGCTTGGGAGTGGAAACCAAAGACCTGAACTCGGCAGATGACTATGATGCCAGCGATATAAGCGATCGGTTTTCATCGGATGTGCGAGAAAACGTGTACTCCTCACCAGTAGAGCGAGAGCTTATATACGATGCATATCGAGGAGGGGCAACGGACGCTGGAGGCATGAAGGATGAGATGGTTTACCCGAATGAAGAGAGAGGAGGGAGCGCACTGAGACCACCTGGACCTTATCGGGCAGCTGAGGATAGATTGTCTCATGATCTGGAGGTACTGGCTGATGACGCTGGTCGTGAGGCTCAATCAGATGCACGCGTTTTCACAGAGGGTGGAGTGGTGAGCCTTGGAGATGAAAATGGTAAGTCAATTTCTCTTCTAAATGTCACCTTCATATGGAACGCCTTTCCAAAGAGGCCAATATTAAAGAAAACAATATTTTACACAACAGGAGATGGAACGGTGGTAGACCCCGATGATTTCGTCCCCGACTACACTGTCGGTGGGGGTTGGGGATTCAAGCGCCGAGAACGACTTGACGTTAAGAAACCTGGTCCCAACTTCAATTTGAACAATTTTGCATTCAAGAAAACCAAGGAAGGAACAGGTTTGTTCTTATTTTTAACCTGCTGAATCCCTCACTGACAAAGGACGACTCTTTCAAAGAAAATAAACATTTTTATTTCTACAGATGGAGCGGCATCATCCTCTCCATCAGCAGATGGAGACATAAAAGGAGAGCCTCATAAAGTAGGAATCCTCCAAAAAATCTCCAAAGTCGGGCTTAAAAATTTATCACCAACAGCTCCGCCAACACAAGTGAGTGAAATACGAAATACTCATTGATACTGTAACAGTGGAAATTATCAGCAGTGTCTCTCAACTTATGTCTGCTTTAGGGTGAAAACACTGAAGTGCTGTCGGTGAAAAAGAAGGGCGTAGGATCTCCGAAAGGCAGTCCCAGTCTAAGAAAGCCAGCGGCGAACTCTTCTGAAGACGCAAATGATGACCCTATGGCATTCATCAAATTCAAAGAGGGGTAGGTATGAGGAACTCTATAGAACTGAAACTGCTATGCCTAAACACTGAAGTTTTGCCATATATATTTGACTTTAATAGTTGTTGAGTACGAAATAAAATTAAATGCCTTTGAATTATTTACATCATAGAGTAAATAAATGGACCGACGGAGTGACGATCCTTCGGAGTGCTGCCAAGCTTTTGGATCTTGATCCAAATGCTTTTTCTCATACACGAATTGTGGAAGACAACGAGGTCCAATTCAAGGTGGACCGTTCCAAAGCTGACATCTCTGCTGCTGAAGTTGCCAAACGTATTGGTGAGCATTCCGAAATTAAATCAGAGGCTACAGCAGTAATACGTTTCTATATACTGTCGGAGGTTTCGGGCTTAATTTTCCTCTCCTCATAAACGTAATGTGACGTGCAATGTGTACCTACCTACCACTCGGCACATAAACAGGAGATAACTTATCTATAAACTGTTACAGAGGGCATAAAGGATAAGTTGAAGAGTAGCCTCGGAGTTGAAGTAACTGCTACTGGCAGCACCGACAGTAAAGTAAGTAGAATCAGTTTTCTCCAGCTCATAAATCATATGGCAATTTAAAGATTGAAAGATTTTACACTAGATTCTAAGGTTGTGTCGCAAAGACAAAAAAAACGTGTAGATAGTTAGGAAACAGGCAGCCTTAAAATAGTAGAGGTACTGTTTTAGACGCGACAGCCGGTGGCGATCAGTTTGAGCTCAGCAGAGGAACATCAAATGTGGCTGTTGTCATTCCTATTGTGCGGAGTCATTGCTGCAGTGGCCATTGCAGGAGCAGCCTTCTTCTTCGTTCGCAGGCATGCCAACTCAAAGGACAAACTGACCGGCCTGAAACAACCCGACTCCGAGGCTAGCAAGGACTATCAGGTCAAATAATTTTATTTGTATCGGCCCGTATCTCTATTGTTGTAGAGAGGCATGCCGCAAACTATATAGATACTACAGTATAAATTAAAATTTTTTGAGGGTGATGGTGTAAATCTTTCCTTCAGGAGCTTTGCCGGGCTCGTATGGCTAGCAAGTCAGCAGGGGACAAACCGGAGTCAGCTGTGGGAAGAATGGGCTCAACCAGCAAGGATGGGGAACCAAAATCGCCTTCCTCTAGGTCCAGCACTTCCTCATGGTAAGCAAATTTACTGATTCATATATAGACTGCAAAGGTTATTCATTCACCCTTATTGATTATCACAATATGGACAAGATAATATTTTAAGACTAATTTCAGGAGTGAGGAACCAGCATTGACCAACATGGACATCTCTACTGGACATATGGTTCTGGTAAGTCAGCCATCAATATTGTTGACAGGTTTCCGCCATTTTTTGCCCTATCAGCAGGTGTATTCCCTTTCTCGAGCGCCAGCAAACCCACCCAACTAACACCTTCAAAATTTATTGTAAGAAGGACTGTTCCCCGTATATTGCATCATGGCGTGCCTTATCTTCTTACAATAAATTTTGAAGGTGTTAGTTGAGTGGGTTTGCTGGCGTTCGAGAAAGGGAATACACCACCAGGAACGACCAACGATAAAGATTCGATACCGAAAAACGGTCCCAGTCGGGGCCTCAAAGAATTTTAAATAAGTTCATACATAATAAGCACAGTGAAATCGGCGTACACCCACTTTGAAATTACATAATCACGATTTCGCAGGCGTAGTAAAATTGGTGTATACCCACTTTGAAATTACATAATCATGGTTTTTGCAGGCGCAGTGAAATTGTTTTACACCCACTACAAAACTATGCATACATGGTATTTCCCAGAGGTACTCAAATACTTTAACTGCAGGGGAAGTTTCTCCAGTATCGGATTCCCTGATCCAAAAAGTTGGAGACCCGGAATGAGGATTTTCCACCGTTTCAATGGAATGATGCTTGACTAACCCCTCTCTATGAAATCACGATTTTCTTCTTTACAGAGCTATATGGAAGACCATCTAAAGAATAAAGATAGATTGGAACAGGAGTGGGTAGCGTTATGTGCGTACGAAGCGGAACCTTGCGCCACCACCGTCGCCAACATCGAACACAACGTGAAGAAGAACCGCTACCCCGACGCTCTGCCCTATGATCACTCTCGCGTTCTGCTCAATCAGCTGCTCAACGCGTCAGGATCCGATTATATCAACGCTTCCACCATCGTAAGTTTGAATCAACTAATTTGGTCTTGTTGAGAATAAGTTTTTTTTTTTGGTATGCCGACTGACGCGATTATGGTCAACTTTCAGACGGATCATGATCCTCGTAATCCGGCGTACATTGCAACGCAAGGACCTTTGGAAAACACTGCAGCTGACTTGTGGCAAATGCTTTGGGAGCAGGGAAGCGTTGTCATGGTTATGCTGACCAGACTCTCTGAGAATGGTACAACCATGTGCCACCGATACTGGCCTGAAGAAGGTTCTCAAGTCTACCACATCTATGAGGTTGGTTTCCTAACAGCAACATTGTCATCACCAGCATCACTGGCAACAGTTATCTGACCAATCGTCACCATAGAAATTTGTGAAAGCATAGTAAAACAAACTGAAAATTTAGAAAGTCAACTTTATTGGGTAAAATCAAATTCAGAAGATATTAAATCATATACGGAATTATTTCACTTTTCGAGTTAAAACATACAAGTAGGTAGGTACTATGATACAGTGACACTGCGACGGTTTTCAGGTGCATCTGGTGAGTGAACATATCTGGTGCGATGACTACTTGGTGAGAAGCTTCTATCTGAAGAACTTGAAGACGGGCGAAACCAGAACTGTGACACAATTCCATTTCCTCTCATGGCCGGAGAATGGAGTGCCCCTCTCTACGAAGGCTCTCTTGGAATTCCGCAGGTAAACTTGCAATTAACTTCATCAGCCGTTGGCTGGTTCTTTCAGTTTTGGACCTTTTTCTTCTAATTCCTTTTGAGTGCTGTGAATGTTTTTTAAAATGCTGAATTTACATCCCAGGAAAGTGAACAAATCGTACCGTGGTCGGTCGTGCCCCATCGTGGTGCACTGCAGTGATGGCATTGGCCGCACAGGCACCTACTGCCTCATCGACATGGTCCTCAACCGCATGGCCAAGGGCGCCAAAGAGATCGACATCGCGGCCACACTAGAGCATATCAGAGACCAGCGTCCTCTTATGGTAAGTCGGATGGAGGGGGTAACCCATGAGGATCCAGAAACTTTCCAGTTTCCCGGTAGATGAATTTGGTTGTAAAATATCGAGCATAAGAGCTTCTTTTTTCGTTTTCAGGTGAAAACTAAGCAGCAGTTTGAATTTGTGCTGATGGCAGTTGCGGAGGAAGTTCACGCTATACTGAAGGCACTCCCTGCTACGCATTCCCCTCCTCCAGTGGCGAAGGAGAAAGAGTAGACCCTGCTTCTGCAGTGGCACCTACCGGTATGCCATACTCTTAAACGTAATCCTACAGTGATAAACCGACATGAATCGGGAATCCAAATAAGCCCCCTTTAGGCGAAAATATTTCCAACTTGATTGCACTAGGGCACTTGCACCATAACGGGTATCAGCATTCCTTCTTTCCTTTCCGTTCTGATAGCCGTCGCGTCGACTGGAACACGCACATAAGCCGGCGGTCCATCCCATTATTCCCATTATTTTACGAGATCCCTAGTATTCAAGTGCTAAAATTCTGTGAAGAGAATTTCAGCCTTACAACCCGCCTAAGTTAGAAAATGATGGGCTTGATGAGCATAAGTGGAACGAAACCATTTTACATTCCGGACCCAAGACTTGACTTACCCCCTACACCTACAAACATATTTACTTAAAACACAGAAATCAAAGTATAAGTACTAAGATGAAACACAAATGGGTATACCGATGGCATGTACCTTGTTACTTTTCAAATTTTCAGTAACTATGCTGTTGTTGATATTTTTCGAGGTTTCCACAATATTTCAAACCCTATTTTCTTCAAATTTACTTCAAACTCTCTTTACGTTAAAAGAACCTAAATACTTTTGGATAGCCCCCGTATTATGTCTACGTAATATTCCATACAGGTAGATATGGTGGTACAATACTTGCACGAATTATTAGTGTTAAATACTTATCCAGTGGGAATTAGTAGGTAATTCATTGAATTAAAATTATATAATTGGATGTCCTGTTGTAAACATATGTACCTGAAACCTACTTGAAATAATGATGTGATTCGAATTTCGCAGCTTCCAAGCAAGAAGATAATATGTTATGTTAAAATGTATCGAGACAAATTTCTAAATTATTTTAAATGATGAACTGGTTCCTTCGCAGTCCACAGGAGAAAAAAAACTTCGGTAGGTATTTTACCTAGCCGAAAATCTCGATAGATAATCTATAGCTTAAAATAATAATAAGAATGTTGTCTGCTCGATTGTCAACCTACCCGAATGATTCGTTACGCAAACCTCGCGCCTATAATCTACGTACTCGCAAAAGGCAAGTACCTAAGTAAATTAGGGAAAGTGTGAGGTGCGAGGAATATGAATGACAAACCTGCATGCTAAGCTTCAAACACTAACAAGGCTCCTTTTGTCGTAAGTCGAAATTATTAGATTAGGGCCCTGCTAGTTTTGTTGCATATCGTATACGTATAACCTTAATAACCTATACCTATGTGTGAAGGTCTCGCGCTCATTCACTCAGGTTGCTATTAACAGGAAAATCTTTTGTGAGCCTACTTCGGGAAGATTTTGATTTCCGATTTTTAGGTCTTAAGAAGAACAAGAGCAGACTTCTTTCTCACGGGAAGAACTGCCGAAATAGGGTCACAAATGACTGGTTAGGAGTACCTACACCATGTGACGTCACATAACCATCACTTGTTTCCAGACAAAGAACGGTCTTCTGGCTATGTTTTTTGTAATATGACGTCACAAAAGGTGTAGTACCTCGTTAATGCATTACTCTGACCAATGAGCGTTGAACCTGAAAAGATGTCGATCCAGTGTTAGTAACTTTGGCAGTGCTAAGTTAGCTCTTAAGGCCAATCATGGAGTCCGCTCGTACCTGCATGGCGTTCCGTCTCATCAAATGGATTGCCCATTTATTTCATGTGCATTGTAATTATCTTAAATGTGGAAAATATATTTAAAAAAAATCCTTATATAAGACCTACCTTCATAACTTTTTGAACTACAAATATTTTCCTTGTCATAATGATATAGGCCCTATATTCATTTATTTCAATAAGTATGTTATATTGTGTACCTACCTATCCTTACAACCATATTTGTAAGTAGTCAATCATAAATAATTCCGATGATACTTTAAGTTTTGAAAGAGAAGTGCCTACCTACTTCTTTAGACAAGTAGGTAGTTGGGAAACGAACAGTAGCAGACGGTAGGTAAGTTTAAATTTGGTATGATTAGGTAATTCAAAATGGTTCTTATTCTATCCTTTATGTAACCCATCTCTTGACACGATGCGCGATTACAACCCACGAATTTTATCGATAAAAGAACAATTTATATAAAATTATTATGCAAGGTTCATCTACCTCCCTTCTTCAAATTTCGGTGCCTATACCAGTAACTTCGTACCTTTTTACCTATAGCAGCATATTTCATACAATACTACTTCCATGAAATCAATCAGTTGAAGTCTGTTTAATCTTTCAACTTGAATTTTATTAAATTTCATCAGAAACTACTGAAAATTGTGGGTTCAAATCCGCAGCAATTTCAGATTTATTTTCAAAACCTGCTGTCACTGCTTTTCACTGCGAAATGTCAAGTACTTAACCGATGAAAATTGAAGCAGCAGATGCCGAGACAACCACTTCTTAGCTAGTTTTTAAATTACAATTCTATTTTTGACAAATGATTGTAGTTGAAGTGGGTTATGGTAATGTTACTAAAGATTGTATATGTTGGGTATTAAATACGAGTAATACAGACATTATAATTTATTACTTACTCTTATACTTAATTAATCTTAAGAAGACTATTAAATTATTGTAATAAATGTCGTGCAAAGATTATACATATAAAGTTTATCCCGTAAAACGGTGCCTGAAATATTCATCCTTATACCCACTCTATTTGATTTGGAAGGTAGGTATAGGCCTAACACGCCAACGAGGGGTTAACCACTCGTTGGGAATCTCGTTGGAAATTTTTGGAAATCCTTATGAAATCTCAGGGAATCTTGGAATTTTTTTGGAGTGGTTACCCCATCGGGGTTCATCTTTCTATGAATATCGTTGGGAATCTTTGGAAATCTTTATGGAATCTCAGGGAATCTCAAGGAATCGCTGGAGTGGTTACCCCCTCGCACGCCAACAATGATGCCAACACTAAGTCGGAGGGAGGAGACAACTAGGCAAACTGCAAATGCCCGAAACCACTTTTTTCCACCCCCTGAGCTTACATGGGTCCAAAAGTTTAACGGCAGTAAGTTAGGTAGACACGAAAGAAAAAAGTCTTGCTGAAAATGTATCAAAAAGGGGATTTTTTTTTTGGGACCAGCCATGCGACAATAAGGCTCAATCGGACTTTCTCATTTGACTTATTTAATTCAAGTTTGAGGTGTAAGGTTCAAGGTACTAAGTTGATGAGCTTAAAAACAAACATATATTTTTGTAACAATAAGTATACACAAAAGTATGTAACTACCTTCATATCTTAGTGGGATGAATTTAGAACATGCACGTTATTGTGTCTCCTGAGGGCCCGACGCATCTATCCCTTCCTTAAAACATTAATTAATCCCTCAGTAAGAGAATGTAAGGACAAGAGATTGGAATGTATAGGACATAAGGAAATCTCGAGTAGGGCCGCCCAGATGTGGATGCACATTATACATTTTGTTGTTTGGTGAATGTTCAATATTATGGTTCGGTACTCAACTCAAAGTTATCAAAATTTTTATTGGCCAGTTCACCAAACGGCGTCTACTAACCTACTGAGAACCAAAACTAAAAAAATCTAATTGAAAAAATTTCAATTAGGTATTTCTATAAACCTACATAATCTCAAACTGGGAAGTGATTGGCACATTTTGTTAAAAAAAACTAAAAATGAAAGTATTGCCTTAAAAATGAGTTAAGGCACATTTAAGTTGCATTGAATCCCAAACTAGGCCAGCGAACCGCAGCCGATTGTCGTCGCTAATACAAAGCAATAGTTTTTCATAATCTTCCAGTCAAAGCTTCTATGTATGTACTGAATGACTCCACTAAGTACTTGCAAAATAAACATACGATGTGCCTGAGGTTCAAAATTAATATAGGTACATATAGGGACGTTATGGTTACAATTAAACAATGTCTACCCAAGTCGGACCTGGACGAGCCCAGAAGTCAACGTAAGGTTAAAGATTATTTGCATGCATTAAATTTCAATACGAGTAAAAGTTGGAAATAGTAACAGTATAGGTTACATTATGGTGTTCAAGAATAATTGATAAAACATCGAACCTCTTCGGTGTTAATACGTACAAACAACAAAACTGCACAAAGGAAGCGCAATCAGGGAATGGGGCACCCCGCGGTATGTTAGACATATACCTACTTATGTATGGACGTACCTTTACAAACCCAGTCCGCTGGTCTTTCCCGTTTATATTTTAACTACTCCAAATTGTGAACTAGCCGTAATATCACGTCAACAATTCGCCCATTTTTTATTTCACTGATCACGGCTGATTTAACTTTAATTTAAAGGACCTAAGGGTGGATCTGACAAACTCCAGTTAAATTAAACAGAAGGTTGTGTCATATTTATACTGCGCACATAATCCCCGAGTTAGGGACTAGACTGAGAATCGCATCGAACAGTGCCAAAAGCATCCGGTATGTAAGTTAGAATCCAAATTTATGGAATTTCTCCTTTTATGGTAGGTATGTGTTCCATATGACAAAGGAACGATAAGGTACCTACTAGAAGGTAGGTAAATTATTATTGTTCCGAATGTACAATCTGAATTGCGCTTCCTCGGATATATATATTTATTTATTATTTATTTAATTTTACTTATCTAAACAACAACGACACAAAATTGGTCCACAGTGGATTTAACAAATCTATAGGTAACGCAAGTGAAGAAGTTTGCTGCTTGCGCAAAATAAGTGACGTGAGAGTAAAAACATATTGTGGTGAGTAGATTGCACAAAGCTATACCACCGTATGCGAAGGTCAAGTAATTTTCAATTTATCGTCGAAAAAAGAACAACTGTTCCGGACAGATCTGACCATTCGCAGAAAGTGCCGACTATGGCTGAATTTCACATTCACTATGGGGTGTTGCCAGCATGTCAAGTGAAATGTATATCGAGGCTGTGGTGATTCAGAACCCACCTAAAACTGTAGGTCCCCATCGTTTACTCGGTGGCTGGGGAACTGGTATTTGGTAGTGCTGCCAGCTGAGCACAATGGATAGTTCTTGAAAACGGTCTATAGTTGCTGGGCTTGTCCCCCCCAACCCTCAGCTATTATTATGGGGTGTTGCTTGCTTGCCTTTAATTGACGCCTTCCCAGGTTAAATAACCCTTACTATTTTCCCAATACCCCAATGTTCTTACCTTAGAATTTGAGGGAGGAGAATTTGGCGGATGCTTATGATCGCCTGGGTTCCAGCTTGTGGGACATAGAAGCCAGCTGCTTCTGGTTGTCGATTGCTCTGAGACAGGAAACGTACGCTTTCACAGCAATTTCACTTTTTGGCGATGGCGGCTCCAACACAAGGTGGCGAGCCCGAGCGTGCCTCAATGTTCGCAGCGTCCCCGCCAACATATGCATCTTTTCGAAGTTTACAAGTCCATCCTCGAATGACTTGTGACTCTCGTGCACTAGTGTCATGTCTGAAATAAAGTTATTTTTTTTTGTCCATAATCGAGTGATTTTAATTATTTCAAGCGATTCGCAAAAGAAATAATATGCTATCCCCCCATATTGATTGAAGGTTCACGTTTATGCAAGCCGGTAATGAAGCATAATAATGTTTTATACTCTCTCAGCAGCCCGGCACTGTTCTCGTGAAGTAGATACTTCGACCTTTATTTCATTTAATTTTTTTAATTTTTTTTTACCAAGTAGATAATTACTTGTCAATGAAATGAGATGTACGTCTCACCTTTGATCAAGAGAGGTACGAATGGCAGGACAGGTGGCTGGAGCTTGCCGACGGCCACGCGATATGCCCTGTAGTTCCTTAGGGGATCCGTAAGGAGCTCAAACTCCGTAAACATTTTCCGAAATTTTCCAGGCAGCTTCTCCCAAGTTAGAGAGAGCCTCGACACTGCAGCGTTACTCAGTCCCATCACAATGGCCAGAAACCCGTTCAGATTTTGATAGTCTTTGCAGCTAACAAAGAAAAATAAAGATTTGTAAGATTAGGTAGGTGCATGGGAACGACTTCTTCAAAACAATTCGTTTTCATTTTGTTGTTGACATCTTAGGAATATTCTTAGCCTTGATACTGTACCTATCTAACTATATCTAACTAGAAAGGATACATTAAATCTGACTTACTAAGAAGCCAATTTTATCATCTTCTTGAGCAGCGTGACTCGCTTTCCAAGTCCTGTGGTGGAGAGAATCTCTGTTGCGACCCAGAATTGAATCTCGCTAAATCGACGGAGAAACACCTCTAGATTGGCCGTCAAACCTCCAAACCGATGTTTTCCCAGCACGTGGAACAGCAACTCATGCTGTAAAACAATTTCATGTCAGTCTAACACTATGCGAAAAGACTTCTTCTAGAAACCACTGTTTTCGACAAGAATGCAATATTTTCTCACTACAGTTGTTAGAGCGACTTCTTAAATTCGTCACGCAGATTAACTGCACCTCTTTATTTTCCTTCTAAAATTGGTGGTGGAATGTTTCTTCATAGCAATAAAGTTGAGACAGAAATATTTAGCTTCAACTTTTCTAAAGCTCATCCATTAGTAATACCATTAGGAAGCTTCAATTTGTAGCTCCGTCTCTTACCTCGTGAACACACCAAAACAAGTCCCAATCAAATAGGGTCAGGTGGTACGCAAGTTCTTTTGTAGAAAACAGCTCAATATCATAATCAGTTGCTTCTGTGGCTTGCTCCTGTTCAGGAACGATTGTCTAAAAGAAAGAAAAACGCTCAGGTACCTATTCAGACTTCGAAAATTTCGTGGAGGCATTTGAAAATGGGTTCACATGGACCAATAATTACCTACTTAGAAAGATTCAAATAAATAAAAGTTTGCGAATACGATAATGCTTGTAGAAGAGCAGTGATGACTCAGAAAAGACGGTAAAGACATCTGAAAGTTTTGGATTGCTCAGGTGGTTGTTAGGGACCTATACCTATATATACCTAAACCTAGTTCCCATAGTTCGTCTAAAAAAGTATCTTCAAATCTCTGACTGACAAGTCGCAAATTATTCAATTTTCTCTCTGATAGAGTTCTTGAACAGCAAAAGAGTTGCTTTCCTATGTCAGTGATTTAATTATCACTGCGATGCTATGCATTATATTGAAGTTTACTTTATTACATACCAGAGCATCAATGTGATCCCGAGGGGTGACGAAGAGTCTCCCATTGAGGGAAAGTGCGGTAGCCACATTCGGTTCTTCATCTCGAATAGGAATCCGCTCGCCACTAGACTTTACTTCAGCCAAGGTCAGGTCATCCCCTTTCAACTTGAGCCGGTCAGCAGCAATCATCTTAATGTCTTGTGCCGTACCCTCAAGTGTTACGCGCAACGTGCAGTAAGTGTGGTCGGCACAATAGACGCGGAATATTACTGCAGAGAAAGAAAAATCATTCACTCTGTAAACAAAGTTTACGCAAGAGCAAAAATAAAAAATGATTTCATATGATTTCATCTGAGGAAAACCATAGGCACTTATATACAATTCTTTAGGTCATATTAGACCAAACTACGGTGCGTAGGTATTGTAGGTACTGAACTCCTGCTACAAGGCCTCAACTTACTATCGTCCGAAGGCTTCATGGAAAGTCTGTGCGAGGTTGAAGGCCCGGAGAAGAGGGTGACAGGCTGCCCCGTAGGTGGCAGCTTCCACTTGACATCTTTGCGCGTTGCAGCCGTCTCCTTGTAGCGAGCTAGTCGAGTGGCCAGATGATGGACCAAACTTGCCTCTTCAGCCAGACTTGGGAAATGAGTCACTTCATTTTCTACGTCTGTTGTAAGATCCTATAAGTCAATCAAATAATTGCAATACACATTAATACTCTATCAACTAGGTACCTAATATTAAATGGTAAATATTGCAGTGCCTACCTCGAAAAACTTTCTGGCATCGGCGTTGTCGAATACAGTCTGTCGGATGGTAATTACCCAGCGATGGGTAAAGCGCACCACTCTCTTTTTCGACAGAATGAGAAACTCTCGGTCTTGACTCGGTGTCGCCACATGATAAGTGTTAAGAGTTAAGGAAAACAGTGATGTGAGTAGCAACTTCTTCAGTACCAAAGAGGCGTGTCAGCAAAAAATGTTAACAAATTTTTTTAAATAGTTATTTGTTAATACGCGCAGTAAAAGGATATTGTCTAGTCAAAATCTGGACGAGATGGTCAGTAGCCAAGAAGGCGGGGTAGGTGAGCAAAAAGTCGTCCAGCAGATGATCATTTCCAGCACCACCTTGCCCCGACACTGAGCCTCGCCCGCCCACTCCACCGACAAGCCCATCCAAACGCGTCTCCAGAATGTGTTCCAACACCTTCTCCGCGGTGCCCGCCATCACGCCGTAAGAGAATTTTGCACCGTGCCCTCCAAGCTTCTCAAGGACCAGAACATCTTCTCCATGCTCTTGCAGTCTCACCTAAAAACATTCCTGCGTGCTACTAATCTATAGAAATTTGGGTAGATATTAAAAAACTATGGAAATAAGTAGTGAAGACTTTATCTTCTCACTTGCACTCCTCACATTAAAGACGAGCACTGCTCTGCATTGTTTTTTCTTCTTTATTACGTTCGAGAACCGCTCGTCTAAGATAATGTACAATTGTCAATTGAGAGAAACTGAGATGAATTTAGAGGTAGAGAATAGGTAGGTATACAGCAGGAGAGTCAGAAAGAGCCACGCCTACCGTATTTGCTTCCACATCGCGTAGAATTCTATTGAAGTGCTGCTTATCCACGCGAAGAAAGTGGCAGTTACTCTCACGTAAGACAATGGTCGCAGCCCGCGGCGAGTCGTTAACCAAAGCCAGCTTTCCGAAGTCATCACCTTCTTGCAGGACAGCCACTGCCCCCTTCCCGTGAATCACCACATCCACTGAGCCCCGCAGAATGATGTACCAACATTGTCCTTCGTCTCCCTGCTCAAATACTGGGCAACGCAATTTCAATTCAAATGTATCTGCTATGAACAAAATATTGAAATATCAGTATCTACTTTACGTATAAGACTTACAAACTGTGCCCATCCGTGTGTGAGCCTCAAACACGATGACAGCTGCCAGTTCGCGTTTAACCGAGTCCGAGAGATGGGATAATGCTGAGATGTGGATGAGCTCTTCGTGAATAATGGACAGCTCTTCTGCAGTTCGCTGATTACTTCTGAAATTATATAAAACACTCGATAGGTACTGGAAATTAACTACTATATGATGCAGGAAAGTATTTTTGAAGGTGCGGGTGTTTTGAAGGATGACTCTAGGTGTACATGGATGCTTACGGTTTTCTAAGGATGAGCCTCAAGTAGGCGTCCGATCCACGTTTGCTGAGCAAGGAGAGGCAGTCTGGTAAGCACACCACCGCCTCGGTCAAGTCAGCCGGCGATGGGGACTGAAGAGGTGGTGCACCCTCCATGTCCGCGCAGAACTGATAAAGCAAGGGTGCATCGCGAAACTCGTACTCCCGGTTCACTGCAAAAAGTCATCTTGTATAAAAGCCATCTTGTACACTTCTTAAATTTTTTGTAACTCTTGGTCACATTACGTCTATTCCACCAGTGTGTCAAGACTCCACACTTACTATGAGCCATGACTCCCTCCTCTAAGAGCGCTTGAAACATGGCCGCCGCGTGAGTGCGAGAGGCGCCTTCTAGTTGGCGCGACAACCAGTCGACGAGCTCACAACCTGGCGCGCAACGTCGCACCAGCCGTCCGTGCACCTTGCGGTCCTGGAGCACAAAACCGCCACTGCTGCCACTGTCGCGCGCTGCCAGCAGCGTGCGCAGCACCCATCCTACGTGTAACATCTGCGAGCTGGCCGACTGCAATGACAAAGGTTCTACTCAGAAACCCATGCTACGGGTTGTGATACAGAGAAAATCTGGAAATCTATAGCGCGCTCATACCTCTAATATTGGCGCAGCAGGATGAGGTGGATCTACCATGATTGCTTTGTTTCTACCGGAAGATGAAGGATGATTTTTATCTGTTGCCTTATTACCGTACCCTGAAGCAAAAATATACAATCACATTATCCATAAATGTTGGTACAAACACAACGGAATTTGATATAGATTTTTTATATCTGATAATTCCTTACCGTTTTTCAATTTGGAGTTTCCGAAAAGTTCAGTCATAGAGTCTTTATTTTTCTGAAAAAGCAAGAAGACAGACCTGTAGTACCTCTAAATATTATATTACGGACATGCAGAAACAAATTAGGTACATTCTATAATATTTACTTAGTAGGTAGGTACTTCAATGCCTGCAAATAAATGATTATGTACATTTGAGGAGGATATAAAATGTAGCATAACCGCTCTTCATCTCTCTGTTTTTGTTAGGGACTGGATCGTTTCTAATCCCCCCAGGTACTCACCTCCCATATTTGGTGAATGTCATGGTTGTTGACACGGAAGAGCTCACAAGTGGTTTTTGTAAAAACCGTAGAGTCGCGAGGCAATTGCTCCAGAAGGCAGTCACCAAACGAATCCCCGGTGTTCAAATATCCAACGCCACCCTGAAACAAATATCCATTTCCACAATCCAAGTCTTTAATAATAGATATTTCAACCTACAGATATACTTACATGGCAGGGTTGCGTTCAAACAAAAACTGTTCAAGTTCAATTTTAGATAGTTAGGTACCTATACCTATACCTAAATAATTTGGCAAGACTCGAGGTACCTAAACACGTAATAGGTAGGTACCTACTCTTGTATTCTTTCAGACATTATCCTCAATGTCATTCTATTATTTTCGGAGATGATTTTTTGCAGGGTACCATTATACACCTTGGCACCGTCCACATGCCCGCATAGTAACTTGGTTCATAGCCGTATCCACGGGGGGGGGGGGGTTTAGGGGGTTAAACCCCCCCCATGAGCGGAAAATTAACATGGTAATACCAACGTGAAGCAAAAAAAATATAGGCTAAACCCCCCCCCCCCCTTGACACTAAAACCCCCCCCATGACCGCTTTCTGGATACGGGCCTGACTTGGTTGATTGGAGTCGGACTTACCTGGTTGTCTGCGTGTCTTCCGATACGGACAACTAAGGTGCCAGAGAGAACAGTGTACCAAAAGTGGCCACCGTCACCTTCTTTGAACACTGCAAATATCAGAACAACACACTGAAAAACGAAATTTAATATTTAATATGCTGAGTGCAGAGAAAGCTTCTTTCATACAGAGGGAAGTAATAAAAAAGCGTGGACCCTCCAACCCACTTTACGCCCTGCCCTTACGTAAGGTATAAGTACAGAATAAAAAATTCATATGAATGCAGCTGATACAGCTAAAAGTTTTCGAGCTAATTCCAACCTATACCTACCCATATCAAACTCAGAACTCATTACTTACCAACGTATCTTCGATTCGAAGGCACAACACAAAAGGCTTTGACCGTTGGAACATTTTTTTCTGGACTAATAGCATCAGCATCCATTTTCCTGTCAAAGATTCCCCTCAACCTAAGGCGCTATAAGTGCGCTGATGGTGGTATACCTACCTACTTCTAATTGCTTTCATATCTATGGGTGTTTTACTGCACCGCTTCCAAATTTTTTTTTGACTATAGGTAATGATAAGAATCAAATAAGAATGTTAATTGTACGTCAGTAAGTATCTACTGACAGAAGCCCTATTTCAGGACTCCCGAATAAAAAAATAATAATTAGTTCAATAATTGGGCTATAGGGATATTTGCTTGAAGTGGGTGTAATATCGAGCGGACTGCCATTACATACCTGTTCCTGAAAATGACGATCCAATGAACAAACAACTCTATAAACAGTTCTCTTTTCGGTCTGTTCGCCCAGATTTGCGTAAACTACTGTCCGAGGGACTGACCACTGACACACAAAAATTGTGAAATCGGTGATGTAGCGAGCACGCGGGGTCAGAAGGAAAGCAGAGCAACTAGTGGCTCCTCAGCCTCCCCTCCCTGCTCCACCCCTCCCATCTCATGCGCATCGCGGGGACAGAATCGATAACCCCCCTGCTCCCACCTTCACCCCGAGCCATATCACTCGCCAAGTTCTTCTGGCGGTGCTTTCATGTTGTTATATTATTAACAGGGGGGGGGGGGGGGGGGGGTGGTCATTAGAGAGTAACTCAAATTCACGATTTAGATAAGGAATATAGTGTGATTTCAAAGATAGAAGAAGTTAGTTACTCTTTATCAGAAGAGAATGAAGAAGAAAAGAAATTTACACTTGTCAGCATATTTCTAAGCGTTTTGAATGTCCATGTGAATCGGTCTTAGGTGCCTACTTACAATTTGGGAAATATTCATCAAAATGATCAAGGTGGTCCAGGTTGTCATATTTGGTGCTCTTGAGTGAAATTTTAACTTCATTCAATCAAATATATCAAGACACCTAGAAGTAATTTTCTATGTCTTTTAAGGGAGGAACTACGTTCGTAAAGGGAAAAGGGGAGCGAGAGGTGAGGGGGGGGGGGGGGGGACTCGAAATCTGTCTGCTTTGCTGTCAATCCTTTCGACCAATTTCATTAAAATCAAATTGTGAGGTAAAGAAAGGACAAGCTCACTCGAAAGGACACATTCTCCGATTACAAGAGGGTAGGTAGATAGGGAGGGGAGGGGGGCATTATTATAGGGGCAGTGCTGAACACTCACATGTGACGCCCTTCTCGAGGTCTTCGTACATTCCGCACATTGCAAGCTGATGCAGCACAGAGGCGGGCAGCCGACTCAAAGCCGCCACACGACGGAGGCGCAAAACAATCGCCTCAGCATCCGCTTCGTTTCGCGCACTCGGTCTGGAAAAAAAATATACAAAAAAAATTAGTTCTCGCTGTAAGGAAACTAAACAGAAAAACCTTTCCGAGAAAAATAAGGGGTTTTTAAGTATCTATTTAAGGTACCTATGTACTTATCCTAGGTGCTTGTTAACTATATAGGACAGGAATATTCAAAGTCCTCTCAAGAAGATACTTGAATAGCCACCCTCTATAGACAGCATATAAGTACCTAGATAAAACACAATTTTGATGATCAGAATTAAAACTGAAAGGTCAAACTCGGAATTGATTTTTTACTCGAGAGATAGCAGTGCCCAGAAATGTGGAGGGAGAGCAAAAAGCTATAGCCATTTTCACATTGCCTCTGGGTCTATATGGTTTTACGACTCTCTCAGCGGGTTCCTTTTTCATCATTTACGTCATCTATGTGGAGCTTTTCAGGGTTAGCTACCGCTTATCGATGGCTGTGATCCAGTCAGTCGACATGACCGCTGCGCTGGGCTGCGAGCTGCTATGTTTTTACTCCCTCACACCCCATCTGTAAACAGAAATGTTCACACCCCAAAAACTAAAAAAAACACAAAGACTCGTACCTATACTAGTACAGTAAATGGCTATAAAAGGAAAAAATCCTTACATCTAACAAGTTAGGTAGGTGCGTACCTACTGGGTAGATATACTGCAATATTTCGAAAGCCATGCATATACGAAGGGAAAATACCTAAAGGAATTAAACGTCGTTCCCGACTGACTGAGACCAGGTTTCAAAAAGCCGTCGGGTATTTAAAAACCTCTTAAAATTTTTTTTGTAACAAGTACCTACAAACAATCAGTATAAATCTGCAAGATACATAATACTCCCTTATAAAGAGAAGTGGAAACCCACAGGGAAAAATAAGCTTCAGTAAGTAGGTAAACATTTCACAAAGGGGAGGCGGAGGAAAATTGAGCTTGTTCAAGTATACCTACCTATTCTGCCTTTACCTATTTTCCGACTGACTTCAGAATAATGAGGCTTGGTAAGAGCTAAGTAGGTTCTAATTACTTTGTACTTTCTCGCTAGTCATAAATATAAGTAGATTTTATATTTCGTACCTCCCTTGTTCCTGGGGCCCCATGAGTAAAAATAAAAAATGGCTTCTGAAAAATTTCCGTCTGTCTGTTCCCCCGTACACTGCGAACCTATTTCCACTTGTCAAAAATCCTAAATGAGGTATCTTTACGGTTACTTGAAGGATAATAAGCAAAAACATTTTCACAACCGAAACTATACCGTCGAGAGACGAGAAAGGACTTGAATCTTTGCCTGAAAAATACTTCGCTGTTAGAATATTCTCGATCTGTGCTATAGGCTGCAGCGAGGAGGTAACCACTCCAGAGATTTCTTGAGATTCCCAACGATATTCACAGAAAGATGAAAGGGCTAACCACTCCAAAAAATTCCAAGATTCCCTGAGATTTCATAAAGATTTCCAATGATTCCCAACGAGATTCTCAACGAGTGATTTACCCCTCGGGCTGCAGCTACTGGGTTATACTGTAGGTACAATAATTATGAAATTAAGATTGCAATTACTTCTGCATTACTAAACTTATGACAACGAAGAGAAGAAAGGTAAAACACACACCAAAGTCAAAAATACCTATACTTAGGTATAGGAAGGGCCGGGTTCGTGATGACAATTCCAAAAACAGATTTTCACACGTCAAGGGATATTAATAAATCCCATTTCGTTACTAATAATAGAATTATATCGATTTATTAGTGACCATCTATGGGGTTTTCACAATTTTCTGCAGTAGATGTCACAAGAAAAATTTCTCCTAGACAAGATACCAAAATTTAAAAGAAATTTAAGCAGCAAAAAAAATGAAACTGACACAAGTGACAGCAGGTGTAAGCGTGGTTACCTTGTGCGTTTTTCAGGCGTCTGCCGCGCCGCCCCTGCCGATGCAAATCCACTTACTACTAAACCGACCGCTGATTTGCCGAGCCTGCGCTCAGCAAACGCCGGGCGCCCAGTCCTGCGCACTTAACGCCGCTTCATCTACAATACAGATAAAGGCGACAAGAATAATTACTTTAATGGAATCACCCAAATACATCCTACCGATCGCATTGAAATTTTATTCCTGTTAACTCTCTTTTCTGAAACTTATTTGATTTCCTCTGGGAATCGCACTCACCATTCAATTTTCGTGGTTTGGCTATTTCGTTTATTTGAGAAAATACATGTTTTGTGTTTCTGTGAGGTTGGCAATGTTCGCAAACACAGCTGACGTCTGCTTTTTCAATATCAGCCGTTTTGGCGACTCCCCAGAGCATGGAAGGAGGTTTGCTGATTTCACGTGATGATTGACACCAGAAGTGAGTTGGGATATTGTACAGAAGTTTTCACACTAACAGCAAATGTAGTGGCTTCAATCACTCACTTGCATGACTTTGCTTGGTTATGCTTACGCAACTGACGCATTGCATTGATAGGCTTAAGTATTGCCTGCCTCCAGTAAACAATTCCTGCGGCAATAATATTTATGTTTGAAAACGGTGTGACGGTCTGATGAGGTCGAGCATAAGCGATGATTGATGACCTGTGTTGACCGTCCCCTCCCCCTGCAAGCAAAATGCATCTATCTAATCAGGCCATTATCATAGTGGAGTATATAACGTCCCACACACTCAACCACTTCCCCTAATTAGCCGCTTCTCTACTTCATTTTGTCTTATCTCCTGAAACAGAAACACACACTACCATTCCACCATGCACAGGTTGGTAAAGTAGGTACTTAGGGAGTTACGAGTAAGATAGTCGACAGAGTCTCTAATAACTAGTTCCTACAGCAGTTTGGAAGCAAGTAAGTTAGTAACTATAGGTATGAACTTATTATAACTGAGTGAGATAGGTATGCGGGATAGTGGGGGTAGGGAAAGGCCCCCCTCAACCTGAACATTTCAAATTTTCAAATATAGGCATGCCTTGCGGTAAGTGTCATGCAAATACCAGCTCCCCAGCCACCGTATACCTACTACACTGTGGAGGTGGGTTCCGAACCACCACACCATCACATGAGCTGTATACCTAAAGCTCCGATATGAAGTGAGTGGGATCGGACTAGAATCGAAATCAGCTATAAAAACTAATTAAGCCTCAGTTACATCCACTGCGAAGTGCTAAATATAATAGCTACTTAATCTTTAAGTGCAGCTTTCTTATACCTACTTACGAAACCCAGTGGAATAAAAAGTCAAGTGTCAATAACCCTCGTGACGAGCACTGGAATCCCTCAAGATCCTATGTTATAAATAGCACACGGAAAAACAAACTCAATTTTGAAGTTTCCTCATAGCCAGGTTTGAAAGATACAACTGACATAGCCGGGAAAATAAGAAAGACGTGACTTCGGAAACTTTTGAGTCTTCCCCGTTTGACAGACAAATAGACAGACTTTCCTATATCTGCCTATTGTATACATGTATGCATTGTCAGGCCCGTATCCAGAAAGCGGTCATGGGGGGGGGGGGAGTTGGTCTATATTTTTTTGCTTCGCGTTGGCATTACTTACCATGTTAATTTTCCGTTCATGGGGGGGGGGGGGAGGGGGTTAACCCCCTAAACCCTCCCCCCTCCCGTGGATACTGCTATGTACATTGTATACATGGGAAAGTCACAAACACAGCTCAAAATCAAATATGATCCCGAACATTCTGGTACATATACCTAAAAGTGAAAGTGAACAATACACTGAGAAAAGTCCTTTGTTATATATAACCAAAGTCCTTGTTATTAGTGTGACGACTAAGATGGCTTTGCTAAATTAACACACATCAACTTTGTTAATGCATTTTGTTACTGCTGTGACGACTAAGATCTATGTTGATTTCCTTCTTAAAATTGACGAAGAACTTGGTTGATAGTTGGTAGCCTATCTAGGACTAGGCAGGCTCACTTCGTTGGTGCTTTGCTACTCCCTTGTTACTTGGGGAGCAGGTTAGTAACCTAGGCTGTCGTCGTTTGTTGACACTTCTTTACTTCCTCGTTAACCTGGGAAGCAGGTTGGTAGCTTCTTTGCAACTACTTTGTACCTATGGAATGCCTGCTTGGTAGCTTCTTTGCAACTACTTTGTACCTATGGAATGCCTGCTTGGTTACTACTTGGTAATCCTACTTTGTTACTATGGAATGCCTGCTTTGTTACTACTTGGTAACCCTACTTTGTTACTTTGGAATGCCTGCTTTGTTACTACTTGGTAACCCTACTTTGTTACTTTGGAATGCCTGCTTTGTTGAATGGGGGCGGTTCAAAAAACCACCCGCTGCAGGGGGCACCCCATTTCAAAGGCTGTACAACCTTTACGCATCAGCACATCAGCTGCTGACGGTTGTAAAAGAAGTACAACCATTGAAATGTGGTGGCACCTGCTTCGGGTGGTTTTTTGAAGCCGAGACATTGTCCCCATAATAGGCGTAAAATACGTCACCATGGAAGCTGTTATATCACTGTTGTACGATATTTAAAAATATTATTTATACGTGATATAATCAGCTCCCAACGATGAGGTAATTTTAGGCCTATAGGTAACCACGAAAAGTACAACAAGAACCGTGCAAGCAGACATGCCAATAAAAATCTGTACGTCACAGAAGCATACCTACAGAGCAACAGGAGCGAGTAATAACATTGAAATTAGTTATACACTGTTTATTACAATAACACATCAATGCATATTTATAGGGTAAAAGTATGAAAAGCACTTAAATGTCAGTAGGTATAATATACGAGTAATAGGTACCTACACTTCTTGATATATCACACTATATATAGTACCTATAGTAATTTTGGACAATATACAGTGTAATTTTGGACAAACTTTATAATTGACCAAGATCACTTCATTTTTGGAAATGTGTTAAAAAGCCATATTAAATATTAATTGACATGTGTACTTTAAACTCTGTTTCTCTGTAGGTACCTATATACCTATAGGTACTACCCATCAGTGAAGTGAAGTGAAAGAGTGCGAAGACAATATAGGTATAGTGACTATACCTATATTGTCTTCGCACTCTTTCACTTCACTTCACTGATGGGTAGTAGGTATATAGGTACAGAGAAACAGAGTTTAAAGTACACATGTCAATTAATATTTAATATGGCTTTTTAACACATTTCCAAAAATGAAGTGATCTTGGTCAATTATAAAGTTTGTCCAAAATTATCTTATAGTAAAATCAAATAGTAAAATCAGAGCATATCCCCAAACTTTTTGACGTTAAAAGCCATATTATATTTTAGAACAAAGAAGTATCCAACAGCTGCAGATGCATTTCTGTCAGTCATAGTACTGAAAGTGGCTACAGGGAACGAAATGTTCGTGACGTCACTAATGTCACAGAGATGGATCAGCAGCTGAAGCCGGGTATACAATGTTATAGAAGTAAGTGTAACCTACACTACTTGTATTATATTAATTATGATAAATAATCTCTAACTGTAACGTAATCCACACCATGTCTAGTGGTTGTAAGGGTGCAAGGGGTTTGCGATAGAAGATCATCATATAGAAATGCCACGTCATTATCTTCTACCAACTCGATCTCATAAGCGCAATAATGGGAATCGAAGCAAACAGAATGCAATGAAACACCAATGAAAATAATTTTCTGTCCCTCTGAATAAAGTAAGTGTTTAACTCGTAGGAACACGGGTCGATCCCAGTCATCTCTATGGGACGCCACAATCGTGCCAGTTTTGTACGAATTATGATGATATGAAAACCATTTTATGACAGAAAATTGACCCTTACCGCCAGTTAAATTTAAAGGGTTCAAAATGGAACTGTAACAATTTCCTGAGATAATCCTTTGAGTCAAGTTTATTGTTAGAGGATCTTTAAATTTTCCCGTGGTAAACAGACTATTTAACAGTAATTGGTGTTTCTTTGCCAATGTTAGGGTGACATTAACTCGACTAGCAGTAACATTTGCGGTCGACTTGAATGTTCTATGCTTTCCCTCGAATCTCATAGATGACAGGCGGCCTATGGGGCCAAATTTTTCCAGAGCACGCGGGTAATGAACCAAAAAGTGGAATTTGGGTCGAAGGTTAGACCCACTTAGTTCAATATAAAGTTCATTAAGGTCGCTTATTACAGTACCCAAAAGTTGGCAGTGCTCGGGTGAAGTAAAGAAGTTACCCATGACTATATCAATAACCTTTCGTAGGGCCTTATACAAAGGCCAAAAGACATCGTCGTGGGGGACCCAATCACCAACTATTAATCCAAAATATCTGATGAGGTTGGCCATGCCACTAGCCGACTGTCGCATATTCCCTTTACGTATGCTATCAGCGGTCATACCAGCAGGTTTAGCTGAATTATCGCCACCAAAGTCAAAACTATGCAACGACTGGTTCAGAGCTTCAACCGTGAAGTATCGAAGTTGAATGAATTTTTTTATAAGAAAGGCCATAACGTATTTTCCTACGCCTTCAAATATATCGTGCATACAGTCGACACCTATCTGGTTAAGGACATCAAACCCTTCTACTTGATACCAGACAGACTTTTCCTTTATACCCGTTGATGACGGGTTATTTTCGGTCAAATCACTAAAATAATTTGACGAGTCTCGCAACAGTGCAGGGTTTTCCACTAGATCCTTATGGAGATTATCCTTAATAACGCGACAGTACCGACAGCACCGAAACGAGTTGAAAGATTCAGTGAAGCCACACAAGGAATGAATGCCGAGGTTGTCGCCTAAGATAAGGGCAAGCTCGAAATGCACTTTCCCTGAAAAGTTAGGCAGATGGAACTCGATGCCATCTCCATACAACCGATTTATATCATCTATAATAGGCCTTAGTACTACTGAATTGTTACTCACGGCGCGGTCACTGGAATGGAAAATGGAAGCAAGAAGTATCTTATCCAAAGAGGAAGATGACACAAATAGGCCTGATGGGAACCTGACAGCAAGGCATGGAAATGAAATGTAAATAGCCCCAACTTTATGAATACCAGATCGACTTCCGAGAGGATTGCCCAATTCAAAGTCATCATAATAGAGGAAGAACGGGATAGTTCTTTTTCTGGAAGAAGCACCAGTACGGCTTCTCCAGTAAGAGCCCTGGACAAAATTTACAACGACATCTTGGTTACTGAGGGAGTCCATATACTCTAAAGTAGACACCAGAACATTTTCGACGCTAAAAAACCTATGGAAAACTTCAACTAGCGGTATATAATGGGCTACGCAGTTCACAGTTGCGTATGTCCTTTGACCCTCGACCCTTGCAAAGTCTGATCTGTGACCTACTATGTAAGGTATTGGGGCTATGTAGGTTCGTGCGTCCATGAAAAATCGCATAGCCTTATATTCACTATCGAAGGGATGAAAAACATCAGAGAAAAGTTGAGAAAGTCCAGCCATGGAGTCCACTGACATCCCGCTGTCTCGTAAATGAGCCGTTACGAGAGGCATGACAGAATAGAGAACCATGGTACGCATTTCTTTTAGCATTGTAGTGACAATGCTTCTCGGAATGATAGTTTTCCCATAAAATGTAGCGGCCAACCTTGCCACAAACGCTACCATTGACGAACGAATCTCAGCCGTTGTCACAGGAGGCTGAGGAGTACTGGTCAAGTCACAGTGAAAAGAACTGTCTAACTCAAAGGAACTGTCTACACCTGTATGGGAGGAGTCCTCCTGCAGGGAAGGTTCAGAGGTAACTGAGGTACTTAACCTTCCTCCTCTGCAGGATGCTGCCTCCTGAAGTGTTTGTACAACGAATTCCATAAGGGAAAACTACGAGTACACTTTGGACACGGCTTGCTAGGCATTTCCTGGCCCGTACCGTGGACGGTAACAAAATGAATTCGAAACTGGGGCATCGTGGACAGTGGCGCATGGCAAATTGGGCACTCCATAATCGGTGACAAGTATACAGGGACAAAAATGGGAATCAGTATAGCCGATGTAAGCCCTTGAGTTGGAGAGTGAGGATGCAGCTACTTTAAGAGCTGTTCAATTTAACATTCTGTATATCGGTGATAACCTCTAGTACGTGTTGTGGCACAGCGTCATGCTCACTCTCCAGCTCGTACACGCACCTCTGTACAGTCATCCACACAAACTCAGACGGGCGGGGGTAGGGGGCAAATAACGCCCAAAGCGTGTGGAAGAGGGTACTTAAGGCCACCTTAAACGTTGAAAACGTGTACCTCACGTCACGTGTAATAACAACGTGAAAGTTAGACGCGTTCTCCCACGTCGCTCCCTCGGCCAAGATGAATGGTTGGACCGCTACTGAGTGGCTTTCACAGTACTCCTCATGCTGTTGGTATGCAGAGTCGAAAGATCCCGAGGTCATTAGCCGAAAGATCCCGTCGGACATCTCGTTCCTCGACGGGCGCCATGTCACTGGCCCAGAGTTCTTTCTCCCCGAGCACTTCAGCTTGATGGTGGTTAACGTGTCAAAAAGGTGGGGCACCAGTTTGATAGCGGCGAGGTCACTGGCCTGTTCTCCACCTATAAAAGATAGAAAAGTCAGGATTACCGTCAAAAAATGCCACACCTGAAAGGGAAGGGAAAGTGAAGCTTAGGTACCTTATAATATAGCCTGCTATAGGGAGGTGGTGAAATCCAGCCTTGGGCTCATTCTGTGAGGAAACTATTGGGTATTTATTTGTTCTGAAATATAATAAGGCTTTTTAACGTCGAAATTTATGTCAATGTCCGTAAGTTACGACGTTAAAAAGCCTTATTATATTTCAGAACAAATAAATACCCAACAGTTTCCTAACAAAATGAGCCTATAGTAATGTCAACGTTATTATATCGATATAATAATATGTTAAGGCCCAATATACATTAGCTATTTGTTTATGTTTTTACTTTCACTTTTGTGAGGAAACTATTGGATATTGAAATATAATAGGTCTTTTTTAACGTCATTAATTGTGAGGCTATGTTGCGATTTCTCGATATTTTAAATATCCAATAGTTTCGTCACAAAAGTGAAAGTAAAAAAGTAAACAAATAGCGAATGTAAATTGGCCCTGGAAGAGTTCAGTACGTCCTATTACTACTCCTGAACTACGATGGTAAATAATAAAACTTACGACGCGCCGATTGCAGGAGAGAGCGAACAATCGTCGCGCGGGTTGGAGGGATGTAATCAAGGCGGTCTTCGGCCAGCCGAAGAACCTTCGCCACAAAAATGGGGTAGTTATAAGACACCGCGTCCACCTTGTCTGGATACAGGCTTTCAAAGTCCAGTCGAAACTGAAAACAAAAACGAAGTTAGGGAAACTGACAAAATATAATATGACAAAATATTTCTGTTTTGTGAATTATAATATGGCTTTTGTATTCCTAATAAGCCGCACGGCTCTGCGTCACGGCCACGAACCACGAACATTAAGGGTCCGCTATACCTGACGGTGCATTTTTTGCCGCCCATAAGATTAACATTGCGAGCGGCGATTCATTTTCAAGGTTTACCCTTGTTAGGGCTAGGGCAAAATTGTACAGGCAAAATTTTGTGTCTTTCAAACCGAGGGTAAACCTTGAAAATGAATCGCCGCTCGCAATGTTAATCTTATGGGCGGCAAAAAATGCATCGTCAGGTATAGCGTCCTCTTAATGGAAGAGCAACCTAAAATATCTGCATGACTTCATAGAGGTACACAAACACAAGCAATAACCAATAAGGCGCAATTAAGTAATAAAATTCATGTGGAAAGGTAGTGTAGGTACCTACCTACATCAATAATAATCTACGGTCACTTACCAATTCATGACCATCTTTGCATTTGCAGGCCTTAAACCGCTCCACGTAGTCCGCTGTCGTCAGCTTGGGGCTCGTTTTTAAAATTAGCTGACGTGTTCCGCTGGACGCTTTCCACCTTTTTTCCACTTCCTCCCAGGGCGATGTCGATTGTTCCAACCAGGAGAGCTGCGTATGAAAAGAATAACAGTTGTGAGTTATCGGGTGCATATTTACACATTTCGTTATGAATGTAACAGGCATTGCCACGAATCATTATAGGTACTCACGTTTTCAGAGTCGGCTGAATAGTAGACAGCGTCTACGGCCACGCTCGTCCGCCTTCTTTTGTCCGGCGTCACGCAGGATGTGCATTCGTGCGATGCACTGGGACGCCGGCGTGAAGGGGACATGAAGCCTTGGGCCCGCAGACGCCGTCTGTAGTTTCCTATCCGGTTAGGCAGCAACCCTGCCGCAGCGGCTGTTCCTGTTGGGGCTATGTAATAGCTGGACTCCTTTTCCCCAGGAAAAAATTGCACTATTGCCCGGGCCCACGATGCCCATACGGCACCTTGCACCGGACTTGACAGTTTCGGCTGCTTTCGGAGGACAAGGCTGACCACTATGTCAGCAACTCTGAAAGGAAACGAAAATTTGATTCTTCTGTGAAAATTACAACTTCACACTTGATTTTATTAATTTTTTTATTTCCTTATGGGCCACATTTCAAAATCACAAAATAATAAATTAGTGTCATGATAAATAAAGGGTCCAACAATGGTCGCACTTGACTTTCTCGCAATTTTTACGCCAGCGGTATCGAAAATTTTGATTTTTTACTTTCTCGCCCGTATGTAATACATGGGCTGAGAAAGTTATATTTTGCACGAAGACATAACTTTCTCAGCCCATGTATTACATACGATATACACTCCTCCATGAACTTACCGTGACCTGTCGGAACAAGTCAAAATCTGGCGGGCCTGGTGTTTCGTAATTAACGGTGCACCGTAGAGCGGCATGGCGGCCATGGCGGCCTCAACGTCATCGACGGTGACGAAGTTTCTCGTCCTTGACGTAGACGCTTCTGGCCGCCGTGGCTGGGTGGTTATGGCCGGCTGGGTGGTTTTGTCCGGCTGGGTGGTTTTGTCCGGCTGGGTGGTTTTGTCCGGCTGGGTGGCTATGTCCGGCTGGGCACGTGGGTGGAAGCTGCTCATATCTAGATAAGAAGGAGGCACTTGTGGCTGTGGCACTGCTTGTCGTATTGGAGACTCGAACGCCAACGAGGCGATAAAACTGCTGAAGATGGGGCCGTTGATATCCTCATCTAACTCCGACCCTACGAATGATCCAGCGGTCGATGACGTAGCGGTCGACGTTGGAGAGACCATACACGGAGAGACCATGGACGGAGAGACCATGGACGGAGAGACCATGGACGGAGAGACCATGGACGGAGAGGCCATGGACGGAGAGGCCATGGACGGAGGGGCCATGGACGGAGAGGCCATGGACGGAGAGGCCATGGACGGCCGCCGGCAGAACTTTTTTATATGATGCAGTAGGCTGGCCCTTGTGCCGATCTTCAGTTCGGGGAACAGCTCCTTCAGCTGATCTGATTCAACAAACAGCAGGGAGGTGACAGTGGTAAAGTCCTCACCTATAAAAGAAAATAACAGGAACCTATACTATCTGGAAGTAATGAGAGAAATCTGTTGAACATTTCATTGTAGTGAAACCAATTTGTTTTTTTAACGTCAATACCCATACGCATGCAACTACGTTGTGATTTTACAACTCGATCATAATAGGTACAGGCTCGTAATTTATGCCGTTAAAAAGACATATTATATTTCAGAACATTTAAATATCCAATAGTTTCCTCACAAACCTTGAAATAAAAACACAAATAGCAAATGTTTGTATATTGGGCCTTAAAAGTTTTATTGAAAATCCTTGAAAGAGTCTCTGCGATTTTAGACAATCGTAGGTATATACCAAACTTCATCAAAATCTACATCATCTCACATAAAACAGTTTTCTACCTTTCCACACATACCTATCATTAATTGCGCCAATGCTGAAAGTATGTACCTACCCAACACATAGTTAGGGAGGTATCTAGACAGGTGACAGTTCCAAATATCATACTATACAGTACCTACATTCCAATAACAATTTCAATATATATCGCCAGTGTCGCAATGACCCACAAATGCCCCTTACCTACCCATGCAGGTATAGCAACCCCTGCCCCTCTCAATATAAATAGGTATAGGCACAACCTACGTCCATAATAACAACACCGTTATGGGACCGTTACCACCCAGGACAGAGACATGGAAAAACTATTAGTTATTCCGGTGTCTTGTTATTTGATGAGTAGGTATATAATTGGAATCGCTTTGTGTCAATGCCCTCCCAACCAGTCTGCGGTACTATGGCAAAACCTGATATGTCAAAATGTCAATGTCTATAGGTTTTAATGCGAGTATGAGTATGTCGAGATTCTTACTTGATAACTGTACAAATGAACAAATAGCGAATGTAAGGTACTATCTTGTTCTTGGAGCAATTTTCATTTTTCGAAAAATTTCGGTTGTTTTGGCGAATTTTGAGTTATCTACTGTATAAAACTTTTATGTTTGTCTCTGTACTAAGTACCTAAAACTTTTCTCCCAAGAGTTTCTTCATAAACCCAAAAATAATTTCGTTCAAATTTGCCAAAATTTCCAAGATTTTTTTTTTTGACCTTTTTCGAAAAACATTCTTAGTCAAAAGATGTAGGTAATCTTAATACAAAGAAAAAAGTTTAATACACCGACCCAAAATATTTTAAAATAGCCTAGATATCGATTTTTTAAAACGTAAAGTTAGTGTAACTCAGCAGTTATAAAAGATGTTGAAATAATATATAATAATTTTTTGTTTGTATTAACATTACCTACATCTTTTGTCTAAGAAAGTTTTTCAAAAAAGGTCAAAAAAAATCCTTGAAATTTTGGCAAATTTGAACGAAATTATTTTTGGGTTTATGAAAAAACTCTTGGGAGAAAAGTTTTAGGTAGTACAGAGACGAACATAAAAAAGTTTTATACAGTAACTCAAAATTCGCCAAAACAAAGGAGATATGAATTTATTAAAACTTTAAAAACTTAGAACTTCCCAGGAAACACAATATGAGCCGGTGATAGGTAGATATAGGTACCTAGGTGAAAGAGGACACTTACTGATTAATCGTTGGGCCAAAACTGCTTTTGGAATTGGCGGTGACTCCGGCCAAGACTCCAGGATCTCCTCAACTGAAGCCATAATCCAAATGTAATCCAAATGTAATCCAATAATCACTGTGGCACAAGCAACGACACTTCACTTAAAATATCACAAGACAAAAATATTGAAAAAGGCGCGCACCTCTCACGACCGTTTCGACGTTGTCAATAGCACAGGTACCCGTCAAATGCCAGCGGTTGACTGATGCCACCCCTATATATAACTTCTGCTCGGGTAAAGTCGGGTCTGTCCCGAAAGTACCCGAAGCACCCTTACTTTGTTAAATCTATGTTGATTTAACAAAGTTTGGTGGTTCTTTGTTAAATACGCTAAGAAATTACAAAGCTAGATGTCACATTTCTTTGTTACATCTTTGTTACATCTTTGTAATATCTTTGTACTATCTTCGTTACCTGCTTGTTGATTTCTTGTTTTCCTCCTCAGCTTTGTTGATTCTGCGAAGACTAAAAATGTATTTGCTGCGTCGTGGGAATGATGCGACGCTCTCACAATGCAAGTGGAGACTTGCGTCGAATTATCTTTTGTTACTTCCAGCTTTGTAAACCATACTCTGTTGCTAATTTGTTATTTTCGAAAATAACGAAGGTCTTTGCTCTTTACTCTGTTAATTTGCAAGTAACAAATCTTCAATGCCACTGCATCTTGGTGAAAATTACTAAGGTCTTTGTTATCTACCTGCTTTGCAAACCCTATCTATGTTGATAAATTTGTTACTTTGCAAGTAACAATCTTCAGTGCCACTGCATCTTGGTAAAAACTAAGAAGATCTTAACAGTTTTTAACAATGTTCGCTCAATTTAACACAGTTTGATGACAACAAATTTTGCTTTTGTAGATTTAACACGGTTTTTTTGTTATTTTTAACAAAGCATCGCCAGCAAAGCAAAACTTTGTTACCATTTTTCTCAGTGTAAGGATGTGAGACCTGAGTTTGACTGGATTTGAGAAGGGGCTTTTGTATTTGCCGAATTAGCACCCGCGGAGGTACCTGCACCTGTACAAAACTTTTCTTCGTTTAAACTGAGCTGCATCTGGTAATCCTACACAAACACATATGATGCAACTGAATGAAGGTATTGACCCTTTGGTTCCCCAGGTTCAACCGTACAACAATAAACCTATCTGGCAATATTACCAACAGGCACTATGCAGTATTCACGGTTTTACGTCGGAAATTCACGTATAATTATTGCATCTGTATATGCACCCACTGCACCCAGACACGAGAACAATACACCCCACAGTATTCATTCATGATGAGGTTCCATTCATGCACTGATCAGGTCATCGGCTGAAGGTTTTTCGTGGTTGCATCCTTTCCAGTACAGTAAAATGGGACATTGGTGTAATACTCTGTTTCCTTGCCTCGGTTTGAAGCCCTTTAAAACCTCTTTATATAAAGTTGTGCAAGGCGTCATGAACTGCGGATTGTAGTCGCCCGCTTCAACGCACTTAACCATAACGTCTTTGTTTGGAGCGCTGTCCGCTTGAACTAGGGCTGGGATTTGCACAGAAACATCGCCGATCATTCTTATCTAGACGGTTCACACAGATACTCTGGATTAGTTTATAAGTGATTATACCCACAGGTAGGAGCGTCATAAGGGAAGGTATACCGTAGGGGACAACTTTCGTAAAAGTGTTGACAGAAACTGGAGAAAATAAGGAATAAGCTAGGCACAGCGGAATAGAAGTTGTCCCAAGTCAACTTGGAATTTTCCAGTGTGCTGAAAAATGATGCATGGTTCCGGTGTTTAAGAGAAAGAAATTTTCTAAACCATTATTCAGTGGACGCCCCAGTATTAACAGCTGGACGTCTAGCGGGCTGCAAACTAGGCCACAGTTTTATTAACGTGCCCCCCAAAGTTTGTGCCATTACCTGGACTCATGCAGCTATTATACGATTCCACTAAGGGGTAGTCATCAATAACACTGACAGTGCGAGTAGCAAATTATTAAAATAAAATTTCTCGTCGAAAAGGCCAAAAATGTCGCTTTTTAAGATTCTTCCCTTTTCACAGCGATATCAACAAGGACTTAAAAATAATAATAATATGTCTCTCGCCCCGCTAACCGTATGGTTAGCAGAAGTGCCTCATTAGCTGTAGCTTAGGCACAAACCTGGCTCCTAGCGTTACTAGCAAATAATCGTGAAAATTGCGAGTATCCAGTCCCTAGTGCGGTAGGAGCCGGCGGGAAGCAAGGTTTAGATTCAGAATGTTATTTACTGCTCGCCCGAGAAGGTTCTTTTGCCTTTACATTTCAGCATCTATCTCATCAAAAGAAGATGCCTAAGAAGTAATACACTTTTCGTGCTTGTGAACTGTGCAACTCTCCTTCAGCAGTGAACTATAAGGTATTTTTGAATGTTTTTTTACCACTAGGCTGTATTGGCAACAGCGTTAAAAATGACTGAAACGAAATTTTCTGCGCTCTCTCTTATTTCTGACATAAATACCTCGTATACCTATGGCCTGTAAGCGGCAAGTGATTGTAATTTTGTACTAATGGCAACTGGCAACTGTATTTTGGGACAAATAGCAAAAATCTGAATGTCAGGTAGAAAACATAATATATCTTACCTACCTACTTCCTATCCTGATAGGTACCCCGAAAATGTTCTTGTCCTCCCTTGAACACCATTTGAACGACTGTATCAAAGCAAGGATTTTAGAAATGAAAAGGAACCTCAAATTTCATATCTCCGGTATAACGCATGCAAGGTTACGAGACATAAAAGAAGAGGTTGAGATGCAGAATGTCTGTCCTTCCAAACTGCCACGCATTTACGCAGCCCTAACGAACCCCAATTTTGATGGCATTTACAAAAAATGACAGAAAACCCAAAATCGACATTTTCGCTCTTTGAAACTGGCCAAATGGTATAGGAATGTGTAGTTTAATCTGGCAGTAGGTATGTACCTAGTTCAGATAACAACACGAACTTCAGCTAGGTACATGTGGTATGGGTTCCTACATAGAATATGTGAGTTCACTATATCAGATAACGTATTGTTCTTCCAACAAGTGTTTTAACCGCTACAGTATGTTTGTTTATTTCGAGTTGAGTGGTCAAATACAATGGCAACCTATAGGTACTACCTATACCCATACCTATACACGCTACTTGTTAAAGCAACTGTCTGCATGCTGTCTGCTGTCACCAATACTGAGGTCACATATGTACTCTAAGTGCAGTGCTTTTTGCATATTATATCCTATTGACACCTCCACACCACCAAGAATAAAAATTTTACTATGTGTACCTAGGTATGTTTTAGATAGAATATAAAATGTGTCCTTTAAACCACTGTAAACCTATAGTGCCCCCTCTTCACCCGAAAAAAAAATCTGGCAACTAGCACAATGCGTAGGAACACAAGATACATCAGGTACGAGTGCTAGATTTCACACTTACGAGTACTGAAGATGCCTTTTAGCATTTAAATTTTAATTAGGCGACATTAAGCCTTTGAAGCAAAGCCGACTCATCAATAACCTGTTGAGAGGTTGCCCTCAATTTGGAAAATCCACAGAGTGGAATTCAATTTCCGATAATTTTCCGGCCTCTGAAAGGGCGCTTCCGATAATTCCCTTTGCAGCCGGAAGCGCGGCGGCCCGGTGCACCGTAGCACTGAAGATCAGATCAATGCCATCCGGTTTTGTACAGGCACTATAGCTATGGCATAGCACTACCTTACCTAACGTTCTATAGACATCAATAGGCCTACGCTCACACTGGCCTTGAAAAACCTTCCACTGCACCCAGGACTGTAGGATAACATGGTTTGAAAAGAAAGAGATGAATAGGATCAACGAAAAGTTGTATTCAACACGCCACTCTCCTTGTCTGAGAACAGTTGATCGAGGTCGTTCCCCCCATTTAGCAGATGTTCAAGACATTAGCAATGTCGCCATCAGGGACATTAAGCAGGGAGAAGAAACGAAAACTTTAAAAGTGCAATAAAATATTCATTTTCACGAAGGAAAAGGCGAAGTGTCCAGAAGCTGGCGTAATAAAACAATGTATGGAGATGAACTGCACAATAGAGTTTAGGTCGGTAAGATGCAAGTGACGAGCCTATAACCAGTTTAGTCCTGGATGCAAAATAAGCTCCGCTCTCTTCTTGGCCTTGGTGCCAATTTGAACGGACCTACCTATACAGAACTGAAACAATGCGGATTGCGATATACTCCCTCTACGACAGAGTAGAGAACCTTAATTTCGTTTCGTTCCAAACGATTTGCTCCTATTCCCAGATCTGTTAAGACTCCCTTCTCACTGTAAGGCTCGTATACCTATACTTACTTCTTAATTCCATTCTATTATATTATAATAATAACGGAAAAAAGCGCTATTTATGCATAAGGAATACAGGTGAATGAGATAAAGAATGCTAATGCACCTCTCAGTATCCGAGCAATTCTCGTCATAGTGCGAACTGAACATGCAAGGGCGTACCTAGGTATAGTAGGGGGGGGGGGGGGGGGGGGGCTGACTGACACCTTTCGGAAAAACCTCTCTCCAGCTGGAACCAAAATCTCGCTGACCAGGGGGGGGGGGGGGGGGGTGGCATCAACAACTCGTAAATGCGATCTGGGGAAAACAAGTCTTGAGTAAGGAAAATTTAAGAGGTCCTTCTAGATTTACGTTTCTGACGCTTTGGCCACCTGTGGTTTAAACCACCATTATAGTGGGTTCACACCATAAATATGTATCTACGCTGTCATTATGGTGGAAACGGTGATAACTGCGAAACATATCCAGGGGCTTGATTAATTATTAATTACATGCCACACGCGACAGAACAAGGAACACTTACAAGGACACAAATTACAAGGAGCATTTCGGTAATGCCAACAAAACACGAGAAAAAAAAATTCGAATCCCACAGACTGAAAATGGTAATTCGAATTTCAGAGAACCTATGTCTCAAGTGTCCCAAAAATATCTGAACTGTCCCTTGGCGACTGTGGTTGATGACCCGTCAATGTCCCTACAGCAGCGGTAGAACGAATCGTAGTGCACGTGTCATTAGAACGACCTTCCATCTTTGCGTAACCAAGTGCCACGACCAACCTCTCCTTGACTTCTAAACAGTCAGATCGTCCGTGAGGGGCCCACGATGGAATGCTGGCACTTAGGACCACCCCCACCCAAACATTCTGCGCTTTGGCGAACGTAAAGTTCCTCAGTTAGTCGCCGGCTATAGTTTCATTCATTACAATGTTATGTGATAGTTACTTGTAGCCTTTTAGTTATGGATAAAGTCATCGCTACTGGTGAGCAGGAATCTGTACTTTATTTACTTAAATAATGGTGCCACTTTTCCTGCGGCGAGTATCGAATCAGAATATTAGTCAGCATTTTTCTGTTATGTGGCATTTGGCCCAAGTGGGAAGTGTGGTACAGCGCCCTTAAATAATTGAACAATTTATACACACTATCGAATCCCGGCCATTCAGTGTACAATTTGCTTACTGGTACTACTGACAGGGTACGAGATAAACAATAGCCATAGAGAATTCTTGAACTTTTTCCAACAATTTGGTATTTGGTTACAAAAAGAAAAAGTAAAAAATAATATTAAAATGACAGATAAAGGGCCGCAGGCCTCACCTCAAATAACATGCAGATTTTCATGCTACACTTTTTGTTTCAGGCTGATTCATTGGATGGACTTGAACTCAGACTAACATGTAAGTTAACAATTTTAAGTATTTTTAAGTAAGTTATTTTCGGTATAATATTTGCTCTAACGAAGTCTGAAACTACCTCGTATACCTACAAGGTAGTCAAACCACATGATTATAATATACTAGGTATAGATCACACTCAGGTACAATATATCTACAAGCAGGCTCTCTTCTATACTGGGTTAGTAGGAGGAAAGAGCGGAGGAAACTAGCAACCGACAATTATTGTCTAGGGCCCTGGGACATAGGCGCTAGGAGGTATAGGAGGTCGTACGCGATTTTCCTGCGTCATGTATACCTGTACCTACAGGCTTGCAAGAAACCCACCGCAATTATTCCTCTATGATAATTAAGGGCAGGTACTCGTCATAATAACCAAACCACGCTGGTTGAAGTTCAAGGCTGAGCACATTGAACTTACAAGTGGAGTTTTGGTATGTTTCAGTGGTACCATGTTTCCTGCATCTAATCGGAGGCTGTGAGAGATAGGCTAATTTTTTGCCATGCAAAACAATCAGAACGATCTGCCAGTGATAGTACACAATAATAATCTTTCATCTCAAAATATCGTGCCCTACTTTCCACCCATCAATTAGTTTTCCGCCATAAACATCTGTCATTTACTTAGGGTTTGCTCTAATTTCCAACTCACATTCCTTAGTTCTTGTATGCAGAAATTTATCATTAAGAACCCAGTTAGCACCTACCAGAAAATGGGAAAATGGGAAAAAATTTTCATTGCCCTGAGTAATGATGACTTCTGACATTTCTTCACAGTTCGCTTTAATACAGACGCAGCTGACGAAACGACTGTAAAGTAGTATACTCGCACATAGGTATGAAGTCAAAGTAAACTATTTTAATTTGATAAAGATGTCTCGATTCAATACAGAGCGAAGGGTCTTAGCTTCCCCCGATTTTCCAATTCACATGCTCTCTCTTCCATATTTTCCCCATAAAGTTGGAACCACACAGGAAGATGAAGCTCTGGAAGCTCATCCGGCAACCGTATGGACTTGGCAATTAAGATTGCATTCAACTTTATCTGCTTAACCCAGGTTAAAGTTTCCGCCCTCCTCTACAAGATGTGTAGTTCTCCGACCAAAAGATAAAAGCAGGAAGAATTATTATCGTCATAAAAATGCGCCATCACTTTTCTTGAGGGTCACATGGACGACAGAAACGTGCCCAACTAACTGTTTAGTTTGAAACAGTGAGTAGGGACCTCCAGTGGGGATATCTTTATAGGACCTATAGGTACTCTTTCCAGGAAATGACCCTGGCCTCTGAGTTCTTCTCTAGGCTCCTCTGCATGTTCATGTACGAGTACCTGCATTTCTATGAGTGACTGAGGGACCCTCGGAGGGACCTGTAGACATGCTGCACAACTCGAATGGAAAATGACCGTGATGAAGGTCTAGGTACATACCTACCTCATACCACCACTCAAGAGTGGAACATGCATGCTGCTACTTAATGGTAGGCACCAACTCGTTGTTGGAACGAAGTATAAGTAGATAGGTACTGGGTAAGGCACAATTTCATACCTGGAAGACATAAATAGAGATAATTGGCTTCAAGTAGCTATTTAGAACTCAGTGCCAAGGTCTCATTCAGCCTTCTTATGTTGTATTATTTACCTACCTAACTAGTTAATTTTACTTCGTGTAGTTTCGAACTTTGCTCCTGTTTATTATAAGTGTGGCAGGTTCCCATCATTCAGAAAAGTACTATGAGATGCCTTCATATCACTGAAAATGTGGTACCAGACAGGAAATAGATAAGAATGTTGTAGCCGCAGGATTAGCATGCAGGAAATTCACCGAAAGGCTCGGGTAACTGGGATATCTACAGTTAACCACGAGGGGTTAACCACTCGATGGGAATCTCGTTGGGAATCATTGGAAATCTGTATGAAATCTCAGGGAATCTTGGAATTTTTTTGGAGTTCATCATCGGGGTTCATCTTTCTATGAATATCGTTTGGAATCTTTGGAAATCTTCATGGAATCTCAGTGGAATCTCAAGAAATCACTGGAGTGGTTACCCCCTTGGTTAACCGTCACTTTGGACACTCAATCTAATGTGCATATATAGCAAATCCTTTCTAGCCTTACTGACAAGCGAGAAAGTAAAAATCATGAAATTTTGCGGAACCTGCCCATTATGCCCTACTTTCCCCTAAGAGTTCTTTGATGCAATAACCATCGAAATTAATTTTGGAAATGAACACCGTGAAGGGTGAGGTGCGCCAACACGAGTGGGATGGGATATGCAGTGTATGCCAACTCTTCCGGCAGTCACGTGTACGCTGCATAGGTCTGGAAAGATTTCCGCGATCATAAAAGTTTTTGTAGCGATGGCTGATACGATAGGTTATGTTTCTTGGAACACATACCTTTAACCGTGACCTCACCTTGGCTTCATAGACTCACTTCAAGATGCAGGTAAAGTGCATTCTCGGGAGTTTTATACATTTATTTTATGTTCATGGTGCGCATGGGTATCGCTCCAACTCCCTCAGCTACGAGGAATAAAACCGTAAATAAAAGGAAAGGAGAACTTTATATACGTTCATTACAGGCTTACAGCTTACACAAACTGCAACACTTTCCATGGTGATGCTTTAGATACTGACATCATTTGTGTTACTTGCCTTCTGTCTTATATAACGTCTCAGATAGCAAGAGCTATTTCTTTAGCCAGTTTGCGGCGAATTTTCATGACAGCCAAACTACGGCAATTAAAAGGTGCTCCTTATTCAACACTTTCAAGCAAGGTGGACTGTGCCATTCAAAAACGTAAAATTACTGAATGTGAATGTAAATTTCAGAAAACTGTCAAAAATGACATAGATTTCATGGGGTGAGGAAATTGAAATTTTGCTGGGAGTGATTTACTGTACATTTGGATTAGAGGGGAGAATGGAGATGATGGAGATATATGTCTTTGAACAAGGAAGACAGAGAGCAGGGTCACACCAGTTCGGTCACGGTCCTATCAAAAAATGTCTTATACAGTGTACTGAAAACTGCAAGTCGCCACTATTTATAGTGCAACACGATGAGTGGGAAGCTGGTATTTGGTATAGTGCTGCCGGCTGACCACAATGGGCAATTCTTGAACGTTTGGAGGAAGAGGAGGAGTGGGGGGGGGGGGGGGGGTTTGGGTTAGAACCCAAACTTTCAGGATTCTACCGGTTCCGAACGAGAGTTCATAACTCTTGAGTGGAGGGTAGTCCAAAAACAATTATGTAATTATCTCTTAGATGGGTACAGGGTATCCAGAAAGTAATTTCCCAATAGTTCTGTTTTCCTCTCACTAAAACATTCCAGAACCTTCAGTTCTATAACATTGACTATGCAGCTGACGCCATAGCTCTGACCCCGTTCCCGCAAGTACAAGTGACTGCAGACACTCAGAATTAGTCTTTCTTTAGTCATCTACCGGCGTTTGTGCCGGCTTGTTGACTCTAACGGACCAGACAATACCAATACACCTTCTGTCGGACATATTGGGCCATAACTTGAAGTAGCAGAAAGAGTCCTTCGGTACTGCAATATGGGCGGGCAATGGGCTTAGGTAATGCAATTGATTAAGAGTCAAAGTGCTTTGTGCTTTGTGTGCCTTTGCCGGAGGCCCGAAGAGCCTCAAGTCTCACAATAGGTTTGTTACTTTGTCCCTGTTCAAACGTATGACCCTCCTCTCTCATGCTGGGAAGTTTCTTCCTGTAAGTCGAACTTAAATTTCAAGCAATTCTCCTACCAAGTTAGAAAAAATAGGTGCAAAACGACTGTATGACTTAATGACTTATGACATAAGCAGGGCCGGACACTCCATAATGCGGGTAATGCGCGGAGCATTGGGGCCCGGGGTCCCGAAGGGGCCCGCGGGCCCCCAGATTTTTTTCCAAAGTATTGTCCTTAATTAAACATCAACTATTTCCATCCATGACTGTGGGGGAAGGGGGGGGGGGGGGGGGGGTGGAGGAGTCCCGGGAGTGGTCCGCATTGGGGCCAGCGAACGCTGTGGGCGTCTTATGACAACTTTCGACATAAGTAAGATAGTGTCTGTTGAATTAAAGCGGGAATTACAATACATAATTCCAAGATCCTGAATATTAAAGTGAATTATAATAAAACAAAGGTTTGATTTTAGATATATTAATTTATAATTAAGGATAATAATAATAATGATAATTGAATTTTGTATCTCGGTTTTTCTAAAAATGTATGGTGCAAGAAGGAACCCGCCATTACGCCGTTGTTGTTGTTCACCTGTACTAGTAAGAAATGTCCTGCCAATTAAAACTAAAATAGAAAAGTCCACAGTGTTCTTATTAAAAGTAAAACGCCTCAACAGTGGTAGCAGAGCGTGGTTCGCCAATCAAGATCTCTGTGGCAGTAAAAAGTAAAAAAAAAAAAACTGTGAGTAAAATCGTAAAAACCCCCTAAGATGTCAGACAGGCAGGAGGAGGCAGGCATAGAAAAGTTGAAAGATGCAGAGTCGTACCAAATTTGGTAATTCCAAATCGACATCTTTCTTAAAAGTTCTGGGCTGTATGCCATTGCTGATGGAATGCAAAAGTGCCCCGAAACCGATGAAAAGAAAATAGCAGAATGGAAAAAGCAAGACGCAAAAGTTCAAAAACATCTCGTGACAACTATAGACAAGAACCTGCTTGTGCACTTGATGTCGTGTGCAAATTCCTGTGAAATGTATGTGAAGCTAAAGACTATCTTTGAACGTGATACCGATCAGCAGAAGTGCAACCTTCTTACTAAACTGTACCAGTTCAAGTTCAATGAAAGTAGAAGCGTCGCTGAAAACATAGCCGAACTTCAAAACATCGCCTTCAGATTGACAGCCCTAAAGGAGAACGTGAGCGATTCCATGGTCGTAGCCAAGATCCTGAGTGAGCTGCCAGACAAATACAGACATTTTTCGACGGCTTGGGAATCCACTGATGTTGCTGAAAGGACGATAGCCAACCTGAGTGCCCGGTTGCTGTCTGAGGAAGCCAAGCTGAAAGAAACCGAACCTAATAAGGAGAGTAACGTTTCTTTTCTAGCAGGTAGTAATAAATATAAAAACTATAAGTGCCATGCCTGTTCTGGCTTTGGGCACATTGCACGAAACTGTACCCGTAAAAGTAAAAATAACAATAACAGTAATAGTAACAATGGTTACAAAAAGCCTTGCAATATTTGTAAAAAGACCAACCATCTGGAGAAAGACTGTTTCTTTCGCAACAGAGGTAACAACAATGGTAACAACAGTAAAAGTAATAACAATAACGTGTTTCTAACAAACAATGATTGTTTTTCAGATTCTCATACTGGTTGGACTGTGGACAGTGGAGCGAGCTTTCACATGACGAATAGCGTTGAATTTCTGAAAAATGCCACGCCTAAGACTACTCCTTTCACGGTTGCAAACAACCAGAAGATGGAAGGTGAAGCTATTGGCACGGTCTGTGCTGAGAAATGCAGGCTCAATCAAGTCGCTTTCGTACCTAAGTTAACTGCTAATCTTATATCGGTGGGTCGAGTAACTGAGAACGGTGGTTCTGTTCTGTTTACAAATGATGGTGTAACTATAAGTAAAAATGGTGAGACTGTTTTAACAGGTCGTAAAACGCAGAATGGTTTGTTTACTGTTGATATTGGTAATGTAAAACTTGAGCCTGAACATGCTTTGCTTGTGCGAGACGCACAAATTTTGCATCGAAAGATGGGCCACTTGGGCATTAAAAATTTAAAAAAGTTAGTAAAAATGGCAGATGGTGTAAAAGAATCTGAGTTACCAAAAGATGATGAGTTTCTTTGCGAAGTTTGCGTCAAAGCGAAACATGCGAGGAGCCCGTTTAGTGGTGAATTGCCGAAAGCTACTAGAGAGCTTCAGATAATACATACAGATGTATGCGGCCCCATTGAAACAGAAACGTATGATGGAAAGCGTTATTTCATCACTTTTCTGGACGATTACACTCACTATTGTGAAGTCTATCTTATGAGTAATAAGTCTGAAGTGCCAGAAATCGTAAAAAGTTTTGTAACTAGAGTTGAGAGTCAAAAGCAGTCAAAAGTGTGTACCATTAAGTGTGACAATGGCACTGAGTATTTACCGATTCGTGATTGGTGTAAAAACAAGGGTATCACTGTAGATACCACTGCTCCGTATAGTCCTCAGATGAACTCAAAAGCAGAAAGATTAAATCGTACCTTGTGTGAAAAAATGAGGGCTCTTATTTTTGACTCAGGTCTTGAAAAATGTATGTGGGGCGAAGCACTCAGAGTGTCCTGTTACGTCACAAATAGAAGTCCTACTGTCTCGTGCGACGTCACACCCATTCAACTGTGGACCAAAGTGAGACCAGATTTAAGGAAACTAAAGTTGTTTGGCTGTGACGCCTTTGCGAAAAATTTGAGATATACTAAAAAGCTCGATGAACGATCCGAAAAATTGAAATTTGTTGGTTACGCACACAATGGTTTTCGTTTGTGGGACAGTGTAAAAAGAAAAGTGATCATATCACGTGATGTAAAATTTGGAGATGTCTCTCGTGACATTCGTAAAAATGATTCTGTTGTTCAACTTGAGCTTGAGTCAGACGACGGTGTGGATGACAGAGATGATGTTGATGTGTCTCCGGCTCAGCCTCAAGTAGATGAACACAGTACAGGTGATGAGTCTGATGGTGAGGATGGGGGTGATGAGCAGTTGGAGGTGCCGTACCAGCTCAGGCCTCGTCATCAGATTAGACAACCTGACGTCTATGATGATTATCATATGAATCTCACTGAAGTACTTGGTCAAAGTTCTGTAATGTTGACGTTTAGTGATGCTGTGTCGTGTGATGAGAAAAATAAGTGGCTAAAAGCCATCGATGAAGAGAAAAGGTCTCTTTCTCTCAACCAAACTTGGGAGTATGTGCCAGTAAAAGAAGCCAGTGGGCGTAAAATACTTAGCAGTAAATGGGTCTTCAAAGTGAAGGAAAATGGAGTGTACAAGGCACGTTTGGTTGTGAGAGGATTCCAACAAGAGTCTGGTATAGATTACCAAGAAACGTATAGTCCTGTAGTGAACATGACATCCTTGTTCTGTTGGCTGTGACTGCCGCTAAAAATTTTGTTGTAAAAACGTTCGATGTAAAAACCGCCTTCTTGAATGGTAGATTAGATGAAGATGTGTTCATGCACATTCCAGAAGGTTTTAAAGAGAAAAGTGGTATGATTTGTAAGTTGACTAAGAGTTTGTACGGTCTCAAGGAAGCGCCACTTATGTGGAATCAAACTTTGAAAAAGTCACTTGAAAAATTGGGCTTGAAGCCGTTAAAGTCAGATCCTTGTATGTTTAAAAATGAAGCAAAAACCGTGTACTTGGCCATCTATGTAGATGACGGAATATTGGTTGGTGAAAATGAAGACGATCTGTGTGATGTCTTGGAAAAGCTTAAGAAAATGTTCGAAATCACTGTTGATACAAAAGTGAAAAACTTCATTGGAATGGAGTTGTCTCGTGATGAAAGTGGTCTTCATTTAAGCCAAACCAATTATTGTAAAGATGTGATCGATAGATTTAACATGACTGACGCTAAGGCAGTGGACACGCCTATCGTTCCTGCTCCGAGCAATAAGAGTAATAGTAAAAATGAGACGTGTAATGACATCAAGTTCCCGTACCGGGAAGCCATTGGAAGTTTAATGTATCTAAGTACGAAAACTCGCCCCGATATAAGCTTAGCAGTGAACGTAGAAGCTCGATCCACTGAAAGTCCAAACCCTAATGATGTAACTAATGTAAAACGTACTTTGCGGTACCTAAAGTCGACGTCTGATCTCGGCGTCTTGTATAAAGCAAACGGTAATATTGATACTCTGACCGTTTATAGTGACAGTGATTATGCTGGGGATTCAGAATCCCGTCGTAGCACTACTGGGTATGTTTGTTTTCTTAATAGCGGTCCGATTGCGTGGTGCTCTCGCAGACAACCTATTGTTGCTCTCTCCTCCACAGAGGCTGAGTTTATTGCAGCTGCAGAAAGTATTAAAGAGGTTCTTTACCTAAAAAGTTTGATTGAAGAAATGATCGGCAGTAAGCTGAGAGTTGTCCTCAAAGTTGACAATACTAGTGCTATGGCTCTGATTAAGACTGGAAAGTTTAATATGCGCAGCAAGCACATTGATGTACGCTACTTTTTTATTGTAGAAAAATTAAATGAAAGAGTGTTTGAGCTAGAACACTGTGCTTCTGAGAATCAAATTGCTGATGTATTTACGAAACCTTTGCTAGCCAATAAGTTCAAAAAGTTTCGTGACGTTGTATGTAAAATGTAAGGGTTTTATTTCTCTCAAGTTGGTTTTCTAATGTACCTAGGTACTTACTTAATATGTAATATTCTGGATATTGGAATTAGGAGAGGCTGTTGAATTAAAGCGGGAATTACAATACATAATTCCAAGATCCTGAATATTAAAGTGAATTATAATAAAACAAAGGTTTGATTTTAGATATATTAATTTATAATTAAGGATAATAATAATAATGATAATTGAATTTTGTATCTCGGTTTTTCTAAAAATGTATGGTGCAAGAAGGAACCCGCCATTACGCCGTTGTTGTTGTTCACCTGTACTAGTAAGAAATGTCCTGCCAATTAAAACTAAAATAGAAAAGTCCACAGTGTTCTTATTAAAAGTAAAACGCCTCAACAGTGTCGGTACTTTTTGATACTCCACCGTCCTTAACCAAAAAGAGCGGAAGTTCGGCTATATTTCAAGTAAAACCACCAAAATACTAAATAAAGGATATGCTAATCGATCAATTCAAATATATATCAGTCTAATACAGGAAAAACTACTCTACAATCTCTCATGCGTGGTTAAGTAGATACCTAATAACTTATTAGATATTTTGTATTATTAGGTTCACTTTTAGCAGTCTAGTTTGGCTGGAAATACAACGTCGGCCAATGCACAAGGTCACTGCTCCTTATAGCCGCACCAATCACCATCATCCGGTGCTCTTGAACTTGATCTTGGACCAGCAACCGCACTTGCACTAGGACTACTGGGTTACCTATAACTAGTTCTATCTTGTTTCAGATCCAATGGCGGCCGTAGTTGAGTATTCAGTCGAGTGTCTGCCTCCTCCAGAAGCAATAACAAAAGATTCTCCAGATCACGAAGCTGATTCAGGCGTTGACAACACATCTGAGTCGGGGGTGAGCTGTGATGACGACCCCAAACATTCATGCTTTAGTTCCACCGAATCCTTGGACGTTGACCCTCCATTCGCACGTACCATTTCCAGCATACGATCCCGGGTACAGGAATTTATCGAAACTGAAAGGATTTCGACAGTAACAGTTCATGAAGCTGTCAGCCCCGTCCTTCAGTATCGGACACCAAGAATAGAAGAACCAGTGTGCGCGGTCAGTACTGGAGTCGCCGTATTAGAGCTAGACTCTCCTGCAGTCGTGGAACCTCTCAGTGATGAACCTGAAATCGACTTGGATCGATTGCCAGTTTACTTCCAAGATCTCTGGCTGGGCAAGCAAGAAACTACGGATTTTACGGTCCCCCTCACCTCCAAACCCACATGGTACGATGATAAGAAATTTAAGAGGGGCCAAAAATTTGCTCAGGAACATTTGTTTTGTATCAACTACGCAGAGACGTTGTCCCTCTTCTTAATTTTTTCAATGAAGTCGGCTCTGCAGCCGCTAATTTTCACAGAGCGATCAGGCACACCCTACAAGGCGTTCCAAAGGTATCTGTCTACGTTGACGCGAATCATGTCGTGGTACGGGGGGGACCCCTGGGCCGAGGGCAGCGCCAGTCAGCGACACATGGCGGCTGTCCGCGTGATGCACCGCAATGTCCAGCAACGCCTAGCGGCCGCTTCGAAGGACGAAATAAGCCGACGCACCACCCTCAGTGGCAGCCCCGTCTGGAGTACAGTCCGTCCAGTGGTCTTGGAGGATTTCCGCTCCTCTTGCCCTATGCCCGCGCCCGGCGTTTGTCCACACATGGGTCCGGGAGTATGGGTGAATCAATTCGACATGGCGATCACACAGTTTGCTTTCGTAGGTCTCGTTGTGACGTACCCCCAACGCTTTGGCATCCACTACGCGAGTGCTGAGGACCTGGACGCGTTCCTTCACATGTGGCGGGCGCTGGGCCATCTCCTTGGTATCCACGATAAGTACAATTACTGCAACGCTGATCTGGAGACTGTCCGACAGAGGACCCACGACTTTATCAATCTCTCACTGAAGCCGTCCTTACGCGATGTCACGCCCGATTGGGAACACATGTGCCGGTGTCTGGTGCGAGGCATCGCATTTTACGTGCCCGGCTTTAGCTTTGATGTATCTCTCAAGTACCTGTGCACCATCCTCAAGGTACATACGCCTCGCCTCAGTAAGAGCCTCAGCCTTTGGCAATCGTTCATGTACAGGGTGGTGGACGTAACTTTCAACTTCCTCTGCAGAGTGCCTGGACTTTTGTCGATGTACAATATGCTCATGCTGAGAGCCATAAGGCAAGCCCAAGAAGCATCACCCGAAACTCTCCGCAAGTGGGAACAAACAGAGTTTCCGTACATGAAGGAAATCGAGCAAGTGCCAGTAGTTAAAAGTGTGTAAGATAGATATTTTTAGTGATTCAAGTACAATAAATTATCTGTGATGGACTAAAATATTTATTAAATGTTATTTAGTATCATCGTATATTTATATGTGTAAAATAAAATCCCACCCGTTGCATATTCTAGAATCTAGGTGAAAATTCACACTAGGTGAGCAACTAATGAGGCTCTCTCGTACGACATCCAAATATTTAAGTAATAATTATCTTTAATTTCGAGTAAACAACCACAATCACACGGTAAAATAAAATACACTGAATTTTACAAGAAAAAAAATGGACAGGATTGGATAAAGGATCAACTTTATGCAAGTCAGCGATGCAACAACAAGGAAAGATATACACTACAGGCCCACTGGCGTAGGCCCATCATTTCAGTTTCACTATTAACAATAAATATCCACCAAAAAACTAATTTAAACTGTTTTTTCTTAGATTCGCCATCAATAGTTCATTGATACCAAGAAAGGAAGCAGACTAACCCAAAGTGTCTGCACATACAAATTAATAAAATTTCCCGTAGCAAGTAGGTGAGAAAATAACGGGACAGAAATGTTTGCACGAGAGCAATGGATTCAATACACGAGTGTATGTACTCAGTCAATTTACATAAGCCCAGGTGAGAATTATTGACTTGGGATAAGATATGAATAGTCAGTATCGTAGGTACTGCATGTTTGCCAACTTTTAATAGATCAAAAGCGCGAGCAACCCTTTACAGGGGTTTGACTATAATAACGTTTTTGGAAGAAAGCGAAAAGTTTTAAAGTGCTTTTTCGCATGTGATTTCCACTGAACCGTAGCCGGGTGACTCTAACATCCTCCTGCGATCGGGTATATAACGTGAATAGGTGCTTGCAAGACACGCACCAATAAAATTAGCATGCCTCTAAGTTGTTAAGTTAGTTTTTAAAGAAGTCGCACCTGGCACCATCACAAGGGTCATTCTAATCGCGCTCAGTTAATTTTAAGAATCGAAACAGCACTGGAATAGTTTTTACTATTATCCTTAGTAAGAAACTATAGGAAAATTCGAATATAACGAATCACTTTAACATGATAAACTTAGCTTAATATAATGAGATTCTATTGGCGATTGAGATTAACTGTAAACGTGTGACGTCACATCCCAAAGTCAGTAGTTCATTGTTTGCCCACCAGACCTCGCACGGTTAATCTCAATCGCCAATTTGGCGATAAACGTGTGACGTCACATGCAGATCTCCCAAAGTCAGTAGTTCATTGTTTGCCCACCAGACCTCGCACGGTTAATCTCAATCGCCAATAGAGAACAATAGAGTTTTTTTTAGAAAGATAAAATCAACCGATTGCTTAATCCTGCCACGAGAGCTCTGTGATATTTTCGAAAGTTGTTAGTAGAACTCCGTAAGCACATGCAGTTAGTAAGGGTTAGCAACAGGAACCATCACCGAAATTCCGCTGAACCAAGTCAAATCCACAAGATTTGTAGATTTGTTAATCTTGTGGATTTGACTTTCGACCTAAACAGTCACCATTAGATGGGCAGAAAACGAACAAACACACTTGGGTGTTAATAGCCCCAAAGTGTTTTCATCCCTATTTTTCTTTCCCTCACATTTTTTTAGGTATTTTAAGTGGAATGAGGTTGGTAAATGGAATAGCTCCTTGTCATTTAAAGCGCCTCATATGCCTCTAATGTTGTTTTTTTCATATAATTTCTCAGGTTATGACGTTAAACAGTATATTACACTTCCGAACAAAAAAGCCAAACCGTGTCTTAGGAAGAAACGCCGCTAAGTCAATGGCTTGGGCTTATTCTCCCACCAAAACAGAAATAAATAATAAAAGTCACTAACAGTAAGAAAATAACGATACAGTTTAAGCTAATAATACTTTCAGCGGCTCTAACTCCATCGGTCCATGTTGAAAGGAGCTTTTATCACAAATACATGACTTTAAATTCGCTTTTACGTGGGCCATTACCAAGCTAGTGAAAAATAATTAAATAAAAAGGATATGAATAATCTTTATCGATTATATTTTTCAGGTCTAAAGTACCTAAATAGTTAGATAAGTCTTGCTACCACGAAGTTTCAGAAATCGGTGAAATTAAATGTTCTCATTCATAAACAAAGTGCAAAGCCAATAGGTCCCAGTTTGCATTGACCCAAAACACTTCGTTCACCAACTATTCTACAGTTGGGGTGCGACTGACGATTCGCCAAAAAAATAACGGAAAATGAATTCATATTTGTAAGACAATTTCAAACACCTATAAGAAAATCCGTGCATACTTAATCACATATCAGTGGAATGGGTTCGTGACTTGTCGTCCTATAAGTCGAATTGATTTCAACACAATTTCCTACTCATTAAAAAATTAATAACACCCCGACACTCTTGTGAAAAAACATAGAGCTCAAGCAGCATGGACCGATATTGCGGAAGGCCCAAGCACTAAGAAGGCTGACAATAGTCGTCAATTACAATAGCCCAGGGGTGGTGATCATACCCGTACTGTATCCTGTATAACGTGTTCTGGAACTTGGCGAATTGCTTGTCTTTGTTGAGCATGGTGGGCAGTTGTAACAGCTGGTCCTTGTATAGGATGGACGAGATGGGAGACACGATACACGCAGTTCCCGCGCCGAACATCTCCATAACCTACAATTAACAACTTCATTTCAATTCGGAAACTAATATATCCATATGAGAAGAAACATAAAAGGATGCAAGGTTGGCGTTTCTCTCTCTCCTTTCCAACCCTATACCTATAGGCTTAATTAAATATTCGTTAAAACTATCTTTCGGGCTTACGTACCGACGGGGTACAATTGTTTCTTTTATAAGACGCTTCGACACAAATACGCTGGTCTTTTTAAGAGACGATGCTGTTTGCCTGAGAAGGATGGCTTAGATACAAGCGGTACACACACCCAGATTGAATTACGATTTGAAGTCGAACAGTACTAAACATTTCCTCATTACACTAGCCACTACATCCCGGGAAGTTGTCCTTGACATTTGCATAAAGGAATTTATAATTAAAAATAATTGCTAGGTATTTTAATTCAGATCTGGGATACTGGCTCATACTAGTAATAGCACAACTAACAGGCTGTTTAACCTGATTCGAAGTTGAAAAACTCGAGATAATGAAAAACGGAATTAGTGCAGACTCATGACTTATATTTCAGAATATTTAAAAATCCAATAGTTTTCTCACAAAGTTTGAAGTCCGAACGTAAAAAAATAGCGTATGTATATTCAGCTATTACCAGCCCAGCAAATCCTTACCCTTCTTTTTCCCAGCAACCGCTGTATCTCGCCCATGGTGATTACACGCTCAACGACTTTCAACCTTCCCGCCTCTCGCGCGAGATCCATGATGGACGCCCTGGTGATGCCTGGCAGGATGAGTCCGTTCAGGGGTGGCGTCACGAGTTCCAAATCTCCCTCATCGTTCTTCAGTACAACAAAGATGTTCATGGTCCCCGCCTCTGTCACCTGGTCTTCATCGCCATACAGCCACAGCACCTGCTCGAAACCTTTCTCCAACGCTTCCCTCTGAAGAAAAATAATAATATTGTTTTAAATACAGTGTACCTAAATTAACCAACACAAAGCGGTATAAACGGAAAATAGTGAGATAGGGGGAAAAATCAAGAGAAACAATTGGACGTACTTGGACTTGTATCGTGGGAGCGTAGTTTGATCCCATTTTACGGTCACCGACTCCCCCAGGCCAAGCTCGTGTATAGCTTGGGTCAGCCAGAACGGAGATGGCGCGGAAGCCTCCTTTGAAGTAACTCCCCACAGGACAACATATCACGTACAGCAATGCCGATTCAGAGGCTGTTACTCCCAACATGGGCTGTGAAAAAATAAAAACCAAGAGTCAGTCAGGACTGAGGCTGCCCTCAACTTAACATGTCTTTGCCATGACTGACAAGTCTGCGGAAGGCCAAGAACGAGTTCTGATGATCCGTTTTACTCGTGCTTCTTCCGAATCAACATGGCAGACAAATCGATTGAAACCTGAATCTGCTAGGCATATTTCCAAAGAGAGGGGAATACGAGACGGAATCTAACTTCTCCAGGAAGTTTGCTGACATTATCAGGATAAAACTATTTGGTTTTAATCATTTCTAAAAGAAAAACGACCGAGAAATCTTTATTTATAGAAGTTAACAATGTGTATTAGGTTTTCTTCAATCAAATGCCTCTGACTAATTATTATTTATCAGGTCATATGGTACCACAAGAATTTGTTTTCCAAAGTTGGAAACGTGTTCATAGTGACATTTAGACCAAATGACGCAATACACGAAATCTTTTCGCAGTTTTTCCATCAGGGAAAAAAGAAATAAGTCACGTTAAGAGATAGGGTGATGACACCAGGCTTTGCTATCGCGGTCACAAGCCGCCAAAGTCAGGGTCAAGGACAGAGCGAGCAGACCGTTACGCTGCATAGGGATGTACGGCCAATTCGAGCTATTACTCTCGGTTTCTGGATTCAGATTTAATTCATTACTCAACTGATGCAAGCGCTCACCAACGTGCTAATAAAATATTTTTCAGTTGCTTAAGGCTATAGGTGGAATGCTGTTTGTTTATGTTACGAATCACGACACGTTTCTGAGGAAATCATTGGATATTAATTTGTTCTGAAATATAATGTCTTTTGATCAAAAAATAATATGTGTCTATACTTTACTCAACTAATAAATCAGAACTTAGTCAAATCGTTGCTGACGTTACTGCAGGGTGACGTTTCACAGCACTTAGTTTAAATTCCTTAATATACACCTCCAGCGAAGCTGATGGACATTTTCCTTCTGAATTGTAACATCAGAAACTAATGTTTCTCATTAAAAAAACCATTCTGCTCCCATCTTTTTATGAACCTCATTGGACCTCCAGAGCTTAGGACCTCCTACAAAAGTAAACATTTCAAATGTAAAATGTTTCATTGACTACTAATTTAACTAAGAAGTATCTTGTCCAATATTGTCAAACATTCTAAGTATCAAATTTTCCACAGTAAAAAGTCTAATGACCGGTACATACATCAATTCCGATGAAGGTGGGTCGAATATAAAGACTGGCGGTCTCGGAGTGCGGCACCCACTCCTGATCGATCTGTATGAGCCGGCAAATGCACCGAATCATCTCGTCAGTGTCAAAGGTGGGCAACCCTGCCCTGAGAGCGGACCGGTTCATGCGTGCCATGTTCATGTCGGGGCGGAACAACCGCACTTTCCCGTCCACCCCGCGGTACGCCTTCATCCCTTCGAACAGCTAAAACAAAATGGTCAAAAACACTGCTGAAATTATGAGAGAAATTATTGTTAAAGTGGGTCCAAAAGTTGTCGGCTCAATGTTCGAGCCCTATGAAGTATTGTTTTGCTTTTTATTACTATTAGGAGAATGGTAACATGGCTATTATCTTCATAATGGCCACAAAACGGGAATTGGGTATTTTATTTCCAAAAGCAACCATGTTCTAATACTCGTATAGTGAAAACCAGCGAACAAAGTGTGATGCGACAAGGCGGTATAGGAAGTTAGGTCAGTACGGATGCAAGTGTGAATAATTAGCAAACACAAGTGCTACGACTCATAGAAAATACATGATACATTAGAGGGAAAGTCAACACTTGAACGCATGATGCCCCACTCAACACCTCGCGCTAACAGCAATAAAAACTGCAGTCGGTTCCACTCGTGTTTTAGACTTAAAATTAAAAGGAACAGGATGATTCAAGATACCCCTAAGTAACGTTGATCATCCCTGGCTTCTATTTAAAGTAAATAAAAGAATAAGAGACTGGGTGATTAGGGCATGAAGGACTTGGCCAGCCCCTCAATATAAGTAACTGATAACTAGGAGAAGGCATTTGTTTACCTCAACGGCATAATGGAGGACCTTGGCCGCGGGGTGCAGCGAGATGTTTTCGATGGGCCGAATTTCCGGCTTCTGCCACCCATTGAGTGTGTTATGGTATTGAACCCTCAGCATATGATCTGTGAAATATTTTCCGAATTCCAGCCGGTCCACATCTGGTTTCGGTGTCAACTGCTCCGGTCCAGCCAATGCTACCTCCAGTTCCGAAAACTGAAACCAGAAAAAGAAATTCAGAATAGGAGTAAAACCTTTTCAAAGGACGAGAAAAGCAAGGGGACGCAGATGCACGTGTACATTTTATATTCCCAATGGTGCTTTTGCCTATACTCCAATGGCCAAACGCAGTGTGCGTAATGACAATGCAACGACAATCGTAGGTTATGTGTACGTGGTATAAGTGGCAACAGACTCGCAACATATAACTGGAATACAAAACATCAATCCCCACAATTTAAGTGATAATACGATATCACTCCAAGAGAGCAACAATGCGACCTTATATAACCTTTCATCCATGACCCTTACAGTTTCTTAGCAAAATAAATGGTCTATAATTAAATGTGCTTTGGAAAAAGTGGAGTAATGCGTCTAACGTCACGCACCTATGCAATTGAGGCAGAACCTCTTTCGCAGCTATTCGAAAAGCCGTTTCAGACAGTAGGTACCTCTAAAAAGCCTCATCGCAAGATTTGTTAACTTCACTTTTCACAACGACAGAAATAAAATAACAGTACTACAAAGCACAGTAAAATTCCAAGACTAACCGACACAAAAAATGAACTAAAATAAGAAATAATAAGGCCACAAACAGCTGATAACAAAAGACATGCAAAGAAAACAAAATCAAAGGTCATCCATCCCAGCAATAGCAACTAACAAGGAGGGTTGGGATTACCTTAAAGGATCTAGCCTGCGAAATAAGCTTCGATGCTCCGAAGGTGACATCTTTCAACTTCAGTAAGCTGTAACGGAAGACAGGGACATTTTTTAAGCAAGCTAGAGCATTTTTCCACTTGTCAATTTTGATTTTTCTTTTTACCTAGAAATTGGTGTTTTGGTTATTGGAAAAAACAACGAAATAATAAATAAATTCAAATTTGGTTGCCAGAATTGATCGAACCGAACAGTACGACTCAGTGAAAGCAGTCTAAATTTTGTTACAAGTTGTATCTCAAAGGAAACGAAAATAAGCTCCTGTGTCTGGACTGTGTAGTGAAGTTCTTGTAAAATATGGATATCAGATATAAACACATCGCGATTAGTTCTATCCACCTCGCCAATGGGCGAAATGGGAGCACGCGTGGGTCACATACCAAAAGGCCAGTGACAGACGAACACCCAGGTAAAAAGTTATAAGTCAATATCCAACCGCCATTAACTATTTAGTTGACAGTCTGAGAATTTTCTCAAGTGGGCTAACGGTTTGGATAGAAATCGTAAGGTATTTTCAATTTTGAGTCAACAGCTTGATAGAAACCGTAGATATGACTTCTCGGTACATGGGTAGGTTACCTACTACTAATATTTAGCAAAAAAATTCAACATTAATTCAGAGGCAACGGCTATTTCATCTTTTACTTTTGGCTATGGCAAAATTCCTTTGAAGAGACAACTTTTATTTAACGAGCGGATAAATTTTAGAACTATCGTTTTAGAGAGGTTTCGCACTTGTCATTAGGTAAGCATATCTGCTGCAATGTTATAAACTATACGAACTAGGTTGTAATACCTAGGTGTATAAAATTTTATCGGTTAAAGGCAAACTTCCTACTAGTAAATTCACAAGCAAGTGAAAAACTTAAAAAATAGGTAAAAGAGGATGCTTACTGTCGGGCGGCTGCCATTAAACACTAGAACTTTAAAATATTCCGACGACGTCTTCTATGTCCGTTCCGATTCAACTATGGGTACGATTTAAGTGAATGGCTCGGGCTGCGGTGTCAGTACAGTTCAAATGCGATAAGGTGGTGTGACGTAAGAATGTCCAATGTTTTCAAACGCTACGCTCATGGCAAGCTAAAAAACAACATGTAGGGGGCATCACCTCATCTCACGAAGGCCTTTCGAATCAGCCTTATTTCAACAGTTTGCCGTGACGTTCAGAAATAAATACTGTCAACGCCCACACTGCACACATTGCGAGTGGACCTTGATATCTCATAAGGGATACAGAGCCATGATCTCACTTATTCGAGAAGGACAGCCCATAACTTTCCATTAAAACGCAGCTGCTGGTCATTTCGAAAAAGTGAGAAAACAGTCCTATCCCACAGAGTGCACATTCGAGGATGGTATCTATCATTGCGGTTGGGTATGCAGAACTAGGTAGGTACTTGATAGCTGACAAGCTGGTGATGCTAACCACGAAAATACATCTTGACCACAAAAACCAATGACGTCAGTCAGCCAACACGGAAAAACCTTATCTAGAGAACTATTGAACAAATACAGTATAAACTGGACAAGTACGCATTTATAGATAGCTAACAAAAAAAGTTCTACGCATGTTTCCTCCTTTTTGAATTTTTAATTCTGCAAAACTCAATGCCAACCTCGTTTTCTGAACTTGAACTTGGGTATTGTTTGTAGTATAATGTTATCTCTTGGAATTACTTAAGGGAAAGTAGGGTTATTGGTCTTCCCAGCGAAGCGGAAACATTTGATTTACCTATCACGGCCATACGGCCTAAAGATGTACTCATGCATTATGCATTTACAAGGAAGTTCAGTATTCAATGTTATGGCCACTATTTTTGATAAGTTCACAGTTTAGAATATTTATCAGATAACATAAGCCTGAACCTACTATTTTTAAGGGTAAATATACTAAACGATTTTTTTTTACATTAATAATTTAAGGCATTACATTTTTTTCTGGAATAACAGAATTTAGTACATTTGACCTATTTTATTCTGAAGATATCGAGTAATATCACTCTTATTATTTCATTTTATGGCAGAAATTTTACTAGCGCATAAATAGACTCCTGATTAGAGGTTGGATTACGCAACCAGTGAAAACTCGAGTAGATATGACCATGCCCTAGTTCAATTCTAACTCGTTTTAAATTACAAATCTTTTCTTCGAAGCAGCAAAAAACCACCTATGTTTTTGAAAAATAATTTACCATTTTTATGATGTCAAAATGAATATCCAGGCAAAATTAAGTTATAAAGAACTAAGGCTGAATTTCACCACTTTAACGTGAAGACTATCGTGTACACGATAGCGCTATCCTATCGCTAAAAAAAGTTAACGGCTTTCACCATGCACTCCTATCTTACCGTTAGCTTTCGAGTGGATTATCCGATTATCGGATTGTTGTCTACCCAACGATTTAATACATTTCTCCGAAAAATTAGTGTGTCTTAAGCCTAAAAGAAAATTGGAAAAGCACAAAGGCTGGTTCAAATGGCAACACTTCATCCTTCATCCATGGGTACTGATTTTGAGTTAAATACACTTGGGGCGGATCGGCATGCACATGTTGTAGAAGCATTTCTTCTGCCAGAAGGTGACTCCCTTCCAGCGGCACCAGCCATTGGCAATGATGGTGTTCAGGTCATCAGCACCGGTATAGTGGGGGTCGAGGATCAGGAACTTGATGTCACCCGTCTTTTTGTTGTAATCCACGCCCAAGATAGTGTGTGCGAGATTGCCACCACCTTTGTAAGTAGGGAATCAAAATAAATCGACTTAAAAAAATAGTTAATAGGTTGAGCAAGACGCAATCAGGTTCACATAGAAACTTGTTTAATTATTTTTTGAATTAAAAAGACATACAAGTACGTACTTCAGAACAAAAATATCTGACTGTTTCTTCACAAATACGAGGTCTGGTACGGCCGCCATTGGCGTGGCTGCTTTAATAGCGAACGCGAAAAAAATGAGAGCGAATAGCACAGTATGGAAGCTTTTACTGCAGAACGAATATCCTCCAACGATAAAAGTGGAGGTGCAATTACTGGTATCAAACGAAGCATAAAGATACTCAAAGAAAAAAAAAGAACTCAAGGTTGGGTGAAAACTGTTATAAAATTCGTAAAATCGAGTTTTCCGGTGCCTTCTACCACAAAACTGTCCTCTATTCTGCATAGAAGTGTACGGGAAAGTAATACAACTTACCAATCATTACGGGCGTACCCTGTGTACGAAAATGGTGGCTGAGTTCTCCTCCCTTCATAGACATCTCATCACCGCTGGGGACTGTCGAAATGCGGCTGGAGACACCCAGTAATGTATCCAGACAAAATCCAACCTCTGTAGACCCAATCCATTGCGAAGAACCCACAAAGCTGGATGGCTTATCACCAATATCCACCAGACACTGTTGGATCTCTTTGATCGTAGGCACGGGACGATTTGTGTAACCCTGTAACCTGGAAAGAAATCAAATTTAGGAAATAAACAAAGAAACTTAAAAAGAAAATATCCAAAAGGTTCCTTCGAAAATGTCATTGAAAAGTGTAAGCGAATTGCTACTTATAAATATTATTTAATTACATAATTACTTTTCACCACTTCCAGTGTTTGGCTTTGACACTTACTTGAACCAGCTGCAGAGTGTCTGAAGAGACCTGTAGGCGCAGCCCCACCCGGCATCTTCGGCGCCGTGCTGGCCGTAATGATAGTACTTGTAGCGGCCTTGAACAAGTTCCGGTTCTCCTCCAACCACACCGCTCGGACCAAGCCCCTCATGGGGGCAGATTAATTCTTGGCCGGGTTCTTCCGTTGCAAAGGAAAACGCATTGCCCCGCATTAGCAGCGGCTTGTCCATAGGGAGAGCGAAGACAGTGTGCAGTTCTGTTCGAATATCGGCTGGAAAACATAATATGGTTAGTAAGTTTAATTAAAAAAAAGTTCTAAATTTCAGTACCACCAGACGAAGGCAGAAAAAGACCGTAAAGGTCACTTTGACCCATTTCAAATATTCACTCTCCCTGAAAAACCTCCAGCTGAAATTATGTGTTGTTTGATTCTGATTTTGGCTCGGTACACTCTTATAAAAAGAAAAACTAACAGCTATTAGTTAACTTCCATCCATGTATTTACACCTCATCAGCACGGTACGTCACAGTATCTTCGTTACAAATAGGAATAAAGAAGAACTTACTCAAATCTCGGTCAAGTTTGTTTTTCGGGTATACAACTGTCAGAAAATGGCCTGCATCCTCGAGCAGGAAATGGAAAGTCTCAGGAACATTGATATTTTCAGAATTTTTCAGCTGTGATACAAGACACTTCTCGTGGAGAGTTAAAAGCTGAGAAAAGCTAACTCCCACATTTTCCAGAATGAGAGAGACAGAGGATCGTCTCGGCACCAACGTTACACTATCCAGGATCAGGTCAAACCAGCAGCATTTTGCAGGTCCTAAAAATTGGAAAAATGCTTTGAGAATCAAGATTACTGCAGTTTATTTACCGGAGAAGCTATGTTGTTCTGAAATATATAAGGTATCTTTTTAGTATCGGAAATTAATTAATTCAGAGATTACACTGTCGAAAATAAACTAGAATTTAAAAATAATAATAAAAATAATGTTAAACAATTATCTCGAAAAACTATTTTGGAGGCATTTGTGTTCATAGCCTCAGGTTCAAGAGCCAAAGGATTGTTAGGCATAATGAGAGCAAATGTGAACTTACTTTTTTTGTAGTCGATCAGCAATGCTTTCTTCGGGCACTCCTTTTCTTCAGGTGTCCCGCTGACAAGGAGTTGCGAAGTAAAATCAACAATTTCCTATAAAAATGGTTACGGTTACCAGGCTCTAAACACAATACTGTTTCTTTTGGCACGGTTCTGAGGAAACTGTTGAATATTTATTTGTCTCATTATAATTTGTCATCTTAACTTCTGAAACTAGATGTACCTATGGGTACCGAGTAGGTACCTATGGTGGGATGCAGCCTAAGTTGTGACTTTTACTAAATTCGACCCAAAAGTCATGTCAAAACATGTTGTAATTACAGCCTGAATTACCATAATTACGTTTTCAGTTCAAAAAAATTTTTCAACAAATTCAATTCAAGGGAAATACTTTGCTCACAGTGCCATTATTTCTTTGCGTTCTATCATTTACTTCCAGTACCTACCTACGGAACTGTACGATATCACACAGAAACGATATACCTGTCCACTATCCAGCTCAAACTACCTACGCTATGATATTGTTTGCCTGTATTCATAAAAATAAAAAATAAAAAACTTACCATGTCTTTCAGTGAAGTATATTCCTTTCTCATGTTGGGGGTTTCAAAAGGTTTCTCAAGTGGTGAACTATTTAGCTCCAATATAGCAGCGCTGTCAACCTAGAATCATTGTATCTTGTTGTAGGGATTAAAAAATTCATAATAGTTTTTCCTCTCACGTATCCACTGCCTGAACGGTCTACAACAGTAATGCCCAACACTTTTAGGTATAGTGCACCAGAATTCTCTGCAGGTTCCCGATTTTCTGAACCACATAGAGTTGTACCACTGAGCGACAGGTCTCTATTGTAACTGATTTTTCCGAAATACTTACCAGTTGCTTTCACAGTTAGTGATGGAAAGTGGGCACAAATAGGATACTGAAATGACTAATGGTACCTGAAATAATCATAAGTCTATTGGGAAAGGAAACAGTAACCCACCTTTTCTCTGAGTTCAGAAATCATGAACTGTACCGCATCTTCAGATAATTCACAAGTAACGGGTAGCATAACACGACTTCGAGCTAAAAAGAATTTTTCCGCAATTTGTGCTTCAGTAACAGTCACCCAGTCGACGTTACGCACTACATCATCTCCACCACAATAGGAAACAGATAACTCTTCAGTATTGGGGTCCACTCGAATCACCTAAGGGAAACAAGAAAGTGACCTTTTTAAAATGAATACGGAAGTAAAGAACTGCTGCGATCTATTTTCCAAGCCTCTCAAATCATGAGTAGCCATTACTGATGCACACCCGCTTACCAGACTGTCTTCTAAAAGCACTTCTTCTGACGTGACTATAAAGGACCCCGAACACTCCATGCCTCCAGAGCAGTGCAGTTCTGCGGAATCTATATCGAGGAACTGACCATCCTCAGCACCCGCACTGGACAGAAGGAGTCCCAAAACTGTAATGCTCTCTTGTCCAGTCTTAACTGTCAGCAGGGACCCAGTTGTGCCTTCCTTGAACCCCTTCAATTTCTACAGAAAAAAAAAAATCACAGCCACCATTGAGGTATCAATCTGCAGTGTTTAAAACGATAATACTTTCGCCTTTCATGCAGGTACCTTGCAAGTAAAAATACATAGGTATCTTGCATTCCCCACAACCCGAAAAAATGGTATTTTACACATTGAAGCAGTACAACATACTAGTTTTAGAATATATGGTTAGGAAATTCTTTCTACCTGAAGTAAAGACCTCAATCCCACAAAAATACGTACCTTCAAGACAATTTCAGATATTTCTACTTTAAATTTTCCCATTTTTCTGCCTTGCTTGGGTACGTAAACAAAACAGGTGTTTTTCGACCGTCAGACGCCAATCTGGTTAGCCAACATCTCAGCACAAAAATTAATTCCCGCTATTTAGAAAAATAATATTTACCTTATTTTTTAAATTACTGTAATAAAATTAAAAATATATTAAATAAAAAATTAAAATAATAAAGCAGTAACTATTACAAATATTAAATTTCTGATTTTAGGTTTATTATGTTGTCGTCTTGTTTGTGTACTTCTATTTTATTTCCCAACAGTCACTCATTCACGCGTGTTCTTAATTTGAAAATTTCTAATATCTGAAAGAAAAAATTAAAAATGGAGATTTCGCTGTCAGAAATTGGACTTCTAAGCACATTAAGCATAATAATATTCTCTTCTCTAGTTCGGCTAATAGTTATAAACAACGGTGTTCGTAATCTTTTCTTCTTGCCTTATCCCGCGGCCCTGCTGCTTCTTGGAATGTTTTTTGGTGGGATAACGTTTACCACTCCACAATTGAACGAGATGGGGTTACTGCTGGAAAAAGTAAAGCATATACCTGGCTTGAATATGTTTCTACCGGCTTATATATTCAAGACTATCTTTCTAATGGATTGGCAAGACTTCGTGAAGGGTTGGAAACAGGTTGGTTTCACCATTGTGGTAGACCACTAACCATAAGTACCTAAAATTTCGGTGGTCCCCTTTCCCGGACCCCAACCGATATATTACATTTTAGAGGAAAAATAGCTATTAGACTGCTTTCGAATAGCTGCTCTGAGCTGCTAAAGTGACTGATTCCACTGTCGTGTTACAGGTGTTCATTCTTGGCATAGTTGGTTTTTTTGGCCTTGTTTATCTATCGGGGACTTTGTTTGCGGTCCTCTGCGGCGCTCCAGTCGCTGGAGCAATGAGAGTCATTCTCTACGGGGCTGTCATCGGAGTTATGGACCCTGGTGACCTGTTCGACGGATACAGTAAGGACCATTATTTTCTTACCTACTAGGAATCTAGGTAGGTAATTGGTGTTTGAACGGACTGAAGCTTTCCGTATCTAAAGCAAAGAACCTGCTAAAAGGTAGTATACGGGACAACCAGCTACAACATCACTGATCCTTCTTTAATACGATTCTCATCTTTAGTATTCGTGTCATTAGTACCTGTTGCTCATTTATTAACTCTCTCAACAAAATGTCAGCTATCCGGGATGCCGAAATGCTAAGATGTAATGTCCTACGCTTACACACTTCCTTTACTATGTACATTTTCCATACTTATGGTATTTACTTTCAGGTCAACTGAGGCAGCTACGAACACTACTGCAAGGTGAAGCTTTGGTGACTACTGCACTCGCGATGCTGATCTACACCAGTGAAGAGAACAGTAACAACAGGGAGGATAACGAAACTGGTGAGTTACTTATAGGTGCATAATATTATGAGGTTTCATTTTGGGTTTTCTACATTTTTCCGCTTTTAAAAGCACTAGAGGGAGAAAAATCAAAATCTAAAGAAATCTATTGTTTAACAAACATATTGTTCCTATCTAGATAACGAATAAAAATACGGAGATATAATGCGCACTTAGTTCGTAGGTAATTAAAATATTCAGCATCCTAAAATAAAATAAATACGACTACCCAGGTCATTCAGTCTCAGCCCTCTGACCAGTGGCAGTTGACATACAAGGTGTATATATGCTCTATGTGGTTTACATGTGATATAATCAGTTGTCATGGAGCTGTCCGCGACCGAACTAAACCCGCTGCTAGGTTCTTGAATCAGTGACTTCGTTGGCCAACTGTGTGTGCTGATGTTGACTCGCATCACTCATCCCAGTTCTGCCTAGTCATGGAGGGGTGTCACCGCACAGTATCCCATGTTTTGCAGAATGCAACGCTTTCAAAATTGCGACCTTGTCCAACTCTTTTTGGTTTGTGCTTTCATTATCTAAACATATCCGGAATGCCCTACAACCGAAGTGTTCTAGAACCTTCACTCTGTAGTCCACAATTTGGGCAACAGGGTTTCCTGTCAGGACGAGGTTTTCCAAAGAAGGGAGAGTTGAAATGTGGCGGACTTCAGCCACTTCTTGAATTCTGTTCATCTGCACATTGAGGGTTTCCAGAGATCTAAGTTTTGAAAATGGTTCCAAGGTTTCAATTTGATTTTCTGACAAATCGAGTAATACTAGTTTGTTAGCTTCAAGCGTTTCGAGCTTACTTAAATGGTTCTTCTTTAGTGTCAGATGGGTTAATGATGGTAAGCAATCGAGATTTGAGATTTCACTCATTTGATTGTTATCAAGTGAAAGAAATTTTAGGTTGGATAGTAATCGAACGGCTTGGTCCATGGTTGTTAACAGAGTATTCGAAATTCCAACGCTTAAAACGTTTTTCCATTCGTGTTGAGGACTGAAGTCAGTTTTATGAATTTGGTCGCAGAGAAACAGTTCGACTAAGTTTTTGAGGGGACATTTGTTTACGTGAATGTGTTTTAAAGTATACCTCAACGATCCTAAGTCAGTGATGGATGCACAGTTGATGTTGTTGAGGAGAGATATTCTCTGAGAGTTTTTAAAAACAGAAAACTGTAGTGGTAGGGTATTTGGTACGATGTTACTGCCCGGGATAGAAACGTCGCTGCCCTCCATTGTAAGCTCTGTTAATTGACAACAGAAGTCAAGCACATGACTGAAATCTTCCTTCTGGTCCAATAGGTCTAAACTGGTGCATGGTTGCTTCAGTCTCTCGTTAATAGAAAACACCTGGAAAAATAAGATAGGTTAGTTGCACAGATTTAGGATTAACTCTGGTAGTTACGAAAAATTATTGAAAGCACTAACTGTACTTACCTAGGTACCTATATATTTTTAGTAATAGTTTTCCTAGTAAGTACTACTGTTGAAGTCAAAGTGAGCGTACTCCTCACATGAACTGCCACATGTCTGGGTATATTCAAACCTTTTAGTTAGGTACCTACCTCGAGTGGGGTGAAGGAGTAGTTCTTCACTTTGGATAATATTATCTCTCCAGACTGATAGAATTTTACAGCCAAGTTTTTCACAATAAAAGAGACGTCGAACTTGTGAAAATTTAAAAACGTCGAAAGTTCTCTTGGCATGGCTTTTTGAAGAAACCTGACCACGGTACACAAGTATCCTTCCAACGAAAGTCTCCTCTCTTCAATAAATTGCTCATCTCGGTTGCCTAATAACTTTTTAGGCGGCAGGATGTCCGTGGTTACACCATGGTCTGCCACTAATACTTGGTGCAATTTGGCGAATTCACTGTATCGCCGAGAAACTGTCCACGAAACATTCCCGATCTCGATCTGAATGACATAAAATGTTGTCTTTTCCGCGTTTCTCCAGCTTGGAATGAAAATCTTATAATTATCACCAGTTTGCATAAAGTTCGCCATTTTTCTTGTTTACGTTACAAATGTCACGAAAGTAAACAAAGTGCATAAAAATTGTAGATTTTTTTTACATGTTGAGCTTATGGAATAAAAAGTATTATCACAAATAGAAAGTGGCGGGAAAAAGTTTGATTTTGTGTGACTGCTATGACTTCTTTTTAAATTGTTTTAGCATATGGCCCGTTTCTTCTTGTGGCTTTGAATATAGCTGTCGCAGTTTTGCTGGGAAAAATATTTATGCTGTTTCTGAAATACGAAAAATGTGACTTCAATACTTACATTTGCATATCTATAGCCGCTGGGTATTTACTTTTTTCAGCGATGGAAATATTCTGTAAGTATTGTAAAACGTGATGGCCCTGTTAGCAGGCCAAATCTGTCAAGTTATCAGGTGGCTTACTAATTAAAAGCTCCTCTGCCATCATGCAATACACGATGTGGACCTACAGTTTTAGGTGGGTTTTGAACCGTCTCGAGACACTTCGTCATTTTACAATTGGCCTTTCAGATTCCTACGGAATAGTGTCACTGATAGTATTCGCCATGATGATATGCCCGTTCAGAAGAGGTCATGACCCAGAAATGAATGAAGCTCTTGCCCGATTTTGGACAACCATTCACCATGCTGCCAATTTCCTGGTTTGTGTCATGGTGGGAATATTATTCATTCGAACGTTATTTACCCTGGACATCTGGGAGACTATTTGGAAGATTGTCGTGTTGTACCTGTTTGTGCTCGCCTCAAGGTATATCTTGTCCTCTCTGAGCACAATCTTAACGTATAGTAGTAAAATCATTAATTTAGAACCTGTAGTCATGGGTAGTGCATGAAGATATTCTTAGGGTGCGTCCCACCATACTCGGTTAACGGTTAATCTCCAGTTAAATTTCAATTATTGCACGGTAAAACCCGAATTTAACTGGAGATTAACCGTTAACCGAGTATGGTGGGACGCACCCTTAATGGGGTATTTCTGGCGATTTGGGTAGTCCTTTTTTTCTCCTTCTCTGGGTTCACCTTTGATGTCGTTCAATCACTACCTCCTCGCCGTAAGGAGGATGTAACCTGGATGGATCCGTTAAAAGGCTGATGCTGCTTCTTGTTCTTAGATGTAGGTACTCCGAGGTACCTATAAAGGTCTAAGCTCTGAGTCGAGTGGATGCATTTGCATTAGGGGTATCAAGTTTAAGAAGCTAAAAGCCCCTTACGCGGCTAACGCTCCGAATTAAACTCAGGTTTTACTTTCTATTTGGGTGGCGGCGGAAGACCTATCTGACCTATCTGCCACCTACCTATAGAATAAATTAATGCTGCCAAGCATTCACCTATGGTTTGTTATAGATCGCTCATGATGCTTCTTCTCTCGCCTATTCTGGAACGCACTGGGTTCGGCTTGTGCTGGCGGAGAGGAGTTGTCCTGGTATGGGGTGGTCTTCGCTGCACTATTAGCTTGGGGCTTCTGTTTTGCACTTTTGAAAAGGAATATCGAAGTAAGGTGCGGATTATTGTTTGTTAATGGGTAATGGGTTTATTTGTAAATGGGCCAGCTCGTCTTCTTATTATCTATCCCTTATTAGAGAATTGTGACGTCAAAAGTGAAAAGCCTGTCTTGAAAATACTCATCCAAGCTGGGAGACAAAAGAGAATTAGATTATAATGAACCAGAAGTTTTCTATCTTGAAAGATGTGATTTCCCTTTCAGTTTCACGTCTACGGCGTTGGTATGGTCCTTCTCAACCAAATCGTGAATGGGACAACATTGAGAGCCGTGATGCTTGGCTTGGGTCTTTTGGCTCCGACACACGTGTCCAGTATTGACAAAGTTTTGCGCCATCTAGAAGAGGAGAAAATGCTTACCGCACAAGCACTTCACAATAGTACGATATTTGCCGATGCTCATTGGAGCTCCGTTGAAGAAGCCACCATCTTGAAAAGGTCAAAGTTCCCTCGAGAAAACAGTGTAAGTACAGTGCACCTCAATCGGGGATCGGAGCGTCCAAAAGTAAAGTGGACGAAACTAGTGAAAACTAAATTGTGGTTGGAGTTCTGTTCATAATATTCAGAATCTACTTCTTTATTTTTTATCTTTTCTTGTTGAGACTGTAAGCTGAATTCCAGCATGTCTTTTTTTCTAGATTGAAGCTGAATACCTGGGAGTGAGGTTTCGACAGTGCGAAGAGTGTCGAAAGCTTGTCACGGAGCGTCTCAAGCCCACGGAACTGCATGACTTAGAAATCCTGGCAAGGAAAAAAATTCTTAAAGCTCAAAAGGTTGGTACATCGGAGGTTATGCTTTCGGGCAATATCTTACATTCGAGCGAATGATTATAGAGCCACAGAAAAGTGTAAAATTCCAAAAGTAGGTAAATCCTTTATTAGTAATACGTTTAGTAAGTAGGTTGTCTTGTAAGTCATTAAGTGGCACCAGTTCGGCTATTTGCGCCACATGCCACTCTTTAACTTTGGAATTGGTGAACTCAACACAGGATGACTTTTGGCTGTAGGTATAGGTGTCAGGTGCAGTCGTAGAAATGTAGAAAGGAATTTATTGTGGCCATAATCTCCCCCCTACAACAAAGATACTATTTCGGCATCGTCTTCGACGATCAGCTGCCTGATTTTCATTTAAAATGTAGTATCATTCTCATTGACATTTAACTCTTCTCACCCTGTAACTCGTAGGTGTCGTACACCCGTCAGCATGCCCAAGAGCTGTTATCGACTGAAGCTTATCAGATACTGTGCGCAGCAGTGGAGGCCGCCTACCATAAGCCAGTGCCTACTATTCGGACAACTTATTTGCACCGCTACTGGAGACTCGGAATTCTCCAATCCAAAATATACTCCTGCCTCGTTAGGTCCTTCCCAGATTATGACCCTTCAATCACTAGGTTAGTATGGGGTTTTTTTCTTGACGCTCTTGGTGTAAGAAACTGTCCTTCAAGTGTATGTGCCATCTAGAATGGTTCAAGGTTAAGTGAATTAACAAGTTTTAGTAATTAGTGCTTCGGTGTGGGTTGTGGAAAGGGGACCACAGATATTGTATACAAAAAAAAGTAGGAGCTCAATTTTGTAACAGTCATTATTTTGCTGATGCTTCTGCTTATGCTAAAATCGCCTCAGTCCTTCGGGAATCACGTGAGATATGTCTTACATATGAATATCATTCAACTCACCCTTTACTGATGACGGTTTTACAGGTCGGCAGGTCACTGGTTTCTGGAAATGATAAAGAGCGTTCGATGGGAGTGGTTCGTGATGCTGACGGTAGTTACGCATGGAGCTTATGTCTTCTGGGATTTGATGTCCGACGATGATGATATTTCATACGCATCCCTCGCGTTGGCTGCGTCTTTCACACTCTTGGTCTCCCTCCAGCTTCTGGTTCAGGTAGGTAACCTACGAACAACCCTGCGACAGCTATGAATGAATACCAAAGGGTCCTGAAAAGAACAGACAAGGATCAGGAGAAACTGTCTAGACATTCTTTTTTCTAGAAAATTAAGGTTATTTTACAATTCGAAACGAGTTCATTGTGTCGGAATTTTACAGTAACGTACGTAACCCCGTTTCTTATTATTTACCTTGATCAAACTTCTTTTACTGTTCTAGTTGTTCCAACTGCGATGGCAAAGTGGATGGAAAGCGATTGGTTGGACTCTGTTGGATTTTTGTGTCGCTGTCATCTGCGTCTCCCATCTTCTTGCATTAGTTATACACGTGGATGACGTAGTCGCAGTCTTTGCTCTCAGTTTGCTGAGACTACTGCGACTATCCCGTCTCTTTCGTTTGGTTCACCTGGTCAGAGTAAGTATTTTCTGCCCATGGTTGGCAGTGGGTGGCTTGTATCTCGTATTTTGTTTCTGCCAACTATATCTCGGCTTCGGCCCACAGCTGGACAAATGTAACCAAGAGGCTGCGCTCAGAAAATATGAATAAGTAAGTATCACCCTTCCCATTTTGCTGTGAACTATATACGTATGTATATTTTTTTCAGAAAACACTGCCATTTTTATCGAGATGGTTGAACCATCTGATCAGCGTAAGGCTACTTCTCGGGTACGACATTGGGAAAGGTTTTATCTTGGGTAACGAAGAAGCTCTGAAGCTGCTGCCCCGCTTGGTGCATAACCCCAGCGCAATGGTCACTCTGCAAGATGAGCTGGAAATGGACCGACTTGAAGTCTACAGAGAAATACGTACCTAATTGTAGCATTGGCGGCGGAAGGGGGGTGCAAGGAGTCGACTGTGCACCCCCCAGAAAGTTTGAAAAAAAGCCTTCATTACGATATAAGAGTAAATTTACCATAAGGCAATAGGAAATAATATTCAGCCCTCTCACGAAAAAAATCTAAATGGCACATGCACCTCCCAGGAAAGTGGTCTTCCGCCGCCAATGCTGTTCATTCCTCGTTAATACTACAATGATTATGCGGGGAGGGGGCCTTAGGCCTTTCTTTCTGAAAAGGTTGATATTATTGTATAGAGTACTCTATGCAAACGTTAAGCATTCTTTTTTTCCCCATTATTCTTAGAAGTAGTTTGTTGCTGTAAAGCTCAATGTTGATTCTTGAATACTGTTTTTAGAGCTATTACACCGTTATTGGCCCATCCCGGTGGCGAGCATGAAGACGCGACAGTGTGCTTTGAGCATGGTGCACCGCATGCAAGTAAGAAAATGAGATATTAGACTTGTCCATTAATTTATTATTATTATTATTTTTTATTTTTTTATTTTTTTAACGCGCGGCGTTCAGAGAACATATGCGCCGATGAGTTGGTTTATTTGATGTTTTGGGCCGAAGCCGAATATGAGTGGGCCGAAGCCAATACATCCATGTCGGAAGCGGAAAATTCTTCCGTTCCGCCGAGATTCGAACCCGGACCTCTCAGGACACAAAGCGGACCCCTTGACCACTCGGCCACTGAGAGGCTTGTCCATTTATTGTTGTTCAGTATTTATTTACTGATGTTGTATTTCATGGTAGGTGAGAGCGATGGAACTGAGTTGTGCAGGACTTTTGGATGATGAAGAGGTGAATCACTTGCTGCGTGAGTTGGCTGAGCAGCGAAGGCAGCTGAAAACGAAGTTAAGGGTTGTCGCCCCCAAGTCTACACGAGATGTGCTGGCACAGGTGTCGTGGCTTCGTGGGGACTCCGATGCCCTTGCCCTCTTGTCGGTTAGTAGAATAAATTAGATTTTATGTATTGTCACAGAACAAAACAGTGTTGGCCTATCCCACCGTTTCATGAAGAGAAAAGAGTGTTTACGCAAACCTAGACCAATTAGGCCGGCAGGATTATTATAGGCGCCTCCATGAAATGTACATGTGTATGTTCCATTATTAACTTGTTGTTGGCAGAGCCAGGCCATCGCGTGGACACTGGGGCCCGGCAGCATGGTCCAGAGAGCAGGTGACCCTCCTGAAGGACTTCTTGTCATCTGCTCAGGTCTACTTCGGTGCAGCTACGTGCCTCAGCTACAACAACTGCAAACTCTCCAGGAGATAGGCGCCCTCCCCAATGTGGATTTTCCGAGACATCTCAATTACTCCGAGCCGCAGGTAAAATCCCTTTACTACAGTTCTCTAGGCTACGCTTATAAAGGCTGACAATTTCGTGATTTTTGTGATTCTTTGTTACTTGTTTCAGAGACATAATGTCCTTAGAAACTAGCTAAGTTGTGAGTTTATGAAACAACATTTAGGTAGGTACACAGGTATGCAATTTTCAAAAGAGAACCCATTCAGAGGATGTAACATCATTAAAAGAGTTTGAGCTTTCATATTCAGGTGGAATATGCATGGGAAGGGACAGTGCTGGGAGAGATCGGTGTATTGACTGGACGGAACCACGACGCTACGGTTCATTGCGAAACCAATGTTGTGGTGTGTACCCACCTGTTACCACCTATATACTCGTACCTACTACTTGTAGTTTACCGATACTGTTTACTGGAACCTGGAACAAGGACTAAAAACGGTTCTTATAACTTGAGGAAAACTAAAATTCCGAGTTACTGTATTTTGCAAACGCTCTTAGAGCTGAAAAGATGTAGATCACATTTTCGATTTTAAAAATTTTCTCACAAGTTGCCGTTGAGAAATGTAAACAAACCGCACTGAGTGGTCACTCTTAAAATCCTTAAATTTACAGATTTTATTCATATCAATGAGCGCCCTTCAGCCAGTTATCTCCCGACTCCAAATTGGTATGTGGAAGTCAGTAGCTACTCGCATCGCCACCATACTACTGACGGTAACACCAGGGTTCGAAGCCTGGACCCAGGAGCGTATTAAGGACAGACTGGAAGGGGGGCTTCTCCCCGACCTGGCCCATGCCGTGTCCCTGGACTTGGGGGACCTGGCCCAGTACTTGTTTGTTATTGAGGGAGTGGTGGCTGACGTAGAAACGGGAAATTTTTTCATAGCCCCCTGCGTTATTCCTAGCCACATTCGCCGTTTACATCTACCGGTGAGTATAGTAAGTAGTGACGTGAATGTTTAATACCGAAGGAGGCATGTACCAATACTTTTATGGAGGAGAAGTGACATTCTCATTGACTTTAAGATGACTAATGTGAATTTGATAATTTGATATTGCTGCCTAGTGGCGTCGTGGTTCTTATTGTCTTGTTTATGAATAAGTACAAGTGGAAGTGAGCTACATATTTAGTAAACTATATAATCAGTAGCAAATGTAACTGATAGTTAATTGTTGCACAATTTTTGAAGTTCCCGAAAGAAAACTCATGATGGTATACCACAGGCGCAGCCCGGTGCCGAGGGACATAACTGGCTGAAGCCAAGTTCAGTGGATCCAAGCCTTACCCCGCCCTAAAAGTAGGAAAGTTTGCTTGTGCTGTAAGTCAACCCGTGAGGACATAAACTGGCATGCGGAAAGGAAACCAGCGTGATCTAAATTCTGTTTCATGCAGGAGTCCCGGAAAAAAGGATTTCCATCAGGAGCTGTGCTTCCCCGAGTGATGGTGCTGGCCTCGCGAAACTGGGAGGATGTGAAAATAAAGCGCACCCAGGATGGTGGCGTGGCTCTGGTGGCTGATATCACGTGGTGCCCTCTGCATGAGCCTCCGTCCGTGGTGCCTTCATGATGCCTTCATGAGGTAGGTTCCGTAATTTCATTCTTATGAGCTGATACCCCCGTCCGCGACAGGAAAATCACGTTTCTTGGTAGGTTGTGAATTCAGAGCCTTGTGCTATAATACATACGAGTAGTAAACTGTGATATTGATTCTGAATGAGATCAGTAATAAATCATAATAACATAACGTATATATAACTTAACTCATGTAAATTTAAATTCGGTATACCTACTTTTTTAAATATTTATTTACCATCCGGCCAATTTGGTTCAAATTTGGTGCACAGATGTAAAACAGTTATATGCAGAATATGCTTTTTTCCGATCTTCCATTGGTGAAAATTGAAAGACCACAAAAAACCTCGAAAAAACCGGGTTATTATTTTTTAATAAAAATTGGCTCCTACGATTTCGTTCATTTTCTCAGGGGTAATAGTGCATATTATGGGATAAAATACCCCATTAGCGGCATATCTGGGAAAACTCGAATTTCCGAGATGGATTTGTTTTTTGAATTTCACAAAACATGCCATGTCGGTATTCGATATACTCGGATACCTATAGATTTCCTCAAGCGAGTTATGTGGTCAAACAAATTCTCATAAAATTTCTGACCCCCCCCACTTGGCACCGGGTTGAGTTATTGAAGGTTTGCGAAATATGTCATGTGGGTTCTCAAAATATTCGGTTAATTTCGAGAGGAGTGCGGGCTGCGGGCTGGCTCCCAGTAATCAGTAGACGAGCCTAGGTATCTGTTGTACACGGTTCCCCTATTCATATGCTCAAAACACTAACCAATGCTCGACGTCTTATTTTCTAAGAAGACTCATCCCGCCTTTCTTCCTACATTGCGGGCGAAGGTAATCAAACTTGGGGCGATCTTAGCGCCAAGAAATGCAGGTGTAAAAATCTCAAACTAGGTAGATCAGTTTGAGTCTGAGTCTGGGTGCAGTGGTGTGGGTTGGTAGGTACGTACTGCGTGGCGACCTGTTGCTTCGGGGGTGGGTTTCTTCGGTCAGTGGCCAATGGATTTCTCTTGACGATCAGTTTTAATGAAATTTGCAAGTTTCCGGTGGAGTTGTGGGTTGGATGTGGTGAAGTGAATGGCCGGGATGCCTGTACCTGGAGGAATTTCATCTCAAGGTCGCGGCAGTTTGTTGTGGTAACATGGCGTGTTCACGTTGTTGTGGTACGTTTTCTTGGACAACTACCATGGATAACCTCCTGTCGTCGGCAAGGTATGGATATTCTGACACAGACTCTATCGTTTTTGGCAGGTATTCGTAGGTCTTGCAAGAAGTTAATGTGTACCTTGTAGGTACCTAGGTACTTCTTAATTGCGGTCATAGAAAATTAGGAACTGTCAGAAATTTCATTCGGGGGTTGTTGTCATTGTCATTAGTCATTGGACCTGCAGTCACAGTACCTAGCTAACTACCTATTTACCTGCCTTTTGTGCCCCATACCTATTAAGAGATTTTTTAAATTTTCGGAATAAGTAACTTGCTGGCCGGTATCTCAATGCTATAGGTTACTCCAAACTACCCGATCAGATCGTAAACAATTTGTAGTTGGGTTGTCCCTAATCTCCGGTTCTTTGAATTCATTTTTTATTTTTTATTTATACCTACCTACGTACATATTATTTTATTTATTTGACTTTGATGGCAAAATTTGTTCGGTATTGTTTCTCGTATTAGAGACGTTTTGCTTCCTAAGATAATCCTGGGGGTCCTCTGTATGGAAAAGAGTGCATGGGTATGTCAAGTGCGACTATTATCGGACCGTTTATCCTTTATTAATTAACGACAATGAATATTGATTCTATTTTCGAAAGCTTGAGTACAAGACAGTGGCCTAAATTCCACACGTGGTTTCGACCCAACACATTGCCCTACACACGCATCGATATGCCGACAGACATTCTGGCATTCGTTCAAGCGAAGCAATCAAGCGTTCAGCAACAGTCCCTTTTTTTAAATTTTGTAACTGGAGATTCCGATACTTGCAGCTCGAGAGATCATTGGTAACCTGTTTTGAATAAATTTTGATCCAAGAAGCGACATCCCATTCCATGGCGCTGAGGTTGGAACTCGACAGCGGATGGCCTACCTTCCAGTGTCACCCGCGGATGTATATTTCGATTTTTATAAAATGGTTCTATGGGGGGTATTCGGGACCCATTGCCTCGGGGCAGGCAGGGCTTAGTTCGGCCCTGATGGACGATAACAGCTGGATTTGACCCATTTCATTAAATCAGGATCAAAATGCGTTGCGGAATTCCCGGCCTGCTGTTTCCCTTTTGTTGTGTAGGTGCTTACCTATACCTGTATGTGTACTTCTTATAGATTTTCATTAGCAGAAGCGACAGAAGGAAGGTTTGAAGTTAGAACACGTGCATTGACCTGCTGGAGCTGTTTTGTAGACATGGATATGGATGGAGGTATTGTGGGTTGGGGTTGGGGCTGGGTGGGTTTATGCCACTCACCCTGTTCATTGTCAGAGGGTGAGGTGTCAGGTTTTCTTGTTCTGTCTTCTTACAAAACATCAGATCTCCATTTGGAGCCCTTGACTTCAGGCCTTCAGAAGTTGTTACTTGATGATCTTGACATTTTACACACATGATTTCTGGCTATATCTGGTGGGGCGACGCCGCCCCTGTGAGATTTTCAGTGTGTTATTGTCGATTGTCAATAAGTTTACAGTACTTTTTTTTTTTCGATTTTCTTTGTTCTGTTGTGGCCATGGTATAACTTGATTTTTGAAGGTGAAGTAGTGGAATCTCCAAACCACTGGCTATCTAATCTAGGTATACGTTGCAACTGCGCTAGAATATTACATACTTTACACACATCTATGGAAATATTTCGTATTTTCATCCAAGAAAAAAAAAATTGTTAACAATACGCCGATCGTAAAAAGTTTTGTCTTGGTCTTGATTTATTAGCTCATCGCTCTAGCTGTTGCAACTGCGATAAAATAGAATGATAGGGAGATAGTCGGTTCTGGCTTTCTAAGTTTTTCCTGTCCCCTATAGCCGTGATTAATGCGGGACATGGTGTCTACTTTACCACTTCACTGCTGCTCAGGGATCAGGGATTTCAGATCGCCTGGCCACCTTCCCTTCTGACTGAAACTGGTAAAAACCTTCTTTAACAACACCATTTCGCCGATTTTAGCTGCTGTTATATAACTGGCTGACAAAAGTACGACACAAATTATTGGTTATGGGTGCATGTAATAAATAGGTTTCGACTTTCTGATCCCCGCGTCAGCCAATGATTCCTGGCTGGCTAGCTGGGATGGCTTCTGTCATCGCTGGTATCCCTCTTTCATAGAAACTAGTTTGATTTGTAAGCAAACAGATTGAATATAATTCTCGGTATAGCCGTAAGCTGAGAAGCGCCTGGCGCCGCTAGGCATGAGCCTATACCTCACTCTCATTATTAGGCATCAGCTACTTATTGCCACCTGTAGACGATTTGCTTCGTCGGGACAACCTTTTCACACTCTTTGAATTTACAGACTCGCCCAGCATCTCCCTATGTAGTACTGTTGAAACGTTACAGCATTAGGTATTAAGGTAATACATAGGACTGGGTCTCTGGTCACGACTAGCCACTGTACTTTCTCCAGCCGATCAGCCCATATAGGTATTCCCTATACGGTGGAATACCGCAGCGACTGGTGTACCAAGCATTCCGGAAGTAAGGTACAAACATTCTGCCAGAGGGGGTAACCACTCCAGAGATTCCTTGAGATTCCTTGAGATTCCATAAAGATTTCCAAAGATTCCCCGAAGGGGTAACCACTCCAAAAAAAAATCCAAGATTCCCTGAGATTTCATAAAGATTGCCAATAATTCCAAACGAGATTCCCAACGAGTGGTTAAACCCCTCGATTCTGCCTAAATGCCTGAAGGTTGGATTGGTTAGCTCCATGTGCTAGACTTGTTGAACCAGCTCTCTGTCCTCAAGTAAGCAGGTAATACAGATTGCTTACAAACAAGTATTTTTTCAGGTCAGGCACGACGAAAAACCTAATAGTGAATTTTGCACCATCACAGTTCTTTCCTGTGTGGTTCGTATATGAAGAAGTAAAAATGAATAGTTCCCTTTTTAAATAAAATGAAAGCTTTATTTTCAGATAAAGATTCTTAAGTATCATCCCTCATAAATTATGGGCAGAAATTGACCACAAAGTTGACGTTGTTGGGGCAGTTGTGGAGACCAGCCTCGTCGTCGTAAGCGTAGCTGTAGGCAGAGGGGCAGTCACGGTGGATGAGGTTGACGTACTGAGTGTTGACTACGGAACCACGGCGGCAGTCTTCGGGGGAGATGGGAGGGGTGGGGCAGCAGTAGTGGAGACCAGGCTCGTTGCTCTCGGGGTTACCGAGACCGTAGGGGGGTGGGAAGTTCCACCTCTTGCAGGGAGCCAGGCACTGGATCACCTGTCCGTCCTGGTAGACTCGCAGGTCACCGACTGAGTTCTCGTTGGTGGGGCAGGCGTTCAGGGAGAGACCACAACGGGTGGTCACGCAAGAACCTTCCTGTAGAAATGGAAACAAGTTGCATTAGTTTTCTACCCCTTTGGTGGCAAAGAAAACGACAAAATCAGTTGTAGACCCAGAGCCAATAACGGACCTCAAAAATGAGAAACCGAATTAGTTCAGGAGTCAGGTCACTGAGAAAGAGGTTCACCCTTGCCTGCCGGAAACTAAACTATGGTTATTTGTAGATGCATGGGAGAAAATGAATTGTCATTGTTAGAAATTCCAACGGTAGTATAATAGATGAGGGTTGGGGGGACAAGCCCAGCAACTAGACCGTTTTCAAGAACTATCCATTGTGCTCAGCTGGCAGTACTACCAAATACCAGCTCCCCAGCCATCGTGTAAACGATGGGGACCTACAGTTTTAGGTGGGTTCCGAACCACCACAGCCTCGATATACATTTCACTTGACATGCTGAACATATCAGAGGTGAATGCCGAGCAGAAAAACTTTTCGGTAGGATCGGGATCAAATCGGTGTGACCCGGCTCTCACTGCTCCTCAAAAGTCGACCATTTAGTCCACTCGGCTATCGAGGCCGTTCCAACGGTAGTACTGGAAACTGTAGCTTTAGGATGGTAAACTAACCTGGACACTGGGGATAATCTCAGCTCCAAGGGAGTAGCCATCGACGAGGGAAACATCGTACCACACCGCGTTGGGGTCGTTGGTGGGGGGGAAGAAGAATTCGACCTTGGTGTCAGCAGGGGGCTGGCATCCGTTGGCTGGGCATGGAGGCATAGACTGTCCCATAGCACAGTTTTGTCCACTACCGTCGCACCCAGTCTTTGGCCAGAAACGACCTCCCCAGCCACCGTCCGGAATCTGGTAGGTGACGCTGCCTCCATTACCGACGCGAGCAATACCTGAAAAGCGAAATGTTACTTTTACTCGTCGGTCGTCACTACCCTTTATTGTGTTTCTGACTTACTGGTTCACACAATCGTCCTGTCATTTTTAGTTGTAAAGACTAATTATGATTAGTCTGACTTTCGAACTTTCGAAGCAGTACTGAAGACAAATGGACGAAGTTTTCGGAAATCTTTTAAAACTATAGAACGAAATTTGATTTTATTCATCCTGCAGTTATTCTACTTGGTTTGGGATCAGTAGATACAGGAATGTCTGCGGAGTGGCCCTAGTGAATATGTACCTGGGCTAAGTTCAGGACCCTGTGCGTTAGTCAGGGGTGAGACCCAGATGTCCTTGCCACATCTGTTGTTGAACTGAATTTGACGAGCGCTTGAAGCGCCCAGAAGGGCGATCATACACACCGCGAACACGAACATCCTGCGAACAGTCAAATGTGTTACCGAGAAACCGATGAAAGATTCACCAGCGTTACCTTACCTCTAGGATACTTTGACATACTAAAGACAAAATATTTTTGCACTTGTTCGTTACAACTGAATCGACTTCACTCAAACGACTTCTCTATTCCCTCCCTCCCCCCCCCCCCCCCCCCATCATAAAAAAACTATCTCAAATTTAGGTAGACAAACAAAGAAGTTCATAGATTCCCCATTATATTCCCCTGGCAAGAATAGCCGTAGGTGGCACATACGTACTGCCTGAATATGAATTTCGGAGCTTCCTTATTTAACTTTTATCGCTGAGATGTGGCCCTTATTGGCAGGAAAGTAATAGACTTACCTCTTGCTGTGGAATGAACATCGGTGTATCCTTCCATTGTGTTTTTATAGCCTTAGTCAAGTGGTGGTGCCAGAACATGGTGATAGAGATAATATACAATACTATCTTTTCAATGGGTTTTTCTCCGTTTGTTTGAAGGGCTCCCATCTCAAGTATATGCACCCAGAAATCCTAAATCTCCACAAGATATCGCTATAACGTCTTTTTCTGTGAGCGTCCGATGGTGATGGACGAGGGGTTAACCACTCGTTGGGAATCATTGGAAATCTTAATGAAATCTCAGGGAATCTTGGAATTTTTTGGAGTGGTTACCCCTTCTGGGTTCATCTCTCTATGAATATCGTTGGGAATCTTTGGAAATCTTTATGGACTCTCAGGGAATCTCTGGAGTGGTTACCCCTCGGTGATGGATCATCACACCACACATGCTTTTTGGCAGAAGCCAAAGAGGAAGCGTAAGCAGCGTGAGCCATTATCCATTACAAATATTCTGGGATTCAAACCCCCTCGATAGACATCTTGTCAGGCCGCTGAGAGTCCAGGGCACACGCGCTATAAGAATTCATTCGCCGATTCGCCAAAGCTTTACAGCAGACTACTGTAAGAATTAAAGGGTATCATAGTAGTTATGGTTACACTTGACTTTCTTACATTTTTTAGGAGATACGTACGTGTGGCGTACGAAACTTTAGTGTAATCAGTCAAACGGTGTTAGCAGAATTCACCCTTAAACCTTATGACAGAGGTTGAGCTTGTGATACCAGCGTATCTTGTGTAGTCACCTTTTCTATACTAATGGGCTCAGTGTAGTGTGGGAAAGGTTTTCCTTCCAGAAGCTGTTTTAAATTCAGAGCTGTGAAGTGAAGCAACGGAAGTTTCTAGCAATGATTGGTGATAGCAGTAAGTGGTTTTGTTTTATCAGGGAACGTTTTCGTCACTTGTATAGTCACTTACTTAGCGCTTTGGATTGACTTGTTATTTGTAGCGTGATTGATAAGGTTCTTACAAATTAGATGCTATCAGAGCTTTGTTTTGCCTATTTCCTTATTATCAATTATCTGAAGATCTTCCGAGTGATGTACCAAAAGTAAGGCATAGGTATTGCACTTTTGAGGCCTACTATATAAGTATCCAGTGATGCAGGGAGGCCGACAGTAACCAGGGCCATCATTTGTCAGTGTCAGACGACTGAGAGGAATTCGGTATATTTTGGTCTTTGGGTCGGTTGAGGGCTCACATGACAAAGGTAGAAAATGGGAGTTTTTTTTTCATTTCCCATTCCCACTGTTGGTGGTTCCTCTGCATCTGCTATACCCGAGGTGATTTACCCATCATTCTCGAGTGTTCTTGGCTGTCGCCCATGTTTTTAGGCATAATGCTACTAAAAATCACTTTTTTCATTTGGGGGTAAACATAGAACACGTAAAATTTTGTGTTAATCTGCGGATGGATCCTTGCATGGCGAACTCACGCTATACCTGTACCAGCTGTGAACCTAAAGACTATAAGAATAATTCGCTGATATATTGCCAGCCCAACCTGAACCTTAACTATTCACGACTGAAATACACTTGTGGGTACACAACTGAGTAAACAGGATGTGCCTTGCATAGCAAGCGTGAGTAAGTGATCTGCCTTCTTTTAATTGCGCTGTTTAAAGTTGCGTGCGCATTTTTTTAAAGTCTAATATGATAATAATCGGTGTAGCGTGGTAAGAGCGTTGACTGGACTAAGTTGTACCTGGAGAGTCTGGCAATCAGTGGCCATGATAATAGGAACCGACCAGTCGTTCAGGTACCCATGCCTTCGAGATCCCGAACATTGAACCGGCCGGGTCAGCATGGCCTTACGCAATCTGACATATTGCATACTGCATATACTGTGCCCTCAGGCGCATAGTATTAGTTCTGTGCCTCTTTTGCTGGCTGTTTATGCATATAGTGAAGTGAATGTATAGTTGTAGACGTTGAGTTCAGTCAACCAACCACCCAACCCAACCGTGACATGACCGTCTCAAAGCAGAAATAATAAATCATAAAAGTGAAATGCAGTAGTCCTGTCCATAAAATTGTTTTATGGTGGATTTAGTTAACTTGAAAAATTTGCAAGTTTACTGATATTAGTTGAAGGTTCTCGCCTTGCTTTTACAAAAATTTTCATTTCTCCAACTGCTGGTAGATGGACCTGTGTATCTCCCTATATGCTCGTATTGTTTTGTTGCCTTGTCGTTGACATGAAACTGGCTTCCACAGGGGTAGGTACATCCTGCAATTATAATTATATACGTAAAGCTACTAAGCATTGACTACCGGCTTGTTTTTTCTCTAGAATTTTTTCCCGGTCTCTTAACGAGTGGGAGGTGGCCACACTATCTTCTGGTAGTAGTTACCCGTACCTCCCTAGTTGTTACATGTTCGTTCCATGGTAAATTATTGAGCATGATATAAATATAAACCTTCCTGCCGCTGTGATGTTTCTACGTGTCTACGTGCTTGGTTCAGCCTGGTACCTTCTGTATCCTACATTACATCGCGGCAGGAGTAAAGTACCTACCTCTTGCTCTTCTGGTTGAAATCACATCTGAAGAAGTTTATCAATTTTCCAAAAATTTCCCAAATTTCTACTTAAGTACTGATTCTCATTCTATAATGTTTATTCGAATTTCTAACGCTGTATCTAATGTTTCTTTAAGAGGGACAAGGGCAACAAAACCTTTCAACCATCATTTAGACCTTTTTACCACATTTATGATTATTTTTGTTTTTCGTTATGTTTCAGTATGCGTGTACCGTAAGTAGCCACTTAAGTAGGTTGTCGTAGTTACTGCTAACAGCTACATGGTTATCTTTTCCCCAGATAACGAAATTGTCACACCGACTGATTGGTGTCCTTGAATGCCTGAAGCATTTCTTGTTTCTGGCTTTGCCTGACTTGTATGATTCCGAGGTGTCCACTGGTCTCGAAAGCTGCCATTCATATCCTCCAGTCCTCCAGAATCCCACATGCTAGCCTTGACTTAGGATCAGATTACCCCCTTGCGGCTGCTTTATTAATAATATGCCTCTTTTTCTTTGTTTTCAGGTGGATGATGGATCAGAGCTGACGGGCTGAACTGCTGGTTTTATCCGTGGGTAAGTGTGATTGACGACAAAACGAAACCCGTGTGGATTTGAATGGATAAAATTTAAAATAGATTCATTTGACGTAATAGACAGGTATCCAGGTGGTGTGCTCCTGGATGAATCCGTATATAGTCCAAGTGAGGCTAGGAGCTCATAATTTCTTGCAAATCTTGGGCTGATCAAAACTTCTTCTTGATCAGGGAAATATCTGCTATCTGCTCAGGGTCGAATTGGCATTTTTAGCGTATGGTAGGATATATGGAACCCAAATCCGGATCGGCGTCAACTGAAAATCTTCAAGAAATTATGAATAATTGGTACGCTCCCAGCCTGACTTGGACTATAATAAGTGGTGAAAGCCACCTATACCCATATTGGTTAACCGATATTAAGCCGTACATTGAGGAAAATCGTTGGTGGTGGCAAACTTGTATAGTTTTTCGTTTATGAAGTACCTCGGTAGCTACCCATCTTTGCAGACACTGTTTTCGGGAGGGGGGAGGGGGGGGGGGGGGGTATGGGGCAGTTATTAGTACATTTTTTGCTAACGATGGGGCTGGGTTCTCTGCTCTCCACGTTAGGGTCTTGTTGGATAAATAAACGAACAGCGTGTGTAGTGGGCCGGGCAACGTGCCATCAGTTAGCGTGGAATCGTGAATAGTTGTTGACATTGTCACTAAACACGCTAATTAGGTGTGTAAATTACTGCATGTGAGTAGAGAGTGAAATAGCTCTGGGAGGAGAAGTGACGCATCTATTTTTGTTGAAAATTTCTTTTTGGTATCTAGAATGGAGCGATAGATCGACGCCAGCTGCACCCCCCCCCCCCCCCCCCACCACCCACTGCTCCACTGATTACCTCATTAACAAAGACTTCGAATCGATTTTTCAGTCAGGGCTTAATATTGTCTGATTAGAAATGGTGTAGTAATTTTTCTGTGCTCAGGTCGGATTCAGCATTTGGTTTTGGAGCTTAAGTCTGTAGAACCCTGTCGTCGAAACGTGGTGCAACTTGGTGCACGGCCATTCTTTTACCGGAAATTTTGAAATCTTTAGAATTGTGTCATCGGTACCTATAAAAATTTTGAAAATCACAAATTGGAAACTATACCTACCTAGGTTTAGTTTCTTTTTCACTCTGTTAGAATCGACCCCATTTAAATTCCAATAACGGCATTGTTCGAATTTCCTTAAAAAAAGGCTTTGGTATGTAGACTCCAGTAGGTCCTTTTTCGTATTACCGACCTCTTCTTGGGGTTTTGAATTCCCAACCAAACTGCTGGTCTCTTTCCCTTGTCTATAGTCCACTGAAAATTGTCGAAAAACTCTCCTGGGAATTTTGAAGCGTCGTGAGCTTCCCAGTCCTTTTACCTGGGGCATTACTTTAGGACTGAAGCCTGAGCAGACGAGCAGACAATAGATTTTCTTTGTTTGTAATGAACCGGTATGGTAGATGGTACCAGGTACTTATGGCTTGGTAGGTACGTGCGTGGCGTGGTAATAGGTATCTGGGCGTGCCTTTAGCCGGCCGGCCCGAGCCTACACACGGTATTCGGGCATTCCTGTCACCGTGGACCTCCTTCTATGACAGATCAATGACCTATTTCTGATTTTTTGGGTCATATATATGAACTGAACTCCATTCGAATTAGTTATTTCAATGCAGGAATATTATATAGGTACCTACTAATAATTCAGTGATAGTACCTATTACGAGTGTATCTTTCTATGATCGTGTGGTAAGAGAAATGACCTGGTCCGAGGGGGTAACCACTCCAGAGATTCCTTGAGATTCCACTGAGATTCCATAAAGATCTCCAAACATTCCCAACGATATTCATAGAAAGATTAACCGTGAAAGGGTAACTACTCCAAAAAAAAAAATCCAAGATTCCCTGAGATTTCATTAAGATTTCCAATGATTCCCAACGAGATTCATAGAAAGATTAACCGTGAAGGGGTAACTACTCCAAAAAAAAAATCCAAGATTCCCTGAGATTTCATAAAGATTTCCAATGATTCCCAACGAGATTCCCAACGAGTGGTTAACCCCTCGACCAGGTCTGAGGCAAATGTAGAGTGTAGGCAAAGAAAACAGCACAGATCAAGGAGACATAGCTTACGCGGGATGGGGGATGGGGAGTTTTTGCGCGCCGGTCTGTCTGTGGAAGCTCTGCTGTGCTGGCGCTGCGAGTGCAGTGTCGGTGAAGCGGCCACCCCTGGCTCCCGCGCTCGCGCCGCACCCTCCACCACCCAATCGTGTGCTGTACTACTTATATGCTTACATAATTACCCTTTTCACGCTGAACATACTTACTATCAACCTAAAACTCATCCGCTTACAGTGTTGACAACTTGAGAGTGAGCGTCGCCCGCAGAAAACTCGACATTATAGTTACCGGGCGGTTGCCCCTTTCAACTTTAAATCGTTGCTGAATTGGGCAGTATTTTTTCATGTAATTATCACTGAATACTTCCGACTTGAACGGTACTTTTTTAAAACAAAACTTTCTTGCCCTTTGATTGTTATCAGGAAGATAGTTTGATTTAGTGTGATCAGTTCATCGATGATACCGAGAGGAGAGGAATTTCGGAGGAATGTTCCAATACATCTGGCACTGTCTAGCATGGTAAGAAACGTTTCGTTATGTTCCAGTCAGTGCCTACCTGTAGATAATTTATTGTTACACTCCATTTGTGTGTTGGAATTACTCTAGATTTCTCGCCGTAAAGCATACCTGCTTACCACCTGCTTTGTCGGAATGCGATGTTTAATTAGTTTGCTATAAAAAGCGTTACCGAAGAAATGAAAGAGAAGAAGTACCTTTCTGCAAAACAACCATGGAGGGATCACCGAAAAAAAAATGTTTGTCCGAGTTCTACACAATTTGTTTATTATTTATATGAGGTGAGCGGAAAAAGGGCCCGGAGGCCCCTCCCTGTGAGCACGGAAGCTGATGCAGCACGAGCATGCGGTGGGGGAAGTAGTAGGGGTTGGCTGACTCTGAACAATGAGTCATGCATATGTCCCGTTACGCTATGAGGAGATGGTTTCCTAGTTAGGGGTTGTGGATCTTAGAACTCCCCATTCACCCAGCCACTCTCCCTTCTGTGTTGGATAGCTTCGTATGCATCCCTTCCGCCCTTCAGCTGAAGTTTTATTTTGAGATCAGTCAAGTACGTAGGTATACCCAAGCTTTGGGGTTGCGGTTATCTAACTTGTTGACTTTTGGGAGAATTTTCTTTGGAAACCTCTGAAGTATGGCGACCTACAGAGGTGCATCTACCTGATCTAAAGCTTTTCACCCACATAATTGAATACAACAGTATGGCAATTATAGTGAGGCATACTCCCTGTGTAGAAGCCTATAGGGGACACCAGACAGGCCGGTATGATACAAGCCATTATAATCCCCTCCCTAACTACATTTTAGTAACTGTTCTCGCGCAGGTTTCAGGGTCCAAGATTCGTTAAACACGTGCCCCATTTAGTACCAGCAGAAGCGAAAGCTGACTGATTAAAACCACCTGGCCCCGTAAAACATCTGCCGACTCCTATATCCGCTGCAGCAATCGGGACTTTTTTCTTCCTTATATTTTCAAATGTCAGGAGGGTCCAATCTTTAAAACCTTTACATCCTGCTTTCTTGTCCTTAATTTTTTAAATATATGAATTTATCAAAAATTTAGCAAATGCTATTTACTAAATTAAGAAATACTCACTTTAGATGGCTCAAACTTGTGACAGATCGTGTCTCCATAAAAGAAGTATAGTCACGCTGTTCTCTCGATTATAATACATATATGTATATACGTAAACGGAAGAAAAATCGCAGCTTTGAGCAAAAACATCCTCTCCACGTCTGGAGCTCCAGAAAAGAGCCATTAGCTCGTAGACGTTCTCATTTCCGTTGCATTTATGCATTATTCTACCTTTTCTTTGAGCACTTTCTTATTGTCATTTCCTGTAGTGCCTTTTAGTAACCCACTGTGATTTTTTTCCAGGCTGGATCCAGAAGTTGCGCAGACGGCCGTCAGTCCCGCTATTATCATGGACAACAAAAAGGTTGGTATTGGGTCACATTTCTTTCTATATCACTACCTTAGAAGCGGGGAGGAACTGTGGTGGGAATGGCTTATATTTATAGAGATGACCGAATGTCTGGCTAGGCTCAAGGGATACTCAAGAGGTATAGGTACATACATACAGGCAGAAAAGAAGAGACCTCTGGGCAGCAGTTTCCTCCTGTGCTTTCATTCAGACATTCAGTATCATACCCCCTTAATTTTATTGGTATACAAACCTTATCACGGAACGTCTCCGTTCCATCCATACTCGTAAAATCACCCTCATACTAAGTTGCCTTCTTTGGGAACTTCCAGCTTTGATGTCTTCGTTTATTAGGTATTGTGTACCTAAGTACCTAAAGTTTTCGGTAAGTTACGACTCGGGAAAGTGATGTGTTTATCGTGTGGTGCGTGACGTTATGTCCAGGCCCAGAGGCCGTAAGGAGGCTGGATGTGACGTCAGGACCGTGATGACGTCATCACTAACTCGAGCCAGGCTGTTCCATTGATCGGCCACCGGCTTTGCGTCCCCTGCCCCACAGCCCTGCCTGCATTTTCTTATCTTTCAATTGCCTGTCATAGTTTATTTTATTTACCTGTTTCGTTTTAAGTTCGAGCTTACTGATCCATTACAAGCTGAGTGCATTGAGTACCTGTAAACTTTAATGAATTTATTTAGTTCACTTTGAATTATTTACCTGCGTGACGTGGCTATATAACTCCCTTGGTAGAGAAGTGATCTGTAACTGGTTGCGTTTACAGGAATGCGCTGATTCCCGTGAAGGGTCTCTGAGCTCATGTAAAATATCAGCGAGGCCAGAATACAAGTTCTGAACTATAAATCGGACTTTATCGGTGTCGTGTTGACTTGTCGCTAATAAACTATTTGGTTTCCAGCCGTCTCCACTAAACCATGCAGTGCGACGGAAGAGCGCTGGGAGCAGTCAGTTGCGCTCGCCCATGGCCAAGCGCAGCCCTCTGGCTCCCGTGGCGCAGAAAGGCTGGCTTCTCAAACAGGGCAGCGAGGGGCTCATGTTATGGAAAAAGAGGTGGTGTGTCCTAGCCGAGCACTGCCTCTTCTACTACAAAACGCCAGAAGAAGAGAAGGTTCTGGGTTCAATCCTTCTTCCATCTTACAAAGTGTCTCCGTGCACCGGTGATGACAAAGTGTACAAAAAGTTTGCATTCAAGGTGGAGCACGCGAACATGCGGACGTACGTGTTTGCGGCCGAGACCCGCGAGGCCATGGTGCAGTGGATGAACGCCCTTAGTCTGTCCACTATCTTGCAGGACACTCCTCGCGAGGACGACTCCGGGTTCGCGGTGACGCACCAGCCTGAGCGACACAGGGATGGTCAGACTGGCAACGGGTGGCTACCCCACCAGCCGCTTTATGCCAATGCCCCACCTAAACCCCGTCGTATCGGCAACGAGAATAGCCCCGAGCCCAGTCCAGACTTACACCTCAATAATCAGCATTATCATCCCTACCCGTATCAACGCCCCAATGCCTTCGTTCACCCTGGTTATGCGCGAGGTTCCAATAACCCGCCCGTTCCGAACTATCAACATCCCAATCAGTACTACCAAGGGTACTATCAGCTGGCACCGACCCCAGCACCGAGTATCCCTCCACATCAAGTCACTCCTCGGCGCACCTACCAGCCGCCGCGCCCGCATAGCGCGGATTTCTTGGACTATGATGCCAAAAAATATTACGAGTATCAAGAAACCACCGTTGTGAAAACGACTGAAACTAAAATGGACTCGACCGTCCATCGAAAACGGCCTAAAAGTAGTTTAGATATTATTCAAAGCAACGATGAAAAGTATTACTGGAGTGAAGAGCGATATGCTGAAAAAATGCGTCAGTCAGCTATGTACCTTCAGCAGCGCCTAGCTGAGTCACCGACCCGCCGATGGGAGCAGCCTGAAAACTTCACACGGTCTGCTAGTGCACGGCTAGCCCGTCAAGCCCCTGACGATGAGGAGAGTGACGAAGTGACCACATACATGGGGGGTGAGGAGTCTATGAAGCGCCTTCTTGAATGGAAACAACGAATGTTGGCTTCACCTTTGACGCGCAAGCCTTCGGGGTCCTCAGGACGTGGGTCAGCGCAAAATGAGCTGTCCAAATACTACAAACAACAGGTCTTGCGAGAGTTAGAACGACAGGAGGCGCGAAGCAGAGAAGAGTTGGGGAGAAGACGCCTCAAACCCGACACCGTCCGCTATCGCAGCCGGAGCACTGACGGCCGCCGCTCAGCCACCTCTTCTTCCAACCGCTACAACAGTTATTCTTCCGATGATGAAGGTGAGTTATTATTTTAAAGCTGGCTTGAACGTTACAGAATTTTCCGTTTAATGAACCCCAAACAGGGATGGGTATGAAATGAATTACAGAATACCTCTAAAATGTCATGGTATGGTCTCACCCACATGATCTTCCAATATTGTGAAAATTTTCCCAGTTATTATTTTTATTATGAATTTTACAGGTTGATTCAAAATCCCCCATGTGCATCCTATATGCTAGCTCTCTACTTAACGTTTTTTTCCCCCAGCATCATTGAGTATTTTTTACCATTTACCCTTTACCTTTTACATGTAATTCATTACGCCCATCCCTCATCCCTGCTCCCTAGATAGTTTGATTTTCTTTGGAAATGTCGTAGATCAGCGACCTGATAGGTTGCGCCTGCATGCTTTTTTACCTATTAATATGGGAAGGCTAAATTTTAAGTTAGTGGTATTAAATATGAAAGTCTTCAACTATAGTACAATAATGTCAACTCTTGAACAAGAGTACAAGTATTACCACTTCTGATTTATTATCTTTCTTGCATTTCGGGTGTTTTGGGATTATTTGCTTACGGCATTTATTGTTTTATTCATTGAGATGAATTGCTTTCTTCTTCCTCTTCCTCTTGACTATCTCCCTGGGTTCTACTTGATTGCTTCATTCAAGCGTAGTAGTTTTATGAATGCTTCAAGAAGGTATAGGAAGTTTAGGTTGATTAGGTAGCCAGTTCCAAGTAGTCGGCTCCTCTTTTTATGACATTTCCTGACTCAGAGAGAATAGATACCTCCGATGTCTGAAAGGATATTTGTCTGTCTTTTGTCTTGAACTTCCTTCGTGACTGGGCACTTGGAGCTCATAATAATGGTTATCTGCTCTGCTGGCGAGAAATTCGGCTGCATGCGGTCTTCACTGCGTCACTTTCAGTTGCTACTTCATTGCTTTCTACATTACAAACTAACTTGATAATGCTGGTTCAAGGGTTTATCTAATAAAATGATGCATGGGAGCTTGGGACCTGATCGGACAATGTTCTCGTCTAATTTGGGATTTCTCTTGGTTCAGAAAAAGAGGAACAAAGCCGGGAAAGAAACCGGCGCTCATCTCAAAGCGGAAAAATCCGAAGATCGAGTGAAGAATCGAAAATTCGCCGAGATATAAAGGGAGCGTTGTCACCCGATTATGAAAACTTGGCTCCCACTGAGCGATCTGGGCGAGCGTCTGCTCCGCCTGTTAAAACTTATAAACGAACCTCCAAGGATGATCTTCCAGACCGATTAAAAACCACTTTCCAGGAACCACCACCGAATATCGAAACAGCGAAAAATGTTCAGCCAGTAATGATGTATCCCTTGTTATCAGGTCATGCAAATGAAGAAAACTTGAAACAGGTGTGGAATGAAAAACTAGACGAGTCTAAACTTATCAAAGAATTCTCGTATCAGTATATAAACGAAAAAATTCCCGTGGAGAAGAAAGGGCAAAATTGGTGCTTGCTAGAGTCACCTCCTGAAAATATTGTTAAGAGCAGAATAAAACAGCTGGGATTGAAGGTAAAGGACGAAGAAAACAAGGAAATGACAATGAAAGAGCCATTAAAAATGTCGTCTCCTTCTTATCTCCTGAATGAAGCATTCGTGTCGCATCTAAAAACACCTGACTCAGCTGACGAGCTACAGGACAGAAGAAACAATAAAAATTTGAAAACGTTTGCTTTGGGTACCTTGAAACCCGAGGATTCTGAAGTGAAAGAAATTCAGGACAAAAATCCAAAGTCAGTGCGAGATCTCCTTGCCGACTTTGAGAGGAAGTCACAGATGGCTCAGGAGCGACTGGAGCATGAGAAAAGTTCAGAGGATGCGGCGAGCAAGCGTTGCGTGTTCAGTGACACGGAGACCTTACTTTATGACACTTCCAGTGATACGGATGACCGCAAACCGGCTCCAGACCCGGCCATACTGACCACACTGCGGAGACCCGACTGCCAGCCCGAGGAGTCTGCCGACCAAACCGAGGAAGAAGGTGATGAAGAAGTGGCGGAAGCGTTGGGTCGCCGTGATCGCTTCTTCAGCTCCTGCCGTGAAATGGGTCGCAAACAAGAACAATCGTCCAGGATAAAGAAACTTCCAAAGCCCTTGGATGAAAGAAGGTTAAGCGTCACTGACTCCATGGTCGTAAATGACGACTCCGAGTCTGTCTGTAGTACTCCAACAATTGATATGATCAAGGACAATCTGGAAAAAACGCTGCCGAAGGAAAACGTGAAATCCACTGAACGAGAAGTTCCAGAAGGTCACTACATGCCCATGTCACCGTCACGTCGGGTGTCAGCACCACCTTCTGACATGTCTAGAAGCAACTCGTCGCTCCATTCTATACTTTATGGAGTTGAAATTGAGGAAACGTACGTCGAGATGGCAGAACATGGGCCCAATGATTCCTTTTTGGCTAAGAATCGACCATCATTCCAAAATTTTAACATTGGTGACTTCCCTGAACAAACTGTTGAGTCTCACTATGATTTCTTATATAGAAGTAACTCAGAAAGAGAGCCAGATTACATGGAAGTGAACAATTTAATTACAGCGCTGAAGGGGGATAACACGGAGAAGGATAAGGAACAAGTCCCTCCGACGCCACCCCGCTCTGCTCTTCCTGATATCCTCAACTCATCCACAGCGCAACCAACAAAATCAGATAGCTCTGATGCTGATGACGAGTCCTCAAAAGATTTAGATTCACTTGATACACCCCGCCATCCTCGGTTCAGCCTATCTGACACATTCCGCCCTGCCTCCTACTACCTAGGTAATATCATGGGAGCTGTGGTAGAAAGGACTGCCAGCGAAAATCATGACTCCTCCGACAGCGACTTGGTGTCGCCGCCACCAATCCCAACGTCACCACCTCCTCTGGAAGACCTGGATACTTCATTAGAGACCGAACACTCTCTGGATATGAACTCACAGCCTAATACTTTGCGCAAGTTGAAGATTTCCGATCATGACCTTAGTAAAAGACTGTGGAGTAAACCAAGGACACTGGACTCGAAAAGGTTGCCAGTGACTGAAAATATGATTGAGAGCCTTGATGAAGATGACAGCAAAACGAGCCTACCATTAGATTCTGCTGGTAATCGAAGTGGAGTCGTTATCGATGACGAAAGCTGTGAAATTAATTTAGATGTGTATTTACAAGATTTACAGCTTGGAGTAAACCCCCAAACGTACTCGAAAGACTTCCGAAGCTACGAAATGCAGCGAAACTTGACAGAAAACATAAGTAAGAGTGTCGTTTCAGATAAAAGTTTGATGAAATTAAGATACCCTGAAGATGAAGTGAAACAACCAGTAGTTAGTGAGGAGGCCGAATACGAAAATTTGCACGCAATGTTTCCACCTCCTCCCCCTGAACTCTATGAATCCAGCGATCAGTCTGATAGAGAGAATGGATTTTCAATGTATCGCAATGTCTTAGATGTGCCACCTCCTGCCAATTATTGCGATAATAATGATTCTGAACTTCCCGCCCCGCCGAAGGTTCGTTTTGATCCGGACACACTTCTTCAGAAAGATTTGGACACTCAGGCACCGTACTACTACTCAGACATTATCAAAAATGACTCAGCAGGTCCGTCTTGCCTTCCGAGTGCGAGACCAAGATACCAGCCTCTAAACAATCAACGCGAGGACCTACAAGAGGCACAGCAAGGGCAGAAGAGAAATGATATTGGCCGAAAAGTAAATCCAATTAATCAGTTGGTTTGTGCAGAAGTGGAGGAAATTAGTGATGTTCAAAAAATTACTGCCGAGCTGCGGACAACGTCAGTTGATTTTATGGGTGACGCTGATAAAACTGGATCCGTGGACGTAAGAAATATCTATGAGTCAGATACTCTTCAAAGACGAAAAGCCGTCCAACCTGTCGGGATGCTGCGAGTTCGAACCCCTGATCTACAGCATCCTCAAGGTATTGTCCGGAACCTTTACCCTCACGGTCTACGAAATAAATCAGAAGAAGCTGGAACCGCTCAGATTGTTTTCCAGCCGAGTGGTGACGCTCGAATAAGCCGTTCTGTGGAAGGGCTGCTGGAGGAAGCTGTTGAAAGACCATGCAGGGATGCTCCTTGTGGAGCTGATGAGCTTTGGGACGAAGACACTCTTTGGAGGGAAAGTCTTCGTCGTGTTAGCCGTTCTTTGGACAATTTGGATGAGAGTCATGGAGAAACAGCAGTGAGGGAAAGAGTTGCCTCAGGTCGAAGAAGTGTGACCCTCTTCCCTTCGACTCCTCAAGCACCAAGTGGGCGGAGGAGCGTGGATACATGTACTGTTAGGCCGAAACTTTCACGAGAAGTGACATACGTCAATGACGGGGCTCGTAGGGCCTTGGTAACTGAATACGAGCACGACTATCGGGAAGGGAGACGATTACCGATGAGACCAGAAGAACGCAACGTTCGCGAGTTACCTGACTCAGGGCTACAGGACTGTGACGACGGTGTCCACTATGAACGTCTCAAGAGAGACTCGGAAAGTTTAGAGCGACGTCGACGCTGTGAAGTGTACCTGGACAGATACGATTGGGACGCTGATCGCGAGGTGTTCCGCCCGGAGCCAAAAAATCAGGCTTCTTTTTTAGAAGAGGTTTCCCACCCGCTAATAGAACCCATCGACAGGGAACGTCTGCGGCAGTGGGATCTCATGTCTTCGGGAACTGGGGGGGATGGCAAGGTGGAGGTTCGAGCCAAAGACGAGGTCAAGGATGCAGGGTTGCAGGCAGCTGCAGCTCATGCCCCGTCCCAGTTGAACACCCCAGAAGGTAAGCCAGTGAATGATGTTAAAATTTGTACAAATCACGCACTAAAAGACGGGAATTTCCTGAATAAAATATAAATTGGCGCAGCTTCCAAACGATGAAGTTAAGAATTAACTTTCGAGTTTATGGGTGAGTGCTTTTTAATAAACCGAAGTCGAGTATAGTCACTCCAGCCTATCCCATATCATTGAGACTACGTTCGCCCACAAATTTGCCGTGTAATGAATATGACTCCCTTATTCAAAAAGGGTTCAACTTCTTGACATGTGAGTGATAGGAAACCTATTATTTTGTCATTCTAACGTGTCAAATGGGTTCCTAATAATTTCGATACCCCTTATGGAATATTTTGTGATGTTATAGCAAAACACCAGGGCGAATTGTTAATTCTCAGGGAAATACTTTCATGTGAATGAGGAAGCGCTGCGGAGAGTTATCTTATCCCATATCATGGTATATTTTGCGAGAGTACAAAAGCTCAATCCGACCGGGGGGGGATTAGCGGGATTCGGAGAAGTCTGCTTAATTCGAAGTGAGTGCAAACGTCAACAGTCATTTACAGTCAACCCCTTAGGGTCAACTTATACAAGTTACTTATTTAATTATAGGCTCACTTGGTACCTGGGACCCGTGGTAACACTTAGGTCTGTAAGTTATATTTTGATTTGGGCCTTAAGGAGACTTACTGTGAAGGAGTGAGGACTAAGTAAGTAAGCAGGAGCCCTGTCACGGGTCACAGACAGCAGGTCAGGTCGTTTGGCAGCCGATGACATTCCCGGCCCTCAGCCCACGACGCCGCGCTCCAATCTCAAACGCCATTACGGTTGCCCCATTTTTTACCCGCATGATATACAATAGTAATACCGGCAATGATGACAGCACACTTTCCTCCCCCAAATCACAACGGTCATATATCGGTTAAATTCCAGATGCTGACATATTTGTTTTCAGATCAAAGTAAGCACTTTCTTGGATTTGGCAGTCTCCTGCTCTAGTCAATAAGGCGGAGGCCTAAACAAATTAGTTCAAAGCCCCTGTTAAGAATGTCACACTTTTGGGCTTGAAGGTGATCGTTTTTAATAAGAAGTAAATCATCACAAAAGTTTGATTGATTGGAATCACATGATAGTTGAAGGCGCACTCAAATCCCACGGTAATGAAGGGTTGAATGACTTGAATGCCTGTGCTACTGAATACAGCCCACCTCACTCTAGGGTTGGAAATTCTGAAGGTTGTCTCTTTGGAAGGGAAGAAGGCACTCTCTTGACGTCAGGTCGCCCTGACCAGTGGGTGCACTTGGCCGTCAATACCTGCAGCTGTTTGAATGGCCATCTTCATTTGTTGTCATCAGGAGACCCTATTGTATTTTCAATTTAGAAAACCTCTAGAACTTACAGATCTTGCTACTCACCCCTTTGAGCTTGCGCCCTCCTCTGTCGTATTCTCCATTTGATGAGCTTACGACGCAATCCACCGTAAGGGAAACTGGTTTCTGCTTCCTTTTCATTGCGGCAACGTACCTATAAAGTAGAACCCACACTCTTTTGGGTTTATATGAAGTATTGACTTTTTGGGACAAATTCGAAGAAAACAGTGCAATGTTACAATTATCGGGGGGGGGGGGGGGGGGGGGGGATGAAAATTTTTCAAAAAAAATAAAAATTCTACCTAAATACCATACACACTGAGTTTCAGCGAAACCAGTTTGACGGTGTAACGACCAGCTTACCTACTTTGTGAACTATGCTTTTGAATAATGATTTGAATAACCACTTATACCGTGACTGATGATATGATGATCATGGTGGGCCTTCGGGATTGTGAAAAATCCGAAATCTCAATACTGCAATTCTGTACGGTGAAGTTAGAAAGATCTCAACTCGGATCTCAACAAAACGTAAAAGGAGAAAGAGCTGCTGGTTGGTTTGTATTTGCCTAGTTTTCTTGGTTCTGTCTGTTCCTTAAAAAAATGCAAGAAATGCTGAAGAAACTAGTACATACCTACCTATGTAGGTATATGCACATGTAATAATTAGAGGCTCGTGTTGGGATTAACGGTATGTTGGGATTCATCTTTATAAAGGTCATCGTCACGGAGTCGATAGAACGGCCGTTTGCCATCCAGTCAGTTGGCCGGCTGTTCAGTCGTTGGGCGAGTCGCAGTTGAGTTGTCGCAGGCGGTGCGTCGGGGCCCCGCACGTACGTTTCAAAAAGTTTTTCTCCTCGAATTGTGCTCGCTTTGGTCCAGATAACGTGTTAGAGCTTATCCCGCGTGTTCTGTTGGTACCCACTTTACCCAAAATTACTTTACAGTAATTAAGGTAAATAAGGTTCCTATACTCCACGTGGAAGTGAATAATTAGGTTGCTGGAGCTGTGAACTACGAGTTCTCGTGGTACCTGCATTCACTGACCACTGTCAAGAGTCAAAATGGGTGCCAAAGTCGGTTTGATTTGCGCCGGTTGTTGGTCAGGTACGTTATACTGTTTCGACGCTTCATACCTATTATCTCCACTTCCTGTTTATTTTCCTCGCCATGTATACCTATAAGCAGAAAATATTTTTTTTTCGTGTGGTATGGTGGGTAATGTTTGTGAACTATCTACCTACTTGCAGACCTAGGTACTGTAGTTCAAGTTAATGGTCCCCAGAGTCCATACTGCGCCACCTAAGGACCAAGGTCACACACGTTGGCTGGAGAAGATGCGCAACTATAGCTTGGTTTCCCTCCAAATTCCAATCTGTATGGCTGTCATTTCTGGATATTTTCTCAGTTTTGTCGCATCCCCTCCTGTATAGTAACTGATACGGCTGATATTGATTCAGTTTCGGGTTTTGTTGAAAGCTTCAGCGTCAAACTTGGAAGTTGTTCCTACACTTGAGGAGCTTCACCAAATTCGGCAAGTCATTTCCACAAGGCCCCCAGGAGCGAAGCGAATCCTTGCTCGACATTTCCTAATTCTTGACGCCTCCGCACCATGGGGAATCCTTGCTTTAATTTCGTTATAAGGCACACGGGAGAACAGCACTCTTGTCTTACTGATCTAGACGGAAGCGCATCATTTCGTACGGATCTAGAGTACTTTATTGTACTTGTAGCCATTTTCCTTTCGCGCTAAGAGGGAGGTTTAACACCCTTGTTAAAAGAGGGATAGTAATAATGGACGATGGGCTGCTTTGTTCTTGCGGATCCTATGAATAGGGGGGGGGGGGGTCGTTTTCAGTCCGTTGATGAGACTAATAGGGGGGGGGGGGAGTCTTGTGTTTCTTGACTGAATCACATAACGGTGCTTCGTTTTTGGGGAAAAATGGGGAAATGGTTTCCCTAACATATTGCGAATGGGATTAGGATGTACTGAAGCTCTATTACGGAACTTTTTGTGATAAACATTTGCAATGCTATTTTCCCTATGTTTTCGTGATAACTGCGTGATCACACGTGATAAAAAGATCCATAATAGGGCTCCAGGTTTGTATAAAGGACTGGTGATGTGATCGAAATTTTTTTTGATGGGCCGCAGCTTAGCTGTTGCCTCCAATTTGATGGGTCACTCATGACATCATTTCTACAAACTTAAATCCGTCGAATCCGACCCTGGTCAAGAGGTTAGTACCAGGCGCCCAGCGACATTGGGGGCTACACTGACAATGAGCGGGAGACAGGCGTCTGACTGCCTGCTGGGTTGCTAGGGCGCTGGCTAGGAGCGCTTTTGTATCATCCCGCCATCAGCAGTGTTATTGGATTCCGCACTCCCCAACCCCCATCTCAAGTGCTGCTGGAGGGGATGTTATCCTACTATTGACACTCCTTTGGTGGAAACATGAGTTTGCAGGCTTGGCTGCTATTCGAGGATTTCATTAAAATATATGACTCAGTATGTGAATGCAGAGTTTTATTTTGGCTGCTGGTGGCACACTCAGCTAACATCATTTGGATAACAGGTTAAAATTAGTTTCAAAAGCACTTCAAGTAGAACCAGTTCTGTATTTACAGTTGGCGAAAGGAATAAGACAGAGTTTTCAACTGTCTCGTTTCAGGCACTAAATAAGCATAAAAACTAAAGCTCCCTTTCTCCCTTAGGTCATTCCAAACTTCTGGAAAACCCTGAAATCTCTCCAAAAGAAAACTTCTTTAAAGAGACTCACAAAAACAAAGCAGTAGGAAGAGAAATATAGCTAGAAGTAGGGTAACGTCGTTAGCAGCCTGGGGTAATCTACAACGATACAAAAAGGAAATTGGCCGGGCTCCAATTAGTCAGTCCGTGAGCTGAGGGTTGAAATGAAGAATGTTTTCTTTTTTTGGACTCCGCCAGGAAGTTTTCGGTGTTTTGGTTCTGAGCCGAGTCATTTATTATGCACATGTATTGACGGACTGGAGCAATTTTCCACGATGTTTGTTTTGTTTATATACGAATATGGATTAGTCGCTCAAAGGTCAACGACAGAATTCTGATTTTATGGCTACAATGCTACAAAGCATGGTCATGTGAGGCTGCCTGGCTGCTCCGTATGGGAAAGTGAGAATATCCATGCATTTAGAGTGGAGATAGGTTTAAAACCCCAATGTGGATGTACGTGTATACTGCTTCGAAGGTTTCTCCATGCTGAGCATCGACTACTCGTATACCTACCGGCAGCTCATAATCATATAATAATAGCTGAGGGTTGGGGGGACAAGCCCAGCAACTAGACCGTTTTCAAGAACTATTCATTGTGCTCAGCTGGCAGCACTACCAAATACCAGCTCCCCAGCCATCGAGTAAACGATGGGGACCTACCGTTTTAGGTGGGTTCCGAACCACCACAGCCTCGATATACATTTCACTTGACATGCTGAACATATCAGAGGTGAATGCCGTGCAGAAAAACTTTTTGGTAGGATCGGGATCGAACCAGTGTGACCCGGCTCTCACTGCTCCTCAAAAGTCGACCATTTAGTCCACTCGCCTATCGAGGCCTACCGGCAGCTCAACCCATCCCGCTATTTTACCATGTGTCAATGGTTGTTCGAGCCTGGGACCGATAGCTGCGGTGAGAACCCGATTCCAGTGCCTTGCGGTCAGGGCCCATCTCTAGGCCCACTGGCTCCACTAGCTGCCAACATGGCAAAGGCGCTCGCATAATCTGTCACCGCACGATCTCATGGGGTCCCGCTACCCTGTCATGTTCATGTTTGCTTTGGACAGTTAACTATTCTCTGCGATAGCTAACTTTACACTGGGAACATCTTGTTTACTGACGGTACTAATGTTAAGCATTTCAGTGGTCCTTTACACATGGTGCTGATCGCTGACCGTGGGAGCTAAATAAGTTACACGCCTTGGAATATTTTCACAGCAAGATGTTTTAGGTAGATTTCGAAGAAAAATCTACCTATTGTAGTCGTACCAGTAGTCTCACTTTTGAAAAATTTCTTCACAGTTCTTCTTTTTATGACCCCTGGATCTCCTTAGAGGATGGAAGTAATCTTCGAAATCTACCTACGCCTTTCGGGGCTGCCGAAAGGGATTTTTTTTTTTCTATATGGTTCTCAATAGCGAATGATACTGAAATTTGTAGGGTGGTGTCTTTGTCTCTTCGACATTTTAAAAATAAAGAGTCCGACAGTTGGCGCGATTGACTTTATCATTCTGTTCAGGTCATTAGTGCCTATTTACATTCTCCTCTACTCTAGACAATGGCGAGACTATCATGGCCCAGTTCAGCCTGCCGCAACCACTAAATAAACAAACAATTTTCGTTATTTATCTCTATTATATTTTTGTCGTAATTTCCAAGACGCCAGGTTTGAAGCGAATCAGTTGAATTATATTATAAAAATAAAATTCACGGTTAGGTAGGATAGGAGGAGGTTGAGACGTTATACATACCTGTGGATACATAGGACGTGTATCTGTAAGAAAGGAATTCATCCCCTTCCGCCCATTGGGGCCTGAGGAAATGTGACGTCGTTCTTCATTGTGAATAGATCCCTTCTAATTCGGGACATGTAGACTTGCACTTGCAGCTAGCTATCTTAGGTGAATGGAACTGTATATAGGATTTTTAATCATGCTCTATCACTGTTCATGCCAGGTATTGAGTCATAGCTGGTATAACCTCCTTTCGCTCCTTTCGTCTGTTGCGGTCCGTCCACTCCTTATCCTCTGGAAATAGCAAAAGTATGACGTCTACGGTATACCTTCTACCTGAAAATAATTACTGGCTCATACACCTGTTTCTATTTTTTTGTGAGAGTTGTTTATAAGCGTCCACTCTTTCCCAGAAATTTACATTAGATTTTTTTTTTTTTTTTTTTTTTTAATAAAGGCAGTGTATAAATGGGCTTTTCCATGCTGGCCAGCTGAGTATAGCGAGAATGGTCGAACAATGATCCTTAAGGCTTTCGGATTACTTAACTGTACAACTTCGAAAAATTTTACAGCTTCGGCGTCCGGGTCAGTAATGCGGGAGAACCACATGCCTCCACCGCCGCCGCCACCGCCCGAAGAGACCTCAATGCCGCCTTCCCGATCCGTGCCCGCCATCATGCTCACAGAGGACAGCCCTCAGGACATGGATCCCCGCCTAGACCACAGGCTAGACCCTCGAATGGACCCTAGGATGAACTCCAACATGGACCCGAGGCTAGACCCTCGGGTGGACCCCAACGTGAACCCGAGGCTTGATCCTCGAATGGACCCCAACTTGGACCCGAGGCTTGATCCTCGAATGGGCCCCAACATGGACCCGAGGCTTGATCCTCGAATGGACCCCAATATGGATCCGAGGCAGGACTATTACAGTAGAGGGAAAGGTCCGTACAGAATGCCTGCCAGCCCCTCCAACGGCTTCTTACAGTGGGAAGCGTCTTACACTCCCTACGATGGTGAGTATTTTCTTTCATAGTCTTTTAACACTTTCCTAAAGTGTCTCTAGTGTGACTGACAGTGCCTGTAGATGGCTGCTTTTAGTGGCATTTGTTTGTATTTTATTACCGTGGCGATAACTAGGTAGGTATAACCATAGTAGTGTAGTGAAACTTAAGAAGCAAGGACTAGGCATGAATTAAGAAATTTTGCTAGACTGAAAAATATTTAGTTTCGGTGACTAGGCTCAAAAAGTACAATAGGCATGTTGAACAACATTGCCGGCCTCGCTGGACGATTCATCAGGGTATTACCGCCGGAAATCGAAAGGCATTAAGGCATGACCAGTTATTATTGTGTGCTGCAACCTGTATGTGGTCTTTTACAATCAGAATTTCAAAACGAGTGTTGAGTTCGTTTTCTACTTTTTAAACGCAAAACGTCTGATTTTTTAAGTGAGAATTCTGAAGCGACTGTCTGAGTATGTACGCCTCGACGCTCTGCAATTAAAAATTAAATAAAGCAATTGTTTTATCTCTTATATGGAATAATCTTTGACTTGGGCTCTTGGGCAATATAATTATTTATTTGTGATTAAAATTCAGCATGCCTTTTTGGTTTCTAAGAAAACTCAGTTTCAGACTTTCAGGGCTTGCGTTCATGATTTAGAACCCAACACTATTGTACATTGTTCTAGGGCGTGAAGCTACCGCCTACCATGATCATCGCCGACCGCTTTCAGATTACAACTTGGACCACCGGATAGCGCACCAAAGAGTGCCCGATGGCGCTCGGATAGGGCACCACAACAAGCAGCCTATGCCAGTGGGTGGAACTCTACCCCACACCAAATCTTCCCCTGCAGATTCTGCGAATATGGTGGGTGGAAGGAGCGTGGGAACCTTACCCCTGGCTAAGGCAACCTCTGGAGCTGCTAGGGGGCCCTGCAGACTCCAGGATTCCCGCCAGTCTCGTGATTACCACCAGCCCGGCAAAAGGGTATTTCTTTTATTATTTTAATACCTTATTACTAAGCTGTAATTAATCCAGCACTCTCGTTTTTTTAGAACATGTGCCTTGTCTTTTCCGAAACTCTGTAGGTATCTTTTCATCCCTGTCTTAACCAATTTGAAAATTAAACACAGGACGAGCAATCAGGTGGCGCAGGAGGTGGAGGAGGGACCACTCCATGGGACCTGGATGTTTCCGCTGGAGAGCTGCTTGGTCGAACGCACGAAGAACTTGTACTGCTGTTAATACAGCTACGTAGACAGTCTGCGGGCGTTTGCAAAGCCATGGAAGCGTGCCATATTGAAATTGAGGCTCAGGTCTGTTTTAACACTTTTACAGGTGGCGTGGGTGCTTTACTAACCTGGAGCAGGCTTCTTGGTTTCATCGGTTGTTTTTATTAGAGTTTTCCAGGAGTTGATTCTGCTTCATCCAAAAGTAGTCTATTATGAACCTCCCTGATAAGTGATAAGTTAAAGACAAAAAATTGTTTGTTCATAATAAAGTAAGGAATTTTAGGTCTTAAAGGATATATGAATGTGTGAATACAATAAAAAATGTCAGTTCAGAATCCTTAGGCGAATTAATCAGCTGAATCAACTCCTGTGGTGCTATGTGGTGATAAATTGGCCTAACGCCTGGTGCTGGCTAACGCTTTGATAGTTCTGCAGGATCGTTAACATTCCCACACAAAGGTAGCAGTTGCCAACAGGGACGGCGCCCTTGTTAATCGTATTATGTTGGTATTCCGTCTGTTCACCAGCCTGCGTACCTACTTCTGGCTTGGCGTCCTTCGATTTCAATTGTGGAATGAGTTATCATTACTTATTTTACCGATAATTTATTTTCATTCTTGGTATTCAAATTTCAGTGTAAAAGATGGACTGATTCGATGGCTCTGTCCTTATTTTGGAAAAATCACTTTCGTCTTGTTAGAATTGTTAGAAATTGTATCTACTTTCTGCGTTATTACCCGTTCCACTTTTCTAAGTACATATTGCTAGTTAGTAAAATTGTAAAGAGGTAATTTATTTATAGAAAGAGGCACGAGGCCAAGGCACAATGTGTTGGAAGTTATGAAGGGGTCGGTATTGGAATCTGGATGTCTGGTGCTGGAACTGACGTCACGGACACTGCTACACAGCCACCTTGCAGTCAAAAATAATGATTAATTTTGTAGTTCGTTCTTCCAGGCGAGACTTGCTGAACTAGAGACCCCAAAAAGGATGGAACATTTACAAAAACTCGAGGAGTTGAAGAGGCATTTGCTGGAACTGGAGAAGCAGTATGAAAAGGGAAAACCTCTCGTCAACTTGGTGGACAATATGGTCAAGTTGGGCTCTCTTTATCGCAGCAATGACAGCCCTTCCAACAACTCTTTAACGGTAAACTTTTAATATGAGCAGCTCGACTGAGCTTTCTCTTTTTGTTAATAGGTGCTTGCACAGTTTCTAGCCCTTAACGGCCAACTTTTAATATGAACGGTGAGGCTGCTCTTTCTCTTGTGGTTAAGAGATGTTTGAAAAGTTTAGAGTCCTTTTCTGCTTTGTAAACTTTTAGTATTGCAGGTTCCCAAAGTCGGAAAAAATGTCCTTATGCTACATCGCTCGACCTTTTTCCGTTAAACATGTCTACATTTATTGACAAAAAGGAGACGAAAAAATTCCTGTCGCATTTGGGTTTGAACTTTTTTAAGAAGAGTCTACTGTTCAGTGATAGGTCGCTCGTTTATTTGCGAAATGGCTATACACATTGTTTCATAGGATAGAGATTTAGAATTGTCAATAAAAGTTAAGAAATGCGTCGGAAACTACCTTCGAAGAAAAATGAACCTTTTTATTAGTGAATATAGGGGTACCCGATGAGGCGTGATGTTCTCCACTCATTGTAGTGTATTGATTTCCAGTCTGGTGTTCACGTGAGGGAAAAGCTGGAATTCAATCAGAAAGTCCAAGAGCAACGAATGCTCGCGGAGGAGCGACGGGAATGGGACCGGCTTAGTCCTGATCAAAACCAGCTCCAGGTACCGCAAACTTTTAATTGAAATAAGTCCAGAATGTAATCCGATTGAGCTGTTCGGTAGTTTGATCTCTCCGCTCTCTCCTGACTTCGGTATCTACTCATTTATTCTTCTTTCCTCTTGGGAATGTATTACTTAGGTGTATTGTCCTCTACTGTCCTACTTCCCCCGACATTTTTTAAAATTATTACAGTAGAGCATCTGTTTTTCCCAGGTTTAGGGCTTAACCCGCCCCCCCGGCTGGTATTGCTTCTTATGCTATAAAATCTCACTACCTTTCTTTCAGGCTAAGGTGCAGCAGCTATATAAACTGGACCGACTTTTGCAAGAGGAGTCTGGAACATTGCAGAGCCTCCAGCAAGATAAAGAACTGCTGGAGAAAGCTCTGGGAGGTCTGCGTCACAAGCTGCAGGAGTCAAAAGGGAACCCATTGGAGGCTGACCGCTGGAGGCAGCAGCAGAAACTTCTCCAGAAAGAACTAAGCAGAGTTAGGCTATTGTTGGCGCACAATTCCAAGGTGAGCGAAGAGGCTAGTTACCTCATCTGGCACTATCACCAGCTATAACTCAGTGGCACTTTTACTAGCGCATAGGTTAACGGTTAACTAATACATTTCCCATTTCTGTAATAATTATGGGATTACTTCTGAGTATGAGGTAGGAAGAAATTACCTGACAAAATTACTCATGAAATTGAATGTTTAAAATTAGAAACTGGAGGAGACAGTGACTGAGAACGCGCGGCTGGAACAGGAGCTAGTGATCCTGCGGCAGAAACTGCAGGCCAACAGACTGGAACTCTCCAGCCGACCAAACAGCTCTTTACTGGAGACGTCGACCTCGTCTACTACCAGCACCACGCAGGCCCTGGAGGCGGAGCTCCGTCGTGTTCAAACTCTAGTTGGTGATCTGCAACGACAACGGCAAGAGCTGAGCGTCCAGGTTAGATTCAGAAAGATACATTCTCATGGGTAAAAATAAAAGTGGTATCTAATAAAATAATCTGTTCGATATTTTTTAGTTCTGAAAAATAACGTAATCATTTTAACAATCTTTAATCTAAGTGGAATCGAGCTGTTGATCCCAGATCTGAATTAACTAACAATTATTTATTGTCAAAGATGTGAATACTTTCTCCATTGTGCGAAGAGAGTTATAGATAATCGTAATTATTGTTTCGTTATAGGTGCGACAGCTAACAGAAAAGAGTGATACCTTAGTCCAGCAAATTCGGCCAGGACCGACCGGGGTGGCAGGAGCTGGAGCCATCCCTGGGAAGAAGCGAACCAATGGCACGTGGCTGGAGACTGACCTGGATCTGCAAGACACGCGTGACGTGGCAGTAGACTCGCCCACAGATAGCCCGCAACACGCACACCACCCGCCACAGCTCTTGTCCTCTCCTCCCAAAACATTGGATACCTCCCGAAGTACCACCCCAATATACATCAATACTGATCTCACTAGAAAAGGTTCGTGTTTCCTTTTGAGAACTGCTGAGGGTCGCTGATCGTAAGGCTCCCTGTGTCCGGACCATTGCGAGTTATCTATTACCTTATCTGTCATTTTTACCCAGTGACTTCGAATATTTCATCCGAAGCCTCATTTAATTCTCATTCGAAGGGACTGCCTTTATGAAGAAGTCGTTGAATAAAATTGTATTTCTAGGCATGGATCGTTTCTTATCTGGGGCTAATTTTTGTTGTAGATGTCACTTCACCCTCACATTCCGTGACAGAATCTCCGTCAGAAGGAATGGCAATGACGCCTGTTGAACTGAGCGAAGCAGATGAACGGATGAAACGATATTACGGTAACATGTTTATCAGTGCAGCAGATAGGATAATTTAGTTCCGCGAAAGCAGATAGCTGGGAGTTTGGTCACCCCTGTTGGCCAGCTTGGGTTCATTCCAAGAAACGTTTAGCACCTGGGTTCAATTAACACAATTGCTATCATATGTGTTCGAGATTGAATAAAGCAGGCTAGTATATCATCCCGTGCTGAATGTGTTAGTGTTGAATCGTTTTCGCTCAAGGTGAGTTCTCTTGGGTAGAGGGGAATTATTTTACAGTAACTTAAACTATGTACCTATCATTTTAAGGGATTACAAATTGTGCTGTTCATAGTATAGTGAGTTTTTTCTAACCTTAAACAGCAAATAACAGGCAAGTCATCAATCAGAAAGCTTCCATGGAGTTAAAGGCAATCAGTTTCATTTTTCATAGAGATTATCGTCCTTTTCTGGTTTGGTTTAAAGCAGAGATTTGAGCACTCTACCGCTGGTTCTGCAAACCATTCAGCAAAAGCACTGATCTGATTTCAGGGATCATCCCTCGCGAGAAACAAGAAATCAAGACTGTACGTATTGTGAAGAGAGAGTCGGAGCGGCGGCAGCGAGACCGTGACCGTAGTGGAAACATTGGCCTGCCGCTCACTAACAACGCTCTCGCGAAGCGAGTGGCTGTTGTGGACGAGGTCGACGAAGAAGAGTCATTAGACAGCCCTGATACCCTGGTAAGTCATGAGTTGTCACTCACTTTCAAACTTCGGGAGATCTGTACGTGCAGGAAAAATATTTGGCAAACATACCTGTTCCTTACTTAAGTGATGGTGGAATTTAACAATGGCGTTGGTACGGTGGCATTGTTGATGATAATGTAATTTGACCATCTTCCATTTGCTTGAAGGCTCAAGACCCTTACGCACACTTCCACCCTACAAACCCATTCCTTCCCAATAACTTGGGGGATCCTCAGAGGAGCATGTCTCTTCCACGTGGCTTCGGGGGCAAAGCTCCACCTCCGCCTGTCCGCCAGGATCATACCCTCAGCCTCCGAAGCGCACTTGTCAAACGAAATCGAGTCCGCGTGAGTACAGAAATTGACAAAACTGATGTTCGTCAAGTTGACTAGTTTGCATGTTTGCTTGATCAGTGTATCTACAAACCATTTATGCGATTCCCTGTGGTTCAGTAAAGACCTTATAACAAGACACACAAATCCTAGGTGGGCTGAACAATACGATAACAATGATCAATACCAGGAAATTTACCTTCTCAAAAGAGGAACGTGGTCAGTTAACACTTACCACATTTTCACTAACCTGCTCGAAATTGATTCATCTCTAAAGAGTCCAACTTACCCGGGTCTTGTACACATCTTGTAAGGTTTTAATGGTTCTCAGTGATTCTCACCTACCTCTCGGTGTTATGCTGAGTTATCGCAACCTTCTATTGATTTGGTGTTACCGCTAGCGATAAAACCGGGTGGTAGCTATTAAATTAAGAATCATGTTGGAGCCACTGGTTTTGTAAAGCAGGAGCCTGTAGTTCCTTCCAGCTTGTATAAATTTCTTAGTTGTTCACTGCCACTTGTGCTTGAAACCTTTGCTTTTATTATTTTCTACCCTGACCCGTAGTTTGAATCGCAATCGCAACCGCAAGACTGGTCGGGAAGCGACTCGGGTGCCAACAGCCCGCGTACCGACAGCCCCAGTCGACAAGGCGTGTTGTCACCCCCCATGTCCAGAGGCGACCGACCAATGACCGCGAGGGAACAGTTATTCGGTCCACCAGCTGTACCGTCCGGAGGAAGTCCCCAGCTATCTCCAGTCTATCAGAGTGAAGCAGCCCGCGAAATTGTGGAAGAAATGGCTCGCAGTTCGGCCACAAATCGGCGCCCTGTTCCCAAAGAAAAGCGGCGTCATCATACTGTATCCAATATTCGTTTTGACGCAGCTGAACGTGTGGTATGTCTTCCTGCTATTTTTTTGTTGCCATTTATTGTAGTTACGGTGTCGTATGATTTTTTTCTGCATTGTCTGTATTGCAACTGAACTTGAAAACAAGCTTTCTCCTTTCACTTCCAAATTCCACTGCTTGGATAGTTTGTTTCCTACATCGTTTCGCTTTTTAGCGTTCGTTATTTAAGTAATACCCATGCACAGCACTCTTCGGCAATAAATTGGTTTCTGTATGACATCTTCAGTGTAGTGCGTGATAAAAAACACTCTTCACTGTGTCCCTCTTCGACCCTCTCTACCTCAGATACTTATCTGTCTCTTTCATGGTCTTACAGGGGTCTTCCCGGGCTCGTGATGATTTGGACATGGAGCGAGCTCTTCGTCCGCGGATGAACGCTCCGGACGTGGTCAGGTCGACTCTGAGTCAGCGAGATCTTAAATACAACGAGAGCACCATAGATACCATTCTAGGCACCCCTAATAAAATAGTTATCCCGGAGCGGTACATTCCAGAGTCAGAACCCATTCTTACTGCTGAAGAGCAACTACACCGCCTCAGGAAAGCTGACAGTATCCGCAAAATGCTGTCGGAGTCTTCCGCTCTCTCCACGCCTGACCTCAGCTCTGGTGAGTATTTTCACCTCTTGTGTGCCTTGGATTGATTTTGGTAAGTGACACTTCGCAGGCAGTGTGCCTGGAACAGCCCTGTTGTTTGAAAACTTCCAAATAACTGAGCGAATTTTTGAAAAAATGTTTCAAATTGTAAACCCTCACTGGAAGTGCTTACTGAAGGGCGTTCCGTTGCGGGAAAGGAGCTAGCACCCCTTGTTTAATTTCTGTATTAGTGTTTGTAGTGTTACTGAGCGGCATTTGTGAAATTATTTCAGAACCTGCTGAAGAAGAGAAGAAAACTTCAACGCTGCGGAAGAAGGTGGAAGAGGAGAAGAGACAGAGAGAGCATTTGCTACAACTCAATCAGATCCTGGCGCAGCAGGTCATGGAAAAAAGCAAATTAGTGGCAGGTGAGACAGCACAATAGTAGATAGACGAAACTTTGATTGTTCAAATTTAAATAGATCTGGACTGTTTCGCTCATTGAGTGTTTTCGACCAGGGCCCTAGTGAGTTGTTTTCTGTCTGAAATCCCAGTTATTGTCCTACCGCAGTAACGGTCTACTTAGCCTGTTTATTTTTTGATTTTAAGAAAATCCTAATATTGTTTCTTTCTCAAAAAAAGGTATCTCTTCTTAGACGTTAGAGATTTGAAGAAGTGCAATGTTATCGTTGTTGAAGTCTAGTTCACACTGGAAACATGGAAGTAGAAAAAATAAGATAAAAAAGTATCCTGGGTCGAAATATCTTTTGGAGTTGAATAAGTCCATCAATTGGTGTTGAGTTTGGTATAATTTTCGTTGTTATTTCATGCATGCTGTATAAAAAGTTTCATTTTTAATGTTTTATTTGTGTTTTGATCCTTTTAGGTTCCATTTCTTCCCCTACCCCTCGTCAAGAATAGTAATTTGCCTTTTATTCACACTGGAAAATCACAAGGTTTGTTTGTTTTGTTTTTGCTTTTTATGTTACAGTTGTGCCGTGCATGCTTAAGCGGTAACATGTAAAAAGACATGCTTTAGCGTAGTAACCAAGAACCCTGTCCTGTCGGTACATACCTACGTAATGACATGGATGCGGATTGAAATCGTGGCCTTGAACTTGTCTCGTATGAATGAGAAAAAGAGTTACACTGCGACGAGGATCACTCTGACCAATAAGAGCCTTAGCCTTCGTGCTTCTAAAAAACAGGATTGTAAGCGTTATTTTTTATATTCTTGCGAGGCAACTTCTTGAATGTAACTCAGTGTCCCATGTACCTACTGTTTAGCGGTTCGTTTACATTATGGACCGCCCGTACTACCGTTAACAGTTGGGCCGCAGACTAAAAAGTTTGTGACCTAACGTCGGAAACAAACTGTTATAGGTTTAGGGCAGCAGATCCGTATGGCGCTGTTTATGACAAATTCAAAATTCAGTCAACTTACACCTGTTACAACTAGGTTGTGGAACTTGCAAACACGTTGAAGCCTTTATAGCGAATTAGACAACGAGGCCTTCGTAACTTCTCATTTATTATTAGTAGGTACTTAATTAATTAGTCGTGTATGAAATACTCGAAACTTTCTTTGTATTTTTACAGTGAAGGCCCTAGCGCAATTGCCTTTGCAGCCATACGATGGGCATTGTGATGAAGAAGATTTGTCTCCCATTCAGCCGCTGCCTCTGTACCAGCAACGAGACAACTTTTACTCGTAGCAGTCGCCAAGGACACCGCCACACCCAGCTGTATTCTTACTATCCTGCTCAGGGTAATCTCAACGAAGAACCATCGGTTGTGATAAATGCTCCCACCAACTTTTTTCCCTTTCTGACCTTCTGAAAATTTTGCAAGAGTTTGGTTGCTTTAGGTATAGAACTGGAATAATTGTGTGCTAAGCGACGTTTGTTACAGTAATTGAGGTAGGTACATTTTTGTGCGAGCACAGGTAAGACACATGCCTAAGCACTTTTTACTTCGCCGTTAAGTTAATTGAAGTTTAAAAAATAAAAAATTTATGTTTTTTGGTATCCATGAAAAAATTTCCTTCACGGTAGTGACGCTTAGCACGCCAGGAGTCCCATCCGCTAAAAAGGGCATGGCAGTTGATATCGCACAAACATGAGCTCAATGCACATAAAACGATACTATGTGCTAGGTACCTCTCTTCGTTCAAACAATCCTCCAATTTTATGTGTTTGTCAGTTTAACGCTCTTCCATTTGAAATATAATCCAAGGAAAGTTGCTAAAATGCTAATTATTAGAAAACAGATCTCCTAGTTCAGATGAATTTACTGAACAGTGAGACGCTTCTGTCTCATCTTTTTAGAAGGGTCAACAAATCGAAGGTAGTTCACCCGAGAGAAGGTGTTGGTCTCAGTGACCAGTTCTGTACAATAAGGCTACCTTACACTGCTTTTGTTTTTGTTATCAGTGTGCCGTGGGGTACTAAATGTCATTATCAGTTAACGATGTAAGCAGGTCTATTCCGTATCTTTGATTGTTAATTATGCGTTAAGCTCTTAACACTAAAACATAGCTAAAACTACACCACTTGGTCGTTATCTTGTCGTTAACTTAGCGTTAACAGATTCGAAATAGACCTGCAGTAATGCTACTACAGTATTTACTTATCAGTGCTTACCCCACTGGCTATTCAGATTTTTATGGGTCATTTTTAAGATCTTCTTAAACTCATCTTCAGTGCGTTTTATATTTAAAAATTAGAATGACGGCATCTAAAAATAATTTATCCCAAAGTTACTCAAAAGTTACTTAAGTCTGATATGGCTGAAAAATGCTTCAGATTGTACTTTTCTCCAGGTACCTACCTATAAGTAAGTAATTCCTTAACTTTTGAACCCAATGTGGTTGCCTATAGGTTAAAAATGGGTTTTACATGGCTTCTGCTTTCCGGTTTTGAGTGGAACTCCATTCCCAGTGAAGTAACCTCAGCGTGAAACTATAATTTTTCGAAGAAAAACTAGTAAGATGTCACCGATTGTTAAGATATTGTAAACATTTCAAACCGAAAGTAGGCACTGAATTTTCATTAATTTCATGCTGCAACTGAACTTAATTTGAAACCTTGCTCTGTCGTGTGCCAAATAAATATTTAGTATTGTTAGCTAGTAGAATAGGTATGTAGGTACAAACCATACCAAGTGCTTAACTGTATACTCCAATCATTGCATGTACCTATGTGTTTTTGCTGAACGTCAATTCAGGATTTACCTACTTCTGATTTCTAGTAGTTTCTTGGCAAACTGTAGTGAATCGTGTCAATTTTGTGTACGTTCGACTGTTAATATGACTAGTAGGTATTTGGTGTAGGTAGATTATTATTACTGTTGTAAAATGTGCGTGTAAAAAGCAGTGTCCGAATTTAGGTAATGCCTACCTAGATATTTACTGATTGTTATTGTACGTGTACACTTAGATATTTGTGATGAGCTGCTAGTAATGGGATATATAAAAAACTCTCTGGGAAACCATGATAGAATTGGTAGGTAGTTCTTTTCGAAATGATCCCAAAGTTTATTTAAATCTGTTGGTGACATGTTACGTTTTTTATGCATATTTCATGTTGTATTTCTGATTTTTTATACATATTAAGATGTTACGTACCCCAGTTAGCTTTTAACGTTAGACTTGTGGTCGGTATGCTAGTATCAACTTTTTGCCTGTGAGCATCAGTTAGGCGCGTACCACATTTATTAGGTACCTGCCTACCTAAAGTATTCCGTTGTCTGTGTATAAATATATAGGCTATTAAGTCCGTAAATTTATTTCTGAAAGAGACCTCTTTTTAGTGTCATCTGATTATTTGAAAACGTTAGCCAGAGCCTGATTTTACAGAACATTGTTGCTGTAACCACTTCAGATCCGAAAAGCTGCAAACAACTACAATAATAGTCCTTCACACTGATGATAAACAAGTTAATGGAAGGAAAAGATTAGATAATCTTTACAAATGTGGTTACTGATTAACTGTGGTTTTGTTTATCTGCGTATAAAAAGATTTTCCCAATCGTAATCTTCAAGTTCTGGTAATGTTACGGATAAGCTGTTTAATTTGGATCCAGTAACTTGATTCAATTCGATCCTTTTGAAGGATTTATTTTTATTTTTTCAAATGCTGCGTCTTTTATTGCCAGTGCTGCTGTTGGGACTTGTCCCCAACATTTCTGCAGGTATGGATACATTTCTCTTCCTGGGGACTGAGGCAGACCTTGTGACTCGTTATGGGTGAAATACAGAGAATGCCACACCAGAAAATAATTGGCTAGCACTTCCAGAAATGAGACCGTACCACGGGGTCTGCCTTGTCCTCTGTGTAAATATGTTCTTGCCTGCTGAACAGTTCTGTCATTCAGGTTTATTTCTTCAGGAAGATATGTTTGCTACTTGAGCACTTGGGCTGTGTACCGGCCTGGCGCAGGGAGCTTTGCCATAGAAGACGTTCCTGGAGACCTCTGCACCCACGCCGTTTACTCCTTCGTCGGGCTTAGCAATGTCACTTGGGAACTCACTCTTCTTGACGAAGGCGTAAGCTTCTCCTTAATTTTCATATTACGTCATTTATTGTAGCACCTGTTTATACACCCTTACTTCTTGGCTTGTTGGATAAACAATGGGATTCTCCCTTTGATAGCACGATACTTGGCATACTTCTGTGATATACCGTAATCTGCTTTTAACTCAGAACACCTGTACTTACGCTTTGAGTACCATACATGATGTCCGTAGAGAATAGAGATAACGAAAAAGTGCTATAGCTCTATTTTCTTTCAGCTCGACGTTGGAAACTCCGGATTGACTCGTTTCGTGGGGCTCAAGAACAGATACCCAGGATTGAAGACGGTGGTGTCTGTCGGAGGTTGGGGAGAGGGTGGCAAGAACTATGCCGCATTAGTAGCATCCCCTGCCAGACGAGCCTCTTTTATTCAGAGTGCAGTTGGTGAGTCCTTACTCACAGTCCCAAGTCTTGAAGCTTTCACATGATCATGGATTTTTTGCCACTTGCAGTATGAGTTTACAACCTTCTGTAGTGTACGTAGATCCTCACAGCATCAATGCCTCGTGATTCGAGTCAATTTTTAACTCTCATTTATGAGAGAAACGAAGACTTTGGACTTTAGTGTCATGCCCTTGTAGAAGCTTCGTGTGCCCGTACCCTTAAGACATAACTTACGTCTACGTCTTAATTTTTCCATTGCCAATCTTATTTTTTTTTACAGATTTCCTGAACCGTTATGGTTTCGATGGGCTGGACGTGGACTGGGAGTACCCTGGTGTGGATTACCGTGGAGGAACTCCTGCCGACAAGGCTAACTTCGCCACCTTCTTACGTGAACTGCGACAAGCCTTCAACAACCAGGGCCGGGGCTGGGAGATTTCTGTAGCTGTTTCTGTCGTCCAGTCAGTTATTGATGTTGGTTATGACGTTCCCGGAATTTGTCAGTGAGTGTGACAGTTTATGTGTATAGATTCTAGGATATTTCAGTGAAAATCAGGTTTATATGTAACTTATGTGGCGATCTTAACCGCACTTACAGGGAGTGACATGATACTTATCGGGAGCTTTTTTAACTTTCAGATCAGTTGATTTCGTGAACGCTATGACTTACGATATGCACGGTGCATGGGACGGTTTCGCAGACGTTCACAGCCCCCTGTACCGACGCCCTAAAGACACTGGCAACTTCGCGCGCCTCAACACGGTGAGAGAAACCTTTTGGATTTAAATAATAGGCAGACAGAGTTTACCTTCCTATTTCCTACTAGGCACCAAGGGTAGAAAATTGATTTATGAAATATCGTTTTAAAAAGAACCTGGGTCATTCTTTTTCTTACAATTATTTTTCTTTTCAGAACGATGGAATTGAAAACTGGGTGATTGCTGGATGCCCTGCGAGCAAGATGGTTGTTGGAGTACCGTTCTATGGCAAATCCTTCAACCTGGGAGAAGGCAACACAAACTACGAAGAGGGTACTTCCATTGACCGCAATCGCCCCGATGGTGACGCTGGCCCACTCACCCAAGCCCCTGGCACATTGGCCTATTATGAGGTAATTGAGGGTATCGCTACCGGAGTAGTTCAGAGAACACAGGGATTTTGAACGTTTTCGAATACAGCATGTGATAGTCAGTGTGCATAGTCGACGAAGTGCATTTTTCAACAGTTTTCTCGATAAGACGTTGAACCCCCATCCAGCCCCATTTCCGCAAACGTCACATAATAAGATGTGTAATAAACAAACCACCTTTAGAAGTCACTCTTTATGATTAGTAGAAAGTTATCGAGATAACCTCTTTTGCCGATCCCAGCAAAAATTGAAATTTTTTCCCTTGGGACAACTGTTTATTATTCAGTTGTCTTTCAGAGGTAATTTATAGGAAATTCCAACAATGGACAAAAATCGTTGTAGCTTTTAGAAGCCATAATTGGAGAAATACCGTCTTTTTACAGTTGTTCTTGAAGAACAAATGGATAATAAACATATAACGGAACAGTTTTTTAATTTCTTTGACAATGCAAGAACCCTCTTCAACGTGAAGACAACTTGTTATCACTCATAGCTTCTTTCGATAACTTCCTTTCAGGTGTGCGACTTCGTTGCTAATAGAGGATGGACCGAACGATGGGACGAAGCTGGCATGGTTCCTTTCGCTTACCAAGGACACAACTGGGTGGGATACGAGAACACTCGCTCCGTGCAAGCCAAGGCTGACTTTGTGCGAGCCAAGGGCTACGCTGGCGTCATGACATGGACTATTGACACCGATGATTTTAAGGGAACTTGTGGAGCCAAGTTCCCTCTCTCAAACATCATTCGGAATACTGTTGTTTAGGTGATTATTTTTCTTTACCTAATAACGACAACTTTACTATTAAATGTAAAGGATTTTGGTAAAAATTAAAAATTGTTTACTTTTATCATTGTACTTGCTTTTCATCGATCATTAAAACATCTACCTGTGATGAAGTCATGGTAAATATAAAGAAACGAATGGACTCAGATCATCACTGTCGAAATGCTATACTATAAACTATAAAGGAATTGAGAATGAAGTACTTACACATAGAATATGAAATACAGCATGCGGGGGCAGAAGGGAGCACTATCTAATTATTGTCTGCGTAAAAACAGATGGGTCACACAACTCTCTTCATATTGTGGAAACTAGCGTACTAACATTGTGGTCTTGAGGCTCTTCAGCTACATTGAGTCTCAGAGTAATGTCGCCAAAAAGCTAACTCCCGCCCCCAAGTGCTCACGTAGGGGTAGGGGTAGTTTTATTTTTCTAAATTTTTGTATGTATATCCGCTGTCTTAGATCTCGAGGATGCTCTCCTTCCGTTCAAGGAGGATGAAAATCCCCAGTGGTAGCCAATGAACCCTCTACCGTGTGAGGATCTCTGACGTACTTGTAAACTTTGAAAATGGGAGAAAGAGGAATTTGCTACGTTCCTTTAGACTTTGCTATTCTCTCTGTACTTACCAGTTAGATCATCACCCATACAGGGGTAAACATGACCTCTGTCAAAGTGGACCTTGAAAATAAATCTGGTAGATCGATATTGCTATGCCCATTGTCACTGAAACACGTGATTTTATCTGGTTGAAGTGATCCTTACTACAAACAAAACACGTTATGAAAACTTATCTGAATAGCGACCTCTCAACTTTTATCTCACCTGAAGCCAATAAATACAGCATGGTTCCGATTGCGAAACCAGAGCTGCCCGGACAATAAAACTGAAAGGTCGGTTTTGTAGAAGTAACTTTTAGAGACTGAGTTTAAATAAATAGGTAGGTACATACTACATCATGCCATGAAACATTCGAATGTACTTTTTTCTTGCGTTTTAGGGGATGATGATGCTCAAGAACACGATGATTGCGGCAGTGTTGCTGCTGGCGTCCACGGCTGCCGTATCTGCTGTAGGTATGTTGCACTTGACTTGCTCTTACCAGGATGTTGACCCGTTCTTTAAAATCTCCATTTTTACTACTTTCGGAAATCTGGTAAACTCAAAGAAAGTTTTCTTAGTCTCGTTAAACTCGAAATTTCTGCTTCGCTGACGTGGCCATGACATGGGTGTGTAGTTTACTTTATTTATAGGTAGATCATGATCTAAAAATATTTTTATACTTTTTGAAAACATCTCCTTGCCAGCCCACACTGTCACTGTCACTTTTTAAAATTGAGTATTATGAAAAAGATTTGGCTAATCAATCAATGTTACCTACTAATTTTTCAGGACCAGCGCGAGTCAGTTGTTACTTTGCCAGCTGGGCAAAGTTCCGGCCGGAACTCGGGAGCTACAGCATAGAAGATGTCCCCGCTGAACTGTGCACTCATGCCATCTACTCCTTTGTCGGTGTTAGCAACCAGACTTGGGAACTTATGATCCTAGACGAGGAGGTAAGCATGGCATACTTAAATATTTTGGAGAAGATACCTACCCACTTACCTGCAAAGGTGTCTCAGAAAATAAACAAAGGGCCACTGCTATAGTCGTGTTATGCAACCAAGAAGGGAGGAACTGATTCCATGACCTATACTTCGCTACCTACTGGTTAAGTTGCATTAGCTAGACGTGGCTTTTTTCATTTGGAAAATAATTTATCTGTCACGTTACTTTCAATTTCATGTTTTGTTCTTTTTATAGAATGACGTAGACAAGGGTGGCTTCGCAAATTTCGTAGCTCTGAAGGAGAAGAACCCGAACCTGAAGGTCGCTGTTGCCATGGGCGGTTGGGGGGAGGGTGGAAGGAAGTACTCCGAAATGGTCTCCGTCAAGGAGCGCAGAGACACTGTCGTCGCTAGTATTGTTGGTAAGTACCTATCTATATTTGACCCCAAAAAATATCAACAAATTTTTAAGTTGGTCTTTTTTTTTGACGAGTACAGAGAAGTTGCTCAAAGGTGCTATTAAGCGGGAACGGCACCCAATACAACTGTTAGAATAGTTCCTCAAGATTATTTTACAGTTATGCCTGTCGCAGATGGTAAACGCCTCGTTAGGTGTTCCAGGCATCTTCTGCACTTTTCCATCGTATTCGGGCTATGTGAACTAATACCTCTACCCTGATAGCTTAAAATTATGGCCAGATGGGGCACATCTGATACTCTTCTCATTTTTACAGTGTTTATGAATAAGTATGGGTTTGACGGGTTTGATATTGACTGGGAGTACCCTGCGGCCACGGACCGTGGCGGTACCATGGCGGACAAGCAGAACTATTTCTTCTTCGTTGAGGAACTGCGCCGCGCCTTCAACGCAGCCGGAAAGGGGTGGGAGATAACTCTGGCTGTGCCTGTCGCTCAGTTCCGACTCAATGATGGCTACTACGTCCCGGACCTGTGCGAGTAAGGGCCTTTTGAAACAGAAATTTCCCACTTACTGTTACAGCATTTCGAAAGCGTCAAGTTAGAAAAATAATTTTCTAATGCCTTTCTCATGATTTCTATGTTAGAAACTGAATGCAAGTTAGTCAAGTTCAGATCGTTTTGGGCAATCGGAGCTTTTGGCCTTCAAAACGCTCATGAAGTCTGAAGTGTCAGCTTGTTGGAAGAACCTATTGTCACCTCACCTGCAACTTCTTTTTTAGCAAATAAAAATGTATTTTTTCTTACAGGAACATCGATGCCATCCATGCGATGACGTACGATCTTCGTGGTAACTGGGCTGGCTTTGCTGATGTGCACAGTCCCCTCTACAAGCGAGAGCTTGACCAGTACGCTTACGAGAAGCTCAATGTCGTAAGTATCCACCTCGTTTGGTTCGGTAGGACACACGTCCTCGGTGAGGGGTTGGTTGCCATGCAGTTAAATGGTTGTCCTAGATTTTTGTAATTCAATCTCCCAATTCCATTCAAAGCAATAATAAGTATTAAGCTCACCTGTTAAAAAGTAGGCAGTGTTTGAAATCCGGCTTAGTGAAATTAAAATCACTGGCAAATATTGTACAACTAGGTACCCTAAGCCCCATTATAGGTATAGTATCGCCACTCTGACCTGCCTGGCCCGAGGGCATTCTGTGAACAGTGCAGAATGCCCTTGGGCCAGGCAGGTCAGGGTGGCGATACTATACTTGGTTTCTCACTTTTGAGTTCTACAGCCACTATATCTGACCTCTCTTCCATTTATTTTTAGAATGATGGAATCCAATTGTGGGTTGATTATGGCTGCCCCTCCGACAAGATGATTGTGGGGATTCCGTTCTATGGACAGACCTACATGCTGTCTCAGGGCAATACTAACTTCGAGCCAGGCACCTACATCAATAAGGAAGCTGGCGGTGGAGACGCAGGACCATACACCCAAGCCAGAGGCACCAAGGCCTACTATGAGGTCAGATATCTATGACACATCCGTTTCATTTATGGAAGACTCATTGAAAGCTTATTTCAGTTAAAAATTCAAATCAAGTTATGCCCGACGACATTTACTGAAATTATAACTGAAAGGACATAATATCCTGATGTTTGACTCAGGTTTGTGGGTATCACTGCAAGTAATTCAGGTATTGATTTCGTTCAGTGTTTCAACAACTTCCACCTTTTCTCTCCAGATTTGTTCTCAACTAAAGAATGAAGACGGATGGACAGAAAAATGGTCCGATGGTGCAGAGTGCCCCTACACCTACAAGGAGCTCAACTGGATCGGGTATGAAGACCCCAAGTCCGCTAAAATCAAGATGGACTGGATCAAGGAGAAGGGGTACGGAGGCGCTATGGTCTGGTCTCTAGATCTCGATGATTTCAATGGACTCTGCGGAGCCAAGAACCCGATGCTTCAAGTACTCGCTGACGGCATGAAGGGTTACACTGTCCCACCTCCAGTGCCATACACTACTACACCAAGGGTAATTATTTCCTTACCAATCATTTTACCTGGAATACGATACTACGGAGATGCAGGTACGAAAATATGCAAAAACAAGAGGTTTGAATATAGGTACTATCAAGGGAGGTTGAAATGAAGTCAATTTACTCAATTTTTTTATTGACAATAATAAATCGACACTTAGTTAACTGAGTAGGTTCTTATGACGTTAAAATAAGATAGGTATTACATTTCCGAACAAATAGGATACTCAGAAAATGGACATTAAAAAACGTCAACAAATAGCAGGCTTGCTATTTTTTTATTAACCGTAGGTGGCGCTGTATAGTTTAAAAAGTAAATTTAAAACTTGTAGGCTGACTGGAACCGACCATCGAGTACCAACAACCCAGGCACACCAACGACGCCGACCACTCCAGGAGGCACCACTCCTACTACCCCTGGCGTGACAACCACCACCCCTGGAGACAGCACCGGCACGACGCCCGGGAACCCTGGCACCAGCACCACCTCCAAGCCACCTGGTGCACCCGACTGCTCTGCGAATACTGATTACTTGCCTGCTGTAGACTGCCACAAGGTAATGCGTTAACTGTGTACTCTTGAAAATGAACTTATTGCGGATGCGAAAGAGTCGACTTGAAACTGTGCCAGTGCTTGAAGAGCGTCCAAAATGTGATAGCAGTTTTGTTGAAGAATCCATCAAAAATACTTCAAAAGCTAAGTATTACCTGTGACAAATATGGAAAAAAAATCTGTTTTTGTTGTTTTAGTACTACCGTTGTGACCATGGATCACCAGTGGAGTTCTCATGTGAGTCCCCTCTTGTTTGGGTCCAGTCCCACTTGCAATGCGACTTCAAGGAAAACTCCGACCGTCCAGAGTGCAGGACGTGAGCCCTGGCGACATGACATCAGAAAAATTTTCACTGACTACCTTTTATAGTAATAACGGGGTTGTTCCTCAAAAACCAAAGGTTTAAATTAAGTTATTAAGTGTTTTGTTGTATTAAAACTGTTACTGTTGATAAAGAGAACACGTGAAATTTAATTTTGCGGTATTACCGAGAAAAATGGGAGAGTGACTCGCCCCAGGGCTTGGGATCCATGGCAGTGTTGAGGGACGTGTTCCGATACATTCCGCTTTGGTTGAGGTGATGAGTGAATGATCGGCTGGATGGATGGTAGCTCAGAGGTGCCGTGTGCTCGTTTGGAGGATACCTAAAACAGCAACAGATACAAATGTAGGTAAAGGAAGTATCTAATGGCTAAAGGGTAATGGGTCAGTATAAGAACTACACCTACCAACTAGAATAGGGTTGTAGACTCACCAGCCGTGCTCCATATATGTCGACTTGTAGAGTGGATTTAGGCGAGAATAACGCTGACAGCCATAACCGGTAAACCAAGCTAAAATAAAATTTATACATATGATGGCATGCGTACCCTTTTTGGAGTGTTACCTACATAAATAGTACCTATCATATAGAAAATCTCTCTCCCCTTTCTTGAAAAGGCCGACTCAACCCATAATAGGTGATTGAATAATATTCTGATACTTATTCCTAGCAGGTAAGAGCTTACATCGATTTTCACAGATATCCTTGTTGCAGTTGCAAGGAACTCCATTGCTTTGTGATTCCTCAGTCATATTGAATTAAATTCTTACACTCTTTTGATAAAATTCAGAAATCTAGAAAAACCGAAAAAATTGACCAAACTTTTCGATAGTTTCCATAGAAACTTCGCAGATGTCAAAAGGTTTTGGCGGGAAACAGCGCCACTCTCCAGGTGGCCAGATTGGGAACTAAACCAGCTGTAAACCAACATGGCAGTCATGTTTTCAAAGTTTTGATGTCCCATTTCATTTTTCTATTGATTAAGTTTTATTGCTTTAGTTGCTGTTAATTTCATGATTTTCAATAGCTTCCATTGTTTATTTTCCATGTTGAAACGAAAAAGAATTCAAAAACGTAACAGGTAATCCAATAATTCTATATTCTTATTAGGTATGCAAATGGTGAAGTGACCACCTAGTACCCTAATACGTACCTTCCTAACCTAGCATGCATTAAATTTATTTGTTGTTCAAAAGAGAGCTCTTACTATAAACATTAATATTTCTCAGGTAGGCACGTGCTACAAGAGCTGCCTGCTGATTATTACTAAAATGCAACAAGAAGGTCTTCCCAAGTTCCTAAAATGCCACCAAGGAAGTGTCCGAGGAGTTGCCTTCAGTCCTCGAGTAAGTTTCTGCTTATTTACACTACTGTTGTATGTTGCCCAGCAACACTGCCCTTAGGATACTTATTATCAGAATGGTAGAGCATTATTACTTTAAACAATACATACCTGCCTACAATATTAAAATTGAAAAATTGAACTGAACTAAAGGTGTAAAATCAACTGCGCAGTGATACTTCTGGTAGTAGATGTGTCACGGATGCTTCCTGTTGTAGGACCGGTACCTCTTCTGTTCGGGCGGATGCGATGGGAAAGTGAACGTCTACTCAGCGCTTCGTATGGAAATCCTTCTTTGCTACCAAATCACAACTATGTCGGTGACTCGATTGGTCAATGCCGTTCGCTTCACTTCAGATGGAACAAAGGTTTGTTTGTTTATCAGTGGAAGTAATAGGGGACCATTATAATCAAACCCACACGTAAACTGCTTACGGACCGGAGGCTTTTTCTCTCAAGCACACAGTTCGTCGTGTTTGCCTTTCCAACCATCACATGATACGTATAAAAAGGGCCTTGTCAGAGATGTCGATCAATGGCCTGTATATTGGCATTATGCTGCTTTCCAGTTAAAGATGTCTGAAAGAACCATTTCGTTTCACCAATAAAACTGTTGGAGTAAAGTGAGTGACTCTGAAGAGAGTGACGTATATAGAATGCCTCTTATCTCACCATTTTATACTAATTTTGTAGATTTTAAAAGTCATTTTACTATTAATTTGTGTAGATTTTGGCGGCGACGACAGCACGAAGGGTGGTGGTCTTGGATGTGGAGCGAGGACAGCACGTGATGGCGTATGATAACTGCGCGTACTCTGGCCGCGACCGCTCAGGTATCGCCTCCGACCCGTTATGCCCCAACATGGCCGTCTCTGTGGCAGTCAACGGCAAGGGGCTCACACTCATCGACCTACGAATGCCTCTTCCATTGGATTTTGTTTATGATGTAAGGTTTGGCTCTGGAGGGTTCTCACAGTGATATCTTTTCTTTTTGCCAGTCTAGTCACCTTCCAACCTCACATTGTATATTTTCTCTAGCTCCATTTGGGCGTGATCCGGGACGTAAGCTTCCTCCACAACTCGTGGCCATGGTCCAGTAGCCAGTCAGCGCTGCTTACAGCGGGTACAGACGGGGGCGTTAAAGTGACCACCCTCGATGGCCGTGTGCTCCACCAGTTCTCCACAAGCCATACGGTGAACACGGTCTGCCCCTCCCCTGAGACCTTCAACTTGGCGCCTGGCGACGCCTTTTATAGTCAGTACCCCTACATTACTTTTTACATTAGTTGAGCTTTGCAAAATTCCTGCTTTGGAGATTAGAGTTTCTTTTCTCGTCGTTTTTCAGTTAATAAAGGGAACCAAAGAAGTATCTTATAAGTGTTTTAAGCGAAAAAAAAAATTAGTATGGCGGATGACACCTCCTGTTAGTAACGTCGCTTTCACTATTTTGAAATTTTAGTTACTAAGTGGGCAATGGTAATTATTTTTTCAGGTGTAATAATGTGCGGAGGAGACATGGTGTCATCGTATGTACCTGATATTGGCGTCCAAGAAATTCTCAAGGAACACAAGAAAATGCCTGTTTGGAAACTTAGGTGAGCTTTCAAGTAACCCGCTCACCTAGCCTTGCCGCATAAAACTGAGATACCGCGTACCTCAAGATCCAGGATATCGCCCGTTCCACGCATTGAATGTCACACTTTCCGTGAGTCGGCACGATTGAGGCGCACGGGGCCTAATTTTTCCACGTTTCGCATCCCTTTTGTTACCCGCAGAATCATCGAAAAAGATCCTCCCGTGCCAAGAAAAGGCACCGCTATTTCATGAGAGCAAAATAACTATGGCCTAGTTCCACTCGTTTACTGGACATTATTGATTGTGTAGGTATACGAGCAATGGGTCCACCCTGTACACAGCGTGTGAGGATGGATGGCTGCGACGATACCGAAGATACCCTGATCACCACCAGTATCTGGGCAAAGTCTACACTCACAAGGGTGACGTCTACGACCTGGACATTTCCCCCTACGATGAATGTATCCTTTTTTGGTTCCGAATTTCCCTGTTTTAAAAGTCTGGAGATAAATTCAGGCGAACTGCCACTTACTTATTTGCTGTTTTAGAAAAACTTGTCTCTTTAGACATGTCATCTCTAAAATTAAAAGAGACAAACAGCTGTCGTAATGTCTACGAACTGAATTCACAAGGAATCGTGTTATACTTCTTAACTGTTGATAGTTTTGGTAACTGCATCAAAAGACAAGACTGTTGGCGTTCTCCGGTTGGGGTCACCAAGTCATGGCTTCACCGAATATAGTGAGCTCACGTGACCTTCAAGTCTTCCCACCTCACGTAAGTTTCTCAACCATTTGATATCATTATCTAAGGTGTTTTCGTGACCCTGGAAATATTATGGAAATACGTCTTCGACGTAAGTAGAAGGTAGTGCTAAGAAATGAAATACTCGTGACTACGTAATGGTTTACTCATTTTTATTCTTTCTTTGTTTTTCGAGAGTTAAGATGTTGCTGAAAATCTTTCTCCGCCCTATTGGCATTATCTAAGATGCTCTGCACTTTCACCATGTCTGACGTCATTTTGTGATGGTTGAATCTTCTATCTATTTTGATTGTGGGAACGAGAGGCTCCGGATACCATCCGTAGCTTGAAAATACAAAATTCGTGTTAATCTCAGTTTTACCATGATCATAGTACACCGTACACATACCCTGCCGAAGGAAGCGTTCTTTCCAGAGGGTCTTGAAAGTATAGAAGTAAAACAAAAGGAAATAAATAGGTGTCACTGGAGAGTAGGCCACTACTACACTGAACATTTATCTTTACCTGTGACTTTCCAACAGCGGCTCACTATATTTATCTCTAGGGCCACAATTTCGCAGTTTTTCGATTTCTTGGGCCAATTCCAACACCATTTCATCATCGACTATTTTCATTCCGTCTACACTGGAATAAAACTTGGGCGTGATGATACCTGAAAATTGAACTCTGATTACGGTTACAATGCGAAATCAATTTTTGTATGATCCGATTTCTTCAGGCCAGTGACCATTTCACAAGTTAAGTGACATCAGGTGTAGCGATACATTTTTTAGATCTGTTGACTGTCTGCAAATAGTGAGTAGCTCACATGCGTTTCCCGGCAGTTTGGGCCTTGACAGGATGGAGCGGCCCTGTTCCTGTGCGGCAGCGAAGCACAGCTGGAAGGGAGGTTTTCCCTTTCTATCTTTCCCACCAGCTGCTGCTGGCCCGTTCTCCGCCGCTAGCTCATCTGGGTCCTCTCTACCAGTAACCATTGTTGGCTAAATTACTGTTGAAATCAGAATTATGATTAGTGTCGGTATAAACTCCGCATCTTTGCAATTAAAATTCGACACTTATCTATCAATTTCATCCATGTGTCTCGTTTAATGTAAATCAGAGTTCCGGTGACGTCATATCCAGTCAGAATACTTGACCGCTTGGAGGCCTGGAGATGAGACTGACCAAAATGATTGAGGCCATCTAGGGACGCATTACATTCATACAAGACAATCTCTAGTATTTACAAATCGTGAGGAGTCACTTCCTAACTTGAGAAGGCTGACAAGGGCAGATTACTCACTCAGGGAACAATTTTCTAATTCCGAGGGTGACCATACTCGGGGTGATTTCATAAGTTTGTTGGATCGATGTTCCTATAGGGCTAAGGCGTGCAGCATAGTTGATATGACACCTCGCTTGATCAATAGTGGACTTTTGTATTTTCGACTGTTCACTGTTTCTATTTTGACGGCTATGATTATAGTGATAGGCATTACTTTACTCGTTCTCGGCCTCCTCAATATTCTTTGGGCTCAGTTGGCGCTTTACATGTCATCCTATATTTAATTGTAAATAAATATGTAAGTGTTTACATGCTTGTCTGTAAGAGATAAGTTGTTGCTGAGACCCTTCTTTAAGATGTGCGGAACTTGAGTGATCTGACTGGTGCCTCATTAATTAAGGCTGATTTCGGCTGGCGTATTATACCTATTTATTTTCTTCCTCGCTTAGAAGGGCTGAAAAATTTCGTCTATACCATTTACTTATTTGGTTATCATTTAGGAATTGATATTGTTGTTACGGTGCAATTAAATTTTTTATGGGTAAAAAAGATGGAATCATAAAAACGAATCAGAAATTGGCCCACCTGCGTAACGAGGACGTTACTAAATTTGCTGTTGGAGTTTTTCATTTTAACCAGAGTAAGCATTTTCCTTGCTCGAAATTTGATACTGCTATCACTCACTATAATATAATAAATTGTGAATCTCTGTTGTTACAGAAATGCTGCTTGTATCACGCTTGGGGCGACGGCGATGGTGCTTTACTGTCGGACTGTCGGACACTTTACCGTGTCGGAGCATTGTCGGACAGAGATCATTTTGAGTGGCCTTTCGAATCACGCCAACTGCCTGATAGGTACTTACCCTATTTTTACATCAGAAAGAGGCAAAACAAGCCTTGCGCCAACTCATGTGTTCATAACATTGTTCTAGATAAGAAAGTACAGTGCAGATATATTACTGTACATGTACTAAATAACAATAAAAGTGTAAATATTTAAGTGCGTAGAAGTCGTCAAAATTATCCCTTTTTGTCCGTGAATACCTGAGAGTGATCCGCCCTTAGTCCAGTGCTCCATTTCCACCTAGCGAGATTTCACTGATCCTCAGTTCTAGAGACAGGTGAAGAGGAAAGACCATGGGAACCACGGGTATTTTTGGTATGATACAAAATAATATATTAACCACCCTCAAAGATCCAAGTTTTCAAATGGCATCTTCAGTCTATCTACTACCCTATACACTACAGGAGTAACAAACGCTCAGTTAAAAAATTAATTTGGACATAATTTGGCAAATTTATTGAAGCCGAACTTTGTAGAAATTTATTAAACAATACCCACACTTTTTCAATTGGCTTTGGTATTATTACTGCCAATAAATAACTAACTTAAAGTAAACTAAAACTATTGCACAATATCAGCTCAGCAACTACACTATACTTTTATACAGACGGTGATGGTCGACCCTGGTTTCTTAAGAGGTTTCTTCTTCCTGACATGCTTCCTCACAAAAGCTTTGAATTTCAACTTCCCAAAGTTATTGCGTTTCGGAGTACCTACTTAATTTTGGACAACTTATGGCACCATGCATGGTCAGTTGAAATGTTTATAAGACATTAAGGCTGAATTTCACCACTTTCCGATAGTGTCTTTAACGAGAGGATTTAACGAACGGATTTACGTTATCGTATGTTTAGCTTACGACAAGTGCGTTCGAAGAGAAACAACTGCAAGCGCAACGCATTTGTCGTAAGCTAAACGTACGATAACGTAAATTCGTTCGTTAAATCCTCCCGTTAAAGACACTATCGGAAAGTGGTGAAATTCAGCCTATAAGAGTAAGATAAATTATGTACATATTCCAAGCTATATTTAGCTTAACGCAAGGTTTAGACTAGTTTAGATTTTTGCCTCTTTTCAAAAGCTAAACATATGGTTGGAACATTTATACCTACAATTTACCTTATCGTTAAGTGAGAGCCACCCTAAGAGCATTATTAACAATTGGTTTTAAGTAATAACAAAAAGTGTTTTCGTAATAGTGCGAACTACACGAACAAAACAAAATCTGTGTATCCAGGGTAAAACCTGCTCCTGTTAATCCTTGTATAATATAATGAACCCCATTTAACTGCACGCTCCTTTAGAAATGACTTCTTTAGTCATTCACTCTAGCTCTAGCATATTCACCGCCTTCCTCTAAACACTGGTAGAATTACAGTAATCATTACAATCATGGTGTCTTTCCAATTAGGCAATAGACACGCCATAAATTTTGTACATATAACCATATACCTACACGTATCTTATCGTACAGATGGCTGTCAGCGTCGGTCTGACGACGAAATGTGGCTTTAATCTGAAGTTTATCTAACTAGCACGATTTTTTAATTTTCATTTCAGTAGAGCGTGTGTCGGTAGACCTCAAATAGACCAGTTTTTAGTCTTTTGCATAAACCGCGAAAGAGTATTCGGCTGGGAAAATATGCGGATGTTTGCGTTTTGAAGAGATATTTTTACATTGTGATGTAATCCGTACAGACTTTGAGACATTGAAAATATGGGAAAGTATATGGAACTTTTTTCATTCAGCAAATAGAACCAACGAGGAAAAAAATTTTTGTACAGTCTAGAAAAAACCTCATATTTCCATTCCAAATCGTTCTCTCTGGAGTCTTTTTTGCGAATTGCGCAAAAAGACTAGCCGAGGAAGACTAAGACGAAATGGTGCGCACCAGCTGAGGTATTCACGAAGAGGTAATGTACAACAGGCCTCTGTCATGAGATTCGGCACAGGTACGAGTACATTCGTGTCTACTCTCTCTTATTTTTGATGTAGGAATTTATGTAGAACAGGGTGAATAAGACTAGAATGAAGATGGTGTTGATTCCAAGGATGGAGATCATGATGCGTGGGTAGTTGCAATCGTAGATGTACAGTTGAGATGCATGTGCGATGATAATCACAAATTGAATCTGAAAAGAAAGCAATGGGTGCTACTGACTTGAGTAATTCCTTCTGTTTTATTTTGACTACGGCCCGTAATATCCAATACCTGCAGCAGTTGTTAATGAACTACCTACCTAACTAGTTTCTGATCGTATTAAACACATTTTAGAAAACTCGCGCCCTTTGGCAGAACTATTCTAATGCCACTTGCCGCTTGCTATATCTTGTACTTACGATTTGCATGCTGGTAAGGTACTTCTTCCACCACAGATATTTCTGGTACTGCGGTCCCAAAGCAGACAGGAGGTAATAGGAGTACATGACGATATGTACAAATGAGTTGATCACGCCTGTTGGGGAGAAAATAGTGTTAATGTTTGCTGGTCTGTTGCTGGACAGTATGAGTGTTTCTCAACTGGCAGTTTGAGGACACAAAAAGATGTGTGCTTTTTAAACTCGACAAATTGCTGAATTTTCTTTTGCTAAAATACAAAATAAGCTTCATACCTAGCAGGGTTCCGTGGCCTCCTGGCAACCATTTGACCCCGATCCAAGCGCAGATGGGCATGATGGTGTGATGGTACATGTGGAGGAAAGAAATTTGGTTGTTCTTTTTCCTCAGAACGAAGAACACCGTGTCGAGTAGTTCCATGATTTTACACATGTAGTAATACCATACAGCTGACGCCATCTATTAAATAAACCGTACTGAATGAAGTGCTGAGTACGGACGGGTGTTGCTGAAGAAAATAGTTTTTACTGTATCTAGGTTCGCTCTTCCTGGGCCCTTGGGCCCCGGTGCGCTATACTTTTCCAGTCTTGGTTGAGTACCTATAGTCACATGATAAGCCAGCCTCATTTCACTGACATTCTCTTATGCCTTAAGTGAGTACGTGGGCGAAAAAAAGAATGACATTCCATGTCTGGTGTAAGTGTAACCTTAAGCCACCTTGCACAGTGCACTGGCACTAAGTTACCTACCTATATGGTTACCCTTGATGGGACAATATGAATGAACCTTACCCGCAAAGCGATAGGGTTGTACGAGTAGTCCACTGGCTGGCATTTGTAGTTGTAGCCGTTTAACCAACCACCCATCAAACCCTGTAAAAAGAGTGAGGCGTTTTTCAGTTCGATGGCAAGGAGAAGCAGGAAGTGGACAGCAGTCAAGGTGTATACATTTCAAAGGTAAGAAAGTAGGTAAGGGTCGGCTTGTTGGCGAAGAAAGTACCTACTTGGACACTGATTGGCCATGGTTATACCAACGCACCTACCTAATATCCATCCTATATCTTTTCCAGCCTCCAACAGACAGACTTTAAGTATGTAGATTGTAGAATATTTTTTATCGAGGCAGGTATAGAATGATAGCTCCTATAGATGTTGATTGTTGAGTATGTTTCCTAGGCCTCAGGGGAACCGTAACTTCCCACATTATTAATGTTCTGTACTAAATTAAGCTACCCACCTATCTCTCTAGCTAGATGATTAGATTCAGCGATGAGGTGCTACAAGGTGCACTCCTTTCTTTCTTAAATTGCCTTGGAAATATAAAGAAAATCACCTCGTAGAAAACAATTACGCTCACGACGACTTGAATGACATTGTAGACTAGAAGAATTTCCGTAAGCTTGAATGGCTTCCGGTTCTTCATAATCCTGGGTCCAACTCGTTTGCAGAAGTACTGATATGCTATCAAGATCAGAAACAAGGGAAGCGGATTGTCCACCAGGAACCAATCTTTCGTCCTTGGGTCTGTAAAAAAAAAAAAAGACAAAGTTAACGTTTAAAACTTTTTGGCGCTACTTTTTGTCGTGGCTGGAGACTTCCATTCAAGTTTGTCAAGTTGTCGGCTTGTCAAACAAGTAAACAATAACAAGGTGACTCCCGCTAATGGACTCGTGAATCGTGAAAATTATCGTTTTGTGACATAAAAACAGCGTTTTATGGACTGCAAAGGAACTATTGAGGTAAAGAGCATTGTTTAGTGAGTTATTATTTCCAAGGGTGTTAGTTGTAAAGCATAGTGTATCGAAGCGGCTTTGGATAAATGTCACCAGGGGCAGGGGCGGTGATGGTAACCTGTTGAACGGGTGTGCCTAATTTTTTCAATACGGAGCAATATAAGTTGCTAAAGTATAGTAATAGGTACGCGCTATGCTGGGACTCTTTGTTATTGCGCTGGAGGCGTCCACATCGGCTTGGTCCCTCTTGCTGTCGATTTGAAGGTTAAGTCTAGTCTGGAGAGATCAGATGGGTATCTTTATGTTGAGCTGGTAAGAGAAAGTTCAGTTCCACTTACTTTAAAGTAAGGGGAACGACATTAGTCTATTTCCACATATCTGAGTGTTATGGGTGGTCTTCCCACAACACATGGCCCCAATTTGTGGAGCCGGAATCTAGCTAAAAATCTGGCTCCCATCTTATTCTGTGTTTTGGTTTGGGTGCCGGCATTTGGTAGTATCGCCAGTAAAGCATCGTGGACAATTCCTTTGATGGTGCTGCCCCATCCTTCTACTATACATATAACTATTTAGATTATGTTAGTTTTGGTTTTAGGTACGTACCTATCGTTCTTTCCATAAAGCGATTGTACCCGTTGACAATGTAACTGAGCCCCAGTGGGTCAGCCATCTGGCCCAGCAGCTGGTCAGCTTGCACGTTGACAGTCTCCGATGTCCCGTTACTCATCGTCTGTAAACAATAAAAATAGGATTTATATCGAATGTTTGAGCTGGGTTATAAGCAGAAGACCTCAGGCTTGAATTCCGACATTGGAGGCTCCTCCCCAGCTTGGCTGGTACCTGACCTACTCTAGCCTAGGAAAAGTTGACTGCCGGGCATGATTCTGACTTTTGACCTGATGGTCTCTGAAGATGGGATCCTGTACCTCATAACCTCCTGGTTATCTAGAACTTATCGTGAGTCTTTTGAAGAAAACAGTTGTTACCGCTAAAAAATTTGCTCTTGACCTTGGTGTTCGGGGAGTAGTCAGTGAGAGTATGGTAGTTTGTAGTAGATATAATTGACGTATCAACCTACCTACCGAAGCTATGTGATGCGGTAGTAATTCAAGTTTCGTAGGAACACCCATCCACCTTATTTTGTATTCATTCTTATGTTCCGGGATTTTGAGCTGAGTTCAGGTCTGAGGTCAGGGGCGAAGGTGGTAGAAATGGGTGTGGCGTCCACTGTAATTTATGACCTGGAAAACTCCCCTACAACTGCATCTGCCTGTAATACTTACCAATTTTACTTTAAAATCAAATTTCCAGTAAACGACATTTTCTTGTTGTAATTATGGATAGTATATAAAATGATGGCAAGTGGCAAGTTTTTTTTTTTTTTTTTAACGCGCGACGTTCAGAGAACATATGCGCCGATGAGTTGGTTTATTAGATGTTTTTGGCCGAAGCCGAATATGAGTGGGCCGAAGCCAGTTTAGTAGTGTGCCGAAGCCAATACATCCATGTCGGAAGCGGAAAATTTTTCCGTTCCTCCGGGATTCGAACCCGGACCTCTCAGGACACAAAGCGGACCCCTTGCACACTCGGCCACTGAGAGGCACTGCAAGTTTTTATGTTTCTCGTAAGCATAGCTCTTTAGAGTGGGAGCCTAGCTGTAAGACTGTTAGGGTGCGTCCCACCATGCCCAGTTAAAATTAAACTGGAGATTTACCATGTTAAATTTAACTTTTAAGTTAAATTTAACATGGTAAACATAGGATAAAATATCCAGTTTAATTTTAACTGGGCATGGTGGGACGCACCCTAAGTCTTGCAGTTGCTTGGAAGCTGGTATTTGGTCGTGTTGTCAGCTGAGTAGGTACCTACACTGGATACTTCTTGTTATGGTCTTTAGTTGCTGGGCTTATCCCCTCCACCTCTCGTAGCGGAGGGTTTGGGGGGGACAAGCCCAGCAACTATAGACCGTTTTCAAGAACTATCCATTGTGTTCAGCTGGCAGCACTACCAAATACCAGCTCCCCAGCCATCGAGTAAACGATGGGGACCTACAGTTTTAGGTGGGTTCCGAACCACCACAGCCTCGATATACATTTCCCTTGACATGCTGAACATATCAGAGGTGAATACCGAGCAGAAAAACTTTTTGGTAGGATCGGGATCGAACCGGTGTGACCCGGCTCTCACTGCTCCTCAAAAGTCGACCATTTAGTCCACTCGGCTATCGAGATCGAGCCACCCCTCATGCTAACTAATCAATAATGACGCTGCCTTAAACCCTCTGGGAGGTATGTTGACGTAAGGACGTTGAAATAGCGTCAAGGCCATGGGCGAGAAAGCCTGTCAAGCTGTACCTACCTACCTATAATATTAAGAACTAAATGAGCAACTCTCAAGCTCAAGCTTCTCAAGATATATTCAGTGTAAAGTTACTTATTCCTACATAGTAAGTTGGAGGGATTAGTAAAAGTCTTGAAAGGGTCAGCTACTTCTCCATAAAGATGTAACGAGACGGCTTGTCTTTGTCCAAAGTAAAAACATCGGTAGATATCTTCCACACAGCAGCCCACGAAGTTCCCACACATTTGATTAAAAAGAGGTAGCGAATAAGGGTGCGTCCCACCATGCCCAGTTAAAATTAAACTGGAGATTTTGTCCTATGTTTACCATGTTAAATTTTACTTTTAAGTTAAATTTAACATGGTAAATCTCCAGTTTAACTTTAACTGGGCATGGTGGGATGCACCCTAAGCGATCTAAATTTGTTAATTAATAGTTGTAAGTAAATAGGGAACAACAAATATAATCCATTCATTGTTTAACTTGTCTTGTAAAGTAACAAGTTTTTTAACCCGTGTCAGTCGTGTCAAACATAACTAGACAGGTGCGTAAGATCTTGATAGGGGCTTATAGCTTGTTCGATGATGGTGTTGTGTTTTGGGACAAATGAATGTTGAAATTTGAATGTCCAAGGTCGGCATGAGACAGTTTCATTCAGATAACATAAATCACTACCAGTTCTCCCCACGGTCCAAAACTCGATACCTAAAGCAGTGGTTCCAATAAAGATGTCTGCAGCATATTTTTTTGGGAACTTCAAGGTCTGAGCTTTGCCTGTTCAAGTGTAATTTGATACATGACCAGTTTTTCAGTGTCCTTGAATGTGAAGCTGAAGCTCCAAGTTTTTCACAAATTTCGATGTTGAATTTATGTCACTCCATTTTTTTATCTTTATAAAAAGAGCCTATACAACATTCACACCGGGACCTCCGTCTTGAAAGTCGATTCATACATCATGTCATTGTCGTCATTAATCGTTTGTCAGAAATTAGTGAAAGAAAGTCAAGTGTCGTCGTTGTTTATTTTTAGTTGTGGGGCCACTGTAGGGTAAGTGTGTGACCCAGATCATTGGAAAAAACCCCGGTAAGGGAGCAGGCTCTATTTTGCATCATGTTACTCGTACTAGCGAAACTTGCATGTCCACTTCCACTTTCGCGAGGTAAACTATTGGGGATATGTTCAGTAATCTTGTGTGCTCCAGGATGGGATCCATACTTGCCTGCTTCAAAAATACTTATGTTTTTGCTCCCTTTCGTTGATCTAGTATAGTATCGCCACCCTGACCTGCCTGGCTCGAGGGCATTCTGCACTGTTCAATGTTCACAGAATGCCCTCGGGGCAGGCAGGTCAGGGTGGCGATACTATACCAGGAAGGCATTCCATGCTACTAACACTCGTGTAACCTTATCATGCCAACAGACTTTCAGAATATTTTCCCATTTCTGAGTTTCCGACTTTTGTTACTTAATTTATTTTATCCGTACACTTTTCAATCTATAACTCTGAAAATTGGTAATTGTGTTGATAAATAGATGTTTCGAAATCATTTGCAACTAAAATTGAATTGGTTGAAAATTACGGCCGTTTTGGACCAAAGTTCGATCCTTTCGGCGCCATTCACATTTATTGACCGATTTTCATGAAATTTTTTATGTTTGTGTTAAACTACGTAACTTAAACATTTGTCGAACAGAATTTTGTTATCTTCAAAATTACGGCCGTTTTTGTCAAAAAAGTCTTGAAAATGAGTTGAGAATGAGAAACCACGTTTTTGAATGGTCGGAACGCATTTGGGACTAAAGTAATAAAATGACAGTCATGAGATTTGGTATGAGTGATCTCAGATAGATGCTCGTAGGTAATTTTCAACCGATTTTGGATTGCGTAAAAATTGCGCCCGCAAAAAAATCTCTAAAAAAAAAAAAAAAAAATCATATGGGGCGAGAAAGTCAAGTGCGACTGTTGTCGGACCCTTTATTTCTATATTTATGATAAATAAACACGTGAGGGGCAGGAAAAACTAGAATTTTCAAAAAGTGGACTGCGAGAAGTACGACCTCCACTACCGCTTCATTAATTATAAATCAGTCGGTTTTTCTTAAGGAAGAAGTAAATGTCAGAGTAGGTCATAATATAATGCGTAGTATTTCTAGACCTCAACGCGGCTAGTTTACGCATATATTAAAAAATAAATAAAAACACGCTGAATGACTGTTCAGCCTACCTACCTACAACCTGTAAATACCTACCGTGTTTCTCAAGGCCTGTTAGAGCTTTTTTCTCTGAAGCAAGAGTAAGAGATTAGTAACGGCTCTGGTACGCAGTTCATGCTATACCCATTATACCTCATGTTGCCCTTTCACTCTGGGTGGACGTGAATATAGTTACCCTGTTTCTACTTCTTACTTTCTATACATATGATTTATGTATACAGCCGTGCTAGTTTTCTCTTGTCGCTTTTATGACCAAATTTTGATCAGTAACCATCGAAATAAAGCAGTAAAGGTGTATTTTTTATGTTTGTGACAAGGAAAGCCACACTTTGTGATAGTATGGGTTAAGGTCGCTGATATAAGTATTGATTTTAAAAATTAGATCCCGAATGTAATGTTCCGCCCGTAGGTCTTTCGCAATTTTCCAGTCTATACGGCGATAAAAAACATGTGAAATGTGTTAATGCTGAAGCTATCCGCAATCTGAGAGATGTCATAAGTATCAATGATAATGTTTCTGTGAGCAGGATGATGAGTGAAGCCCGTAAAAATTGGTCTTAAACAAGTCATTTATTACTTTCCCTTAGGCAGACTAGAGTAATAGAGGTAGTACGTGGTATATAAGTGGTTATTTTTCTCACAATCCCTGAAGTTTTCCTTTTATTTAATTCCATCATTGTTATCTTCGTTTTAAGACTTGAGGCCGGGGTGCGGTACTCGATATTAAGTTCGTATTTTCCTATTGTTCTTTCCTAGAACCAGTCATGAATGGAATAGAACCGATTTGTTATCAGTTTGTGATAGCTTAAAGGAGTGAAGACAACAGTGGCTCTAGAATGGTTTTTGCTTAGATGGAAGCTTGGTTAGGTGGGGGTACAACAATCAGCTGAGAAAAAAAATATTTGTCCACTTGCTTGAAGACACAAATGTCACTGGCAAGTATTGATTTTTTTTTCTCGGTGACTTTCCACCCTTTTCGAGGTGGCGCATTTACAGAGGTATGCAGATGGCTAGTTCATGGTCGTGTTCTCTGGGGTCAGCTTGGACGATGGTCAACACACGCACACAGGTGGGAAGGTCAAGAAGGTGACTAAATTTTCCGTTGTAAACATTTGCGATTTATTGCCCTGTTCCTCTAGGAGTCTAGGAAGCAGCCCAGCTCCCCCTTGGCGTCACGAGTGACATGGCTTTTAATAAATTTTATTAGCTTTACTATTGGCGCTTTTATCTGAACATTCCATTTCTGTATTCTAATCCGTATGGTAAGGTTTAAAAATAATCCTCTTACCTGTCCTGGCACTATACCTATCCGTGAGACATCACCCAGTTAAACCATGTGGGATATTATACGTACGAGTAAAAGCAACCTATATCTGTGGTCTAGCGGGAAAACACTAAACTCGCACGACTGAGGTCCTGGGTTCGAATCCCATTACCAGCAATGTTCTCTCGGTAGCATGGATTTCACATCAAATATTCGTTTGACTTCGGCCAATAATCAATATAATCCGACTTTTATTTTTCTGTAAAGAAAAATGCATTCGCTTTTTTGAAGATCAACACAAAACTTCTGAATTAGGCTCGAGCTTGAGTGCACTCTGAAATTTCTAATATCTATAATTATTCTCCTGCAATTTTAACCTGAAATACTGGATTTCGTATTAAATTAAAATTAAATGAATTGTGAAATATAATTTGAATGGTACAGTCCGAGTAGCCAGTCTGACGTCAGAACGGTATTTATCTACCCATGAAGCCCAAGGTCACGCCTACTATAATTTTCTAGACATTTTCTCCTGTCAACAAAATAACTTATATTCTAGTGTTCCTTTTTTGCTAGTAGGGTCAGTTTTAGTTGTGCGAAGGTCGCGAACCTTTGTTAATAAAGCTGCTGAGGGTGCGTCCCACCATGCCCAATTAAGAGAAAACTGGAGATTTTCTCGGAAATTTAAGATGGTAAACATGGGAGAAAATCTCTAGTTTTCTCTTAACTGGGCATGGTGGGACGCACCCTGAGAGGTCCAACCTATATCTATAAATAACGTACCTATATACAAATAAGTAGTGTGTGTATACATATACCTAAGACAGCCTCAAAGACTATATCTCTCAAACTTGATTTCTTTCGGAAATACCGCCAACGGGGCATAAATAATTACTACCAAAAGGGCTATTTAAGTCAAAAAATGTGATGAAAATCGTTAAACCAGGTTTTCAGAAAAAATTAAAACGTGTTTATTGCATGCTAGATTTTAATGCAAAAATAGGATAAACATCGGTAAAATTAGTGTAGATTCTCAGAAAAAGTACTTGAAAACGTGTAGGTATTTTTCATATTGTTTCGGGGCCACGCCCCGCCAAATTATCGCTTGATTTTCCCCCCTCAAAACTGCTATAATACGTTTTGGAACAAAATTTGATCAAAGGTAGTTCAAACAAAAATTAATTACCCAGCATTATATTTGCAATTTTTTTTGGGGGGGCGAGGGGGGCAGAAGGAGGGAGTTGAAATAGTGTCATCTATAGCAGTGGTCCCCAAACTTTTGGTACCGGGGAGCACCAAACAGGCAGTAAATTTTTTATCGGCAAATTGGCTCTATATTACCCTCCTCTCCTAACCCCCCTCCCCTCTCTATTCTACCAACAATGAAAACACATCTTGCCAGAAATCGCATTTATTGAAGTGGCCAAGCGGTGTTGAAGTAGCTTACGGTTAGGTTGTTTCTTTTTATGCCCGAGAAATTTGGGTAAATTGGTGAGATTTGAAGCCGAACACCCGGGAACATCTCTCTCGGCGTCAATGCGATTTCTGTACTTTCTTTTTGTAATATTTGCGCACTTTGAAAACCATAAGTAAGTGATTGGGAAAGGAGTATTATAGAATCATTTCGTCCTGTTTATTTCATTATGTAATTAATGCGGCAAGTATACTATTGAAAAATTGTTCGAAACGGACGGATATGCACCTAGGGATATGGAATTATAATCTAGACCAGGCTGATATACATGAAGCTAGTCTAGCTTGCACTGGTCGTCGTCGTTGCTTGAGCTTGACTACCCTGAATGCCCTCATATGCTACTTCCTTGTCTGACCACATGCACTTCATGTCGGGTCCAGTAGGCTTGTATTCAAGTTCAAAGTTAAGGCTGGAATCTGCGGTAGAGCTTGCGTCTTTCCTAGGTTGTTCCAAAGGCGCAGATCGAGATCGGCGCAGGCATGTGTCAGTCAGATTTGCTGTTACCCGAATTCTGAATAAATTTGTTGCCCACACGCTTTCCAACATATCATATGGTTTATATGCATCGTCATATTATGTCATTAAAAAAAAAAAAAACCCGCGGAATATTAATGCGAGTTATTTGTATACCTATAGGTATACATACGGAGGTTAGTATGTGTACCTCTCGGGGGATTTTGACTGATGTATCAAAATGTGGTCAAAATAATTCACAAGACTGAGAAAAAAATTATAAGCGTATTTTTTGTGATATTTTGGTGATCACGTGCCCCAGATTATTGAGTGGTGACGCGGGACGCCACTCGAAGACGTTGTCAGTTACTTAAAAAAATTGTGGAAAAATGATTATGATGTCAGTATAGGCTATATATCTACAGTGCATAATATTGTATACACTTTTGAGCTGACAGGGGTTTTGGGGCCAGGGGCTATGAAATTAAAAACTGCCAACGAAGGGCCCGAGTTCTTCTGTACAATTGGTAAGGTTCCATGGTAGACTGGTATTATCTCTAACTTGTATTTATTTATTTATTTATTTGTTATTCAGTGGGAAACGCTACACTCGCGGGTTTCCCCCCAATTTTCATCCGAAGCAGTTTTTGTTATGATACTCAGGACGATATACCTACACTACTCAGATAATCTGCGCATAATGGAAAATTTCGCCCCTATCTTCAAAAATCGAAATTTAGAAGAAGGATTTTTTTGTTTTTATGATCCGCTATATGGCTGTCTCAAGTCAGAAAACATGGGTTACTGGGTATATGGTAAAAAAACCTACCGCTGATGCAGGTATCGTGGACTTGGCACCAACTCCCGGCCACAATCGTCCGAGTCGAAGAAGCTTCACTAACTGAACTGACCACCAGAAGACCGGCTTCTAAGTCACCCGAGTTGTCGAGTGACCTGGCCTTGCACCCCGTAGTACCGCCTATACTTAGCCATTGTCCGCTGAAAAATATCCAGCCACTATTTCTTTGTATTTTTATTTTGGGACCCTAACCAGAAGCCAGAAGATCAAGTATGCTATAAAATGGTCACAGTGAAGGTGAACGCGATTGTACAGGTTCGAAAAGACATAAAAATAATTTAAAGAAAATGTAAGTTCAGGACTTCTCTTCTCAATCATTTTGTTTGATGGCTTTTCAGTTACGATTTTCTTCGAAAATAACACTGTTTTATTATGTTTAGAAGATTTTTTGGTAACCAGTTTGAACCCCTGCTGTAGCAGTTAGCCCTTCAGTAGGTATAAACTGGGTACACCGTGAAATTGTTGCCTCTTCCCGATTATTCGTTACTAGCTTTCGTCTGGTAATCGGAACAGGATTTAATTTTGGAAACAGAACTGACCAGAACTTGGACGGAACTGACCGTTCCCTTGGTAGGTATTCGTGTTTTTTTAAGTGTTTTATTAAGGTTTTTAGTAGGGTCTTGTATACCCACCATTAGCTATTTTAGAAGTGAAAATATCGAAATCTGCAGGTTACCTACCCATAATGTTTGTTTCCTCTTCTAAATTTGATTTCCGTCATCGTCAAAAATAATTTTATTTTCCGTGATAAAATGCTCTAGATACTACACATGTCCTTTACACTGTTTCACGTTTTTGTAGTGGTCGATTTGGTTCTGATCTTCCTATACCTACACATTTTGTACCCTAAGTGGAAAATTTTCAACCTCAGCAGGAAGCCACTGTACCGCCCTGCCTATATAATACGAGTACCTATACTATATGGGTTCCTGCTGAACTGTTTGTTCCGGTGGTTACTACCCGTAAATCTGTTCTCAGTTGTTTGTCTTACGAAGGAATCTCACCATTTCTGGTTAACAGTGTATAAAAGCCACTTACCTACATGTATGGGTTGTTGGAACCAGTTGCACTTGAAGCGGTGTGACAAATAATATGCCTATAGGTGTGTAGACCAGTATCACTGGTATGTCTAAGTTAGGTAAGTTGTGCGCAATCAGTCATGCATTCCTATAGGTATGTGCTTTGTTCCTGCTCATGAGCTTAGACATTATTGGTTTTGAAATTAATTAGTGGATAGCACGTATTTGAGGTAGCAGCTGATTATCAATTTCTGCAGTTCATAAGATTAACGTTAGAATTAAATTACATTTTTATTTTTTCCAAGGTTTGATAAGAATAAAAATTGAGACTAAAGCCTCAGTAAGGTCCTAGCGAAGTATATAGGTAGGCATACCCAGCTTTTTAATATTTGAACTGTTTTTACCGTGCTAACGTGGTAGTTATGGGGGTGGTAGGGGGAATAGGAGGAAATCGCCAAAATCACTAATTAATAGGTTTTTTAATTTTCCTAACCCATTTGATTTTTGTGGACTGATACCGCTGATGCTGCGAGACAGGGATAGGCTTCCACGTGTAATTCCAACAACAATCTTCACAGAAGAAAAAACTATTGGAAAATTCCAGTTGCTTGCGGTCTCGTTCCTCGTAGTTGTTTCCACTCTCGTTGACGGTAGGTTTTTTTTTTGCGCCGAAGTCGTCGCGCGTTTGTAAAATTACCACGGCATTCCAGGTTCCAGGTCCAGCGGGCGAGATCTGGAGGTTAGCGCTCTCGCACGCAGAAACCATTGGTGCATGGGTTCGCTCCACGAGATTTATTGTTATTTTTTGCGAGCAGAGATTTCCCGATAGTCCTTTACATAAATTTGGCTGTATTCGAATGGCCGTGGATGTCAGTTCCTAGGCACTATAGTGGGCAGTGCGGGCACGTATTATTCTCTCATTCTTCTTCTCGGTCTGCGAGTGAGTTCAGTCCGAGAAAAGAATGTCTCTGTACCTTTCTACCTATGTCTTTGTACCTATCTATTACCGAAGACCTATTGATTGATATAACGGGCGTTAGGTTTGTATGATGTTCTCCAGAGGACCTTGGCTGGAGTACGTGGACACTGGAGGCGGAAATTCCCTCGCAAGGCGGCCAGAGCTGTACGATATAGTACCCGCGCGCTCCCCACTCTCCGTAGTCACTCAGTCCCGCTTTTATCAATTTTAAACGTTTGCTCCAGACTCCAGTGCCTTGTGATTCCTAAAACCCTTGATTAACTATCGAACTTCCGGCATATATACGATACCTAGACTTCCCGGCGGGATCGTTTCATTATCATAGGCCACCTCATATAAATTAGTTTAAATCGTTGTAACGGTGGCCGGCACAATCCCGAGTGGCCTTTAAGCCTGCCCATAGTGCCCATGCACTCAGTTCTATTTATGTGATTTTGATTTTTTTAGCCCATTTTTTGAGGAAACTGTAGGATAAATATCTTTGAAATATCTGAAGTCAGTAGGTTCCTATAACTACCTAGTTGTAATTTTATACGATCGAGTAATTTTTCTCAAATTTTTTACTGATTAAATGACTCGATTGTAAAATTACAACTTCGTTAACTACAGTTTCGTTAAAAAGGCATTATATTTTAGAACGCAAACAACAGGTTCCTCAAAAAATGGGCAGAAAAAACGTCAACAAACAGGATTATTGTATGTGCATATCGAGGTGCATATAGACAGGTTTATCTCTGAAATTTTTAAATTTCAAGAGTTGATGGTAGTTATTTCAGTAACTAATAACAACAACATTACCCGGTAATTGGCTGTTTGAGAATACAGGTTCGGCAGACGAAGGGACTTCATTTAATTTCAGGTTTTCACTATAAGAAATAGGGCATTCCCCCTCCCATTCCCCCCAAGGTGCCATGGCCAGGTGAAAGGTGACATATTCTACTACAGCAGAGAAATGGGAAGTTTGGGCGACTAGACTATAGGTCAGTGTATTATGAATAGGTATATTTATCAGCCTATCGACCTAACATGATGGTCGCGCCTGACTTGCTCTTACTATTTTTCAACATTTTCTTTTTGCTTTTTTGTGGGATAGCCGATAACTTTAGATTTTCCTATAAATAATGCAATGTATTTTTTTAGAAATTTGTGATGGGCAACCTAATTAACTTGAGAATGATTAACAAATATTTCAGTTCAAGTAATTGCTAACGTATACGAGTCTGAAGCCGTGCTAAGCTGCATACTTTTACGAGTACCTGCGAGTACTGTCGTTTGCCACTGTTTCGATAGATAGGTAGAAAGGTAGGTAGGCCTTGTAGGCATTGTTGCGTGTGGATGGGTGTCTTCGCTCATCCAGTTAGTAATCACTGTTTGTATCCAACATTGTAGCTACAAGGACAGACTTCATATGGGAGCAAGTTCATGTGTAATATGTACCTTGTTTCGTTATATTCATAAGAGTTATGCGACACTTCGATGATTCGTTGATGAATTTTGTAATCCAAAAGGGGAGTTATGTCTGTTGTGGTGGTCGATATAAAAGCAGGGTTCCCCTGAAGTTTCAAGAACGATGCATGAATTGTTAAAAATTTTTGTTATAACAAATAACCGACGTACACAGTCGGACTTTGTGAACAGTAATTTTGTTGATTTGGTCGTTCACCGTGCCGTTGATGAATCCTATTACGGAGAATTTCCCCGCGAGGGAGTTGACAAACTGCAGGTCCGAAGGTCATTTAATGAGAGGAAATGGCACTAAAACGTTCAATTCTATAAATTTGCGTGTTTTTCAGATTGACTCTTCTGCTGAATTATTTGAAAACTATCTGTGTTTCAGGGGTGGAAAAGGTAACAATGAAAGGCTACAAAGTAACAGACAGTCAGAGGACGAAGTTAGTTGGCGTCGCCTCCGCGTCTTTGACTGAGCTTGAAGAAAAAGGAAGACAGAAGCTGGGCCTGACGGGAGATCTGATACTCGCTATGGAGGATGGCGCCTTGCTACAGGACCAGGACTATTTCCTCACTATACCGGCACAGTCGCTCATCATTTTCTATCGTATTCATGAACCTATTATTACAGGTGGGTTTAAAAATTTACTAGGAACAGTAGTTGGGAATGAAGCGGAAGAAAATGAATGAACCTGTATAGCTTTAGATTTGTTGATAGAGATACAATTTTAATTTTCCATTTTTGGAGTTGGTTCCTTCCAAGTTCCAAGATTTCTTAACTTGTTGCCTTTACAATGCCGGTACCGTTGGTCACATCGATTTTCTGAAACCTACTACACTTTACACCTACTACGTGTGTGCCCACTTACCTCATATGTATAATGACATAATCCATAGGAGAGGTTGTATTTTTGTGAACACTGTGAGAACACCATCATAGTGTGATAAACCGTGAAAGACTGAGGAACAGTTTTTGGTGTGCGGGGTTCCTTCCTTTTTTTTGCGAGGCCATTCTAGGTTTAGTTTGGTGGCTGACCTGGTTCGTTTAAGAACAGTTGTTATCGCAGTTATTACAGCAAAATATATAATTAAGTATTAGTAGGACCAGGCGAATTGGAGGCCAGTGGGAGTAGCTTCGTAAGTTTCAAATCAATTGTTAGCTTATGAGCACATAGTATTCGTATGGTAGCAGTTGTAATTACTTATCGAAGCTAACCCCCCCCCCCCCCCCCCCCCCCAAATGGTGAAGGTGGATCAAACTGAAAATGAGTCCACAATAGTTACGTATGAATAATGTCCCCGGGGAAATATTTTTTTTTCGGCGAGAGAGGGAGGAAAATGCAGAACAGTCTCGGTATAGGGACACAACCATTGCCCATTGGCTGGGAAACAAAGAAAATTCATCTAGGTGGTTCAGTAGCTATGTAAGAGAGTGATGACTGTAAACCTTTATTAAGGTGAACGGGAGGATGTTCTAGGTGTGACCAAAATATTTTTTACAGTTTTATTTTCGTAACTTCCTTGCATTTCTAAAGCCGTCTTCGAAAACCGTCTTACCTGCCTTCCTAGTTTTCAGTCCAGCTCTCCCCTTCAAAGCAGATCTGTTTCCACAACTCCTTTTTCTTCCGCGAAGTTCTGGGGACCCCTTTTATAAGTAGCTTGTTGTTTGCAGGCGTGGACATAATTGTGAACGCCTTGAAGAGGGTGAACGCTACTTACTTACAAGTGAGTGCAGAAGCGGCTGAGGTGATGGAGGGGAAAGCGCATGAGTTGTCAGCTCTACTGAGCTCTGTAGGGACCAACGCCAAACCCCTGGGAAACACCCGTGACGACGATCCTGTCTGGTTTGAAGGTCTTGAAACCAATGCAAAAACTAAAGAAGAATTCATGTTCAAGAAAGCCCAAGATAGAATTCGTGGATACCTTTACAAATTTCAAGATGATGTTAGAAAAACGGAAGTTTATAAAACTCCAGCTACTCGGAAAGTTTTAACAGACTGTTTAGAAACTTTTAAGAAACGCTTGGCAGCTGATGGCTACTTTGGATGTTATTTTGATCGACGGTATGCCTCAACAGATTTGGTTGATTGTGGAAGCAAGAGGAAAAAGAAACGCAAATTAAAAGAAGCACCGAGTGAAGATAGTCCATGGAAGTTGGAAAAGAAAATAAGTTACTGCGATACAACCGGGTTGTTTACGTGTGAAGGGCTTTGGAAAATGAACTACTGCGCTTACAGCTTGCAGCATTCCATAAATCCCTACGTAAACAGGGAATCGCGGGTCATTTTCTCCACCTGGAATCTGGATCACAGGTAAGCTGGATTACAATAATAATTATACCTACTCTGATTGGCGAAGTGATTTTTTCAGAAATGCTTCCCTTTCTATAGTCGTTCGACGAAATTGAAAGTGAAAATGGTGAAATTGATAGTTTTGTGTCTCTCCATAGTTGTTTTATTTACGAAATCTTCTTTATGTTGAAAAAAACTGGATGACTGCCATCACCGCACTTACCTGCATCAAGAGGGTAAATAAGAAGTACCTAAGTATACATTTGAATTTCAGAATCGAGAAGTCAAGGACTATTTTGCCGGCAGTTTTATTCGCTGTACAATCGAAAAAGGAAAAAAACCTCAACGTTGACTACTTCTATCGCCTGCTGTTCACTCGGGCCAACCTTAAGCTGGTGCACATAGTTTGCCACGACAAAACCAGCCACGACTTGGTCTGTGACCATAGCCTTCTGTTCCTCCCGGCCTAGCACTATCTTCCCGTGAATCAAAAGTCTCACGGCGCCAAAATCATCAACTGTAAGTACCTAGCCATAGACAGAGAAATAGAAACAGGAGAGGTGTGTTCCTAGTTAACGTTGGGCATTTTCTGATGTTTACCGGTACATTTCAACCGATTCTAAACTGAGCTGTTCCGCTTGTTCTTGTTCTGCAGAACTTTGAAATATACCTATACGCCTTCAGGGCGTGCAAACGAAATTTTTACTGATTCTTTATACGTATACCCATATTCCAGTTGCACTTAACGAAAACTTGGAAAATTTCGTCACCTGCTCCTCCTAGCGCCATTTTCCACTGTCTTTTTTAGTTTCGGAAAAGCCCGTTAGACCTCGCTGCTTGTCTTGTCATCGACTAAATAATGCATCCGACCCGCTGAATCATCTCGTTTCTTAACAATAAACCTTTTGTGCGGCTCCGCTGGCGTCTTAGCTCCGCCCGCCCTGGCTATGCTCAGCTATGTTTTTACCGCACTTTCTACTTCTCTTCCTTCGACTCACGTCATTCTTTGCCTCACATTTTTACCTCTTCTCAAATATTGACCTCGACATCCTTTTTTCGTAGTCTTATGTTATATTATTCATATTCTTGATGTTCACCATCAAAGGTGACTGGTTCTTTTTGTCATGCACGCTTGGGAGTCAGCTCTGAAGTGAAGGAAGATGTATGTAGATTAAACGATTTAAGTGGGTCTCAATTGCTGTAGGTATGATCTATTCATGCTTGGTTCGAGTTAGTTTAGTGAGCAGCGTGAAGAGCTCAGAACAGTCGCCCCTCTCCTTTCTTTTTATTTTACATAACTTCTGACTTGAGTCTAACATGCTGAAGCCATAAGTTTTGTCTAGCTGTAATTTCCTGTTGTCAGAGGTTTCTTAATTTCAAGGTTTGTTTAACCGATTGTTGTTGACAGATAATGAATTTTCCTGCGGGTGATTGTAATTTATTTGTTTATTTATTATTGTAAAGGTAGGTAGATGGTGACTGCGGTTTTAAAGTAACGGTTTTCAGGCATCTAGGTACGTTTTACACTATGTGAGAATTAGAAGAACAGCACAATTTCGGTCCATTTCCAGATTTAATGGAATTTTGATAAATGAAGCATTTGTTCAGTGATGGCGATGGCACGATGAAAATGCGGGCGAGCATTGTGACGGGTGGATGGCAATGAATAGTACAAGTTGTGTTTGTGGGGCGATCATCGCGGCGATTCATACAAGGTTGGGGCAACAAAAGCTTGCGGGAATTGATAGGGGGCTTTTCGGGGTTTTGGGTGGTTATGGGGGGCCCGTTTTATTGTTGTCGGCTCATAAAATGGTTTCACTCTGTGTCATCCCCCTTCCCTTCCCCCACCTCCGTCGCGTCTCCCACAATAGCTTACAATCTCCTGCTAGTTATCCATTTCGATTTGATTGGGAAGAGAGATGTACGCTCATTGCGTCCCTTTCATTGACTTCGATTGAATTATTTCTTCCTCTTTCCAAAGGAAAATTACAGCTGGCTATGAACGCGGCCCGTCTAGACAAATTGCTGATTTAATGTTACAAACGCTACGTGAGTAGACTAAGGCTGAATTTCACCACTTTCCGATAGTGTCTATAACGAGAGGATTTAACGAACGGATTTACGTTATCATATGTTTAGCTTACGACAAGTGCGATCGCAGAGAAACAAGTGCAAGCGCAAGGCATTTTTCGTAAGCTAAACATACGATAACTTAAATCTGTTCGTTAAATCCTCTCGTTAAAAGACACTATCGGAAAGTGGTGAAATTCAGCTTAAAGTCGGGTTTAAACTTTTAATAGTTCCTCTATCATTGACGATATGAATTTTGAAGCATTCACTGATTCCATTAGTGGTACTTTGCGTCATTCTCAGTTCTACCTCTGTTTGGTATTGGGGTGGGTGGGGGAAACATATTAGGCCATGTAAATATCTGATGAGTCTAAGTATCTTAATTTCGTTATTTTCTTGGGCGATGGGGTAGCAACTCCAGAGATTCCTTGAGATTCCATAAAGATTTCCAAAGACTCCCAGCGATATTCATAGAAAGATGAACCCCGAACGGGTAACCACTCCAAAAAATTCCAAGATTCCCTGAGATTTCATAATGATTTCCCATAATTCCCAACGAGTGGTTAACCCCTCGTTCTTTGGGTAATTTTGGGAGCATCTGAAAGGAGAAGGGGAGGCCGGCTGGACGATCGGGGAACCCTTTGGTCTCAGAACAGGTCCCACCTACACTGTAGGTATAAACGTCAGACCTTTGCCTGTGGCCTCGCCTGTGGCTTTCGCTTGTCCCTCTGTTTGAGTTTAGCTGATTGCCCTGCTGTTTCCTTCTCGTCCGTCGAGCCGCAGCGTTACCGAGGTGCGGCCATGTCGCTTTCTTGTGACCTTGTGACCTTGTCACAACATAAAGGGCTGTGTTATCTTCTCACGCTCTGGTTTAACTTGTAGATATAGACATGCCTAAGGCGCAGTAGTCGCTGTGTTTGAGCCTAGCTGATGAATGGTCCAACTTTACTTATTGATTGCACAATTAATATCCAACTCGAATTCAATCAGTAGCCCGTCCGTCCGTTTACCATTCCATTTCAATCTCCGTTCTTTGTTGACTATTCACAGGGCCGAGTCCGGTGCAAATTCCAGATGGAAAGGTACCAAATTGTTTTCTGATAATGTTATAACCAGTATTCGTTAAGATTCTGGTAATTTTTGATTCGCTTACTGAAATATGGCGAAGGTTCCATCCAGTATCAGTTAATAAAACTGGTTTGTAAAGTAAGAAAGATACAATTGAGGCAGTCGTGAGTAAGGTATTTACTCCAAGATTAGGATGAGTAATAGTTTCATAAATCAATGGGTGATTAGTGCATGCTTGATCCATTCTGAATTTTCATTAAGAGTCTGTTCATTTTGCTTGATTGCCTGACTTTTACGTGTAGAGAATAATAGGCTCCCTCTTTTGTGTGAACCAACGAAGGACTGCTATATAGGAGAGACCCTCAGATGCATGGCCTCTTAAATGTATAAGATGGTTTAGTGTTCACTTCGCTTTGTTTACATAATATGGTGTATTGACAGACACCAACGAAAAATTGGCTCCCAAAGTGAAGACTTACGTTGTGAAAAAATGGCAGTCGTCCAGAGCTGTTAGATCACTGTATTTATAGTTCAGGCCACACCCCTTAACTGGCTTCTATTGTATACATACAATATATCATATATATCTAACTTATATTTTCTTCTAAGCATTTATCTCATTGTTATTAGCTATAAGTAAGTGTCTGTACAGTTTTTTTCTCAGCTACGTAGTGTCATTCTGTCTGCCTGGTGTCAGTGTACACTTTCAAACGGTTGTACCTAGGCATTTTAGTGTCATGGCTAATAACGTCCGTTATCCAAAAAAAAAAAATGTCGACATTGGGCGGGAAATTGTCGGACCCTCTTTTAGAAATTCATTCGTGATTCCTTTAATTTTTATTTTGATGACGGAAGTTCACCCTCCCGTGTCTCGTACGTGAGTGACTTGGGAGGGGTTTGAAATTGCGTTGCTCGTACTGACTGGCATACATCAGGGAAATAGCGTTGCTCGTACTGACTGGCATACATCAGGGAAATTGCGTTGCTCGTACTGACTGGCATACATCAGGGAAATAGCGTTGCTCGTACTGACTGGCATACATCAGGGAAATTGCGTTGCTCGTACTGACTGGCATACATCAGGGAAATTGCGTTGCTCGTACTGACTGGCATACATCAGGGAAATAGCGTTGCTCGTACTGACTGGCATACATCAGGGAAATTGCGTTGCTCGTACTGACTGGCATACATCAGGGAAATAGCGTTGCTCGTACTGACTGGCATACATCAGGGAAATAGCGTTGCTCGTACTGACTGGCATACATCAGGGAAATTGCGTTGCTCGTACTGACTGGCATACATCAGGGAAATAGCGTTGCTCGTACTGACTGGCATACATCAGGGAAATAGCGTTGCTCGTACTGACTGGCATACATCAGGGAAATTGCGTTGCTCGTACTGACTGGCATACATCAGGGAAATTGCGTTGCTCGTACTGACTGGCATACATCAGGGAAATTGCGTTGCTCGTACTGACTGGCATACATCAGGGAATTTGCATTTTTTATTGCGCCTGCCCATTCAATTTCTATCAGAGGAGTTGGGATGGTATTGCCTGCAGTGCCGATTCATGCTCTTCTTTGTGCTTCTGCCGTTATGCCGACCATCCTGTCGTGCGAAGCAAATTACCTCGAAGATCTCCTATTGCTCTTATTTGTGCATGTTGGAAGTTTGTCATAAAAGCCACGAAATCCAGAATGAATTCCATATTTTGTCGGAACTCAATAAACGGTATTGTTTTTTATTATTATTGTGACGAGAGCAATCGAACAGCGAAAAATTTGGGTAAATGGGTTTATTTGAATATTCTTATCAATCACCCATTGGGAAAATTAATATGAATATTCTCCTATACTTCTATCTTCGTCTAAAAAGTATCGATAGGTAGGTTTCTTTGATGCACCTTTCTTCTCTTCTGTCATCAGCGTCTTCTCCAACTATACACTACACTTTCGGACGTCCCTTTACCTGGTTTTGTTTTTTACGTAAGGATGCCATTCAAGTCTCACATCGAGGCATATTCACGCTTTTTGGATCTGACAGTAAAACGTGGTAAATTACAAATATTTGAAAAATACTGCTATTGGAGGAAATGGTGCCTCAAGGACTTCTGGTACCTTCTGACAGATGGAAACTCAGAAACCTGCGGACTTGCAGCTGCTGAAACCGACCCTGCGCAAATCTACGAGTTTCTTCAGACCACAAAATTTCCAACCCTTATCCCTTGCTGTTCGGCTGGGCTCGGGAAGTTTCGGGAGAGCTCGGAACCCGGATACCAAGGCCCGCGGCAATCCCGGCAGAGGCCGTCGGCACGGCGACAGAGGGCGCACTGCAGCGAGACAGCCTCGAGCATGCGTCGCCGGCACCCCGGCTGCCCGGGGTATACCCATCAGATTCATTCACTCCGGCAGCTAGATCCCTTGCCCTTCGTCCAAAAACTAGAAACAAAAAACTTGTAAAAACGTTGTCCCCTACCTTGGTGTTGTGCGTATTTTTAGACAAATCTAACGTAAAGTACAAATTGGAGTGCGGGTGTGCGTGTTGGAAGGTTGATGTAGTGTGTAAACTGTTTTGTCTGTGGTGCCGTGATTTGCCTAGTTTCTGTTTGCATTGGACAACCATTGTGTCACATTTTCCGCCTCTCTCATCCATTTTTATTGTTATTTTTCTCAATTTACTTTTCTTATTTTGTATCAAAACATATTTGAAGCTTTCATGAGTTTGGTTTATTCATTTCTGCAAAAAATGCTGACGTAGTTTCATTTTGAATATCCTAAAGTCGTGCAGATATCGGTGATTTCTTATCTGCCTTGTTACATTTTTGTCACAGTAAAGAGGATTAAATTTTGAGATACCCTTTATTCTCGGGGGGTTCTGAAAATCAGGTAGGTTAGTGTTGTACCTACTGATTCAGTAAGAATCTATTTCTCATTCTTACTTAGGTACTACGCTAGAAAATTTCGTTACGGTGCTGAAAAAGACAGGTCTAAGGTATAACCGTGTATGCTTGCACGTAAAAATGTTACGGATCTGAGTACTGTACACAGCCCGTTCAGCTGGCCTAAGCCAAATAATAGGTGGGTCATGCTATAGATACGTACACTATAAGAGCATTTTCCGTTACCAATGTTCAAACTCTCGCACGTCTGTGAGTCCAGTGTCCTAACCTCCATATCACGGATAGCAGCTATACTGCTTTTAGTTTAAACAGAATTGTAATATTTGACCCTTTTCCTTTATCATTCCCTATGAATTATTTTTAACCCGTCTTCACCCCAGCCCAATCGTTTTCCTCGACCGGGCCGGCCCTGACATTGTTTTATGAGCATTTCGCGTGTTTGCTTCCAGCAGTGCAAGTCAGCCCGTGTGAGCGAATGCCGGAGATGGATTCACATTGACTCCGAGGCGGCCTACACGAAAACTTGTCCTGCTGTCGCCTCTATCTACCTACTCATACAACCAGTCGTCGCTCCGTTGACGGAAATTTGAAACATTTTTTACAATTGAAAATTTCCTTGGACGCGTTTTGAAACCGTACTTTGGAACACTATTCTTCGTACCCTCCTGTCATTTGCTACATTTCAACAATGCGACTCGGCCATGCACCACGGGACGCATCCATCGTTAACGGGTGGACGCTTTGAACCAGGTGAGTTTTAATAAATATGGTAGGCTCAAGTCCATAATATTTTATTTTCCTCGAATTCTATACTAAATTCAGTAGTCATTCATCATTGTTGTTATTTTGCCAAATCACATTTTTTGAAACAGAAGATAGATACCTACATATTGCAGATTTGCAGCTATAGTCTGGGGTTTTTCATCGTGCATACCCAACATTCTCATTTTACCGACCTAATAAAAATGTATAATAATGAGGTTTGGTGAAAGAAAGTCTCGTCTCGGGTACGGGCACACTGCTTTGTATCTGCGATGCTCCAACCTTGCAGCTGGAACAGCTCGAGGCGAGACATTATTGAGTAATTTTATTTATGTTCCCTGCACTTGAATTCAGCACTCAAGCAATAAATTAACCGTTTAAAGTTGTGTCAAGATTGGCGCTTACGAGTCATCTGACCCGTGTCAGCACCGAGCGCGAGTCATTTGGTAACGTGTTGTCCGCAATTGTAATCCTTGAGTTGCCAGCTAGCAGGCAGCACTGCCAGCGTAAACAAGCAGTGCTGCCTCTCGACCACGAGAGCGTTCTGTGTTGTTAGCACTAGTGTTGCCTATCCCTTACACATGGCAAACACTAGTGTTAATAATACGAAACGGCCTCTTGGTCGCGCCCCTGGACCAGCTGACGACCCGATGGACATTTGAGATGAAACAACCGACCCCACATCAAAAGACTCCCAGAATAAACGATAATGGATGAGCATCACGTTATTTACACTAACTTTAAACATTTTCCCCTCACAGTGAGCAACCCATCAAGTTTGAACGATTGGAGTCGTTGGCTTGGAAGAGATGGAGACTGAGTGAAAAGGCCACAGAGGTTAATATGTATTTCACGTTTGGCTTATCTCATTTTTATATTTTGTCGTGACGCAATTTCGTCCTGTCATCGCGGTGTTGTTCGTGCCGGTCCCCACCTTGCTAATTCAGTGTTAATTATTGTGATTTGTCCCTAGTAAAAACTCACACCACGGTATTGCCCACGTATTTGTCCACTTGCAGCAAAGTGTCGAATCGCTTCGATAATATTTACATGATTTCAAAATAAAGTATAAAGTCTTTTAAGTCCTACCATCCTCAGTTTCCTTGTATGCAATCAAGTTGCATAATCACAGAAATGCAGGCTGTCTCCAGGGCGATTTTGTTCCGTGTTTCTGTATCTCCCCATTATAGGAGTGGTTTCCTCTTTCCTGCTCGCTTCATAAAAGCCTTAAAGTTTTAGTTTGGTGAGTCCAATAATGTGAAAGTTAAAACCAGATTACAGGACTGCATGGGTGCCTAACTGACTAGTCGTCATCGGGGGAGGACCAATATTCCACTAAAACTGTGGGGCTATGATTTTTGTGCACAGCTTTTTTGCTGCGTTACTGGCCAAATGATTTCAAATAGTCGTCGTTCACTCACCACTTAGCCGCGCAGGTACACCTGAATAAGACCTCATTTGCATTCTAAGGCGTCTAAAAATTTCTTTTTGTGGTGGAATATTTTTGACTGGTTCAAAGAGAAAGTCTCAGGAGGGGAAAGGAGTAGCTACTGCCCCCTTACTTTTGTACCTGGCTGGAGGCTTGAAATGTAGTGACCTCCAAACCTCAAACGAATTTAGCATGCACCCTTTGTGAAGCCCTTCTCCGACTATACTTCTACCCTTGGGATTTGCCTCCCTCTCGGGGCTAACCGTCTAACCAGGAAGCATATCTCTCGGGCTGCTGCATCTCTAAAGATATCGTTAGAAAAAACATACGAGTAGCTCGGTTCGTGTATTTTCAAGCTCAGGAAAGTTGCGGGACCTCCTTGGGGTTGTAAGTGGCCTCCACAAAAAAATGCGTGTTGACGGAGTTTTAGACTCGGAATATGAGTATTTTGAAGCTCTCAAGCCATATATGGCGAGAAAGTATTGTTTTCGTGCAAAATTTCGAAATTGAGATTTTGGGTTTCCCATGATCCTGGGGGTCCCCTGAGTCCAAAAAAGTGGTTTCTGGAAAAAGTCTGTCCGTCCGTCCGTCCGTCCGTCAGTCCGTCAGTCAGTCAGTCCGTGCAGTGCTCTAGCGCCTATACCGTTCATCCGATTTTGATGAAATTTGGTATGGACCTGTCTAAAATTACTGCCGAGACACATTTTAAAGGATTTTTTGATTGGTCAAAAATTGCGGCCGCTGTTGTCAAAAAACCGCCAAAATAATTCAAAAATCGTGTTTTTGGTTAGTTAGACAAGCGCCGACGGTACACTTTTCAATCTATAACACTGAAAATTGGTATGTGTGTTGACAAATAGATGCTTCGAGGTCATTTTCAGCTAAAATTGAATTGGTTGAAAATTACGGCCGTTCTGGACCAAAGTTCGATCGTTTCGGCGCCATTCACATTTATTGACCGATTGTCATGAAATTTGGTAAATTTGTGTAGAACCATGTAACTTAAACATCTGTCGAACAGAATTTTGTTATCTTCAAAATTACGGCCGTTTTTGTCAAAAAAGTGTCGAAAATGAGTTGAGAATGAGAAACCACGTTTTTGAATGGTCGGAACGCATTTGGGACTACAGTAATAAAATGAAAGACGTGAGATTTGGTATGAGTGATCTCAGATAGATGCTCGTGGGTCATTTTCAACCGATTTCCGATTGCTTAAAAATTACGCCCGCAAAAAAATCTCAAAAAACCCAAAAAAAAAAAAAAATCATTCTGGGCGAGAAAGTTAAGTGCGACTGTTGTCGGACCCTTTATTTAATTTACAATAGGTAACACTATTTTCATTCCAACTTTTGGAAAAAGTGAAAATTGGGAAAACACTCCATAATGTTGTGAGTTTAGTTTAGTTCCCCCAATTCCTGATATTTACATTAATTATGGACCGTGAGTCTGACCCGATCGCATGATGGGGGTTGTGTTGCGAGGATTAGCCTCATCACGGTATACAAATTTGATTAGAAAGTGTACCTAGAAAGCAAAACACATTCCTAAATATGTGCTGGCTTGCTCGCGCTAGGGCTTTGCCTTTATCACTTTCATTACGGTCAACCCCTGGGAGAATTTTCCAGATTTTAATTTCCACTATGTGGACTAAGCAGAACCGTTATTATTATAGAAGTTCGAGTACTTTTTGCTATTAATTGCTCTGAATATTGCAGTCAGTGAAAATCTGTGTGAAATGTTCTAATATTCAGTTTCTCACTTAAAACCGCTGTTATTAACAATGATATTCGCAAGATCTTGGGACAGGAATAAAATAACATTGAAAATTGGTCTAAACTACATGCATTCGGATGGTGAGTTTATGACTGAAATAGGTCATGTTCCCTGTTTAGTTGCGTATGAAAACAGGGAAAATCATAATATACTTAAATAATTATAACCCCGTAGGGTCTCGATCTGCCTCAAAGTAATGAAAGCCGTCCCCGGCTTGAAACGTTGAATCGAATATACATAGTGGCGTGCCAATCCCGCCGAGTCTTGGTTGCTTTGCATCTTACATGAATGTACCTGATTAGGGCGGGCACCCCCTGATGTGTTGGAAGGGTGACTGTGAGTTACAATCCCCCACTCCCGCCCCCCTCTCTGCACACCCCTAGCCCCGTCGAATGTGTCGGGGGGTTGAGTTACGCCCCCACTCACGACCCACTTCACCATTAAATACATACCTACCTTAGCCTCTTACATTCAGTTCATATTGTATGCTCTGCAAATGCTCAATTCAACAAATATTTATCTCCCCTCTTAGTGGTTCATAGTTTTGATCTTATAAAGGGAACCACAATTTCATTTTCTTCCCCTTTCTGCCATATTTCTTCTACACTACAGGATTTGATATAGCTTCAGTTGTGACGGGATTGCGCATGGCCTCAAAATTCCAAAGGTAGTATCATTTTCATTTGAAGCAACGGAAAAACCCCACTGGCCAATCAGTAATCAGTGCTCTTTGCTTTCACTGACTAGGTACTAGGCAGAGACTGGTGCCGTCGCAATGTCAGCAGGAGACAACTTCCAGAATTTACGGATCTTGGGGATAGAAACTGAGCAGCAATTATTTCTTCGTTTCCTTCCTATAAAATATTGTGATTGGGGAAAAAAGATAAAAAGTGAGGAATTGTTCTGTTGAAGGAAAGTCTTGTTGTCGGAGATTGAGAGAAAGCTATTATCGCAGCTTGGCGTCCGGACGTTGTTTTCAGGCTGGGGTGGTAAGGCCGCCGCTCCTTCTTCGTTGAGATAAAGTTGGGGTGAAAGTTAGACGGCACGCTCCGAGATAAGATAGTCAAGTTGAAGAATCCACGCGGTTATCTTTGCAGGCTGACTGGTTTGCTCTGTTATCCTCATTGTGAAACGGGTTCAACGGGGGAAAAGTAGCGAGAAAGAGGTAGAAAACTGCGGGGAGCTGGCGAGCTGGCTGGGACTGGGGGAGGGCTGTTCCATGGTTTGCCATCGGCAAACATCCTGCTATCTGCTATCCGACTCTGTCGACTGCTGTTGCTTTATTCTGCTTGTCTTTTTCTCTGATTTTCCTCGCTACTTTTTGTGGATTAATAACGCTTTGCTTTATAAACTTCCATTTCCCATTCCTCATTCGAGTTTGCCCGTACTGTACGCAGTGACTTGAAATGGCCTGTATAGGTACTTACCTATCTTCTGCACATTTGAGATATGTACAGCATCATCTACGTTGATCTGGTGATTTTTCTTGAACTTTTTTTTTGCACTCATTCCGGCTTTTGAAGTGGGGAAGGAGACGACCTAGGTAATGAATGATGGCCTCGATAGCCGAGTGGACTAAATGATCAAATTTTTAGGAGCAGCGAGAGCCGGGTCACACCGGTTCGATCCCGATCCTATACCAAAAAGTTTTTCTGCTCGGTATTCACCTCTGATATGTTCAGCATGTCAAGTGAAATGTATATCGAGGCTGTGGTGGTTCGGAACCCACCTAAAACTAGGTCCCCATCGTTTACTCGATGGCTGGGGAGCTGGTATTTGGTATAGTGCTGCCAGCTGAGCACAATGGATAGTTCTTGAAAACGGTTTAGTTGCTGGGCTTGTCCCCCCAACCCTCAGCGATTAACACACTGGTATTCTTGACGCAGCTTGAAGTAATTTCTTCTGGCAGATTGAAATGGAAGCGCCACTCTCAGCTTATCCCAACTCTTAATTTTTCTTCCTTCAGTCTGCAACAAAGAAAACGATAAATCTGGTTCGAATAAAACCCCCTAAGACACGTGTTTAAATCATTTCCACCCCTGCTGCCCTTCCCTGTTAGTCCCCCGCGCAGTCCCCCAAGTCGTCAGCTTGCTAACTCCACTAAACCAAATTGCCTGAAATATTATCCCTCAACCTTAACGTTCTCCAGTAGTATTTAAGCTCTTAGACTCGTTACACTCGTGCCGGCCATTAATATCGCCTGTATACCGTTCTTAGTACACTTCAGGGTCTGCCTGCAAGGTTTCATTCTACTCGCTGGTTTCCAGTTTTTTCGTAGCTCCCTATAAAGGCGCCCTTCCATCTAGCCGCGCCACGCCGCGGTTTTTGATTGCATGAGGTAGGATAGGGAACTCAGCAAAACGAGGGTAATGTGCCGCGTCGGCCGGGCCTAGCTCTTATTTCTAATTTCTCGATTATCGTCAGAGTGGGAATTGAAATATAGCAGATTTCCTCTTGGAAAAGAAGGAACTCCTCGTGGTAGTACTCGTAAACCTATGGCAGGTGCTTTCAAAGCTCTCTTCATTTTATTCTAGTTCTTTGACCGTCTCAAAGTCTTTGAAGTAAAAAAGATGAAGAAACATATGTGGCGTCCTAGCCTTTTGTTCAGCTTGTCATCAAATAATGTCATGCTGGAGGCCTGAAGAGGCGAAAACTGAAGAGACTGCCTCGCGAGCGTTCGAGGGTGCCGGAAAGAGTTCATTACCCAGTCTTTCTTCGCTTGTTCCCTTTGTCTGTTTGTGTCTCGAGTCTCGCTCTCGTATGGGGTAACCCATGTGGTGTGTTTGCCTCTCTCCGTCCTATATACACTCTATCTGGTTTTCATTTATTTTCTTTTTACTTGAAATCTCTGTCGTATGTTTGTAGGTGTGACATAAAATCTCATTTATTACTGTTGAGTCTTTTAGTAAAAATACTTGAAGTCGCAGCGTAACTGCGTCCAGCTGGATTCAAAATTAACCACATTCTCACATTCAGTTGCGACCCAACTAGAAATTGATTTATGCCGAGGCTTGAGTTCAGTTTTCCCAATATAAGGAAAACAGTTAGATTAGCTGAGTCAATAAGCTTTGCGTGATTTTCTTGGAAATCAGATCGATGCCCATTCGTTGCCTTAGGTAATTGTAAATCCTTGGGGCCCTGCAGGTTTCCAACGCCGTGTTTTTCTCTCTGACGATAAATCGAACCCGAGACTTGGCTTTTTAATCGGCTGCCTCCAGTCTAGACAACTATTAAGTTGAGTGACGTATTTCGTGGGTTAGCGTCAGTGAAAAGAGACAGCCTTAGCCTTATTACAGCCGTAAAGCTGGTTGTCAGCACTTAGTGGCTAATCCGCCTTGCTGTAGATGCCGAGTGGAGTGGCGGGACATAAGGTTGTTAGGGGTAGGGTTGTTAGTGTTGTTGGGCGGTGTTAGCACTGGCTTTAGTCGGTTATTTGGTTATCCCGGCTGCGTCCCGCGCCCTTGTTGCCAGTTCCAATTATTTGTTGGGACTCTGGATTTATAGTTTACGGGGTTTCACAAGTTGAGTATGTTGTTGGCTGATTCTGGTGGGTCGGGGAAATCTCTTTGGGGAACCCTCTCTCTAGGATTATTTATAGATCACCCCAACTCTGCTGTAAGCAAACTTTGTAGCTCACACTCCGCTCTTGTACGAGTATATAGATTTCCTCTGGCTGGGAAATTGTTCCAGCAATAACCCAGAGTACCTGGTCTGTCAGAAAGCTTATACTGCGGTATGATTGAGTTGATGGTGTTCGATCCCTAAGAGGAGATTTTTCTTGCAATTTAGTGGAGTGTTGGGGGATAAAAAAAAGTAAAATGTAGTGCGGAATAGCGGAACAATGAGAGTGAGCTTGGTGAGCTTGGTTGCGGCACCTCGCGAGGCAACCCAGCGAAAACTGCCATTGTACTTCCAAACTTATTTTTCTGTGCTTCTCCATTTCGCCAGGTCTCATTTGAAATTCCCCCGTCTAGAATACTAAACCCAAAACAATGGAACTGGAAGGCCCTCTAGAAAAAATTATTCCGGGACTGGCGAGACCTAGTGCTTAGCACAGCTTCGGGGTCTGCAGCTTTCCTGCTACGGAGAACTGCTCAGCAGTGGAGGAATTATTTCCGAAACGCTTCCCATCCTTGGTTTATTGATTTTCATTTTCCCAGGCGAGGTAAGAAGATTGCGCTCCTTGCAGGGAATGTACTAAGGTATCGGTCTTTCTTGTACTGACTGAGGTATATTTTTCGGGAGGTTAATTTAAAATGGACCCAAATAGAAGTGACTGCAACTGGATCTCAGGTTATACGTCACTGAGGTCACGTTCTTCGTTCTCTACTTCTCTTCCATTTACCCCAAATTTTCCCATATTTTCATTGGAATCATGGTGCTTGCGATTCTAATTTTCCACTATGCTTTCCAGCCCATACTCACGTGGAATACGAGGAGCGAGGCAATATCGTACATCAGGGTGCGATTATACCTATTATAATGTAGTTTCCAGAGTTCCAAAGGATTTTGTTTATATATCTCTTCCTTCTACTTGGTTGATCTGAAATCTTTAGGCATTCTACACCATTTCGTTATTTCCGAGGGGTTAACCACTCGAATCTCGTTGGGAATCTCAGGAAATCTTTATGAAATCTCTGGGAATCTTGGAAATTCTGATGTGGTTATCCCTTCGGGGTGCATCTTTCCACGAATCTCGTTGAGAATCTCAGGAAATCTTTAGAAATCTTTACGCAAACTCAAGCAATCTCTGGAGTGTTTAACCCCTCGGTTATTTCTAATCTAGTTACTGTACTGCGGTTGATATTATACAATACTATTGTTGTTTCAGATCTAGCAACACACCACCTTGTGTGTAAGATCAAGATCTTATGTTTGGTGCTGCTGTTGTTGTTTCAGAACTAGCAATGTGTGTGACAATGTAATGTTAATGTCGTGGTGTTGTTGTTTCAGAACCAGCAACATGTGTGTAACGCCCTATGGTTGATGTGGGGCGGGCCATGGTGGCGTCCCTGGTTTGCGTCATCGTGGCGTTCCTGTTGGATGGCCCCTGGACCTCAGTCACCGCTCGCAGAGACGGTCAGTACCTAGTCCTTAAATCATTTCGCAGACTTAGCCACTCTATCAAATCATTTCAGAAGCGTCACTCATTGTATTTAAGCGTTTCACTCACTCACAAATAAATACATCAGTAGATATATATAGTAGCGCCACCCTGACCTGCCTGGCCCGAGGGCAGTCCGTGAACAGTGAGCAGTGCAAAATGCCCTCGGGCCAGGCAGGTCAGGGTGGCGCTACTATACCCGATGCATCATTGTATTAAATTATTATATCAGTTCACACATACGTACCTTGTAAGGTCTTCAGTAACGGCCTCGATAGCCGAGTGGACTAAATGGTCGACTTTTGAGGAGCAGAGAGAGCCGGGTCACATCGGTTCGATCCTAATCCTACCAAAAAGTTTTTCTGCTCGGCATTCACCTCTGATATGTTCAGCATGTCAAGTGAAATGTATATCGAGGCTGTGGTGGTTCGGAACCCACCTAAAACTGTAGGTCCCCATCGTTTACTCGATGGCTGGGGAGCTGGTATTTGGTAGTGCTGCCAGCTGAGCACAATGGATAGTTCTTGAAAACGGTCTAGTTGCTGGGCTTGTCCCCCCCAACCCTCTGCTAACTAAGCTAAGGTCTTCAGTACCTATATTCAGTCCTCACTGCAGAAGCATGTATCATTTCAGAGATGACTGAAAAGGGTGGTAGTTGGTACCTAGGTACGCGGGCCTCAGCACTCACTGCTTGGTATCGCTTTAGTCACCGCTCGCAGTGATGGTGAGCACTCATATACGGGTAGTTCCCAGACCCCACCATATCAAATCATTTTCCTTCCTTTCCTCTTCCATTTCCTTCTCCTTTATTCACCTGATTCATTAGTCTTAATCTGCGGTTCCTGTAATTTGGGTTTGCCTTTGCTCTGTGTGGCTTATGGTTCCGACCCGACTGCTGTGGGTCTCGGGCATTAACGGTGACCCTTTATGACCAATCTAATTAATTGCGAAATTAAGGTACCCCGTTTGTATGGCTTAGTGGAGGCAGTATCACTCCCTTCCGTTTATCAGTACTTTCACCAATAAACTACTCAAAGGTCCACTCCTACACAGGGCTAACATCTTCTCCCCCGAGGGGTTAACCACTCGTTGGGAATCTGTTTGGGACTCATTGGAAATCTTTATGAAATCTCAGGGAATCTTGGAATTTTTTTTGGAGTACATCTTTCTATGAATATCATTGGGAATCTTTGGAAATCTGTATGGAATCTCAGTGGAATCTCTGGGGTGGTTACCCCCTCGTTCTCCCCCGGGCATGCAACCTTTGCCCAGTCCCGAGAAACCTCTCAGAAATTGCAGACTTCCGAGCATACCTATAATATATCGATTATCCGGTTATCCCATGTTTTTCTGTTGCCACACATTGTCAGCAGTACAGCGAGTTAGACCTTAAATTTCGATAGGGGTGTGAGGTAGACAATAGAATATCATCAAGCGGTAATAAATGATCTAATAACATAATGGAAGAAAAAAATGGGGAGGGTGTGTTGGAAGTGCTGAGACTGACTCCAGGCTGGAGCCGCCCACGCAACTTGCCATTGCTGACTCGTGTTTACATGTTTAGCTTATGAGGGGAAGTGCTGTCCGGCTCAACGCACGCAATATCCCTGTCACTTTGACGTGCTGCCCAATGCCCAGCATTCAGGATTATCCCAGCTATATAGTTTCCGGAAGTGAAACAAAGCGAATATATTTTGAGTAGGTTTATCCCTGCGAAGCACGAACAGTCGGAATACTTAGATGTCAATACGGCCACGAGTTTTCTTGGATACTTTATAGATTTACTTCTAAAGAAGTTTTAACAAACTTTCCAGATTTCCAGTTAGCCCATTCCGGGTTTTTGGTTGGGGCTCTTACATATATTTTTCATCCTGCTGAATATTTGCACATCATATCTCATCTCATGAACTTATTCCACACCTCAACTAAATTATCGGAAATAACGTGTCGTAGTCGTCGAAGCTAGAGATCAGAGACGCCAAATTCCAATTTGTTGGTCTCTGATTGTTGGCCGTTTTCCCTTCAGGGGCAGGTATATTTTAAGTCATTGAAGAAAGGCTTCAGTTGATTTCGATGCTGATTCCGTACTCATGGTGAAATTTTAACTTTCCCACATATACGAAGTATACACATAGGAAAGTATTGTGATCGTTGAGTTTTTCATTTCAAAGCTCCGATCAGAGGTCCCAGACCCAAAAAAAGAGTTTTTAACGCGTTGTATGTATGTGAGGGTGTGTGTGTGTATGTACGGAAAGCCAGGGGCCAAACCGTTCGGCCGATTTTGTTCAAATTTTGTGCAGGGGTGTAAAAAAATAATGCGCAAACTCACTTATTTCCGATTTTCCATCGATGGAAATTGAGGGGCGCAGCCCTCCAAAAACCTCAAAAAATCAGACTTTTAATTTGTTTCTCAAAATTGGCGCCTACGATTTCGTTCATTTTCTCAGGGGTAATAGTGCATATTATTGATAAAAATACCCCATTAGCGGCATATCTGGGAAAACTCGAATTTTGAAGATTAGCCCCGAATATATGAGTTTTTTAATGTTCACGAAATATGTCATGTGGGTACTCGACATTCTCGGGGGAACTCTCTCAGGCAAGATGTCTGGTCAAAAAATTATAAACTCATTTCCAACCTCCTCACCCCCCATCCGCAGGGTCAGTTTTGGTAGATTCACAAAATATTCCATGCAAAGTACTCGGGGAGACTTCCTTAGGCTAGCTATTTTGTCTAAAAGTTTCTCCGAGCTCCCTCCCGGTTTGTTTCTCTTATTTAAGTGAATTTGGTTTGGTAGAGCGAAGTATAGGTAGATTATACGAGTTTTCAAATTTTATCGCTTTTAAATTTAAAACTTTCCTACTAGTTTTTCTTTCTTACCCGCATGTAATACGTGGTATTACAAGTTATCCCTGGCGTTTTCCCTATGCAGGTTCCTGCTTACCTACGGCGTGGTAGATGAGCAGGGCACCAGATAGATGTTAAAAGCTGAGTTCTCTTTTCCCGTGATTTAAGGCTAATAGTTATTTTTTAACACTCCCTTAAGATGAGATGAAGACAGAGTGGTCTCTCGGTGCTACAAAAGAATGCAGTCAACTCAGTCAAGCGTGGCGCCATCATGTTTTTGTCTCATTAGGTCCAACGTCAATTGATTGCAGGAAAAGGAAAAGATCGAAGCGCTGGTAAAATGCTGCTATTGCTGCTATGACTGCTTTCCGTCCGTTCAGAGAGACAAAACAATGGTGTGCCAGTGGAGCGAGAAGAAGCACGTATAGAACAAAGCTATATTTATATATACTGGCAGTCGAGAAACTTTCTACCATTATTTACCGTACTTGGAAATAGCCTGCGTCATTCCCAAAATGTAAAGATAAGTTTGGACCCCTGGGAGTTGGGGGATCTAGTCGTGCACAGTCAGCAAGCCCGAACCACCCCCTTCTCCACCCTTCCACCTTATCTGATCCCGCTGATGACATATTCGAGTTGATAAACTAAAACGAGGTATATCCGTCACGGCACAGGCCTTGTGTTTTTGCGGACCTGCTTCGCTACCTTTTGGAGGGCCCCGCCACCGCCACCCCCCACCCCGGTGTTTTTGCTAGCGCTTTCGAACGACAGGGAACATGGGCTCAAGTGATGGGACCACCGGCTGCGCTGTGGGTTAGACCGTTTCTGCCCTTTGCACCAAATCGAAAATCAATGCACCGCTAGAGTGTGAAAGTTGGGACGTCTGTGTTTGGGGGGCCCTGTTGGTCCTGCAGCCACTTGTACGCAGTATTACTGTCTCAAAACATAGCCATACTTCACCACTTAGACACATGCAACCCTCCCGTTCCCATACAAATGTCACACGTGAAAATATTGGGTTCTATTTTGAAAGGCTGTAAAATATGGTAGAATGTTATCCCCCACATGTGTGTGTGCCGCTATTTTTGTCCCATATCGTGTTTCCCAAGAAAATAATTATTTTCTTTTACAAAAATTCGACATGTCAAACCAAGGCTCGTACTTACATTTTAAATCCGAAATATTGAAGTACCTATACTTTAGGTACCTATCTGAAGTTGTTTTCAGGACGTAAGTACTTAAAAATATTTAAATATGTACCTTCCATGCAAAGCGAACTACGAATTTTAAGAATGGTGATGGACACAGTTTTATTTAAATAACAGATAGTAATTTGTACTATTCTTGATTTCAAATGTACTCGTCATGTGACCTACACAAAGAAGCTGGTCGAATATTTTTTTAAGATAGAAATTTCAAGAACTCTGCAGTAACGATAAGTAATTTAAAAAACTTGTTCCCATTTTCTATTTCTTCATGAATATTAATTGACCTGCTCTGTTTTAATTTTAAAAAGTTTGACCCTCTTCTATAAAATTATAAAATTTACATTTTGACAAACGAAAAGTGCTCCATTCAGCAGCACACATTGGCAACGATGAGAAATTTTTTATAATCTCTATTCCTTATGGGCATCCTACAGGGATCTGACTACTCTTGCTATCGATTGGGGCATGTGAAGCTACTCGAACTTTGCCCTCATCAATAAATTCAGCGTGCGTCCAGCGCCCTTAGGTCTCCCCTTGAGAGTCCATCAGTGGGTACGTCTGGCCCTCACGTATCTGATAAATAGGGGAGATTGGGGATAATTGCGGAATGTGTCTTGACCGACCCCGCAAGGATGGAGCGCTACCTGACGTTTGCAGTTACCTCCCGGAGTTTCAGCCGATCAATCCTACGTATAACTAAGTTGCCAATTAATTCTATATAACCTACATATTGCGTTATTGCTGTTCCTCGATATTGATACTAACTACCGGTATTTAATTGTTTCTTGAGTAGATTATATGTACCTTCATCAACATGTTTTAAAAAAAAATTGCTACTGGTTCTTGTCTCTTTGAATTTTCAGTTTCTTACTGACTGAGCCTGAGCTTCAGTGTTTTCCAATTATTTTCGTCCGCGGCACAATTTTTAGCGGAAAAAAAATATTATTTTGACTATGCTAAAACATACTTTAATTAAAAAAATCTGGTTTTCAAATATGTAAAATTGACCGAAGAAAATGCGGCATGAAAGGAGAGGCTTGAGTTTCAATTATTCTATGCAGCCTCATCTCGTTAGCCCTAGCTCCAGGAGTCCGTTCAAGGGGAAACAGGGCGATTTGAGTTGTAAGTGTGGGAGGTAGGGTTGGGGGGTTAAGGGGCATAAGTCAGCGGCTCGTCAGCTTCGCCCCCTCCCCCTCCCCCTGACGCCGTACGCCGCATTCCTCAATACCCAAAGAGCTAGGAATCAACTCTCTTGACGTGTGCGCCACCCTTTGGAATGCAAAGGGGATCTCACGAGTGATAGGCTCTTTAGAAAACCGTCTGCCAGGCTGAATAGTCCCGCATGCGGGAATTTTGAATCTGCTGCAGGAGGCATCGAATGATCTTGTGAGTCTTTTGCCTAAGGGAAGCTTCCTTTGAAAATTTTTATCAAACTTCCGATTGTTATTGTTCGGGATTGACTATGTTAACAAGCTCTTTAACTGAAATTACTTGATACTAGTTTATACAGCCTTTTTTCGACAGAACGACTCCTTGCGAGCTCCGGTAACAGTATAAAAAGGCATAACATAGGAGTCAGTGACAACAACTTAATTAATGCCTCTCAGTGGCCGAGCGGTCAAGGGGTCCGCTTTGTGTCCTGAGAGGTCCAGGTTCGAATCCCGGCTTAACGGAAAAATTTCCCTCTTATAACATGGATATATTGGCTTCGGCCCACTCATATACGGCTTCAGCTAATTCTACTTCGGGTTCGGCCAAAAATTCTAACAACCAACTCAAAAAACTTAATTTCCTTATTTTAGGTTGTACCTAGGAAATGATGGTGTTAATTAAAAACGTGATGTTTGTTGTTTTAGAGATGTGCCGGTTCCCCAGTAAATGGGAGGGAACTTGGTTCCAGAGTGGCGTCCGCTCCCTCATCACCATCGAGCTGAACCGACTAAGCAATAAGGGCCGCTGCCTGGAGTCAGACGGAGACAAGTTCCTCGTCGTGGACGAGTAAGTAGTACCTACTGTACCTGTATACCGCTCACTACCGTTCTCCTCATATACGGGAAGTACGATAGACCATTCTGCTAAAAAACTTCTTCGTTTTTCTTTTATTCCACGAAATGCGGCAAGAAGTGATCACTTAGTTGTCTTAGCTGATGCGGTGGAGTTAAGACGATTTAATTTGAGTAAATAATGTATTCTTCAAAAATATAAGTAAGTTATACTTTTATGATTTTTCTAATAGGTATTTCTGTGAAAAGCACGTCCCTTACAAACAAAAAAAGTTGAGACGAACGGAAAGAGTTGAAGGTATAACAGGACGCGTCTCCCTCGCTAATTGCCGTGCCTTTTGCTTCCCGGTTCTCCTGCCCTTTTCCGTAGCGCTCTTGTGTGTCAGCTGTGGGTGGTCAAAGGCCGATTAAGTTCCGGCGTTGCCGGAAAATTATCCGTCGTTATTTGCCCCATGTTCTATTGCTTTTAATTAAGCCCAAAGTTTGCCGAGAGCGAAGTTATAAATTGTCAGCCGCCGCTATTATCTCCCAACCTGCATTTCAGGGGTATACTGTCGAAAGTAAACTACGAAACGGTTATGTCACTTTTAAAGTAATTATTACCTCACTACTTACTTTTTTAACGGGGACACAGAATTTAATGTATTACAGAGTTGGCTGAAAAAAATCCGCGTAGTATCTATTATATGTATAGGTACCTATATAGGTATTTCTGCTGTTTCCCACCCAAGCACAGCCTTTCCTATTACCCCATTCCCCATCCTTGTTCCTATCAGTCTCTATCAGAGCCCTGCGGATTAGCCCTGTATTTAGACTGGATGAAAAACAGAACGACGAATAATAATCTGGAGCTGGAAATAAGGGAGGATTGACGTATATGGTGGCGGTTGCCTCAGCCTTGCCTCAGGCGAAGCAAGTGACAACTCCATACTCCGCAGTATAATTCCCCTGTCAATATTTGTGTTTGTCAGCTAATCCGTTGTGTTTCAGCAAAAGCGTCTGCTACCGCTGCATTGTGATACATGAGAAACACATTAATGTGTTACAGTACAAAGAAAGTAAGTGCCAGCTTTGTTTTTTGTATACTTGATTGACTGAAACAAAATTTATAGGATTGAGGGGTTGATAGACTTCAAGAGGTAGGTCCCTCACAATCTTCAAATGAATGAAATCCTGTCTGAAAAGCCTCAGTTTTCGTGAAAAAGATTTCCTCACCCTGAGACAACCACACAGTAAAGTTTTCCTACAGTGAAGTCTTTTAATAAGTACCAGTTTACTATGGAAATGACATTAGGATCTGACTGAGTGACTTATGAATATGCTATACTGTTGAAATCGAATGCTGACTCGGTTTACCCACGTTTTTTTATTCATAAGCAAAACTTCATTTCATTCATTCCATAGGGAGGTCCCAGTGTTTGCCATTTGTGAAATATTCATTTGACATCTGGTGGCCGAGTCATCGCAGCCGCAGTCTGCCAGATGTGCCAAGCACATTCCGATCATTTTTCGATGGTATCCTTTCATTAGGTACTTACTATACTACAGTTTCCATTCCACTTTGTACCTTTTTAAATACCTCGGCGGGAAAAAGGGAAATGTAAAAGTATAGGGACGAAATGAGCCATGGGAAAGGGGGGGGATAGGTTAGGCATTCTAAAGTCGGAAAGATGCGATTGTTTCTTTCGAATGATGCATCTTGGCGCTGTGAATTATGACAAAACAGTTGAATCCCCTGGAGGGAAACATGCAGTGCCGTCATACTGAAAAATCTGTATCTCGGCACTGCTCGAATTATTCCTCAAGCCCTTGGATAACTTTCATCCTTTTATTCTTCACTTTCCTACGACCCTCCAACCCAAAGGTATAAGAAAGTCTGGACGATGTGCCATCAGGAAATGTTTTATGCAAGAAGACAGCATAACTGAATTTCAATTGGAGTCTTTGGAACCATTTGCATGCCAGCAAAGTAAATTGTTTTCTAGAATCGCTTTCCTATACATGAGCCGTTCAGACCCCTCATTGGATCGCTGAATCTGGGTTGCTGTTTGATTTAATGGAAACTTCAGCTTTACCGACTGAATAAACTATTATGTGGCAGACCTTTAATACTCCGGCGCTCCTTTATTGACTTGAGCATATTAAAGTAATAAGGCTTTTGATTGAGCCAGTAATTATACCTGATAGTGTTCTCAGCTCATCTCGTTTTCTACGACGACTACTTATACGTACGTACGTTGAGTTATTAAATAATACCTGCTCACAGATACATAAGTTGTTTTTTAGCGCTCACTTAAGTATTAAAGGTCTGAAAAGGTCTGTCTGAAAGTGGGAAATCCAGGTCAAACTTTCTAGTTGTACGAGAATACAATCATGGAAGATGTAGTGAATTATCTACTGAAGTTCGTAAACTTTCGATACCAGTGTAGCTGCCTCGTTTGAAAGTCAAGAAAGTCCCGGTCCCGGGTCCCAAGGACCCTGGTAGCTGTCGCTACCGGTTCTAAGGTTACTGTTGTTCCCATATGATTATCGTTTCATTTTTGAGGCGTCAGTGTTGCGTAGGCAGATAAATAGAAAGGTATTGTGTCATGTGGAATTATTTACTTCCAGCTTTCTGCCACAGCCGAAACTACCTGCAGAATTTATGTTCATTGATCACCGGTGACGCGCTGCTGTACAGCATGTTCCGCCTGAATGCGCAGCCAGTTCACTGCCCCTTCAAGCCTCCCCTCACATTTACTTATAACCGAGGTCATGGCGAGTGTCGCAACCCCGTGTCCAACATGGACGGATGTATTGAGGAGAGCAAGCTGGTGTTGCGTTATCAGGCGTGCCCCGATGTCTCCGGTACCGAGAGCACAGGTAACAACTCACAGTGCTGTAAAATTCACAAAAAACCACAAAGATTTCTTCTTACTGTTATTCACTAAAATAACTGTCACACCGTGAGTTCTGACACCAGTCTGGCTCATAACGACAGAAATCGTTGTGTAAATCTGTGTGTGGGCCTGGCTCAGAGGTAGCTTCCGGACTTCTCACAATATTGAATAGTGAGCTCTGCTGTGATTTTTTGTAAATGTACCTATCTACAAAATTTTATCGAAATAGGTTGAATGGCTTTGGTTCTAGCTCTCCGTTCGTTTTAAGTCGCTATAGGGGGTTTAAGGTGCGGAGCCACTAAAATATAAGTAAACACTAGTAGAGTAGGGATGATCTCCAGTAACAGAGCAGTAGGTATCATGCGAGAAGTTTAACCCGGATCTTTACGGCATTAGATGCCTTTATTCATGTTTTCGTTTCAGTGGAAGAGCTGGAGTGTGTCGCAACATGGAAGGAGGGGAGTTCGCGTTACCTAGTGGGAAAAGTCTCACATTCACACATCACCTCTAATGAGGACCGTTTCCGGTGCTTTGTCTATGAAAAGTCGAGTGTCGTGGCAGCAGAACCTACAGACGATTTTGGATACCTTCCTAAGCTGCATGACGCTGCCGACTTCCGGTTAGCGCAGTCGGGTGATGCCACCTGTAACGGACTTTTCAGTCCGATGGAAGGCTCGAGGACCATGACGCTGAAGAAAGGTAGGATTGCCTCGCATTTTCAATGACCGAGCGGTTCATCGCGTTATTTTTTGCTACTCGAGCTGATTCCTACTTGGTTCGAGTTCGAGTCCCAACACAAGCCTGCTTCTGCTTTCGAATGCTTGTTTATTCCAACAATTGCGTTGTGTTGCAGCCAAGTTAATATTCAAAACTGGTGTGAGTCAGTAGTAGGTAAGTTTAAAATGAGGTTTTAAAATGAGAATGTTTTGGGTTCCAGTTGCAGCGCCGAGCAAGTGCCGGTACCCCATGTGGCTGACGTACTTCCAGCACTGGCACACGTTAGATTACAGAAAGTCCTACACTTTGCATAACCGCAACACTACTCTCCGCGTCTCCAACAACTCCGACGTCTCCCACGGGTAAGTATGCCCGAGGAGGCAAACTCCCCAAACAAACTTGCGGAAACCTCAGTTTGATCTTACCTAGGTATTCACGCTTCATACTAAAGTTAAATTACTCAACACTTAGACGTCTCTATAACTCTCCAGTGAGCTTTTATTTCTTCTCTAGGTCTATTTCGGTTCCGGAGGTCGTGGTTACACCACTGGGTCTGAAAAGTTCACTGACGGACAGCGGTGAGATACGACTCGTCTGTGCAGAAGTTCGACCAGTTGCACCTGAGCAAAGTAGCGTGGTTGCACATTTCACAGTTGGCTGGTATGTTTTTCATCAACCTGTAGGTGAACTCGTAGTACGAACAACATTTCATCTTAGATTACCCCTCTGCTGCAGTGGCTTTCAAATTTTCTGCTTTAGGCCAATCTGGCTATTCGTAGTTAAATGTAAGAGTGGCTTCAGAAACAATTCGTTCCATTTCTGTGGCATTTTCCTTTGAAAACTGGTGGGTGTTCTTTTCTGATATACAGGTTAGGATTTAGCAATCGAGTGATTTTTGACAATTTTTCTTCGGATAATAATTATGTGAGAAAGAGGTTTCATTTTTCCTTCTTTTGATGAAGGTAATGTCAACATTGTATTTCATCGTACATACTGATCCAAATTTACCGTTTCTGTTCACTAGTCAAAGCGGGTTTGTTTGCCTAATGTTCTACCGGCGGGATCTGCATGTGATCGAGGTGCAGAGCGGGGAGCCGACGCGGCGAGCGGACGAGGCCTGCCTGCCTCAGCACTTCAACGCATCCGCTCTTCCTTATATCACCCTAGTCAGTAAGTAAATTGGTAAAATTAGGGTTCTTGGAGGCGCTCACAAGATAAAACTGGGTAGGTTACCTATAGCAAAATTGGTACTCTTGGCTTAAACGCTTAGTGCTCACTTCCAGCTACGAACCCCGAGCCGCGGGAGTGCCCATACAATGGCAAGTTCGCCATCACAGGGATCACACAGATGGAGCGGCAAAAGCGGTCGCCAGGCAACCAACTCGTGCGGGCACGGGCACGGAGCAAGCGCGACCGCGAGGAGTCATGCGACGATGGCGAAGCCACTCTTGCAGCAGGCTGCGAAAGCTCTGATACCCTCGAGTTCCATTCTCGGTGTTCAAAACCCACCATCATCTCAGGTATGTAATAAAATAATTGAGAAAGAAAACGAATGCCGATAGCTGAACTTGAAAATTAACTTTGAATGTTCGTATTACAGCGTACAGTTGTCATGGGCGCTGGTCAGACAACGACACAGGGTTTCTGATCACGACACCGCAGTCGCGCACAAGTCTGGGTGCCAAGCGGTATTGCTTCATCTACAAAGAGGAGTCCGGGGTGGTGCATTTCTCCTCCTCATCTCACACCTGCGTTCGGAACATCAGCGCTGGCGTTGACGGTGTTCTTGCGTTCAATGCCACCAGTGTTGGTGAGTATGCAAGGAGGAACTCCTAACAAATTTGAAAAAAAAAAAAAAAAAAAAAACTGAAGTTTGACTAACCTTTGTTATATGGGGGGGGTCTAAGCCAATCTCACTTTTCTTCACCTCCCGAGAAATTTGAAACAAAGGCATGCTTTGATTTTGGCACTACTTATCTGTGTGCTAGACTTAGGTTAGGGGTTAGGTGTTTGGAGGTCACCTCTATCATGAGGACTGAGAGTCGCGTCTGTTGCCCAAAGTCTCTTCAGGATCACTTATCAGGTAGTCACCTCAACTAAGTCGCAGACATAATCACTTTTTTGAGGACTTCGCAAATATTATAAAAATGCTGTTACCAGGATAGAATAAGTATTCAGATTATAGCTGATGTGAAAGCAATGGAAGCTACGTCCTAGGAGGAGAACCTTGCATTAGTTTAGTCAGCCCTGCTGCTCTCGGGCCCAAATTTTGAGTGTGAAGGTGAGCGTTTCCTAATCTGGGTGTTTGTACGCAGGGGGCTGTGTGGAGGCTAATGGCGCAGCGTGTGTGCGGGTGCGCGCTGGGCTCGCAGACATGGTGCTGGTCACCTTCCTCGCACTTCTCGTCCTGCCCCGGTGATGAGCCAGACATTGTTATCTGCAAGTTCTTTGAAAAATGGTAAGTCCTCCTTCAGGCTATACTTGAGACCCGGGAATTCGTTGAAGATAGAATTTTGAGTAATATTTTTACCACTCCACAGTATTATGATGAGTTAATTGGAAACAAGCAAATATGATGTTAGTCGAACACTCCAATATTTTAGTGAAATGATGACGTTTTAAAATTGCAGGCTGCTGTATATTGGGCCACTACAAAAAGACAATTCATAGGACGTAAGAATTTATTTAGCGATAATTTTAAGCAAAACAAATTAGGATAAACTACTTTTTGTAAAGAAAGAAAAAGTGTGATATGGTTTTTAATTTTAAACTGGCAATAATGTGGTTGTTTATAAAAGGAAAAATAATAAATAGGGCTGTCGCTCTTTAGGTGAAAATATACAGAATAGGTATTGATATAACAGCATTCGTCTCATCCCATCTAGTAATGCGCCATGCACTAGTCAATAAATTCACTAATGCAAATTTTTAATGAGAGAGTACCTACTAGCCAATCTGACTTGTTTTAGTGTATGATATTTTTAATATAGACTGAAAATAAAAGAGTACGAATGGGTGATGATTTGCATTACTTTCTGGGAAAGAAACTATAGGTACTTGTTGCAACGTTTTCACTGTTTTTTTTTGTTTTTTTATTTTTACAAAATCTACCGTTCAACGCAAAACGTGTTGACTCTTGTGTGGGAAGAATAGTTAGCGTACTTGCCGCACCATCGTGAAATTAGATTTAGATGTTTCTTTTCTTGTAAAAAGATGAAATAGTAAACAAATACGTAGAAGAGTTAGTGCAATGCTGTTAGAGAAGGGTTAGTTGTGATATTGGTTTACCGCACTCGTAAATGTGTCTGAAAATATAATGCACGATCCCCGGGCCCTAATCCTAACCTAGCTAAGTTATCCCGCACCGACTCGTACCTGTTCAGTTGCCCTTTTTATCTCAAGCTGACTTTTCACTTAGGCACATCATGTAGTTTTCCGTCAGAAGAGAACACTTGATATCGATTTAATAGAGAATTGAATTTAAGATAGTGTAGCTCAAAAAGTACTTGACGTATTTCCCAGTTATATGTACAATACATGAGCTTTAACGCACTTTTCGTAACAAGGGCAATCACATTGGTCATTCGACACCCCCATAACACTATGTTTTAATCACGGACATCCCGAACCTTTCCACGAACATACGTCTCCGAGGGAGGCATAGGATGTGGTTGTTCTGAAAAATAGGCAGAACTAGCCAAGTCAGAATTAATGAACTAGTTCCTGATGTAAAGGCATACTTTCAGAACGAACAAATACAGCAACTGTTTCCTTGCAAATATGTCCGTAGAAACCATGCTGGTGCCATTTGTATTTTTATACAACACCAATTCTCTCGTTTACTTTCTAAAAAGGAAAAGATTTTCAAAAGTCAGCAATCGTTTTTTTTATAACAAGAGTCAGGTGCTTAGAATTATCGAAGAAAAATTGACCCTTTCAAGAAATACGAACCGTTCCCTTCTACATCCCTCGTTCCTGTACCTACAATGCTTGATGTTTATAAGCAATCAAGTGAAATGGTATTTAGCCATGTGTTGTACGTTAGGTTGATTGTCTGTACTTTGTGCCTTGCTTGTTGAGGAGTTCGTATCTGGCCCCACCGGTCACATGTAGTTAAGTCCGTTTGCACAGGATTTTGTTTCGAATAGTCACTCTTTCTTTCAAGTATGTAGTAACTGTTCATCCGCTCTACTCTAAACTTCACGGCACTTGAAATTTTTTACCTTGTTTCTGTGGAAATATTGAATAATTATAGGTACCTAGTTCACAAAGGAAGATGGTACGTTAACTAATTGTAGTAGGATGTTGGACAACACTCACCAATTCAGAGACTGAAACGTCTATAGCACTGGAGGAGAGCACGTGCGTGGCTTAGCCTCACCCTCTCGGAGCTATCTCACCCCAGACGCCAGACGTCGCGCGTCGCGTCAGTCGGACTATTGTCCTCGCGCAGGCCGGTCGTCCCTGCGCGTCGCTCTACTCCCCGTTTTTATGTGACACCTTCTTATGCATAGTTCGCTTTTTCTTCTTTTCGGGAAGTGGAGTCTAGTGTAGTGCACCTTCAATCAAAGGTCCTCAGGTTTGGCGTAATGAGTCTTCAGCGTCTCAGACTATTTACCTTGGAAAGACGTGCTTTTTCTTAAGGTATGTAAACGTTTAACATTTTATTTGTCAGAGGCGCTGTCTCCCTAAACCAGTCTGTTTGTGTTGTGCAAAATATGTTTTCTCTTTCTTGATGGTTCATATCTCTACGGGATGATCCTCTCAGAGCTAAATGAAAGGGGATGTTTTCTCCTCTTTCTTAATATCCCAATGGAATTATCCTCCCAGAGCTTAGTATGTGAAAGAAAGTTCCCTGTCCTTTTTGGTTCCATAGTAGGGCAATGCAACAGGAGCAGGAAAAAAGCTCGATCCCTCTTAATTTCTCATACAGCATTCTCCCTCATCTCAGTGGTTCAGGCCAGCGGTCCACCTTTGTGAATTTTTCTTTTTCGAATGAGCCTCTCAATGTAGTCTCAGTGGCCCTTCTTTATTTGTATACGTGATGGGACCTTACTTCAAGCCTCCCGTCATTGAAGTACTCGTACTCATTTCCTTCCATCATGTTTCGGCAGGTATTATCATTTTTCGGGATTAATTTCAAGTGAATGAGCGTCTTGGATCCCAGGAATGGAATCGTTTGGGCTTGATGAACGCCATGTGTGCAGCTGTGCCGATGAGCTCATGCCAGTTTTCTCAGCTCGAATTTTTTCCAGGAGCAATGTTTTTCGTATCATTCCTCAAGGCAATTTAGAGTATTACAACTTATTGTCTGCTGCGGTTCGCACTGAGCTCTGTTGAGCTGTTAGCCGAGCTCAGTTCTTCTCCCGGGGTTTTTCGGTCCGAGATTTTCAAGGAATTTGCTTTGCCCTATTTGATTTCTCCAGGAAATTTTCTCCATTTTAAAATCGAATTCGCTGCAGAACGTTAACCACTCTGGTGTCACGTATGACTTTCCTTAAGGCCTTCCTCTCCCTCCCTTAGCAGCTACAAGGAATGAGGGGAATTCCTCTTTCTTCTATCTAAACTTCTGACGTCTAGGGGTGAGATGGCCTTGAGCTGGAAGGGCTATACCAGCACAGCTATAGAATTTTGAATATCGAAGATACACGCTGTGTTTTGGTTAGTGCGCCGTCCAACAACCTACTAAAATTAGTTAACGTTCGACTTTTTATTACCTACTGTGTTTGTTGTGTTACATGGGACACCACTGCGACATCTGTTGTTATAGTAGAGTGAAAACCTTGTAACCATGCAACATGTTCATCTGTAACTACCTGACGAATACTGACTTGTATGAAGGGTGAGCGTATATGTTGGTACACCATTTGTACATGTGACCTATGACAGATATTACGTTACAAGCAATATAGACTGGTGGTGGCGCCTTGTGTTTTGTTGGCTGGTATCGATATGTAAACCGCTGCTTGCTCCACGGTAGCTGACACGTTCAATTTACATTCACAGCTAAAAAATATATAGACGAGTTTTCAGACCGGAGTAGGAGGAAACTGATCTGAAAAACCCCACTGTAAAGGTGTCCACAAACGATGCGTTTTAGACCTGGTGCCCACGCACCATAGATATTGCATCCAGCCCCGCATCCCTGTGATCGGTCTTTTGTTTGGCAGATATTGATGAGACCTTGATTTTATTGAAACAGTCATAGTGTTTCGTCTGTTTCAAAAAATCTATTCAAAACAGTTCTATTTTATCCCAATTTGAAAATAATTCACGGGAAAAATAAAGAACAATAATTGTCGATGAAGTAGTAATGCAAAAAGGGCCCACCTGGGATGCGTGGAATTCGGTCAAATTGGAATTCCAAAATCGGGATCGCATCCCCTCAAAACTGTCCATTCCTTCCCACTACCGAGACGTCCAGGGATGCATCCTTGCGAGGACGCCGTCCAAAACGCATCGTGTGTGGCCACGTCGGGCTCACCTTCCACTATAGGGAAAGGCTTTCTTTTGTATTACTTCCCAGTGTCTGAAAATCCCTTCTCAGGGCTTTTGTACCCATATTCAGACATAACATTACTGATCGCAGAAATGGTTGATTGTCGTGGTCAGCAAGCGGATACTGATAGTGTTGCAAGAGTCAAATGAAAGGGATTCGATGCATTTCTTTTTCCTTATTTTTATTTTTGTATCAGTAGAGGAAAGTAAATATTAACTACGTACAACCATTTACAAATCGCTTTTCTTGTACCACCTTTCCGAAGAAATCACATCTGGACGTGTAAGCATGTTCTCTGCTAAATGGGTGCTATTTGGGCGTAAAGAGAACTGGAATGACCGCACAGGAGTAATTTGGACACAAAAACCTATAACTGTGACTTTGGTACTTTTATATTTCAGACTAGTTACCGATGATAAAAGTTACACTGGGTATGCTATGTACAAAACGCGCAATACGAAAGATCAGAAACAACCAGTTTGATGCATAATATGTTATGGACCTCTTCATCGGTCAAGGCGAAATAAGTGTCCCATATACGATAGAAGCACTTATTCTCCTATAGTGATACTCGTAACCCTTAAGACCGCAGATACATTGCTTTTCGTTGACATTTTGACACGACAATGGTACTTTTTAGAACAAACTTTTGTTATTTAAGTATTTAATTTTTGACGTATAGAAATAAAAATTAATAGAATCACTCAGTCTTAACCCAGTATGTATGGTACTATTTTTTGACGTTAAAAAAACAAGAAATGGCAAGTTTCCTGAGAAAAGGGTGACTAAAAACGTCTATAAACAGCAGTGTATCTACAGCCTTAACAGTCAGTACCTAATTGGACTCTCTTCACTTTTCTTTGGTTACATTTGTCAAAAATAGCTTCCCTAAAGCATTTCGTTTTTTTCGGCACAATTCGAACAAAAATGACTTGACGCTCCCAATACTTGGTAGAATTTGACAGAAGAAGCAAATTTACGAAAATATGAACACCTATATCGACATCACCTCCAATTTCGTTTCCAGCATATCGACTGCCTCATATTAAAGGGGCGTAAGCGCCACATTTTTCAAAATTGAGTTATTGACATATTCACACTCTTAGAAGTTGCCATTGTCGTATAAGCTAACAAAATCTCTAATATTCATCATAACATAGGATTTGTTAAAAGTAAAGAGCCCTATGTCTTAAGAAAATGAACAAACATCCCGTATTAAAGAGACTCACGTGCAAGCCTCGAGGGCTCAACCACCAAATCAACGAAAAATCTCATATTAAAGGGACGTATGGCGCTTACTACCACATTATAGAAGGCGTACGTGCTGTTATGTGCTGTTCTATGCTATCCTGTACCTAGGTTGATATATATAATATATATATAAACTTTTGAACTGATGGTGGTTTTGGGATCCGGGGGTCATAAAAAGAAGAACTGTGAAGAAATTTTTCAAAAGTGAGAAATAGGTAGATTTTTCTTCGAAATCTACCTACAACATAGGCTTTCAGACGCCGAAAAAAGACTCCTGCTGGTGCGTGTTCTTCAATGAATTACCTATACCTGAGCAAGAGAGCAGGAAAGACGAGTTTGAAAACCACGTATTAATGAAAAATTTGGCAAAGGAAGAAAAAAACCGAGATGCTGCAAGAGCCAGGGTTGATCACACTTACTGCTCCGGCAATTTTGATTTACAGGCGGTATTGTATTGCCCGTTATTTCACGGCAAACCTTTATTCTACAAAAGAAAATTAGCTACATTCAACCTTACTTTCTTCGATGTTGGGAAGAAAAAAGGATATTGCTATGTATGGAACGAAACTGAAGCCAAAAGAGGAGGGATTGAAATCGGCACCTGCTTAATCAAGTTCCTAACTAGTCTTGCCGATCAAGGTTACAAACAAGTAGCATTATTTTCCGACAGTTGTTCCGGACAAAATAAGAACAATGTGGTGGCTACTGCCGTGTTGGCCTTCTTGCTAACCGCCAGTAACAAACCTACCACAATTGACTTGAAGTTTCTTCAGCCCGGCCACACAAACATGGAATGTGACTCAATGCATGCAACCATCGAACGCGCCAGCAAAAATGCCAAAATTTGTGTACCAGATGATTGGCTAAACGTCATGAGACTTGCGAAGAAAACTCATCCTTTCTACGAGGTTACAACTCTTAACTCCAATGATTTCATTGATTTGAAGGAAGTGCGTGCACGCTATTTCCCAAACATGTCTTACACAGATGAAGGCTCAAAAGTTATGTGGCGGGATATAAAGTGGCTGCGGTTTCTTGCGGATGAACCCAAACAAATATTTTTCAAAGTAAAGATGGATGGAGAGTTCCAAAAAATTGACACTACGCATCTGCGGACTGTGCGCCAAAAAAGCAAGACCTCCATTGGTGAACCCATCGAACTGACTCCAGCGTACTTCCAAAAAGAGCCCATAAGCTTTGCAAAGTACAACGACCTCATGACCCTGTGCAAATCGAATGTAATCCCTCAGCAGTACCATGGTTATTACCAGCAGCTGTCCAGGAAAGTGCAAGGTGACGACGCTGATGACGATGAAGACGATTTGGCGCTTTCAGTCATGTGAGAAAGGTTGAAGGAAAAGAAGTAAAAAACATCTTTCAGAAAAACTGCTGGTTTTTTTTTCAATTTTACTTTAGCTTTTATGTTAAACAAATTTTTGTTATTAAAGTGGGCACCTTTGAAACTACTTTTTTTTAAATTCGCTAAGAGAATTTTTGACTTTATAAGCTAAATGTAGGTGTTTATATGCACGTACGCCACTATTTTCCGTTCTTAATACAAATTCCTTTGGCGCTTAAGGCGTTATGCTAGAAAATAAAGCCGTAAAAAAGGGGCGTATGCGCCAAAAACTTCTTCTCTGTAAGTCCAATCTCAAAAATTCTTTTACCAACTTAAAGGAATCACTTAAGTGTACTACTACTCCAAAATTCATAAACGTAGGCCAAAAACTCGCTGAGGTTTCCTAAAAATAGCGAAATAAAAACTTTAAACGCGATTATCTCGGAATGTTGAAAGTGGCGCATACGCCCCTTTAATATGAGGCAGTCGATATATTCCATACCTACACTAATAATACTAACATCTAATAAAAATCCAAATACAAAACTCAAGTCACCTCTAAAGGTCACCACCCCCTTGAGGTTTGAGAATTGGTGCTTTACCGCCAGTGTCAGAAGAAAAATCCCTGCGTTACAACGAATTTCACGCTTGCATCTCGTCCTTGTGCGTTTTCGAAAATTTGCGTTACAGTAAATATAAAATAAAAAATAAGCCACTGACAATCAGCACCAATTTTTTTCCATTTCCTTTTGACAACGCAACGCAAACAACAATTTCGCGAAATAATTCCGAAGTATCCAGAATTAGAGTAGAATAATAGAAATTTTAAGAGCGCCCTTTCACTACTCAGCAGTCCTTTCGGTGAGCCTTACAAATGAGCATTTTCATAATCAATTATTACAACCAATGTGGAAAGAAGGAAAGAGTAATAAATTCTGTTATGCTTAAGGAAGTTGGCCCTAGTTTGTTTCATTATTTGTAGCGTTAGTTATGATTTATTTTGTGGGAACAATTGAGCAAAATGCCAAAACAATGATTCATTCAGACTAATAATAAAATATTCAACTTGAAAATCTAATAAATGTCAAGAAGAAGACTAATAATTTTCTGACCACCACGCTTGGTCAAATAAAGAATATCAGGGAATGATTGAAATAATAAGAAACATTGATAGACAGCGTTTCGATACCTTAAATGCTAATATAACCTGCCATTTGTCTACTGAGACAAAAACTGGCCATGCGATACAAAACACTGCCTTTCTGTTGTAGCATCGTAAAACAACATCTATAAACTAACCACATCATGAAACCCCATCACAAAAATTGGAGAAAATTTGTGTAAAACATAGGGAACTTCTTTTTTCAGCTTTAACAATGCTAAATTCCTAGGATGATGTTTCTACTAGTTCTATGCTCAGAATAAAGAATTTCCCAATATTTTCTGTGATTTTGAGATAAAAAAATTATTTTTAATTTCCATTCGAAATATGAAGAGGGTATCTTCAATGGACAAATATCAACTGACAGTCTTGTAACATACCTTTACTGCCTATTGTTGTGTATCCTTGGCACAGAGTAGTTGTCATGCTTGGCGCCATTCTCCAGCCCGCCAGCTGACGGGGTAGCAACACTGTCCACAGAGTCTCGTCGCTCACTCAGGGACAGGCTCTTAGGCGGAATGGGGGGTGGCGTGGCAAGGTCCTCCTCATCCCCCGGGGTCTCCTCGCCTTCCACGCCCGAGGTATTCAGAGGTTTTTCTTCTCCTGACTCCCCGTTGAACTGGATATTCAACGTCTCCACTCCACTTAGTCTGTCGCAGAAATAAAACAACGTTGAGTCATACCCTGTATAGGACACTAATCGACTTGTATATAAATTAGTACTTGAAACCGGATATAGTAGGCTGTTAGTAGGTAGGTAAGATTATCTGCGGTATGTCTGTTCATTCCAAAGATTATCTCGTTTGAAGGTAAAAAAGGTTTGCTACCTAACCTGACCTGACTGGACAGCATAGGGAACAAACCTACATCACCCTCACCTACTCATGAGACAGACCACTAGACAGTCACCATTTTGGACTCTCCTCCGTCACGAAAGTATTAAGGAGCAGACACTAGCTTGTTCTCACCTTGACTTGAGCTCAAAATCCTCATAGCTCAGGTTATTGAAGCTGGCAGGGGTGTAGTCGGAGCGGGCGTCCGGGAAGCAGCCAGAGTCGCGCAACACGTCATCTTTGTCCAGGTCTGTGCGTAGCGTTGTGGAGTCCGGCCCTCCTTCCTCCGCGGACCCTCCTTCCGTTGGCATGTCCACAAAGAACAGTGAGTTCCCACTCTGCAAGAAGAAAGGCGTCCCCGGGGACAGAATCGTAAATTCTCCATATAGGCGCTACAAAGTTACATCAGACCTATTCCAGTGCTTGAAGGGTCCGGTTTGCACCGACTTCACACCGGCTCCCTGTGAAATTTGTTTCGCCCCACTTGGTGATACCTCGGAATGTGACAAAAATAGACCAATTATCAAATGAGGAATCATACCTTCGTTGAGACAGGACGTTTTGGTGGGATACTGGGAAGGTGACTATCAACGAGGAATCCGCCGCGTTTGTCGGGAGCTGAAACGTGCAAACGGTATTCCTTGTTATACAATAAATTTATCCATTCTCATCTCATGATTCTGATAACCTTTAATCGCTTCACTATGTTTTTGGATAGAACCGTCTAAGCATCCGTGCTGAACTCTTATCTTTCAATAAAATCTCCAGAAATTTTTAAGCAAATAAGACAATTTTCACACCAATGGATCCAAATGTAATATGTATATGTATGTAAAAAGCTCTCCACCCACATCACCCCACCTAAAAAGTGACGATGCAAAGCATAGTTTTAATGGTTTTCTGAGAGCAAAATCACAGAAAAATAAGGAAAAATTAAATTTGAAATGAAACATACTCAGGCCTCTCGGCGGGAGGGGAGGCGCCTCGCCTCGTGACTCCTCCGACCACGAGTTGCGAAGTCCTGCGCTCCCCGCGTCCTCACCGACAGCATGCCGCGCGGCCCGCGGGCTCAGCGGCTTTGACAGCGAGCGCTGGTGCGTGGGCTTCGGAGGCCTCTCTTCTGACAGGCTGCCCGATGTTTTGCGGTGCGGTAGCGGAGGCGTCAGACTCCCATTCCCATCCTGGTAAATATTTAATTAATCAAATGAATCAACCGTTTTGAATGTTATAAGATAAACATCCGTTTATAATCGAATATTATTAGTTATTGCCCGCAAAAGAGAATAAATACGTGAGATGATAGGTAAATCACGTTTTTGAGGTAACGTAGACCAAAATAACGTTGAAACACTTACATTTGGACGACTATAAACATCATCTTCATAAAAATTTTCTACAGTGCTACTATTGGAGTACCGATCGTACTGCCCAGTCTTCTTGTTCTCAAATGGTAAAGGAGGTAGTGGTGTGCTGAAAAAAGGAAATACGTTAATAAATTCCAGGCCGCCAAAGGCAATGAAGGCCGAAAGTCAGTTGGTCGATCCTTACTTGACCAGAACTGACAAAGCCACTCTATTACGGCTGTTTTCCTCCAGTTATGGCTTCGCACCGTATCTACTTACTTGACAATGCTCTTTCCACCCATCTCCCGCAAGCCTTGCCGCAGTTGTAGGAAACGCTCCTGCAGCCGTTTATGCAGAGGCTGCACTCCACTGGGGCACAGCTTTCCATGTAGAATCAACCCATTTTCCAGCACTTGAATCTATAAAGTGAACGCCAGTCAAGTAAATGAGGTGACACATTTGTCCCGGAAACATGTTTACCTACATTGCATCATGACGTCAGAAGTCGAAGAAGGAATTCGAGGACTTACTTGGTCCAAGAGCAGCGACTTGAGCCGATGAACAAAGGGCAGGTACTCCGGGTGCTGTTGAGCAAACTCAGGAATGAAAAACGCTTGCTGGTACTTTGATATTCCACCCATAACATTGGCGTCGATGATACCCTGGAAAGTAAACGAGTATGTGCATGAGCGTCAATGTCAGCAAGGAGCTTGCGTACTGTTACCGACACTAAGCCAAGAGGTGAATTGCAGCAAATGTTCATACAATTATTAATAAAAGAAGTAAGTAATATTGCTGAACGGCAGAAGATATTTTATGTATTTTAAATAGGAATTTTTAATTCTAGTTTAATAATGAATGAAACTTGATATATTCTCTCGTACCTGAAGCCGCATGGAAAAGGGATTGATGTTTTTCTTGGGGTCGGCCGTATAGACTTGGATTAGCTGCCGCAGCTCCCGGTTCATGGCCTCCATGGTCTCGCACGCATACTGCACAGGTGGAATGCACTCGACCGTCCTCTGTACCACCTCAAACCACCGCAGAATGCCAGGCAGTGGACTGGATGTCGTCAAAATACTCCGCTCGATCCACAGGCTCTGATTATGTTAAGAATACATCAAAAGTTAAAAACACCTATTTTCAAAAAATCAGGGATGAATTGGATCTGCGTCACAACACGAATGTCAAGATAATACAAAAGTAGTCATTGTTGAGAGTTCCTGATGCTATTGTACCATTATTAAGAACAGTTTCTCTGACCTTAAACTCGTTCTCCTTGTCGACAGGCCCCCGATGCACTGGCCGATCCAACTGAAATCGGCTGACGTCGTTCACCTCATAATAACTGGCAATTTTTTCTGGTGCGTCACAAATTCCCTGGAAGCTCACGATATTCTCGTTCAGAGGCTTCACGTTGCAGATTTGGATGACTACGTTCAAATTAAGGAATATTATGATAAGACTGATCTAAGGAAAGGTAGCTCCCCTATCTATAGCAACTATCATCCAGAACAGGTGGCAAATTTTCCCCACAGGTGTGGACTGAGGGCCGACAGGCTCATTCTTCAGATGAAACATAATAATGGTGCTCAGAGGCCAGAGTTGGACGCTAGCAGCACGTCATTTCAAATTTTTCACTTAGAAAAGGCTTTGGACCTTCACATATTCCAAGGGTCCCAAATCAAGGTGGCCCGCTCACCCTTAATTTGGATCGTAACTACGAAATAGGCAGGTAAAGGATACACTGTCCGTCACCGTTGACGATGCTGTCATCAGGAGGGGTGTTCTTGGTGAGGATTTGCGCGCTAGGGAATTCAGTCTGCAGCCGTTGCGTAAACGCTCCAATGCGCTCATACTCTAGTCCACGATAAATAAATACTTTATTCTGGAAAAAAACATACCTATATAAGTAATTTTCATCACTCACGAACAAAACAACAATATTTTAGATTTAGCTTGCACATTCTTAGCGCAAAACGATTTGTTTGAAGAGAGAAATAATACCTTCAGCCGCTGAGGGCACAACAATGACTTACTCGAACGAAAAGAGGAAAGCTGAGTCCATAAAATCCAACTCGGAAGTATTCGGGCTCAGGTCGGAGTTGGTGAAGAATGTTGTCGTAGAACTTGGCTTGCGTCAGTAGAATGTTTGAAAGTTTTTGGTAATCAAAGAGCTTAGTCTCATACAAATTCGCCAGCTCTTTGCAAAGCGGGATTCCTTTTTCCCAAGCCTGAAAGAAAACAGATTCGAACTAAATTTGGTGGTTGCGTGGGAAACATTTATAATTCCAATTTACATGCCGTAATGAATAAGTTTTAGTAACGTTAAAAATGCCAAAAAGATCTATGAATTGTTAAATCCCGATGTATTTAGGTATCTACTAGTTTCTTATGTTGAAAGAAAAATAGTACTTTAGAACCAAGAATTTCCCAAGAGTTTTCGTGGAAAACAAATAGGTATGAAGAAATTGTCCTGAATTTTGACTGTCAACGTAAACCTCGTATATGATGGAGGGGCGTTGCCTTTAGCTTCCTATGAACCAAAAATAAACTTTAGGTACCTTCCCACGGTCGAAATACTTGATAATTTGCAAGTACAGCTCCTCTTTCCTTTGCCACTCAAGGTGAGCCGTATAGTGTTGATCAGCCTACAAAGAAATTGTTTTAAATTAAGACAACATACTGTAATAATACAAATTCAATACCTAATCCCGATATTTTCTTGGAGATAGAGGCGCTGGGAGGTCAAGGCATCTATCTTTTCACAGTCATAATACTGAGCCGTACTTCATACTCAAACGAGAAAATCTCTAGAAACTGGCATAGTGGAAAACATGGCTATTACACCAGGACCATCTGCTTGGGAGATAGCTCAGTCGCTTGGATCTCTAAGGTACAGTAAAGTGAACACAGAAAGGAGCTTACAGGGAGATGGCGCGTAGTCCACGCCAGCTGGTCGGCGTAGAGTTTCATAGTGAAGCCTGCCTCCAGGAAGTTCTCAGCAGACATGTGCAGGTCATGTAACTTATGAATGTATCGCAGGTACATCTCTTTCCTGTTTATTTCGTTTTTGTAGAAGTTCTGGAAAAAAACGCAGTGTAAGTGGGGACTCCCGTCAAACACTCGGGGGACCTCCAGGTCATCAAAAATCCCAAAATTAATTTTTCCCACGATTTCAATGTTCTCCTGCATTGTTCGTATACGAGAGAGTAAATAGTAAAGTCTGGGCTCCAATATCAGCGTAATCTTAGCTGAGCCGTCAAATTTTTTTCCAACCTTCTTCGACTGTTAAATATGTGGAAACCGAAAAATATTGCTTACTGAGGGCAACATTATACAATCAATAGTTCACAAAACTTTCAGAGCAAGAACATACCAGAAGGTTGACAGTGCAGGACATGCGTTTGTCCCTGTTCTCATCGCCCTGAATGACGCTGCGGTAATCCAGGAGTCGCTCCAGCAGCCGCGTTACGCTAGAAATGAACGCCTTCCCGCTGTCCTTCCACTGTGGGTCCTCTGAGTGCACTTTATCCAGTAGCCTGAAATACCAGAAAAAAAACCTATAACAAATTACCCTTCAGGTAACAATGCAACTCTCGCTGGGGGAAGCTTTAGAAGTAACAAAATCTATATCGAATTCTAATAACAAATTTGCCTAAAATTTTGTGAAGGGCTGTAGGTATTGCAACCTAAGGAAAGTGAAAAAAGATATCGCACAACACTTAAAGAAAATTAAACAGTACTCACACGGCGCTTAGGTGCTCCCTTTTAGAAAGCGGCGAATGAATAAAAATTTAAATTATTAATCTGAGCCTTAAAGATGATAAATTATTAGCTCGTGCCAAAAGTGAATAGTCCTAATGGATATACCACATCATAGGTATGTACCTATATTATGAATGTATGTAGTATGTACTTTATGCACTTCGAAGTTGGTAATCTAAGGACTTGATGATCATTCTAAGCATTCCAAGTATAGTGATCTAGTAATTATCTGATTCGGTGAAAAAAAAAACATGCTTGAAGTTTGGAATAACAAAAGTAAGAATACTGAATGGTTCATATCCAAAAATACACGAAGTACCCACCTAGATTACGAACTCAATATGATTTTACAAAAATGGTTAGGTACCTACTTAGGTGAAAAATAGAAATAATGAATGTAAAATAATAATGAATAGAAATAATGAATAGAAATAATGAATTTCCGTTCCGCCGGGATTCGAACCCGGACCTCGCTTTATGTCCTGAGAGGTCCGGGTTCGAATCCCGGCGGAACGGAAAAATTTTCCGCTTCCGACATGGATGTATTGGCTTCGGCCCACTACTAAACTGGCTTCGAACCCACTCAGATTCGGCTTCGGCCACTTCATCTTCGGCTTCGGCCAAAAACATCTAATAAACCAACTCATCGGCGCATATGTTCTCTGAACGTCGCGCGTTAAAAAAAAAAAAAAAAAAAAAAAAAAGAAATAATGAAATGGGGCCCATACTCCATACAAACCATACTGGTGGAATGTGCAACCTGGTAAGGTTTTCTGGGATCATGATTTCCTCAAAATACTTTAGCAAATGAAACAAAAAACATAGAAGTACTTACATGGTATTAAATAGCTGCCGGTACTCATCATCACCCTTGTTGTCGGAGATCAGGATGTCGAGCTTATCGATGAGCTCACTCTCCACGGTTTTAAAGCTGCCACAGACCTTTTGTTCCGCTTCTATCATATCATAAAAGATGTGGAGAGTGGCTTTGCGCAACTCCAGCTCCGGCACCAGAGTCACCTCCAAGAAAGGACCCACCATGCTCTGGATGAAATGAACCTTGTGCTCTCCTGTTAAAGCACCCACATATTAATAATCAGCACTTCTCAGAACTATTCTTAGAAACTGCTGGATATATTTCTGTTCATAAATACATAAAATGGCACCCAAGGCATTGTTCAACGAAACAATTTAAAATTTGATTTCTAACAGCAGTTTGGCATTCGCGACACAGTCCACGATCATGCATTCTCCAACTATCACTACAAAAGAGCTTACCTAAATTAGACCACATAGAAAGGATCTGGAAGCCCATGAGGACCCGCATGTCTCCATACTTTTCGACAATGGATTCTCGCTTGACCTGGCTAAACTTTTCCAACTGGAGGCAGTGCTGGGTGAGGTAAGCCACTGCCAAGTTGAAATAACAGCTCCATATCTGTAAACAATATTGCTGCTTTAGTTCTTCTTCGACTATTGTCCAAGACTCCAAGTAGGTAATACAAAAACTGTATTTTATTTCCAAATTTTAATTTTAACTGTCATCGAATAAGTTATCAAATATTTTCAGAGGTATGGCATCCATCCAAGTCTAGAATTAGTGCGGATGTTCCTGAGAGAGTTCAGAATATTTTATTTTTGAAGTCACTATTCAGAGGGACTGTTCGAAACGGTAACAACCCTGTTTGAATAGTCATTCCTAACTCTACACTAAATACGCACGTTGCTATCAAACTGGTAGGAGGGCTCTAGGAACTTGAAGACGAGAGGCTGTGCAAGCTCTTGCAGGGACTCCAGCAGGATCTGATTGACGAGCATCTTCATAACCAACCAATCGGGCGGAAAAACATCAGTTCGAACCAGGTCCATGAACACAAAGAACACCTTGAGCAGCAACTCCTTAAGTGACTTGCGCTCTCCATGCTCTTCCCAAAGCCGCTTGTAATGGTACTCGTCCAGCAGCTGGAGCAGACCCATCAGGCAAGCCACTAATGGCCCCTGAAACGCCAAAAAAAATTCATAGTACTTTTTTAAAATCTGCCCTCTCTCTGGCATACCTAAAGAGGAAAGAATACGAAATATTTTTCAATCTGGCTCGTCCAAGTAATAACATTAGAATACGGTTAACGATGAAAATCATTCGACTGTCTCCTCTGAAGACTGTCATTGCAGAAACAGCCTTCAATAACCGTGCAGATGGCGACAAAAGCAGGTATATGATCGAAGATGGAGATTTCCACGGGCCTGCGAAACCCTCACTGTCCGTACAGTCCAAAAAGAAATTTTTTGTAAAGGAAGGGTTCACGAGTCTGAAAATTCGGTTAAGATGATGAAGAAAATATGCCAGCACTCACCACAGCTGATCCATTCCTCTCAATGATGATCAGCAGTGTCTGGATGAGGATATCAAGGATGTTGAGAGCCAGGATCTCAATATCGAGATGGATGCAGTTGTTGACTTTGCCCTGAGCCTGAGCTTGCCTCTGCTTGAACAGGTATGTGATAACCTCGGTCAGGATCTCCGCGCACAGTTTCAGCTCGTCCCTTCGCGTCAGGTGTAGCCGAAGATGTCGGCAGCAGGTTGTCAGAAGGATGTTCCGAGACTCTAAGAACGACAAGAATGACATGACAACTGGCCCAAAGAGGAAGCAGCAGCAGCAGGAAAGAATATTAATACTGCCAACATAAAATGTTCCTGTAGCGGATTTCGAAATGGAACTTCTGGCTAATGAGTGCTCAGCTCTGTTTAGGATCATTTCGCACCCAAAACTTCTGACTACTCTTTGATGAAATTAAAGTCAACAAGGACTAATTAGAAAGATAAATAACTGCACTGAATGTCAGATACCCTTGCAGTTCCAGTATTTCTTACCGTCGTCAGTGAAGAGCTGGCTAGTAACCAAATTTTTGACTGCACTGAGCTTGGCCTGTGTCAGCTGCGGGTTGAGGTCACGTGACGGCAGGGAATCCAACATGGCGGAGGCGAGGCGTGTCACCTCTACCGTCGGAAGGACTTGAGTCAACAGCTCAAACACCGCCGAAATACTCAGCAACATTGCAATCTGAAACATAAATTAACCAATAAAACAGGTGTATCCAGGCCAAGGAGGCACACCTACTAGTACAGTATTTATTTATGCATGTAGAAACAGAAGTATCCTGAATTGGTCCATCCAAATAGTCCGGAGAATGACATACGAACTACCTAGGTATATGGCTGACTGATTCTATATATTAAAATATTAGTGTACCTGTGTGTTGAGGATATGAGGGTTATTCTTGGCGAGCATGGCATTGAGCGATTTGAATAGTACGAACAGATCTTTTCGAAACGTCTCCTCATACTGGCCATCGGTTGCTCGAGCAAACAGCAGCCTCGACTGAATGATAAATTTAAAGAGGAATTCAAGTGAGCGAAAACATTTTTGCAGCGGCTCCTGATTGCCGCTTGTTTGGACATAGTCCGCGCAGTGCTGAACCGAGCTCAGCAGACCCCTGAAAAATACCCAAACATTCAAGTATTCAACATCTAATGTGTATTTTTTAGCACGCCACGATACAGTTTTTCTTACCTGGCCTTATCCACTCAGGCACTGAGCGAACTTTGGATGAAACCTAATCAACGCTCTTGCAAGCTTCAGAAGTAACAAATATGAGGAATACGAAATAGGTAATGTAAAAAAATTTATATCAAATGCTTGAAAATAAATTACTATTCTTACTTGTATACGAGAGCTGCAGCAAAATGTCCTTTGATATAGGTGTCAATGACTGGCTTGAAATGCTCGAACTTGCCTTCTTCCAAATAGCTGAATATTGACACCTAAAAACAGCATGAAATCAATATTTTATTACAATCCAAGTGGCTGACGAAAGTCATGTTTGTAGCTCTGATGACTGATGAATGGTTTCTAGCCCCAAAAGGCACTTCACATTTAACACTCATAATAATAAGCGAACATTGCAAGCGATGCAAAGCGATTTTCTTTCGCATCTGTTTCACTTCTGATAGTCGCTGCTGCGAAATAACGAGTCTGTATCAGATAACACTAAATTTGACGAAGTGAGTCAGAGTTTCCCAGTCTTTAGCCACAGCAAATAACACTAAACTAGGTTACCAGAACATGGAAAACTTGTCCAGAATGTGGCGTGGAATTGCCATCCTCGGTGGAGAAGATGGAAAACAAGCTGTCCAGCACATCTTGCAGGAACTTGACGAGCTCTTCGCCGCCCAGCTTGAGGACTTTGTTCAGAGTCTCACCAATTCGCTCTGGATGTTCCTTCCATTTCAGCAACGACAGCAAATCCACTACAATTAAAAAGCGAGGTAACTCGACTGAAAGGAAACTGCAAATGACTGGATACGTAACAACTGCTAAGCTATTATCACTCTTGGTTCATTTTAATTTTCTAAGCGCGGCACATTAGTTTCAGCTTCTCCCAGGAAACTTCAACTATTGTTCTCCTTGGAAAATTTAGTATGTGAGAGGTTAAAAATTTACGTAATAAAAATAAGTATTGACTGACCGTTCTGGGTGAGCTTGGTAGAACAAAGAAGCGTAGAAACATGGAAGAGCTCTTTGCCGCTGCGGGAGAAGCCCTGGGAGCCGGAGGAGGGGCGAGTCTCAGCTTCCTCGCGCGCACACGAGGGTAACTTGAGGTACACCTCGTGGTTCAGTTTGTTTTTGTCCTCACATTTGTAGATATAGAGTTCGTGGGTGGAGTCTCGTAATGTCGCCCCGTCGCTTCCCAGCAGCCGCGCGAAAGAAAATCCAAACAGCTTTTTGTTATCCTGTTTTTCTTTGGCTACAACAGAGAAAAATCTAGTCAGTCTTTTGTCGAAGTATTTTCTAATCTCTCACTTACTGAACTGATTTTTAATTATTCCAACTATTTTTCAATGGTCTCTGTTTTCCGTGAGCACGACGCTCAGTGGTTTTATCCGCACTTTACAGTTTTTGCAGGGAAACTCCCTTTTTATTTTTCGGCATATGGCTGGAAATACTGGGATCAATATTTGATGTATAGACAGGTACTTACTAGAGCAGTGGCGGAACTCGAATCGAACGTGTGAGTCTGACTTGTCGATGGGCACCGCCAGGCGAATCGTTTCGTTCCAATGGGGGCTGTTGTGATGGTAGATGATCATACTGTGGTATTCGCTACTCGGCTCCATGCCACAGGCACCCCACAAACAGTTCTGGAACGGATATTTAATAAACCAAAGCCGAGAAGTAATGGGCCGGAGTCACACATCAGCTAAATCAATGACAGTATTATTTATCACTATCAGTATCCATCGGGATTCAAACTGGGGTCTTCCACTGGGAGAGTCCAGTGCCCTAACCACAAGAAAGACACAATGATTCTCACCTGCAATATATTTCCATCGCCGTCGAGCACACTGACGGTGACTTCAATATTCTTGCCGGTGCTCTTCCCCCCACGTTCAAATTCACCACGCTCCAATGTGAGGTAGAGATCGTTCCGCACATCCCCTGGCAGGATAATGTCCGGGAAACCTAGCTTTTTCGTCAGTGAAATATTCTTGAATAGGATGGGCTGCTCTTCACGCACTTGCGACAGCTCACCATGGAGCATTTTCAGAGACACCACGATCCCTAAATCACGAAAGGTTTCTTATTTTTTCCAGCATATTATAATGTATAACATTACAGCACGAACATTTTTCTTGGGCGAAGCTAGACAGAGGTGGGAAAGCCTATTAAGGAGTGTTACATGTTATACTCCAAGTCAGGCTGGGAGCGTACCGATTACTCGTAATTTCTTGCAAATCTAGGGCTGATCAAAACTTCTTCTTGATCAAGGAAATATCTCCTCAGGGTTGGATTGGCATTTTTAGCGTATGGTAGGATATGGAACCCAAATCCGGATCGGCGTCAACTGAAAATCTTCAAGAAATTATGAGTAATCGGTACGCTCCCAGCCTGACTTGGACTATACATCCATGCTATTACAAGCGAGGAGCTTGCATTTACCGAGATCTGAACAGAGATCTACCAGGACACGAGTTAGCCTGTGGGACGGCTCGGCAACTGTTTCCTAGGTAAGACGCCATTTCAAAATGTAAACAAAATATTTGAATAGTCACTAGGTATTATTTGTGGAACAGAGAAAAGGGCAGGGAAAGACGGACAGTAGTACACAGAAATATCACTGGTCTAGGTCCAGGTATAAATGAATTCGACAAACACCTGATATCTGTAAGAAAGAAGACAGCTGATGCTGGTCTTATTTTTTGGTCGAGGCCGCTTTTACTGCTTACCGTAGTTGGGCTGGCCGGAAAGAGCACTGAATTTGCTGGTCTGCTTCCTAATGATGAATTCGTGCAGTTGAAAGAAATCTTTTTCGCCTTCTCCTTGGTACACTTTAAAAGTTACTTCTTTCCCTTCAGATCCTGTAAAAAATAACAAAGTTAGAACATTAATTCATTTACAATGTGACTTTATAACAACCATCATTTCGCTGATATAAGATTGGACAATATAAGAGAAGTCGCGATCAAGGCTGATGGATTTGAAATTAACGTCAGGATTTGAAACGTCAAATTTCTCAGAGGCGCTGTAGTCTTCTGGCTTTACTAATACCTCATAGGCTAGGTCCAGTAGTACCTAGTCTCTTCAGAGTAATGTTACACTTTAATGTTTTTTGGTGATCATGCTTGGAAAACTAAATAAGGTAGGTAAATGAATCTGGCCAATTTCGTACACGCACCATTATCAGTTTCCAAAACCTCGGACAGGTTGAGGACAGCCACACCGAGGGGGCGCTTGAAGTTCTGCTGGACAGGAGCTGAGCTGGATTTTCGGGAGCTTTCACTGTACACCATCCGACCAATCCGAATGACATGCGCCACAAGATACAGCTCTTTCTGCAGGTCCGCATTCCCCAGATCCTGGAACACAAGGACCATAGCTCTCACAAATACTGAGATGTACCTGTTTCATTAATTTTCGTTTCCCTTTCTGCCAAGCAACTTTTGGACGTTGGGTCAGCGAGTTGGTTTTGCGAATTTACCTGATAAAGATAAATCATCAGTCATCGAAATTAGATATCTGTGAGTGGCCAGTGGCCCAACCAATCGGAAGATCCAAAGATCTCTTCTCATTTTTCTTCATCTTGCAGGTATGTGCTATTCAAGGAATTCCTAACAGACAAACCAACGACGACCTGACTCGCCAAGTAGGTACTGACAAGAAGCACACCTCAGCTGAAACCAATGTTGTACGCTTATCGAGCAAATAAGACGAGGTTTCCTAGTAGGATATCACCTGAGACGAATCAGCACATCAAGCTTTTGTGACACAACTCCATGTGTGTCGGCACGTGCAGGGATGACTGTGCCGTATGAGTCAACAGGCCACCGATGCACCAGCATTCTGTCATAGTCATTGTTATCTACCGCTTGCAGACAAAGGAGTTGTACCAACACAGACATAGCCGCTTCTACTCCTACGCTAACATTTGGACTTTTCCACTGAATACGTACTGTGAAGACGGTACAGTTGTAGTGGAGTTTTTCCACGTAGTTGGAGAATCCCTGCTTGGAGATGGTGATGAGGTAGCGGTCGGTGATGGGTTTACAAGTGTGTCCATCGTACAGAGCCAGGTAGATCCCGATCTCCTCCCCCACACAGTGCCCGAAGTCCTGCATACACATGTAGAGATGGTGCGTCAGCGTCTTCCGCGCCTTCACAGCTCGCACTGTGCCGCGAACCGAAATCGACTGACTGTTCTCCGAGCTGGCCACGTGCTGCACACAAGATTTTTTTAGACTGAATACGTACCTCTCTTCAATAGGTAAGGTCAACAGGCAACCTGCTGAATGAGGTAGACAGGTAGAGCATGTCATCTGGTATTATAGGGGCACCCTTAGAATACATAGCTAAGATGACGGATTCAGGACTATTTTTGACGATTCATTAAGGGTCTAGGTCAAACAATAAATTATCTATGCTATTACTTTCAATTAGTCTCCGACCACTAGACGCGACACAATTCGGAGCGCTGAGGCGTTTCGACGTAGAACATGCATGCCTACAATGAATATACTATAGGATATATATTTAGGATTCATCATATTTTGCTGGTCGAAGTGCTAGTCGAAAGACTTAGGGAAGTCCTTACCTAATCGTACTACGTATGGGACGTCATTTGTTTTGTTTAGTGTGCCTGAAAAATGGAAGTGGCGCTATTTTGCACTCCAACACAGTTTACACTATTTGGGTCAGAAATGTTGGCGTGGAGCTAAACCATACTTACAACTTGGTAAAGCTCAACAGCACTCATGCCAGCTGGATCGACCATGTGTGCGTCTACCCGAGGCACAAGGTCCAGACCAAGCTTCCTGGAACAGAAAAAAAAATTACTTATTAACAAGCCAAGTTGGAAGTTCCAGAGAGACATATGAGATGAGGCGTCCCACCCATCGATCCACAACACTTTATTATTGATAACAGAGCTAACAAAACTCTTTTGACCCTGAACCAGCTTTCAAAGTCAAAGCTACACGCTGAACTCCTAACGGGGTTTTATATTGGAAACTCAACGCCTTGCCAGCCATCAAATCAAAAGGGCATAAGGAATATTGGGATGGCTTACAAGCGAGGTTTGAATAAACATTAATTAGTGCACAGTGTTTTATTCACTTAAGCACTAGGTTCTAGGCTGCTTTTTGCTGTAGGTATATGAGACACTTGTACGTAGTAGATAGTAGTACACCGGGTGAAGGTAGGAAAATAAGAAGTGCTATAATTTTTTGGCTAGTTTGAGTCGAAATAAAGTGGAAAGTGCAAAGTGCAGATTCCAGACGTGCAGTTCCAGACGGAGTTGCAGTGTACGGCCCTGAGTTGAGCACGGGAGGAGTCAATGATCCTGTGCATTCCCAGATTCTGTACTGAATAAAATTTCAACTATAGTTACAACACGGCGAATACATCGCATGGCGTGGTACCATAACAACGGCTCCCGTCTATTTACAATACGGTCCACGTCTCTTGGCTGGATCAAGTGCTGGGCCTTCCGCATTGAACAAGAAAAGGGTTTCCAACAAAGGGCGAAACCACTTCAAAGGGGGTGAAGTTCTGAGGAAAATGCCCCTAAGTAATTTTTATTTTGGGGACCACAAATTTCGTTCAAGTAGGTAGGGCAAGTAGAATTTCTGCCAACGTTAGTATAGAGAAGACATAGCTCCGTGGAAACCGGTACAGACAAGGGTCCTCTGTATTGCCAGGCATGGCATAGGTCAAAGCAGACAGCCAATAACTTTTACAACAACTACTACAACTAAGGGACCTTTCGAACACCCACCCACAAGAAGAAGCCGAGAGGGAAGAATACGAGAGGTGCTTTAAACAAATCCAAACGCCGCGCCGGCCAAAGCCAAAGCTGAGATAAAACCATCGTTCAGAACTGAGCATGTATATACAAAACACACAGAAGCGAAGAAGCACGGTCAGACGTCTAGCCGCGCGCAACATCACGGTCTCACTGAGTGTGAAGGGTGTCCACGAGAGGGTGCACACTGCCGAATATCGCGCCGGCGGCACCTCTGCACCCTTTCCTCACTCTTAATTTAATTCAAAACTGACGTGAAATTGATACTCAACATTTTGCCACAGTTGACATTACGAGCTTCCTTGTTACCTATAATGCGTATGCCTATTTTTTCAAAAATATACCTGTACCTAATACCTAGGTAACCTACAACTACAACATTAGGTACTTCCTTCAAGAGACAATGCGGTAAGTGAGAAGCCAGTACACGGCAAGAAGCCTGCTAGACAGAAATAGATGGGTAGGAGATGGGTTGGTACAACCCCTCGGCCAGGACCAGTTTAAAATTAAAGTAATGAAACCCTAAAGGGGCAATGAAGCGAAAGTAACGTTTGCACAGAAAGGCTGCGCGCGCCTCACTCACGGCAACACCACCACAGCCTAAGATGTCAGGCCTTGCCATAGAAAGCAAGAGCCAGGGACAAGTCACATTATAGTAAACCAGAGACAGGCATTCGCAGGCTCCGCGAGGCAACACTGACTGTCCATTGCTCAGCTTGGATGTTTTTCCCACACCGCTCCTTCTGAGTGTGAAATGCTTCCATAAACGTTTGGGGGAGGTGTCTGTGATTGTGTTGTTTTCAATTTTGGGTTAAGGATTAAATAAACAAATAAGGTAATGTACACACTACATAGATAATATGGTGTGCAGGTATTGGTAGGTATGATAGACCTCTTTGTGCATGCTCACCATGCCTGACTCATTTTCAGGACACCTGTATGGAAATACCACTTCTCTCATAGTGCTTTGAATAAGGAGTAAGGCGTGTATGTTGGTATATGGGTAGCTTACTCAGCTCCTTTCTAGATAATAAGTTTCTTCAGTAACTTGCTTTACTACAAATTCTAGTCCAATAGGTAGGTAAGGTAACCACTCATTGGAACTACAAAGCCGCAACGTCAGCATTCTACTGCGAACTGTTGCCTTCTCACTCAGCAGTATTGTTGCAAGCTGCAATAGCACAATGGGGTGGGATGGGTGGGTGGGGGGAGTAATAAAGCGGGAAGCAGACACAGGGTACCAACAGGTACCGGTCGAAACCAACGAATACAAAGCGTCAATCCTGTTGATAAGATAAAACCAGGTCCCATACCTAAACAGTAAGCAACCTTCAAGCGATAACCTGCATAGGTTACCTGCTGATTATGGCTTCAGTGGAAATGAGAATAGGAATATGTAATTGGCCGTACTCCAATTTAACTATACATTGTACAGCCTATTTGAGGCAGCTGGAAGTAGTTATGTCCTATAAATTGGTGTAACAGCGAGTGTTCCGTCTTCGTAACGGGTCAGTGCTGACATGCCAGAGTAAGATAAGCAGCCATTGTAGATAAAACGAGAAAGAGAGGAACTGGATGATAGCAGTGACAAATCCTTACAGAAATAACAACAGTATGTAACTCAGACACCGCAATCACATTCCGGACAATCCTAGATGAATATTGTATCTGTATATGGCTGTACCTCAGTTTCCTCACCTATTATTAGACTGATTAAGTAACGGGGGTCGCAGATACAACATAGTGGATTACAAACAAGACCACAGTAGGTATATTGCCACCATGAGTCAAAAATTTAGCGTAAGGTATGTTGGTACAAAAGGGGGAAGAGATGGCAGAATGTAAAGAAAGTGCAAATGGAAATGATGCTCAGTTGATTGACCCTAAATGGCAGACTAGTTGACCATGAAGCGACTATGGGCCTGGTTCAGGCCGGCCAGCTCATTCCACAATCCTAGATCACTCAAAAATCAAACTGCCCAGCCCACATCGTAGTCAACTGAAACTTGCAAACCACCAGACATATCTAAAACAAACCGAAAATAACTCAAAATAATTCAATAAAGAACTCCTCAACTAAAATAAGGGTCGAAAAGTACAAAGTACACTATAGGTTCTTTAAACATTCAGGTTGGTTAGGATGCAGAATACAGTTCGCAACTTCTCAAGGTTTTCTCTATCGTAGGAAAGACAGAGAGAGAGCAGTACTACCTACTTATAGCGAGATAGAGTAGTGCAACCAACACTGCACCTAGTTAGTCTAACTATAGCATAGCGCACGGCAAGGTACGTCCCCTTGCTGCATCTCATACTTCATTTCTTTGAGCCTCAGTTATCTGTCAGTTAGTGTAACAAGGATATCTTGCCATAGCTGGCGCCAAAAGGAAAAACCACATGGGAATCAAGCCCGTAAATTCAGAACTGAGAAAACTAAAACGAGAAGAGAAGGGCTCGACAATCGACAGCGAAGCTTCAGTAATGGAACAGCAGGACGCAAACGGTTTAATCACCATAAGAGTCAAGGTCGTTCTCTATTTCTATTAAACTGTCAGCAGCACACCAGCTTTAGGGGCCACTAGGTCACCTCAGACCTCAAGCTGAAAAGCTGAACAATATGTAAAGAGACCAACGAGACATGAATCTAGTTGTCTCAACAGATATAACCGGAACTCCTAACCTCAAGGGTGCATCATAGAAACTAAAGAAACACCACCGGACAGCAGCAGCCTGTATACATCTGTAATCTAAGAAGTTGTCTCGCTGGAAAGTGAACTAGTGTCCCGATTATTGCGAATCAGCTGATCACCATTTTCCAACGAGAAATTTGCACAGGAGGGCTCATAGGGTTGGGGGTTGGGGGATGAGTTGTCAGAGTCCCTCATACAAAACTCTAAATAGGTACATACGCCCATGATTGCGTTCTTCCTGCCAGGTATCTGCCTCAAGAGCTATCCTGTTTGTTCAGGACTTTTGTCAATATTGTACGTGCCATGAGGGCACTATATCTCTCACCTACATCTATGCGCGACGCGACAACAACAAAGTTATTTTCATGACAATGGGTACCCTGTTTTAGTGTGAGGGATAATACTAACATGCATCTTAGAGTGAGGGCTGCTCTTAGAACAGAAACACACCTTCGGTACAAAGCAACGGTGTAAACAAGAGCTAGGAAGTGATTCCTAGTAATACCTACTTATATTTAACTTTTTGATAGTAAAGAAACGCATTTTGGAGGATCGATGAAGATATAGCTGAGTGATTCTGATCAATATTGGCACTGAACAGTTTCAGCAGACCACTCTTGTGCACTACTGCCTATCTGAGGAACTTTAAATTGACGTTTGATTCTGTTTTAGCAAGATGGCTGTGTTTGGAATGGTGTCGGCGGTGGCCGGGTTCGTCAAAGTGCGATACCTTGCAGACAAGGCTGTGATCGACAATATCATCTTCAGGCTTCACTACAAGATCACATCTGCCATACTCTTCGCCTGTTGTATCATCGTCAACGCGAATAATCTCATAGGTAAGGACACTTAGGGGATGGCATGAGTATGACATAGGAGTAAAGGGAGTAAAGAAATGGTAAAGCTAGATATGTTGTCGAAAACCAAAAACAGCTCCGCTATGATACGAACGAAAACTATCACCAAAAGCGGCATCAGACAAGGAATTTTGAAAGCTTTTTCGTCGTAGAAATGAGCTAACAAAGGTCAAAAACTTATTTGTGGCAAATCTAATAAAAGCAGGAAGAGACAACGCAGTTTTCACAAGATTGGCCGGACATAAATTTCTCGATAGAGAATCATCAGCTAATGTCTAACTTTTCCACTATTTTCAGGCGACCCGATAAACTGTATAAACTCGGGAAGCATAGACGGACATGTCATGAACACGTACTGTTGGATCACCTCAACATTCTCGTTGCCTGATCACTACAACAAACCTGTCGGTACGCACGTGGCACACCCAGGCTTGGGCAACCCTGAGGGTGAGGAGACTCGCTACCACAGTTATTATCAGTGGGTCCCCTTCATGCTGTTCTTCCAGGTAATCAAAAAGAGTAAATCACCGAAAAACGACTAGGAAGGGTCATTCCCGTTCCAAAACCACCAAGTACCTGATGATACCTAGGCGTTAAGTCAAAAACGGAAATATCCCCTCGCGGAATCTCCTTAGCAATAAAGTCGACAAAAGTGGATAAATTCAAACTGTATGAAAGAAAATCCTGCGGACCACTGGCTATTTCTGTCGAGGCAGCCACTCAGGTTCCCTCGAGAGGTCCTTTACTGCTTCAAAAGGAATAGGGCCTCTGAACCAAAACAAATTCCACGTGATTCATGAATTTAGAGTATTCCCCTCATCTCCAGTGTCTCATGAGAGTCATGAGTCATGAGTCATGAGGGGATATGACAGTGTGTGCGGTGACTCAAACCACTTCCGTCGTTCACCATTCTTTTCACACTAACAAAAATTTAAACTCAATCTAGATTTCATGGAATACTGGAATTTATTCATCAAGGGGCGAGATAAAGCATCAATTACTGTACCTACACGAAAACGTTTTTAGGGGTCTGACGAATCTCAACTTAATGAGAACTTTCACATCATTTCAAAACAGCATCAAATTTGAAAACCATAAAGATCTCTAGACGATCTCACAATCATGATTTATGAGGTTAAGGTATAGAACTCATATCAATGTGTACACGATTTGCCTGGACTCATCCCTTCTACTTCAGTAATAGATGATACAATAATTCTAACATTCCTGTCCCAGGGCATTCTATTCTACATTCCGCATTACATTTGGAAGAACTGGGAGGAGGGCAAAGTGCGGATGGTGTCGGAGGGAATGCGCGGGGCGTCCGTGTGTACCAAGGATCAGCGCCAGGGCCGCCAACTGCGCCTTGTTCAGTATTTCATCGATACCCTACACATGCACAACAACTACGCTTTTGGCTACTTCCTATGTGAAGTCCTCAACTTCATTAATGTTGTAAGTACACATAACTCCAAGAGTAATCTCATTGGGAGTGGACATCGGGTTTTGTAATCCCTCCATTTTCTAACCCACCCAGTGACTAGTCGCTCAGAGTCAATGCGACTTCCACCATCATTACGTCTCGATTATAGAATATACCAATCTTGTATTAGATAATAATAGCTGAGGGCTGGGGGGAAAAGCCCAGCAACTAGACCGTTTTCAAGAACTATCCATTGTGCTCAGCTGGCAGCACTACCAAATACCAGCTCCCTAGCCATCGAGTAAACGATGGGGACCTACAGTTTTAGGTGGGTTCCGAACCACTACAGCCTTGATATACATTTCCCTTGATATGCTGAACATATCAGAGGTGAATGCCGAGCAGAAAAACTTTTTGGTAGGATCGGGATCGAACCGGTGTGACCCGGCTCTCACTGCTGCTCAAAAGTCGACCATTTAGTCCACTCAGCTATCGAGGCTGGCTTAAAAAAAAAAGAAGTGACTCCAGAGTTGTATATGCACTAATATTTGTGAACAGCCACTCTTCAAACATCTCACCAGGTATACAAAACGTACAATAATTTACACTGTATCAATATAAACTCACACACATAAAGTCACACTGACTTAATTTCCATTAATTTCAGGTGGGTAACATATTTTTCCTGGACTTATTCCTCGGCGGAGCTTTCCTCAAGTACGGAACCGAGGTGGTCAACTTTTCGGGGATGAACCAAGAAAACCGTACGGACCCCATGATAGCCGTCTTCCCACGCATGACCAAGTGCACTTTCCGTAAATACGGAGCATCCGGCACAATCGAGTACCACGACGCGACCTGTGTTCTCGCTCTCAATATCCTCAACGAGAAGATCTTCATCTTCCTCTGGTTCTGGCTGATTGTCCTGGCTGTCTGCACCGGACTAGCCCTCGTCTACAGCTCGCTCATCATTGTCCTACCCAGCGCGCGGGAGGCTATTCTCAAGAAACGCTTCCGTTTTGGATCCCCGGCTGGTGTGTCTAGCCTCATCCGCAAAACTCAGGTGAGACGAAGATGAAAAGTGCCTCCCCTGGTAAAAGTTTCATTTTCTGACATCTTTCCAATGCATTTTTTTCCCGCCCACTGAGGTTTTCTCGATTGCACTCAATAATCTGACATTAATCCCACTTGTTTTCCAGGTAGGAGACTTCCTCTTTCTGCATCTTCTTGGCCAAAATATGGACCTGCTGGTGTTTGGAGAAGTGCTGGATGAGTTGAGCAGCCGTCTTCTGCTCGGAAATAACCTGCCCTCCGCTCCTAGCTCACTGGAACTGAGCCCTATATACCCAACTGATAAACTACGCGGCGAAAAAGTTCTCTACGGAAAAGAAACCGAAACGTAATCGAACAACTATAGCCCGACCGGGATGAATATTATTGATTATCTCAATAGACTATCGTAATTCGTAAATGTAGACCATTTTTCGGACTGGGCTGGAACTAAGAAGTGATAAATTGGTAGATGATTAACTTCGCACTTTGTCAATGATTATTCTCGCGAAGAAAATTTTCATTCACTAATGTGGGCTCACAAGTCACCATAAAACTGATCAACTCTTTTGGGACAGTAAAATAAAATAATCTTATTTTCATTAGATAGTAAGCATTGATGGTATACTTAAATGCGTTTATCAGGGTTTACAGGAAAATGGGTAGGTATAGCAGGATATGTAGAAAATTTCCATGACAGCTGTCTTCCACAAAATGAACTGTGAACTCGTCAAAATGAAAACAATACTTTACGTTTCGCATCAAATTTGGTTTCCTATGATCTCAAAAATCTCACGATACACTCTGGTAGGAAAATGTGTCCGCTTAAGTGCCAATATCTTCAAATGGAAAGGGTACAATATATGTTTTATAATATTTTAAAGCAATGATCCGTAGGTACACAGAGGCAGCTCATTTTATAAGTAGTTATATTGCAGATGGGTACTCCAAACGCTTGTAGTTTATTACGTTCCGAAGTAAACGATATTCAAGAATTTGGACTGAGTTCTATATCCTAATCCCAACAATGTGATTTAGGTAATAAACACAATCGTAGCGTTCCAGTCAAAATATTCGGGACTGGCTACCATGTCGCCACTTATAGCACATCTTGCCAAAATGTATTTCCACACATTCCAAAACTGATGATGTTTAGTTAGTGAATTATCTTATGAAGGCTAGTCGGATGATACCGCTCATTAGTGGAATATGTCAATTCCCTTATACCTAAAAAATCAGGATTTTTTTGTCCCTCCTAAAAAAAGGTGGTGCTAAAGTAAAACCCCTGGCTTTCCCTGTTATTAGTTTCACACATTAATTTCGGAAAAACAGCAATCCCATAAGGAAGTCAGCCGCCACAACTTGTCCAGGCTTTAAGATTAGAATAAAGACTCACCTGTTGCCCCAGTCTATCTTGTTGGTGATTTTGAGTTTGAGCTCTCGGGTCTGGTCCTGGGTAAGGGTGCCAGTCAGCAGCTGGCGCCGCCATTCCAACAGGTCCCTCATCACCTTCCGCACCAGCGTGAATTTGTACGACTCCCGCTCCTGCGCATCACATCAATCTAGGGTCAGCCGACCAAATTTGGTTCAAAATTACCTTAGCTTTCAATGTCTACTAGTCTCCTGCGAAGGATTCCATTATTTCTCTTCATTATGAGACAGAAATCACAACAGAGCTAGTTAATTTCTGACGTTAAGAAGACATATTATATTTCAGAACATTTAAATATCCAACAGTGTCGTAAAAAACGGAAAAAAATAGCAAATGTAGGTAGGTATATTGGATAGAGAAAATTTATAATGGAATCTGTGGCTACTGGAAGCCTAAATGGGTACAGTTGCGATCACTCCTTAGTTAGTCATTCTGAGCGCCCTCACCACACCTAGTTGAAAACTATAACCTCTTTTAGAGCTGAGGCCGTGAATCCATATAATTGCAACGCTATTCTTCCAATATTTCCGTAATAACTTTTTGATCGTAATAAGTGATAAAAGACCCGCAATAGGGGTCCAGGAGAGAAGCATTCGGTAAGCGTGCCGTTTCATTTTTTTAACTTTCTCTCCACACTTACCACAAATAAATTCTTCCATATGCTGCCCCATTCTCGAAGAACTTGCGTGACTTCCCTCAGAACTGGATCCTCAATGGGTATAACGGACTCGAACAGACCTTCATTTTCGATGCGGCATGGCTTGAGGAAGATGTAAGTTGCTGGAAATATGCCTCGGGTGGTCCTGCTTTTGGTAGAGAAACCACGGTACCATCCTAGAAGAAATAAGATACGTCAATACCGCACTTTGGTAGTAGTTTCCGAACGTCACTACAATCGCCGTCCCTGAAGCAGTCACACTGACAGTTGAAATTCAATGGTTAGACCACGACTAACTGGCTGGATTTACCTTTAACATTATAAGAAAGCAACTGCTGATGTGTGGGACTCGCCCAGGTTTCCGGAACTGGATCTACTCTGGCCCAGTGGTAAAAATGTGAGTAGCCGAACATATCGCCTAAAGTCGATGGTCGATGGTAACCCCCACTGCTGCGCGGTCTATATACGTACGTAAGTACATAATTTTCAGGGAAATATTACAGAGGAGAGAATTAAAGGCTGAGGACCAATTTGAGGATAATGGATATTGTAGTGAGAGACCACCGTTCCCACAATGAGGCAAAAGGGGACGGATGCAAATGAGTGAAATTGGTTAATTGGTATGGTTTGGTTCTAGATTCGACCCTGCCCCAGGACGGGTACGAGTGTGCGTATAGAAAGCAACACAGCCAGCCTCACCAGGCACAATTAACAAGGTTACTTAGCGGCATGGACCTTGCTCCTTGCGTTCTGTCTGTGGATAGTGGATGTAACCACAACCGACCGGTGACGGTTTCCATAGTATGTGACAGGGATACTACATTGCACGTTCAGGTGCCATAGGTGTCGACTTGCAAGATCTGTGGACTCCTCGGAGTCAAAGGATAATCCCTTTGACTGGATACTTACTGTCTTTTGCCCCTACCTACACTGCATGCCAGGTTCCACAAATTCCACAGATTTCGGTTCATCTAGGAATCAGTCGTATTCCACACAAGTGACTCAACTACAAGCCACAGCACCTCTTATTTGTTGTTGTCATATCAGGGTGGGTCTTTGCACTCTGGCCACATTCCAGTCCGTAGTATATGTACCTACCACCTTATCACTTACAGGCATATTTCAAAATTGCCCTAAGGACCAATCAAAGTTTCAAGCAGACTGCTCAATTTAACTCTTGGCAAATTATAACTAAGTACACGTAAATATTTAATTGCAAGAGTGACCTTGTTCGAATAGGCATGAACAAATTCATCCCATCAAGGTTTTCACAGTCCAGAGCCGCTTAAAATGTGTCGACTGGCCCATACTAGTTAGGGTCGTAGCCAATACATACCTGAGTTTTCTTCGAGAATCTGTACAGTCTCTCCAATTTCGAGCGGCAAGCCATGGGGAACATCGCCTCTCCAATTGTACACAGCTGAAAGCAAAGCATTTGTGCCTTGAGATTTGGTGGAAATAATTTTGTATAATTACAATATTTCTAGGTCAGTGTAGGATTACTCTAAAATTAGTAGGTACCCAAGCGCAGGATGGGGGCGAGTGGAGGTTAGAGGGACAGTCAGGGAGGTGCATCAAATCAAATGTAACATATAAAATGAGGCGGCAAACAGGTCCATGCCCCTTCTCCGCCAGTGGCTGAGACCTTGAGAGGCTTACTACCTACTGGGATGAAAAGCTCCAAAGGACAGGATAACAGTCGAGGAGAACAAGAGAGGTTGGGAATGAGCTAAGTATATGGGATGAGATGCGGACAGTGTTATATGCGTAGAGTGATTGGAGTGGAATACTAACGACACTACTTCCTGTCTCAGCCTAATTCAATCTTAGCTCTACCTCTGGCTGTGGCAACCCTCTCACCTCTTCTTACTCGCAGGTAAAGAGGTGGCCAGAAGATCGTAATATTTAATGTGGGTAACCACCAACTCGCTGTAGGACCTACTGGATCCAAACAGGTCTTGGTTATGGCTCCACCCATTGCACTTTACTTTACTTTACCCAAACATCATGTGTCGTTTATCATTTGATTACCTACCAAGGTGTCTCACTATCCTAAGCATAATCCTTCAAGGACCATAACCAAAATAAATTTTTGGGTGATAGCACCTACCTATTTACGGCCTGGGAAAAAATAAATAAATACCTACACAATAATAGGTACAACGGAAAATTAAAAAACTGCGCACACCAAGGAGCCAAAAAGTGCATCCCTTGTGGGGATCGAACCCACGACCTTTGGATTAGAAGTCCAACGCGCTATCCTCTGCGCCAAAGGGACTTGATCCAAACACTACGTTTATCCGCCATTTAAAACTACGCCTCTGGTGACGGCTCCTCGAACTACTTATCAACATTATTATTTTCTCGAATCTAACTCATTTCTCCGCGAAAACAGCTCACTTGACACATTTTAACTTAAGGAAATAAAACGGGGCAAATTGCCTACCATTACGGCACGTTAACTACGGATACGACCGGAGAATAGTCTAGTTTAATAAATAAACCAAGAGCCGCTTGATTTCATTCAAAGCACCTCCTGTCATGCCTTAAGGACTCACCAACGCCGTATTTTTTGGTTTTAGCAGGAGTCCACATATCTAAACAACCTTAAGAATTCAAAAAACACATTTTACGCCCCCAAGTTGGAGTACAACACCAATAATTCACTTTAAAAACATTGCAACTAGCTGCGGGCCCAGGGAGGCGGCGCCATTTTGAAAATATTCATTCATCCGCGATAAAGATCGATTTATACTGAGCGAATGTCAAAAAACGGCGCGTTTTTTCAAATCAAAGTTTTTATTGATCTCGGTGGCACTTTTAAATTTTTCACTGCTATGTGAATACGTTTCTTACATCACTAATTTTTCCATGCAGGTTTGTAAAAAACCATAAAGCCACTGAAGTAGAGATGTATGTATACCTACTAGGTATATGGGTACCTAACTATTCAGAAACATACCTACCTATACGAGTAAGTACCTACCTACCTACTAGTTTGGATTTTGGCAGCAGAGAAGTGCTGACGTAAAAGAGAACAATAGACGTAGGTACCTCGTTGTGAGGTGCAATAGAAATACTATTTACAAAATATTATTGCTAATCCCAACTCTCCAGACTTGTTAGGTCGTCCGCGTTGCCTGCATGCTTGAAGCTGCTACCACAAGAGAATGTTTCTTATAGTACATACCTACCTACCTAAGTCCCAACACAGAGCTAAGTTCTCTGTATTGTATATAGTGTCCGTACACAGAGCATGGACGGTAATCGCGCCTATAGGAGATGTGGAGCAGGTATAATGTAGGTATACAATAGGTAGATGATGTGATGTGATGTAGAAGATGTGATCCGCCCACCAGCTGTCTGCACAATAATAAGTACTTAGAGGTCATACCGAGGTGACTTAGGATATTTACTTAGTGAAGTAATCATGCAAGAATGCACCAATGTAGGTACACACGTAGGTTGATATCTATCTAATGAATGATTTGGTATATCTTCCACTAAGTACTTAACTAGGCAGTGTGGACTCCACACCGGACATGCCATCCCCTAGGCTAGCACTTTCTGCCTGCGCGACTGATCCTCAAGCATTTCAGATGACTAATAGGCTACATATGAAACCTAGGTACCTTTTTCCTTGCAGCCCTACGGGGATCTGATTCGGAGGTTATTGATACGTGTAGGTTGTTAGACCATAGACCAGAGGGTAATTATTCACTGCTATAGTTGAGCGGAAACATTTAAATTCACCTAATTATTACTGTTGGTGAGTGCCAGTGTCGCTGGGTAAAAATTACTAAAGCTCTCTGAAACAATCCGTTTGAAGCACGAAATTCTTATCGAAAGAGGAAAAATAGGCCTTATACCTATCGTGCAAGTTATATGACCTGATATCCATGGCTTTATCTTTGAAACTCGGGTCTATCGGAATGTTCCAACAATGTTGTTGGACTTTCAACGCAATTGACGCACATTATGCAATCAACCATATTACTTATCACAAAACAGAGGAAACCATTAGGGATGACACCTGTCGTGTCAATCGAACTGTAGAATCTGTAGGTAGGTACCTCTATACCTACGCATATTTAGGTATATTAACCTATGTATTATCTTGCATCCAGACCTATTTAAGTAGTAAAGACTGGCTAAGCTTTCAATGAGTATTGTCTAGCAATATACCTTGGGGTTCCAAGTTCCACAGGTGGCACGACAGGCCATAAAAAATTGATGTTTGGTGGAGACTTCATTTTTCGAATTCAGAATTCGTTCCACGCAGTATACCAACCTACCTTAGGTACCCCTCCTCATCCCATCCTTCCTATTACAATAAACACAGATGGTACTTTCCGAATATTGTGATTCGACATATAGTCAGCCACACCCATGGAAAACCGAAACCCTCGCCAACAAGTTTGAAGAAGGCACAGACCGGAAGATCTTCTGCAACCGAACAGTATTTTTGCCTCGACGCAAGTCTCATTTAAACGAATTCTTCAATCAACGGTAACCATGCAAGAGAACTCCCTGCAGTTTATTGATGAGATGTGGCTAGTACCTATGAGGAAAAGGAAACACAACCTACCTACTATTTACTTAGAACTTCAAAAATGTGCCAAAATTCTTTAATAATACAGTTTCTCAAATAAAACAGCCCCATACCAATTGAAAAATGTAGATACAATTATTTCAATTTTAGTCTTCTCGTAAAAGCACCCGTCAATAATGTGAGTCATGAAGAGAAAGTGAGTCGATGGTGAATCTTCATAGTTAGATCTTAGAGCCTGGCTTCTGAGCTTGCAGCTTTTCGGTGAGACGTTTACCGAAGTCAGCATGAACCTTAGTAAAGTTCTCAACCGCGCGCTTCTGGATAAACTCAGAGGCACCGCTTAGGTGACCAGCAATGTTGTTCACCAGCCTCTCCTTCTCCTCGTCATTGAGGACAGTTGACCAGAAGATGGCGGGCTGAGTGAAGTTGTCATCGTCCGCAGAGTTGTAGCGTGCCACATCTCCAGTCGTCTTCATGACGTGGTTTTTGTACCTGGCATCGTCCTGAGGTCCGTTGAAACTGTTAGGGAAGTAGTTGGGGGCACCGTCAGAGTTGGTGCTCATGTTCTGAGGCCCATCACGCTGGTAGTTTGCGATCTTAGCGAACGGACAATTAACAGGAATTTGAAGGTAGTTACCACCGAGGCGGTGACGGTGGGTGTCAGGGTAGGCGAACAGCCGTCCCTGCAGCATTTTGTCAGGGCTGGCCTCGATGCCGGGAACCAGGTGCGATGGGCTGAAGGCAATCTGCTCCACATCAGTGAAGTAGTTCTTAGGGTTCTCGTTCAAAACCAACTTGCCAACGGGAATGAGGGGAAACTCTGAGTGAGACCATACTTTGGTCAAGTCGAAAGGATTGAAGGGGTAGCTCTCCGCCTGCTGGAATGTCATGACCTGGACGTAGAAGGTCCAGCTGGGAAACTCGCCCTTCTTGATGGCGTTGTACAGATCGCGAATACTGTAGTCAGGGTCATCAGCGGAAAGGGGTCCTGCCCGTTCAGGTTGGATATTTTGAATTTTCTGGTCTGTTTTATAATGGAATTTGCAGTAGAATGGTTCTCCTTTGTTGTTGACGAGTTTGAAGGTGTGAGACCCGTACCCGTTCATGTGACGGTAGCCATCAGGAATACCTCGGTCGGAAAACAGGAACATAACTTGGTGAGTCGTCTCAGGTCTGAGAGTAATGAAATCCCAGAACATGTCGTGGTCTTTCAGATGTGTCACCGGGTTTCTCTTCTGAGTGTGGATAAAGCTTGCAAACAGCAAGGGGTCACGAATGAAGAAAATTGGTGTATTGTTGCCCACCAGGTCCCAGACTCCCTCATCCGTATAGAATTTTACTGCGAACCCACGCGGGTCCCGCACAGTGTCGGCAGAACCACTTTCACCACCAACCGTAGAGAATCGCACAGCAACACGCGTGCGTTTCCCGATCCCATTGAAGACGCTGGCCTTGGAATACTTGGAAATGTCGTGAGTCACCTCGAAATACCCAAAAGCTCCGGCTCCCTTGGCGTGAACCACACGTTCCGGGATACGTTCGCGGTCGAAATGTGCCATCTCATCGATATAAGTGGTATCCTGGAGGAGGATGGGTCCACGGGGCCCGATGGTGAGGGAGTTGAGTTTGTCATCGATAGGCTGTCCATGACCAGTTACAAGAAGGGCTGGACTCGGAGTCTTGTTTTTGAACTCGTTAAGCTGTTCTGCAGCTGGATCGCGACCGGCCATGATTACGTCCGAACAGTACGACGATGTACACTCGAATGAGTCCAATGATAGTTGTTTGTTGCCCTATGTTGCTACGAGGACAGATACGCTATCGCGTGATTGCGTAAGCAGGGGCAGAGTTACCTTGCAGTTTTGATCATACAACGATCGAAGAAGCGCATCCAGACGTTATCAACTTTTTCCAGTTCAATCGAATACAAACTTATAGAAAATTATAAATTTTAAGTCAATGTCAAACCAGGATTCAGTATTCTACGATTATAAAACACAAAATATTTTTGTTTTTAAACACAAACAAAAAATAAAGATCAGTTTATATTGAGCGAAGTCCAGGTTTGGGAAGTTGCTACAAGATGGCGCTTTTTCTGGAGGGAAAATTTTAAACTTATTTAATTTTGACAAAAGTGACAAAAATGTAACTACAGAAAAAAAATCTTTCTTTATTCAATAAGAAATATTTGATTGCTTGCTTGTTTGTTTTTATGACTGAACTTTTGGCCAACAACTTTGTAGTCCTTACCAGGGTTGTAAATAGGTGTCTACATAACGTTAAGTTTAAATAATTATTTACCTACTTCCAATTACACTGATTTGGGATAACTACTTCAGTAGGGACCTGTCATCGAGCCTTAGCAGACTGGTATCGCTAGAGAAGAATAATGATATAATAGAAGCAAGGCATATCATGTTTGGAAAGAAGCTACTAAGTAAAACAGTATTTACGTTTCCTTAGATGTCATCGGACAAGTGCCAATACCTCGTTAGAGCAGTCTCGTATGCGGGGGGCAGAATCAGCTGAATGCTGAATTAGCAGAGGCAGAAAAGGTTCAATGATATGGACTCGATCAGGCGAGTCCGTCAGCAAAGTGCCAAGAGCAACCAACCCTCGAAAAAGCGCCTCTTGTTCAATAAAGGCGGGCAGCAATTCCCTGCTGGCTAATAAGGCTTCCTCTCTTCCATCCGGCGTTTCACTACGACGCAGAAGAACAGCCACATTCAAAAGTAGAGTGGCGAGCGCAACCTGGTAAAACATGGAAAGCGTAACTTCAACATGGAAGGCTAGACTAGATCTCTGAAAGATGCAATGCCAGTCAGTACCCAGAAAATAGTTGGCTCCAAATACGATAATCATCTGATAACTAATTATTGCACGTCCAAATAATACGAGAGGGTATCGGGTATCTCTTATGATTTCCTAATGCTACAAAAATACGCGTCTTTTCAAATATGTAATAATAAGCTACAAGTAGGTACTTACTTTATACTTCAAAACAAACTTGAGATAACTTGCCTGAGTAAATTTGGAGTAGGGCGAAGGGACGCTCAAGATAAATTCAATGAGCTTCAGTCGATGTTTTGATGCCAGTGCCTCCCCAGCATTTGTCGACATCATGTTACAACAAACTCTAATCACAAGCATATTGCTTGGGTGCACCTTAAAATCAAAGAAAAATTATAAAATTAAAATTTTAGTCAGTGACACAAGCTTCTGGGGCCCGTCGCAGATCGCAGCGGACAAGCAGCGCTAGACAGCTGTTGCACCAAATAAACGCAGCAACTCCGAATCTAAATAATATAGAAATAACAATAAGTGGAATAGAACAAGTCATATGGCTTGTTCTTACCTGGAGGAAAGGTTCCAGTTTGGCAAGCAGATGATCCGTACAGAGGCGAATGCTAGTCGCCTTCTGTCTAATAACCAGACGCATAACATCCAATACCGGGAAGACCAAATCTGCAACCGAAACAAAATAAAATTAACTTAGGGCTCTTACTATGGTGATTCAAGGTTCATATTTCGGTGCTGACTAACTTTATGTCAGTGGTTACCTTGCCGTTTAAGTATTCCTATTATGCTTCCTAAAAGGCGGGACCTCATTTTTGGCTCAACTGCGATAGAGCCATTAGCAATGGCAAGTGAACACCCAACGTGTCAGAAATAAGCCCATAAGCTACTCGAGTCTGAGCCATTTCCAATACCCTGAACACCTGGCGGATTTGTCCAGCAGGTGTATTCCCTTTCTCGAACGCCAGAAAACCTACCCAACTAACACCTTCAAAAATTATTGTAAGAAGAACCGTTCTCCATATTTTGCATCATGGCGTGCCTTATCTTTTTACAATAAATTTTGCAGGTGTTAGTTGGGTGGGTTTTCTGGCGTTCGAAAAAGGGAATACACCAGCTGGTGGGCTTAATCGTAAAATTGCAGCAGGCTTATTACCGTTGGGCCACTCCAGCAGTCGCTCAAGCAAAGCCAGATCATTAGGCGAACACTCGGACGCCGCATCGCACTTTTCCAGCAAAGCACTGATGCCCTCTTCACTGATACCTAGACTGTTGTCCTTATTCAGCAACAGTATTTTATCTGTAACCAAAGTGTATCGTTTATTACAAAAAACGTCAGAAACTAGTATAATAAAACCTGTTTTTACAAACAAGGAGTTTTTTCAATTTTTTCAAAATTTGTCAAAAATAACGCGACGGTAAAACTAATATTTATTAAACTCGTTTCTGCGGCTAATGGTGCGTCCCAGCATACTCGGTTAACGGTTAATCTCCAGTTAAATTCGGTTTTTACCGTGCAATAATTGAAATTTAACTGGAGATTAACCAATATGCTGGGACGCACCATAAAAGGTGCAAATATTTAAATGTTAGACGCCATGAACAGCAGCCTACCTCTGATGGCTGTAACATTGGCCTTGTCAAAGCGTAGGAATTCTCGCTGTGGGAAGTAGCGTGTGGTTTGTGAGCTTCCACCCTGCTGTGGAGGTCCAATCGTCGCAACACCACTGCCTTGCGGGACATAACGTGAACCCCCTGCAATGATAATTTTGACTAGAGACACTTACTCGTATATAGGTACTCTATGCATCCCGCCTTTCGCAGGTGTTGGCCATTCCTAGCAAATGTCCACACAATTGTCCATTTCCCAAGTAATACACTTATCTTATACGAGATATACTTATGATTTCATGGAGCTGCCGTGGGTACAGTAGAAAAATAATGATTTCTTTTTTAACTTTTATTTATTTTCTGTGACGCATTATTTGGTTATTCGTTATTTAATACACTACTTTAGAGTTCAGAGTGTAAAATTAAACACTTGAGTACTATATTAAGCACTATGCGGGTGGGGTGTTCAGTCTCGATACATAGCTATTTCAAATCAAATTAATAAAAAATTAGAAGGAAATAGTAATCAGCAGAATATCTGGAAGTTTTATGATCTCATTCATCGTTGGTATTTACTGTTGAATCTTGACTCATGTCCAAAACGACGAGTCGAGGTCGAGGAATCTTCCTCAATAACCCTACTTACACACCTGTGAAAGGATCGACGAATTCAGGCTGCACCGTCGAGGGAGCAGTCTGGCCGCTGCTGTTGATAATGAAGTTGGCGACTTGCTCGAGGTATGACTGAGGCAGATTGTTGTCATGGATGAATTTCTGAGCGGCTACCCACGGGTCCTCTGTTCTATTGTAGGGCAACTTCAGCGCAGGTTTCCCATCTTCGATGTCTACGCTTAAAACGTAGTCATATTCCTGATGAATAAATTTATCAGGTAATTAATACATTCTCAACTTATCGGCGCATATTAAGTATGTTTTATAATCGTCGCGCGTAAAAACAAAAAAATCTCAAACGATGCAAAATTTTTATCAGTGATTGTGTTTGTAAAAAAAAAAGCACAAGATAATTCAGTTGGTTTTCTACGTACTCGCCAATTTCTGGCTGACCTTCTACTATGAAGAATGGGGTAGGAAAACGAACATTGGCTCCCACAAATGAAGTCAAAGTATGAGTCTTGGGGCTGCGAAACCATATTACGTGTAGGGCGCATGGTTAAATAGGCTGAACTCATGGTTTAATGATATAACCTAAGTTGGGGCCTACAGGCGTTGTCTGGTGATTCGGCATTCACGAGCAATAATAATTTCAAAGGAATAAAAAGGGTATAATATATTACAGCACATAATACGAATACTAACCTTTCCATTGAATGTCGGTCGACCCGTTTGGCCGGCTGCATTTCCAGAAGCTCCGACCACGTCTCCAATTTGCAGCCACGTCCCACTCTCCAAGGACCAAGAATAGGCTACTGCTTTGTTCCCCTCACGCACAAGCTTTGTTTGTCCATCTGTCCTTCCAGGTTCCAACAGCACTTCTGGACCTGGCAACCTGCGACAAGATTTCGATACTAGAGACCCGATTACAGGATAAATGAGAAACAGAAATAAGAAATGGAAAAGTCACACTTCCAAATCAACAGAATAGCTTTTCCCTTCTAATTTCATTTCTATCGTCTTATAATTCTAAAATCACAAATCGTTAACGTTTAATTAAGATTTGTGACTTTTGCCAATCAAAAGTGTATAAAATAATTACTCGATCGTGAAATCACAACTCCACCACGTTCTGACGTTAAAAAGTCATTTTATACTTCGGAACATATAAACATCCAACAGTTTCATCAAAAAATGGGAAGAAAAAAGCATTCAGGTGCCACGTGTTTTTTTTACGACAGCATTATATCTACAGCCTTTTGACTGAAGTTGTCACTTTTCGGGGAAAAGGCATACTATGTCTTTTTAACGCCATAAACTAGTTAATAGTCCTTTTTTTTAATAAAAATTCTCCAACCCAATTAACATTACACGTGTGAATAACTCACTCTGACAGCTTTACTCCCCCAACGTCTTGTGACGCTTCGGCAGAAAACTTGGCAACTTGTTCTCGATACGCCGCTAAAGTCACTGCATCAGCGACACGTTCTGTATGTTTAGTGAAAATTCGAATAATCCCATCGCTGGAAGAAAAAGCTGAATAAATGGACTAACAGTCGAAAGTCACTGGGAAGTCATTAGAATATAGTGACACATGCTTGATTAGAATTCGGAACCAGTGCCGAAGAGACATGAACAACCCGGTGTGATGCTATTTGACGATACACTCCCATTTTCGAATTCACAGTCACAGTTCACACATCTCATTCACTAACTAATGAGACACCCTGGCTACGTCATCAATGGCTAGAATTTCCAACATGTTCTCAATATTCACTGGACCTGTCACTTACTTTGAACCTGTAACAATGTCAGAGTTCGGAAGGACGGCCACAGCCCAGACGCTGTCGCAAGGGAGACTGATGGAATCCGCCTCGCCAGCCATTGTCCAGACCTTCACGGTTTTATCTTCACTGGATGTTACCCATCCCACTCCAGCTGCAAAAAAAACCATCACTCACTGGATAAGAAACTAGAGTACTTAAAAGCAGTCGAGTTGGCAGACCGTATCCCAATGAAAAATCTGTCATTTATCAGTGAACACTGTTTAGCTTATTGAATTAACCGTTGTTTCCTTTCAACCGAACGAATAATAGGATCTAAACTGATCGCATGCGAGGACCCTGCTATGGAAACAGGCCAGACGAGGTTCCCACCAGAATATGTCGGATCTGATTCATGTATTATCTGCCATTTACCTCCGATAAACCCTACTAATAGGGTAGATAATTCTTCAGCGATTTTAAAGACAGATTAAGATAGATAGACGAAGATACACGAAGATCATCGATTATCTATCGACAAATCCCGTATGTGGCTACGAAATTTTAGTTTCTTACGCAAGATAGCGATGGAATAAATGTAGTGACCGTGGCCGTAGTAAGTGTTGAGGCATTCCCCAGAGAGAACATTCCAGTGTCGCACACTCGCGTCATTGGCGACACTAAGGACTTCCTCCTCTCCTGCAGTTATCACATCGCGTACACAATCCGTGTGCCCTACGAACGAAAACAAACATAAGTGAGAATTAACAGGCCTCTAATTTCTTCTTAACTCCGCAGCAACCCACCGCACATTTTTCGATACCTACATGATTTATCTGCAACTGTAATGTGTACCTAATGTTGATAGTAATAACATCCATGTTGTCCCCCCACTCCTATATAAATTACCCAGAAAAAACTATTTATTATTGATTCTCACCTTTCAGCTGTCTCTGATAGTCTCCTGACTCTCCAAACACGCGAAGAGTCTTGTCTGCAGAAGCAGTGACCACCAAACCCAAAGGCAGTTGACAGATAGACCAAACAGCGGCTGAGTGGCCACCAAAGGTAGCACTAACCCACTCCGAGCCATCTTCTCTCCAACCACGAGCAGTCTGGTCCCAAGAAGCACTCAGCAGTGTCCAACCAAACGTCCCAGGCGCCAGTTTGCAGACTGACATAAAAATTAGGGCATATACTGTTACACATAACGTACTTTCCAGACTTTTGTGTGATGGCGAATGGTCAAACCTTAAAAGAACTAGTTGAATTCATGAGTTTCTTACCAGTGCCTGTATGCTCGCTGAGGATCCTAAACGGAGTCGTCGCGGATGGTTCAAAAAGTCTTATTTGTTTATCATTGCTCCCAGTTGCAATAACACCGCTTGGATGCTGAGTGTTTGGAACTAAATAGCATACACTTGACACGAAGTTTGAATGGCAGGTAAGAGCTGCTTTATGAAAGAATCTAGAAGAACCGGCACTGTAACACAAAGTATAACCATTAACCATTATTCCAAATTAACAGAATCCAAACCAAAGACTAATTTTTTACTTTGATGACTTTAGGAAACACACGATAACCGTCGGCTATAGGAATGGAGTGAGTTTTTAAAATACTTACGATTCCTCTTCCCATAACCTCGCTGACAAATCTCTTGAACCAGAAATAATTTTTCCATCTGGTGTTATCGCCAAACAGCGAACGTCAGAAGTGTGCCCGAACAGGGAGCTAGATAACTGATAAGACTTTTCTGTCATAATTTCAGCAAGTTTCGTAAAAATTGAGTAGAAATGAAATACTTCCTTTCTGTCAATGATCAACAAAAACCAAAAGAAGATGTGTTATTTGTGTTGGCGAAACTGACAGGGAATTTTGTCGCAGTCATGTCTCCCGCAATTTTTTGAAATAATTTTAACATGGCAAAGATATTTAATAGTTGTTCTTTAAATAATTCTTACATTTTGACGTGATGTGAAAAGGAACTCCTAAGTAGGCTTCGGCCCACTCTTGTTCGGCTCAAGTACTCCAGTCAATGAACCTATTTGCCCATTACGAAATGATTTATAAGTTGGAGAGTAGGAATATCAAGGATGTTAATAAGTGGGTTCAAATCATAATATCCATAAAAAATTAATCACTGTCATTATCATCACTGGGAAGTTCTATCACATCTTCCAGTAGAGAATCTTTATGGAGATCTGACAAGCCAGTCAAGTCTTCTAGATATTTCTTCGATTCTAGAACTTGCAGAACAAAATCGAGACCGCGAGCTCTGTATTCCGCCACAACCTAAAACAAAGAGAGCGTTGTAAATTAAGTAAAGAAAAGCACCAGTTCACCACATAATTTTTAGTTATCTAGTGCCGCGTCCGGTTATAGTCTCTGTAAGTATAGTCTCAGTAGTCTCGTAACTGTAAAATTACCTTTGATGAGCAACCAACACAAGATGAGAATCGCTCAATGGCTGGTAGAATGGTTTCAAAACGGCTAAGAAAGCCACGTATGGAATGAGGGATGGCGCCAAGTAGACAGTCAGAGCTTTCGTGAAGAGTTGTAAAAGCCGGTGCTCCACCTCGAGCCTCATGTTGAAGTAGTGACACCATTAACTCAACTGCTAGACTCCCCGCAATACTGGACACCCCTGGCCGAGTCACGGTGCATTGTTGATCCAGGGTACGAGCTTGGCTAGACTGAAAAAATTCAGTAAGAAAAATTCAGTTAATAATAAACACAGGAGTCAGGAGTGTACACTACTGTTCAGGAAAGAGGACGAGAGAGCCTTGCCTTTGTTTCATTAGGGGAAAAATAAGCCGTATAGTAGAATAAAGACCCTTGTTATGAAGTATTATGTTAGAAATAATGAACGAGGTACTTACATCACCAGGTGCAGTGACATCACTGCAGAAGTAGCAACCTAGTTTTTCTCCAGGGATGGAGTGGAGCTGAGCTGTAGTCTGAGTGTTTCCCTCACTACAGGTGACGCCATGGCGCATCACAAGATACGAGTCGAAGCCAAGCGCAGCACTTATCACGAGCTGAGATAATCAAGAACATCAAAATTAATGTTGCCAGTATCAGGGATGGACAAGTGGACGACCTCCCAAAGTTTAAATTGATTTGAAATGATTAAGAGTGAGGAAACTGACAATACTGTTAATTTCCAACCTCATAGACAAGGCATCTTTCAGTAATTTCTTTTCACTGAGATAACAGAATTACTAGCTAGAGGAAAAATGGAAGCGAAAAGCCAACTAGGTGGGTTCGAATCCACATATCCCACCGTTTCTGCTAGCCTTCATTCTTTTTCAACAGACCTACGACCGGCGGTGGCGGCAAGGCGGCGGCTGCGAGTGCCTCCAGTGCCAGATACAGATACAATACAGATACAATACAGATACATATACAGATACAATATTCTCAAGTTTTCAAATACTAATTTTTCTATTTTAACCTTTTTGTGTGAAGCTCCCATCACTGTAGGTAGCCAGCGACTTTCCCGTGAATCCATGAGAAGGAAGATGACATCGTGGGAGTTGATGAGTGTGTCCAACTTGGTAACACTGTCTTTTGTATCCTTAAGAAGGCTTTTGCCCACTGGGTGCCCCGGCATTGGAACTGACAGCATAAAACCTTCAGCAAGCTGAAACCAGCCAACCAGTAAGAAGGACAAAACGAGAATTATGTCATTTTGAATATTTCAACTAATAAAAAATGTGTCTGTCATTACTCTTTACACATGATGGTGCATACTTCACGTCAGTAAGTTCGAAGTCAACGATGAACATCCTAAATTTCTCAGTTATACTTCAGACAGAAGAGTTTGGTTCTAAACAAAATCATGCAGAAGCTCCCACATAAGGTAAATTTGAGAAGCTCACCACAGCAGGGAAAATTGCCTTCAGAGCAGAAGCCGCCGCAGAAGCCTTGGGTTTGCCCACGTCCTTAAACTGATAGAGACTTTGGCGAACTGGGTTGGAGTAGGAAACGGTCGCGTTGTCAACCAAGGTGATATGTCGCACACCCCAGCCTAGCAGGGATCGGGCCACAGTACAACCCAGAGTTCCTGCCCCCAGCAACAAGCACCTCGTCTGCTTGATTACAGCCAAATCCAAATCAGGCAATACCTGCCACTTCATCAGTTTTAAATTCAGATCCACAGATGATTCCGCTAATCTGTAAAAAAAGTTTTATTCATCTTTGTACAAAAATGAAAATCAGCGTTTGTCTAAAGCTCATGAGACAAGTAGATACTTACTTGGTACCTGCCTATATCGAAGAGCGGCAGTACAGTTGACATCAGTGAACAAAATTTTTCACCCTCCGATGAGATGGAGGCCATGCAGTACTTCATAGGCTGAAGATTTTGCCATCACCAGATGAAGAAAATAATTATTAGGAGTTCTATAACCAATCTTATATCTCTTTGGCAGCCAGTCAGTCAGACATTGAAATCACTTATAGCATGCATACCTACCTCGGGATATGACGCTTTAGGTTTTAAAATTAATACTTAAGTTACGCTTAGAGGAAGGAAGGTTATGGTAGTATCGAGCACCGGAAACCACGCGGTTCATAGATACTGACTGACATTTCCGCTGACTGAGGTTTCATTTCTTTGCCTATTAAAAAAAGTTACGGGGAAGTTAAGTTTTTATTTTTATTACATTTTTCGCAAAGTTTAAAATGTATTTTCAAATATGGTTCAAATTTTCTAAGTGTCATATCCATAAGTAAATATCAATGAACTAAGAACTGCAGGCTCCTTCTATTCACGTAAAAAGTAGGAAGCCAATTGTAAAATAATTATAATATTTATAGCAATACATATAACTAAAACAGATAAATAAAATGTAACCAACTGTAAGATTTTTCTGTTACAATTTCGAACATCGATTCTGACGACTCACGTTTCGGGGTTCATGGATTCATGGAGATTAGCTTGTCGGGGTCCGAAGTTCCCCTTTTCATTGGTCTCCCAACCTACACAGCAATTGGGCTTGTCCCAGGCACCCTCGGCTACACTCAACATCAGCTCCAGCACCAAGGACTTTCCAAGCGACCACTTGCCGTTCTCCACTTCATATCGCAGACAAAGAACTTGCACAGGACGGGCTAAGAGATTCGGGCTGAAATTAGAGAACACGATGAGCGTTCAATCATGAGATAGGAAATATCAAGGCTCCTCCGTACACAAGCCGAACTGCCAGCCGTTACATTTTCCTCCACACTACATAACCAACTTTGTATCTCAGTCTCGCATAATTTAGACTCCCAAAAATTTTCTGAAATGAGGTTTCAATGAAACAAACCGTACAGGGAAGGTATCCTTACCAGTGATAGGCAAAAAGCGCCAAAAAGTTGCGAAGGGGCCAACCAGGGTTGCAGTCATTGTCAGTCGAATCCGCGCAGACCAAGAACCAATCGGTAGGCTCTTTCATTGCAATAAAACCTTCTTTTACATCATCATAGATTTTAAATCCGGTCGTCGAAGCGTTCAAGACTAAATAATTCTTTTTTTTGTTGATCAGCGCCAACTTATCCATTTCTTCGCTTGAAAACATCTCTTCTGCATAATATGGTGCAAGATTTAATCGGCACCTGACCGTGTTGAGAGCCGGAAATGCGAACCAGTACGTGAATTGGTGTTTTTTCAGATCAGCAAAACAGAGAATTGTAAATCTGACAAGAAGTTGAGGGTTTTCGAGAGCACCACCTTTGATCGCATTCATCAGTTCTATGCCTTCATCAGCCAAAAATTTTGCTTTGTCGACTTCCGTAAAACTTTCCACCGTGTTCTTATTGAGGATTCGTCCCACAGCAACCAGATTTCCTTCATCTGGAGTCCTGATATAAAACAAAACATAAAATAAGAGTCCAGTTAGTTAGCAGAGAGGGTTCCGGGTAGAGGGGAAAAAACCCAACCAAGGTAGACAATTTCAATAATTATTGCCCACAGAGCCCAGCTGGCGGTACTCTAAAGTCCCCTAAAATAGTGCGGTAACATTGTGTGGGCAGCGTCTCCACGAAGACTTCTCCTACGCTAGACTTGACAGTGTCCGTAGACTTGACTAGACAAACGATAACAACACCCACATGACGTTACCAACGCCCTTCTTTAGGGTCGGTCCTAAGACGCTGCTGGGGTGAAAAGCATAATAAAGGCTTGAGAAACTGACAACTTACGCGTTGAAGGAGCTGCAGTCTACTGACAATATCCCCTTCAGTCCTCGTGGCCCCACATTGTTGTAATAGCCCCACAGTTTCCGGACTGGCTCTTCCAAGCGATCGACATCTAACTTCAGTTCTGCCAATTTATGCCAAAAAGATGGGTCGACACAGGAGGAAAAAGGCACGAACCGCACGAAATCTAAATCGCCCATGACACTGAAGGGACTGATTCGTTGTGTTGGACTAATTACTGGACAACTCTACAGCTGCAACAAACGCCTATAATTATAGCGAACACTCCTCGTTTCACGGAAAATCCCGTGAGCAATCCACAAGAGATATAAAACCAAAGAAGTGACAGAATTTATGACTCATGAGAGAATGTACAATCAGAATATCAGAATGGCGTCTCAGATGGCCAACCAAACGCCACCAAAATTCCCTAATGTCAGCTGTTCGAGAGTCGATAATCGCCCCACGCCGCCATTGCTGTTTATTTTTGTAACGACGGTGTTAACGAATTCTTTGACCTAGTCTTTGCCTTAGTATTTTCTATTTTTTGGGTTCAGTATGATATTTGCTTTTATTTTGGGGAGAAAAATGCCATATTGCGCTTCTCATGCAAACACACTGACGGGAATCAAGCGGATCAGGCCGTGCAAGGAAGCTGACCGGTTTTCCAAGAATCTGCAAGCCTTTCAGAGATGATCCCACTATTCTAAGAATTACCTAACTATAGATATTGTACATGTTCCTTGAGCTGAAGTGTAACCAGTGTCATTTTCCAAGAGACCACCAAGTACCTCCTATAACTATGGATATACTAAGGGAACTCGAAGAGGGGAGGGAAAACGACGCAGACGCAGCTCATGGAAAATCCAACCATCAAGTCGAAGATGGAAGAAAAACTCCAGACGTAATTCGAACCTGATCCGGACAGTTAAGAATATTTTATTATGGTGGGTAAGTAGTTTTTTCTGCTATGTGCTCAAAGCCCATGTTAACCTTGGTAAAATGAACCTCTGGGGCTGGGTACGGGATAGGGTAGGTAGGTATACAAGTTTTTTGTTTGTCAAAAGGCGATTTTGAGATTTTGATTTCATTAGATATCCAGGACAAGTAGTATCAAAAAGTTGTTTGGGTGTAGGTGAAAAGAAAAGAGCTCTCAAATATCCTAAAATGAAAATAGTGTACCTACCTCTACTTCCTCATGACATGATAAGATGAAACCAGCCATCAAATGTATTCTCTTCCCACCTGGTTGTGGTAAGTTAATTTTGCTGCCATAGAGAAAATAAAGCTGTAGGGACAGATGTAATAATAAACCTGATAATTCAGATCTGAGCAAGTCATGAAGACACGTTGTATCTTCTGTCTAGTAAATAGGCTAATATAAAATGAGAGTATAATCATTCACCAGGGGCAAAGTCCACTAAGAAGCAAGATAGATCCCGGCGATTACTGGCTAGACTTGCATCGCAGGAGGGAGCATCTCCCTTGGATCTCATGAGGCACGTCAGTTCTCCAACAGACGCGAGATGAATCGGTACGCTTTCCTGCTTTTGGCTCTTCTGCCGGTTACGTCCCTGCAGCAAAATATCGCAAATGATGTTCCAGGTAAGCTGACATCAAGCTAAGTTTCATTATAGGTACCTACTGCTATACCGACTGACTAACGTATAGAGCTTAATCATTAAAATTAATACATACTCGTAAATCATTATTTTAGAGACTACACGGCAGACCACTCGGCAGTGTCCTGAAGCGAATGAAAAGTGTTCGTCGCAAAATGGTTACACAGTTGTTTGGAACACTAAAAAACTGCTTCATAGACTTCGATTGAGGAATTCTTCTTAATATTTTAGGTGATAGCAGCAGTATTTGGCCTATTTTCCGTCAAGCAGCCCGATGGAATCAAGCTTTTGCTTCAGGCGTCCGTTCTTTCCTCTTAAACACTACAGGCCAAGACATTGGTAGGCGTTAACGAATTCTCGGCTTTGTTTTTTTGCTTCTGTAGTATAGTCTGATGGTTCAGTCTACTACTTTCTTCTGCCCCTATCACCGTGTTTTTCCAGCATTGTGTATGCGTGTATGTACCGCTTTTCCTGCATCTTGGTTGTTTGGAAGTAGTCTGTACCTCCTTTGACTTCGTTCCGCTCGCTTCTCCTTCGGTAGATACATTGTTCTTGAAGTGATAAGGGGTATTATCCTGGACAAAAGGGTTGACAATCTCAACCCCTAAATTTTGTACGGATAAGCAATATTTCCTCGTCGTATCTACACATCCGACCCCTGCTAGGGGATCATAATATGTCAAGTGAAGTTAGCCCTTACCCCCCACAACCCAGTTGTGAGAAGTGTCGACTTCTGTTTAGGAAGTAGGGACTTATGTTTATATACGGAATACAGCTCTTGCAGTAAAGTACAGAAGTAAAAGATGATGTAAATTCAGAATTTGCCCCAAGTAATTTATTAATTATTTATGTTTCAGAGGAAATGATGAGCCGTTGCTACGGTAGGTACGGTTGCTTCAGCACCGTCGGCCCTTGGAAAAATGATCTAACGCGGCCGGTTAGCCTCTTTCCCTTTCCCCCAGAAGTCGTTGACCCACAGTATTGTCTCTACACACGAAGAAACCCACACAACTGCGAGCCTCTGCTCATCGAAGACCCGTCTTCCATATATCGAAGCAGCTACATTCCACGGGGGCAAGTTTACTTCATTGCCCATGGGTTCGTGGAGAGCGGAAACAGACCTTGGATCAAGGTATGGATTTTTTTGCTGCAATAACGGGAAAAGAAATATTGCAAGCAAGCTAAATCCGGCAGATAGTAGTTATTTTTAAAAAGTGCCCTGGGGATAACAGATTATGCCTCTGTTCCGATTATAATTCGGTTCAAATTATAATTATCCATTAATTATTCTTCAGCGTGAGTAGGTTCCCACAAAATTAGGATAGTCTTCTCTCATTCATGTTCTCCTCCTCTACGCTTCTGATGGAAATGCCTCTCTTAACTCAACAGAGAATGACAGCTGAACTTCTGAAACGTTCCTCGTGCAACGTCGTCGTGATCGACTGGAAGTCCGGAGCTAGTCCACCCTACACGCAAGCTGTCGCCAATATCCGTCTAGTAGGCGTTATGACGGCCCATCTCATCAACACAATGGTGCATGAGGTGGTGGGGTTGCGGGCCGAAAGAGTTCATGTTATCGGGCACTCGCTGGGAGCGCACCTTGGGTCCTATATCGGCACAGCACTTCGTAGATCTTTTGGGATGCGCCTTGGCCGAATCACTGGTAAGTGTTGGCTTCATGAGTAGAGCCAGGCGAATAACATAATGAGCGGTTGAGCGGTTTCTTCAAGGTTTTATGGAGAAGAGTTTGGAGCAGTGTCTGAGGGCTGGTCCGCCAAAGACACTTCCCTTTCAAAATTTGTATCTCTTCGTGTATTGGTTTCGAGTATAAAATCACTTAAAAACAAAATATTGTGAGGAAAATTGTGTGCCCAGGGGATGCCGTGCAGGCTGCGGAGACTATCCCAAATGGCAGATCCGGGATCATGCCACAATTTGTGTCAACAAAATAATAATGTGCAATCTGGAAGCAAACACTTATCTCTACCGACAAATACTATATTACTGTTGAGGGCAAACAAGGTGTGTTGAGACGTTTCCGATAGTTGCAATCGTACGATGCCGATGAAACAGGACCTTTCTTTATTCTGTTTGGTTCTTGGAGGTAAAAGCGATTGGTCGAAATGAGAGGCATACGAGTTACGTCACAGATGAGTAGGTAGTGGTCATAAAGACTGATAAGAGTGCTAAGGGTCAGACCCAGACAGCATTGACCCAACAGCTCTCGTGACCTGACTGTCTAACGTCATTACCCGTGTTCGAGAAATTGTACCTTGCACTTTGACGTCACGACTGTTCTGTCGCAGAAAAACTTCTTTCTTTTTAATCAGAAACATTGTAGCCGTCCTGTTCTGCGACTACAATACGAGAAAACACCCAAGTAGGTAGTTGCTTTTGGCTATGCTGACGTCTGCAGCAGAAATTCAGGGTTCATCGGCAATAGATTTAGGAAGTAGTTCTTTCTCTTTACTTCAACGGCACACTGCACTGATGCGTTTTATTTACGAGATGGAAATGAATCAGTTCCATCGCACTTGCAGCTACAGTGTACTCTGAGTGTAGGCAAAAAGCATCCTCCCCCCCCCCCCCCCCCCCCCCCTAGTACTAAATTTAAAGAAGTGAAAAATTAAAAGAATATGCGATTAATTTCAACTCAAAATCAATTGAGAATTCCACGATACCCCTTTTGGCTTCTCAGCAGCCTTCTTCGCAGGGTGCTTATCGAGCCCCCTGTAGACCTATTGACCCTTAGGGGGCCTTAGGTCAGCTATTTCGGACTGAGCTTTAGTCTCGTACGTCATGGAAGCTGACGAGGTCGTGAGGTTAGCCAGAGTCCAGCCCGGACGCGTCCTGTTGTATTTGCTAAAGGTCGCTGAGTCATCTGACGGAGCAACATTTGTTCACGTAAACATCGCTATTTTTTATAGAGGTCAATAATAATAACACTGCGAATGACTTGAGGTCCGTGTTGCTCTCCTTCATCTTGTAACGTTTTTCTTCCTCGCACTCGGTGCACGCTGCACGAGTTTGAGGTTACTAGTGCCTGAAACTGCAATGTAATTTCGTGAAAGAACACAACGTACTACTTAGTATCTACGTGATAATTGCACTGATTCAGGAAACAAAAAATTGTTTTGACGCGATCTTCCAGGTCTGGACCCTGCTGAACCCCACTTCGCAGAAACTGATGGGATCGTCCGCCTCGACCCATCTGACGCCATTTTTGTTGATAACATTCACACCGATGCTGGAGGCTTCACGAGACTCAGTCTGGGTATGCGAGCTCCTGTCGGGCATATTGACTTTTACCCGAATGGCGGGCATAATCAGCCGGGGTGTCCCAGGAGCATTCAAGGCCATATGATGCGGGAAAATGGATCCTTCACAAATGGTTTGTTGCTACGAGCATATACCTACTTAGGTACATGGATTGATCACAACAAACATGCAGAATTGAAAAAACCGTCAAAGTTACGGAAATATACTACATTACCGAGATTTCAGAACTTACCTACGAACCTACTATTTAAAGTGGCTATTCATATTCTAATTCACTCCACATTGATGTAAAATCCAGAATGACTTTTCGGTTCCACCGTGTGGATTGGAACGTGCGTATAGGAAGGGTAAAGTTTAGATTTTCTTAAAAAACTTTTTACTTACCCCCCACACTGACTCAAGACTTAATATTTCAGGTGTGCGCAGTTACCTAAATTGCGACCATATAAAGAGTCATATGTATTTTATTGAGACCATCAACCAGGACCTACCAACACTAGGGGTAGAGTGCAGCTCATGGGAACAGTACCTCAACGGGACTTGCTTCTCGTGTGATCCCGACTCAGGTGACGTCCCCCGCTGTGCGCCTATGGGCTTCCACTCAGTCAACGCATTTCTTCCGTAAGCAGTCTAGCCCTCGTTTAAAGATAAAATGTGCAAAAGGGTGACTAGAAGGGACATCACATTGGCTCTTGCTGACATTTTTATAAAGATATAGAAAATTTGAACGAATGCTTTTGATTTGATGTGAACTCAGCCAGAACTATCTATCCCAGTCGAACGTCCATTCCCAAGTAAAAATAAAGCTCGTCCTGGGATTCGAACTTGGACCCAATAAATATAAATTTTTTATTATTTTTGCTTTCAGGGCCAACGCGAAACGACCTTCACCGTCAGGGGACGTAATGCTCACGGAGTCGCCAAAATCCCGATATCACACCATGTATCTCATAACAGGGGAGGCGCCGCCTTACTACTGTGAGTTGAGTACCATTCGGGTATTTTACTTTTATTTCCGAAACGAAAGAATATTGGAAAGAATTAATTAATACGTGTATCCCTGGTAATTTTCGCACATCTTACAGTTCCTTTTGGTACAGTAAAAAACATAGATATTTTTTGAGTAATATATAGGTAGTAGTGAAACAGAAGCTGCTTCGAGGTAAAATTTCGTCCACTTTCCTTTCTTTTAAGTCATTTTCATTCTCTTCCCACTCTACCCATTAAAATTATCCAGCTTATTTATTTTTCAGTGAATCAGTACCGGGTGACAATAGAAGTGGCCAACAACACGAGAGAGGCTGGACTGTTGGAGATAAATATCGTTGGCGAAAAGGGAGAGACTGGATTTATACCTCTTGATAAGTGAGTTTTTTAAATTATCCGTTTTCCATTTAATATGCCTAAAACCTTGATGTTGCTGCCTAAATTATTTACCTGGTTTTTTTTAAGTGACTTAAATAAAATACTCGGCCTTAGTGTAAAGGCACCAAGTTTCACTATAAGCGTTGTATCATGTTTTTATTATATTATTTCAGAATGAAATACTTCGAAGGGGGCTCCGTGCATACAGCAGTGGTAGGAGGAGCTCGAGTGGGCAAGCTTCGATCATCTGTACTGCGCTGGTCGCACCAGCCTTCCTTCCTCAATGTCTTCTCATGGAGGGTGAACCTCCCCCACTTCTCCGTCCATTTAGTCACTATAGACAGTATCGAGCAAAATTCTAGGTAACATACCTCTTCCTGTTCTTGCTGATTTTTATTCGTTCGAATAGTTTTGTGATCTGTTTACCATCTTAAGTTACCTATTTGTTCTTGTTTTGATCACAGGATGCATCTATGCGCTGCAAGCAGACTTCAGTCGGGATACCCAGTAACACTTAATCAGTGCTCACCTGAGAGATAAGAATACCTGACCGTAAGTTGCTTTAGTTGTTAGCCCTAATCTACTTCACAGGGGAAACGCTTGATTTTACAGGAGACGATTTCACAAACGTTTTCGATTCATTCTTCACCGTTTTAGAACCTTAGAGCCAGTGCAAATAAAAAACCTGAACATTTGCATATTTTTTCTTATTTGTTTGAAAAATTGTTCAGTATTAATGTAATGAAATAGTGACTGAATTATTAAGTGACCTCTGTGTAGTAGATTCAGTTGGCATGTTATGTGTAGTGCTCCATTAAACAGCAGGTTAGGGATACTGCAAAAAGAAAAAAAATATTTGGAACTTATGCAATGCAAAATTTATCAATGCAAATTGATTTTACGGTAAAAGCGGAGGTTTTTAACTTGAGTGTGTAAGTTTAAGTTTTAGTTCTGATTTAGTGTCCTTAGTTTTTAACTAATGAACTGCAGTGGGGATCCGTTACAGTTCAGAAAGCATTAATTAGCATTTATTTGACTAAGAGTGGGTTCGGCGATCCTCACTAAAACTCTCAGTCAGGTTACGGATGAACCCACTCTTGGCGTATTTTATTGTTTGTGTACCTGATAATTTGGTAGGATATTTTTACTTTACCTGTATACGGAGTATACGTAAGGTAAAGTATTGTATTCGTGCGGGCCAATTTTCGGCAAACGTCAACTTTGAACCGTCATTGCTCCCAGACCTCACAACCGATTGGAACTTGCATATACATTTCGGAAACGTCCATGCCTTCGGAATATGAAAACCAACTCACTTTTTTCATCCGATGAAAAGTTTGCCCCCAGGAATTTTTAGAAGAGGTCAGGTACGCCGTGTCAGTACGTATGTATGTATGTATGTATGTATGTGTGTATGTATGTATGTGGCATTGACCTGGACGGCACACTTTTCAACCGATTTTCTTCAAAATCGGTAGTGACCTTTCTAAAATTGGAAGAAATAAAAATCCAGAAGCCCAGTTTCCCCCCTTTAAAATTAAGGGGGGTTACCCCCCTAAAACACCCCCAAAAAGTAGAAAAAAAATATTTGCTCAAAATCGGCTCTAACGATTTCGATCAAATTTTAGACGGTTATAGAACAAATAATTTCGAATCCAATGATACCACCCACTACCCCCGCATAACTCCCTGGAAGGGGGGAAGTCCCCCCTGGACCTGTAAAAGGGTGAAATCAGTGGATTCAGTTGTTTGTGGTATATGAGTAGTTCTGGATATGACACGTGACAACGGCCATACTCGTTACAAATGGTATATGGCTTATTTCGAGCCTCCCCCCCCCCCCCCCCCCGGGAGGGGGGCAATTTTGAGTGACTTTTAAAGTGCGGCTTATGGGGTCTCAAACTGTTCGGGCGAACGTTGTGAAGCAATTTTTTGTATCAAAAAGTTTTTCTGAACGTATCCAAGCACCCCACCCCCTGAGGGGGGTAGATTTGAGTGGTTTGCGAAATATGGGTTGTGGGGGCTCAAAATGATCGGGAGATCGTTCTGAGGCAATTTATATGGTCAAAATGATTTTTCGCCACACCCCCCCCCCCCCCTATGGGGGGAGTTTTGTATACTTTCCAAAGTACGTTGTATGGGGTATCAAAATGCTCAGGGAAACGTTATGAGGCAATTTATTTTGTCAAAACGTTTTTCCGAGCTTCCCCATCCACCCCACCTCATTTTAGGGGGTAGTTTTGGGTGGTTGCCGAAGTATGTCGTGTGGGGTCTCTAAGTACTCGGGGTAACATTCTGGGGCCATTCCTTTCGTCAAAAGGTTTTTCCGTCTCCAATCATTTAACCAAGGGTTTATTTCTAGGAATCACGCAAATAAGCAGGTAAAGTTTTGTCCGACCGTGTCGTACCGCTTGTTTTTACTTTTTATAATGTGTCGAAGTCTTATTTAAGTTTCGTTCTAGTGGGGAAAGAGTGCGGTGACGGTGGTTTTATATTCTATTGTTTCATTCTCTGAATCCTCGCATGCAAGGTCAGAAGTTTGTAAAGTTGTGCGTATTTTGAATAAAATACAGAATCCTAAAATTCAAAAATATTTTGGAAACCTTCCCTTTTTGGGTCGCTTAGCTGGAAATTAATTGATGCAAAATTAGATAATTTATAATCAGACCCATGTGTCTACTTTGTAGACTGCCTTCAGCAGTGCAAACATAGTCATGAAGCATACCCAAGTATTTTTAGGCGCATGCGAGAGAATGCTTTTACCACAAGGTCGTCGGCAAGGCCGTCTGGAGACCTCTCCTATCACGTCAAATCAAGCATCATCTCTCGCACAGAGCAGCTGTTTCGCTGCTTTCAGCTGGCTGAGTTGCTGCAATAGTTTAATATCATTCCAATCACTTAGTGCCTATAGGAATACACATCGGTAGGATTTTAATTTTAGTTAATTCTTAAGAATCAACTGTAGATCGCCCGTCACTTCTGAAGAAAATTCTCCCTCTTTTTTGGTACATAAAATTAATGTAACCATTGATGACTCAGATCCATGAAACAGTACCTTCGTAAGAGACGATTCTGACAAGTAACTGAGGGAGCCCGAGAGGCTCCATACAGATCTCTGTTCGGTAGGTAATGGACCGGAGAATGAAGCGTGAACCATTTCTGAAGCTGTTTTGGAGGTACATTTTCTTCTTTAAGACCCCAACAAAATTATGAAGGGGATTTGATTTAGACTCGGACTATCCTGGGGCCTCCCACGTCTGGCGTCGGCGCCGGTAGGTAGGTAGGTAACAACCCGATTATTGTTGACGGAGTAATTGCGTATTATTTGGCGATTGCATAACTTTAGGGACTTCTAAAGTCGTGCCTTTAAATTGGACTTGGACGACTTGGTATCATATAGTGTCGCATCATTAGGTGATGGAATGTTTAATAAGTTTGTGATATAATAGTGGGTAATGGGCGAGGGGGTAACCACTCCAGAGATTCCACTGAGATTTCCAAAGATTCCCAACAATATTCATAGAAAGATGAACCCCGAAGGGGTAACCACGACCAAAATCCAAGATTCCCAGAGATTTCATAAAGATTTCCAATGATTCCCAACGAGTGGTTAACCCCTCGGTAATGGGTAAGGTATACAATTATTAGGAGATTTATCTTGTCTACTCGGACGAATAGGAAGGTAAGAAATAAGCTGCGGTGGGGTCAGAACATTCCCTACAGGCAAGGGTAAATGAGGCCGTTATGACCTAAAATGTTTACTCAGTTGAGTAAGCATTTTACCTAGTACCTATAGGTACTACTTCTTACCAGATTGATTAAGATTTTCTCATTCAAAAAAGTCTAATCTTTGCCTCTGAAAAAGAACAAAATACCCGGTATGACACTGTCAAGTCGCGCACCACAGTTATGTCACTGGTACCGAGGTGCCTATATGGCGTAACCGTAGTAGCACAAGTACTCACAATGATGAGGTGTCGGTGCGTTTTTAATTTGGTAGGTACCACATGTTTAATTTATGGCAGTGACAGTGAAAAGTCAACTTTCGGTACCTACCTCAAATGATCAAGCTAAGTCCATATTTTGGAGGTGGTCGGTGAAGAAAGCAACAAAGTTTGATACGCGGGGGCCTGCTCTGGTGTCAAGAGATGATTCTGCTGTCGTACCGTGTTCCTGTAGGGAGAACAAACAGCAATATCTACATAAGGAGTGACTATAGAGCACTGAGATAGCGAAATCCGAAGGGCGGTAAAGATAAAATTTCATGTAGCGTATTTTTCAGTGAAAGTTATGCGGTTCTGAATTCAAGTACAATCGACTATAAAATGACGCCTGTGGGCAATTAATGACCTCGAAAAACAGCCCAATCGCAGAGGCAAGAAACCAGCTTCCTGAAGGAAGTTATATGACAGTTATTAACCGACAAGGTGCCCAGCTATATACCTACTAGTACATCAGTGTAAGCGGCTTTCTAGGAGTCTAGGACGCTAGTGCGAGTACAGCCGCATACCTCTGTCGGCAACCCGTCGAGGGCGACCTAACCTGACCCAGGGTTAGGTATGGCAGCTAGGTTTATTCCAGCAAAACAATAATACCGGTTCGGCAAGCGCGGCTTCGTAATCACGGCTCTATTTTGATCATACTATTTTGCATGGCTATTCTGGTATTTTTCGGTACACGTGTACCTGTCTACATGCTACACCACATCCAGGGACCTCGACCAAGGGGTACTTTTCCACAGAGGCGCGGTCCTTCAAAACTTCCATTCACAGAACTTTCACTCTCAGGAGTTACTTCACTCTTCTCCGCTCCTTACGCGGATTGGGATTGCTTAGCTCCAGGGAGTAGTGCCCGAGGAGATGGTATGACACTGAGAGGACTGTCAACCGAGGAAGGTCAAAAATAAGAGGCAGTGAGGCTTATGAGGGTTAGGCAGGCGTCTCACTCACTTCTAAGTAGGTTACCTTAGCTAGCTTTAGATGAAAGTTTAGCCACGAATAATATCGGGGCCCATGACCCACATCATTTCATTTTATATACCTATAGGTACTTACGTTATTGATAAAATCATTAAGGAATTTTCCAAATGTTCCTCTAGTATTTTTTGCCTACAGAACACAATGGGATCTAAGTATAAAGTTACAACATACAGCCGGTCATAAAGCTTTCACTCAGGATGAACTCTCGATATTGCGCAAAGGCGAACGCCATCACGGCGTTGCAAAGCAACGGAAGGAAATGCACAAATGGAGCGTGCTTGTTGCTGGTGACATTTACATTTGACCCTTGTGTTTTCATTAAGTAATATTGATAATTAGTCAAGACCAAAGGGAATGGCGCTTATTCCCTCCCCTCCTGGTCCAGCTGCAGATATATGCAGATTCGTCTCTACCTTGCATAATGGTTTCAGGTAGGGGCCGCCTGCACCAGAGTTATTTTTAGTAGGCCTGACTGGAACAACTATGTTCGGATCAGGGGCCAGGGCTAGCCAAATAGTAACACGATTCGTCGCAGAGGTGGCGGATATTAGAAACTTCTGGGATGGTTCTGTGACAGCAACTGGAAGGGTATACCAATACCAACATGTATATAGGTTCTTTTCCCAATTAATTTTGTGCAAATGCATTCACCAATTTCAGCAGTAAGGCCAGCGAGAAAATAAAAACATGAAGTACAATATCTAGTTATCATTGCATTAGTATTCGCTATACCTACTTTATTTTCCTTTTAATGTAAAAAAAAGTCTAACTCGACGCCTCGTATGTACCTACGTGCAATCTGTCAGGTGAGAAGGCCTAGAATATTCCGTTCGAAAAACTGAATTACAAGAGGACGCAGGCCAATGGACTAGCGGCCAGGTTGTAAAGATTTCCAAATTAGCCATGTCTCATCTATCGCTTCGATTTCTATCTGTACTTGTACGTCCTGATGCAGGACTGTAACAATCATGTAAGTACCAGTACTTTGTGTAACCGTATATCTGTGACTATCCCACCCCGGCCCCCTTACCACCATACAGGAGGCAACCACCCGAAAGACAAGGGATGAGGTGGTTCAAGAAAATTTGTAAATTGCAAATAGCACTCTTGACTATTGTCACCGTGGAGCACTGGTTAGGAATTAATTGATATGGTCACCCCTGTATCATTGTAGTATGCAAATGTGATTGCAGTATTGCATTGATCTCGGGAACGAAGCTGCCTCCAGGCTCGGCATAGGCGCCTGCCTACTCGTGGTAGGGACGGTAGGGTTCCTAGGAGAAAGGGGCCTCAGAATCCTATTAATGCGTTATGTCGGTCGCGAAGTAGGTATAGGTACCCCACCGAGGACTAGAGCTGCAAGTTCCCGCCAATGAAGCAAGAGAAACTAAATCAAATACTTAGGTAGGTACACAAAATGTACCTACGTTAGGCCGCACTAAAATGAATGTCATTCCATGTGAAAACTGCATGATAATATTCCTGCAATGATCTGAATATTTGGGGAAGCGGGGGAATCAGTTTGGAAATCTTAAAAACAGTAGTCTGAAGATTGATTATAGGTTTCGTCCTAAGAGCTTTGGACCCAAGGATATTAATGATACCTCTATATTCCATAAATGAGCAAAATTAGGCTAAGGAATAAGCGGCATAACCGCAGCTTATACCTTAGTATAGGTACTGTAACTCTTGTAATTAGGTAGTATAAAGTAGTCTCATCCATTAAGTAATTCTAAAACTAAAAATAATATCTAAGTCAGTCTAGTAAGGATAGAAAATGCTTAATCAGGGACGATCGCGGAGCATTATACGAGCAGCACGAGAAGGGCGGAAATAGTGGTGTTCAGTGCGGGGGGCAGCCAGGCCGCTCCATGGACCTGGATAGGCAGACGACTACTCGACTATTGACTGAGGAATCAGTAGTCACAGTCAGTTCGATACGGAGCTCCAGCGGGCGCGTACAAGTGCCGGCCCTTCGCGTAATCAAAAATTTACGTAACCAAAAGTGAACCAACATCCTCCTGCTAACCTTTTTTAGAGTTTTGCGCCTGACGAAGTGCTTATTTTATATAAATAGCTGTGTCACTGTGTAGATTACCCTTCTGGTGCCAGGCCATCAGGATTATTTTGAGCGGCAGCAGCACCTCAACAGCACACCGTCGAGGTTATAGAGAAAATTAAAATTCCATCCAGCCCCAGCTCTTCAGCGTCAAGGAAACATTCACTCCAGGTACTTACAGGATTACCTTTCGCTGACAAGAATCACAAAGTATTACGTCACAATAACATCATTTTTCAAAATAAAAGGAAATGCTCAGGTATAAAAAAATACATTATTCATTATTCACCAACTTCTTAGCGATGACATTCCTCTAGGTACCTACTGAGGATTTAATTGAAACCATCAGTAACAAAATAATATTTATAAAAATATTTAAAAATATAAAGGTACACCTTTATTACAGATGGTAAATTATGTAGGTACCTGTCTAGTTGAAAACTTCAGAAGCTACTCTACGTCCCCATGTCTTCCCTTAAATCCAAGTATACTCGTAAACATAACACACGGGAATAGAATTAGGAGTTAGATTAATATTTTAATATTCAATGGCCTCATGGGGGACTGAAAGAGATCTGTAACACTAAAACAAGATTACGAGTATTTAACACGTCCTGAGGGGGTAACCACTCCAGAGATTCCCTGAGATTCCATAAAGATTTCCAAAGATTCCCAACGATATTCATAGAAAGATGAACCCCGAAGGGGTAACCACTCCAAAAAATTCCAAGATTCCCTGAGATTTCATAAAGATTTCCAATGATTCCCAACGAGTGGTTAACCCCTCGACGCGAACTGTATCCACCATTAGTGTTGAACGGAGAGAGAAAGCATGATAAATTTTAAGAGCGCCAGGAGGTTGGGTTCCAGAGCCATAGTTATAATCACTTGTTCCAGTCTACTGGAACAGGTACAAAATAAGTCGATAAATCAAATAAAAAGACTGGAGGGATACCCCGCCTATGTTATATCCACCTATAGAAAATCGCTGTTTTCTCCCAAAGTCATGGCCCTATAGAGACAGCGAACAATGAGAGGAAAGGAAAGATTTAGCTGATTAACCATTAGAAACTACTTCTCGTCGCAATTACTTGCCTGAGCTAATCTTCCCGGATAAAGTTGCCGAATATACAGTACGGCAGTACCTTATCTACTAGTTAAGGCAAAGTAAACAAAGTAAAACAAAAAGTCTAAAAGTGAAGACTGAATACTGAAAAGCTTTCGATATCAGAACAGTCATAAATTTTCTTCGTTAGAAAAATAAATATTTCACTGCAAATTCAAGTTTGTTACATTTGGAATCTGTGTCTGCCACGCCCATATACTACCTGTTTCGGTACCCGAACGCATGGATCTCATGACCCCACGAAAATGTCAAGGACTCTGCTCTCATTAACATTTTCCTATCATCGGTACTATTCATTCACGTCATTCACCTCTTAGGTTTTAGAACAAAATGTCAAGAAATTCCTGTACCTGTAATAACGGAAGGGAAGCGACATAGTGATTCCGCATACTGAACAGTATGGAGATCCAGTATGAATATAGCGTCTAAAGGGAAGTTTCGGGAGAATGGGCACGCTAGTTTGCGATCCATCGAAGAAACCTTCCAACAGAGGAGATTCGCCAGTTTCCAGACAGAAACATAACATAACGATACTTTTTATCATGAACGCCATATACGAAGACGCCAAAATGATGACGCAGGGGAGGCCGACGCCAAAAGAGGCACGTAGGCTTTGTATCCCCATCATCCGCATACGTGACATCCAGGAGCCTTGTCCAATCCTTCTTTGTCTCTAGAGGATGGAGGAATCTTCATTGGCTGCCCACTCAGGCGAGGCAAGGGCCTTGGTGATCCAAACAGGGCTGACCTGGCGGCTTGACCCGATGGACGAGGGCTATCGACGGCGACGTGCCAGACGGGAGACATCACACTTCAAAGTCATATCAAGGGACACATATTAAGGACACTGGATAACGTATAAATGCATCATATCTACAATGTTATAGGTTTGTAGATAGGTGTAAGTGCGATTTCAAGCGAATCAGGAGATGCACTTGGCGAATAAGAAAATTAGATGAGTTTACTGCAAGAGCAGGTGGAGGTGGAGCCTTCCATCCATGATACAACCCAATCACCGTCGAAATCTTCGTAACATCCTACAGCCCATTAGAGGCAGTGAGGCATCCACCATGCCGCCATCTCTTCACGTGCCTAGCCCTGAATACCTCAGACGAAGGAACTGTTTTATAATTGATCTCGTACACGTAGCCAGATAAAAACAATGATAACCTTTATGTAATGCACCCACGCACCACACATTCCAGGCTCATCATTTTCCCATAAGAAAAGCGGAGCGCAGAAATGATATTGAAAAAGTTCTTCAAAAGCATCTGAAGAAGATTGAATCTCACACAACCAGTTAGTGGGTGCATGCACCTGGTTTGCACGTGCAGTCCTCAGGTCGCACCACTTGGTTAGCCGTGCGAGCCTGCGAGCTCCTGAGTCGCGCGGTGTAGCATTCAAGGGTTATATAACCTGGCGCTCGAGGAATCCCCGGGCTGGCCGAGCACCTGACACACTTGCAGTGTTTACCACCGATATCTGGAGCACTGAGGAAACAACAACAACTTCACCTCATTGCTTCTACCTGTAAACCGTTCGCAATGGTTTTACGTCACCGTTAAGACCATCAGCATCGCAGTGCTTTTTAAAACAACCATGCATTACCTAGTGACAAGAGTTTGGAGCGCTCTTGAAAGGAAAAGTGCTCATCACCATTTTCGGACAACACCGGTTAGGCCGATAAAAGGCACGGGGATAAAAAGTCGGGGGCTACAAGTCCTCCACATCCAGAAACCCAGTACCTAAGATAACAGCGAAGATAACAAAGGGCAAGCAACCTATACTTGGACAACCAGAAGAGAGCCATACCATGACATGGTTCGGCGAGTTCCACTCAAAACTGGAATGGCAGGAGCCGTGTGACAGCCATGCCACACTGCATGGGTTCAGGAGTTACGAGTTCACTATCACATACACCCAAAAATAGTGACAATAGTGTCCCAGGTTTGCTGTCGACCTATACCTGTACATGTAATTTTGTGTAATTTTTGCAGTTTGATGCATTGGGCACGAGCGGGCCATGCTAGGCCTTGCGCCCCCTTGCCTACTGGTGTTGCTGTGCACGCTGTGGCCGCCGGCCCGCGCAGCTGTCCTGGATCTGGACTGGGCGCGTAGTGACAAGCTCTACATCAACATACCCTGGCTCCCATGTAAGTTGCCTTAATCAGGTACACAGTAAACTGGTTGCTGTCTTCCGTCGTGGCCAACAACTGCGCCTACAGTGCGCACGGTTTTATATTACATTTGGCCCTGGGCAAAAAAATCAATGAACGACGAAGTACCTTGCTATTTTCTTGCCTTACGATCAATAAAGACAATAGACTATCCAAAGGTCTCCATAGTTCACTAGACATTAGGTACCTACCTGCAGTAATGAAATAATTCTCACCTCAGTGATGGTATCCTACCATGTAAGGGAGAGGTGATCAAACCCTTTGACCACTTTATCTCATCACTATCAAGTTTACTACAGAACTGATGTTACCCAACGTATTTATTTGCATGTTAGCCTTCACATAAGGTGAACCATGTCCCATTATCCGTTGGCACCCGTATACAAGCGCATGATTTAAAGAAAAGACCCTGGAAAATTACGTGGAGTGGAAGATAAAACAATACGGCTTGTAAACGAAACTCAATTTCACAACCTCGGATGAGCAGTTGCCCTCTTGAAAAGGGCGATAGCCTCGGCCAGTTTCAAGCCACTTAAGTCTCGACCTCCTAGGAATTTAGTAGATATATATGTATACACATAATTGCCTTTACACCAGAACCCAGAACTGGTCCAAACTTGCATTATCAACTCCTATAGTAGATCATGAAAAGTAAACCTTGTCGAGAGCTATTTTCCGCGAGCTGTCACTGAAAACATACACGGTAAAAAGTATAGTAAACATAACTGAATGATCTATGGGGAAGGGTGACCACCGAGGGGGTACCCACTCTAGAGATTCCTTGAGATTCCATACAGATTTCCAAAGATTCCCAACGATATTCATAAAAAGATGAACCACTCCAAAAAATTCCAAGATTCCCTGAGATTTCATAAAGATTTCCAATGATTCCCAACGAGATTACCAACGAGTGGTTAACCCCTCGGTGACCACCACTGTCTGGAATACAGTGTCCATTCCGTGACCCAACTCTATTCAAGCCCAGGAGCTAATGCAGATACAACTGCTTCAGTTGGAAAGTACACGCTCGGCTGCATCATTAGCCATAGATGTCCCGGAAATGAAGGAAGGTGACGGTGTCTACGGAAATGTTTCTCTTGCACATGACTCACCTGTTGTAATCGCTCCTGACCCCACTGTGGTATAGATGCCTATAATAGGCACCCACACCGGTTACTCAACCGAAACCTTCCAACCAACATGTTGCCCGACATATACAATACAAAGTAGAACCAAAATCAGCCAGGAAATTTTGTACTGCAAATCCATCATAAGTCAAACCTCTCTCTTTTTGAAAATGGCGAGTATAGAAGCTGCCTGGGATGCTGATGTGCACCCGCACCCGCTAACAATGGTGACTGCACCGAACCTTTCCAGTCTTCCCACTAACCGACCACCGATGAAAGAATTTCAGAAATTTCCTTGAAGTTTTGGTGTCGCACACTGAGCGAAGAGTCGCCATCTCACTCAAACAAACTACAGGCAGTTTTGTTGGGGTGAGATGGCGAATACGGCGCCATGATTGGTACAAGATAAGCTATACCTGAATAGCAGTAGAGGTACGTCCCCTCATTAACGCGAAGGCCTTGAATTAACAATAATCAAACAAGTCCTTGTCTATCATGTATGCTATTTCTTCACTCCTTCCAAATATTGGTACCCTTGACATAGCCACAACTTACTCCATGAGTCTAAACTTGGCTCTATATGGCAAATTACTAGTCAAACATAAATGCTAGTTGACGACACGTATCGGAAATAATGTCGAATAGCCTTGAGAGGGTCTATATGCCCTGCTTCGGGCATGGTTCCAATACCCGGTACACCCAAGTAGGCCAGTGTATGAATTTAAAATTCGGCTATATTATTATTTGTACTTATTCTGCCAATAAAATAGGCTACCATCCTGACCCTTGGAAATTAGCCCTCTGCAGCCCCATTTATCCTAATTCATTTCCAAAATTATTTTTAAGATGAAAATTTAAAAAAAGGCTCAGTGAAAAAACCAAACAATCACGCGGTTTTCGAACTCCCTGGCAAGAAGACGTTTTTTTCTTCTTGTACCAACCTGCCTATTTTCACATGGGGATGAATATTTATACCCATACCTACCCGACATGACGCATACCTGCGGTTTAAGGTACACCCCCTGGTTTCAGCTATAGGACAGCCAATGTACCACCCAGAAGACGTGCTGGAGGTGCACTTTATTTACGTGCTAACAGTGGCCCTCCAGTCCCGGAACAACCAGATGGCAGTTAGTTCGCGAAAAGTGGCCGGAAATAAGCCGCCCCTTTCTCTCTTTTCCTAGACATGACAACTATAGATTTACTTCTGAAGCTACTGCAATCATGCATCAACCAAGTAGAAAGTGTAGGAATGCAGTACCTATAATAGTAGTTACTAATGTGAAGTGGGAGGGTCAGTGACTTATGCTGGGCTCAAGTCAAACTATTGGAAGTAGGTACTTCAGGCATTGGGAAAGGTATAGGACAAAGGGGACCTCCCTTCAACTTAACAATAATCTTCTATTTACCTTTTTCAGTTGAAAACGAAACGAGGTGCTACGACGAACTAGGATGTCTAAACATAACGAGGCAATGGTATCACCTCATTTATCGGCCGTTCAACGTGTTTCCCCTGCCACGTCAAGTGATAGACACCAAGTTTGTGCTGTACACTCGCAAGAATCCAGTGCAAGGACAGCTGCTGAAAGTTCAGCGCAATGCCACTATCGAAAAATCAAACTTCGACCCCCACAAAGAAACCAAAGTGATAATACATGGCTTCATAGACACGCCGCTCAGCTCTTGGGTGAAGGTAAGTTGCAGGAACGAGCGTATGCAAATTGGAGGACGTGCGCCTGCAAATCCAATCGGGAATTTTATATTTCAAACGCACGACTCGCCAGTTCGATCTTAAATTGTGCAAGTAATAGTGTAATTGCATGGAACTTCATGTCTATTATATACGTGACGGCTCACTTCTCAGAATAAAGTAATCATAAACTGGATTGTAAGGTTAGATTTGTCAGGACATTGTGCAGAGTACAGCACGTTCCCTCTGTGATTTGTCATTGCAGGACATGAGGAAAGAGCTTCTCAAACACTCAGACTGGAACGTGGTAGTCGTGGACTGGGCTGGTGGGTCTTTACCCCTTTATACACAGGCGACTGCCAACACAAGGCTCGTCGGGCTCGAACTCGCGTACTTCCTCAACTACCTCAAGGTAGGTTGGTTGAATCAGAGTCAATAGTGTAACTAAAAGCACTCTGATTGGTAAACGTGAGCCGTCACTGGAGACCTGTACAAAAGGTTATAATTTTGGTGGAAACCCACACTTTTCAGTAGAGGAAGGTATTACTATCAACAGCAGTACAAACCTCAAGAATGATACATAATACGAAAGCGTATAAAGAGTAATCGTTCTCTTTAGGTAAGTGACCAGTATCTGTAAATCAAATTACACGAACCAATCGCGAGATGACTCGCAATCAAAAGATCACAAACCTCTTAAATTTATAGGCATTGGATCAATATTCAGTAAAATCAATGATTTCAGGACAACTACGGGTTGGATCCAGGAAAAGTGCACCTGATCGGGCATAGTCTAGGCGCCCACACGGCGGGGTACGCGGGTGAAAGGGTGCCAGGCTTGGGCCGCATCACTGGCCTAGATCCCGCAGAACCCTATTTTCAAGGCACGCCCCCAATCGTGCGGCTGGACCCCTCCGATGCCAACCTAGTCGATGTCATCCATACGGATGGCGCCAGCATCTTTCTGCTTGGTTAGTACTAGGTACTAGGAACACATGTGTACTTATGGGCAGGTGTGTCAACCACGTATTAACTTTTTAACTAGAAGTTAAGCAACTGAAATCCACATAAGCATCGTCGCATGGATGGAGCTGTGCCAACTGCCAACACACAGGATTAAGAGGTGTGCATGAGGTCCACATCCAAGCGAATTTCACTCATTATTCTCACCAGAAACAAATTCCTACGCAAAATCATTAAAAGCTCTTTTCACTTATTTTGTAGGGTACGGGATGTCAACACCGTGCGGGCACATCGATTTCTATCCCAACAACGGAAAGGAGCAGCCGGGGTGTGACCTGGCGGAGTCACCAGTGCCGCTGACCCTCATCAGGGACGGAATCGAGGAGGCCAGCCGGGTGCTAGTCGCGTGTAATCACATCCGTGCTATTAAGCTCTTTACAGACTCCATCAACAGCAAGTGTCCCTATGTCGCCCACAAGTGCGACTCCTACGACCACTTCCTCCAGGTAAACACCTAATACGATATACGAATACATGCTATATTTATTTTTGTGAACTACGACTGCCAGAAACGGGGTGGAAGGAAGAAAGCTCAGATGTCACACATGACCTTCCCCAATAATTTATGTGATCAGTCTCTCATCTGCCATTCTTTGACGACGCCACCACACACGAGGGGTATCAGCTACTGTTAAGCTCCTGTAGTTAAGCTCACAACATGGCGTGAGGACATAAGCCTAACAGTTTGTTTACCAACATGAGCAACATTCAGGAAGAACATATGGCGGGCGATTCGGCTTGTGTGAGGCGGAGCAAGGGTACGAGTAGGTATATTCGGTCAAAAATGAAGGTTATAGGATTGTTTGGCCTGCGTTTGGCTTACACCTTGAAGTCACGTAGCTAAATTCCTATGAAACAAACCAATTATTATCAACGAAAAACTCATAAAAAAGGAACCTGTTTCGTAAACTGGAAATACCACTTGACCTCCATGCGATGATGGCTATCCCTAAATAAGTTACAGCATCTTCATGAAGAGACTTTTAAATAGGCTTCTATTCAACTTACAGGAGCGATCCACTCAGATTATGTTCCAGTTTTTATCTCCTCATTTAACCGAAACTTTCATCGATTTTTAGGTGGAACAACCACGTAGGAATGACTCGAAGCCTAGGGCTGTACTGGACCACACTTGAAGCAGTTGTTACTGATTGGAACAAACTGGCGGTTGAAAGGCCTAATCATCCTCTGATTCTGTAAATTCAATTTTTAGGGTCGTTGCTTTGACTGTGCTGAAAATTCAAGTTCCTGTGCGATAATGGGCCTGAAAGCGTCTGAGTCAACGTCAATCACCACTCCCGGGTCCAAGTTCTTTATCACGACTAGCAAAGACTACCCTTACTGTCGTAAGTTCAGTCATACATCCTAACCATAGCAGAAGTGTGCAAAGAGAGCCGTAAGGTTGAATACAGTAATGATTACGAAATACTGCCTAGAAAAGGACTCGTGCTTATTGTAGTAATACATTCAACCAAACTGCAATGCAGCTTACTGGAGACTCATTTGGCCAGGGAGATAGAAACTGGATAGCTACTATGCCAATCGTAAATAATGTACGTTAACAGAGCCTCTATGAGAATCTGACTTCAGCCGTGAAACTCTAGGGCATCTTTTGTGACTTTTTAAGGAAGACACTACAAAGTGACACTGGAGCTGGCGAGGCCAACCCGAGCTGAGTCTTGGGTCCAGGGCTACATGAAAATCTCCATGCACAGTGACACTGGTGTCATTCGCAACCTGGATCTCACCCCCAAGTAAGTATCAACTATTTATCCAGTTAAACTCCAGTTAAATACGGAAAAAACTGACTTTAACTGGAGTTTAACCGTTAACCGAGTTTGGTGGGACGCACCCTTAGGAAACATGTGGAAAGGCACGTTATTCAAAGAGCTCAACTCCCGCTATTACATATGAAACATCAAAAAACAAATAGCAGATCAAATTTGCGTTATAGGGATTTTATACAATGGTCCTTCCAGTTATAAGGTGTGAAAAGCGAAGTATCAATAAAATCGAATTATTTTCCTATAACACAGAAAGAATGCAATGTCACTATTAGCATTAGCGTTCTGCCAGATACTTTTATTAAATGGATTTTGCATCGTTGAAGAAAAGCCAAGGTGGTAAGAGCGTAAAGTTGCAGGAGTCAAGAAGCTGTGACCTATTTGCTGTACCCATCTCAGAGTAACCTTCAATCCAAATTAAATAAGACGCTTACCAGTGAAAGTTCTCTGGTGCGAGTTTCTGCTTTTCCAAGTAGGTAATCACTAATCACTCATGCTGGCGCGTAGTAGCCAACAGGCTTGCGGAAGAATCGTAGCGTAACGATTCGCCTTACAAGTTCTTTCCGTAGAAGAGCCTTTTCCTTCTTCACCTTCTTCAGCATGCCTTTGTTTTCATGAGCCCGGCGAGATAAGTATGGCAATACCTGTAATTGATAAACACAATAGGTACCTACTTTGCGTATGGAGATCTTAAATTGTACTTTTACGCTTCACATACCATAATATGGGAAGTATCCCGAGAATACCTTCACTGAGTCGTGAGTGGTGGGCATACCACTTTTTCTGGGGCACCTCACTGCTGAACATCGCTTGCTTACCTCATTGACAGGGCCATAGGGGATATACTTGTAGACTGAGAAGCCAGACTGACCCAGCGGGAATGTGATATAGTCGCACATGCCGTACAGCTGGCCAAAGCTGACGACTCCAGCTTCTGGCGCGATGTCTGCCTGAAGCATTTGCTCAATAGTGAACCGCACAGTATCTTCGTTGTGGCTTGCCACCAGCACGCTCACACGACGTGGGTCTTGCCGCTAAAAGTCAACATTTAGAATTTAGAGTAATCATTTTTTCACACAAATCTTAAATCCTAACTTGGTTAAATAGCTTCTGACGTTAAAAAGATAACACTATTTCAAAACAAAAATATCAAAGACTTTTCACTACGGCACGTAGAGAAGTGCCTTTATTTCTGTTGACATATTTCAGACAGTAGGACTAAGGATTCATAGCACCTTTCTCGTGTCATACTTTAAGCATTATTTCAAAATATGGAGCATGCAGTACCTTCTCCTTCAGTATCTCGACTCGCCGCAGGCATTCGAGCAAACAAGAATGATACATGTCAGTAGTCGCTTCGTAGGAAGGATTAGTCGGATCAGGATACTGCAACGCGTCAGCCCGCGCTCGTTCCTGCTCCAAGTAAGCACCCCTGACCAACTTTGCTCCAAAATAGAATTTCTGGCGCTCGGCCTGTTCTAAATCAGTAAACAGTTCATCGAGAGTATCCTTTAAATAACACTGGTATGTGTTATAAACAACAGGTCTCTGGGTGTTGAACTTCCGCATGAGTTCCATGGCCATTCGTGCAATGGCAGGCTGAAAATAGGTTTGTTCAGCGTCCACCATGACGGAAACATTGAGGTCAACAGCGGCTTGGATCACTGTGCTGACGCGACGGACCATGTTCCGAAAAATCTCTTCTTCATTGGGGCTCAGCTGTGAAATGAGGCGGACTAGTTTGCCCGTGTTCCAGTCTGGTACTAGGAACGTAGAGCTCAGCTCGAGGTTGGAATCAATGATACCGCTCCAAGGGAATACGTGTATGACTCCAGCATTATCCTCAGTGACGTGGCTGCAGAATGAGATGGCGGCATCAGATGGGACTCCAAGCTCCAACAGCCGGGTGAGAATATCTTGTTTGGTGACGTGGCGCATAAGCACACTGCCTGACCCGCCCATCAGCTCCTCCACGTACTGCCTCGCCCGTACTATCACTTCCGAAATCTGAAAAAAGTAAGAAAGTGTCTTACAAGCTTTACCCAGTGACATAAAAACTACACTAATATTCTTCAAAAGAAATTCAAAATTTCGTGTTTATCTATATTAAATTCAACGTCATTGGGGAAAAAACTAATAAATAAAGAAAATCTAGGTCCTGACACTGGGAACTTTTTTTTTATCAGTGTCAAGGTTTTTCGGATGTCACAATTTTTTTGGTTTTGTCCAAAATCACTGATCCATGGGATGGGACTATTATAGGATCCAAAGTTTACCTGTAGTAATAATTGTGGTCTCCCGAGGGCAGTCAGCTTAATGGCAGCAAATCCAGCTCCATCTCTCGGCACAGCCTCCAGACACCGGATGAAGGTTTCCATGTTTTTTTCACAAGTTGCTTCATTCATATAGAAATAAGTCCTAGCTGAATCAACTTTATACCTGAAAAAAGAAAAAATGCTAGAGATAGATAGGAGCGAGAGCTTCCTTATTTTCTGCATTGCTCCATTTAGTGGTGTTTGAAATTAGGATGCTTGATTCCCATCGGTACCTTCAGACCGTTGGAATGTGCTAAGAAGTATATTTGATATACCAGGAACAGACTCATTTACCAAAAATAGCTAATCCCACTGGTATTCTCCTTACCTGCGATCAGCAAACTGTTTACTAATTTGATACTTTGGTAATATGACCTCTTTATCCCCACTTTCTGCTACAGTTCCCGACATTTCTCGGCTTTCCGCCTCTTCCTGGCTAATGTCTTCCTCTACCGAGTAGTCCAAAATGGAATGGACCCCAAATGAGGATAGACGTTTTAGAGTTGGCTGAATTTTCTCTTCGTTTTCTCCAGCAACAAAATGGCCATAAAAGCTCATTTTCATGACCCACGAAAACAAGGTTGACCCGAGAATACGACGCGTGGCTTTCATGATTTTAGCATTATTATCAACAAGCGTTTTTGAAGAACATAACGTGTAGACGAGCAACGCTCGAAACACTTCCCACGTCGTTTTACTTTTGAAAGCAGTTTGGTAATCGTTGAAAGAGAGATCGAGCGGGTCTCTAGCTCGACGCACTACTCTTTTATTTGAGAAAAAACAAACATGATATTTTACATTTCGGTCTTTTTTTAGAAATCCTCTATTGATAATACGGCACAATTCGCGTTTTACTTTTGGTGATATTTTCAGAACTGGCGACACAATGCTTAGCATTTTGGTGCTAAATATAAATTGAATAAAAATGATTATAACTTGAATAATATTGATATTGCAACGAAAAAATTTTGAGTCAAATTATTCTGTAAATATTCTTTATGAATGAAATGGTACAGTACTGTTTGCTCTATGTTGTTTCATCCTGTTTCCAATGAGATAACGTCAGGTAGTGGAAAGTAGGAGCAAGCACGCTCATTTTCTTCCATACCATATGCCCTGGTCACTAGGTCACGACCCTCACATATTTTTTTGGTATGCTGAAAATATCCAAATTAAAATTCTAAACTCTACAAAATATTAAAGTAGGTATACTCGTACTCGGGAATAATATCTAACGAGGCAGTGACTTGTCGGACCAGCAGTGTTCATGAGGGGTTTCTTTAACGAAAACCCTACCGACGTTTATTTCTCAAAGTAATAAAATCAGTCCACAAGTACCACGCGGGATTCTAGATTGGAAACCTGCAATTTATCGGTACCACAACATTGTTGATTTCATTATGTTCAACTTACTTAAAAATATCTTCTTACAGCGGTTACATGAAGCTACAGCACGGGACTTCGCGGTCCTTTGTCGTATCTCACCCCGTAGATGTCCGCAACATTCGTAAGGTGGAATTCTTCTGGGAGTACGACATGAATGTTTTGGAGCCGCGCTCTATTTGTTTGCTGTGGTGTAATGACCACTTGTACCTGAGCCGCATTACGGTGGCTGAGATGGACATAGCTCCAAGAAGGTAACTGAAATAAAAGGCCCGACAATTTTGAGTGAAAAGAATAATAGGAAATGCACGGCTGCAGTTTTGTCTCATTATTTTCTCATATATCACATAATCGACTTGGCACCTATTCCTGACCAGAGAAGTTTACTGTTGGACCCTATAGTGTCACTAGAAAATTCCCCATAGCTTGGCACCGTCGTTTTTTGTCGGAAATATAACGCCTTTGTGAACTTTTATAAGAACCACTCTGAGTAACTAAAGAAGCTGCAATGTGGCGACTCTTACTGATGTCTCTTTTTTCATTTTAGTAAAAGACAACTCGACACGACCAGTGTTCTCTGCGTACCTGGCAACAGAGACTACGCCGACATCGCATCCCGGTCGTCAGTCGTCTTTGACACAAACTGTGAAGTTCGGTAGATGTCTAATGAGATGCCAGTCGTTGTTAGAGATAGGTAGCAAAAACAACAGAAGGTAGGATGCCAATCTGCATCACCTAAAACAGACCACAATTAGGTATTACCATTCAACGATATTTTAGTTAGAAAAGGTCCTTACCCTAATTTATTGAAATTTTCTGGCAGGCAGATATGCCGTGAATTGGAAAACTTAGCTTATTTGGGATGATAAGTGCAGTCGTCCCTCAAAGACACCTCATAACGAGCAAATGCTAAGGTCCCTTTTCAAACCCTATCTCTTCCTTCTATAGCGAACCAATTTACATGGTCTCTTGAGGTAGTCAGGTACTTACAGAGAATAATGCTGTACATGGAAGTACCTGCACCTTTTCAGTACCTACGTAAGTAGGTATATAAGTAACTATCCTACTTTTCTTTTGTATTGTAGAACTGACTTATTTGTTAAAATTATACATTAATTTCTAGTCTGTTTATCATTAATTTTCCAAATTATATAGGTACCTACCTCCTATATGTAAACCTACAACTACAACCGATCTAACCTACCCCTCTATCAACCACCAAACACCAAGGTACTGGTCCTATTCCCGGTGCTTAGATTGCTTAGGTTTTAACTTACTAATGCAGCACCAATGCGGCTTCGAAATATCCCCATATCCTTGCTCTTTGGCTGTTCCTCTTAGCAGGCTTTCTAGGCGATAAAACATTGTATGCAAAGGAAATGGATTAACTGAAGGAATGTCAATCGAAATGTAACTTTTTGATCTTTCAAAAATTGTGATTATCCATCCAAACAACTTATGTTTACAAGTTTACAACTGAAAACTTGAATACACGTGCTGCGAAACAAGCTGAGAAAGCAAAACACTTCTAGCTAATTAAATAAATTACCACTAATTAAAATTTATTTTTCTCTTATAATATTTCTTTATTTTAATAAGGTAACAGAACTATTTGATTTAATTTATCTTTACGATGTTTTATTTGTTGCCATATTTTGGCGGGAGTTTGGTCTGTTGGCTGTATTGAAAAGAGTTTAATAAAAGAAAGACACGTAATGGTTTGTTTTATTCGTAAATTATGCCGTTCTTGTTCGCCGTTTATGTTAAAAATTTTGTTTTCCGGGTGTAAATGGCACAAGTGAATATAAATTCTTGTAAGTTTTAGTTCGTTTTCCACCAATGCATTGGCGCCATTGATTTTCAGTGACCTCGTTTGTGGAAAACGGGATAGGCAAATCATGATTTTTACCTCCCAAATTTATTTCAATAATTACGTTGTGTATCGTGTTCGCTGGAAGCCAGAGACTATTTCGAGTATAGGTTCCTGATTGTGTCTATAATTATTGTTAAACTTTTCATCGATCATGCCTAAAGGAAAACGCAAAGTTAAAGGTAAGATGTTTGACTAGGTGCACGTTGTCCTAGGGACCTAGAGCTAGGGACAGTAAAAGTGCTAAATATATCCTCCTGCATTCCAACTCAAAGATTCATGGACAGCTGTGGTGGAGAAAACTGAAAAGTAACGAAGTGAGCTCATGCAACACATTGCGCAATGGTTTATCGTCATGGGGATCGCTGACATGAACATATGGAAATGGATCGGTTGAGAACGATAATGTGCATTGCCAAGGGTCAAGAGAATTATATTCCTACCTACTAGAATAAATTTAGATTCAAGGACTTAGTTTATAACTGGTTATGTATGTATCTAAGTATGTGGTGAGAGGGAGACAATGCGCAGCAGGGTCGCGTACTCCGTGATTGTGCATCAGAAAATTCCAGCATGCGCAATGTCTGTAATTATAGATGTAGCCTTTGTCCTGAAGTTTATTCCTTGTAGTGTCGTCAAATCATGCAGACTGGCCGGAGCTTACGATATCTATACTAGGGTGCAAGGGATAAGGAAACGCCTCAGGCGACGACCCAGCAAGTGGCAGGGTGACCAAAACAACTCCACCCCTGTGTAGGCTGGTGACGTCACCACCGGTTATTCCTATTACATTGCGGTACACTTTGGTCACCCTGCCACTTGCTGGGTCGTCGCCTGAGGCGTTTCCTTATCCCTTGCACCCTAGTATACCTACTCCTACAACCAAAACACATTAGGTACCTACCTACTTGATGATTTTGAGGTCATAAGCCATAAGTTTTGTCATTTGTAACAAGGTAACCTACCTATGAGTAGAACTACACGTTACAGGTCTCATCACGTGAGCAGAATTTCCTCATAAATCAATAATCAATATCTCATCCAGCTCATTATGACTGATAATATTGTTTCAATATGCGCTATTTTGTAAACGTGGTGCAATGCCAGCTAGTGACATAGCTGGGTGGAGTTTGAACTTGACATTTCAATCTGAGATATCTCTCGATTCAGGCCCGAGAGGAAACGACCTTGAACATAATGTGACGTGCGCTGGCATAAAGGCGTGATAATAGGTTGATACGTTGGTAGGTACAAGACTTTGGCAGGTGCAGGTTCTGGTCAGGTGCCCTCGACTCATGCAATGTAACGCTTGGTTATCATTTCCTGCGAATGCGATATTCAATATTGAACTAGGTGGCAAGAGTACGAGTCATTGTTTCTGAGTAGATGGACCTTGAGCTTTCTCAGAAAATGGACTTCGAAAAGCGTTAACAAACAGGCTTAACGGCATTGTGTAATTCTTAATTTCAGGGGGTTTTCCCAAGGCGAAGGGGGATACTTCAGATGAGGAGTCGATGGTCGACAATGCTAGCATTATCACTGCTCTGTCTGACAACCGCAGCACAACCGAAGATGTGCCGGAGGAGGAGGAATCTACTGTTGAGGAAGTCTACGAAGAGAAAATGAAAGAGGCCATCGATGGTCTTTCCCTAAAGTCCGCGCAGGCGCGTCTCAATGCTCTCAACTCGGTATCCACCGGTCTTACGAAGAAAATACTTCCCGATTTCATTAGCGATAGGTTAGTATTTTATATTTAATGAGGACTCCTCGTAAAGAACTGTGGAAAAAAATGAGAGCTCTTGCATACTATTCACTCAGGAAGCTTATTTTGATTTTTATCATTTTGCTGGTCCAAAAGTGGCTCGATTGTTAAATCAAAACTTGTAACAGTTCCTCAGAACCATATCACACAATCAGCGTTGCATCTGCCTACTAGGGAATAGTTACTCCTAGGACTAGACACTAGACGATATTTTATTATATTTATAGGAGAATGACCCTAACGGATGCTATTGAAAAGAGCCTAAAAAAAGGCCGTGGAAGTGAGCAGGAGTCTGCGGCGCAGCTCGCCATGATGGTGTGCTTTCAGCTAACAGAACTGGCTCTGGATATGAAGAAAAATTTATGCCCCGTATTACAGAACTTGTCGAAAGACGTCAGTGTCCAAACCCAGGCCCGTGCTAAGGTAATTCAACTACAGTACTTATTTGCTTCGAAAAGATATCTGTAGAAACATTATTCTGTTAGTCGGCCATAGTCCATTATGCTGGCATGCAAATAAAATAACAAATACCTCGTTGGCGCCACTGAGCTAGAAGGGTCTGGAGGAGTGGCGCGCCCTCCCTTTCCTGACCTCAGTATACATATAAAGGGGTGACACGATCGTAGTCACCCCCAACTATTGAATTGCGCCTGGCCGGAAAAAGTCAGCTATCCGCGAGGCCCGACTGCCACGCAAGAGCACTTGCACTAAATTCGTTCGGTTCTTGGTTAAATTTCGTAGTTATGACAGAAAGGATACTAATATTTGGATTGTGATTGGTTGCAGTGTTGCGGTGCCCTGGCTGTTATCAACTTCCTAGCTGACGGGGATAGTAACGATATTTTGCAGCCCATGCAGAGCCTGGAAGCTATCTTCAGTGGCTCATATTTAAAAGGTAGAGAAGCAATTCTAGACTCTAGTTAAGTAGCAAGTCGCGGATCTAAAAATTGCTCGGATCTGAAACTGATCGAGGGCGGTTCTCTCTGTTGTTACTGTCTAGTTCTCTGCCTATTTGGTAAAGTACCCTCGGTCTTAGGAGGGAGGTAGGTATGTACTTTTATGATGTAGGTATGCATACAGAGGTTACATTGTCTGGTTTGGGCCTTCAGGCAATGGTGTGGCTCCAGTGTTGACGGTGGAGGAGCAAACTCTTCACGCCAGCGCCCTATCTGCATGGTCTCTTCTCCTAACGCTAATCTCCCCCTACGATGTCTTCATTTCCATGACTTCTAGTAACGACAACCAATACCGTAATATTCCGTAAGTCTATCTCATTTTCTTTAATTTGATATAGCATATGCATAATCCCAGTCCACGCTGTGGTGAATATAGCTCCCGAAGGTGGTGATTGACACTTTCCAAATTAGGGTGGCGCCTTTGTAGTGCCCTCCTTTTACTCTGTGAAGGCTTTCCCTAGCGTTTTGCTGTTGGCTGTTTTGGGATTCAACCTGGGGCTGGGCTGGGGGGTTCAACGGACACCACACGTAGTAGTTTCAGTATTGTAAGAATCAGTTATCCGTAAGTAAGTAAATTTCAGCTACTTCTAAGAGTCTATTATGACGAGGTTAATGATTTTTTTTTTATTCACTTTGCAGGCAAATAAAGAAACTCGTCGAGCTACTAGGATCTAGTTCCTTGGATGTACGAATGGCCGCTGGAGAATGTATATGTTTAGCTTATGAAATCGGCCGCGAGCACGATATGGACTTTGAGGCAGAAAGCTTGGACGATCTCTGCGAGACTCTCAAGGAATTAGCTAAAGACTCTCACAAGTATCGAGCCAAGAAAGACCGCAAGACTCAGCGGGCCAGCTTCCGCGACATACTCCTGTTTGTCCAGGTAAGCATCGCCAGTGACTTTAATATGGTAGACCCACTGTTCAGTAATTTATTGTACTTTTGCAACACACATAAACATAACCATTTTTCTATGTTTAGGAGGACATATCACCGGAAGTACTTATCAAGTTTGGGCAAGAGTCTCTGGTGTTGGACTCATGGTGCCGTAAGAAGCAGTACGACACCATGTGCTCCGTGCTCGGCTCGGGTATGAACTTCCATCTGGCTGAGAATCTTCTCCTTCGGGAAATCTTTGGGCTTGGCGAGAAAATCTCATTGCTATCCAGCGCCGATTTGAAGCAATCGAAACATGACCGGGTGAGTTTCCATTTAGTTTTTTTTATGAGGGTATATTATAATATTTTTTCAGGTATAAAAACAGGTACAACAACTCGATCAATGATGAAGTCATGGCGGATGAATTTTTGGCAGATTTTGGTTTTTCGGGTTTTCAGGTTCCGAATCTAGTAGTAGGAGTAAGCGAGGGGGTAGGTAGGTTTCCATTTAGTTTATTTTCTCATAGCTGGAAACCCGTAAATTGTAGATGTTGCGGGTTGCCTCGTTTGAACAGGAAGTACAGTAAATATGTCATCACGCTGACCCATCAGCCCTCTCAGTATCGGTAAATAATCAACTGGAGTTATATTTGCAAGCCAATTTTGAAGGCAGTACGTAGTCACTTTCAGATCTTTACCCCACATTTAGTGTGCAGATTGATGCTTCACTGCTAACGTTCAAGTTGGTAATGTCACCTCCAGACTGTTTTTTATTTTACTCGTTTTAGCTGACGTAATGTATTCACTTTCTCTGTTGCAGCACCTTGCGAATGCTGCGGCTTTCAAGCACAGGACCATCACTCGCGGGAAGAATCGCGACAAGAGGTCCGCTACTATACCTTTTTGATGTAGAACGCTTACTGCATAACTATAGTCAATACATGTCATTTACCCCCGATCAGTCTTTAATTCCGTTCGTCTTCTCTACCTCAGCACTATCGCTTGTAGTTATGTCTACGAAACCTTTCAGACCTTTGGAACCCGCAACTCCTCGCTCTACTAAATTCCGAAAAGGAGAAAAATGTGAGTGCTGTGTTCCATTTGACATGGACTGGTTGAGAACGGTGATAGCTGGTTGGTGTTTACGACATAGTTAAATTAAATTATTTATTTATTATGAGATCTCGGCTACAAAAGCAGATTGGCGAAACTTAAAATCTATCAACACTAAAATTGGCTAAATCGATAGACTTGAAATTTCAGCCACATAGATGGGGATTTTCTTGTGCCGAGATGTAGATTACTCCTTCAATATCACGTAGTTCAGTTCCGCCAGTTATTATATCCAACTGTACGACTACAGTTCACGTGCAATCGCGGAATTTTCCCCCAACTCCGCGAAGCTCTTGATTCAGAGTTTTAAGTAGAGGATGAGTGCCGCAGCCACATCTAGAAAGAGAAAATCACCTTGGTTCACAAGCAGAAGTCTGCATCCGTTTCAGTATTCAAATACTGCAGCGTAGCGGCATTCCACATATGCTACCGCTTCGTACATATCCGCAGGTATCCTCTCTCACGTACCTGTTTCGGAAGTCGTCAAGATCTAGGGCCCAGACCATTCCTCCACCAAGGCCCAGCCTTTTGACGAGACGAGCCTTTCGCCGAATCTCTGACACGTCATCATAAGACACCCACTGGTTCCCTCGGAAAGCGTACGGGCCGATGCGGCCCTCATCATCTCGAATCACAGTCCAGCCCTGTCTCTTCACCTTCTCACAAATCTGCAGCAGACAACAAGTCAGTAAGTGGATACCGATGACTCAAGCTTTTATGTTACTCATGCTCCTTTTTAATGCAGAGTTATTACTGCTTCTGTTAACTTCTTGGCCAGTAGATACAATACAGTTTGTTTTTGTAACTTGATTGCAGCTAAGCGTAAACTAACAGCACTGGGGCTACTGCCTAGTTTCTAAAACGGGTCGGGAGTCAACAGTTGTTGGGAACAGCTTCCTGTATTATAACTACAGTTCCTGCAGTTAGGTCAGTGTAGAGTAGTGTGGTATGGGTAACTGGATGAGTTCTGGATGATCACTACCGATAAACACCTTTCGGCCTTGTGTAACTATGTGGTCTACCTCATAGAACGCCAAGAATCCTGCCGCTCGAGTGAACTCGCCCGCTTCTCCAGGTCCTGAAGCAGGGGCGTTCAGTCCCCTCTTCGACGTATCCGTCAAGGTGAAGCTCTGCCCGTAAAGCGGCATGCCCATAATCAGCTTTTTGGGATCTGCGCCTTGTTCTATCCAGTAATGGAGCGAAAAGTTGGCATTGAAGTAGTCATACGTATCTCCAGGCATGTAGTACAGTGGTGCCACGTGACCGGTCGCCTTATCCCAATGCCCGTGGAAGTCGTAAGTCATCACGCTGATATAATCGAAGTATTTTGAGAGGATTGGAACGTCGTATCCTGAAAAGTTTTCAGTAAGTTAAAGGTCATAGGCTTCTACGAACTCATCTGGGTTCTAACCTAAGTATTTAGCGCTGACAAACCTTATAGGGGGACTGAGAGCTGTGCTCTGTAATATGTGGCATAGTAAGTAGGTATTTAGCAACTGTTGTGAAATTTCGAGTTTTCCCGATGCCTGACACTCGTAACTACAGTAATTTGGTATCAAGAAGATTATTTGTAGGACATAAATTTTTCTCCGTTCCTGTTTCCTCTTTTTCGGTAGGTAGGTTATGAAACTACTAAAACAAGGCTAGTAGAGGAAGTCTAGCCTCCGGTTAGTGGTTATATCGTACTTACCCAAGTCGATAACAAGTTTGCTCGGAGAGACAGCACTGGAAAGCAGCCAACCACGCGGTCTGAATGCTTCGCTCAGTTCCCGAACAAATGTCGCAAAGTTTGGTTTATCTTCATCGGGGCCTTGGTTGCAGTTAACCTGCCAGCACTTCGGGTACTCCCAGTCCAGGTCCAAACCATCGAACCCATACTTCTCGATGAACTGGCTCACGTTTTCTATAAATCTGCGTCTGCTGTTTGGATCAGCAACAAGTCTGAAAGAGTGCAAAAGTAAATTATGCCCCACTCTGGATACTCTGGCTTCAGCCAAGGGTAAGAAGCTAAGTACAACATTACAGAATTCAAAAGTGGTTAGGTAGGTACCATGTTACCTGTCAAATTTCTTACACCACTTTATTTTTACTTTTTATTATAATAATTTTTATACTACAAACGCACCTTGAGTATTTGTCTCCAAGAGAGTCGTTCCATCCACCAATGGCAATGAGGACCTTGACTCCTTTCAGCCTCAGTTCCGTGACCTTGTGGTAAAAGTCATTATCGAGGTCAGCCCAGCTGTCGTGAGGTTTGATGGTCAATGACTGACCGTCCAACACAGCAAAGCCGTATGCGATGTGCGTGCACAGTTCAAAGTCTATATTCTCAGGGGTGTACTTCCCAACGCCTTGTCGATACCTGTAAAAAAGAACAACGAACTTCTTAAAAGGGGTACTATTTTCAGAGGGGAAGGGTGATAGTAGTAGTTAGTAGTAGAGCAGTAGAGGGGTATGGGAGAGGGGAGACAATATCAGTTTAATTTTTGAAAGTGTTTACATACCATGCCCAATTTGTGAAGTAGCAGACGACTTTGTACTCGGAATCAGAGCTTGGTCTGAGAGTGGTCGTGGTGCCGGGTTTGGGAGTCTCCACAGGAGTCGTGATAGTGACAGCTGTTGTGGGCGGCGCAGGTGAGGTGGTGCTTTGAACAATCCCTGGGTAGCCGCCGCCAGAAACCTCATTATCTGAAAGTGAAAACGTGAACTTGACATACCTACCGTCTTTTTAAACTGTACCTGAGTAGCGGTGTTCGTGTATCCCAAGAAATCACTGTCGAGGTTTCGATGTTAGAAAATTGCACTGTTTGCAAAAAAACAAAAACAGTAACAACTGCACCGACTCTGTGTATGGCCTAGTAGGCCAGGCCTACACTGGCCATCGATGCCACATACTGCTCTCCTGGGAATAGTCGTTCCTGAACATACGTGTACATACCTTCTTCTGACTGGCAATCAGAGTTTTGTGGCCAGTCACAATGGTCTTTGTTCCAGTACAATCCTCCAGGGCAAGCCATGAGATGAAGTTGGCCATGTTCACACTGATAATACTTGTTGCAATCGCCCTGGTAGTCGGCAAAAATTCGACCTTGACAATCTAAGCTTGGCGGCTCAAGTGGGGTACTTTTTGTAGGCTTTCTCACCACTTCGTTGACATCATCGGGTCTTCCTGAAAAATTTTAGAGTTCATTTCTCTAGTTTTTACACTGAGGTTTGTCGTCACAAGGCAATCATTCTTTCTCTGACCTCTTTTTAGTTTTTTTCGGAATGTTTACAAAAAAAATTTATACTCGTCCCTGATTGTGTAAATGTAACAACGTGGCCATCTACTTAAGGATGGATTTAATTCAACGAAACATGCTACGTACCACTGTATAGGTAGGTACTTCTTAAGCTACATGCAGCTTTTTTTCATTACTTTTGTCAACTCATACTTCAAAAGAATACCGAAAGATACCAACCTTCCAGTTGGCATTTGGGCTGGGGGCCTGGGTAGTTTCTAAGAACACGATTGATGGTCTTTAGAAGCGGATACGTCTCACAGTGGCAGCGGTCCCGGAAGTCATCTAGATCCAGCGCCCAGATCATTCCGCCTCCCAGTCCCATGTCTCTGATAAACTCCGATTTCAGTTGAATCATTGGCTGGTCGTCAAACCCGACCCACTGATCGCGCAGATACGCGTATGGACCCATTCGATTCTTTTTATCACGGACCACCTTCCAGTTCTTTGTGCGAATAAAGTGACAAATCTGAAAAAAAAAAATATTCATCATAAATTCTTCTCCAATATGCATTCTTATTAGTTCCTTTAAAAAAAAAAAAAAAAAAACAAAAAAACAATTTTGATGAAGATGTTTGCGCTGCTACCCCTACCCCGGTAAAGAATAACTAACGAAATCAACATTTTTACACTTTTTTGTTCACAAAAATGCCCTAAAAAATGCACTACCATCAGAAACTAGACTATTGCGTTGGGATTTACATTCAAAACCATTCATTAATTATTTTAAATTACCTACCTTCCTTTGAAAATGCTGTCTACATTACTCTACTCGAAAATCTGAACATACAAGCTAGTTTCCAGTACCTCATAGTAAGCGAGGAATCCACGTGCCCTGGTGTGCTCGCCCGCCTCACCTCCACCATACGTGGCTGCATTCAAGCCGTGGTCTGAGTTATCGGCTAGACTGAATGACTGGCCATACATTGGCATTCCCATAACTATCTTTCTTCTGTCTGCGCCTTGCTTTATCCAGTAGTTAATTGAGAAATTCTGAAATAAAAAAAATAATTTGAGCTGGTCTCAAAAGTCTACCTAATTGGTGGAAATCAACTTACGTTAGTGAATTTTTCAATGACAAGGCTGTTTAGTTTAGCCTCAACTTTATTTTAGAAGGAATTTTAAGAAATGAAGTTCATGCATCGTTATAACTTACAGCATTGAAAGTAACGTCTATGTCGTCGGGATGTGGATTCATCGGAGCGACATGCCCTGTAATCTTGTCCCACTGGCCGTGGTAATCGTAGGTCATAACTGAGATCCAATCCAGGTCTCGAGAGAGGCTAGGAACGTCATAACCTAGAAGCAAACCCGGAGTTTTAACAAATGCCATGGTAACTTCATTCCCTTGTTCATTTCACTTGTTTTTTGAGCCAAAAAGGACGGTCACAGTGTCGTCACACTTATTGATTTTTAATTTAAAAAAATCATTTGTCTCATAATAACATCGGTATATAGCAAGCAAAGCTGGCCAGTACCTAGAGGAGTGCTGGGTATTCTTAACACAAGTAGCTTTATCGTCACAGAAAGGTAAAAGATTTCATACCATTGTCAATAACGACGCGGCTAGGTGACACTGCGGCACTGAGTAACAGGCCTTTCGGGTTGAAAGCCGCCCGAAGTTCACTGACAAAAGCAGCGAAAGCAGATTTGTCGGAGTCCGGTCCCAATTTGCAGTTGACCTGCCAACACTTTGGATACTCCCAGTCCAGGTCAAGCCCATCAAAGTCGTGCTGCTCAATGAATTCCAAAACGTGAGAGATGAACTTCGCGCGAGCAGCTGGGTTGTTCACTAAGCGACTGTACTTGTCACCGGCCGAGTCATTCCAGCCACCGATCGCCACAAGGACCTGTGCGAATAGACAAGTATTCATTTTAGTTACACTTTTCCATTTTTTGATATGACAAACAGTAGGAAAATTGTCCCGCAGCTTTGCGTCAGTTCTGTGCCAGTCAGCGGAGTACCATATTTCAAGAATGATTTGCACACGTAGTGACAGTAAGTGAAAAATTTCAAGATTTGAAAACACTTTTTTCTGAACATCTGATTTTAGATAAATTTCGATAACGCTTTGAAGCTGCTTACTTTAATGCCTCGGCTCTTGAAGTCGGTGACCTTCTTGTAGAACTGATTGTCAAAGTCAGCCCACGTATCGTGTGGCTTGATAATCCCTCTGTCCCCATCCAGAACGGCGAACCCATAGATGATGTGGGAGCAAAGGTTCGGGTCGATGTCCCCAGGGACGAATTTCCCAACGCCTTGCCTGAAAACAGTTAAAATATGCGAACTAGGTAATGCAACCGCGCTTACTATTCACTGCTGTTTCTCCACGACTAGATCAGTGTTTACTGATTGTAAAAAGCGCATCAGATGTTGATTTGTTGATGAACTTACCTGTACCAAGCCCAATTGGTGAAGTAGCAGACAACCTTGAAGTCCGTATTCGGGGACCAGCTCGTCGTATGTTCTACCTTGGGTGTGGTGGTCAGATCGAGGGCAGTAGAGGTGCTTGTGGCAGGAGAAGTGGTTATCGGCGGGGCCGTTGAAGTAGGCTTAGCTGAGGTAGTTTCTTCTGCTGATGGGATTATTTCGTTTTCATCTACAAAAAAGGAATCGATTCTTTGACTGTTTGATTTGGGAGCAATTATGATTTGTTGAGATTTGTCGAAAATCTGTCCGCGCGTATACTCCGTATACGTGTATAGTAAAAATGAGGATGTGGTCATGTCCGGATATCTTACCTGGCTCTTTGGTGGAAGCTGGTTGTGCTGTCGTTGTAGGAAGTGGAGTAGATCCGTCAGGTGTCGGACCTAACACGTTCCTGATGGTAGAAAGTAGTGGATGGCGTCCACCACCACATTTATTACGGAAGTCGTCCAAGTCCAGAGCCCAAACCATTCCTCCTCCCAAGTCCAGGCTTCGGATGTACTCCGACTAGATATAAATAGAAACGTACGTGAGTTTGATCTAGTCAACATACTAAGAACTAATGCATTATGAGAGAGATATAGCAAATTCCTAAAAGAAGCTGCCCCTTATTTTGGGGGGAGGGGGAGGGGGAGGGGGAGGGGGAGGGGGAGAGAGAGTAGAAAGTCATACATACACACATTTCTATCCTACCATTTTAACAACTGATGTTGAACTCAACTCTAAGAGATTCAGAGATGCAGAGCTAACGTTAACAAGTGAGTGATTTTAGGTCGAAAACAATCACTTGATTGTTAAATCATTGCAGTGTTCCCAGTTCCCACCTTTAATTACCTTTCTCTTGATAGTGTCTACGTCATCGTACGATACCCACTGGTTGCTGCGATAAGCGTAAGGGCCCATTCTATTCTTTGGATCCTTGACCACAGTCCACCCCCGATTCTGTACACGGTCGCATATCTCATAATAAGCAAGGAAGCCAGCGGCTCTGGTGAACTCGCCGGCTTGTCCTGGCCCTGGAGCGTTCGCGTTCAGTCCGTTTTGTTCAGCGTTGGCAAGTTGGAAACTCTGTCCGTACAGAGGCATTCCCATTACCACTTTTCTACGTGGAACCCCCTCCGAAATCCAATAGTTTATTGAGAAGTTCTGGAAAAAAATGAATCACGTTAGCAGGAATTTGTAGCAAAAACCCGTTCCCATCATTTAAGAAAACGGTCTTTTTTTTATTTTTTTTTTTTTGGCGAGGGAAATCCTTGATGGACGCCCGCTAGGGCCGTGCGGGCAAGTGTGGGACTCACCCAAGGCTTCGGTCGCGCAGGTATGGCATCCTAAACTAGGCGCGCATCCCTGCGCCACCCAAGCCTTGGGGAAGAAAACGGTCTATATCACGTAAAAGAAAATATGACAGGAACAATACATAACAGCCCAGAACTGTCTTCAATCACCACTAAGTTATAGAAAATAGCCAAGTCTTGAGCAATAGTCAACTTACCGCATTAAAGAAAGCGTAGTCATCTTCCTCGTGGAAATACATGGGAGCTACATGACCAGTTTTCTTGTCCCACTGTCCATGGAAGTCGTAGGTCATGACGGCAACCCAGTCCAGGTAGCGGCCTAAGGCTGGCACGTCATACCCAACGTCGATGACTGTCTTACTGGGAGATACGGCAGATGACAGAAGGAGGCCGCGCGGGGCAAAGGAGTCGTGCAGTTCTCGCACCCACGCTGCAAAAGCTGCTTTGTCCGAGTCTGGGCCCTTTTTACAGTCCACCTAAACACAACAGGTATCTAAGTATAACTGCCAGCCTCTATCCTCTATCAATATAGCGCCGCATCACTAGAACTGAACGTTTCCTTTCGTGTGTAAACAGCTGACTCAAGTCATCGTTACAAAGTACAGATATCTTATCTTCTTTTCAAGTAGTAAGGTAAAGCACAGGTAAGAAACTGGCTCAACTCAATTTTATAAAATTAATAATAACTTGGTAAGGCAAACGTTCAGTGAGCATTATTTCTGGTGGTGCCGTGATGCGCCCCTTCCTTAACTGGAACCTAAGGTAACCAATCTCTGCTATTTCCACTTTATGATCATGCAGATACCCGCCTCTGATACTTAAACCAGCTCACCTGCCAGCACTTCGGATACTCCCAATCCAGATCAAGTCCGTCAAAATCATACTTCTGGAGGAATTCGATAACGTGAGTAATAAATCGAGCACGCGCGGCGGGATTATTAACGAGCCGGCTGTATTTATCACCCTGCGAGTCGTTCCATCCTCCAATCGCCAGACTCACTTTCACACCTTTTTTCTTGTAAGCAACCACGCGCTCGTAGAACTCTGCGCAATAAAATTCCAATGAATTAATGTAAATAAATGATCGAATATGGCTCCATCACCCTGAGAGTCGCTCCATCACCCTGAGAGTCGCCCCATCCTTCGACCATTAGACTCGCTTTTACATCATTTTCTTGTAGGCAAAAAATTACTTACTATTATCAATATCGGCCCAAGAGTCATGAGGTTTCACAATGAGGTTTTCATAGTCGAGTACGGCGAACCCATAAACAATATGAGTACAGAGATCAGCATCAATATCCTCAGGAAGGTACTTTCCATCACCCTGCCGGTACCAAGCCCAGTTTGTGAAGTAGCACACTATCTTGAAGTAACCTAAAGACAGAAGAAATCAGTGCAGGTATTTTTAATCTGAAAGTTACTGAAAGAAAACCCATTAAATTTTATACTAGTAGCCCATTCACTCATTCCTACAAATCTGGGTCAAAATGAAATTCAACCGTTACAAAATGTTTAAGTTACCGCTTTTGGTGGTTGATGGTGGGGGAACAATCGTGGCAGGAGCCCCGGTTGTGGTTACAGCTGGAGCTGAAGTGGTCGGTCTCGATGTGGTAGGAACACCGGGAGGCACGTTCGGAGGTAGTCCATCACTGCTGCCTATGAAATAAAATAATAATAATACAAGAGTGATTGTGAAGTGAACACACCGCATGACGTTTGACTAAAACTGCGTGAACTGCTGTTACTCGCCTTTTTATAACTCTTCACTATGGCCCGGCTTAGTTTAGTTGATTCTTGTCAAAATATCACTCTAATGTCTAAGAAGACAGACACTATGCTTGAGAAGGAAGAAGTGATCAGGCCTTTTAAAAACTCTAGCCTATTTATTTATAGAATTCTAAGAAGACCCAGCAGTTGTTTTTTTCTCAAACAAAGTGTCTGTCTTCTCAGACATTAGAGTGAGACTTTGAAAAGTATCAACTAAACTAAGCCGGACTTTAATCTTTCTCAGAATCTGAGCGTAAGAGCAATAAGATAAGATAAGAAATAGAAATGGAACGGGGAAAGTTGTCTAATGGACCCATGACACACCGGAAGAATGATTATAGGAGGATTATAGTCGTTAGTGTTACTGATAACACATTTAAGTGTGGTTGTGGAGGAGGTATTGTAACGTTCTGAAGATTCTTCCTAGTTTACCTAATACCTGCTGTAACCTGGTCTTCAATTTTGCAGGCTCCAATATCGGCGCATGTTTACGTAAACAGGTAATTGCTTCTTTAGAGTATTCAAAAATATTACCTGATCCGTCACCGACAAGATCCTGGCACTTGCTGGGATTCGGCCAGTCGCAAATTTTTTCTTCATTGTTCCAATGGAGGCCAGGGGCGCAGTTAAACACAGAGTACAGTCCCCATAAGCAGGATAGATATTTGTTGCAGTCGCCAGGGTATGGGGCGTATGACCCTAAGACATAAGAAGGGGCATGTAAAAGCGATGAGAAATAATCTTCCTTCTCACGGTCGTTTTCACCTTTAGTTAGAGAGAATGTCTACGAGAATTTCTTCTACATTCTTAAAAATGAGCGAGAACCACTGATGTGGGGTTGGTAATTCACGAACCCCAACGAATTGTGTTTCCACACGCTTCACAATTTTCTTCACTCATGTCCATAACTATTGTGTACCTGAGTCGCAGGGGCGGTCCTGCAGGTTGTCTTTAGAGCCGTCAGCAATGCGCTCAGTGGTGACGCCGCACATCACATTCCTGCTCCAGTCACAAATCTTCTGCTGCTGGTTCCAATGCAGTCCAGCAGCGCAGCGCTGGATGACGCGCCGCCCGTTCACACAGACAGCAAACGATTCACATGACCCGGGCACCGAGTAGTATTCTCCATTTGTGCAAGGTCCATCATTCGGGGGCTAAAAAGAAATTATTATATAACAAATTTAAACTACGTTCTGTTCACGTAACTTTTTCATACTATTTCTCGAAATTTGTTAATATACTGTCTGGTGATTAGTCACTCACAAAGTTCTAACACAACGAACAATATTTCAGAAACGAACCGGAGTAACAGGCGTAGGCCTAGGCCTTGACGTAGTGGGAGCAGGAGAACTTGTCGTGGGAGCAGGCCAACCCGTTGTCCCCTGAGTCTGTGGCCGCTCAGTAGTGGTAGTGGGCCTCTGTGTCCACTGCGTTTGCGGAGTCGTGGTTGTAGAGGTTGCTGGCGGGAATGAGACATCCGGTACTTGAATACCTTCTTTGTCGCACTTCGCACTGTCTGGCCAATCACACAAGCTCAGGTCTGCGTTCCAGTGTAATCCTCCAACACAATATTGCTTCTGGTATTCCCCTTGAAGACACCTAAAAGCAACTCAAGATTACGAGGACTACTCTAATGACATCACGAAAAACTAATTATCCAGTCAAAATAATTAATAGTTCATTCTTGTTGGCAGGGAGATAATAAACTGTGTCGAATTGAAACCTGAGCGCACACACACACAAAACAATCATCAAAATTGAAATAAGATTACCTGAAGTAAGCATTGCAGTTGCTGGGATCAGGATAGTATCGACCAGGTTCACAAGGCTTTGAAGGAATTGTATTTTCAACGTCACTGTCCGTGGACGTCGTTGGTGCAGCATTCGTTGTAGTAGTTGTTGTTGTGGTCGAACTTGATTCCCACCATGGTCGGGACGCTGAAAAAATATTAATATTATTAAGAATATTATTAATACTTATTAGGGAAAAATTTGGCAAAATAATTGTAAGCATAGTAGTGGTAGTGTCCATTTCTGAATTAACACTCACGAGTAGTGCGCTCAGTAGTAGTAGTAGTAATGGTGGTGGGTCGTTGAGTGGTGGATGAAGTCCACGAAGGCCAGGTTGACGCGGTAGTAGGTCTTTGTGTCCATGTAGGGCGCTGAGTGCTAGTAGTTGTAGCAGGGGTGGTCGAGGTACTAGGATGGACGTGCTCGGTTGTAGTGCTCTGCGTCCATGTCCAAGATGGCCAGGTTGTACTAGCAGGAGTTGGAGTTGTGGGATGAATGTGCTCGGGAGTCGTGGCAGTAGTGTAGTCTCCACCGCTGTCAACACCTGAAAAATAACGCAAAACAAGCGTTACTAATAAAGAACAGATGCCGTGAAAACTTTGTTAATTTTTTGTACAGAGATTTTTTGTTCAAGAATTTTAAAAAATAACTAAAAACATTGAAAATTGGTTTAGATGCGACTGTTAATTTTTAATCCATAATAATTGATTAATTAATCCAGAGGAACGAAGTTTTCTTTGCGTTCCCATATGAAAAAAAAAAAGGTAAAATTAATTTCAAACTGAAGTAGATACTTAGGGAAATTGATAGTGGGACGGACCTGTGGTAGTAACAGGTGGGGGAGGCGTGACGGGTTGGGGAGGCTTCGTGCAGTCTTCTCTATCGGATTCCACTTCATTCAGGTGTCCGAGGACTCGTCCCAGTGCCCGAAGCAACGGGAACGTTCCTCGGCAGCAAGTGTTTCGGAAATCGTCCAAATCTGCCGTCCTGGGAATAAGCAAGAATTATTTTACAGTTTCAGAACAGCTGGAAATTCAATACCAAAATCGTAGTATTTCCATTTCTACGGTCTAACTAGAATACCAAATCAATGGTCCAATTTGTGTAACAATACCGCCTTCAGCTCTTGACTCCATAAAATATTTTGCGCTTACCAAGCCATGGCACCACCAAAGCCCAAATTGCGAACATGTTTCGCTTTAGCCGCGACGGACTCGATGTCATCGTAGCTCACCCACTGATCATGCTGGAAGGCATAGGGCCCAGTTGCACCCTGGATATCTCTGCTAACGATCCAGTTTCTCTTCCGTACTGAAAGAACACAGTTGGTAGGTAAGTTATGAACAACAAGATATTAAGAACTCTAAGTGGCACCGTGAGACAGTACTTACTGTTGTTGCAAATCTCGTAGTAAGCAAGCATTCCAGGCTGCCTCGTGAGGTCCCCGGGGACACCTGGTCCATCAGCTCGGGCCCCGTACCCATTGTCGCGATCGTCTGCTAGCGTGAAAGTTTGACCGTAGAATGGGATTCCCATGATCAGTTTCTTCCGCGGTGCTCCGAGACTTGACAAGTACTCCAAAGTGTAGTTCTAAAACAGAACCAATTTTTAAATTTAGGTCAATTCTAGAGAAACTCTGTCGAAGCAACAGTATGATGCGAACAAAGTTCTATTGACTGACCGTGTTAAATCTAGGGAAGCTGTCGCCGGTGCGGTAGTAAAGAGGGCTAACATGAGCTGTCTTTTTCTCCCAGGCACCATGGTAGTCATACGTCATCACTGTCATAAAGTCCAGGTTGCGCGCCAACGACGGAACGTCATAAGCAACGTCAATCACCTCGCGGTACCCTGAGATGCCGGCTGCCAAAATTAGAGGTGGCTGCTGGCTGTTAAATTCGGTGCGAAGTTCCTGAAAAGAAATGATTCACTCATTTATAAGGCATTTCCCAATTATTTCGGTAACTATGACGTTCAACATTATTTAAAAATCAACCCCAATCCAAACTTCTGGTGAGAAGATATAATTAAACACTTGTATATCACTCTAAAAATATTTATATAATGCAACCTCTTGATCGTACCTGAATCAGAGCAGCAAAGTTGGTTTTGTCACTATCCGGTCCAAGATTGCAGTTGGATTGCCAGCACTTGGGGTAGTTCCAATCAATATGAAGGCCTTGAAAACCGTTTCGCTTAAGAAAAGCCGCAGCCTCCGCCACAAACTTCCTGCGAGCTCCAGCATCGCTCACCATACGAGAATACTTATCCCCAGCGGAGTCAGTCCAGCCTCCCAGCCCAAGCAGAACTTTAGCGTTGCTCGAAGACGCCAGACGAGTAACTCTGCCGTAGTAATCTAAACAACAATAAAAAAATCATTATACTCTTCCCTTAACTAGGAAAGCTAAGAAGGCGAAGAAGGTAGGGGATGTAGGGAAGGGCTATTTTTCCTACTGATGTAAAGGTGCTTAAGGGGAAAGTAGGGGAAAATTTGTTATTGGCCATCGTGATTTCCTCTACTCGCTTTCTCAACTATTCCTACACATGTGTGGGTCATATCCATATTAATGAAACAATCACAAAACTTGCCATTATCAACGTCCGCCATAGGATCGAAGGGTTTGATGATGAGGTCATTGGGTTCCAGTGTGGAGTAAGCGTAGACAATGTGGGTGCATAACGTGGGATCTAAGTTTTCTGGGACAAACTTCCCGTCCCCTTTGCGGTAGCCTGACCAGTTCGTATAGTAACAAACTATTTTGTATTCATCTGGAAAAAAGAAAAACGCAAGTATTATCAAAAAATCCAAAATAAAAACTACATCAGGTAAGGAATTTTTAGGTGATATTCGAATGCAGAGACAGATGCAAACACCACAAATAGAATTTTGCAGAAAAAGTTCATTTGTGAGGCTTGAGTTGCTCACGAGCTCACATAGGAAAGGAGAAGAGCTTTTTTAAAAATTACATTGTGTAAGTAATGAAGAATATCTTACCTTTGAATGCGCCTTTGAGAGCAACTTCCTCTGTCTTCTTGGTTGGCTCACAGCGCGCAACCTCCGGCCAGTTACAGAGCTTGAGATCTGAGTCGAAATGCAGGCCACCTGGGCAGATGTAGGAAGTCTTAGAACCCCAATTACACCTATGGTAGAATCTGCAATCACTGGGATCCACTGCGTAACCTTCTCCAGAGCACTTCACGTCACCTGGGCGTACTACCACGGATCCTTCCGTCTGCAAATAAATAAACCATTCATAAAACTTTGCTTACATTTCTTATGGCACTCCTGAAACTACATGTAATTTTTTCTTCTGTACTTCAAACAAAACTTCAACAACTATTTAAGAATTATACTGTCTTCGTCGTCAAAAACCGCAAGACCGTAATATCGAATACGGTGAATGGGTTCTTGATCTTAAAAAAATATGTGAACAAACAAATTCAAATTGTGACTCTTTAGTGCACTGAACACTACTATAGTACTTGTGCACAGGCTTGGTAGAGTAGGTTTGTTAGATGTTTTTTGGCCGAAGCCGAAGGCGAAGTGGCCGAAGCCGAATATGAGTGGGCCGAAGCCAGTTTAACAGTGGGCCGAAGCCTCTTACATCCATGTCGGAAGCGGAAAATTTTTTCGTTCCCCCGGGATTCGAACCCGGACCTCTCAGGGCATAAAGCGGACCCCTTGACCACTCGGCCACTGAGAGGCACCTCTCGAAGTCTATACAACAATCCTAGGACTTGTGATTTGCACAAAGAAAGAACATAGGATTGGATTATCTGAAAGATGAGAGTGACTCGCCAATTTGTCAGACAACTTACAGGAACATCAACATCAACAGGTATCATGGTAGGTTGTGGAGTTGTGGTCGACATTATTGGCATGGGGCGTTTTTGTGCCAGTCCTCGTTTAACAGCCTTCAGCAGAGGCCACTTCTCTCCGCACACACCATTGAAGTCATCCAGATCAACGGCGTAAAGGCCGGCACCTCCAAGTCGCTGCTGCTTAATATACTCCGCCTGATAGGAAAGAGGACAGCTGTAGTCATTTTAGGGAAGTGATGATGACGACGTGAGGAGATTAAGGAGACCTTTTATTTATGCCTCCCCAAACTTTGGCCAGATATCGCTATAGCCATCCTGAATACTACTGCTAAAACACTACTGAGTATCGGTTTCATACTAGAATTATTAGGGCTCGGTCAAATGTGTTGTCCTTAAAGCCCCCACATACGTCCGTACGGACGATTTCTGCCTTACTGAGCTACAATATTTAGCCGTTAGGAGAAGACAAAGAGTCAAAAGCAAATACCTTATTTTTGGCGCTGTAGATGTCGTCGTAGCCAACCCATTGATCTTCGCGTACCATATAAGGGCTGCCAACAGAGTCAGTCCTCTTGGACCATTCACCAGTCTTGAGGTTATCGCACACCTCAAAATAAGCCATGAACCCAGTTTCTTGCGTGTAGCGGCCCTCTTTGCCAAGGGATGCCACCTCTTCGCCGACGCCTGATCTTTCAGCGTCTTGAAGGGTGAAACTCCGTCCAAAGAAAGGAATCCCAAGGATGATTTTCGACCGAGGTGCACCAAGTTTTATCCAGTACTGGACTGCGTAGTCCTGTAGAGAGGAGCAATACATTAAATTACTAGCGATAAACATTCATGTCAATAGGTATTTTTTCACCTACACCGACTGATGTCTCCTACTTCTATTTCAATGACCAAAAATTTGAATAAGCACTTACAGCGTTATAAAATACATCAAGCCCTCTGTCAGTTTCTCGGCGGAAAAGAGGGGCGTGGTGGTCAGCTACTTGGTCCCTCTCTGAGTGAAAGCCGAAGGCCAAAAGGTTGATCATGTCCAAATAAGGTACAATTTCCGCCACGTTGTAACCATCGTCGACCCGGAAGCGGGACGGCGGTACCGCGAGACTCAGGGTCCACCCACGTATGCGGAACACTTCCGATAACTCCTCCAGTAAGTGCGCCAAGTTTCCCTTATCACTACGATGACCTCCCATGTCTTCTGCTCCTAAGAAATTAACGAATTCATGCATTGTTGGTAATATGTGTTTAATTTGACTAAGGATCCCCACATATTGGTAATTTCTATCCAAACACGTACATATACCCTTAAAATGCAAAGAACTAACCAGGATATTGCCAGTCCAGATCGATGCCATCAAACTCGTGCTTGTCCAGGAACTTCACCACACTCCGAATGAATTTCTGCCTTCTGCTAGCGGATGACGTCATAGCCGTAAATTTCGGATCGTCGTCAGACCAGCCCCCGATGGATATAAGCACTTTCAAATCAGGATTCTGCTTTTTGAGTCCAACCACTGATCTGTAGCCACCTGTAAATGTAAATTTAATAAAGAGACATTAGTGACTAGTGATACTCGTATAAACGAATTGCCCAACCACATTTTCCGGCCCATTTGAATTGATGTTCCCCAAAAAATGTCTTAAGTGATACGGGACTGTATTTTTACAACACCGTCCTGGTAAGACCATACTGATTTGCAGTTAAGATATGGCAGTTCAGTAGCACCGGTTCCACCGCACTTCGAAAACATCTATCTAAATGCAAGTGCAGGAATAAATAAAAAACAATAAGATTGATTGGTGTGAAAGGACTCAAGTAAATAAATATGCCATGGCTCGACACTAGCAAAAAATAAAATGGACTAGGTGTGCTACACATCCCTAGTACCTATAGTTTCAAATTAGTTCTACCACTAGGTCCAGTGGGTACAAAGCAAAAAACTGATTGGATCCATTCAGCATCAACAGAATCAATCAAATCTCTTCTTAGTTCTTTGTCATAAATGAATTTGAAAGTAATGAATATTAACTGCAGCATGGAAGGTATACGATTACTTTTAACCGCCGCGCCGCCAAACAGGTTTGTGGTTAAAAAACAAACAAACCAATTAATTCACTATGAACTGGTCTCCGATAATTGGAAGATTACTTGTCCAGTGTTAGAGCCGATGCATTTTGGATCGCCCTAGAATCCCAGATCCATAAAAAATGAGTTTTGATACCTAGGTAACTTCAATCACGAATCACTTTGTTTGCTTTCACAAAAAAGTGGCCTGAAACGGCACCTGATACGTTCAGTCTTTAGGTGTTTTGAAAAGGTGCAAAGTTTGGGTCAAAGCCGAGCGTCATGAATAGGATAGGTAGGTACACACAGCCGACAAAAAAATTGCTGATCCCGATTAACCTTATTTACAGGAAAAGAATATGATAGAAGAAAGGTTGTTTACCTTGAATTAAGTCATGTTCCTCATCTTGCGGATAGATGAAAAAACGGTGGGGGTCGATGGCGGCGAAAGCATATATGACGTGCGTGCAGGCAAAAGGATCCATTTTCGCATTGTTGAACTTCATGGGCTGTTGTCGATAGTTAGCCCAGCCTTCCAGGTAGCAAACAACTTTCAAATCTGATCGATCTGAAATAAATATTTATAAAATCAATCCAGTAGACCCTTCAATAGGATTCGAAAATAAATTACTTAGTCATTAACGCGATGCAGCACTCAGGGAAAATCGTGAAAATTAATTAAAAACAAGGAAAACAAACCTTTTACGACATTTCGACCCGAATCTTTGATAGGTTTTCTGCCCCTTTTCCCCTTGCCGCGCTTTTTTGACATCAAGCTCCTTCCATTCTCCCACCGAGCAGGCAAGATCTCAACAGTGTCGTCATCAACATTGCTGTAAGGCTCGGGGTTCCATAGCTGCGAGTCTGCATAGTTCTGACTGTGGGACCCAGCAGGAAGCAACTCATATCGCGTGGGATCAAATTGGAGGTGGTCTTCATAGCTTACTTGGTATCGGTAACTTCCCCTTGACCTAAATACATCTTCAACTACTATGTCTGACGCTTCAATTTCATGTGTATTTTCGGGAGCTTCTTCTACAAAAAGTGGTCGCATTTCTACGGCGTCTCGAAGAGGGAGTCGCTCGGAAGCCGTTATAGATCTGAAACAGTTAATGACTGTGATATTACGGACAACATTACCCAACCCTATCTGGAATTTCTGCACAGCATCGTAGCAAAAATTTCTTTGTATCACCTGTACTGTAAAGAACAAGGCGAGGTGAGTAGTAAATGAAACTTGATTATGACCATGCATATATACTTTAGGCCTTCTGAAAAAATATAAATTAATCATTTTCCTGCACGCAGTGACGCAGACTTTTCAACTCAAAAAGCCTGTCACTTTCACCTCGCTACATTCCGAAGTAGGTACGGAGGTACAAACCTTTCCTCAGAAGTGCGTAAAGGAGTGGGCAAGCTTTCAACAGCGTCACGGAGAGGGAGTAACTTGGTACCGAAGCCTCCCCACACATACTCCATCAAGCTAGAGGACTGCAGATCATTCCTTCGTCCGCTGCTGACAGATCTATGAAATGGAAATCCGTCCACGTGCTCGACAGCGTCGCGCCGGAACGCCTGACGTGCCAATCGCCTTACATGGATACGCGCGCCCGCTGCGCCTCCAAGCAGAAGCAGCAGTGGCAACCACCACCTCTGCATTGTCTAAGCAACGGAAACCACAATCATTTCAATCAATACCCTTGATAAAGTAAACTATGGTTCAAAGTCACGCTTCAGGAATCCTAAATTAAAGCTAAGTACCCCAGAAATAAAGAGGAAGTAGTATTGGCACGTATAAGAAACGGGCTGTTCACATGTGACAAAGCGTCACGAAGACATTCACATTCAACAGGTCTCCTCATCTGCTTGTCAATGTCAATAGCACTAGAAGAGTTGCATGCATATTCCACACCACACATTTCACGGCTCACTTGGCTTTTCAAGTCCCTTACATCTATAGGTATACCGTGTCATATGTATGCAGTGAACTCTGCCTAATATTCAGGCTATTATATAGTTATGAGCAGTCTTCCATTCAACCATCTGGCAGATGTCTTAACGAGTAAAATAGGGGGTAGGTTTATGAGTTCAATCTTAAATTGTAGAAACTCCAACACAGATAAAAAGAACCGACATTACTCTATACGTATAGTGTAGTTAGATTTGTAAGATCTATTATAAAGCAACGACACTAAAACACCCCCATAACTCCAGCGCTCATGATCAAACTACTCAAGAGCATAGAGGAAGGTACTCAAGAGTCACGGTGAGATACAAATCAAACAGATTACAATACACACTGCATGTAGGTACTGGACAAGTATTTTAGTCATGATCATTGATACTATTAACATCCAAGATGGCTATATAGTGGACTCAGTGGTTCCAAAAGACAGTAGCAGGGGCAATGAACTTGAGCCAGATATGTAATACCCAAACCTATAGCCATAGACACGCCCATAGACACTCTTTGTAAGGCCGCCATTCACACACAAACACCTATCAACAGTGATGATGAATGGGTCCTCCTTGTACCTATCATGGACCGTTAAGTCAACTCATGCAGAGGCTAACCTGAACCTCTATACCTTAGCTATAGGTAAGTAGCTACACAACTAATTAGAGCTTGCATTGAAAGGTATAGGCAGGCACACAGGTACAAAGGAGCTCCTTCGGCTAGGTCAGGCCCCTGAAAAACGGCTAGGTTCATCTGCCTTGGGACTTCCAAAAATACACAATTCTATGTTTTCATAGAGACATCCTCGCATCATGTTACGTTGTTACGTATACTTCCATGCAGATCCTGCTAAGTCTGATTTCCCCGAGGGGAATCTCGTTGGGAATCATTGGAAATTTTTATGAAATCTCAGGGAATCTTGGAATTTTTTGAAGTGATTACCCGTTCGGGGTTCATCTTTCTATGAATATCGTCGGGGAATCTTTGGAAATCTTTATGGAATCTCCGTGGAATCTCAAGGAATCTCTGGAGTGGTTAGCCCCTCAGATTTCTCGATAATGCAATGGCCCTCCTCGATCTTATTTTACCAGTTTTGGTAACAGGTAGGTATACCCGAACTTCCGAACTACATCTTCGATTCCTTATTTTAATCCTGTTTTCCCACCCACCCACTCTCACTGCACGTCCCTTTCGGACGAGAGCACTGATGATGCTCTGTTACCGAGGATTTCCTCACTAAGTGGCTCTGGAAAAAATTTCAATCTTTTGACATTGTGATGAAGGAACGTGCAACTGTGTGAACTGATAATAGCCGCCAGCCCGCCTACTTACTAGTCTCTGGCCGTTTGTTCACCCAATGACACAGAGCTTGAGAATGACAAACTGACTAATGCGCATCCTTCCTTCATTTCCTCACTGAAACCTAACATTGGCTGCATTTCAAGGTTCTGATAACAACCCAGCACCACCCAAGCAGTCTCTAGGCACCTAAATTTTTTGTACGCCTATACTACCAGGTGGCTCACCGGGGTTAAAAAATCAGGGAGCTACTGTGAACTGTGAACCAACAGATATCGTTTCCCCTATTGTTGGCCACAAGCGTACAGTTAATCAGAACTCCACAATTCTCAGGTATAATTAAGATTAACTAATTAATGTGATACTCTATGTCATTTAGCACAGAGCTCCTCACAGAAGCATATAAAATATCTTTGAACTAGCGCACTGGAATTTGTTACCATAGTCAAAGGAAGGCAACAGGAAACACATTACTTGAGTTGCTGTCAGCAATCACAGGAACATTTTAAAACACTGGTTTCAGATAATATTAATAAAAAATTCAAACCAAAAATAATGGATCAAATAATAATACCAAATCAGCGAGTTAAGTATATGCGTAATTTTCAACACCCATCCCCCGTGGTAAGGGAATGTCGAACGAAAAACTTTCTCATGTAAAAGTCGTAAGTAAAATAAAGGCAATCACAAATCAAGAAAGAAATACTCGATGTCACACCTACTAAGCGAGTTCGTTTGTCAACCCGTTTTTACCACCCCCCTGGAACAATGAAAGGTTTCTAACAAAATTTCTAGTTACTCCCCTTATACAACCTTCAAGAACGAAAAAGAATTCCGTTATTTTTTATATTTGTCAAAGTACGAACCCCGCACATTGTCACCCCCTCAGTTCAATTCCCCCCTTAACGAACTTGACCTAACATTTAGACCCCAGTGTTTTATTTTAACATTTATCGATTTTTTTAAAATATGTTTATTTTTGAACTGGTGGTGGTTTTGGGGTCCAGAGACCATGCATGAAACCATAAGCTCTGAAGAAGTTTTTCGCGAGTCCACGGAAATAAGGTAGGTTAGTATTTCTTCGAAATCTACATAAAAAGCTAACAGCCAGGAAACAAATAACAAATAAACTTACCTACCGGTTAAGTGTAAATTAAGCTATGCTTCCAGTGATGAGTTAGTTGTAGACCATACCGGAGCCTCCAAAAAATTTAAAAAAATCACTCCTTCCTCCTTTAACAGCAGAAGAGTGACTGCGGGAAGGATGGCCTCGGATGGCCCATGCCAAGAAAGCTCAAACACAAAACAATCAAGGGCCGGTGGTGGAGCGATAGGTTCCCGTGCCAGGTCGGGGAGGGACTTGCTCCTCGCAACCTAACTTGACTCGGAAGCCCTTCAACCACTAATATCAACGTGCCTCAAATAGCATGTTCTTCATAGCTCTATAGCAGTTCTACCGCTCTATAACCATCAAATTATCGTCTGTCCCGAAAAATTGAGCGCCTCATTATTATTCACACTCCCGCATCTCCTGCAGGGCGGAGGCTCGGGTTCGTTTATTTTCCTGGACGCCTAGGAATTTGAATTCATGATTAAAATTAGGTAGGTAACAGTCAAAAATTTAAATTGATGAGAGTGAGACACATCAAAAAATTGGGGGAAAAATAGGTCTTCACCAGCTTTGTACCTACACCTACCTACTCTCTGATCAGTGCTCTCGGGAGATTACATTACTGGCGATAATATTTGTCACACAAATACCCTATTGTATAAGCTCGCGACGAAGGGCGAAAAGTCGCAAACAGCGTACCTATTCTCTAAGCTCCCCGTTTGGGAGGAAATCAGACAACTCTATTCTCTAAGCTCCCCGTTTGGGAGGAAAACAGACAACTTTCTCATAACTACTCCCTTGGGAGGGGGTATTTTTATTATTTGCGCAAAATTTCTCTTGGTGTTTTTAAAATTAAAGACACAGGTACGTAGGTAGGCGAACCATTCGTAAAAGCGGCTAAGTGTGGGGTCCACCACAAAAAAAAATTTAACGAGACGCTACTGACAGTAAAATAAATAGTTGCGTAGCGAGCGCATGACGCCTGGGGCAAAATCGAGTCCAAAGAAATGGTAAAATGGCAACGCCTGACCTTGAACTGTCTCATGAACTTGGGTGGAGCTGACACTGGTAGCCCGTCCGATCCATACCAAGCCTAACACGGGCCTAACGCATTGATCGAGTATTGGTCAGTCCCTACTCGCCATCTTCCAGCTCCGGCAGACCCCACACCTAGGCTCTTACAGCTCAGGTTTCCGTAAAGCTAATGACCGATTTTTCATCACGTCGGATAAGCCAATGAACCTGTGCACAGAAGATAAAGAAAGGAAGAAAACGTGGAACGGCTAAAGGCGAAGATATGTAAACGTGACGAGAGCTTCCTGATATTTCGCTCTATTTGGTCCCAGTAGCACTTAGCGGCAAGTAAGGACAGTTGTCGTGATCAAAACAACTTTTAGACAGGTTTTCAGTGAGGAGAAGTTCATCAACCACTGTGAACTCTTCTAAGAAGCTAACATTATTTTTTGCATAAGAAAAAACAACCGCTAGAGATGGATGTGTGAAGGAGTCACGAAAACTGATAAAATCACTATCTGCAGGCCAACAACAGCGTTACCGAAGTAGAGCACCAGCTCAAGAAGAGTAAGGTTTACCTATACCTACAGTTGTGTGGGGGCTAACCTAGACAGGGGCCTTAAAACACTAAAAATACGAATTAAGGTTCATGGTATACCTAAAGAGGTTGTAAAACTAGCGTACTTCTCAGTGTCCATTATAAAGATGCCGAGAAACCTGGCTGCACATAAACCGGTCTCATGCAAGCTGACAGCAAAAGAAGCCGAAGTTATATAGAAATCAGTAAGTTGGAAAAAATCTGGAACCGACCTACCGCACAAGAGGATGACCGATGATATATTTTTCCTACGTGATTGGTTCGATGGACTCTTTCACGCCTAACTAATGATGGCTGTCAATCAGATGATGTTTTGAATGTGCCGATCACATTATGATCACCGATGACGGACCATGTCTTTCTGAAGGGTACATTCTCACCACGCCCTCGCTGCCAATTCTGCGACGGCCAATGAACTTGATCATGTCTAAGTCAATTGTTCAACCAAAAACAATAACTTCTTCCACGTTTGTATAGCTACAGGGTGGACCAATTTTGCAATAATTGATGTTTATACACGAAAAGACTCAGGGAAGCATAAATAAATTATCTCCAGCGAGTAAGGAGAAGAAATGGACTATAGGGGAACTAAGGGCCCATGCACATGCAAGAAACGTCTGATCCAAAAGGTACCTACCTATTTCTTTTTAGTAAAACAACTCTATAGGTTACTATCCGGTTGTAAAAGAAACCAGCTGGAAAAAAAAATGAAGTAATCTATTTCCTACGGCTCTTCCTCAGTCTGGCCGAACGACTTGCTGAACTTCGTACAACAAGTGGTAGGTACTTCGCCAAAGTTTACACTAGTCTAGGGTATAGAATTTAGCGTAGTGTCAGTACACTGCTGTTGAGTCCCTAAGGTAAACACTGAAAAAAATTACTTGTTGGATGAGATTCGGCAAGTGCATGGGCGAATACTCACTACTCACTATGGGCTATAGGTATACAAGGGATCCATTTAACACTCTGTATCTACAGGAATATTCTTTGGACTTCCAAATCAATGACCTGGCTGAGTACTGTAGAGTGCAGGGGGCAATGTCCGTTTTGAGATGACTTACAACAAATAAAAGGAGGGGGCAGAGGGGGCGACTCCCTCAGGTGACAAAGCCAATGTCATGGTTTATGCCTTCAAGGTGCGAGCATTGTACCCGAAGAACAATGAGAGTACATCACCGGCGGTGTGCCTCAAGAGCTGTTCAGCGACCACGCAAAATCCTACATAACGCACTAAGGAGATAGGTAACGTCACATAATCAGTATTGTATTATGAAATAAAGGGTCCGACAACAGTCGCACTTAACTTTCTCGCCCCATGTGATTTTTTATTTTTTTTTATTTTTTGGAGATTTTTTTGCGGGCGTAATTTTTAAGCAATCCAAAATCGGTTGAAAATGACCCAAGAGCATATATCTGAGATCACTCCTACCAAGTTTCATGGCTGTCATTCTATTACTGTAGTCCCAAATGCGTTCTAACCATTCAAAAACGTGGTTTCTCATTCTCAACTCATTTTCGACACTTTTTTGACAAAAACGGCCGTAATTTTGAAGATAACAAAATTCTGTTCGACAGATGTTTAAGTTATATGGTTCTACACAAATTTACCAAATTTCATGACAATCGGTCAATAAATGTGAATGGCGCCGAAACGATCGAACTTTGGTCCAGAACGGCCGTAATTTTCAACCAATTCAATTTTAGTTGAAAATGACCTCGAAGCATCTATTTGTCAACACACATACCAATTTTCAGTGTTATAGATTGAAAAGTGTACCTTCGGCGCTTGTCTAAGTAACCAAAAACACGATTTTTGAATTATTTTGGCGGTTTTTTGACAATAGCGGCCGCAATTTTTGACCAATAAAAAAATCCTTGAAAATGCCCCTCGGCAGTGATTTTAGACAGGTCGATACCAAATTTCATCAAAATCGGATGAACGGTATAGGCGCTAGAGCACTGCACGGACTGACGGACTGACGGACTGACGGACTGACGGACGGACGGACAGACTTTTTCCAGAAACCACTTTTTTGGACTCAGGGGACCCCCAGGATCATGGGAAACCCAAAATCTCAATTTCGAAATTTTGCACGAAAACAATACTTTCTCGCCATATATGGCTAGCGAGAAAGTAAAAAGTAATTTTTTCCAGAAGTACATCGACAAAGAGAGTCAAAATTTAATCACTCGAAGAAAAAAACGTATAAAACGACTTGCCTTAGTACTATGACTAGGTATTAGGAATTCATCCAAATGTAAAAAATGATCTCTAATAAGTAAGTTTTTATCAGGACTACCTATACACATAAAAGCCCCGAAATTGAAAACAATCTAGAATGGCTATAAGGTTATACTTGAGTCTTCTGTCTAAACTTTTCCCAGCGAATAGGAAAGAATTCCGATTTCTATCAGGGATTCGCCTCGGACACGCTTGAATGGCATCTGATCACCCCATGCAGTACTGCGCGAACAGGGCAAGTACTGAAGCACTGTCCAGGAGCAGTCCGAGCTACCAAGTCCATGGGCAAGATTTGCAAGATTCAAGAATGCTCATCAAAGCATCGGTAGAAACAAATTATCAGATAAATAACCCAGAGTATCGCATTCAACGATACATTTGCCAAAGTAGACCAAATGGGAGTGCTTTTAATACATTGCTTAAAGGCCTCAATTTTGGAAGCAAATTACAGGTGATCGGTAATCCCGAGACTCTTAAAGCCCTCCCCCACCACACTATTAAAACGAGCAAATTGCACGGCCAACTGCCCAACCGATGCAAATCTTCTCAAACTCATTTAAATATTAGCCTCAAGCTATTGATTAAATACTTTACACCTAGTCATTTTAGTAGCCTGTCAGTTTTCAAGCATTCCAGGACAATTAGTTATGGAACCATTGATCTCAAGCTCTTTTTTTTTTAGATAAGCTCCAGTAGAAATTCTCAAGAATAGGCTACATACCTACCATGCCCCTTCTGAGCTTAGCAACGTATTTTGACCCTTAAATTTGGATTACGCGATAACGTACTACGCAGGGCTGCCAAAAGAAGCCCCCGTAGTTATTTTGACTAACAACTAAAAATGTTCAATACGTTACAGTGACTCCTGCCACAAGAATTCTATTTCGCCAAGTGTCAACAACAAGAAGCCAACGAACCCTAATATGATCGGGTGCGACCGTGAACCTGGCCGATAAGTCGAATACACGTACCCGGGAGGGACCATCCAGGACCAGCCAGACGCGTTCTCAATATCCTGACCCTGCCTCAACGGACAACGCATACCCGTTATGGAAGAAGGATCAACAAACAAACGTGTTACCGCGGTCAGTATAATGACACGAAAATGTCACATCATGTCGATCATGAGCACCTCTTTGAGCTACCGAGTGCCGCGCCCCCGGTATTAAGAGTCTTTTCAAAGGGGAGCTATGTCAGTAGTCCTCTGCGCAAGGTAGGACTTCCTAGGTGCGGTCTCTTACACTGACAGATTACTGCCAGACAGCTCCTCAATGGATGCCCTCTTAATCTTAAGATACTTCTCGTCTCTGATAGAAATTTTTCGCCGCCAAAGAGAGGCCAAAGTTAATGATTTCGTTAAAATTCTACATTCTCATTGTTCGCACCGCACTGTCAATTCTAAAAAAATTAAGATTCTCCTTTCACTGCCTCGCGAAGTAGGTATTTCGTTAAACAATGTAGACTGGAGCTTAAAACAGGTTTGCAAATCGCGAACCTCATTCACAGCCACATCACATATTGCGAGGAACCAAGAAAAGTAACCACAGGGATTGATGAATTACCCCAGAAAAAAGCGTTTTGTGTAGGGTATAGGAAACCCTAGTAATTCAATGATTTTCATGGTCTTTAGGGTCTAGTGTCTAGTAGATGATCGAAACTCAAGATCGCGTTTGGAATGAGGAGGGATTGTGTAACCGTTAATGAATTAAATCATCAAAGTAAGAGAAAAATAAGAGTTACACGGAAGGCTGCACAATCTGACTGAATACTGCAGGTGACAGGCGAGGTGACGAGTGAAGTTGAGGGGGTGAGCCCGTCGGTATAAAAGGACAGGGAAATTCTTATAAGGTCTAGTCAACTACGAGCCTTTCTCCAGTAAGGTAAATACCAATAGATAGGCAACGGTTTATAAAGGTACCGAGAGCAAAGAAATACTAAGTACATTCATTACCATAATAATTATTTTCATCGTGCTCATTTTTTATAATAATTGCTTTTCCTCATGAAAATGTGACTCTCCTCTTATTCCAGAAGTCTATGTCAGAAAGAGCGGCCGAAATGAAAACAATGTTGGTAATGCTGTTGGTGGTGTGCTTGGGCGTGTGCCTTCCCGCTAACGCATCCATCAATGCTGAGGACAAGTATATTGATAGAGAGGTACGTGATAGTTTTTAAGTGGCAAGCCTGTCATACACGATTTATCTCGTGTGTTAATTAAAAATTAAAATAATAATAAAATGAAAATAAAATATGCATGGCTAGAAGTGATTGGCAGGAGCGTGAATATACTCCTTCTATTATCATGGTAGGTGATCTCGCATACTTGCCAACAAGTAATCATCACACAATACGAATATTTTTAATAAATACCTACATACCTTATGCAATTTTTTATGGAGGATGGCTAAACTGTCAGTTAAAACAGAAGCTCATTCCCTGATATTTTCCAAGTCTTTTTGAGAAATACGAGATTATTCCTTTATTACAAATTGCTTACTTTCCTTAAGGGTCCGCTATACCTGACGGTGCATCTTTTGCCGCCCATAAGATTAACATTGCGAGCGGCGATTCATTTTCAAGGTTTACCCTTGGTTGGTGGTACATACCGCAGGATTTTTTTTTTTTTTTTTTTTTTTCATTTTTTCAAAGATATTGGTTGCATTCCATTCTCATGACGTCGCGGTGCACTGGTGTCGGGAATGTAGCAGTTTGCACACATGTCGAACTTACGAAACGATTCCTTAAAATTAAATCTAAGCACTCCTGTGACCCTCCTGGTATACTGACATCCACTCCTATTGTCTCCTGTCTACCACATCCCTATATTTACTGTACAGCTGTGTTTTTCTGATAATACAGATAATTCACCAAGTAGCAAACTGGCTCGCCCAGGCAGTGCGGAACAGCGAAGGCGCCTTGTGTAGTCCTATGCCCCACAAACGCAACTCGGAAATAATCAACTCCATCCTCGGCCTGCCCAAGAACCTCAACGACGCCGGTCGCAAGTGAACATCAAAGTCCCGCATTTTCGCTATCTAGACACTAGTTTTTAAAATACACTTGCTGATGAGTTACTGATGGATTCTTTACACCTGGACTACTAAACAAGTCGGAAAGACAAGTTAAAATTGTCTTAGTTATTCTCTGGGAAAATTACTTCAAAACTGTGCATGTCCTAAATAACACTTTCATGAAGTAGAAGATGAAGAGAAAACGACTCACATTTGGCTGACTTCGAATACATCTTCGGTAGTATCGCACCTCCAAGCAGCTATCCTATAAGTAAGTTTAGCTCGATCCTGATGGCCTTCCGATAAGATGGTGAGCATCCAGCATCCAGCATCCGGACTTGATGGCCTTCCGATGTGAGGCTGAATCCCAAAAATTAATGGAATGCTGAAAAAACAAAATAAAACGGCAGAATTAAGGTGAAATGGGAGCCTGGTGTTTATTAAAGTTGGTCTGTCACACCAGTTAATTTTATGACAACTACTCCATTACAATATCGAGATTTAAAAAAACTTAATTCTATTATCACTTCTTTTATGAGAAGGAAATTGATGAAATATCATTTAAAATAACTTAAGGTTTCTTCAGAATTTGACACACCAAACTTGGCGGTCCAGTTGGTCAGTCTTGTTAGCTGAAGTAACTGTAAGTCATTTTAATAATATTTAACATAAATACACAACAATATTGGTACTATAACCACCAGAAAAAATGAAGAGTATTAATGTGCACTGTTGCACTTATCCAACACCAAAATTAACTGCATATGCAGTTTTTCATACTCGAGATTGTGTACAACAGGAAGAAAATAGTTAGTCACGAACTAAGGACAAAAAATGATACCTCTGAACTCTCTCCTTACCATTTCTACCTCCATTCCACGGGAACCTTCTTTTACTATATACCTAGAAGGCGAAGAAGGGTGAGTAGGTACTTAATTGGGCAGACATGAATTTTTTCGCGTTGTTAACCATTTAATACAGTATATTTTGGGAAGCAGCAAGGAGACAACATCAACTCCTGGGTAGCTTCTAACAAAATTTAAAATAAATTAAAAATCTAAAAAATTACTACTTTTAAGAAGCTAAAAATTGTCACAGCTGTTATTCAGTAACTAAGGCAGTATAAGGCTAAAAACTGGAGTACAAGAAAATACGCAATACTATTTTTGACACAACAAATGCCAAAACACCCCGAAAAGCAATAACTCTTCACAGGTTAACAACACCGGGTATATTCCATGTTTTTAGACCGGTTAAATGGTTATCTCCCGGAATTTTTCCGACTCACTGTTTCGAAAAAAAAAAAACACGAACTTGGAAGCTCATGTGATTTGAAATAGTACCAGTAAGTAAATATAAATAACTTTTTCGCCCAGTCTAAATTGATTCGTGTTTACATTCAAAAAGTCTATCCACTAGGTAATTTTGTAGCTGCACATAAAAATTAAAATTGTACGTCTATTTTTCAACAATTCGGCAAGAAAACTCGAAATACCTCAAAAAGGAAGGCACCAAAGATAGATACCATAAACTGACATGAAGTACCTACTACGTACTTATTACGTAACTAAGTAATAGTCTTATGAATCTACAAGGTCCAAACCAACTCAAAAATTAATGACTAACAATAATATGGTGATTACAATTTTATAACCAAATCAAATGGTCAGGTTGATAAAAAATTATCAAGATTCATTTTTCCTTTGTAGATCAACTTTGTTAAAATGAAATGAGATTTTACATGCAGACCCAGAATGCCCCAACATTAAAATACAATAGTCGAATATGTCTAAATATAAAATGACAAGATCCTACTCCAAACATACATTGGTATAAATATAAGGTATATAAAAAAATTCCAAATAGTTTACCTTTAGTAAGTATCGGTCAGTCCTTCTAATTTGACTGGCACGACGAAAAAAAGCTGGGTGCTTTCAGGTGTCACGATTCATCCAAGTAATTGGTAAAGTGGTTGCCTTCTACCAATACACCTTGATCTCAGATTATACTAACTGGCACTTAGAGATGAGGGTAATCGGATATAAACTTACCTATTACCCAGCCAAGATTATTTACATAATACCTAACGTTATTCTTAGAAAACTGAAAGACTTGAATGAATTTTCAAATTGTGCATTTTCTAAGAGGTTGTAGAAGCGCTTGAGGCTCTAGATTGGTCGAGCTACATAGTTCGATAAACGTTCAGTTTTCCAAGAAGATCAAAGAAACTAAGGCAACTCCAAGTTAAAGGTTAAACCTAAGTTAAATTTTGATTTTACCATGATAAGCATGGAATTTAACAAAAACTTTACGGTGGATGAGACGAAGAGCAAATGTTACGTTACTTACCATCATTCATTTCGTCAGTACCAGACATTTGGGAACTTGGTACAGTCAGGTGGAAGGAAGAGGTGGGAAACGGACAAATAGGTAAGGTGACGGCCTGACCTCAGTCAATGTTCTGGTTAGCCTTCTGGATGTTCCCGGACAAAGTCGGGTCAGGACGATTCCGCTTGAAGAAGCCGATTTTCCAAAGGACTAGGATTATCAGAAGAAGAAATAGGATTCCAGCCACGACAGCAACCACCTAAAAACCAAAAAAATCCGTTAGGATAATAAAACAGCCCACGATTTTAACTACAAGAAAAACATGTCAGCGAAAAATTGTGAATAATCTCATACCACAATCCACAGAGGGACGGCCTCCGTCTCGACTCCATCCAGCAGCTCAGGGTAGGCAAGAGTTGTGACGTCAGAGACGTCGTCAGTACGGTCCTGCAGGAGGGGCTGAGCGCCCATGGACAGTTCAGCGCGTGAAGTAATGCTGACGTAGCTGACGCGAGGATAATCCTCCACCAACGTCGAGTTCCAAAGTCGTGCAGTTACCCTGATCAGAGCTTCTTGCCCCGCGTGCAGATTGAACACCACGCATTTGAATATTAGGCATTTCGCTGTTCCGTTTATGCAATTCTGTAAGGATAAGAAGAGGGAAGATTAATTTTATTTTAAGCTAGGGAGCGGATTTTACCATAAACATGCCGGCTGGGTAAAAACGCAATTAGCACCAGGAAGGTTTTTATTCTCTCGCCAATAAAAATTTACAGAACCCACCATATTGACTACGTTGTGGGCACGGCCCTCGGAGTCCAGCACCCTCTCCGAGCGGACTTTCAGCTCACGTCTGCGTCTGCGCGTTGCACCTTCAGTCCCGTCTGTCTCCGTAGAGTTGTTCATGCTACTTGAGGGGGGTGTTGTGACGGAGTCAAACAGCCCCGGTCGCGATTCAAGCTGTAACGGATTTACTGCGTCAGCTGGAACGTAGCACTTTCCACCTCCATGGGCTAAAACAGGAAAAAAGGTTTAATGAGCTATTTTATTAGTCTAGTTTTGTGGGGTATTGCTAACAGAAACGCTTGCAGGACGCGATTCAGACCTGATCATCTGCCAAGTAAAATATGTATAATGAAAGGAGGGAGCGAGGAATCACACCTCTGTATCACACTTACAACTGAAGTAGCTGAAAAATGTTAAAAATGTTTCACGTTGGGGCACAAGGAATCAGCGGGATCACCTAGATATGGACCGAGGTCACAGTAAAAAACAAGACAACACGTACCTTCAATGCTCGGTGTCTCATCGAGGTAGAGAAGCCACTTGCCTTGCGGCTTGTTATTGGCCACCTGAACGGGCCAATAAACGACCAGCTCCAAATCGCGCACACGCCATGGTCCAGCGTTGTAAGCAAGGTAAGTGTGTACGACACGCGTTCCGATATCATCCTTGAATATCATCGCACTTTCACCACGCACGATGCCTCCGTAGAACACTTGCTCAGGTCTTGCGGAACTGCCATAACGAAACCAAACTGATTAGAAACATTAACAATTTTGCGCCTTTGCATGACAGCTGGAAATTTAAAAAACTGGAACAGATAGGTAAACTTAAACTCTGTCGGAAATTTGCTTTGTTTACCAGCCCCAACGACATATTTCATTTTGACATAAAAAACTACAAGTCTGATAACATCAGAACATCTTACCCTCTCAGGGAGACCTCAGCCTTTTTGACAACTGCAATCCGGAGGGCTGTGGGTTCGTCAGAACTCTGTTCCCGGGATGTTGTGTTTGTGAAAATAGTGAAGTCTAATTTCGTTTCTTTATCTCCAACTTGCTTCACGTCGAATTTTACCTGGAACTTTATCTGACCTCCACTCTTCAGTGGATTGCCCACTTGACAAGCCACGACCGTTTTGTTGTGGCTCTGGCAGAATACCTGTTTCGACTGAAAATTACATTGAAAAATGAAACACTGACACTAAGGTTAGAAAGACAAGTGGCACCTGAATGGCTTTTGCTGATACTTTTTTGGAAGAACTTGAATAATTCTTCCTCTAAAATAATTTGTACTTATACTTCCAAATTTTTATAGTGAAGGGTACATAAACACCTGAAACTTCCTTAGGTAGCTACCTACTCATTAATTTGCGACTTACTTCGGATTCGATTCTATTGTAGGAGACGGCAGGAGGGTGGAAGACGAAGAAGAGAGCTTCGTACGCACTCTCCCCGTGGTTCTCGATGGTTACATTGATCGGCAAGTCATCAGCAGTTCCTAACATTAATGCAAAGTCTGCCTCACCATCCCCTAGAAGTACAATATTTAGATTAACTTTTTTTTGTCGCTATTCTCGCATGTAGTTGGTCCAAATTTCTATGATACACGATTACTATGACGATCACGACCAATGATACGCTTAATCGAAAATGCATCGATAATGAACTCCAAAATTTCGTAAAACAAGTATTTTCGATTCTTAGCTCATCACACCATACCACTCGGCTATTGAGGTTGTTATTCCATACAAGCAGTGAAAATTTCAACCGAAAAAGATGTTCGTACTGACCAGGGGGAAGGTTTAACTGGACGTAGGTTCTCAGGTCACTCTGGCAAATATCGTCATCGCCACAATCCTTCTGGAATGTAGCCTCCACTATCTTGGCGGCCTCTTGCTGATTCAGGATCGGGTCCAGGTATGGAAGAGGATCTCCCTCCCTGGGCACCCTGGGTTCTTTTTGTATCAGCGTGTAGCTCAGCTTCATACGGACAGCCGACTGGATGTCCTTCGTATTTTCCTGCGAAGAAACAGTGGTGACCATTCAATTATATTTATTTGCTGATATTTTTCTCTTCAACTTCCTTTGAAACACTGTATTATTTTAAGTGGTCGCCAAACTATGTGTTAAATTTTTTGTAATGAAGTAGGTTTGACATTTTAACGGCCATAAGATTTTATATGGTACCAAAAAAAATTCTGACTTTAAAATGGCATATAGGTAGTTATTAACATAATAAAGTTATTATTAAGATTAATAAGCTGATTAAGTTGACGTGGCTGCGCTACCTTCAGATAAACAACATGGTCTTGACAATGACGTAATGGCCCGTAGGAATTTTGTCTAGTGAGAACTACAGTGCGCGCAGCGCTCGAGGGTCGCGTCACATTGTCTGATCCGAACCAAACACGCGCAAACTTCCTGCCCTGCTGGAAAGTCTCAGCCTCAATGCGGTGGTACACCATCAGTGTTTCTGCGGACGGATTCGTCACGGTGCAACAAGTTTTGAATGAGAAGCTGCAACAGAAATATTTTCACGGTCATGTAGATGTTACCCATATATAGCTGTAAGAGGGAAAGAACTGGGAAAGGCGCTCGAAGACTCATAGACACAGTTTAGGGTGACTATTCATAACAATTTGTCTACGTTTAGCTGACACCTTATCTATTATGTAATTTTTAGGTGAGTTCCAAACCATCACAAATACAGTTAACCTGCAAACTGACAGATGTGAATCTGCAGCCGCGACTGAACACATTTACCAAAAAAACATTGACTAACCAAGTGTATTCTGAACTAGGATCTCGGTCGCACCCACGCTTCGTCGGGTCAATATTGCGAAGTGCCGATTCGGGCGTCACTTCTGTGGTTATGTCTATAATCGGGCGAGCACGAAGAAGTACCACCTTATCCACGTCATAGGCACCAACCAGCAGGTCAGGGTGTCCGTTGCCGTCTACATCTACCCCGCCGGACAGCGAGTAACCAAAGGTCACGGGGCGAGATCGTATTTGGTTTCCTCGGATTATCTAGAGTCCAACCAAATAAGGTGTATTGTATTGGGAACGTTTAGATTATATTTATTTTCATGTAAATAGCCAAAATACTAAGGTTAAGGTTAGACTACTATATCCAGATATTGACTACGAAAATACGGAATAAAATATGGACTCTTACTTGAGAAGGTTCCTTCATGAGCCCATCGGCAGAGCCCAGGTAAATGTAAACCACGCCATCATCTTCATAGGGCGCTCCAATCGCGAGGTCCTCGAATCCATCCTGGTTGAGGTCACCTAAACTGGATATAGCGAATCCAAAACGTGACTCCGGCAGGCCCGTCAGTTTCTGGGGTGGGTTGCAGGTCAGACATCTGTCCTTGTTGTAGTATATGTACACCGCACCCCCTGCCTCGCGAGAGAAGTAAAACGGAGCTCCAACTATCAGCTCTGGTAGCCTGGACAGAGAATTACTTTTTTTGTAATTTAATTTTACACTTACTCTTGGAAACTACTGTTTTTTTTATTTTCCTACAATAATAAACTATAACAAGTTGGCAACGTTGGGATTAACAATGAGTTTTTCCTTCACAAAATAAGTGAATGGCTTGACAGTGATCGTAGTTCACTTTTTACTTTCTCGTTCGCTCTAGCTACGAGCAGGAGTTACTAGGTTAGCTGTAAGGCTTACTGTGCTAACCTAGTTTTGTTACAGAAGAGGACATGAAAAGTCCATCAAATCAGGCGAAAATTAAACTCACCCATCACCATTGAGGTCTGCGGACGAAATCTCGTAACCGAAGCTACTCGCAAATTGTTCACCAGGGATGACGAGCTTCACCTCCATCGTCGGATAGCTCCGCTTTTTCTTGGCAAAGAGAATTACCTGCCCAGTCCCGTTCGCCCGGGGCGCACCTGCCGCGTACGACATATCATCTGAAAAGAATGTTCCGCCCGTAACGGACATGCCTGAAACCAAAACAAAAAATGTAAAATTTCAGTGAATTAAGTTCGTAGCCTCCAGATTATAATTCAAAATCAAAATGTGAAATGGCGACAAAAACAAACCCTTACCCAAGTAACTGTATTTGTCAACCGGAGAGTCAGCTTCAACGTGAGGTCCGTAGTAGTGCGTTTTATCCCGATGCAAGTAGTCGTCGGATACAGAGATGACAAATATCGTTCCTCTCCAGATGAAGAGACCTGGAGTACCGATCAAGGCAGTGTCGTCGTCCAGCAGGAGTCCCGATGTCCCGGCTTGACAGTAACCGTATTCTTCATGACCCCTGGTAAAGGAAGCAAAGAAAATAGTTCGGAAGTTGTGTGAAATTATTGAAAATAATGCATCGTAAAATAATGAAAAGTTTACAGCACTCGATCAGCTATGCGCTAGTTAGGCTCACCTAGCAACGGATCTTCCTTTGCAAGGCTCCCAAGTGTCGTCATAATCCAGGTCCTGGGTGAGAGTATAGCACAAACCTTGACCCCATTGGAAATCTGGCCCGCTGCGAATGTACCGATGAGCACATACCTGTCAAATTATGGTAAAAAATAAAATTAAGCCAAATATGCAATCAAAAAAGTTTCCGAAGGTAAAAAAAAAGCCAAAGGGAGAACGATGAAATATATGCAGGGAACAGACATGAAACACAGTGACAACATTCCGTCAACCACTTCAACCTCTGCATCGTTATCCACTATTTTGTGGAGTAAATTGGAACATAATTCAGTGACTTTCTGTTTTAATCCTCCAAATTATTTCACAGCACAAACAAAAGGCGAGACCCAAACAAAGATGGTAACTTACCATAACCTTACCGCCTGGTTTTTGTGAGCGCACGGTCACTCCCATCCACTGCCCGTCTTTTACTTCATCTGGCAAAGGCGGCATCAGCTTCGTTGAATCCACGGCTGTCAACATTCAAATCTAAGCTGCTTCACTTAGGTATATTTACAAAAATCACAAAGCTCAAGCTAAAGACGACGGAAATAACTTATCTTCCGTGATTTCAGTGAGAAGACCTAGATATACTTAATACACTAAAATACAGTGTACCTATAGGTACATATGCATCTCTGAACTGACAAGGATGGCAAGCTAACAGTTAACTGAAGTGGTCAGTACGAACACAAGTGGAATAACTGATAGCGTTTCTTTATCCATACAAGACTGCGGTAAAACTACCGGACGGAAGACACTGCTACCTCCAAAAAAGGCAACTCAAAGTATCACTGGTGTAGTGCAGATAATAATAAATTAATTTAAAAAACGCTAAGTTTACCCATTATGTTCTTGACCAGAAGAAAACAAGATAAGATTCTAGCAAAATGTTTATACAGCCTGTATCGCATTTGGCATTACATGCGGAAAGCAAACACAAGGTCCGAATCAAAGAGCGCACACACAGGAAGCGTTGTCCAATACTTACCCACGACATCAGGCCCTACACATGTCCATAATCAACTTCAAGCGGTGCTGCCCCACATCCCAGGAAACCAGCAAAATATTGTAATAGCATGAGCCTCATCACAAGGAGGCATGGCATTCTATCAATCACAACCAAAATGAATCCTTATAGAAACGCGAATGAGCGAATACGAATAGATGTCACCAAAAGCACTCAAACAATAACTCTCAAAGCACACACAAAAGAGCAAAAGATAAAGATCGCAAACCTTTCCAGAAAAAACTTACAAGCCCGATACTGCCCCACAGCATCTGTAGAGAAACACCAGAGAGATGTGACTAACGATGGTTATAACTAGGCAATTCCACCAACGCTCGCTACACTGGGATCACCAGCATACCCATCAGCACTAAGCGGTCATCGATTTCAAGGAGCCCAGTAGAATCGAACAAAAGAAGGACTTCTTACTGACAAGATTAGTTACATCAGCATTTGATTAGTATTGCTAACTATTACGAGTACGTAGAAGAAGTTTGAAGGAAAAATGTCAAATTAGATACCGTTAGCTACAAGTACAAATAATAATCTTAAGTAGTAAAATGAGCGTTTCTCGTTTCTCGTTCAGTAAGCAGGCCTACCCCTTTTAGTAACGGTTGGTGTTCCTCGACGTATGTAAAGGTCGTTCCACCGACCGCTCAACCAACACCCTCAACACTATTTTGTCTTCACTTGTGTACAATGTTTTGACTTTTTTATGGCCTAGAGCCTAGACATCAACATAAAGTTGATTGGAGAGTAATAGTAAAAATTACCCATGCCAATTCTATCGTAGTTTACAGGTGTAAAATCTAAAAGCCCGTCACCAGTGCCCCCAACACCCTTTCCCATGTGCAACAAGTCTAAAACCGAACACCCGCTCTATGAAATACTGAAGTTCCCCACCCATTGGCTTTGGTCACTAGACAAACTCAGATAGCCTTGGCCAATGGATGGAGTTTTTACAGTATTTCCAACATACTTTACAATAGGTCTGCCAGTACTCCAATAAACTAAAACTGTGTCTGTTTATAATAAATAAATCGAACGTCTCATGATTAATAATCTCAACAAAAATAGCTGAACTGAATGGCCCCTCAGTTCCTTGAAATAGTAGTTTCGATTTATTTTGAGTAAACAAACTTACTCCGCTTTCCATCTGTGACCACCTGGTCGCAGTCGTCGCTGCGAGTTGTGACGGGGCATCTCCACAATGCGCCACTTCTGTTCGTTCCAGGCTGTAGATTGTCTCCTAAAGGAGCTCCCACCAACAACCTGAAATAAGCAATATCCAATCAGAGCCACAGTGCTCAGTGCCTATAGGCACCTGCTCACAACGAGAGTACCCATCAGCGCATCACAACCACCTCAACAACTATTTCGGACACGTCTACCAGAGAAACCTCGCTTCGATATAGGTACTTCATTAGTTTTATTGGTTGAAAACCTTATCCAGAACAATTTACCTGTACTGAACACTTAGGAGGGAGGGGGATTGAGGCCCAATTCCTGGAATGGAACGAAGAAATAGTAGGGCCATACGATACTAACTTTATCTTGAGTGAGTTTATTTATCCGCCTGAATGAGTCACACATCCAACAAGGATTTTTTCCGACTCGCCGGTAAAAATTTAATCAGTGATAAAAAGAAACAGTTAAGGAACACCCACTACAGAATTTGAGATTACTCAGAGGGCAGGATATCCCAATTACAAGCACTTCTTACCAATTTTTTCTAACTTGGCGACTGACATCATCAATGCTTTGGTGTTCCGCCACAGAATATCCGAAATAAGAGCCGACTTGTCCCCGTTTTATTATTGGAACTCTCGTTTCGAGGTTAAATGCGTTTGACCCCAAAGTTATAAAAGGTAAAAATAACCAACAGTAAATCATCTTGGTAAAAAAGTGAAAATTCAGTTCATAGCCCGAAATTGCAAAGCTAGTTGTTTTCATACATTAGCGGCCATTTGCCTCTTCCGCAACATCCCTACCACAGAGTATGAGAAATTGAAATTGGATTTCAAAAATACTCTTAAATCATGTTTAAAATAATGTATTTTAATACATTGTTTAATCCTATTCCACTTATATATAAAAACTATTTATTTGCATTAGCAATATCATTAGGAAAACTTTTTTAGCCTTTAGAAATTTTGATTTTTACTAGTGCCACGACAATGAAGTAAACATTAAACAAGCTGGTGTTTTCGTTTCGTTACGTTTGTCGTTTTCGTTTTAGGTGTAGGAAACAGGAAACGCTCTGATCAATTTCTGTACAATGAACGAACCTCGGCCCAGCCCTAAAGGCACCGAAGAGGATCGGCTTAGCTTCTCCTTGTCAGATGGTGAAGCTGATGACACCACTGACTCCTTGGACATCAAACCTCCTCAAGCTGCTGTGCTGCATAGGAAGCCGAACAGGCACAAGAAGGATAAAGTTCCATCAAGGGATACCAAGCACGGCTACGTAAGTCTTTAGATTCTCTCAGATCTCAATTAAAGTAGACAAAACCGGTTACTTGAGAAAATTCATGATGCAACTTCAGAAATTTGTTAGCCCTGAAGAAATTTCTTTCACAACTAGCCAGTTAATTTCTGACGTGGGAGACGGGCACTGGGAGAAAAGTCATTCTTCTGCCACATCTTTCATGCATTTTCGCCTGTAAGTGGTACCTAATTAATCGAGACACGTAATTTCAGAGGAAAAGCCACCATCCAAGACCCGACGAAAGGAGGAAAGAGTACAAACCAGAACGGTTGCCGAGAGAGCGAGAGTATCACCCGAAAGACTCTCAGAGGAGAACCGATCGACATGACAAGAAAGATAGAGATCGTAGTGATCGAGACCATGGAAGGTCCAAAAAGGATGTGACTTCTTATCGGGAAGAGCGGGTTGCGTCTGATAGGCGGTCGTTTAAAGAATCCAACAACAGTGAAACTCAGAAACCTGGTAGGTAACAGAAACTAACTTTCTTTGTACTTCTGGCCATAGTAAAACAAGCCATACTGCCCCTAGCCGACCCTCACGTCGGGTATCCGAGCACGATGCACAATAGCGTCCCTGTTCCGAGGGTTACATGTACATAATTCATGTACGTATTTTAAAAGCTCTAGGAGCATTTGAAATTATATTATACATTGGCACTAAATAAACGTAGGTAATTACGAAGTGCCTGCATTGCTGGAAGTTTATGTTACTTTTCAGATGGTGATCAGCTTCTGGATGACTTACGGGGCAAGTTACTGGAGAAGCGAAATATGAGAGACGTAAAGGTTGAAAGCGAACCAGAAAAGAAACGACCGAGAAAAGAAAAACGTGATAGAGCAGACAAAGAAAAAACTGAGGAGCTCCCACCTGAGACTGAAAAGGAACGGGAAGAGCGTTTACAAAGGGAGGAAAGAAGAGCAAAATTATTGGAAGCTGGTAATTAGACATTTTTGTCATAGAAGATATAGGTACTTTTTAATCATTCTGGTGCCTTAAGGTTGTAGGTGCAATGCTGTTTGTTTATGTTTCTTAATGACACCTTTCTGAGAAAAAGGCTGGACATTTATTTATTCTCGTTTATATATACCTTTGTAACGTCTGAAACTTGATATTTATTTTTCTATTCGTTATCTATTTCTGTAGCCGAATAGTCGAAAACTGCCCTACTATTCCACATTAAGCTTTTCATTCGAAAACATTTTCAGAATGGTTAAAAATGGTTTTGAATTTCATTCAGAGCGGGAGAGGGCGTTGAGAAAAGAAGTATCACGGCGAGAGCTGGAGGCTAGGCGTGAAAGACATAACCTAGAAAAAGAGAAACACAGAATGTTGAAGGAAATAGCTCGGAAGCACAAGATGGAAAAGGAAGTGCAAGAAATATCTGAGGGTGAAGAGGGGGAAATCGCTGATAAGTCAGACGATGAAGACGACTCGGACAGTTCGTCGTCGTCCTCATCTGATGGTGAGTATTCTGTGAAAAGTAAAATCTCAGAATCCAGAATTCCCTCTAATTTTGTCCACCCTGTACATTCAGCGAACCCGTAAAGTTTTATTAATTCTCCTTACAATGTTGATTTATTCATATTTTGTCCTCGAACTTAAATCCACACTGGTTATTACAGATTCAACAGATAAGGAAGGCAGTGAGGATGAGGTGAAAGCAGGTACGCCAGAGTCTGCTCCTCCGCTAGAAAAGTCACCGCGGACCCCAGAAGGTCACCCGCCCTCCCGAGGCTCGTCCCACGAAGTTACTCCCGAAGATGCTCGCGACCGCTCCGAGGAACCTATGGAGACTGTTCCTGACGAGTATTACGCCGATGACTCTCCCAAAAGTGACGTTCTTATGAAGGATACCTTGCCCCCTTACCTTCCAGCAATACAAGGTGCAAAACCGATGAAATATTGACAACTGACAACTAGACAACTGCTAAACACTTGGCTAGTCTTAGTTACAGTTTTAGTGGATTTTCAGTTCCATTGATGTAGGTATTTGAGTTCTTATAAGTCAGGGATTTACAACATTTTTTGTAAAATTATTATTCGAAATCATAATTGGCATGTGGAAGTGGCTTAAATTGTAGCAATTTTTTTCTAACCCATTTGATATATGTTACCAGGTTGCAGGTCGGTGGAAGAATTCCAGTGTTTGAACAGAATAGAAGAGGGGACCTATGGGGTTGTCTACCGAGCGCGTGATAAGAGAACTTCAGACATTGTTGCTCTTAAAAGGCTCAAAATGGAGAAAGAGAAAGAGGGATTCCCTATTACTTCATTACGTGAAATCAACACTCTTCTAAAGGTAAAAATTATTTGTTACCTTGTAGGTAGGTGTGAAGAGTAAGAGTCAAGTTGATTAAATTTTCAAAAGTAATTATTTTTATAAAATCGCAAGAATTGATAACTGTAAAAATATAGGAGATTTAGCAGCGGTATGTAAATTGAAATCATTGAATTTTTCAGGCCCAGCACTCAAACATAGTGACCGTTCGTGAGATAGTAGTTGGAAGCAACATGGATAAAATCTTCATTGTGATGGACTACGTTGAGCATGACCTCAAGTCCTTGATGGAGACTATGAAGTCAAAGAAACAGGTCTTCGTCCCAGGAGAGATCAAGTGTCTGATGCTGCAGCTGCTCCGGGCAGTCAACCATCTCCATGACAACTGGATCCTCCATCGAGATTTGAAAACTTCAAATTTGCTTCTAAGCCACAAGGGTATACTCAAAGTCGGCGACTTTGGTTTAGCACGGGAATACGGGTCTCCTCTCAAAGCGTACACTCCCATCGTCGTTACCCTTTGGTATAGAGCTCCTGAGCTTCTCCTGCAAGCCAAGGTAGGATTGCGTGGGGTTGAGTGAACAATAGCACGATAGTCGTCGCAGTATGTGAGTCACTCTTTTGCCGCTCCTCTCACCAAAAATTGCTATGTGACTTCTGTTTGTATTCAGAGAGTTGAAAATATTTTATATGAAACAACGAACAACTGAAAAAACGTGGTATTTCCATATTTGACTCTGCTGAAAGTTGTACCGACTTTCCTCCATTGTTTGTTACTTCCTTTAAATTATCTTCATATCTCAGAGGAGCACTGAAATAATAATTTTTAATCACAAATCGCGGCTTTACTCTTTGCTCTTGGACTACGGGTATCCAATACATACGCTTATTGTTTATCTATCGCAAGTGGCATTAGTCAACCATTTGGTATTTTTTCTAGGAATACACGACCGCGATTGACGTGTGGTCTGTGGGCTGTATCTTTGGAGAGCTGCTGCAGATGGAGGCTTTGTTTTCCGGCCGTTCTGAGATGGACCAGTTGAACCGTATTTTTAAAGAGCTGGGAACTCCTAACGAGAAGATTTGGCCTGGCTGCGGGAAGCTTCCGGCATTCCAAAAAGTCACATTCGCCGACTACCCTGTTAATCAAATACGGAACCGGTTCGGAAGCATGCTCTCAGATTTAGGCATAAGCCTTATAAATAGGTAAAGTGGTTTTTATAGTTTTAAGTTACCTTTTTATGTCTACAGCTCTACAAAACTAAAAAGATCCTAAAAATGTTTAGTACATTTGAACTCTGTGTGAAAAAAACCAGCACCGTCCTCGATGTCGAACTCTTTCTGCCATTACCTTCAAGTCATTCTAGTCCCTTGTATACAATGACTCACTGCACAAATCACAGCCAATGAAGTGCGAACCGAAAAATGTATGGTAGACCATGGCATACAGCACTGTTATTTCATTGCTATGAAAACTTCCATCGTAATAATTCTTCCTTTGTTTTAGCTTCCTTACATATGACCCAGCACAGCGTGTGACAGCTGAAGATGCGTTGAAGCATGACTATTTCAAGGAGGTTCCTTTGCCGATTGACCCCGCCATGTTCCCCACCTGGCCTGCCAAGAGCGAGCAGGGAGTCAAGAAAGCTAACAACAGTCCTAAACCACCAAGTGGTGGCAAGGCATACAAACAGCTGGTAAGTGAAATGATGTGAGAAATGTACGAAGAGTGGTTAGAACAATTTCCAGTCGCTTTGGGTTATTTTCTATATTAAAATGAAATAATAAAAAGTCAAAATTTCGAAAATAATCTCATTGGTAAACTTGAGACATATTATATTATCTTGTACCATTAGATAATTTAGTGATGTATGATTCATTGCCTCTTTCTTTTGCAGGGTGACACAGATGAAGAAGTGCCGTCTGGAGGGTTTCATATGGGAGCGGTGGAACGACGCGCTAACATACTGGGACCTGGGTTTTCCCTTAAATTCTGACCTTAGCCTTCGTAGTCTATTCGTTGAACGCTTGGTTGCCCACGATTATTCTGGTACCTAATTACACGAGTGTTGTCGAATAGAACATCCATTTATTTTACAAATCATGTTATTCTTTGGTCATTTGCTTACAAAATGTCATCTTTCCTAAACACTACTGACACTAGACACTGTTTTTTAGAAACCCGTTTGATTTTATTACAATTATTACAATAAGTAGGTACTTATGCTGTGATTTTTGGCAACAAAAAAAAGTTAAATGGTAAAATCACAACACAGTAAGTCTAATTAATTAGTTCATATCGATTGCATCACGACATATTTTGTAGTTTCTGACGTTAAAGAGACTCAGAACAGATTAATATCCCACTGTTCCCTCAGTACAACGTCTCACTTAGAAAACGGCATTGTATCAACTCGCAAATTCGTACTTTTAGATAATTATATTAAAAAAGATAGCACGACAGCGAAATCGTGCAGTTACTAACAGAGCTTTATATGTTTTGTGCAGAAGTGCAGTTGTTGTACTAGTGGAAGTGAATAAGTCTGCAACGGGCTATAATACGAACCCTACCACACTTATGAAGTAAAAACAGTAGCAAATTTTCAGAACTTTGCTGATTTGAAATTAACCGCAAGATTTCGATGCTACCCTGTAGGGAGGGCACATATGGATTTGCTACAGCACTATCTCATTTTTAATGCTACGGGTGAGCTCCTTGTTTGGTAGTACAATGGAATTCAGCAAAATTACCTCCGCGGGAATAATCACACTGCAACCTGCAACAAAATATGTGGTATTTTATTTATGAGGTGGCATGATGTCCCATATATTAGTTCCACGTCCACCAAACTATGCAGCGTCCAATGAGGTTGGTAAATAAGTCCTTTCAACAGAGCTGAAAGCCGTCGGTAGATTTTGCGAGTGGTCTAGGTTAGATTTCTAACGCTAGAAATGTTTACTTCCAATTTCGTAGAAAGGAAGTATTATATTTTCTGTAGGGTAGAGTGAGTTCTACACAACCCAATACCCACTAGAGATGTTGGTCCCCTTAATTACTAGTATATAAATAAAAATGATGAGCAAGTTTCCCGACAAAAATCACGAACCTAGAATTGTGATGGAAGGGTTGAGCCTGCCGTCCGTGTTGAACAAGGGTGGGTTGTCCATTTTAGCAAACGGCTTGTCTGGATTGGGATCACATGGGGTGCCCTCAACTCGGGACCAGCGTCCCACGTGGCTCGCGCGCCCTATGATGCTGTGCAGAATGAGGCAGTGTTCCTGAATGACCGCCCCAGCTAGGATGATGCTCTCACGGACCCGCGTCCCCGCGCCTATCACGGCATCTTGACCGATGCTCACATTAGGACCCAGCTAAAAAAAAAACAGAGTTTGTAACAAAGAGTAAAAGTAAAACTATAATGGTTTTTTCCAAAGAAAACTGTATTTTATTTTATTACTCCTAATCTAAAATACAAAAAAAAAAACTAGCACAATAGATCAACCTTTGGTCGCAGTGCGTTACCCCCCCCCCCCCCCCCCCCCCAAAAATTAAAAAAAAATTGATTTGTAGATACTCACCACACAGGATGAGTCGACCACTGCCGAAGGATGAATGTAGACGTCACCAATAACAGTACAGCGCCTAGACGAGGGGGTCGTCAGTCGGGAGGGAGCGCGGGTCCTATATAAAGCCAGGTAGTGTCGGTTGGCGTATATGGCACTGCCCGCAGTCTTCAGCTGAGACCACCAATTGTTAGTTTGATAAGCGAATAGTCGCCCTGTCCCTGCCAGTGGTAGCACCACGTCTGTCTCCAAATTGATGATAGAACTTAAATTTCCGTTTCCATTGGACAAGTCACTGAAAACAACCGCTGCACGGTGAAAAATGGAGTAAAAAGAGTTTCCAGAGGAAGATACAAGGACTAGAGCTTTAAGGGGTTCGTTTTCATTTTTTCTGGGTCTGAAGCAATCATTAGATCTTTTGTGCCCATTTCCGAGCAGAGAATGAACTTACCTATAGTATTCAGCTTGTTTTAGCTCAAAAACTGCGGCCATGATTGAAAATACATCCATAGAGAAGAGGTAGACCCCACAGTTGATAAGCGTTGAAACAAAAGTGCTCGGCTTCTCCACGTAGTGAGTCACTTCTTTGGTCGTATTTTTTTGAACCAGACAGCCATAGTGTAACGATTGTTGCCTCGTTGCCTCAGTCACCATCAATGTTCCCTATTAAAAATCAGAAGTATTTCAATTATTGCTGTACCTATATTAGGATCGTCAGAACGTGTGTTGACTTCCCAATGTGGGAGGCAGTTACTTCATCTACTTCATTACTCAGTATCGTGCTTACCAAAGGGTTCGAGAAAGAATCATGCGCTTTCAGCATTTCCGGCAAAGGAAAGTCTGCACAGACATCGCCGTTAAGAACGAAAAACGAAGACGGATTTCCACTTCGGATTTGATCACGGAAATGAAACATTCCCCCTGCAGTCCCGAGAGGAGTAAATTCTTGCAGATATCTAAAAACAATAATTTTTAACAATACTTTCTCGCCATACTGGCTAGCGTGAAAGTAAAAGATTTGCAACGAATTCGACATAAGAATATTCTATCTACCTCGATAGCGGAGCGATCTCAAATCTAGAGATCTACGTAAGTTTCTGTAATGTCTGTTTACCCCTTAACAGTTATGGCCGGCCTTGGAAACATGTCCGTTCTAATTTCCACCCTAATATGCACCTTAGTTCAAAATATCAAAATGAAAATCAGTTATTGGTTACACACGCATAAGCTATTTATACCTGATACTGATCTTATATTCTTGGACCATTTCTCCAATAAAGTTGGCAAATTCGGTAGCCGGGTAATAGCCAATAATAAGGATCTCTTTCAACGAAGGAACAGCAGCGCATGCCTCGATGTGATGTTGGATTATAGGTAAACCAGCCACAGGAAACAGTGGCTTTGGCATATCCAGTGATAGTGGCCTAAACCGTGTACCTGAAATCAAAATCAGATAGTTATGAACTAGGAACCTACGGGCCGGTAGAGCTGTCACCCATCGCGGATGGCAGAGCTCTGAGGGAAAAGTAAGAGAGGCTGTTTGAGGCACAACACAACAGATTAAGATTCTAACAAAAATACCTACCACTTTCTTCTTACGGGTCACAAAAGGTTGTATACGTCTCATTACCAACAAACGAACCATTGATCTTATCTACCAACCTCTCATACGTCTAACTTCTAAGTGTGAATATTGTGCTGTTCTTGCCAACTGTCGCATTTATTTTCATTCCATAGTTACCTTTCTGAGGCCCTCCAACCAGAATAACTGCCTTATGCATCTTCTTATGTATAACTGGTTAAAGTGAAGTAAAGGGTAAAATTTAAGGACGAACTTGGTTTGTTGATTTGTTGACACATCAGATCAGAAGACACGAATGACACGTACGAATGCTCAATCGAAAAATTAAGTAATACAATATTTATGAAATTAAATGACAGTTCTGAATATATTTCGTTAATTATTTTTATAGTTAATTAAGGATTTAATTTATTTTTGTGCGAAAATAATGATTTAAATATTTTTTGTCGTGTCAGGAAGTTTTCAACTCCAAGACTGCTGCCACTTTGGAGTCCTAAAACAAAATGTCAGTTGATTTGAGTTGTTGTCTACGGGAGGTGTGTGTGAGGTGCCACTTTGTGCCTTGATTTAAAAAATGTGATGTTTTCATGATTTTAGCCGTACTTTTAAGTGGCGAATTTGTTATATGTGCGTCCTTGAGTGCTTTTCCACCATGGGAAATGGGCAAAGTGTTAAAACAGACCCATTGCCTCAACATTTTGAGCCAATGGGAATTCCTCCAAAACACATCCGCGCTAGTATGCGCTCCAAGACACCAATGCCGTCGGATCCTACCGAGCTGGAGAGGCGGTTCACTAAAGTATTGGTATGTCTCGATATTCTGTTTTTTTTTTCTTATTGCTCTTACGTAGGTGTCATAGATGTCAGTGCCGTGGATGGAAATCTCATTTCATCTACGAGATGGTTGGGAAACATAATGTCCTTATGACCCAGCGGTGAGTGACAGCTCTCCAGCATTTGGCTTGTCAAAGAGCTATTACAACCTTTCGGTCGGTCCGTTCTCTCTCTGGTGGTAAATAACTGCCAGTAGGTATTCCGGATAAGGTTTACTCTCATTGAACTTCAGGGAAGTAAGTATAAGTACAATAGGTATACTAGGTACTCTCCAAGCAGTGGTAAATAACTACTATTCAATTGCCACCAGTCCCCATAGATGCCTACTACCCAACGGTGTGTTTTTAGGTAGATTGATATCTGGAACACTAACCAAAATAGATGTGAAATAGTTAAAGGACAAGTCTGACTAATTTGCTGCTATCTGTGTAAACGGCTTTTTGGAGGAAGGTCACTGTTAAGTGAGTGCGTGTCACTAATAGTCACAGTTCCTAGTGCTATTAGGATTGCACGAACCCTCAACCACTATTTAGATTTTTCTCCCACTATCAAGCCGAATTCTCCATCACATTTGCTCACAATATTCGCTTCTTCTCCATTGAAAATAAGATACAGCTACGACAACACTTCCGATATATTCCCACTCCTTCCTCCTAGCAGATTAAAAGAGGATATTCGACCGCAAGAGTTGTTCTCCCCAGGATGGTTTTGCTAATATTTTATTCGAATTGTTATCAAACCTTACTGGCTTGTGGCAATTGACTTCCTGGAATTCATTGATGAGGTGACATCATAGTTGTTTCAAAACGTCTGCGGGTACGCAGAGTGACTCACCAACCAGTCATCTCATGGCCTACCAGCGTGACCGCGCGGCATTCACCGTCTCCGTTCTCCAGAGCCAAATTCTCCTTCTCTCTTCTGGAGAACTGGAATGACACCAAAGAAGTTACCATACCTAATGTTTTATAATAAATATAAAAGAACAGAGGTAGGTTAAGTACTTGACAAAAGACTGAGCTGATGCATTGCGTCCATTGTTACTTCTTTTTCCTTTCCGAACAAATATTATATGTCTATGAGTTGCATTCATTAGGGTCTCTATGTGGGTGAGAGAGCGAGGTTATAAATCAGTGCCAGACGTCTGGATTAATAATGTTATTAGTGGAGGATCTGGGCCTGGGGGCATGATCGTGGCATGAACATTTCGTCTCACGGCCCTCCACTTTCTGGCCACGTGTTATTCCCCAGCCTTTTGTCTTGTTTTCCAAATGTCTAATTTGTTGTGAGTGGAAGGTTTATTTATTTATTTTTATTTTTTCCGTAGATTTGGCACTGTTGGAACAGCACTAGCAATAAACCCAACTTAGGGAAACACCCTGCAGAGCGGTTCTTGTAGCTCACTGTCCAATGTATTATTCAGTTGGCAGATTCCTTAGCTTGTTGGATGTAATGACATGTATGGCATTACATAGCATCTGCCTGTTCTCTCAACTCACTGTTACGTCACCTATTGTCTCAGTTGTAGCAAACTTTGAGCCCCGTGTACAATCGGTATCGGTGGAAATTGAACAGCTCGGTGCTCCTCCTTTCTACTCGATACCCTGCTAACTGTTTTCGCTGCGTGGGCCTTGAACACTAATATCTCGGATAGGTATCTTGTTGATGGCTGGATAAATTTGCGTCATTGGTGTCACGGGGGTGACGCTTGCTTGACATCTGCCCATGCAGCTCAAGCTGCCCACACTTTAGCCTTTGGTCTACTTCTCTGTCTTCTCCAGTCACGATTGTTTCAAAAGGCCTTCTGATGGTAGAATTTGAAGGGCGGTTTGTCTACTTTAAGTGGGTTCCTTACCACATCATACGTAAGTTTGTTCAATAAGCATACCTAGTATTTCTGTACATTAAACGTACAAGAGCATTTCTTCTGTATTTGTCACTGAAGTGTAGGGATAGGGAGTTGAGGCGAGAAAAGGTTGTAGCGGTCTGCTGTATTTGTTATTTTATTTAGAAGAAAGGGCGTCGTTAGGGCGTGCCGGCCTGTTAGCACCCACATGTTTGTCGTCTGCGCATGCGCTTCTGAGGGTATCCCACTATGTTGTCACTTCGTCCCGAATCTCGGGAAGGATGGTCTAAATGAGTGTGTACGTAGATTGTACATTGTGGATGCATGGGTTCCATGCACGGGACTCTTTATTTTCCACCAGCTCGTTGTACATGCACTGGAGAGCCACAGCTGTGCATGGGCCAACGCTTGCACGCCCATGTGCTGGAAGCGGAAATGATTGCCCGCATAGTGGAACTTGAAGCCACTCCACACCCGACTTTGCGTATTCAAAGCCTTGAAATTACAGATCTTGATTTGCACCCCTATATTCACACAGTACCGTTTGCTTTATTTCCCAGTGCCATCTGGCTCAGTGGTGCCAGTCTCTCATTGAGGAATGCAGGCACGTATACTATCCATAGTGAATGTGACTAACCAGTAGGCCATATCTCTCCGTACTGTGTGGGCCATGCTCAAGTCACCTAAGCTTCTCTAGGTACGCAGCATTCCTGATTTGGTGATGTAAGAATCTCATCTCCGTACTCTGTTATGTCACGAATTAATGCAACTACCGTCATGCCACATTTTCGTATGTGACGGTATGCCAAGCGACAACGCCTCGCCGCTATACAGAAACTAGGGCTTCGCATCAGTTGTACCGTGCATTGTTTTACACAGATTTCAGGGAAATCTAGGGGAGCTGCTACATGGGTTCTTTCTGTCGAAGTCTTCGTACAGGACAAGCTATAAGCACTATATTTTCGGTTTATGCCAGTTTTGAAACAATCATGAAACTGCTAAGTATCTAAGAACAACAATGTAATATGTAATACTCACAACAGCCCTAATGTGTTTTGAATAATTTTGGCTGACAAGAATAGAAATTGGGGACATTCCATACACGCATGCATATATATATATCAGTTTCCCGATGAGTTCTGGAAATCATTACTGGTGGAATACTGGAATACTCCATTTGGGGATGTCTCTGTGCCACCCCCTTTTTGCCACAACTAAGAGACTTTTGTAAAAGTTGGTACGGCGCGGGGTGTGCCGTGTGCCTGCATTCTGCTGTCAGTCATTGTTTGTGCAGTGTAGGGATAGGGGCCGTTGAACAATGATTTATATACGATAGTAAAGCAACTTCAGACCCCATGCGTGGGGCGATTGAACTCGTGCTTTTGGCTGTGGGCTGTTGTATTTTGACGTGGGCGGTGAATGTTAAATTTAGCAAAACACGGCGATGAATCGCTAATGTGATTTCCACATGGCAGACCACGTGTGAAGTCCATTGAGAGTGGTTTTCTTGTTATCGTTCTAACTGCTCAACCTATGTAGTTCATCGCACCTTAAGATGTAAAACTTTAGGTTTTGGGGAACGTCTGCGAATAATGAGGACCATGTTGCTGAGCGTTGGTTCACACAGCGTTGGGTGACGTTGAGTTGATGGACCCGTGTTCTAAACATTTGGGCTATCACTGTGTCTGATGTGAAGAAAATGTGTGAGTGGCGATTATTCGTGTATTTAGAGCTTCACCTCTTACTTCCCGTTTTTTTATGAATCTCGCATGTAAAGTTCACTTTTACAATCCTTGACTGGTCGCAAAGGGATAGATAAATATGTTCGTTGATTGGTGGTTTACCAAGTGCCGGAGAGTAATGACGTCACTCCCTCATAGTTTACGGTCGACGACTGCAATACGTCAACGACCAGCCGCTACAGCGCCGCACATAGGCCCGTCTCTCCATCAGGCCATCCGAGTCTCCTGTGCCTTAGTGCATGCGCCTCCTGCAAGTAACAGACATTTCCAGTCCTCTAGTTTGCAGAAAACACGCGGGTTTGAGTTGCTTATGAGCCTTCCTGAACTCTCATTCATATCTTTCTCATGTGGGTCATTGTCATTAGTCATTATCAAGGGCTCAAGTTGAATAGGAACAAGAAGTTTGTACGTGTGTGTAGTGATGCACGAAAATTTCTTGCCTTGCTTTTGTTCTTGCATTTCTTGCATGCAAGAACAAGAACAAGTAAGTAGGCCCTATACTGTTCTGTGTGCCACTAGACACAAAAGGAAAATCCCCCAGCACCGGGCAAGACGTCACAACTTCCTGTATATGCGAGTATGTTGTGAGTACCATCCTGCTCGCAAGAGCGCCTTCTTCCCAGAAGGGCAGACATTATTCTGACGGCGCACTTCCACAGCACCAGCAGCACCGGCGTGAACAAACCCCCTGGCAACTGTGCCATATTACACATGAAGAGGCATGCTAGTTGTCTGAGCTGACGCTTTGAGAACCATAATAGAAGCACCCTTTTCGAACCGGATAAGTGTTGGATATATCTTTAATGGTTGGATAATGATACAGCACGCAGTTTCGCCTTCCTGGGTAATGAATGACAATCACTTGATTTGGCAATAGCCATGTCTCTTGTTTCCTGTATTCGTGTTGGCAGTGCTTGGCGGACACATGACGAATTCACTGGCATGAACAGCGTCCTTATGATACGTCTTTTAATGGAAGACTTGGAGCGAGGGGGTAACCACTCCAGAGACTCCATGAAGATTTCCAAAGATATTCATAGAAAGATGATCCCCGAAGGGGTAACCACTCCAAAAAATTCCAAGATTCCCTGAGATTTCATAAAGATTTCCAATGATTCCCAACGAGTGGTTAACCCCTCGACTTGGAGGGAGCTGTCTGGTTGTTCGGCTGGCTAGAATTTTTAAACAGTATTTCCTCAGGTATAGCTGCTCCCCAACCATCATCCATTACACAAGGGAGAGCTACAGTTTTAGATGGGTTCTTGTACCTTTCAAATGGCCCAAGGGATGTGAACGGTACCAGGAAAAACATATACTGCAACAGGAATCGAACCGAGACCGGTGACCTAGCTGTCACGTTCCTCACTCCTGTCACTCAGCCATCGATCAATAATTGGAGGGTTTATATGGTGTAGAGTTTACATTTTCAAACTGACACCAATGTTCCTTGTGAAAAAGTGACTAAGATTTATTCTGACTGCAACCGCAGGAGAGAGAAGAGAGAAAGGTCGCGATTACTCGCGGTATAGGTAGGCAGTTAGCAGACACGTGGATTACAATACTAAGTTGATTTGAGTGTTGATGCCATTGCACTCTGTTTGGAAAGTAAGCAGGATTAGGTTGATGTTGTGTATAAGAGGTCAGTGTATTATGAATATGACACTGGACGTGGTATCTCGTCTCTCAGTTTCACTGGTGACTGACTGTATTAATGACTCTCACAAGGCCATACAGTGAAACATGAGAAGGAGAAAAGAAGCTCACTTTCCTTCACATAAACTTGACCTGGTGAACAAGATAGGGAGTTTGGCACACAGACAGACATGATTGCTGAGGGGGGACCAGTGTTGGCGGCCCCCTGCGGTGTTTCTGTTAGCCTCTGTCTCCCCTTTTCCCACTGTGGTATAGTCCAAGTCAGGCTAGGAGCGTACCGATTACTCATAATTTCTTGCAAATCTAGGGCTGATTAAAACTTCTTCTTGAGCAGGGAAATATCTGCTCAGGGTCGGATTGGCATTTTTAGCGTATGGTAGGATACGGAACCCAAATCCGGATCGGCGTCAACTGAAAATCTTCAAGAAATTATGAATAATCGGTACGCTGCCAGCCTGACTTGGACTATAGATCTCTTGCACTTTTGCACATTACAAAAGTGCAATAAAATAGGCTGTCAGGCTGCCTACATATTTGGAATATTTACGTATGAACTCGTATAATTTCTAATTTCTCTACGTTCTTGTACCTACTGCCATTAGGAAATGTGGTTATTTTTAATCCAGGTTTATGACTGAGGTAGTCGTGTCAAAGGGAGACTGATTGTTTCAATGAATAAGTTGAAAGGTCATCGTGCAGACCATACCATGATTAGCATTACTTCCCTGACCCTTTTCATCATGCAGTCAATAGCTTTATTGTATCGAAGGTCATATTTGATTGACGTTTTGCTCATTGGCTAAAAATAAGTGTGTGTAAGTGACTACCTCACTTTGGCATTTTATCATCATTGCATACTCTGCCAGTAGTCGCTCTTATTGCGAATATACCTCTATACATTACTCTCTTACAAGGAACTCCACTAGAAAGATAGCAGTGCAAGTAGCTTGTGTTATTATAGTTATCGAGGGGTTACACTCCAGGAATCTCGTTGGGAATCTCAAGGAATCTTGGAAATTTCTGGTGTGGTTAACCCTTTGGGGTGCATCTTTCCACGAATCTCATTGAGAATCTCAGGCAATCTCAAGCAATCTCTGGAGTGGTTAACCCCTCGGTAGTTATGTTGCAAAGAGCTATATCTGTAGCCGGGAGGGTAGGCAGTAACAACTGTGACAGCCCCTCTTTTATATTTTTATTTTACATCTGTATGGAGCCTCCGTATATTTATAAATATTTACGCAGTGTTGGTAACTGGTTAATATTTTGTTCCAGACGTCTATGGACCTTCCTCCAGACAAGGCGAAAGTACTGAAGCAGTATGATGACGAGCGTAAATGGGACATCATTTGTGATCAAGTGAGTTGAATAGGTCTGCTCACTGCTCTGTTGTATTCCGTAACCTACTAGCAAACCTCATTATTTAGTTCCCTTTCATAATACTATCTATATGTATATAACACTTTGCCACTTTAACAAGATCTCTCTAACGTGGTATGCACTACAGTTGTTACTGCTCGACGGTAGCAAGCTGAGGCTGCAAGTGCAGTGCTGCTTTGTTTACATTTTTGATCACATATTTTGGGGACGCTTTTGGTTATTTATTGGTTCAGACATCATGTGTCTGTTTCCTTTTAAGTCAGACACTTTAAATGTACTTATCGTGATTTTACGATCAATTGTTTTTTTGTGGCACAGTTGTAAAATTACTACGTCATATTTAACTAATTATTAACGGTGAATGACATACTTTATTTCAGAACACATTTTTATACTAGTTTTAATAAATTTCCAATCAAAAAATAAGTAAATACCTATATCTACTAGCAGTCACAGTATGGCCCTACCTAGGACCTCTAAACCTGCTTCCTGGCAGGCGCTGATGCGGAAGGTTGTCTTATTTTTGAGACTTCATGCTTCTCGCTGTGTCTTGAAAAGCGCGAGCAGTAGATCTCAATCAATAAAGTCCAGCCGAGCAGTAGCCTCGTTGATCCAAGCTATAAAGTCCAGCCGAGGAGTAGCCTCGTTGATCCAAGCAATAAAGTCCAGCCGAGGAGTAGCCTCGTTGATCCAAGCAATAAAGTCCAGCCGAGCAGTAGCCTCGTTGATCCAAGCTATAAAGTCCAGCCGAGCAGTAGCCTCGTTGATCCAAGCAATAAAGTCCAGCTAGAGGTGTCACGTGACCCTTGCCCATCGACCGTCAACTCGCCACCGCAATATTACCCATGCACAAACTAGAAAGTATTTCAACCAAGGACCTCCATCGTTCAAGTGAAATGTTTGACCACAAGATCACGGGAAGGCCCATTTGCAGTTTTTAAGCACCCTTCACTCCCCCGCTATATCGTACATATTGTATAGTTACTTGGGCTTGGGCCTAGTTTGTTTGAAGGGTGACTGATTACCTTATCTATTTTTGTTGTTCCTCCTAACACCCATTACCTACTTTATCAAATTGTTATTCATGATTTGAAGACTGAAACATTCTTATCATTATCTGTGTCATTATCAATCTCGGCAAAAGATAAGTCCGGGTTCGGCGAGGACATTTAATGAAAATGAATAGGCTGTTTCTTGGCCTTTGAATGTCACGGAAATTCAGAGCCTTCAGCCAAGTAAATTTCCGGGGTCTTTGATCGCCCTTTTCGTTGGATTCCCCTTTCTTTGCTTTTTTAATGGACTTCCTTCGTGATAAAATGGAAATAGGTCATTCTGCTAAACAGGGATCGGTTCCCTCCAGTACCTATTGTTAACACATTGCATTTGAATTTGTTACGTACTTGTAGAAAGAGAGTGCACTAAAATAGCAGGTATGCTGTTAGTATTTTCCCACAGTCCTGGCAAACAATGGTGTCCGGATGGAGCGGGCGGCCTTGCCCATGTGTACGGGACCTTGTCTAGAAGTGGTGCATCTGACCACGTGACCATTGTTTTTACCCACTTTTCCATCCCATAGGTATCTTTACATCAGAGCTTCCGTCTTTACTTGGTGATTATCGCCTTATTGTGCTCAGTTTTTCTTATGAAAACTGCTGCATATTCATCCATTTATTCATGGTATTGTACAAAGTTTTGCCTGTTAGTTGGTATCAGTATTATCCCCTGATAGTGATGTTACTAAAGTGACTGGCGAAAGTGGAACTTACTATTTGTTAAACTATAAACTATAAACTTCTTTATATTTTAACATAGGCAAGTATACAAACGTAAACCTACCTAAGTTAAAAATAGCGTCAAATACATCTTACAATATGATATTATCGTGAAAAACAACAAAGTACGACTACCTAAGACTACCTACGACAAGGCTCCACGGAGCGTAGGCCGCGAGCCACCTCGGTAAACTCCTGAACAGTTTCATGCATTAAAAGAAAACAGTGCTTGAATGGGTTCCACTTTAATTTCGTTCGATACGTGTCACAAAAATGACAATATTTCATATCACTTACCTCTATCTGTTGTGTTGATATAAGGTCTCCTTGTTTGTGATTCATGAAATGTACTTACTTCCTTATTCAAGGTCTACTTCCGGGCGATAATGCAGGCATTAGATAGTTGCTGCTCATGTACCCCTTTATCTGGTAACAAACTCTGTTCTGTTTCAGGAGCGGGTGCAGGCCAAAGACCCACCCTCACACTATCTCAACAAGTTACGCACGTATTTGGACCCGAAAGCGTCGAGAAGTTCCAGGGTAAGAGTGTAGTTATTTGTGTCATGCGGGATGTGTGCAGAGGTCAAACAGGCCGAGGAGTCTGAGGACAATGGGGAGTAGGGAGGCCATCGGTGCAGTTACAGTCAATTGGTTTGATGTGGACCGGAGGTTATACTATGTGCATTACTATGTTACTGGTGTTAATACTTCTCCGAGGGGTTAAGGGTCCGCTATACCTGACGGTGCATTTTTTGCCGCCCATAAGATTAACATTGCGAGGGGCGATTCATTTTCAAGGTTTACCCTTGGTTGGAAAGACACAAAATTTTGCCTGTACCTAGCCCTAACAATGTTCTAGGTCGTGTTCGAAGCAGATTTCCCAATTTCTCACTGGTTTCTTTTATTGCAACTGTTTTGCAAATGCTAGCATCGCATACCTCAAGAAAAGTGCTGTATCTCGAAAACCAGTAAAAAAATGGGAAATCTGCTTCGAACACTCCCTAGAACATTGTTAGGGCTAGGTACAGGCAAAATTTTGTGTCTTTCCAACCAAGGGTAAACCTTGAAAATGAATCGCCGCTCGCAATGTTAATCTTATGGGCGGGAAAAAATGCACCGTCAGGTATAGCGGACCCTTAACCACTCGTTGGGAATCATTGGAAATCTTTATGAAATATCATGGAATCTTGGAATTTTTTGGAGTGGTTACCCCTTCGGGGTTCATCTTTCTATGAATATCGTTGGGAATCTTATGAAATCTTTATGAAATCTCAAGGAATTTTATGGGTATTTTATTTTTTATGGGTATGGCAGTAGTCTCTACTCTAGCTGTTGTAGAGCTGAGAATTTTTGTCTACAGACACTTTGATTGTTTAGTTTTGTATGGCGGCACTGTTTTTCCACGGCTAGTGACTAATGGCACTTTGCAGCTCGTTGACTCGTGACCTTGCAGAGTAGTGACGAGAGGAGGAAGTCGAGGGCTAGAGCATAGTTTGTGGTTGAGCTCGGCGTTAGCGATAGTCTGTGGTAACACCAGCATTGCCATGCTATTGGTTTGCTTTGACCAATCATACTTTGACAGCATCGCGGCTACTGTGCATATTTATCTATTTAGATCTGCATTCGTATATGAAGGCCTTTTACATGAACTTTTGTCATTGTATCTTGTCAGATTTAAAGTAGCAAGCATGTAGGAGATTTATGCGAGGGGGTAACCACTCCAGAGATTCCACTGAGATTCCGTAAAGATTTCCAAAGATTCCCAACGATATTAATAGAAAGATGAACCCCGAAGGGGTAACCACTCCAAAACATTCCAAGATTCCCTGAGATTTCATAAAGATTTCCAATGATTCCCAACGAGTGGTTAACCCCTCGGATTTAAGCAAAATTTTCCGACTCGTGTGCATTGTCACATAACTATGGAATGTGGTGCTTTTTCCGCAGCCTTTCCCACCAATTTTCTGGAGAAAAGTTGAGGAAAGGGCTATATCTGTTTATTAAGTTTTATTCTTCCCCCTCTCCCTCCTCTTCCCCCTCCACTACCTCTATGGCCATCTGCTAAGAGGGCTCACTGTGACGAATCAGAAAAGGTTCAGGGCATCCCTCGGTGCAGCCGGACATCTCGTATAGCCGGTCAAAGTGCCGGTTGAGGGCATGTCATGTCCCTAATTCAACATGTTTATAATATTTTACGTTACGGCGTATAAAAACCTACAATAATGATAAAGCATTAACTGAGGCCCGAGGCGGCTTAGCCAAAGCGCCAAGGTCAATGCTTCTTGCACGTGCATGAACTTTTCTCTACATAGGTGAGTGCCAATTTTTCTCCTGGTGCCGAATATTTTGAGGTGACTCCTAACAGTAAAAATTTGAATGAAGACTGAGGGCAAAAAAGAAAACCGTTTACGATCATTTTTTAAATTCACTATTTTTTACTCAAGGGGGGGGGGCTCCCTCTTACTTTAATAGCCATTATTTGTGTCAGCTAGCTTCCCTGCCATCCCAAAGTAGTGGGCTTGCTATCTTCTAGCAGTTCTATCTCATAATAACCTTTCCATGCTATCTTAATGCAGACTGCAAAACACTGATAACAGTTATTTCCCCCAATAACCTCCATGTTGTTGACTTGTATCATTATCATTACATTATATACAGGCTAGAGGGCTAGAGCCCTTGTATCCACTCTTCTGCATGTCAGCTTTTCTTCTGCTCTGTTTGGGAGGGATGTATCGTAACTTAGTGTGAACAAGATTCAGTTGCGTTAATTTCGATATTTTATGTTTCCCCCTTGTTTGGGAAGACTGCAGTAGAATTAGATGTGTGAATGTTTGTGTAATTTTTGTTGCAATCGATTCTGGATGGTACTGTTGTTCCCCTGTTTCAGTTCACTTGGCTAAACAGTCATCAGTCAAACTGATTATTTACATTCAGTAAGAAAGAGAAGTCGTCACAAGGCCGTGGGGCATCTGTGATAGCATCATATGTTGTTGTCAAGCCACACCTCCGCACTATACCATCCACTATACAGTCCCTCTCTAAAAAGACCCTCCGATCCATAAATGGAGTATCTGAAACCTCCCATAACATTACTAGAAACATGCGCGGCCATAAGCTCTCGGGATCATCATATGGCACTGGTTGGCTCGTCGATAAATTCTTTCCTCTCGTGGATTAGACTCCATATTATTATAGCGTAGACTCATTGAGTCAACTCCCAGCACCGAAGGGTTATTCTTGATTCAGGGATTCATATGAGGATAAAGGTCACTATTGCTTCTTGAGATACCTGCTAGTGCTACGTCTTCGAGGCAGAAATCTGAAAGCAGTGAGTGACATCCTCATGCATAGTTTTGGATTCTGCCATTGAGTCCTGCTGTAGCAGGGCTCCAGAAACTGGCTTTGTTGTAGAAAATATCCATCATTGATCCCGCTTTTCAAGGACGTATGGCTGACCTGAAGTTGTACCCTGGTTTTTTTTTCATTATTTATTTATGTTTTGCAGAAAAGGAGACTAGTCGGCGATGCTACATCCACACAAGTTCTTCGCAACCTGGAGATTTCGCTACGGACGAATCACATAGAGTGAGTGGCACGTTGTTCAGTTAGGAGCAGGCGATCGCATTGTATATTCCACATCACAGATCCCAACATTCTTGAACACAACTGGCCCAGATTGGAACACAGGAGCATACCGTACTCCCACAATCTCTTGTATAAGATCAGCTTCAATATTAAAACTCTTCCGATAAAAGTGGCTCTTTCTAAAGGTAGCATTCCTTCAACGTGTCGCTGTTGTTTTCAGATGGGTGAAGGAGTTCCTAAGCGAGCCAAACAATGGGTTAGACTCACTGGTGGACTATCTCAGTTTCCGGCTCACCATGATGAGGCATGACCTGAAACCCACGGAGCCTGGACACGCCTCGGAGGAGCGTCTGTCGCCAGGTTTGTAACACCTGTCTTGTGTCTTAGGCTATAACCGAATACTTTCTACTGAATTTTACTTCAGGTTTTATTTGTCAGAACAAAAATAATTCTTCAGTAGTTTCTCTGGAAATGTGTCAGAAAGGGGCCAACGATGGTCGCACTTCACACTTTCACATTAAGAAGGTTGACTTGGCTGAAATCGCTCCAGTAGTATTGGCTTTTTAATTTAGTTTTTAAAAATGGAGTTCCTTCCGTGGACCAAATTTATTTATTTTCTAGTTGCTGGCGATTGGAACTGCACACTTTCATCGAACCACTCTCACAGTAACGGATCTGCGCTGAGTTCTAGTAATGGCCTAACAAGCCCTATCCTGAAGAAACGGAGTAGACACCTCCAAAAACTAAATATGGGGCAGGCTGAGGACGATATTCATGTCTGCATCATGTGTTTACGTTCCTTGATGAACAATAAGGTGAGAGTAATGACAGCGCAACCTATGGCTTCCACATTGAAAACCTTCAGATAGTGGAGCTACTCGCAGTGGGGTACCTACAATGCCTTCATTCTTGCATTTTTCTCGCATTTCATTCTAGCAAGAGTAACACTTCCTGTTGGACTCCTGCACTGTGTTCGTTGACCTGGAGGAAAAAAATCATAGTGATAATTTTATTTATGGAAAAGAGAACTCTGTAGTGCGGAACTCTGTTTATTATGTTTTGAACCAAGCGGCCCTCCTAATTTTTTCAAATTATTTGTCTTTCAGTATGGGTTCAACATGGTAATGCAGCATAGAGAAGTGATCAACTACATCGCAGTCAGCCTGACGCACAAAAGTCTCCGTACAAAGGCTCTGGTGCTGGAGCTCCTCGCTGCCATCTGTCTAGTCAAAGGAGGCCACGAGCTCATCCTATCCGCATTCGACAACCTTAAAGAAATTTGCCACGAAAAACATAGGTCAGTTTTCATCAAAATTAAGAGGACGCTATACCTGACGATGCATTTTTTGTCGCCCATAAGATTAACATTGCGAGCGGCGATTCATTATCAATGTTTACCCTTGGTTGGAAAGACACACCATTTTGCATGTACCTAGCCCTAACAATGTTCTAGGTCGTGTTCGAAGCAGATTTCCCAATTTCTCACTGGTTTCTTTTATTGCAACTGTTTTGCAAATGCTAGCATCGCATACCTCAAGAAAAGTGCTGTATCTCGAAAACCAGTAAAAAAAATGGGAAATCTGCTTCGAACACTCCCTAGAACATTGTTAGGGCTAGTTACAGGCAAAATTTTGTGTCTTTCCAACGAAGGGTAAACCTTGAAAATGAATCGCTGCTCGCAATGTTAATCTTATGGGCGGCAAAAAATGCATCGTCAGGTATAGCGGACCCTTAAGTAATACAGTAAATTACTCTGGTGGAGTACTAAAAATTAAGTTTGTTTTCAAGGTTCTAGTTTTTTCTTTTAGGTACCCTAAGGCGCTTTGTTGTATAACGTTTTCCTTGCATCAACTTCTCCAGTTGATTTTATTTCTCTAGGATTAGGCTTTAAAATACTTCCTGTTCATATCTTTGTATGCTGAAATGTTCTTGAATAGTCACTGAGTGACAAGCGTGACTGTTGGCATATACAATACCTAAAGTACTATCGTTACTTCACTGAGTTGACCAGGGCTTTGATGCAACTAGTGTGTTGACTTCAGATTATAATTATTTGCTACGACTCATCGATCAGTTTAACATTTTCCTTAGTAAAAACATTTAATCAAGAACTTGAGTGTGTGGTGCCAGCCTTAATTGGAACGTTTTGTTTTTAGGTTTGAAACTCTGATGCAATATTTTTTTAACTACGAGACATTCCACATCGAGTTTATGGTGGCGTGTATGCAGTTTGTGAACATTGTGGTTCATTCTGTCGAAGACATGAACTTCCGCGTCCATCTCCAGGTCGAGTTCTCGGCCCTTGGTCTGGACGACTACCTGGCAAAGCTTCGCCACTGCGAAAGTGAAGAACTTCAGGTATTAACTACACTATACATTTCATGGGACTTTGTAATATACATGATAACTTCTGAGACGCAGAACCCATCAGAAGGATGCAAAAAAAGAGAAAAAATAATACCTGAATCAGAAAAACCTCGATAGGGTTGGAAGCCTCTAAAAACAGCCATCTAGATCTGGACCACTCAGGTATCGAGGCTATCGTAACTTACTATAACTGTTGAGTATTTCATTTCCAGGTTCAGATATCAGCGTATCTCGACAATGTTTTTGACGTAAACGCACTGATGGAAGATTCAGAGACCAAGACGGCAGCCCTGGAAAAAGTCGCTGAGCTGGAGGATGAACTTGGACACGTATGTTTCTGTTAATGCCTTCGGCTCTGAGCTTTAAGAAAGTGCGAAAGTCTCACTTTTTTATTGTAAAATATACCTTGATCCAACTCGATTCAACCCACTCTAGGGTTTTGAATGTGTAAACCCAAGCCGGAAGCCTCTCCAGCGATTTCCTACGTATTCTGGTCTGCAGCCACAAGGCTCAATTGCACGCCGGAAGAGCCTGGATCCATTTTCCTCAATTAATTGCAGTCCTACTACATCTTGAAGTTATTGTTATGGGGTGTAATCATTTTTGATAGGCGCATGATCGGCTGACAGAGCTGGAGTCCGAGTCTTTGCTCAAGATAGCGGACATGGAGCTGGAGCTAAAGGCGCTGCAGCAAGAGCGCGATAGTTTGGCGCATGCGCGGCAGCAAGTTGACGAGGAGGTTACCACCTTACGGCGTGTCGTTCAACAACACCAACAGGAGAGCAGGAATCGAGAGAGTATGTTAGAGACAAAAATTTTGGAATTGGAGACCCTCAACAAAAACAGGTAAGGGTGCATTGTACAATATAACTATGTTTACTGGGTTGATTCGTTATAAGGAGCAAAATATAATTAATAATTTTAAGTAAATATGTAAGTAACAGGATATTTTCCTAAAACTTTCCAGTTTTCGTTTCGCTCCTGTTTCCCTTAGGAGGAAGCGTCAGATGTGTTCTATGGGTATAGGTCTTAGGTGTGATACATAGACCAAAAGAAAATTATAAATTTTACCTTTATAAAAGGATTTTTGTGAATTCAATCTAGTCGTTTTGGTGAAAATTACTTAGGCAGGTGCGTAATGTTTTCTTCATTTCAGATCAGGGGAGTCTTCGACCGTGACGTCTCCGACTGGCGCTCCACCGCCCCCTCCTCCTCCCATGGCGGCCACAGCCCCACCTCCTCCCCCTCCACCTGCTCCCTTCTCTTCATCAGCTCCCCCACCACCATGTCCTGGTCCACCGCCGGCACCAGGCATGTACCCGGCGCCCGATGGCGCTATGACCATCAAGAAGAAGGTTCTCACCAAGTATAAGTTGCCCACCCTCAACTGGGTTGCCCTTAAACCAAATCAGGTTCGTGTTTGGGAGTAAAAATTAGTAAAAATAAAAAGTCACTGCTCGTTTACTTTAGTAAACAGTAGAACGGAGGCATTAGGTACCATTCAGGCAAGACTTCTAGTAAAAACTGTTAATAGCGTTTAAATTTTTGAATGTGCTGAGGGCTCTGTAGAAAGCAGTGTCAACTAGTCAAAAGTGTCTTGTAATAATTGTCTGAAGTCTAGACTGAAATAAGTCAATGCCAGTGAATGTGAGAATTAAAATTATCTTGTTTTACAGGTTCGTGGGACCATTTTCAATGACTTGGACGATGACAAGCTTTACAAGGTTATAGACTTCAATGATTTTGAAGACAAGTTCAAAATCGGACTGAATGGACCCATACAAAGTGGAGGCAATGAAACTGATGGGCTCAGTAGCTTCCCCAGCAAAAGATTCAAGAAGCCCGAGAACGTCACTCTGCTGGAACATACACGACTTAGAAATATTGGTAACCGAAATCCTTCTCTTTTTTAATCTTAACTTTGAGTATTTCCCACCGTGTGCTTGTCCTTGTTTCATCGTAAAACTTTCTTGTGTCTCCTGTTTACCCACATGAACTCTCTATTGGATTAGTTATTATTATATTATCAGTATCATCTATCCTACTGATAGCGCCCTCATCGTAACGTTAGCTAGTAGACTTTGAGCGGCGAGATTAAAGTTTTCCGATTTTCCGAACTTTATCTGGACGGTACAATCTTCTATGGACTCCGAAAGTCACGATGGAAATATCAACAAAAATCATTTTAGGGTCTTCTTGACGATCCACAAAGGCAGCTACAAAGTGACAGTGGTCATACAAACCAGTTTTGTTTGCATATTTAATCCCACTAAATCTCGTATGACTTTTGAAATTTTTGGCCGTTTCTGTCTCATCCAAACAAAAATGCTGTGGTGTATTTAGTTTTAGTTTATTCGTCTATTTCTCTCACTGCCACAGCGCAAATTTAAAAATTTTGCGCTGTGCATTTCTTATTATTAATTTTCCCCCAGAGGTCTCAAGATAATCGACAGGAAATAACCATCTTTCTCAGTTGTTTGCTGTTTCCTGTAAATTACTTTGAAACCCCTGAAACCCTGTATCGTAACTTTTGTACCCCGTTTTCAGAGTTTCAGACCATGAGCTCAGTAGTAGACTTGCACATCTTAGGATGTACCTTCTGTCATTTTAACTGTAGCCTTTCCTTAGTGTGAATTGCTTTTTGGAAGCTTATCTATATTGGTAGACCCAGTCCCTGTAGAAGTGTTTGTTTCAATGTTGTAGCAATATCCAGGAGGAAGCTAGAAATGCCTGTAGAGCAAGTAATTAGCGCTGTGAATTCTCTTGATCTCAAGTTCCTCTCTCTGGAAAATGTGGAGATTTTGCAACGTATGGTTCCGTCAGAACAAGAGGTAAGCTACCACATATTTTTTTTTTTTTTTTTTTTTTTTTTTTTTACATTCAATAATTAGGAAGATGAATGTAATGTTTAGAATTGATTAATAATAATCTTTTAAGGTTTTTGAGGAAAACTCCATTTTTTTTGTCGCGACTCTTGATTTATTACTCAGTGCCGCGGGAACTCAATCCACATGCAGTAGAGTAATAGTGTTTTGATATTTTCAGACCAAACTGTACCGAGAGTACTTGGTACAGACCAAAAATACAAATCTCCTAACAGACGAAGACAAGTACCTGCTGCAGCTCGGCCGTGTCGAGCGCCTGGCTACTAAACTCAGTGTCATGAGCTACATCGGCAACTTCGTTGATTCCCTGCACCTCATCACTCCGGTTTGTACCCAGAATTCATTAATTTACTATATTATTGTTCAGTAGGAGCATCCTCTCCTGGTAGTCCGAAGGCAACGAACCTCACCCTAGCATTTCTGTACTTCAATTTTATTTATGTTTATTATTATTATTATTTTTGTAATTTTCCGAGAAAAAAAATTCCAGCAGAATTAGATTAGTGCCAGTCAGGCTAACCTGAGGTAAGCGAAACATTAATAATTCAACCTTCTTCCAATCAATTCAAGTTTTTTTTTCTTCTTGTAGCAAATACAAGCCATCATCTCAGCATCGTCGTCAGTAAAAGGCTCAAAAAAATTGCGACGACTGCTAGAGGTGATCTTGGCTTTCGGGAATTATCTCAACAGCGCGAAGAGAGGTCCAGCCTACGGATTCAAACTGCAGGGACTCGATTCTCTGGCTGACACTAAATCCACGGACAAGCGCATCAGCCTTCTGCATTACATTACCGCAACAGTCCGGGCAAACTTCCCTGAGCTCCTCAATTTTGAGGCTGAGCTTCTTTACATTGAAAAGGCTTCGACAGGTTAGTTCAGAAATGTGGTGTGGCGGTGGGTGTGATGTTAGTATACTTCATTTTAACCAGGTGGTTAGTTGTAACTTATAAATTTCACTTCCTTGTTTTTGGTATACATATTGAAGTTACTGATAACCTTTTCTTTGTTCCAGTGTCATTGGAAAACATCGTGACGGATGTTCACGAGCTGGAAAAAGGAATGGACATGGTGCGGAAAGAACATGAGCTGCGCGGGAAGGACCGTCAGTCCGTGGTCCTCAAGGACTTCCTCGCCAATTCGGAGGACAAACTCGCAAAGATTCGGAAAGACACCAAGATGGCGCAGGATGCATTCAAGGACTGCGTTGAATTTTTCGGGGAAAGCCCTCGTTCCACGGACGCCAACGCCTTCTTCTCGCTTCTTGTTCGCTTCTCCCGCTCTTTCAAGGTAAATTTAGAATGTCATAAGCTATAAGAGAAGTTTGCCGGACAGCTGGAGGGTACACTAAACTGACCATGGTAATACGCAGGTAATGCAATCAAAGCGTTAGTTTTTATGCCATTGTGCAATCGATGTCACTTCACTCTTCTTCTGTGCAGGTGGCCGACCAAGAAAACGAGCAGAGGCGTCGCATTGAAGCAGCTGCTGCCCTAGAAGCAGCAAAGAAGCCTGATCCTGGCCTCAACGCAAAAAACAAAGTCAACCAAAAAAAGCAGCAGGTAGGCTCATACTATACTATCATACTATACTTACCACAATACAATTCAGAGCTAAATTCAGACTGTCATGAATTATGTCTGTGAACAGAAACGGGAAATGGTTTTCTCGTTCATAAGTAATATACACATCTTAGGTAGTATTTCTTTAACAATAATAATAGAAAATCACGTTTTCTCAGGACGCCGTCATCAACGAGCTTAAGTCAAAGTCGCGGATGGTCGAAGAGAAAAAGTTGCTGCACCAGGATGAGGTGTACAACGGCGCGCTTGAGGACATCCTACTGGGCCTCCGCAGTGAGCCTTACCGCCGAGCCGATGCCGTAAGGCGGAGCCACCGCCGCCGGATTGACAGTAACCGTCTCAGTCGCAACCTAGACGAGGTCGAGTGCTGACGTCATGGGCTTAGGGAGTTCCTATAAAGGTAGACTGACTTTAACGTAGTTTTTAGCGATAGTCTAGTGCAGATGTTCCTGGGCATATTGGGTCACAGATCTGGCTTATAGGTGGTGCCAACTGAACTGAGGTCAGCTAGGACGTCTATGAGATCTGAAATTTATGTAGGTGTGTTTGTTTATAACACTAAATCACGCTTTTTATAATCGGTATTTTGCTTAATTTTGCTTTATAAACGAATTCCGTACTGTACAATAGGTACACAATGGTCGAACCCCCTGCTGGATACGAGTTTAACGAGGTCGGACTTGTGATAATAAATAATTATAAAATAGGGAGGGGCCTTCTGAATTAACATGCTTCTCTCTCATTTTTTACAGACTCCTGTTTCCAGCTTGGACAAAGACTACATACAAAGACTGCATTTCAGAGTAGGGTTAGATAATAATATTATTTTAAACAAAACAGAGCTTTATAAGTTGCCTTTTGATACTATATCTACTTCACAGACAATGTATATATATTATGTAGGTGTGAAATAGTTTGTTTTTATCTTTTCCTCAAATATTATTTTCCTTTCCTAACATAATGCTGATCCAGTCGTCAGATATCCGACTGCATTACCTACTTGAATTAAAAAATGTGAGGACATTCTTACTGTTTTCTTTAGTAGTTACTACTTATACCTGTGACATCTGTGTAATCGAGTCGAACCCTTTTCTTGTAGCTTGTTAAATTTGTGAAGAAGAATGCACAATGCAAAAGTGCCTTTCTATTATTTGGAGCTTATTCGTTGGCCTTTATCGAACGTGCCTCGGTGTACAGCAATACGTAACCACAATTAATTCTTTAAATGCGATGTAAATATGTATGTGTGTATTTTTACGATTTGCCATGAAAGAAGCCCCACCGAAGTAAATTTTATATATGCAATTTCTTGTAACACCTACCGCAACCGCTACAAAATTTTCAAAGTGGCACCGAAACTATTCATTTTCTCACTCACTTGTAGGATAGGTACTTACTTTACCACTTAAGTGCATATTGTATCTACCAACTCACCACAAACTGGATGTGGTGATTGCTGAGACAATCACGATCTGTAGTGTGTTTAGATGTCATGACACTATTACATAATAAGTAGATACGCATGTAGACTGTAGAGCACGTCCCCATCACATTCCCAGCAATAATTGATCAGTTTCCTAGGTTCTAGGAAATTTGTTTTTGATTTACATAGTAGTTTTAAAAATTATCGTCATCACACCCACTTGACTGTTCTGCCTCTAGATACACGTATAGTACATTTTCGCTTAGTGTGACTATTAACGTGCTCTCATGCACTTCCACCGTTTCGACAGGTCACGTACCTACTAAGGTACAAACCTGCCGTTTTGATTTAATTGCCTGCTATTAAGATGTTCCATCACAGTAACCTTTTATGCCTTCTGCCATGATCCGAAATGCTTCCTGAACATTATTTGATGGTGCATGCATAGTTATTCACGTTGGTAGGTACATCGGAACCTACCAAAGGCAACGGAGATAAAATTGTACGATAGTTAGGAATGACTTAGTAGAAAATGTCGTAAGTAGGAAGACCTTGAAGGACACTTATTTATGTAAGTGGGGAGGTACAGATTTTGCCAGGCCTAGAATAGCTTAAAAGTTGCTTCGAAAATAATTCATAAAATATTTCTGGCAACTTTTTGTACCTACCTACCTACCTCAATACCTTTGTTACCATTTTGTAAAAGAGCTATTGTTGAAAAACCCCTGGGTACGTAGTGAGGTGCCTACTTCAGAATTGATTTATATACCTATATTATATTTAGTGTTGGAGGAAAATAAAAAGTTCTATGTATACCTACTTTTTTGTACCTGATCTATCTTCCTACGCAAACATAGGTTTAGGAACGGACCATAGGTACCATACCGAGACGACGGGGAACCGTGATCTGAGGTTAGACCGTCAGAAGCAACTCATGGTGTGCCCTGTGCCTCAGGTCCAATGAGAACCTGCCTGTTCCATAGTCCTATAAAATGTATTCCAACAAGCTTTTCCTTCTTTTCACCCCGTAGCTGGCGCAGCCACAGTCCACAAAGAACTGTTTTGGCGATAGCAACCATTCTTCATGTAGGTACCTATATGGCTTAATTTCTGCCTAATTCATTCACTCGTATTTTAGTAAATTGATGCTAGGCCAAAGTTATTTTACCTCTGATTTGTGATTTCATTTTGTAAAACTAAAAAGTTTTAAATAAGAGCGGGATGCGGGAAAATGTGAAGTTCAGTTTTGTAAAGTTGCACAAACTGTTTAATTTCGATGAATCATCAAATAAGAAAATGGCCACGGTTTCCATCCTTAGGAAATGCAAAATGACAAAATTATCCACAAATATCTAATTAAATCTTGAGACATCTGCCCTTAAAATACCTCCCAAAGAAATATACGAGACATTAAAAATAGAAAAGCATGCTGAACATTCAAATCTAGGCTCCCATTGCAAAGAAATGATCACGTCAAACCAAAGGACGCTGAAGTTCCAAGAACTACGCCTTTGACGAAGGCCTGAGAAAACGACCAGTTTGAGAAGAAATCAGTGATGAGTGCTTGTTACAGTTCAAAGTGATAGTGCAATATTAGGTAAGTACCACTATTTATCTCTGTTTACTCTCTTGGGTACTTCTGTTTGCTTTCTTGCCAAATTGTCCGGGCTTTCGGTTATTAGTTCATTTTATGGTATAAATATCTTCTGGGCTAAATTAGTCAGACTTAGATACTTTGTGTTTTGCCATAGTTCAGGGAAAGAATGAGGAGACTGGTTTGTTTACACCCATAACTTCGAAAAAAGGTTAGTTACCGACCTCATCTCCCCGCATATCTTCTATTGCCTATCAACTTATGTACGTATCTAGGTTCATAATTCCTCTTTGAGAGGCAGGTAAGTAGGTGGATACAATACTGAGTGCTGAGCGTTGGCAACAAACCTTCCAAGCCATCTCTTGTGGACCTTTGGACTAGAAAAAATTCGGTGGTCCCCTTTCCCGGACCCCAACCCAAATTTTACATGGAGATTTGGTACTCTGGATTTTCACATTGGTGCGTGTGTCCGCCACGCACCAAATGGTATTGTTGATTTTGACAACCGTTTGGACCGCTATTTATGAGGAAGCTCTACAACTGTGTACACAAGTAGCTAAGTAAGGCCCTGTGTGTGTTTATTGGAGGGAAGGGGGGGGGGGGGGGGGGAATGTTTTCTTTTCTTGTCCTTATTTCTACCTGTCCATTCTGTTGCTTTATTATCAATACCTACCTGCATACCTTCATGTCTTTGCCTAAGTATGTAAATGTATAATCTATCTTGGGAGTAACAACGCATTTGTTTTGTAGAGGTCATGCCAAGTGGCCATGCTAACAAAAACGGGAAAGTTAGGACAAAAGACGATGGGTGTGATGCTGTTGGATTTGCTTCGGGGGAAGACGACGTTCGTCAGGAATCTAGGTAAAGTACCTGCTGGGTGTCTTCACTTTTTCCAGTTTGTGCGCTTACTAAAATATTAACCTTACACCCTCTACAACCTCTGGCCTTTGCCTTTCAAGATTTATATAAATCTAAATTCTTTGCTTTTTTATTTACTACCAGCCTGCGTTTTCTTTATGTAGTTACTTCTAAGGAAGGTAATTTGTAATACTAAAACGAGAATCTCCGGTGGTCTGAAATGCGGGGAGTGGCAGTGTCGAGTGTGGCATAGTTCAGTAGGTAAGTGACTTCCGCATGCAAGGTGGTGCACGAACACTAATGTTAATAATGGAAAACTTTCCTGTTTTCTCTAGACAGGAAACTTCGTCGACTAGACTGTGCACAGACGGAGAAAAAACAATTCAGTGCCTATAGGTACCTCCGTGGAGCTGATACCGAAGTTCTTTTAAAAGGACTGGAGTACCGTTCAGGTACCCTGACACCGAGAGGTGTACTTGATTTAGGGGACAGCTTCCCTAAATCCTGCATTTCCCTCTCATTTCAAATACTACAAAAGTGTATTTTGGTGTTGCAGTCACAAAACACGTAGTGCGAGTGCGAGCGTCCGGCGACGGCGGTCTCGACATTCGCGTGATCTCGTTGTAGCGGCAGGTGGCAAGCCACTGGTAGAATATTCCGATGTCAGCTCGGAGGACCTCGGCTCTGGCCCAGAACTAGGCGAGATCACTGAAGATGAACTGACGGGACGTCGGGCCTCTCAAGGTAAGCTATAGGAAGTACCAGATGCCATTTTGAATATGTCTATATTACGAGATATGTATATCTAACATCCTGTGATAGTATTTTGGTAGCGGAATCGGGTGGTTTAGAAGTCAAGACGTTTAACAAAGGTCTCGGGTTAAAAAGCGAATTTTTTATTCGTAGCTTTGATGTCATACACCCGGTAATCGTCTTTGGTTTCATAAAGTAATAAAAAACAGCCATCTGACGATTTTGATTATGTAGCCGGTGGTTAAATGGATGGTTTCTGTTTCAGACGATAGCAAGATGGGAAAAGATCGGTCTTACAGAAAATCTAGTAAACATCACAAATCAAGGTGAGGTATCCTACAGATTTTTTTGACTGATGACCTCGGATTTATAAAAAGCTTAAAAACAAGAAATATGATTGCTAACCCATAGATAGATAGATAGGAAGAAAGATCACTGGCACTACAGCCGTAAAATGCCCTGAACTAAGTCCTCAGTCCTCACTTTCTGTACCTCGAGGTGATGATTAGGTGACAATCACCTCAACAGTTTAAGTTTTCATTGGCTGGTCAGACACTGAACTGGGCAGGGCAAACCCAAGGAAGGCAAGAATTTCACCAGGAAAAAGTTCAGATTTTGTGTCCGAGCGTGTTAAGATCAAAATAAAATGGGGAAAATCCTTTCTGGTTGAATGGGGAAGTAGTCAAGACAATCTTCCAGTGTCTTCGAGTGTCGGTTAATTTTTAGTGTTATTTATTTTATTTTTTTATAGATACAAGTACCCGGAGGGTTCTGGTTCAGAAAAAGAAGCGTCATCACCTGTATCAACCACACATAAACATAAGAAGCAGAAGAGGCGCTCCACTCCCCCGCGTAGTCCCTCGCCTTATGTGTAAGTGTTATCATGCAGCGATAGAAGACGGTGCAAAAGTGAAAAAAGATGTAAATGAATTAACGCCCGCATGTTGACTTCACTTTCAGGGAAGGCGACGAAAACAGTTTGTCTCATGGAAAGGTTAGAAAAAGAAAACACAAAAAAGAAAAGAAACTTAGGCACGTATCACCACCTCCTAAAAGAAAGAAGAAGAAGAAACACAGGTCAGTTATTTTGTTCTTATTTATTACTGAGCAAGTTCAGTGTATTGCCTGTAGGAATGTGACTTGCAGCTCTTCGGATCGTAAATTTGTGGAACGAAAAACGCACTACAAGTTGGAGAACACTTCAGTTTCCTAGGCCTGTATCTCACTATCAAAGATTTCATCAAAGTTTTTCATCCAATATTTGATGACGCCATTTTAATCTTTTATAAAATATAAACACAAGCGCTAAGCGCTTATATTTTGTAAAATATTTGATGAAAATCTTTTATGACAAATCACACTGTCAAATATTTTATAAAAGAAAATATTTTCATCAAACTTTTATGGAATCTTTGATAGTGAGATACAGGCCTTAGGTATTTTGAATTTAACAAAAACTAGGTTCCATGTTGAAAAGTATTTTTTATTTCGAAACAAAAGATGTCTTAACAGTAACGGGTCAGCCAACTTTATCAGAACCACAATAAACCTCTAAGTAGTATACAATGGTATGAAGATGACTTGTCGATGAAAGTTTTCCAGGACAAATTATTTCTTGCAATCCAGATTTTATCACCTCAAGAGCACTTGCCTTGAAACTTGTCATGAGTTAAATTATGTAAACGTTTGTGGCAGGTCACAAAGTGGCAGTAGAAGTAGTTCCGTTGAAATATCGCGAACTCCGCCCCTGACGGAGAGGCCGATTGTAATGGCGAGTGGTGGTGACTGGGAGGTGCCCACTCCCGTCAAGTTAGCCCACTCTTCTTCACGTCATTCACACCACTCCTCCCCCAAGTAAGTCACCTTGTCGGTTTTCCTATTAATCATGGTATTTGATACAGACTTCACAGAGAGCCATTCTAAAGGAAAACACTGCAGATGAGCGGAAGACCTCTCTCGAAATTATGAGTCAGTGCAAAGATTTAATTTGGTACCGAAAGCTCTCTCATGGCTAACACTGTAGCGGTAAGATACAAATCATCGCGCGTCAGAAATTGTTTGGTTCCTTTGTGGTATTTCTTTTCGATAGAACCGACAGAACTCTAGGGTCATGGGAACCTTAAATCTCGATTTCAAAATTATGCACGAAAACAATACTTTCTCATCGTATTGGCTTGCGAGAAAGTAAAAGTATGAACTCTGTTTGCTTAGAGCCGAAGAAGCGATTGCAGAGCCTCCCTCCCCACACACCCCCTCTCTCCCCGACAAATCCTACGGTAGGACGTACAGTGAACCGGGTAATAGTGCGGAGCCTGCAACTTCTCGAGAGCGGCCTTCCCCACCCAGTGCTCCCCACAGCCCTCCTGACGAAGGACTTAGGTGAGTTCCTGCACAGAATAGTAATGGCTCTATGCCGAAGTGTGCCTCCACTTCATCTTGGTAGGTAACTTGAGTACAGTGTGTATATTCTGGAGTTCTGGACGTTACCTCGTTTGAATGTGCGTTGAATACCCACCGAAAGCTACAATCCTTTGCCCTAACTGGTCAACGTTGTCTGGCGTCATTGGGACACCCTAATTCCCGTTCAAACGAGGATACTTTTATAATTTTTGGGTCTTGAGTAGACTCCACTTTGGAGTGTGCTTTGAGACTGAGAAACACTCATGAGGTTTTATGGTTATAAACCCTTCCGAGACCAGCATAATCTGCAATACCTATGTACCGAATGATTTGCCCTTTTAACCAATTATTTGTTTCTGGCATTTCTTGAAACTTAGTCTGCCTCTGTGAGGATTAGAAAAGCAGACTTTTTTTACCGTAGACCAATAGCATTATTTGCATACCAGCACTCAGTGCACGATGATGCGCAAGTGTTGTGGAACTGGTGCATGACGCAAAAAACCACTGCACAAAAGTTAATGCCTCTCAGTGTTGCACTAGTGCAGGTAACAAACGCTCTAGAAAGCCCATGCTTTTATTTGGCTTGAATCACATGTACGTAATTATTACCGAGAGGCTAGGATAGGTTTAAAGCGGTGAAAGTGCTAATACGATTTATTTTGATATAAATAGGAAACCCAGACCTCGGATACCCCAGAAGCGTAGCCCTGTTAACCCTGCAAATCTCAAGAAAGAGGCATCCCATTATTTTTTTAATCCTTCTCATCCTCGATCACGGTAGGTGTGTAAAGGGATTCACATGTTGCAAGGGGGCATCTCTATGTGAGCCATCTCTGTTACTAATTATTATATTATAGATAGATTAGCCAAAATCAATATTCCGTGAGATACGACTATCTCTTCCGAAAGGCCTGTTGCGAACCTCCTCCTGCTTATGGCTCGGGAATACTATCACGGCACAGTAGTGTTGCGGAGTTGACTATATTATATTACGCTTCACCATGGGGTTCCTCTTCCCTTTTTTCCTCGCGGCCATGCCATATGTGACTGACGCTAGTAACCTGGCTATGATTATATTGATTGCCATGCTCAGTTTGCCTTTTTATCTTTTTTTCATGTTTCCATCAGCATTAGCAACTGTGTCATGGTGTAAGTGATCCAGCTTTTATATTGTTTCATGCTTGTGATATCCACTTTACTTTCTGCATGCCCATTCAGCTAACTCAAGATTCCAGACCTAAGTGGATATTCGCTGGTTTGGACTTCAAACTTTGTGAGAAAACTATTGGACATTTAAATATTCTGAATATTCATATGTATATTCAGCCTTAACGTCCGCGTATCCACATTAGGACTGGCCTGCACCACTCTTAAATGTTTTAATGTTTTGGAGCACCTATCCAAGTACGCAGTCGTAAGTTTTGACCTGCATTTTCATTCCTTTTTGGAGTTGTTGCAAATCTGTCCTCAATCAACACTGAATGCCTGGCAACTTGCATTGGAAATGGGTGCAGGACAGGCGCTGGAAAAATTTCTTCGTTTGTTAGTAAACATTCTCGTAGATACCATTAAATTAGGCCCGATTTTCAGTAGTGTGCTTAAAATCTTGCCAGCCTCGTAAAGGGCAAGTTTCTCCTTGTCGCCACCTAGGTTCTTTATAGCAAAAAATAAGTCACAGTGAATTTTCTCATTAGGTCGGACAGTAGCCCAAGTGAAGGAAAGCGTGGGGGGTCCCCAGCGCATGTTGAGTCGCCATCACGCCACCACCGAAGGACGAGTGAGCGCGACCGGTCTGACAGAGCGGATCGTACCTCTGACAGAGCGCCCCGCCGCGAGAGGAGTAGGGAGCGACCGCGAGAGCGTGCTCGCTCCAGCCGTGAACAGTTGCGAGAGCATGATAGGAGAAACAAACGCAACAAGGAGCGGCGACTACACAAAGTTAGAAGGTAATCGGGTGTAGATAGTGAAGAGGTGAGCAGGACCTGGCAGTCCTGCTCATTTTACAAATCTGAATGATTAGTTTAGATGTGATCATTACTCATTAAAAAAAAGGGCTGGGGTAGAATCCGTAGAATCGATCTATGAACACTCAGTTCCCTCCCACCCAGATTCTACCATGACAGCATACCAATTTAACAGTGCATCGTCTGAAATTCGAATTTTATTTCCAGCAGACGATCAAGGTCGCGCAGCTGGCGCCGAACTCCGTCACCACCACCACCGCGGAGGCGGGGGTCACCATTGACTACGGTGAGTCCGCGGGACAGATACGACCGAGGTCATACATCCAAGCTTCGCTCCAGGTCGCGCTCCCGCTCTCGGTCCCGTTCCTCTCAAGGTAAGTAATAGTGTTTCCGAAACAAACTGGGGTACTGTATAGCGTAAAAGCGTAAAAGTCTTATTTTACAGCTGGATGAAAATGATGAGTTATCTGTTACCGAATGATCACTGATGGTTAACATTGTTTCAAGACGGATCTGATAAATTAAAAAAATAACCAAATCTATCTTCTTGATCAAGACGATTCCTCTGACAATGAAAATGCTGTTATTCAGGAAGGTTATCCAAACTGCGAAAGTCCAAGAGCCCGAGCTTCCGGCACCTGAAGTCGCTGTCCAAGATGAGTGAGACCTCATTGTTTGCGGAGTTAGTGAAGGACAGAAACCGACGCGAAGCTGAGGCAAAACTCGCCGCTGCCGTGAAGGTGAAGGACCAGACTAAGGAGAAGCCGAGTGATGTGCCCCTCCTCTCTGCCACTGATATCCCTATGCCCGTCGAAACTGGAGAACTCGGAGATTCAAGCAACTCCGCCTCGCAGGTAACTGTACTTACCTGTTATGACTTTTGTTCCCGCCCAGAAGTTGAAATAATTCTGACTCAATGATTGTATTTCAGTGGTTTAGATTAACCACTCGTACTCGCCCATATTCAGTTTCATTTTAATCAGCGTAAATTTCGGCTCTTAGCTCCCTTTGTTCAATTTTCCTTTTTTCACATTGTGGCTGTACTATGATGATACATTTGTTACCGAATGACCCCTGATGGTTAACATTGTTTCAAGACGGATCTGAGTTGCATCATTTCTCTTGTCTAGGATTTTTAGTATCCTTTGGGGAGTAATCTAATTTTTTCTTTATCTCTTACAGAACCCCGAAGAAAAGACAGAAGACAAAGCAAAGCTGAATGCTGTGAGTCAACGTATATCGATTGAGATGGACCTCGATGAAGGAGGAGGAGGTGGAACCATCCAGGAGGGGGCAGAGCCTGGACCTTTACCTTCCCCACCCCGTCCCACCTTTGTGGGCCTTGAAGTGAAGAAAGGCTCCCTTGGAGAAAGCCTACTCCTCCAGAAACATGGAAGTCTCCTCAACAAGCTGCCACTTCCTCCGGGCATGAAGAGTACGGATCTGGAGAGCATTGACTCTCCACCTTCTAGAAGTCCTTCCCCCCCGAGAGCCAAGCCTCCGAGCAAGCGGGGTATAAGAGACTTACCTCTGCCTCCTGGTAGGTCAATAATAGATTGTTTTAATTTAACTGTACGTGTTCTGTTTTAGAACAGAGACAAACTTGGTGCAGGGTTTTCTAACCGATACAGAACCAATTGGCAAATTTTCCTTGCAGGTACCGAAGAATTGAGCCCGGGGGATGAAATTTCGTGTTCGCCGGGGTCGATGGAAGCTGCAATTAGCGGGATGAGCCGCTCTGGGCCAAGGCCGAAACTGAAGCGGCCGCGGATCGTCAACAAGCCCCGTCCTGCGAGGCCAGTCAGACCGGTGTCCCCCTCCCAGCTTGGTGACTGGGGCGAGCGCTGTGTTGATGTCTACGAACGTATCAATCACATTGGAGAGGGCACCTATGGTCAGGTACGAGCTACGACCAAATATATGCTGCTTATGTTCTGAAAAAATTAATGTAGCTTGACTGTTATAATTTGTTTGATGTACCAATCGTGTTATTTCTTGATTATTTTACTGATGCAGAGAAGATATATACTACATTTCAGGACAAAATAATGTTCATCGGTTTCATTGGAGGGATGCTGCCTCGTCACGTAATAGTGCATTTTTAATTTTCTAGGTGTATAAAGCGAGAGACACGAGGACGAGTCATTTGGTGGCTTTGAAGAAGGTTCGGCTAGAAAACGAAAAGGAAGGCTTTCCCATCACAGCTGTGCGAGAGATCAAAATCCTGCGCCAGCTTAACCATAAAAACATCATAAACCTTCTTGAAATTGTTACCGACAAACAAGACGCCCTGGACTTCCGCAAGGTGCGTTTGAATAAAGGGTCCGACAACAGTCGCACTTAACTTTCTCGCCCCGTATGATTTTTTTTTTTTTTTGGGTGGGGGGATTTTTTTGATAATTTTTTGCGGGCGTAATTTTTAAGCAATCCAAAATCGGTTGAAAATGACCCAAGAGCATCTATCTGAGATCACTTCTACCAAGTTTCATGGCTGTCATTCTATTACTGTAGTCCCAAATGCGTTCCGACCATTCAAAAACGTGGTTTCTCATTCTCAACTCATTTTCAACACTTTTTTGACAAAAACGGCCGTAATTTTCAAGATAACAAAATTCTGTTCGACAAATGTTTAAGTTACGTAGTTTTAAACAAATGTACCGAATTTCATGACAATCGGTCAATATATGTGAATGGCGCCGAAAGGATCGAACTTTGGTCCAGAACGGCCGTAATTTTCAACCAATTCAATTTTAGTTGAAAATGACCTCGAAGCATCTACTTGTCAACACACTTACCAATTTTCAGTGTTATAGATTGAAAAGTGTACCGTCGGCGCTTGTCCGACTAACCAAAAACACGATTTTTGAATTATTTTGGCGGTTTTTTGACAATCGCGGCCGCAATTTTTGAGCAATCAAAAAATCCTTGAAAATGCCCCTCGGCAGTAATTTTAGACATGTCCATACCAAATTTCATCAAAATCGGAAGAACGGTATAGGCGCTAGAGCACTGCACGGACTGACGGACTGACTGACGGACTGACGGACGGACAGACTTTTTCCAGAAACCACTTTTTTGGACTCAGGGGACCCCCAGGATCATGGGAAACCCAAAATCTCAATTTCGAAATTTTGCACGAAAACAATACTTTCTCGCCATATATGGCTAGCGAGAAAGTAAAAAGAAGGGCTGTGGCAGAGAAACCCAATTCAGCTGTTGATTCATTGTTGGAAATACTCTACTTATATTATTATACGGCTCAACTATCTGTTGCGATGAATTTGGAAGTCGGATGCAGTGGAAGTTTCGACTCAAAAGTCAAAGTTGATTGGCCCTAAAACGAAGCTCAGTGATGGCGTGGAAAACGTTGGAGAACATATTGATAAGCTTCTTTTGATGAAACTGGATTACTTACTGATTTCAGGACCAAGGATCGTTCTACTTGGTTTTTGAATACATGGACCATGACTTGATGGGCCTCCTTGAGTCTGGCATGGTGGAATTTACGGACGCCATCAACTCCAGTATTATGAGACAGCTGCTGGACGGGCTTAACTACTGCCACGCTAAGAACTTCCTTCACAGAGACATCAAGTGCAGCAATATCCTCGTCAACAACAAGTGCGTGACCTTCTATCCAGGGAATAGAATATATAGCCGTAGATAGTGGAAGGGTTTCCTTAGAGTCTAGAAATGTTTATTTTTATCATTTTTGCTGGTTTTGATTTCAGGGGCGAAGTAAAACTCGCTGACTTCGGTCTTGCTCGACTGTATAGTGCCGAGGACAGGCAGCGTCCCTACACCAATAAGGTAGTTTTCTTATTTTGCTGTTTTTATTTTCGCTTTTCTTAAACTTCAGAATTGACGTTTTGTTTTACTTGTAAAATACTACACTAAGTTACTGCTGTACCTATACCTCTGACACCCCGAAGTCATACCTCTATAATTTGTTGATCAGGTGATCACTTTGTGGTATCGGCCACCAGAGCTGTTGCTTGGTGAAGAACGTTACGGGCCCGCTATTGATGTTTGGAGTTGTGGCTGTATCTTGGGCGAACTCTTTGCCAAAAAACCCCTCTTCCAGGTAAGCCTATTTGTTCTGTTTTTCGCGGTAACTCTGCCGAGTTAAAAAGCTACTGGGGAGTTGTAAGTGTTCTCTTTCTATGCTCCATGGAAACATTTCATACGTGCTGACGACGGTTTAAGTTAAAATAAGATAAAAGATGTCTCCTTGGGACCTGAAATGAACAATGTTTGATAATGACTGACTGGGCATATGAATTGCTAATTTCAAACTGTGTAGGGCGGCACGGAGCTAATGCAGTTGGACATAATCTCACGGCTGTGTGGCTCGCCCACCCCCGCCGTGTGGCCTTCAGTCATCCGGCTTCCCTTGTGGAACACAGTCAAACCCAAACGAGTCTACCGGCGACGGCTGCGTGAGGAGTTTGTCTTTATGCCCGCCTCTGCGCTCGATCTTTTAGACAGGATGCTCGAGCTTGACCCGGAGAAGCGAATCACCGCTGAGGAAGCGCTGAGGTCGCCTTGGCTGAAAAACGTCCAACCTGAGAAGTAAGTTGGAGACTTCCGAATATCATGGTGGTCTTTCAGCTGTTTATTCTACTCGTAGGGTTTGATTGCTTCTCGTTGACGATAAGTATCTAGAAATGATAATGTTGACTTTATAACCATACATACCTCTTTAAGTGGTTATGCTGTTAAATTCAGTCTATTCTATTCTGTTCTAAGTGCCCAAACCTGTCTTTGGACCACTAGTATCAAATTTGCCCGTCAGTAAATAGCTGCGAGTAGTGGTCGTTCGGTTTTATTGTAATTCTAGTGGCTGTGATTTCAGGACAATGTCGATACTTCTTCCAACATGGCAAGACTGTCACGAGCTATGGTCGAAGAAGCGGCGACGCCAAATTCGTGATCAACTGGATGGCTGGCAGAATCAGAACAATTCCAATCCTGGAAAACCCAGTGCCAAAGAACCGCCGGATGGAGGGTAGCCGTCTTATACCGTTTTCATTTGACCCTCGGAACTTAAGAGAAAATAAGGAATTTTCATTCATTCCTTAACATTTGTTTAGTATAAAAACAGAAGGAGTACCAAAGTTAAATTTGACCGTCGTAATTTTATTCAAAAAATTTCAGAAATAATTTGATTTTAAAATTCTGTTATTGAGCTTCTGATGTTACAGTTATTACTTATTACGTACTTACACGCATGTGTATTTCATTAAAAAAATACCATAAGTCCAGACTGTTCGCAAACCGATCTGATTATTACATTAATCACTTGAGTATTTCATTTTCAGTTTACAATATGATTTTGTGTTTTAGATCTTCGAAGGATATGAAATTGCAGGCAAATAGCAAATCATACAATTCGGAGGCGTCACGGTCGCCGGGCGAGGGCGGAGCTGGAGCCAGCGGAGCGGCGGCCCCTGCCACCCCTGTTACCGCAGCTGCTCTGCAAGCCCAACTTCAGAATATTGCACACGCCGTCATGAACAAAAACCCCGTGAGAGTGGAGATGCTCACTAACCTGGCTGTTTCGAAGGAGGTTAGATTTTTGTTCTGTTGTGTTGAAAGTTTGCAAAGGTTTTACCCAAGTATATTATTTATATTTTGGAGATTCATACACTGCAATCCCCTTCTGCATTCTTAAGACTGCATAGACATTGTTGCTTATTGACGTATTTCTGTCTTTTTAACGTACGACTTGTAGATATTTTCCTCCCCTGTCGTAGTCAGCTATAGTCAGCATGCATGTGTTACAGGTGGATTCGTTTGCGTACCAGCTGGTGGAAACTTTGCGCAAGGAACTGACGCTCGCAAGCAAGGGCAAACCCTTAGACCCAAAGGCCCACGTATTCAACCCTCAGGGGAGGCACGCACTTCCTGATGCCGCTTTTGACGCCCAGGCTGTGTATGAGGGAGACAATGCGGTGAGTCATTTACAACTAATCACATCCGCAGTAATGTTGTTATTTTTTTCCACGAATTTTTTTCTCATAGTTGATCTAATTTTTACAATACATCGTGATCTGACCGTTTTAAGGGTGCGTCCCACCATGCCCAGTTAAAATTAAACTGGAGATTTTGTCCTATGTTTATCATGTTAAATTTAACTTTTAAAAGTTAAATTTAACATTGTAAATCTCCAGTTTAATTTTAACTGGGCATGGTGGGACGCACCCTTAGACTATGATTGTTGTTTTGTTTTAAACTGGTTAACTGGTTAGTTAAGTAGTTTCCCCAGAAACGTGAACAAACAGTCTTATCCAAATGTTTTTCAAGGACCAAAACTCCTTATAAATGTAAGAGGTTCCAGAAACTTCAAAGATGTGTCCGAAATCTGTCATTTATGATAAATCCACTAAAAAATATCAGATAGTTTCAGTTTCTAGTTTTCTGTACGACTGATTATACTAAAGGTGGCGGGAGGTGTAAAGCGGCTACCTGGGTCAGTGCTGGCCACAGACAACGTTCGTGCGGGCGTCGCGGCTCTGCTGAGGAAGAACGGGCTGGCTTCAGCTGCTGCCAGTATATATCCAGTGGCGAGTACAGGTCTGTATCCATACTGGTCCGCAGTACACTCTTGAATGTTCGAGTAGTAACTAAATCTAACAGGTCTATGGGCTGTTACGAGAACCACTGCGTCAGGTATGTTTGGATGGAGCATTTTGTGGAAAGATTGGTAAAAAGACAGAAGTAAGTAATAGAGTGTAATCAATGCATCCATACTTTTACAGAATAAGTAACCACCGCAGCTGCAATTTTCTCCGATTTTTTTAAAGTTTGTTTATGATGTTATCAAATGAAATTTCTCAGAGAGGAAGTGGGATGCTGCCTCAGCTTCCTCCCGTTTCCTTTGTGAGGGCCTCTAGATAGATAATGTAGAAACATTAAATACGGTGGCGGTCAGAGCGGAATGGTTCGTTTCTTTCTGTTTTCACTCTTAAAGTACTGCATGCTCAGAAAATTGAAGTTGCATTGGGATCCGCGTATACTTTCTTCCAGGCGTGACGCCCTGGAAGTGGTGGCGGTCATCCTTCCCAACTTTCCTTCTAATTTGCTGGGGAATAATCATTATTGCAGAAGTTTCTTAGTACTTTTTCTGGATGTTGCGTGAGTTGTGAAATAAACGATGCTAGTAGTATTTGTCTAGGGAAATGTAGGATTAAGCGTGCTAGAGTCATTTTTTGGTTGGCTGCAATAAATGATTGGCTTTAATTTCTTTTGATAGAAATTGATGGCAGAAATGAGAGATTGTGAGTCATCGAAGAATGAACGAGCAATAGCCTAGGGAGAGGAGTGACTGAGTTGTATAGAGTGAGTGTCGGCTGGTGGATCCTACCATCATATTGACTTTTTGTTGCGGTGACGGTGCAGGTGAGCTGGTGGCGGGCTCGAGTCTGTTCTTCGGCGGGCCGGTCCTGTACCCGGGGGCGCGTACCTTCGCGTACGAAGCTTCTGACGAAGACGACGATTGGCCAACCGGGCCCGCTTCGTCGGTTCCCATACCAGGGATCTGCGACCCCCCACGTCGGTGGCCGTTTGCCGCCGATGACGAAGACGATGAAGACTCCTCCAATGTTCGTGTTTTTGAAATTCCCCTCAAAGAGCCCCATTGCGGCCTTCTCAGGACACCGCCGGGCACCGATTCCCTATGGCACGAGTGGATAGCATCAGATAAAGAATTTTCGGATTATGTCGATGAAGATGAAGTGGGATTAGTCCATTTCGTCAACAAGAACAAGCGCTGGACTCAAGAACAATTGCGTAAATATAAACCTCATTTGTTTGAGGGAATCCTGGAGAACCCCAACAGACCTTACGGTATTTCTAATAATATCTATGTCCAGCGGATGGGATTCATTAAACAGACCTACTCGTCTAGTTACAGGAAAGAACCGAGTCGTTCAGTTGAGTTTGAAACTAACGAAGCGGATGATGATTTTCGAATTATCAAAGACTTCAAAAGTAGTACTCTAATTCGCCGCAAGACTTCATTTTCAGAAACTGATGATGATTTGAATGATGATATTCGAAGGATAGTCTTTGAACCTAAACCGTTGTTTCTTAAGAAATCCGACACTTGTGATGTCATCTCACCGGCCAGGCTCTCCTCTGGAAGTGATGGTAGTCAACAAAATCTCGACCAGTCGGAGCATTTTGTTGATATTGCTGAATCTGATGCCGAAAACGACGACAAGGGTGGTGTGGTAGACAGCGCTGGCTTTTCCAGTTATGATATTTCAGGCTGTAAAGAGGAAGAGGGTGACACTGGTCAAGTAGAAGATTTCAGGGATGGGGAACCTGTTGAGAAAACAGACCCGGGTACTACTTTTGTAGAGCAAGAGACAACGGAACAGGAGCCGCGTCTTGGAGTTGAAGAACCGGCTTCTGCTCTAATAGACCGTATGAGAAGAGAAGCAACTGATGAAGAGAACATCGTGGTTGGTGTTAAAAAAGAATCGGCATTGGAGGCACCCACAAACGATGACAAAGAAACATCACCTTCTCTTAAAACTACTCTTGATGACGACGTTAGTAGACACGATTTTGCCATAAAGATGGGAACCGAAAGGGGTCATCGATCTAAAAGGGATGATGAAAAAAGGCATAACAGAAGGGATGAGGACAAGAAAGAAAAGAAAGACCGCCATTGGAGCCATAAATCTGACAAGTTCAAAGGGGAAAAGGTTGGAAAAACATTGTCTGCTGACCTAGCCAGTGGTAGCAAAACATTGCCTGCTAACCTGGCCAGTGGTAAACATAGGATAGCCAGGGTAACGGAGGGTGACCGCAAGAAATTGCTGGAAACTGCGACGAAGGAGAAACCTACTGAGAAGCCACCCGTCAGCAAGCCCAAAAGTTCCACTTCTAGTGTGAAGAGAAGTAAGCCTATAGCTCTGAAAGAATCCTCTTCTATAGAACAAACTAGAGGTGATAAGGCTCACTCAATCTTAGATCTGCTCCCCAAGGAAACCGCTCCCATTCATATTCCTGTTGTTCACCGGAAAAAGGAGAAACCAGTGATCCTACCCATCAAGACTGAACGACCCACCATGAAAAAGACTGTCCCACCGAAACCGGATGATGTTTTGGCTAGTTTGAAAATAGTTGAAAGCATTAGAAGTAAACTGCCTGACCTAAAAATTCCTCTCAAGAAAACTGTGGTGCGGACTCCGTTTGTACGAAAGAAAAAACAAGTCGAAGCTCCTCAGCAGAAAACTAACATTCCAACAACGTCAAAGCCGAGGCAGGTTCCAGCAGTGAAAGAAGGCGCATCCATAGGGGACGAGGAAGTCGTGGAGACAGATCACTTCGCTAATATAATACTACCCTTCGCTGAGAACCCTGAAGACATCCTGACTAACGAAAGTGGGGAGCTTTACTTGCTTCAAGATGACTTTATTGAAGAAGCCCTCGGTGAAGACATGGATAGTTCCAAGTTGACTGTTCCAATCCCAGAGACTGACTCAAGAAAGATAGAAAAACGTAGGAGCCAATTCCCCTCCAAACAGGAGCTACTGACCCGAAAGAGTGTTAAACTAACGCCTTCATGCTCAATTCCTGCCTATCTAAAACCTTTCGTGTTAATTGAAAGAACGGTTCTCATCCCTGGCATGTTCCGCTACACGACAGCTATGCTGCAGCTACTAGCCAAGACGCTAAGAAAGAGGAAACAGTGTGCCCCATTTGTAAAAAAGACTGAAACTAAAACCCCTTCAGTGAGGCTAGAAACAAAGACTGTTGAGGGACCCAAAGAGGATGTCATCGAAACTGCTCTTCCAATTGGGAATGTGACAAAACTTGTTCTACCTGAGAAAGATGACAAGTCAGAAAGTGTTCCTCCTGTTCTTGTCATACCTGGGTTTGAAAGTGCATCCAAACAATTTGCAACTCAACAAATGGATGAGTTTGACAAGAAGTTTTTTATTTAAGCCCGTTGTTCTTATTCTTTATTCAGTATTTTTTAATTAAAATATAAACGCATGGTGATAAGTGCTTGTAAAGTCAATGAACATACCCACTTCATAGAGAACCGATAACACACAAGTCTATTATGAATGCCGAATATACATCGCGATCTCGCTGTCTGTAAAGCAGACCGCCAAAACTTTCAAATTGTGTAACCGGAAACGGAAGTGGAGTGAAAGAAAACGCGGTTAGGAAGTACCTGTGAAACTTTTTGTTTTTTGTTTCAGGTTGAGGTTGGACTTTCGGAGTTAGTATTCGCTGGCTGAGTTGCTCCTATCAAGAATTTCTGCAGAAGAGATGCGTTAGGTTTTCAAGGCCATCGCCGTTTGCGGATTTTGGTAGGAAAGTTTCAAGTGCGCTTAGGCTGACACGGAAGTGTCTCCTTCTAAAGTTGAAAAACATTATTGTCTTTTATTAATTTTTGTTTTTAAACAAATTTGGCAGCAAATAGTACCTGTTTCTGCTTCCCTGCGGAAACATCAGTAGATGCAGCTTACTCCAACTTATCTGTCTACAAGCTGATAAATGTCTGCCACTTTCCAGCCTTAGTAATACTTGGGTTGGATGCAAAATATTTAGATGAAAGGTGTGTAATATAGAAAGGGTCAATTTTACTGTGTGATTTTTCTATTTCATAGCCTGGTTTCTGACATTACCGAGGTAGAGGAGGAATTTCCGTTTATGTTGTAGGTTGTGTGAAAATTGGTTGGTAGCCATGATCGTTGCCGCCATTTCTATCAACTTAACCTCAAATGTAAACAAAACGAGTCTGGAGGCAATGGTTGAGGGAACCAATTTTCGTAAATACCAGTTTTATAATTTCAGGAATCTTGAAGGCGTGCCTAAACTGACGATGAAGTAGTCTTATAAAAGTCTAAAAATGTATTCAAACCAAATGGGGAGCCTCGAAGAGGTGGACAAACTTCAAGCTAATCTCAGGAGTATTTTGAAAGGTAAGTTAAGAAATAGATTTCTTCTCAAAGTGAGGTGTTTTTTAATGTATAACGGGGTAACTTATGAAGTGAAGTGTTTTGGTTTTCCTCTTGATATATGTGGCTGTGTAGTACCTAGTTGTATATTTGGTTCATGAAGTTTTGAATCGGTTTGAAGCTAGTGACTGAAGCCCTCCTACAGAGACAACATAAGTGACAAGTGGGACTGCTTTCATGATTAGGATCTTAGCTTTTATCAGCGCTAGTGGTTGTTGACGTCTCGCACCACCGAAGTTCATTCTCTATACAGTAGGTACCTACGTACGTTACCTAGGACTCAAAGGTTGAAGAGTTAGTCACATACTTCGTATCAAGGGCCGTTGTATGACTAATATCATTTAATCTTCCGTTAACTGAAACAGGGCGACAATAACATAAGTAACATCTTTGTTTTTGCCTAATTAGAAACTTCAGTCAGGACCAGCGTAAAGAGTTAGTACCTACCGTACCATCTACCTTGTTATCAGTTCTGCAGACTCAATTAGAAGCAGGGTCATACTGTGTCAGGAGTCAAAGCACCGCATTTACAGTCGCTCAGTCGGACTTATACCGAAATGGCGCCGTAAAAACACCAGCTTCCAGTGATGTTTTTCCGCACCTTACCATGTTAACTTGGTGCTCCATAGCATTGAAGCGTTGAGAGCTGGAATAACCCTCCTGCAGATTGATTCGATGCCGCTTCTGCTTCATAACTAGTAACCTCTTTCTGTTCTAGACGCGCTCGATAGAGTAGAGAGCCTGGAGATACAACTGAGCCAAAAATGTGAACAATATGAAAAGTTAGCCCAGCTAATGGATGGTTGCAAAAAAATGATGGAATCTCAGTGCTGTATGAAATGTAATGGAAACCTGCTTCAGCCTTTCGTTTTAGAAAATAAGCCTATTGTCAGTAAGTGCTTTCATCTAAGTTATTTTTTACTCCTACTGCATTGCTCTTTTCGACTTACATTGAAGGAGGAGCTGTAACCACTATTCAGACCCCCGTACACGGTTCAATTATATCAGCTGAAATCAGTCCATTCAAGGTTTGAATTCAGTTTTATCCAGCCGAGGTCAGTCTGTTGATGGTTTCTTAATTCACATTTTCTTACACTGTATATCTTCGAAGTGATGTCTCGTTAAACTGCCAGTGGTATTGCAGTGTATGAAAAGTAAATACGTTTTTCCTATCCAAAGTTGTAAAAAAAAAAAAATATATACTCGTAGATACAGTGCACTATATCACGGATGTGTTGGAAGTTAGCTAGGGACACGTCTGCCTGTGTGTGACAACTAACGGAAGTTTTAACGCACCCCTTTCAGGTAACGATGTAGATATTAAAGAAGACTTCAAACAAGATGTAAGAAGAGAAGCGCTTCATGCTGACGTTCTGAAAGAGATTGAAGATCTTAGCTCATTAGAGCTTGATACCCAATTTGTTCCAGACGTTTTATTATGTAATGAAATAAAACCACCATCAGCAGAAAGTAAGTAGCGTTCTTATCTGTTACCTGCTCTTGCACCTGTAGTACCTAGTGGGGATATGTGAGTCCCTATGTAGTGTCATGTGAGGTGCAGTCGACATAGGGAGACATCCAGCCTCCAACATATGACACTGCCCTATACCATGACCCTGACGGCCTCGATAGCCGAGTGGACTAAGTGGTCGACTTTTGAGGAGCAGAGAGAGCCGGGTCACACCGGTTCGATCCCGATCCTACCAAAAAGTTTTTCTGCTCGGCATTCACCTCTGATATGTTCAGCGTGTCAAGTGAAATGTATATCGAAGCTGTGGTGGTTCGGAACCCACCTAAAACTGTAGGTCCCCATCGTTTACTCGATGGCTGGGGAGCTGGTATTTGGTAGTGCTGCCAGCTGAGCACAATGGATAGTTCTTGGAAACGGTCTTGTTGCTGGGCTTGTCCCCCCCCCAACCCTCTGCTAACTAACTACCATGACCCTGTAGTACGCCTGTATTGCTAGTAAGATTAAGAGTAACATTCTCACGAGTTGAGTAAGTTCAGGGCAGAAAACATTTTATTTGCACCAGTTGTGAGGAGCAGCGGCCATGTCGGGTGAAAATGATGACAGATTATTTATGATATAGCAGAGGTATATTTATTTTTCTTGACGGCGAACTAACACTGTTATGAAACTGAGCGTTGGTCTTATTTATTTCTGGAGTGTAGTGTACTTACTGTCAAGTGCTAAATGGTCCTAAATGAAATTCCAGTAACTGAACGGAAGACGCGGCGATCAGCGCGGATTATTCTGGAGGAGATGTTTGGTCCGGCCACACAGTCGTCTAGTGACGGAAACTATGTTCCTGGTGGAAAAGGACACGCTTCTCAGCCCATAGCACTCTCCACAACTGATAGAGACCACGTGCGAGACGAAAAGTCGACAGTAGACTACGTTCTAGCTGAGAACTCACCCATCCGCCCCCAAAGTCCGGCTGCTCAAGGTCCTCGCCGCTTTATCCCGGAGACGCTGACTCAGGTCAGAGTGTGTTATTGTGGTTTTGTGTTGCTTTAGCTTCGAGACTTCAAATGACACCATTCTTGAGGTTATTGGATTCATAAGTATTTGTGAAGTTGAAATTACACGAGCTCCACCCTTCTGGTTATTACTATCCCCTATCGTTCCCGTAAAATACTTATATTTGTGATTATTTTTTATAGGCTCTGAATGAGATGACTCCTCCCAAATGCACCTTAAGAGCAGATGATAGAATATCAGAATTGGATGTTGCCAACGGGGATCGACTTCAGTTATTAAGCGGTTAGTGCAAATGACTTTATTTGGAGATGAAATCGATGTTATCCGCTTTCAGACTTAAAGAGTGTAACTCGGAGGGTTAATTTTCAGGTGAGTTCGCTGGGAGTTCACCAAGGTCAGCATTAATACGGGTCACTCCAACCAGAAATCTGATGCCTGCGAAAAAAGCTCGTTTAGATACCAGCCAGCTCGTTACCCCTTCTCGATGCTCCAGTTCAGAAACTGACGAGTAAGTCGTATGTCACAAGTCAACTGTCAGTTGCTTCATAACCACTTTCGTAGCCGCTATGAAGGATCTGTTTTTTCTCTACTTTTTTACTCCAAAATAGGGCATAAAGGCAGAGTTTTCCTGGGTAGCCAGTTCCACCAGATGTAGCAGTTGGAACTTTCAGCGTCTCTTCAATTTGAACCTGGCTTTCTTTCTGAAAAGCCGAACCTCGAAACACCTCGGATACTGTGCCTCCTTAACACTTAGAAGAGAGCTTTTCTTTACTATTAGAAAGGTATTGGTCATAGTTCGGCTTTCTTTCTGTTTTATAAGTTTGTATCCCAAACAATTTCAGCTTCAACAGCATAACTCCGAAGAAGAAAGTCTCACCCAAAAAAACAAGAACACCTCGGAAGAGCCGAACACCAAAGAATCCACTGAAGAAAACACATCGCATTGAACCTGAAATTTCACATCATGGTAATTTTTTTAATGATCTCAGTTCAGTTAGTTGACTTCCTCAGGTAAAATATCTATCGGCTGGAAAGACCACCTTTTTTATCATTTTTTTTTTTTTTTTTTTGGGAAGTGCGACCGAACTCCACTTTAATTTGGAGAATATCTGGTACAAAAGCAGGATATTTGTACTAGGAATGTCGTTTAAAATTTCCCCCTGCACAATTCCCTTACCCAATTTTCTCTTTGATAGTGATCAAAGCAGATCGGCGAAGAGGTTGCCGTATGTCTCGCTAACATTCAAGTCCCACGTAAATGGCGAATTACGTGGCTTTTTTTTTTTGCAGGTGTGCGCAAATTGACTCAAACACAGCTGAACATTGAAACATTCAAGAAGGCCAGATCGCATGAAAATTCTGAACGGAGTTTCGCCCTTACGCAGGATTCACCTGTCAGTGTCCATGATCAAGGTTTTTACAATGTTCAGGTATTTACCCCTTCTTTTATGAACCTTCAGGCAGTGTTCTCGATTTTGTCAAGAGTTATTATTATTTCCCCTTGAAGTATGTACGTAAGAAGTGTAACCAGAGTGGGCTATTTCCAAAATACAGTATGGTTCAAACGAATTTTTCCAATTTACAAATATTCAAACGTTCCTTGGAGGCAGGTTGCTTCGTGTGCATCGTTTTAATCGCAGTGTTTTTCTCATTAGAAAGTTGAAGACACTGGTGACATTGATACTCCTACCCTGAAAGAGGAAATGACGCGATTACAGAGGCCCTCCACACCATTACACTGTATGTATGACACGAAAGTATTTCATTTGGTTATGCAAAGTCAGCAAGCATATCAGAAGAATATGTCCTGTTAGCGGCAGAAGAGGAACAGATCATTTGAAAATAATAATGATTGCTGTGCCTCTAAGTGGCCGAGTGGTCAAGGGGTCCGCTTTGTGTCCTGAGAGGTCCGGGTTCGAATCCCGGCGGAACGGAAAGATTTTCCGCTTCCGACATGGATGTATTGGCTTCGGCCCACTCATATTCGGCTTCGGCCACTTCATCTTCGGCTTCGGCCAAAAACATCTAATATACCAACTAATCGGCGCATATGTTCTCTAAACGTCGCGCGTAAAAAAAAAAAATGATTGCTTTTTTCAATATAAACCACAACTTCCGTTAGTTACCAGTTGCTTCTGTCTATTTCAGGCATTGAAAACAGTCCTGATCTCGATGAGACAAATTTAAGCGCTTCCGCATATAAAAGGATTGCCGGTGACGTCATACTACAACGGGAAGTGAAACATAACCTCAGCTCTAGCTATGACAGGTGAGATTGCATTCTTTCCGTAGGTATTTGCAGTGTTCCCTGTTCCCTTATATATTTAATTTTGACGTATTTCGGCAGTAGATACTTGTATGTCTAAATTTTTACTGAGTCGGCTTGCAGTTGACAGTTCGTAAGAAGTTGAGAAAACTATGTTGGAAATATTCCTTTGTTTATCTGTTAGCGCTATCGTCTCTATAGAAACCTATTTATGGCGCTATTATCCAAAATGATTCAGTACTTTATTAATTGGTTCTCATCAATAGCATTAGCTTGGAGAAAGATAGTTGACCCTCCTTGAATATACGGCTACTACGTATAACTTTCTCATATATTTGTAGAGTTCCTGAAAAGCTGCCGTTAGCCGTGGAGACGAGGCGAGAAATGAGGAGAAGATTACCTGGCTTGGTTTGCCAAGATTGTGTTCGGGTATGTCATTCAAATCTTCAGGCTGGTTTCAACCACTGGAGTGTAGATAAATAGAAAAGCGAGTTAGTTAGTGGTATGCTTCGCTTTGGTGGTGGAATTGCTGCAGCCAGTGATTATTTATTTTGCAGCTTTTATGACTAGCCTTTGTGCCTTCGTTCTCCAGTTCTAATGGGACCTTCATATTTCCTTTACTGAATGAATCTGGCGGTAGCAAATCATCTGATGTAGTTCACAATTTTTGTTATTAGTGGCATGAGGATTGCTGCGCGAGAGGAGAGGAGACAAATTTGCAGGAGGCTCTTGATAAATGCTCCAGACACCGCACGAAGGCTCAACCACCGGACACCCCTGTCGGTGAGATTCAGTACATTCACTCGCTTTATACTCAGCACACAAACAATATCGCCGGGCGGCTAGTGGACCCCTAAATTGATCTTAGTAAAGGGGTTATGCGTAGGGCTCCTAAACCACTCATTATTTAGCAACAAGACCCCTTAGACTTAACGGTTTGTTTAGCTATGCGAAGGTCAGAAAATGCCGTAAATTTCGCACTGAATATCTTCTTTTTACTTTCTTACTAGTCAATATAGCGATAATTATTTTCGTACGAAATTTCTTAATCATGATCCTGGGAGTCCCCTGAGTTGAAAAAGGATGTTTTTTGGGAATAGTTTTCATTTACCTAGTCGTTACGTCGTTCAGTCGATTTTTTTTTTTTTTTAAATTTGGCATGGGCCTGTCTTTCAGGGGCATCTTTCAGAAAATAGCTATAACTTATAGTGAAAATAATGACACAATAATCCTGCCAAAACAAAATAAGAGTTCGGTAAGACAAACATTTATATCGCAACTGGTGAACTCTTCAGATGAGGCAATAATATTGAAAATGACTGTTGCAGGTTTCTGGAAGGTCATTTTGACACCAACGCAGCCTCAGCCTAGCTCGCAGTAACGTTCGACACTGCACGTGGCTTCGTTATCAACTTTCTCTTGTCGTTTCTCTCTCTCTTAGAATGTAGTGTCTAAGCTGTGCTGGCATCTTTCCTAGGAATATGTTGTATACCCTTTTTGCTCGTCAATGTCGTACCCTTTGTTTCTAATACCTAGTTTACTAATACTAGCTAAATACTCCGGCATTTTATGTCGAAAAGTGAGTGCCTTTTTATAGACCTGAAGACTTAAGTCACAACGTGTACTCTTATATTACGAATCTTTTCGGTGATCGTACAACGTAGATCTGATATTGACTTCTAACCTGGTATGATAGTTCTAAGCCATACCGTGCCTTACGATATTATGGAACGCATTGCGATTTGTTACAGATTACTATATTAAACGGTATCATACAGTTTCCTCTACACCTAAAATACAATTTGGACCAAGTAGTGGCTGTACCAGAATGAGTGGCAAGTATGCCATATAGCTGCAGTCTCAAGACTTGAGATCCTGTCCAGGGTTCATTTGATAAAAGTCCAACAACCGCTAAATAGATGACCCATAAGAGACTCCACTTTGCGCGAAAATAAACAGGTCGGTAAAGATGAGTAACACTGAGGAAACAAACAGAATGGTAAGAGTTGGCTGACAATTCGAGTCTCCTCCATTGTTAGAAAATTAAAATGCCACCACCAGTGGTTAGACACCTTCGATATCACTCACTAAATCTTACGACTAATTTACCTACATATTATAATATGTTTATTTAATCGGATCTGATCGAATCTCAATTTACTACTATTCGTTATCATCCAAACCAATATAATGAAAGCAGTACGGATTAGGCACAAGATAATGGCTCGTAACATTGACTGTTAAAAATCATGAATAAAGCAGGAAAAACTCCTCAGCCGAATTGGAAAAAGATCGCTCAACAAACTTTACAGATTTCTTCGGTAGGTACTGCATACAGGTATTAGGTATGCAAAAAAAACAGGAGGGAATTACGTCGCTAGTTGTGACGATTGTAACCCTTTCCAGCAATCAGATCATCGCATATGGTTGTCAGCTCTTGATTCTCCTTTATCTAGAAAATAATATAAATTAATCAATAATTAGGACCAACAGAAGCGACTTCAATTCCCATCCGATGATGATTGCAAGTTACAAAATTTGACTGTGCTGAGACAAAAAGTTGACACTAATCTGGCTACCAGCTGAATCAACGTTGAAAGATTTTGGCTTTTTACTAATTTTAAGTCGTTTAAGTTGTCATATTTCTTCAGAAGATATAACTAAAAGCCATTCCGACACCACATGCCTTTGGACCAAAAAACAAACCTTTTGATCGAGTGATTCCTGCAAAGAGATGACCTTAAGCTCTGTTTTGCGGAGCATGGCTCGGAGGCGGGTGAGTTCCTGCTCATGGTCTCGGTGTATCCGTTCCAGCTCGCGCTGCGCCGCGTCCAGCTGGCTGCCCGCGTGCGTCTGCACACTCTCTAGCGTCTTCTCCTTAACTCGTACGGATTCTCGGAGCTCCACGATCATTTCCTTTAAGTTTCCTTCATTTCTCCTATACTCATCAACCACCTAAGTATAAAAAACACAATCAAGATGCTTTTTTTAAAAACATAACACCTACGTACATGTTACTATCAGAACCTGAAAACTGAGTTTGATGCTGTAGCCCTGTGTAGGTTACTTGCATACAGAAGAAAGATAGTGACGACTACTCTATTCTCAAGATAAAAATAAACAGTTCTGAGATGTAGTCTTGTATCTCGTATATTTACTTTTCAATGCCTTTGGAATACTACGTCCTCTAAACTCTATCTTAAGAAAGATGTAGCGATGACCAGCCATCCCAAATTACTTCTGAATAACTATGAAAAATAAAACATCGGGTTTACCTTTTTACACTTCTCGTACTTGCTATGAACATCAGAAAATGCGGCTTCTACATTCCCCAAATGGACCAGGGCCGCCTCTTTCTCAACTTCCAACTGCTGAACTTTTGTCTTTAGCTGCTTATCAGCTTCCACTTCGGCAGTCAGCTTCCCTATTAACATCTCATAGTCTTGCATCACTACTGTCAGCTGTTCCTGGCCCTGAGCCTGTTCGTCCACCTTCCGGGCTAAAGCTCGTTCCCGCTCTTCAGCTTGCTTCACTTTATCTTGCAATGACATCAGCTGATTGAACCGTTGTGACAGTTGATTTTCACTGTCTGTAACCCTCTGTTGAGTAATCTTGTCCTGCTTTTCCAGCATTTCATGCAATTTAGCCAGCTCTACCTCCAGTACGGCTTGCTGAGGGGCAGCGCCTCGGCCTTCCACTTTCAGTGGTGCAACCACATTAACTGGCTGCTTGATGAGTTTGTCTAATACTTCAGAGGAAGTCTTGGTGTCATTCAAATCTAGATTTCTTACATCAGCGCCGAGTTCCTTACTCTTAGCTTTCAGCGTGTATTCCAAATTTTGATCGATCTGAACTATCTCAGGCCCTGCTTCGCTCTGATTAATCTGAGATGTCGTCAGTTCTCCGTTGTTGTTTTCCATCATATTGTCTAAGTGATTGCTTAAAACTACTGACATCGCACCACTGGCACACAGAAATGAGCATTAAACATTGCACATCGTTGCGGGCCGCATCTAAAAAAGGAGGATACAGTAATAAGCACTGCTGATGCATTTCATTTTAAAAGAAGAAACCTAAGTCCCCGCTGGGAAATTGGGGGAGCATCTAGACACCTAGGCACTTCAGTAGGTGCTGAGACTAAGCCGAAGCAAATTTTTGAATCTTTCCAAGGAGAAACATTGTTCTGCTAAGATTGTTAGTCCTATGAGTAGCGTACGTGCACGATAAGTCGGTGCACTGCCTCAAAGGCAAGCGTAGAGGAATGTTAGTGAACGAGCCACATCCCACATGACCCACCCAATAGAAAACTAGTCGCGAAGATGAGGGTATATAGGTGAAGCATCTGTGTCGACAAATGGAGCAAGGTCAATGTTTCCAACATAATGGAAACAACCTACGCCCTTCCATGACTCAAGCCCATCTCTAAAAAACCACAAAATTCTGTAATTTGAAACATACATTGACTGTTTACGAAACGACACCTGCATAAAACTATTTTGAAATTAAGCCCTTACCGGATAAACATAAGCCCTCTTGAATAATTATGGTTACTTACTTTTTAAAACCTTACATTACAATCCGATAAGATGCACCAGTAGCATTATTTATTTTCAACTTTTACGCATAAAAATGGGCTGTCAACTTTCGAACGAAGCACAAACCAGCCATTGCTTGCAGGTTTGCCAACATCGCAGATCCCACAAAAATGCGTCATTTTTTCTGCTGCCACTATGAACGTACTTATGCCACGATAAGAGATGTAAACAGTCAAAACTAATTGCCGCAAACATTATGTGATCTGTATTGCTTTACATAAATAAGGTTTATCAATGATGGACGTTGATACTTCCTCACCAGGGAAGAGACATCTAAAAGAACTGAGCCAAACAAGAAGTGGCTGGACAAGAGAAGTGGGTTCTCAAGCTATTTGGAGTCTGTCATCATGCAAGCCAAGTAAGCCAGGAGTTCATTTCTTTTTAGTTATCAACTATTATCAAGCCCTCCATTTCCTGTCGAACCCAAATGAAGGTATCAAAAGTTTGTAGGACATCTATGGACCATTTATTATGAGAATCTAGCCTCTTCACTCTTCACGTCTATAGTAAAAATGCCGTTCCTCCTATGCGTTGCTGTAACTCATTATTTCTGCTAAAACAGGTTTTGGAGTCGACCAGTTGAGAGACAATTGTATGGAATCTTACTGGCAGTCGGACGGTCAGCTGCCTCACCTGGTGAACATCCAGTTTCGAAAAAAGACAACGGTTCAGGATATTAGCATTTACATTGATTACAAGCTCGACGAGAGCTACACGCCAAGTAGGTAAGCAACGCCAAGATTTTCGTAGAATGCTTGAACACAAGCAGCCTATAATGGAACGCAAAAATTACTCTTTTGACATTTTAAAGTCCATTTTCCGAGTCCTAGTTGATAATTTACGATCAAGTAATTTTTACCAATATTTTATTGGCAAAAATCATTCAAGTCATAAAATCACGACATGTTTAAAATAGAAAATGTTATTAAAAAAAACGCAGAACTGTGTCGACGGCCCTCACTCAAAACCGACACTTTCACATCAGTATCTCCCGTTCTTGAAACCTGGATTCAGTTTCCTTTTTTGAAGTAATTGATCACATTGCCTTGACACGAGAAGAAATAAACAAGCAAAAGAAAAAATGAACTGGAGGTGTGGCAACAGGAAATCGAACCTCTTACTTATGAATTGCTCTGAACGTTGCTGGCAACAACAATGGTACCAGTGGCACCTGACTGGCAGTCATAAGGGGAAAGGTTCAATTTCCGCTTGCCGCTCCTGTCCATTCAATTTTTTTCTTGCTTCTAAAGTTTCAGAATAGACAACTTACTTCTTGCTTGTTCACAGGATAAGTGTTCGGGCGGGCACAAACTTTACAGACCTCCAAGAGGTGGAGCTCATAGAACTGAGTGAACCCCTTGGCTGGGTCTTGATTCCTCTGACAGATATGCATGATAAGCCCATTCGAACATTCATGCTGCAGATTGCAGTCCTAAGCAACCACCAGAACGGCCGTGATACCCATATGAGGCAAATAAAGGTACACTCTCCGGCCGAGCGACGTGGGGACAACGCTCATGATAATGGAAAATTTACGTCTCAGCAGTGTCTTATGTTCAGTACATTACGATGAAAAGTGAGGAATATGTCGAACTCTAAAAATGGAATCTATATGAAGTGGTCTCGAAGAGATAAAGACATGGTCAAGTATTGGAAGATCACGGAATCGCCGAAACCTTCAGACGCTCATTTTAGTCAACACGATTTGAATCTCGAATTAACAAATCATAACAATGTGTACGGAAATAAACCATTTTCTCAACCTCTGGTTAACGTTTTTATTTTAAAGATTACATAGCCAAGAAGTCCGCCTATGCGTTTTTAGGTTTCTTCCGATTCCTATTTCGGTTTTTAACATTAGCATAATCATAGAAATTGCTTCCAGTTTTCTTCGACTTCTGAGATCTTTCGATTGCCCTTCGTTGCTTCGCAGTCAACTTCTTTCGTGGCTTTACACTGTCTTCTACGTCCGTAACAACGAAACCGCTTTTCGTTTTAGGTTCATCATCCTTTTTTAGTTTTTTGGTGGGCCTTTCATCATAGTCCTCATCATCACTAGGGTAATCTTCCTCATCAGATTCTTCATCTGAGTCCGAGTATTTAGTTGTAGCTAAGCTCTCTGAGCTTTTGGATTTATCTAGTTTGTTAACCTTGTGTGTTTTAATCAAGTTGTGATCAGAGCTCTCATCGAATGTTAATCCCACTCGGATTAGGGAGAAATCTTGGACAACGGTAAGATTTGGCTTCTCAGCGTTTCTTTCTTCATCATCATCCGAATTCTCGTCACTTTCAGCTTCATTTTCACCTGCCACGCCATCAGATTCCTTCGAAATTGCTTCCACATCTTTCTCTGCAGCACTTGCTACAGTTTCTTCTTGTTTTTCACCTTCACCGTCGGTTCCTTGTTGGGACAATGGGACCTCGAAGCCATGTGGTGCTATATAAAACGGTAGCTTACCACGCTGCCAGTCGTTGAGAACCATTCTGGCGACGCAAGCAATGTCGGGCTCACCTTTCTTGAGCAGACGGCCAGCTCGAACAGCCAACTGCTCCAAAAACTCGGTTGTATCCTTCCAGCTCTCTACCTATAAAAACATAGGTACCCCAACCTCAATTCAGGCTAATTATAAGATTGTCTGGGCTGGTGCAAAGTAGCCTACCTTTCAGTCCATAAAAAAGTACAAGTGAAGCACCAAAATGTCTTCTAAACGCATCTATCTAAATGCATCTATGTAATATCAAATATTGGCCACCAATTTAATAGTGGGAGAATCTTGTCCACAAAAATGCCAAAAAATCATTGATGTTACAAAGGCACATTTTTTTATAATAAAATATTGCACAACGGTTTCACAGGGGAAAAAATTAAACAAATTGCACAGATTGTAAGTGGAGGTTGAAGTAACGAAGATCGAAATAATTATCGACGCAAAAGCTATCGAGACAGAAGAAAAACCTGCTAACTAAAAATTTACACTCACCTTGTATGTCTTTCTAATGTACTCCGGCTTCACACGGTCCAAGACATGTTCTACATAGTCCTCGGGTCCTTGCACAAGCTCAACTCGCACCACACCCTTCAGAACCTTTTCGGCGTCCGTCTCTGCGGTCGGGTAAACAACCCCCGGGCAGTCAATGAGGTAAATCCGCCGCATCAAGGTGATGTATTGCCATACTTTTGTTTCCCCAGCAATCGGTGCCACCTGTAATATTATTTCTATAAAAAAATTGCGAATAATTTTTTCACTTCTTGTCTTAACCGAAATTTAAAATTTTCGTTTTGAAGCACTGCAGCGGTACTTACGTAGTAGGGGTAGACCATTACCAGACTGGGCCCAAATTCACTTAAATGGTGACCAAAACCTAGTTTTCTTCCACTATCAGACCATGCTGTTCGAAAAGTTCCCTTCTACTAATCCGGGTTTTAACTGGGATCTGGTTTTACGAACCTAACTGAAATATTTCCCGTTTTCAAAAAAAATAATAATATGTTCACTTTCGCATTTGAAAAATTATCTCAGTACAACTACCACAAGTCGCTTGCCTTGCAAACTTTTTTCGAACGCAGAGTATTGATAATAGAGCTCTTCCCGACGTTAGGGTACCCGATGAAGCCAACGGAAATTTGTTTCTTGTCAATGTGTAGTTTGGCAAACTGGCGCAAGAGGTTGATGAGCGCGCCTTTGCCAAAGGGGTGCGTCATCGACGCGTGAAAAGCAACCGTAGGGTAGTCTTGACTCAGCACAGCTACCCAGCGTTGCGTCACCCATGTCGGTACAAGGTCCACCTATTCAACACACCATAAAGTATGGGTGAAAAACATTGCTGGAATCGAAACCGACATCCTTGAGGCCCCGTAGAAGACCTTTGGACTTCAGATTTAAACGCAGAGTGATTTTTGTCGAAATAATTTTTTAAGAAATCAGTCGAGTATTAAATTCCAGCGTAGTCAACTTGTTCCGTCAGATAAAAAAAAAAAAAAATCTTCTGCTGTTTCAGTTAAGATGTTTGATCCTATTTTATTCTGAGAACCTAGAAGACTAAAAGTATGACGGATAAAAGTAAACATACGAACCTTATTCAAAATGAAAATTAGATGTTTATGCTTCTTCTCCTCTTTAAGAAATTTCTCGATATGAGCTGATCTCGTTCCTTGTGGATCTCTGGCGTCGAGCACCTAAAAAGAATATTTTCTTTGCTTGCCGTATTTTAATAGGTGGGGAGCAATGTAACAAATTAAAAACTTCTTGTAAAATTAAAAAAAAAAAAAAAAACCTAGTAGAATAGCAGGTAGTTACCTGGAGAACCACGTCACTGGAGTCAATGACTTTATATAGTTCATTCCAGATTCGGCGACTCTGGCCAGCCTGCATCACCCAATCCCGAGGTGCGTCCTTCATGCCGTCATCCTCCTTCACCAAATCGTGATCCTTCACGTCTTTCTCGGCATCATACTTTTCAAATGTCTCCTCTGCCGACTTGGTCAGGGCCTCATAATCTCCAGTTTTTAGCTGGGCCTTTTTGCGAGACTTCTTAGGCCCAAACACGCTCTATAATAATTATAATCACATGTTCTAATAATTGTTGACCGTAAACGCAACCTCAAAACATGACATAGTAAAAAAAAGCTGTTGAAATTGGAAAATATTTTCAGAGAAAATTTCAAGGTCATAATATATTAGGTACCTGAAATGACTCAGTGTCTAGGAGGTGAACTCGTTGATGTTTGGCAGTTTCATTGAGAAGCGTGATTGGCAGCTTCGTAGGCTTCATTATGACATTGTAGGGGTTGGCAACAGCGACGCCCATTTCTTTTTGGAACTTTTGTAGCGCAGACTGTCCAATCACACGGGAATTACCGAACCATTTTTGATTAGGTTCAACACGAGCCATGGAACCAGATGGCAGCCATTCTTGAAATGGGGCTGGTGTTAGAATTTCTCCAGACTGAAATGAGAAAACGAAGTACATAGTTTAGTACATAGCTTCCATCTTGACTTGGACTGCAAAGTTGAAAGAGAAGTAGGTAGTATATATACTTTACTGTGTACTTACCTTGTTCCTCTTGGCCTTGAAGTTTCTGTACATTTGTAACCTTTTAATGGTTGACTTTGTGCGAATTTTCCCAACTCCTTTCAATCCCTCCTTGCTTCTTTCAGGGTTCATACTATGCTGGGAGCTGTTAAAACCCTGCCGCCTTGGTGGCGCAGGGCGTGAACGTGTTTTCCCCATTTTAGGTATCTGAAAAACTAAAAATGAATTACAATCAAACCTTGTAATCAAACCAAACTTTTTATACATACAAAGTTTAGGATAACTTTTGACAACGGTGAATTTCTATGAAATTGAAGTAACCTGCTTAGGTTAGGGCTCGACATACAGTACGGACTCAAAGACTGCAGAAGCTACAAGTGAAGTCCGTAGTTTAATGGAACCTGATTAATTATTTCAGCTTTCTCCTTTGACTCTAAACAATAATCTGTATAATTAGAGAAAAATAAAACCTTACCAGTACGCCTGTAACACGTTTCTGTTTTTCAACAATAGCAGAAGAAAAATGCCCAAGACGAAGTTTTCAGATTGCGACATTATTTGTCGCCAGTGTACAAATAGGAATGGCGCCAAATATGAACTATGGATGCTTCAGATTCTACACTGTAGAGAAATTTAACTATATTATCTTCTACTTCTCTACCTCTTCACGGCCACCGTATGGTATGAGCCTGTGCTAGGTTGTGCGATTCTTGAATCATTGGGGTTCCGTGCCGAGAGGCCCATAATCTGGTCACGAGGCTGAATGGTTGGTGGGTATCTCAGGGGGTCTCGGGCTTATGAAGACGCCTGTGCCGTGCACATAAAGGAAAAGGCTATATGCCACATCACCACTCCACTTTAGACTACTATCAACTACCTCTTCCTTCAAAAGTATCATTATTTCACCACTACCTACGCTACTGTCCTCCAGGAGATATCGGTAGGTATATACTTGCAGAACTGAGTGCAGCAGATAAGGTTTTTTTTACGTATAAAATGGTAAGTAATAATAATGAAGTAGGTATTACAATAAATCTATGTGAAATGCACAACAAGTTTGCGAGAAACATCTCAAACCCTCTTAGGCAAAGGTCAAATCCAAATCGCCACTGAGAGGAAGAACGAAGTTACTTAGGTGTAGGAATTTGCCAATAACTGTGGTTGCTAGATGCTGCTAGATTGCTACTGGCTAATGCGAAATAAAGATCTCTTGAAGCTATAGGTAGAAGAAAGAGGAATGTTTTCGTAGATCTCATACGAGTCATTCAAGAGGAGCACAATGAGACATCTTTGAGTGGGTGCAGAGGAAGCGGGGGCGCTGTATGACGCGGTATTTTGACGAACAGAGCGGGCGTCTTTCTGTTGGTGTACACATTTCTTCACAGCTTCTGAACCTGAAAGTTGAAAGAGAAGCAACGCTTAGTGTAAGATTTTTTATTGGAAGTGTATGCTGGGGAAGAGACGGAATCTACAAATATTGGAAACACACGTTCCAGAGACCGCTCTGGCTACTAACAGCAAAATAAAAGCCAATAGACTAGGAGCTGAGCTTTTCATAGAAGTCTCTACTCTATGGGAATGGAAGGTACTCACCGAGGGTTAAATGTTACAATGAGGAAGTGTAGCTGGTTACCAAACGTGTAGCACCGAATCCAAGCTGGTACACGAATCCTGGAAAATAAATTTGATCATAAGTATTTTAAAGGTTTTCGTAATAAGAAAGCTTCGCTAACGGGTGGACTGATTAAGGACAAGACTAGCAAAATTGATTTTAGCCCTCCAAAATTCGAACGACAAAATGTACGCCTCCATCCCTTTATTCGTTAAGTTCTTTTGAAAGAAACAGAAAAAATAAAATGATAAAACGACGTACCAAACGTTTCTTAAAAACATGCCTGGCTGAGGTGAAATTTTTACAAGATAAAAATTAATTAAAATTAAACAAGGCATTTTGGTCCAAATCGTGTCAACAGTGCTCTTTTTGTTGGTAATTACAACATAAATACTGAGCGTCCCCGGCTGACTCACGTTTAAGTTGGCACAGCTCTGCAGTCGCATTTGGGCAAGCTGGCTGGCGGCAGGGCTCGGGGCGGCGCTGTCCAGCCCCCTGCGCGGCATTATTCGGCTGGCACGACTTGGCGTTCGGCTCAAGCTCAACGCACGACCCATTTTTACTTTCGCGCTATTCGCAAATCTATAAAATAGAAATAAAATTCAGTTTTAGGTGTGTAGAACGTCGAGTCCCCAATTTTTCTCCTCAACCAAAACACTGTATTGTACCAGCTTAATTCAGATTACTACGTTGAAATAAGCTACACACTTCACGGATACTTTAAGTTCTGAGAGAAAACAGAAATCATTAATATACTTGAGCGCCTTGGTCAGCGAATGAGATGATCCTTTGATGGTCTGGTCTAATCCCAGCTCCGCTTTGTCCATCTCGTCAAAAAAGTCGTCCGGGTCGGGTGTACAAAGTGTGCACGCCAGCTGTTTGCAGAGCGTCTGCAGGAAGCTCGCTTTGGTCACTCCTTCGTCACTCAGAGAGAAGCTAACCACGGCATCCTGGAGGGTATCGCTGCTGCATACCACCAGCGCAAAACAGTTTTGTCCCTCTAAAAATAAAACAATAACAATAACAAAACAATTATATTTTTACATTTCAATCTGAAATATTTATCTAAACATAGGAAGACAGTCGACATATTAAGATAGTTTCTGAAGTTTAAAATACTGTATTTCGTATTTCAGAATCCAAGCGCAATTTCGGGGACTTATGCCACAACCACTACCACTAGCCCACAGCCGAATTATCAAACTTCTCTTGTATTATCATTTTTGTAATGATCACTTTCCTGATCTTTTAAGACAGTTCAACAACCAGCCTTCAAAATAATATGCCAACACTTCGCAAACAAGAATAACTATACCTACCAGGCAATAAGTAGTACATGGTTCGCAGGACTACCCACCTTCTGAGTCACGAATGTCAACGACACGGCGTATATGGCTGAGAGGCAATAACCGAAGATGCTTGTACTTGGGTTTGCTCAGCTTCTGAAGGCTCCTGGTACCCCTTAGTGTGGCGAAAGGCTTCGCGCGGCGCTTACAGCAAATTTCAAGGGTGTCTGTGAACAGCATGAGTGTGACGGGGTCACCTTTCCTTCCATCCGTCAGCTCAAGGCACTCGCACTTCCCGATTAGGCTTCGGTGTGAAGACACCAGATCCGGCTGCCGACAGTAACGGTAACAGTATGAGAGAAGAAAATTGAAATTATACGTGTTGGATTTCGTTGGTAACAAAGTGGCTTTGTACTGAAGTGGGCGGATAGAACGGGATATTGGTACAAAGCAATGACAAGAGCTTGGAAGGTTACCTACTGAAGATGTAAATACGCTAGGAGGGCTATCTAACGCACCAAAATCAACTTACAGGGCAGTTCTCTATTTCATGGAAGAGGCTTAGCATGGCGACTTGCGCTTCAGTACGGCGCTTGTCTTCATTGATGTGAGTCATCACCTCCCTGATGGCGGCCAAAGCGGCTTCCAGAGGTTCGTGGTCAGGATGGCCCACCTCAGTGTGTTTCAAAAGGTCTGAAGAGAAGAAAGTAAATCAAAGATTCTGGGAAACCAAAAATACGTACAACTAATTCCAGGAAGTGGTTAGAGAAAGAAGAAAGTTCGCTTCAAATATATTAATCTTCCCACAGTCATCTTTCGAGAGGTCCTTGACGAATACTATTGTAGCTGCGTAGGGCAAAATAGTATAGTTAATTTTTTTACCACAGCAAAGTTTCCTTCTCACTATTAAAAGCTTTTAATGAATTTTTTGCCACATAAGCTGATTTTCAACTATACAGGTACAAAATATTTTAAAAAAATGCGAAGGTAGTTTCACGAGTTTTTGGACAAACTATGCAGCCATGGGTAGTTCAAATTATTGTGGGAAATACAAGCAGGACACCAGTTTATTAAAAGCTAATGTAAGTGAGATACGTCCAAAATCAAAGCCTAAATTATAATGAAAGCAGATAGTAGATAAAAAGTACACTCCATACCATTGAGCAAGAGGCTAACACTTGGTAGCCGCTGGACGGGCCTGATGAGCAACTCCTTGAGAGTCTGCCTCCCACACTCGGGCTGACTCTGCCTGATCATGAGGAATGCGTGGAACCGTGGGTTCTTGCTCTCACACTGCTCCAAGGCTTCTTTGCTCTTCTCAAAAAAATTTATGAACGGCGGATACGCTTTTTGCAATTCTCCCGCCTAAAAAAGTAAACAGCATGTTGACCATAGGTACCATGTTCAGAATAAAACAGAACAATTTCTTAAAACTTTTTTCTGACCTTTTCCAAGTATCTGTTGGGTAGATGGGTTCTATAATATAATATACATTTCACAATACGCATCAATCATAAGAAGGAACGACATACCTTGCTAAGAAGAACCTGACCAATGGAAAAGGCTGAAGACCAGGAATGTACACCGCCTTTCAGATCCTTCAGCATGGCAGAATGGGCGTCTAGGATGGGTGGCAGATTTCCAAATATCATCTTTAGCTCCATTGGGTCCAAAATGGGGTTGCCTTTTTCAATGGCCTCGTCTAAAGGTGCTTTGAATGACTAAAGGAACAGAATAAGGTGTAACTATAAAATTTAAAAAAAAGATTGGAGAGAAAATGCCGGTTTCAGCAGGTAGCGTATAGTAGGAGTATAAACCACTATTTGAAACTTTGTACCTTACACGTATGTCAAAAAAGAGGCATATTATTGGTCTGAGACAACATTCGTCGAAATGTATTAGAAGTTATTTTTAAAAGGACGAAAACTCATTCCAAAGTTTTCAAAAATAAATACTTAAATACTCACAGAGACAATGACAGTCAAGATATCAACGTAGTTGGATTCCGTATTGACCAGCTCCAGAAATTTAAGTTTCCTCGGACTAACTGCTTTCGGCTCTTTTTGTCCATCACCTCCTATAAGAGATAAAAATTTATTACATAAAAATAAATATTCTTACAGCTGTTAAGTAGTACCTACCAAATAATGAGAACATTTTGCACCCGTTGCACCACATAAAATGTGGTTTATACACGATAAAATCGTGCTCAGAGTTTTTGTAAGATTTTTGGAGTCAATTCAACCATTCTGAAAACGGAATATAAGGAACACTGATTTATATAACAATACAAACCTGCATTACGAATGAGATTTACGCAAAAAATCAGAACATAATTACACTGATTCTCAACCAGACGACTGTAGGTATCTCAAAATGCTTTAAATATGTATTTACCGTCCTTGTCGGGTGTGAGAGTCCAGTCTAAGAAATTGCCCGAGAAGTCGAGGGTGTGAGCGCTGGAGCGGCGCTTTCCTGTAGCGGGGGAGCCACTGCACTTGGCCAACTGCTGAAGGCGTTTCCTTTTCCGCGCCCGTGATGCCGCGCTCCCAGGTGTGCCCATGTGCCCAGCATCTGGGGTCTTGTGTTCACTCTGCTCCATAAAAATTAATAATTAACCAAAGCTTAAATATTTATGTATTGCAAGTAATACATGTGGCACCAAAACGGTCTGTCCTGCGAACGAAACCATTCAAATTCCCATTATTCAGAACATGACACACCACTTCTGTTTATTTTTCTTAGGTGATTAGATCCTTTAAAATTTCCATGGAAAATTAGATACTATTGTAGTTGTTGACGTTAAAATGGCACATTATATTTCAGAACAAAAATAATACGCAGCAAGGTTCTTGGGAAGATGAGGATAGAAGTGTAAGTACTTGTATCAAAACGTGTATGAATTTGTCGAACAATGACCGAGTGGCATTGAACATTCCATTGATATTACTGGGCTGGTTATCAAAATGCATGCATTGTTAGACAGTAATAGCCCTGACACACGATTTAGACTTGAAACTGGGTAAGTAGATAGTAGAAAGGAGAGTAGAATTCTTGACATACATCCTGCAGGAGATAGTCCTTGACATCGGGGCAGAACTCGTTCTCCATGGACTTCCAAAACCACTCTGATTTGACAACTCTACAATCCACAGCCAGGCCTTCTGGTATGTTGGGCATCGGGTCCTCATTCACCACCTGATAAATTAATGACACATACATTAGTTTATTAAAAATGGCCCGAGTTCCATCTGGAGGAATGGAAACAAAATTATGGAGTAGAAAAGACTAAAAATAAATAAATTCTACGCGAAACCTCCTGTCAGAGACTAGTAGGTAAATTATAATCATATCTCCAAAGGTCAATTAAAAATAAACAAATATTGCTATTTTTCAGTATTTGCTTTGGTAGAGAAGAGGGGGAAAGGATGACTAGCCAAATGAACTGGAACTAGCTGATGTCTTGCAAATAGAGATCTCCGTACATTATAGTACACCGAACAGGGAATAAAAAGTAAGTTTCCTACTATACATATAAATATAAATCTATATAACCTACCTACCTATATTATTATTCAATTTATTTATCTTATACTTTCAAAGGGATACGCAATCTGAAATCTTAACATATTTTCATGTAACTGTTTTATCCTGGTATGACTGTAAGTGTGTTTACCAGATGTGTGCAGAAAGGGTCGTCCAGCTCAGCTACCTGACCGTTATTCTTCACCACAAAGTCTTTGTATGTTTGCGTCCATTCGGGTGTAAATCCCAAGAAGCAAATTCGAGTGCCACCGAGTTTTAACTTGTGTTGGGACACCTAGGAATTAAAGAGACCAATACAGTACTACTGTAAAATAAACAATTGGTCAAGTGTTCGATCGCGGGCATCAGCGCCGGCTGCGACTTCTAGTAAGGAAAAAGCAACTCTTTCAGGAATTTTTTACATACCACTTCACTGTCAGTAGCGCAGAAATCAGCGTCACCACGACGCTCCCACGCTGCCAGCACCCAGGAGTCTCCGAGAATGGGGATTTTGAAGGTGTCGGCATAGTCGTATTTCTCACCACCAGGCCGATGGGCAATTAAATGAGTCGTCTCCAGATGCATTTCACGGCGAACTCTTCCGCCCATATGATAGACAAGGCGGGATATTCGATTCTGCACATTTTAAATAGATTAAATTTTGTATAGTACTGCCAGCATAAAACTTGTGTGTTTCTTGTGTTAATTTTCGTGTTAATTCACTTAAGTTTTACTACCACCTTGTATTGAGGCTCTTTGTTCTATGGCACTCTCAGTTTCTACGCTGAATAGCGCTTAAAGTCATTAACTTACCACGTAATCCCTCTGCGTACGGTAACCAGTGAAGCACACAATAGCACCGCGCATGGACTGGTTATAAAGAGGACGGCGTAGTTCCTGATGTAAAAGTTTTCCATCGCTAGTGGAGAGCTGAATCAACGCAGTTGGTCCCAGTAATCTAAAACCGCGAGAAGCAAGTTTCTACATACATCAGCATAGAAATAAGTAGTTACAAAAAAAGTCAGAACAAAGAAAGAAATAAACTGTAAAAATGACCAACTGTGGCGAAAAACAGTACATTGAAACTGAAAAGGTCTTTGAATGACCCCTTATAGATTGGTCGCGAAGATAAATGAATGTCACTAGAGTCAATTGAGATAAGAATGCAGAGAACAAGGTGAGAAGGGTTGGTTAAGGTCACGGTCCTATCTGACACGTGTCAACGACTCGCACGATGCTCAGACTGTCAGTTTTTATTCTATTGGTTAGGATCAATTCTTACTTGGCTCGGCTCTTGCACAATTTTTCAAAAACGGGGCCTTCGAATTCTTTAAGAACAAAGTAGGTAGTATACGCCGAGTCCTCCACATACTCGGAGCCGCATGAAGAGAAAACGATGGGCACTCTTAACTTCCTCGCAGCACTAACTGTTGTCGGATCTTGCTCTAATGGCTCTAGTATACAAAGTCGATGGTTCTCCATCTCTCTGGAACAGGGGTAATTCGGGTGTCAGGCATGGGATAAGAACTAATGGACCTATACCAACCAACATCGGTTAGGCCGTGTGCAATGGGCAAGTTTCTACAGGTAACCAAGCAGATATTTATGAATTTCTACGTAAGTACATGTAGTATGTTTTCTATATGCCCAAGTAGGTACAGGCAGTATTACAGAAACAGAATTAATTTTTATTATACCTACAATAACAACACAATGGTGGTCGGTGGCGCTCAAACCCAGATTTTAAATAAATTAATAGACATTTACCTGCTGATACATTCAGTTAATTTCAAAGTTTAATTTTTACCATTTCTTGGTTGTAGAAAACAAAACAGGCAAGAATTTAAAGTAATTTTTAACTTAATCACAACACTGAAATCGTTGTATAAACAGCCATGCGAATCCGTTGTTGGTATATAAATTTCTGAACGTACCTTCGTGGCAGCAGATTAACCGCTCCATTTGGCGCGAGACGAACAACTTTTGAAACTTTCCAACTTTTTAAAATTTTATGTTTTATTCGTTTATATTACTCACGGACACATTTATCTATTACAGAGAAGTAAATAATATTCCTTGTGGCTAAATTAGTAAAATTAGCCCTATCTAACGTTATCTGAAAGTAAACTGACACTAGTATAGACTTAGGTGTTATTGTCATAACTACCTAGGTACATTATTCACTGAGACAGCAACGTTTTTTTTTTTTTTAAAGGGAACACTTTTTACTTTCAAGTTTCAACCCCCAGTTCTCTGGAATTTTTAATACTAGCAAGTGAGAGCAAGAAGTCATGTTGTTGTTACCTATAGGTTACAAATCATTGGCAACGATTAGCTACTGATTGAGTCGACGTCCGAGATTGAGTTCACCAACTGGCAACGAGCTCTTTAATGTTTACCTATAAATAAAACTCAATAAGTGCAGGCGGGTAAATGTCAGCCGCTAAACCTTCTTCCATATCATTGCCAAGGAAATGGCTCTCGAATGCTCGCAAGCAACAGTCACAGTTGTGGCTGAGTTACTTCACCTATGGGTACCTATCTAGGTACCTACTTACTTATAGGTCATTTATGTAGCAAATGTAAGTACTCAACAATACCAACCTTTACTGGGTATGTGTTGGAATCTCTTAAGGAGCACTGAGTTCTGCTAGATTAAAAAAAAAATAATAGCATACCTACTTTATGTCGACCTGCATGAGCGTCACACATTCCAGTAGAATTCCAGTAGGTCTTGAGGTAGTGTCAAGACTGGTAAGTAAAGGTATACAGGTCACCTAAAATACATCTGTAGGTTAATTATTACCCACCCTGAGTAAGAAAAGTATTCACAATCCAGGCCGAGCTTCTAAGTTTGTGGAACTGTCCGTTACTCAGGGATTAAGGGAACTTTTCAAGCGTCACGTCAGTAGGAACTATATCGCAACCTCGGCAAGCATTCAACTCTTCAACAATCAATTTAGTTTGGCTTGATAAATGCAGCTAGTCCATTGTCCACAACTCTCCCATAGTGCGCACAGTGAAGCTCAAATTCTTACTCTTCCCTGAAAGTTCAATTAGGTAACCGACCTTACCAATAAACGAAAGTATCTATCATAGTAAACTACTTGGGATGAGGTTGCTAGTAGGGCAGCTCAACTGTGACGGACACGGGCACTACGATAACAACCCCCAATTTACTTGTGAGTTTTGGATCAAGAACTTCCAGTTCGAGGTGTTTTATGACCTTTCAAAACACTTTGACAGGAGAGAAACAGAAGAGAGCAATTCGCTGGACCAAGACGAAGTGGAGGAGCTGGAGCCACTCCAGGTGGGTTTCACTCACAATAAGGTAGGCTGTGCAGGAAAAGTGAAGCAGAAAACTCTAGATGCTGCAGATGATGAATGTGAAGGTCTCACAATGACATCATATCACGCTATCTAGTAAGAGCGTTTGAGGATCAGACGAGATAACTGAATTCAGCCAGACCTCCTCTCCGCATCACCTTGTATGTACTGACTAAGCTAAAATCGAGAATTTCTCTATATGACCTAGCAGGATGAAAACGGACTCAGCAGGCTAGCCATCGACGATCTGCCTACAGAGATGCTGTCGCATGTGTTTAGCTTCTTCACAGCCATCGATCTGCTAGTCGTGCGTGAAGTCTGTGATCGATGGAGAGACATTGTTGAAAAAGACAAGGGGCTATGGAATCACGTCTTCTTCTCTGCTGTCGATCTCGACGTCAAGGTGTCGTATGGTAATTGACGCGGCGAAGCTAACTGAACTAAATGCAGTAAAGCCAATAATAAACATTAAGACTGCTGAGTCTATAAATCGTGAATATGGAACAAAAATAAGTGAAATAAGAAAGTCCGCAGTCTTCGATTAGTGAAAAAATACATAGATACCTACTTTTCTTTTCAGACAACCGCTAGCCTTTTAAAGGAAATGCCGCTCCTACGTTCAGTTGAGCTTTGCAAAGTTCATTCCCCTGAAGATATGACTCTTCTCGTATCAGCACTTTGCGATGCGTGCTGGGAACTACACCATGTTCATGTGAGTTCAAAAACTGCTAATAGTATCGTTTTAAAAACTTCACGTGCTTGACATGCATGGGAATGACCATCACAACTGATTTAGTTTCCAGATACGTGCGACTGGCACCCCTCTGCACAAGACCTTCATCAACTGTGCTACTTCCATCCTCGCATCGTCTGTCTACAGCTGTCTACCAAGCAAAAATTAATACCCACAGAAATATCGAGCTTAGCTACAGTACTGTCTGACTTCCCCTTCCTTAAACGGCTCAAACTCGTGGGTTTTTACTGGCACCAAGCTGAATTCCTTCCAGAACTCTTGGCCAAAATCGAACATCTTACTTCTCTTGCCTTGCCTTCATTCCCGGGCGTCACTGGAGTTGACCTGAAACAGCTCCGTATTTTGCAGCCGAACCTCAAGTCCCTCACGATCAACACATCATCGCTAACGGGCAAGAACATGAGTCTAATCCACTTTACACAATTGCAAGACTTGAAAATCAAAGACAACTCAGCAATCACAGTTGATAAGCTCAGTGCTCTTGGTAAAATCATATCTTTGACAAGTTTAGATATTAACCTCAGTAACAGTAAAAAGGAAAACGTCATGACCTTCTTCACTCTTCCCCACCGAACTCTCCGAGATCTCACTATCAGCAATTGTGAGTTTTCCGATGAGCTGCTAACATGCCTGCCGCAAAGCTGTCCCACCCTCCGCACACTTGTGTGGCTCAATCCTAAAGATGTGCTAGGAGAAGCAACAGACAGCGGCATCCTCGCCATAGCGCAACTCCCGCTCCTAGAATCGCTTGAGATCAAAAGCAGATCCGTCACAAAAGCTCACTATCCAGACCTGGCCGCGATGAAAAGTCTCAGATATGCCAGAATAAACGGGATGCGAGTCCCCGGATGCTTTTAAACAAATTATACAGTTATTCACATTTTTATGCCCGACCAGCGCAACAGCTTCAGGGGCAAAATAGAACGTGCTAGGAGAAGCAACAGACAGCGGCATCCTCGCCATAGCGCAACTCCCGCTCCTAGAATCGCTTGAGATCAAAAGCCGATCCGTCACAAAAGCTCACTATCCAGACCTGGCCGCGATGAAAAGTCTCAGATATGCCAGAATAAACGGGATGCGAGTCCCCGGATGCTTTTAAACAAATTATACAGTTATTCACATTTTTATGCCCGACCAGCGCAACAGCTTCAGGGGCAAAATAGAACGTGACCCAACCCAAGACCACAGCTTGAAATTTTGAACATATTATTATACAGTGAACTCACGAAACACGAATACATGGCGACATTATTTTCCATTTCTTTTCAATACCTCCTCGCGCAAGGGAATTCTTCATCTATTTCCTAACGAGTATTGGAGATTCAAATAACGTTTCTTACACAGAACATGTATTACGTTCAATTTTAGTGGGTACAAACTCTGACAATTTAATACGCCCCTGGAATGAAATTGAACGTTTACTGGCAGATATTAACAATCCAGTCTAAATTTAGACTTAATTGTGGTATTTTTTTAAAGTTATGCATGGTAGGTGCCATAAACTGATGAAGTGATGAAGTCTTCAAACAAAGCTAACTGACTTAATTTCTCCGTTTTCATTTGATCTGTCTTACGCAACATAATCTGACCAGTTTTCTTAAGCCTATCCACACAATGCTGTTTCCCCACGTTTTTTCATGCCCATTTTTTGAGGAAACTGATGGATATTTATTTGTTATAAAATGTTACATGTTTTTTTAACGTCAGAGACTAGTTACATTTTACATTCAATTCAATTAGTATTTAGGGCCGTAGAAGGGTGCAGTTTTGTATATTTACTTTCAAGAACCCGAACTTCTCATGTAAAGCAGTCAAAATTACAATAGAAGGATTCGATTCGATTCTTGTAAAATATGCCACGTCTGCTAATTAAATCGTTAAAAATCTCAAAGAACAACCCATAACTCAAAAAGAGGGACAATTATAACAACGGCATGCTCAGAAAAGGCGCCAACAGAGGAAGATCCCAAAGGAGGGTACCACTACAAAATCAAGTAACTAAGAAAGAAGTTTCAAGGGTACGGTTTTATTACCATAATGCCTACGTAAATTTTCACATAACAAAAGGGGATTATACAAACACCGTGGTTCAGAGTACCAGTAAATAGGAAAAAGTGAAGGAGCAGCCTATTCTGTTAGAAGGAACACAACTAGTGTGCGTTTAATACATTTCATATTTTTGGGAACAATCATAAGCATGACCGCAATTTCCCTTGATAACTGAACACGATCTGATCCCCTACTGACTATGGCCACAGATATGAGCGTCGAAAAGTGGAATAATATAAAAACTATCCAACCTACAGGGAGACAATTCATTTTCGGGAAATAACAACACGTTCATTTGCTCCAAGTGAGAATTTGGTTACTCGAATACTGTGTCTGCTCAGCTCAAATACTGACACACCATTGTCAGTGAGGGGAGTCAAGGAGCCCCGACGAGTAATACCCGTACGATATTTATGGCATTTGAACCCAGGTTGAAATTACTTGCCTTTTGCCTTTTTAAATGACACTTGAATAATCTTTCCCTCGAGCATGGTTTGATTCAGCTGACAAATTGCGTTCTCTGCATCACCATAGTTGGACATGGTGATGAACGCAAATCCTTTGCTACGGTTCGTAGTTTTGTCCATGACAATTTTCACATTTCGTATGGCTCCATAGGGGCCAAACAGTCGCCAAAGGTGGAGTTCTTCCACTTCAGGGCTAAGGTTGAACACGAAGAGAACGTGGCCTGCGATGGGCGTCGGGTCTGGTGGATAGCCATCATGTCCCCCATACAAAGTGTCACCTAAACCGGCGCGTGTCATAGGTCCACGACTTAGTGGATCAAACCTGGGAAGAAAGATTTGCTTGTTAGTTTTTTTTCCGTAGAAGAAATAGCCAGTAAACCGAGGTTCCTGCTTGTTAATCACTAACTACAAACATTATGTAATTTTTCCCCAGCTTGCTTTCCCAGCTCCTTCCGTTTGTTGGAAGGTCTTATCCATGAAAAAATTTATGAATTTATGAACCAAAACCTCATTTTCATGGACAGAACTGACAGTGGAGGTTGTGCACTAATCATTGGTGCATTGCTGGGTGCATTGCCCTCTATTCGAATTCTTGTTGAAAAGACTTAAAAAATTGCCCCGCAAAATTCTCCGTAATGTCCAAACATGTGTGTCGACGGAAGCATAATACAATTTCGTTGGCAGAACTGAGCCACCCACCAGGATAACCTTTACTTTAGAATAAAGAAAAAAACTGAACAAACCTGAGATTCTTTCCACCAAGGATGGATGGAGTTTTCCCTAAATTCCCAAATCTGGAACCCGGGAAGGAGCTGTAGCCGAGATGGGCGTACGACGGAGCGGGCGCTGGTCCCTGAGGCAGAGCCATTATCTCTTTTGTCTGTTTCGCGAAGCTCACGTGAATGGGGCCAGTGTTGGAGGAAGGTGTCTTCCCGTCCAGTTCATCCATGGCCAATTGGGCGTTCACCTGCTTCTCGAACCTCACGAACCCGATGGCTGACGTCTTGGTAGGGTCGTTATCGTTGTGCATCACCTGGAGAAGAAGCAAATATTTGTTAAAGAAAGTGAGAGGATTTTTAAGGTTTGAGCGCACTGTGCAAGTCCTTTTTTGACCGAACCCGAAGAGGAGACTGACAAGAAGTGATGCATCCATGCCACAAGTGTGAAACTTGATTATACCGGGCGTCACAACGCTGAGTACCGGGTTTACTGGCAACAGTGGCACGACCACCACCTGACGAGAGGAGGGGCAATCCATGAAAGATTCAAGAAAGGTACGAAAGATAGGTACGTTTGCATATGTATGGTGGGGGTGTGTTGTCAGGTACGCGGGGAGGTTAGTGGGAATAGAGCCTTGAGTGCTGAAGAGCATTTATTGCAATGCTCGTACCTTGACAGTGAGGACCTTGCCATAGGGCGAGAAGATGCCGACCAGCTCTGCCTCCGTGATAGTATTCTTCAGCCCACATATGTACAGGTTGGCAGTCTTGATTGGATCGTTAGCGGGACGAGCAAACGACACCTTCAGCTTTTTGTTTTGCAGCATGAGACCGTTTAGCCTATCAATGGCTGCCTGAGCGTCTCCATGCCGCCTAAAACCAAACATTTTCAAGTATTAATCTTTTTTTGCTGATCTGTTTTTTATGACGTCAGCTTCTGGGCTATATGCTGATCTGTAAGGATAAAGAATCACTGAATTTGCATCTCGACAAGATGCAGATTGGGGCTAATCCGGCCCACTATTAGGCTATAAATTGATTTAGGTGGGCAAAGAAGTCAAGAGTCATGGCAGTCTCAACGTTACTAGGTTTTTCTTGGTAGGTAGTAAGGTAACTTCATAGTGTTGCCCCACAACGTTTAATTTAGGAGGGTCGCACTGAATGAAAATGCCCCAACTATACAGACTCTTAACTCGGTTGACTTCTGCTTGCTGATTTGTTTCTGTGATTTCTTGACGCACTGACAAATCGGCTTAACTGACGCTTCGTGCCAGAGGAAACAGACACTCAACATGTTCCTATTGAAATCGGAAATAACTCGCACAACAGTTTATCTTTAACGCAGGATGTTCCATTAGAACTAATATTATTTTTTCGTTGCGCACACCTGAATTTGACGAAGCCATAGCCAAGAGAGTGGCCGTGCAACTTATGGCGGATAAGCTTGCAGCTTTCGATTTCTCCGAAGCCCTGGAACATGCTTTGGAGGTCGTTCTGCGTCGTAGTTTCGGGCAGATAATTCACGATCAGATTGTTGTAGTCCGTGTTCTCCCCCGTCGAGTTTTCTCCTGAGTCCGACATACTCGAATCGTCCATGTCCTGCAGAAGAGCAAGCGAATTAAAGAAACCCTTAGATATGACAATAAGTTTGCTACAGAACCGTGGGAAGGAGTGTCAAACTATAATTCGTCTCCCATAAGAAGTAGTGCAATATAACGACAGCCCAGCGCACGGGACCAGGGATCTTTACTTTATGCATTAATAACTCACTCAAATGTGCCTAAACTGAAAGAGTACTAAAGGCGAGTATTTACGCAAAAATGCCCAGGCTCGGGTTCACGCTCGCATGGTACGTATGATACCATGAATACTAATAAGATGGAATATCGACAGCTAACGTTTTTCTGTTTCCTAACCACACTACAGTACTCACCTTGCGAACGAATATACTAAAGCATCTAATACATTCTTGTTAGGTATACAAGAAACTGCGATTGGGATAATAATTAGGATACGGTATCGGTCATACTTACTATAGCACTATCCCAATAAACTAACTGCTGTTGTTCCTCGTGGACACATTGTGACAAATATATAAATAATCTATAGGTGCATAACAGTACAATAAGGGATAACATCTTGGAACAGAATCTCAGCAAAATAAACACCAATTATGAGAAAAAATAAATTATTACACACAAAAACAGAAAAACGAGCAACGAAGACATGGGGAGCGCTTTCAAGTTTCAAGAAGGAGCCTCTACTAGGTGCCCGGTTGAGACATGCCTTGGTCGGAATGGTCAACGCATGGTGTAAATACATGTTCCCCTTGCCAGGCGATTACCATTTTACACAGAAGACTTTAGTTATTAGAATGGTCATTTGCAAAATTAATTTAGTGTTAAAGACAAAAATTAGGTAACAATGTAGGTACTTCTTTTTAAATTTCGAGCCGTAAGCTATTTATAAGAAGTCAGTGGCTTAATAAGAAGCAAATGTAAGAGTACGTCAGAGTATGTTTTTGAATGACAGACAAGTTACTTATGCCATAACTAACAGGCGAGTAGGTTTAGGTTAGCAGAGGGTTGGGGGGGACAAGCCCAGCAACTAGACCGTTTTCAAGAACTATCCATTGTGCTCAGCTGGCAGCACTACCAAATACCAGCTCCCCAGCCATCGAGTAAACGATGGGGACCTACAGTTTTAGGTGGGTTCCGAACCACCACAGCCTCGATATACATTTCACTTGACATGCTGAACATATCAGAGGTGAATGCCGAGCAGAAAAACTTTTTGGTAGGATTGGGATCGAACCGGTGTGACCCGGCTCTCTCTGCTCCTCAAAAGTCGACCATTTAGTCCACTCGGCTATCGAGGCCATTAACAGGCGAGTAACTAACTGGGTTCTGATTTTTTCAGAGCGGGATTACCCCGTGGGTACTGTTCAAGCGAAATCAATAACCATACCATACAGACTTGACGAACATGATAACAATAATCCAAGATGATATAAATAACACCAAATGGAGTAAAACCCGGCATAATTAAATAACATGTGTATATAATAGATAAAACAGTATAAATATAAAAGTCTTCAATTTTTCGCAGTAAAGAAAGTCGATAATGGTACATTAGGCTGATAAGATGAAAACCGACGTGCCCAGGGATCGGAGGAAAAGAGCAGCTCCTAGGACTAGGTACATCTTCAGTGACAGGACGCTAAAATAAATCAAATTAACAATAACATGTTGATAGCAAGTAATATAAGAAAAACAATAAGTTGTATGTATAAATATGAAGTAATTATTACTGAAAAATATAATATCCTAACGCCAAAGTCCTTAAGGTAACTAGTAATCAAATAAAAATTCAAATATAGAAAAGTTGCCAGTAATCCGTTCCAAAAGTTCCATTCCAACTGGAATATACCCATCACCGAAAAAGTGCGCATTTGGTATGGTATGACCAGTTTTGAATTGAAACTGGTTGAGGTAAGTATTTCAGCGCCACATCAACGATTAGCAGCAGTAACCATACAGGAGCAAATTGGTTTGCTTACCGTTGAACTCTGACTGATGCCGGTCCTTGCCGTCCATGTTTGGTCACTTGTAAGCCTGAAAAAATCTTCTGGGCATGTCAAATGAGTATAGGGCGTACCAGTCCATTGCTTGGGGAGTTGATTTTCACTTATCGTGGGGATTTTGGTTCATTCCAAAAGGAAAATCTCAACCATCGTCTAGTTTTTTCCATTGGATGGCCCAAACGTCGCCTCAACATAGATGAAGGGATATTTCATATTATTTTTCCCAACCAAAGTGCAATGAAGTAGTTCTTAATTGCAATATTATCGGTGCCACTTCGACGATTCATGTATTCATGACCCACTGGAGACGTGAAAACACACCTTACAAGCTGATGTTCAGGGGGTGGCCCGGCGTGCGGTCCAAGTGCTCCCGGCAAACAGACACGCATGGTTACTTTTTACTGGCTGGTCAACACAAGGAAAAGCAATCGATCATGGGCGATAAAGCTGATGGATTTGTTATCTATATTATTAGTTATAAAGCTGACCAGCTAGCTGTTCAAGAAAACGTTCATGCATTTACGACTGGTTATATAGCTGAACGGATTTAAGTTCTAAAGAACGTTGATCTATTTTTCATCACCCATTTATTATCACTTCTACTAGTTACTTGGGGTTTTCGTCGATACCAATATTTGCTTCTTGAGGCAGCCAACAGCCAAGCCATTAGCCAAGCCGTCCGCCAATCCGCCATGACAAATTTTGCAACATAGGTTTCCAGGTGCATTTTTATAAATATTGGGTTTATACTCCGTTCCCCAGCAGAAATATTGATGAAATTCGGTTCTAATTTATAAAATTCTTACCTTAAAATAAAATAAAACGACAGAATGCTCTTCCTATGTCAAATATTAAAATTATTGATTTCTTTTTTATACCGCGTCACACAGAACGAAGAACAAAAACAAACCGTGTCACTAACTTATCTGCTTCCACGAGAACGCTTGGTTCACGTTCATGAGTTTTGTTTTCCAAATTTTTGTAAACAGAAGGTGATAATAATTGGTGAGAATGTTGATTTTTATTGAAGACGGGCACATCAAGCTAAAAGAATATGTGCTTGTGATTCCTGCGGTATCAGTGGGCAATGTTGGTCAACTCGCCGCGGAGCTTCTCATTTCAACTCTTCAGCTAACCAAAATAGGCCATGTGAGACATCGAAATTTGTTGCCAGTGGTAACATCAGGCACTGAAGGAGTTTCGACAGAGTGTGAAGTATTCGCTTCAACCGAGCTCAAAGTTGCCGTCGTTCAAATAAGAACAACGTATGGTCCTTTCGCAACAATTGCTCCGTTCTTTTCGGACTTGTGCAAGTCAGTGAAAAGCGTTGTAATTCTCACTGGAAGTTTCGCTTATGAACGAAAGAACATTCACCTTGTATCTCAACCCTTGCGGTTTTTGACGACTGATTCGTTGAAAAAATGTACACTCCCTCCTATTCCACAGCAATGGCAGAAGTTAGAAGTCAAAGATGGAAACGAACGCATACGACTTCCAGGTGAGTGTTTGGATACGTAACGTAGGTAGGTACATGTAGGTCGCACAAACTAAGCAAGTACATACAATTTTGCCAGGATCATGCGAAGCAATCGTGTTTGTCATTCAACATTTGAAAGTCTACCATGATCATGAAACTCAACCCTTGCGCAAAAGTCAAATTCCCACTCCTTACAGGTTCTGGAATAGCTGACCACCTATTCAACATGTGCATGGTAGAACGCCTTCCAGCGACTCTCATCGTCAGCTACGTGTCTGAAGGTGATAACAGAGAAGACGCGGTAGATATCGCCAACTACTTGGACTCGTGGCTGAAAATAAGAAAGAGGGGGGGAGCATCCGAGAAATCGTGGCGTATTCCCCCTGTCTGGGATGCATTGTACGGTAACAAGTACCCACAGGAAATATTTCTCTAACTGCTGACGACTGAGTGCAATGCTGTGGATTCTCGATATGTAAGTGACTTTTACTGTGATGATGGTGTTATATAATAAAGCAAAGTGCATCCTCACCCATTAGTGTCATTTTAATGGTTTCTCCAACCACCGAACACAGGTCATTGCTGTGCGTAATGCTCTCATTACTACGAGGAAATATTGCACACATTTGCGGAAAAACGGCTATAGTAGGTAGGTGCCAACAGTGGTGTAGCTCCATCTGATTTTGGCATTTTCATTTTACTGCGAAGTGTTTGATGGAACTTATAAATTAAAATGTACATATCTAACCTCTGGAAGATACAGCTGTTGACAGTCACACAGGTTAGGAACACTGGAGCGAGAGATGGCAGAATTATACTATACCTAATGAGAATGAGTGATACCTTCTGTTTGTGCCTACCTGCTGTACTTGAATGGATAGGAGAAGACACTGAAGAGCTTTATTTGTGTTTCACATCGCGTCCACTTTTACGTATCTCGTTCCACTAGGCCGAAGCCAAGGCACGTGCAATAAAGCTATAGTTGGTGTCCAGCTGGTGTCTGGGTAGGTATTAACTTATCATTAGGGAGAGGGATAATTTTCTTTTGGATTCCTGAGTACTTTACTGTGTTCAGTCTAAAGATGTATTACTGGTTTAATCGCCTCGTCCCGTAAAATAAAATACAGAAAATTGGTTCACTTACGACGAGATGGACCTGTTCACCCCTGGCATCACTCATTACGGCACTACGGTGGTAGTAGTAACAAAGGCTGCACATGGATTTCTCGTTAGGACAGCGATCCTGTCCTTTTAATCTATGCGCCACAAGTCTTGACGAAATTCCTGTGGGACTTCCGCCCTTTCTGTCACTCATTCTTGAAGATTTGATCACTTTCGTAACTTGTGTAAATAGTCCAGCTATCTCGGCTTTCCAGATTGAAAATGGGCTTAATAAATAACGGAAGTAAAAAGAACGGAAGTCGTAACATGGATGTGGTTGATCGGGGAACCTCCTTCTCTCTTGTTTGACCGCTAACCTGCATGAGGCAGTCTCTAGTGCAGCACCCTCTAAAAGTACCTAGCTTCGGTACTGAGAATAGTCTTGATAAACTAGCGGAAATAAACAGAGAAAACGGAAGCCGTTACGTCGATGTGGTTAGTAGGGCTTCGACCCTGATGGGCGCCCCCCTTCAGAGCCCGAGTCTGGTCCAGCTTCCGTCGCGGAGCCCCGAGTCAGTCACAGTCTTGCTTTCGCTTTCACGATGTCCGCTTCTAGCTCGCGTTGGCTCGTCCTCCTCGCTGCCATCGACCTGGCCTCATCACAACTCACCAACTTACGTAAGTTGTTATTCAACCTGCTTCCCTAGTTCTGTACACCGGCATAGTGACGAGACTGACGGGTGCTACTTTCATTTTGAATAGGTAGGTAGGTACCTACTCTTAGTTTGTTAAAGGTTTTTCGGATGAATGTCTACTTTAGGGCCTTTCTTAAGTATCTGAATGCCTACTGGCCTATACTTACCTATTAACTTTGCAAAATCCCCATAGGAGAGTTTCTTACAAGCAACATGATGGTCCAGTCTATTCAGAAGAGGATTAGGTATATGATTATTCTTTCTTGTTGACGATGCCAGACAATTCTCGTCCCTTTGGCGGGTAGGTATGCAGTGACAAACTTTTCTTCGAAAACACAGCTTCCTGAAAAATTGGGTTTCGTGCCTAAGTAACTTGATTTTTAAATTAACATAATAATATGTCGAAAGAAGGAATATTCTGCTTCCCGCAGAGTTTTGATACTTATATAGGTAGCTAAGTAGCAAGATGTCACTAACCTATTGTATAGGTAGTTCATATCCGGCGCCTTACAGTTGATACGTACTTACACTTTAATTTAACTTGTCAATTCCTCGGTAACTAATTACTGAAACTTAGGACGAGAGGGTCTTGTTCCCAATCAATGAAGCACCTACTTAAGCCAACCAAGGAGTGCAAAAAATGACATTGTACCTACTTTGAATGTGCTTTTTTGGTGTAAAGTGGTCATAAGAGAACGGGAATACCACTTCGAGTCGGTGGTTGTGATTGAATCTCCCTGTTTGACCATTGTCCCCAAAGACTTATTTGTCGCGAATAAAGTTAAAAATAACTCCCAAACATTCTTTCTAACTGAAAAGGTCACCTGTATTAGACCAGAGATTAGACCTTGGCAATAGGCCTAGGTACCTACCCATTGCACCAGACGAGTGCCTCAGTATTGTAGGTAATTTACCTACCAATGAAACTTGACATTACTATGGTACTATGATAACAAGGGCAGCAAGACTTCGACTGACGAAAGAGTCACATTAATCAACTTCAAGACAGTTGGTCAACTATAGCGCAGTTGGTATTCTACTATTCTATTCAAGATCCTACCTGTACTCATGTCAACAGGGTACAAAGTCCGATACGTTTTCGCAATATCTGGGGATGAGGAATATAAACTTCTCGCATTTTTCAGTTCTTTAGGTACCTACTCATTCGACTGAGAACAATAGCGTGCGCCTTTCTGTGGCCGAGCTGTCTTGGCCTTAGCTGTACCAGGCATAAACCATAAGAAATGTTTTTTGTTTGTGACGTGCAGAGGAGTACAAAATGGGCTTCGGCCAATCATTTATCTGCCTTTGCAGCTTCCGGCTCCGTATTTTTTTTTTAACCATTGCAATTCTTTTCCTTTTTACTCATCTTAATTTTTCATTTATCTCTATCTTCATCAAATTTTTAAGATGGTCCTCAGATAAGTTAGGTAATGCTCCTTTGGTAAATAATGGTATGGTAAAAATGGTACGTAATAGGTAGTTAGGTATCCAGGTCCAAACTACTGGTGTTCTATCCCTATAAATGGCTTTTACCCAGCAGTCATTTGGCTTTGTTCTTGGATCATGTCCGTAGCGCCGTACGTGAAACAGTGCCGCTCGGACGACGTGAACCTGACGCAATGCTTCCTGTCTGCGATCCAGCATATCCGGCCATACCTCGCCACAGGCATCCCTGAGATTATGCTGCCGTCCACCGAGCCTTTCCGGATGGATCAGCTCTCCCTCTCCCTGACAACTGGACCCAACGGCTACAGAGTCACACTTAAAGATATTGATGTCTTCGGTGCCAGCAACTTCACCGCTTCACATTTGAAGTAAGTGTTAGCCTGCATGCAGAGTCCGGTTTGAGCCCCAACCCACTCGGGGGTGCGCCAGCGGCCTTCACTCGTTTTCTGTTGTGTAAACGGGCGGACAGGGGGTTACCTAGGCTTGACTTTCAGTGCAATAAGGCCTTTTGTGTTTACATCCCTCTGAAACTACACTGAAACGGGCTGCAGTCGTTTCTGTTCTCTAGAGATGATAAAAATGAAATGACTCGCTCTTTTCAGGCTCTCTGACGGCAAAGCACCGTTCGAAGTACGCATCAAGATCCCAAAACTAAAAATCACCTCAAAGTATTCAAGCAGCGGTGTTCTCATTATCCTGCCAGCGTCGGGCAATGGAACATTCCACTCCGTTCTGGGAGACGTGAGCACAGTCTGTCGGGGCATGGTCAGCACTGGGAGACGTGAAGGCTTGGACTATCTGCATATTGACTCCATGTCCCTGGATCTCGAAGTTAAAACTGTCCGAATGATGGTCAAGAAGGTGTTTAACCACAACCGGATACTCAGTGAGTTTTTCGGATATTTTTAATACGTTGTGCCGTATTTCGTAATAATGTTCACTGAAACTATTTAAAGGACGCCGTGGCAATGGCTGGAGAATGCAAAAAGGAAGATTGGATTCCTTCTCCCAACTTTTCTGGTGGGTGCAGTTAACGCAGAATTTAGTAGGTACTTGATTGATCTAACCAAAGTTATTGAGAAACTGTTGTGTTTTTACAGCGGAAGCTACGAACTTGTTCCTGAGGGAAAACGGACACGAAGTGCTGAAAGCCATGATCCCCCAACTGAAGAAAAAACTGTCCGACGTCTTCATGCAGATAGGAAATCAGATTTTCGACAGAGTCCCCGTTCAACAGATGTACCTAAGCGTTTAGCTTACCTAACCGGAAGACGACGCAGGCCCCACCATTTAGACTGTTTTTCTAATGTTACCATTTAGTGTATGTTTTATTTCAGTTCCAGCCAAAAAAAGCAAAATGTGAGGGTGACTCGTACCTACTAGCCTGCTAGGTAGGTACAAGCCGTAGGTACTAGGTTGGAGTAATTTGAGGAAAAATCTGGCATCTTGTCGTATAGAACTCCAAACTGAAACTTGACTGAACTACCTACCTTGTAAAATATTTATTATAAAGTGTTGTTTTCGTTATTATTTACTATTTTTTTGTGTGGGGCGGATGACCCACTCGGAACCACTTTTCCATTATCCAGTACACAAGATAAATGGAAAATCTAAGAGGAAAATTATAGTCCCGACTGAGTTCGAACTCGCAAACTCCTATTACCAGTCCGAGATTTAACCAAGAGATCACGGTGCTCCCACATATTGAAAAAGTTTCTCATTTTAAAATTAATACGAACATTATTTTATTATAGGTATAAAAGAACAACAAGTATCCCATAGTATCCAGGATTTTGTCCAAATGAGCGTAAAATTCGAACAGTAACTATTTGTTTTCTAACAATTGCAACCTGCCGTAGGTATTCAGGAATCAAAAAGAAAGAAAGCCACAAAACTCCCGCAAACTCCCGCTTCAAGACAAGGTATCCTAAAGTCCAAAGAGGGATTGGAGGTCTTGAAACGAGAGTTTTGTAGCTTCCTTTTTGAGCTGCCCCGACAGAACATTTTTTGCCAATATCAATTTCTTCTCTTGCAGGAGTTCTATTCTTTCTTCTATCGTGTCTTTGCAGATAACTCTGAAAATAGTTAGGAAAAATAAGACAAGAAAGAAAAGACCGATGCTTACCTGTAGCTTACCCACAAAAGCTGCCACCATCACGAGGAACTTAAGCCGGTGAGAAAACTTTCCAAACAGATTGCCAGACATTGGGATACACCTGACTTTCGCTACCAGTGAGCATAACAACTTACTTATAGATGGAGACCGGCTTCGTTTGTCCCACCCGGTAAATTCGGTCGCTGGCCTGCGCCTCCAGCTGAGGGTTCCAGTGGGGCTCCATCAGTATCAGATGACTTCCTCCAACTAAGTTAAGCCCCACCCCGCCAGCTGTCAGCGACAGCAGCAGCACACGCAAATGGTTGTGAGGGTCGTTGAAGTTTTCTATAATTCCACCCCTGCGAAGATTCAAGCATTACTCGACAGTCTTCTTCTGCTGATGCAGCTAAACAGTGCCGCTGGTAGTTGACGTGAGAGCAATTATTATAATATTGTATAATCAACGAAAGCGGCCTTCTATGTGTCCCTCCTCTGCGAGAGGTTACCATAGTAAACCCATTTTCTATAGTTTAAATTTAAAATTTTCATAGAACTAACAGGGGGAGGTTTAATTTGAAGAGAAGAATCTAAGTAAACGGCTTGTTTTTTCAACTAACAGGAATAGTTTTGTGATCATTTACCCTAATCAACTGAATCGCTCAAGAGTTTCTTTTCACATCATCTTCTGAATCTAGAAGGAAGAACGGAACACTTTCCAAAATTGCTAACACAACTCACCTGTCTTTGACCGCAACTGAACCATCAAAAATAGCACTTTTAATTCCAAGCGCCTTAAGATGGTCACGCAGATGCCTGAGGAATACCGCCCACTGAGAGACGACAACTACTTTTTCTCCTCTTTCCACAACTTTTCGCAGAGTTTCTAAGACTGTTCTTATCTGAAATGTTAAGCAGAAGTAGAATGTAGAATAGAAATTTGTTCAAAATTAATCGATCGTAAAATCACAACATGACCCGTTGATTTCCGACGCGCGACGGTAGAAAGGCACATTATATTCCAGAACATTAAAATATCAGACAGTGTCCTGAAAAAAATTGTCGGAATGTTGTGATTTTACGATCGAGTGATCTTTGTCTATAATAAAAATTGTCCAAAACTAACCGATCGTGAAATCACAACATAGCCTCTTAATTTGTGCCGTTAAAAAGACATATTATTTTTCAGAACATTTAAATTTCGAATAGTTTCCTCATAAAGTGTGCAGACAGAAACTTAAACAAACCCTTAAGTGGACGACATCCATAGCTGGGGGACTTCGTACGTTGCTACGCTTTTAGTTTTGGAGGAAATTCCACGAAAAAAGTACATAAATTTAAGAAAATGTATAGCTAGTTCAGTTAGTTCACAAAATTGTGAAATTCCTCCCCCTTGAGAAGTTAGGGGGTGAAAAGTAATTTTTTTCTCTTAAAAATCTTGCTGCTCCCAGAATTTTACGAATCTTGATACGATTCGTGGAGTACGTGCGTATAAAGTTGATTTGGTGTGACACTTGTCGCCAAAATAAAAGAAACCCTGATGCCATTGACGCAGGGGTGGTTTACACCCTCCCAGCTATTACGGCCTCTACAGCCTAGGCATTTATCCTTACGAGGGTGAAAAAAACGATTTTAATTTGCCAAAAGATATTGTAATGGAATGTGGTAGTTATTTAAATTATAAATGTACGCCAAAATATTTTTAAAAGATATAGAAATTCGCTTCGGATATTGCAACGAGACGTTGCAACATGAATATATACCGTTCTAATTCTAAGCGGGTGGAGCTGACGAGGCAATCAACTATCACGCTCGCTGGGTAGTATACAGAATTGCATACTTAGCTTATGCCGCATAAGTCATTGGATGGACTCCACGCAACAACGCACTAACTAGCCACAAATTAGTTGGAGGGACTGGATGTCGTCCACTTAAAGCCCTTAAGCCCTTGACTATTCAAAACATGTTCACAGTTTTTTATGAGACCCTAGAAAACTGCTGGCTGTTTTTATGAAATACCTTTAGTTTGTAAAGATAAAATTTATAGCATGACACGACTGCAGTGTATTGTGAGTGGAGTTGCGCGGTACTGCAGTACGGCCCTTCTTTTCTGTTCACTCTCTATGAATATTTCAGTTTTTCCTTTAATTCCTCTTGGACACTGACCTTGCTGCTGGGGCGTGTGATGTCAAAAACCGGGTTTGAAGTCAGGAGGACTTTTTCCAGATCATTTCTAGGAGTACTTTCCCTCTGTTCGGGAGAAGCCGTTCCAATAGTCAGTCTTCGAACTTGTTTCGACAGATCTTCCACTAACGAGTCTTCCTTTGCAAAACCATCGGCTGCTGCTGCGCCTTCCTCAAGCATCTGACAAGAATACAGATTTTAGAACAATGTATTCCAGTAATCCATATGTTGGCCCAAAGAGCTGAATGAAGTAGGGTTCTAGAGCTATTTCTCATTGAATTTCTAACTGCATCCTTCCAGTATAGTTTTCACACGTTTATGGGCGACTTTCACCAAGAAAAATTGCTAAGGTAATCAACAAATTCGAGACTTGCCACTGGTGTTGCTAGCGTCAACTGTGATTTTGATTCCGAATCAACGTTCATTTTACTTGGTGAAAATGGCCTTATGGCTGTCACGCAAACGCCCCATTAGAATTACGTCAAACTAATAAACCGGTTCCTCAGTTCTAGGGACGCTTACAGCTGAGACGAGCCCTGGCAGGCAGCAGATCTGACGGAGCCGCAGCAAAAGTACTAAGATTTCGTGGGTTTTAATGTCAGGCGCAGAACGAAGCTGGGACTGGAGACGCTCAATGCTTCCCGCCATCAGCCCACCACCGCGACTCCCCTGCATCTGCTCCTTCTCCATCCTTTGTGTCAAGTACTGGGCAACGAGAGTTTTGGAGAACTTCATCACGCTCTCGTAAACCTGAAGATAAGAAATAAAGCTATCTCCTAATAACAAGAAAAACTTATAAAGGCTGGGATTACATATTTCCAGTTTAACGGTTAGATCAGTTTATCAATAATATTGTGTACGAGTGTTTTTCATGGTTTTAGGTTTTTACTTTCTCGCCCGTATGTAATACATGGGCTGAGAAAGTTATGTTATCGTGCGAAATTTCGATTTTGAGATTTTCATTGCAAAAGGCGTTTCAGAGGTCCTAGATACCAAAAAAATGGTTTTTAGGTCATGTCCGTCCGACGTACGTACGTACGTACGTACGTACGTACGTACGTACGTACGTCCGTTTGTCTGTAGCGCGGCTACAGGTCACACCAGTCAACCGATTTGGCTCAAATTTGGAATATAGATGTCTAAAATCAGTTCCGAGATACATTTTTAATTTAATTTTGATTACTCAAAAATTGCTCCCACTATTGTCAAAAAAGTGTCAAAAAAAATTCAAAATCGTGTTTTTGTCTACTCAAGACGCATTTCACGGTACGGTAATAAAGTTAGAACATTCAAATTTTGCAGTCGTGTTCCCAGATAGATGCTCCAGGATCATTTTCATTGTTTTGGAGATGGGCCAAAAATTTGGGCCAAAATTGGCCCATACGTGAAAATCGTGGCCCCATGAACAGTATTAGCCGGAATTTCACAAAAATCCATAAACTTGTGCTTAATAACATTACTTAATGGTTTGTCGAAGAAATATTCAATCAATTCAAAATTGCGGCCAATATAGGCAAAATAAAGTCAAAAATAGGAAAAAAAACTAGAATCTCGTTTTTGTCTACTCAAGACGCATTTCACGGTACGGTAATAAAGTTAGAACCTTCAAATTTTGCAGTCGTGTTCCCAGATAGATGCTCCAGGATCATTTTTATTCTTTTTGAGATGGGCCAAAAATTTGGGCCAATATTGGCATTATCGTAGGAAAAATTTTCCAAAAATGGAAATCACGTTTTTGATTGGTTAGGTCACATTTCCAATAACACTAATCGACGGATTTTCTTGAAAATTGGTGAAAGTGGTCTCAGATAGATGCTTCAAGGGGGTTTTCAATAGATTTTCATTTACTTAAAAATTAAGACGGTGACACGCAAAATAGAAAACATATACTTTGCGCGTCGAGCGACACTTCACTGTCTGATGGATATGTTTGAGATTCGGTATGCAGGTGCCTAAAAGTATCGCCCATTGTGAGGCAAAATACTTTTTAGAAAAAGTTAAAATTCTGACAATTATTTACGTAAAAAAAAAAATCAAATTATCGATAAAAATTGCGAGAAAGTCAAGTGCGACCATTGTCGGACCCTTTATTTTAAGATAGTAACAAACTTTTTTTTTGTCTGATTTACGCGCGACGCTCAGCGAGCATATGCGCAGAAGAGTGGGACTTTAGAAAGCGGTGTAAGTAGTTAGGTAATTTTGGAAAGGTGTTTTGAAAGGAGTTATGTTGGGTACTTATTAGATTTGTCTGAGAACACTCGCTGATGCCCTGGGGCAATCACCGAGCAGGTCAGTCAGATCTCGGGATCCCAGGTAGCTATTTCTGTGGGTGACATATAATGTGCAGGCGGTAATGAGGTGGCTGACGGTGACAAGGATTCCGCAGGCGTTGCAATTAGGGGGTGGGTCTTTAGACATGAGGTATTTTACAGCAAATTTATATATCCCTATGTCCTCCCATCACTGGATGGGACCCCTCACTTGGAGATAGCTTGCTATTGTTCATTTACTAAAATTTGCTGTGGTTACGTGGTTACCTAGTAAGTAAGATAATGGAACCTGGCCCATTACTGAACTTACCTGGTTACTGTGAAACAGTTATCATCACTCATATCATAACGCACTCGGCAGTGTCACTATGTTCAGCTCTCTCATAATGTTTGGATTTTCGGGGATTTTAATACTGTGCAATAAGGCCTGAGAAATCCACCAAAAATCTCGATCACTGCGGTTAGTAAATTTCACTAAATCAAATGGTACCTCAAGCTCCTCTTGGTCGAGCTCTACATGGATGTGATGGAGCTCTTTCGAAGGTAGGTCGAACAGCTCCCCTCCCGTTTTCAGTTCTTCCTTCGTACGTCGAAGAAGAATCGACTTAACGACAGTATTAAGGCGCTCTTGACCTGCGGGTGTTTTATTGTCCACCCATCTTTTCCAGACCTAAAATATCCGAAATAATCAACAAATAAATAAATAACCAGTATCTACCTACCGAGAGTCAGCTTCAATCTAGAACCACGAACCTGGTTCAAATCTGACGAGGGAGACTGGTATGAACTAGAGAGAGCTCAGTAATAGAAGATTCTGAAATATATCTTTTTAACGCCAGAAACATTAACTAAGGCTGCGTCCCACAGTACTCGGTTAAGGAAAAATCGGCGATTTTCTTCCTTGTTTGTTTGCTATGTTAAATTTCCGAGAACAATTTTATTTTAATTTTAACCGCTGTCAAATCTCAATATTTTAAGTGGAGGTAATTCCAAATTTAGCGTAGGGACTTCGTTGAAAAGACATACTTCAGGTGAAACAAGCGGTACGACACGGTCGGACAAAACTTTACCTGCTTACTTGCGTGATTCCTAGAAAAAACCCTTGGTTAAATGATTGGAGACGGAAAAACTTTTTGACGAAAGGAATGGCCCCAGAATGTTCCCCCGAGTACTTAGAGACCCCACACGACGTACTATGGCAACCACCCAAAACTACCCCCTAAAACGAGGTGAGGTGGTTGGGGAAGCTCGGAAAAACTTTTTGACAAAATAAATTGCCTCAGAACGTTTCCCCGAGCATTTTGATACCCCATACAACGTACTTTGGAAAGTAACCAAAACTCCCCCCATAAGGGGGGGGGGGGGGGTGGCGAAAAAACATTTTGACCAAATATATTGACTCAGAACGATCTCCCGATCATTTTGAGCCCACACAACCCATATTTCACAAACCACTCAAATCTACCCCCCTTAGGGGGTGGGGTGCTTGGATACGTTCAGAAAAACTTTTTGATACAAAAAATTGCTTCACAACGTTCCCCCGAACAGTTTGAGACCCCATAAGCCGCACTTTAAAAGTCACTCAAAATTGCCCCCCTCCCTGGGGGGGGGGGGGGGGGAGGGGGAGGCTCGAAATAAGCCATATACCATTTGTGACGAGTATGGCCGTTGTCACGTGTCATATCCAGAACTACTCATATACCACAAACAACTGAATCCACTGATTTCACCCTTTTACAGGTTCAAGGGGGACTTCCCCCCTTCCAGGGAGTTATGCGGGGGTAGTGGGCGGTATCATTGGATTCGTAATTATTTGTTCTATAATTGTCCAAAATTTGATCAAAATCGTTAGAGCCGATTTTGAGCAAATATTTTTTTTCTACCTTTTGGGGGAGTTTTGGGGGGGTAACCCCCCTTAATTTTAAAGGGGGGAAACTGAACTTCCGGATTCTGATTTCTTCCAATTTTAGAAAGGTCACTACCGATTTTGAAGAAAATCGGTTGAAAAGTGCGCCGTCCAGGTCAATGCCACATACATAGCTAGCTACATACATACATACATACATACATACATACATACGTACTGACACGGAGTACCTGACCTCTTCTAAAAATTCCTGGGGGCAAACTTTTCGTCGGAGGAAAAAAGTGAGATGGTTTTCATATTCCGAAAGAATGGACGTTTCCAAAATGTATATGCAAGTTTCAATCGCTTTTGAGGTCTGGGAGCAATGACGGTTCAAAGTTGAGGTTTGCCGAAAATTGGCCCGCACGAATACAATACTTTACCTTACGTATACTCCGTATACAGGTAAAGTAAAAATATCGAAGTAAAAATTTCACTCAATAATAACTCAACCAGACACACAGACATCTCTTTTGGCTTCGTACCGCTTGATCGTCGAATGGACTGCAACGAAGGAACTTGAGTAGAGAGTACACATCATACGCCTTGTTATGGATGGGAGTGCCAGTGAGGCACCACCTGTACTTTGCTGCGAGTTCACAAGCCGCTACCGCCCACTGGGTTTTGGGGTTCCGAATTTGGTGAGCTTCGTCCAGAATGACTCGCTGCCACGCTACGCGGAACAATGCCGCCTGCAAGCAATTATTATGTCATTTACTTTATTGATGTGGACAACCATTGAAACAGTAAGACTGTAGATTCAATTGGAGTTAGTTGTGTTTCTTAACGACCAAAATTTAATATCCACGAATTCTTCTCCTGCCTCTTAAGTAAGGCAGAATTTCACCATTTTCCGATTGTGTCTATAACGAGAGGATTTAACGAACGGATTTACGTTATCGTATGTGTAGCTTACGACAAGTGCGATCGCAGAGAAACAAATGCAAGCGCAAGGTATTTGTCGGAAATTGGTGAAATTCAGCCTAAATACACTATAATTAGTTTTTGTCTTCAAAATGACATAACATTTCAGGCACAAACCCAAAATCCAATTATTTTTATGGAAATTAAGGAAATTAATTAAGTGGATATCGTGTGGTGACGTCCAGCTGACTCAAAACATTTTACCTTATTTTTATACTCTTCTTTTAGGACGCCATATGTGGTGACGACTATGTCGGCCTCGGCGAGTTTACGGCCACGGCCTTCCCTATCTGGGCCATGGTGGAGCAAAGTGACGAGCCGCCCTCGTCGCACGCGTCGCCTCACTTCCTCCATCCATTGCTCAATCAGGGATGCCGGACATACCACTAACGTCTTTCCGGCATGCGCTGGAAAAATTGTTCATCATTAATCAGAGCTGGTCAGGTTGACGACCATCCATCCCATGTTATTTTACCGTTTAAGACTGTCCACAGTCACACAATCATGTTTATGTTTTTTTTCGACTATTTATTGAGGACCTGTTGCATATTTAAATGATCTGAAATATCATAATTATGTGCTTTTAACGTTAGAACCCACTTGGCTATGTTGTCATTTTCGTCATTAAAAAACTTGTCCAAATTTGTACTCGATTGTAAATCACAAGCCAGCTAATTACTGCCATTAAAAAGACATGGATGTACGATACCACATTTCAGAGCATTTAATTATCCAGTAGTTCCCCCAAAAAGTGAAAAATCATTCTGCTGCCACGTGTTTCATGCTTGTATTTTCGCATTTAAGGGGCCTTTTACTGACAGGAAGAAATATAACATAGTCACGTCTCACCACCATAAACAGAATAATCTTACTTTTGGTACAATGGTCGGCTAGGATGTGATAATTATACTTTCCCGATCTTCACACTTTACTCAAAAAATATCCTACCGTAATTTTGTTTGAATTGAATTAGCTTGAGTGGGTAACTTAACCGAAATTATCAAAACACCAGGAATTGTAAAAGAGTTCAAATTAGGTACCCCGGCATTGAATAGGTACCTACCATAAAACAAAAAGTTTAAAAAGTTACCTGGATTGGATGAGCCCAACACACCGCGGGGTTTTTCATTCTCTTCATTCCCGCTCTTCCGCTCCTCTGACTTCATCACCAAAGCGATCATAGTTAAGGTTTTTCCGAGTCCCATGTCATCAGCTGAACAGAATTCATTAGGGCATTAGGTGAATAAGGCTGCGTCCCACCATGCCCTGTTAACAGCTATACCTCGTTTAAGTAGGTTTTTAACATGAACCGATTGGAATTTAACTGTTAACCGAGTATGTTAAGACGCACCTAGTGGAATCTAACACAGCTCGCTGTGAACTCTGGTTAAATGAGAACTGGAGAACACTTACCTAAAATGCCACCCGCCGGTGTTTGCCCTTCTCTATAGAGAAGCCACGAAAGGGCTTGGCGCTGGTGCAGCATGAGAGGCACGGTGAGGTCGGCCGGCGGGTCCGCCAGAGTGTCTGCGGCCGGCATAGATGCTAGGCTGCTGTGGAGGCTCGCTAGGGCATCCATAGTCAGTGCTTTTTCGACACGGTGAGTTTCTAGTCCTGGGAGGAAAAAAAAACACCCCGCCGCGTAAGTACTTAAGTACACACAATTTAATTAAGATATTTCTTTTTTGAAACATCGTGCCTAAAACTTTGTTGTCATTCTTGTATTTTGCCTCCAAAAAGAATGCACTGAATTGAACCATAACAGCATGTTACATCACTTACCCTTTTCACCAAGGTGGGCAATTTTCTGGTCTTTAGTAGAGAATATGATGTCTTTCTTTACGGCACCCACAAATTCGATGTCACCATTACCAGCCAAACAGTCACGATGGCGCTTCTTCAGTTCCTAAAAAGAAAAAGTTCACTGTAACTGGACTTAACCAAAACAGGGGCCGCTTTAGTTTTGAAATGATGAAATGAAAACAGTACAATCAAAGACCTTACTTCTAGTTCCAGACGACACCGCTCCACTTTTTCCCGCAACAACTGTCCGCCATCTTTTAGGTTTTTCACGTGGCAGGTTTTCAGAGCATGCTGTAAAAATAGCAAATTTTACAAAAGTAATTATAACCACTAAACAACTCAAACACAATTGTATATTGTTCTTAATCCCCCGTTAACTCGTTACTGACCTAGCAAAAAATTCAAGTGCAATCCGGATTTGATCTTTTTCAAGGGGACCAGAGAAAGACCAATCATTCAGCTAAAAAATGGCTAATATTTAAGTGGAATTAAGGGTAAATTGTTCATAATTTCTACTGTCATACCCTAAAATGAGAAATTTGAGAAAGAAGACTTACCATCAGGCTATTGTAAGCGGCAGTTTTCGTCTCAAGTTGCTCTTTCAGCTGCCGCAATTCAGAATGGGATTCGGTTAAAGCTAAACACAAAGAGGACTGGTGATGGCCATTCTACATTTACTATACCACATGTGAGGTTGCGCCATAACAATTTTAAAGATTTTCCTTTTTCTGGAAACTACTTAGGTAGGTACTTACTTTTTAAAAAAAAACTTTCGTGGCTGCGCTGATGGCATAAAATTTCCCGACAAGGGCGAGGCATTAATAAAAATTCCGAAATTTGCCAGTGAGATTATTATTTTCCAGATCATCCCGTCGGTAACTTCAAGTAGCGCTACTGTCTATATCCACAAGAAATTCTATTCTATTGAGACACATTTAAGTAACTTACAGCTGGCAGTGTTTTGTAGCGATAATGACGACGAGGAAGAGGAGGCGGAGGAAGAATCTTCAGGTTTTGTGCTCTGAAAGAGGAAGGAACAATTATTCATGATACCCAATACTTCCCAACAGCCTATTTCTCAAGTTTTTTAATGGAGTGCACCCAATTTGCATCTGAGCATTTGCCAGAAGTTGCTTGCCCACACGTAAGCAAAAAGAATCAATATCTACTGTATCTACTGTATCTACAGCAATTACATTAGCTATATACCTGTAATTCCGGCGCTTAGAGTAGAAAGAGATAAAGCGCGATGCTCGCACACCGCACACTGCGTTGAAAGCAGTCAGTACGGGAGGTATAGAGGTCGCAGGATGCTGTTTGTTTATATATTTTCCAACCATTTTTTGAGAGCATTATTGGATATTTAATTGCTCTGAAGTATAATATTAATGTCTTGAACGTAAGAAATTAACCGGATATGTTGTGATTTTACGATCGAGTAATTTTGTACAAATTTGTTATTTACAAAAATCTTAAGTAATTTTGCGTGGCTTGCAGAAATTTTGTAGAAATTTGTTATTGACAAAAATCACTCGATCATAATACCACAACTAATTAATTAATTAATTCAGTTAATTCAGAACATACATCTCGACCAGTTGAAGTGTCCTCAAAAATAGTCGAAAACAATAGGAAAAATTCGAACACACGAAGTCTTTTTTAACGATCAAAATATAAATTCCACTCGCAGGCCCGGAACTATCCTAAATTTGGCATTTTCGAACAAACAGCAAACAAACCTGACTTGATGTGTCTGATTTAGATGTGGTGGAAGAAGGCGCTTCAGATTTTTTAAGGATTTGTGGAGGAGCGAATAGGTTTGTCCTTGGTTTACTCTCTCCGAATTCAACAGAATCATCGCTTGCTGTGCCCTCTGAATCGGAGGCGCTGTCGTGACTTGATCCTGAATCACCGGCTGAATGATGGCTGACAGTATCCTCTTTAAATACAATATCTGAGTCACTGTTCTTGATGTACTTCTTCCTTCTCGCCTGAAATATTGTAAAAAACGGTAATAAGGTAAAACAGTTAAACGTTTTTGTGAAACAATATTTACTATGCAGCTACGTTAGGTAGGTACATCTAACATCGTCATTTTGAACTTACCAATATTTTTTTTTGGGTACCTTTAATAGTAGCTTATCTTTTTTCCACCAGAAACATCCTAGGAGCTCGAGAAGCTGTTCAGAAATATCCAGAACAAATGTAGGCAGTGCGTCAGGGTACGCTAACGGCAAAAAAAAACTCGTAGGGCAAATCGCAATTATTTGTTCAAACTAGATTTTCCTTAAAAATAAATAAAAATTCATTCGATTTCTTCTGTGTCTGAAGCTATATTACGATAGTGAGGAGAAAGCTAGCGGACGAGCAATCAGAGCATTTGAAATTTGATACCTCATCACACGATCCATTAATAAGAGCGTCACTGTCGTCTTCACTGCTATCCAAAGCAATGGCAGAATTAAAATCTCTCTCCGTCAGTGTCGGCTCTGCCCGGATTGAAGATCGAGCTAATGGCTGCACCAAGTTATCCGGTGGACTTGCAACGACATCATTTTTCTCCTGTGATAAATGAGGACTGTCTAGGTTAGAACATGAACCACCAGCAGAATGACGGCTCCGAGTACCCTCTTTCCATTCAACGTCACACTCTGAATCTGAGTCACTGTCCTTCACGGATTTCTTTCTTCCCATCTGAAATATGTAAAATATGGTATTAAGGCAAAAAAATTCATGCAGCCAAGCTAGTTGGGTACATCACAGTCCAACATCTGACTTCTCCACGGCGAACTTTCCAATACTGAAAGTGTATCCACATTTCTTTGTTTGTAATTTTAGATGTAACTTTTTCATCAAAACATCCTAGGCGCTCACGAAGCTGGTCGCAAATTAGCCTTGAATTATGTAACCTGCCTACTCAAGGCAGTATGTCACCAACCAGAAAAGTACGAAATACCGCACGCCAGCGTCGGGACACCAAAAATTATACACCTAAGTATAGTTCCAGCGGAGTTTTCTCAAAATATGGGACGAAAGAAAACGTCAAATAACAGGATTGTGTGGTCAGGCTCCCTCGCTCCCACCTCTTAGCTCCGGGGCTGTCCTAGATTTGACATTTGTGAGCAAAGAGCAAACCAACCTGACTCGATGTATTGGATAGACAAATGGAAGACGAAAACTCTACGGATTCTTCAATGACTTGACGAGGAGCGATTCCACCTATTTTTCGTATGCTCTGAAACAGAAATGTCAAACAGAATCCAATATTAAAATATATGTGGGCAGTAGTCAGTGTTTGATATAGGTACGCTGTAAGTATATGCTAACGGGAAAGTTTAATTTGATTTGAAATAAACAAAAGTTCAGTATATTTTATATTACTTACCTCATCAAACGTTGCATCAATAAGAATTACGTCTTCACTGCCATCCAAAGCAATGGGCTCCGTCCGGATTGAAGAGCGAGGTAATGGCTGCACCACGTTATCCGGTGGACTTGCAACGACATCATTTTTTTCCTGCGAATATGAGTCACTTCATGAGTCTGCTGAAGTCGGAGTTTCAGTTTGGTATCTTCGGAAATGAGGAGTGTCTAACTCGTCATTTCTGAAGATCCGCTTCAGTCCAACTTCAGCAGACTCAGGAAGTGACTCATATTCGCAGGGAAAATATGATCTCGTTGCAAGTCCTCTGGAGAACTTGGTGAAACCACTAGCTCACTCTTCAGTCCGGGCAGAGCCAATACTGATGGAGAAAGATTTAAATTCTACCATTGATTTGGATGGCAGTGAAGACGAAAGTGACGTTCTTATTGATGGAAATTTTGATGAGGTAAGTAATATAAAATTTTCTGATTGTCCGTTCCCTGGTTAATTACGAAGTCACAATGGCATTAGACACAGAAGAAATTTACTGAATCTTTATTTATTTTAAGTCAAATTGAACTTTCCCGTTAGCATATACGTAACATCAACATCGTACCTATATCAAACCCTGACCACTATCCACTTATATTTTGTACAGTTTAATATTGGATGCTGTTTTGACCTTTCTGTTTTAGAGCAAACCAAAAACATGCGGAATCGCTCCTCGACAAGTCATTCAAGAATCCGAAGAGTTTTCGTCTTCCATCCGAGTATCCAATACATCGAGTCAGGTTGATTTGCTGTGTATATGTGTATCTATGTATCGGATACACGGATGGAAGACAAAAACTCTATGGATTCATCAATGACTTGTCGAGGAGCGATTCCGCATGTTTTTGGTTCGCTCTAAAACAGAAAGGTCAAAACAGCATCCAATATTAAACTGTACAAAATATAAGTGGGCAGTGGTCAGGGTTTGATACAGGTACGATGTTGATGTTACGTACCTATATGCTAACGGGAAAGTTCAATTTGACTTAAAATAAATAAAAATTCAGTAAGTAAAAGTCTGAAGCTACATTGTGGCCTCCAAATAAACCAGCGGATCAACAAACCTGCAAATTTTATATTACTTACCTCACCAAACGTTTCATCAATAAGAAAGTGTCTTTCATCTTCACTGCTATCCAAAGCAATGGTCGTAGAATTGAAATCTTTCTCCATCAGCATTGGCTCTGTCCGGACTGAAGAGTGAGCTCCAGTGGTTTCACCAAGTTCTCCAGAGGACTTGCAACGAGATAATTTTTTTCCGGCGAATATGAGTCACTTCATGAGTCGGCTGAAGTTGGAGTGCCAGTCTGGGATCTTCGGAAATGAGAGTGTCTAAGTTAACTTAGGCAATCCTCATTTCTGAAGATCCCAAACTGGAACTCCAAGTCGACTTAGGAAGTGACTCACTGGATCGTTTTCGTTTTCCTCTTCAGACGAACTTTCGTAGACGTATTTATTTTTTTCAAAACGCCGGACCATCTGAAAGATCACAATGTGTAATTTTATTGTTAATTTTTCTTTCAACTTTTTTTTTTTTTTTTTTTTTTGTAAAGTAACGGTTTGGGTCATAGATAGTGTCCGTAGGTCATAGAGAGCTTAGGTCATAGCACAGTAGATCACTAAAGACCTACAATAAAAACATTCCCGAACAATGTGTGCTGTGCAGCCAAGCTAGCTAGGTAAAGTGAGGTACGAGCATTAGAAATAGGGGATGTTTTTGCAGGTACATACATAACATAAGCTTACATACATACAATCATAGAAGAACAGGATATACTTTCTGCAATTCAGCGCGTGATTAAAAATTACGGGGTTCCTGTCCCTAATAAATAAATTAAAACAGCCACATACCTCAGCTCAGATAATAAAAATGCACAAAAAAACCGTTGACTTACCTTTACCACACACAAAACAGGAACGGAATGTAAATAGAACGCTTGGTTCATCGTGGCGCGAACGCGCTGCCGTGGCTTTAGAAAACAAATCCCGCTAAAATTTAAAAAATCTCCACCCGACCTAAGCGGTACAGGCCAACGACCTATAATAGGTCGTTGGTACAGGCAGCCTACAATAGTAATTTATTGCATTACTGATACACCCTTCAGGCTTCAGGCCACTGACAGTAAGGAAATAAAGCATATTATAAGTAAACGTCATAAGACTCATATTATGTTTTATGTTACTTATTATGTTTCTAGGCCTGACTGACTTGCTTAGGCAATAGGTATCTTAGACTGCTTAGACGAGCCGGATCTTCCTACATTTTTTCCACCAGTACCTTGGTGGCCACAACAACGCTTTGTTTGTCCCAATACCAGCCGTTGCCAATGGCAACCAATTGTGCCGCCATCTTGGATTTACGAACTAATTAACTCCAATGATATATAAAAGCGTGAAACACAATGCATAGTAAGTTCAATAGTAAGTCTTCTTATTCTATGGAGTACTGCGCAGACGCAAAGCAGAAAGGTCCTACGAAATTTGTCGCAAATTCTCTAAATTCAATATGGTCGAAAGTGGATGTAAACAAACCTGGCGGAACGAAAATACGATGGAAATAAGCAGAAATAAAGGGTCCGACAATGGTCGCACTTGACTTTCTCGCAATTTTTACGCCAGCGGTATCGAAAATTTTGATTTTTTTTACATTATTTATTTTTTTTGGGACCAAAATTTTAACTTTTTCTAAAAAATATTTTGCCATACACTGGACAATAATTTTAGGCACCTACTCACCGGATTTCAAACATATCCGTCAAATGGTGAAGTGTCGTTCTACGCGCAAAGTACGTGTTTTCTATTTTCCATGTCACGGCCTTAATTTTCAAGTAATTGAAAATCTATTAAAAATGACCTTGAAGCATCTATCTGAGACCACTTTCACCAATTTTCAAGGAAATCTGTCGATTAGAGTTGTTGCAAATCCGTCTGAACCAATCAAAAACGTGATTTCCATTTTTGGAAAATTTTCCTATGATAATGCCAATATTGGCCATAATTATTATGTTGGATAAATTTCGTTCGGTAAAACATGAAACTAGGTTAAAGTACACCTCCCTACCAATTTTTATTGAAATCGGTCGAATAGTGCTACCGGAGTGACGACCAACGCGTTTGGGCCAAAACTGGGCCAAGTTATTGGCCCACCTCCAAATGATTGTAAATGACCTAAAAGCATCTATTCAGAAACACTTTCGCAAATTTTCAAGGTTCCAACTTGATATACGTAGCTTCCAGTCCTTCTTAACTGTCAAAAAACACGATTTTTTGCCTTTTTTTGACCATAGCAGGCGCAATTTTAGAGTTATCAAAATTTATCAAAAAACGGGTCCAGATATTTACATTAGGTACCTACATACCGAATTTGAGCAAAATCGGACGAACGGTGTGACGTCCAGTTGCGCGACAGAGTGACGTACGTACGTACGTCGGACGGACATTTTTTAAAAACCACTTTTTTGGACTCGGGGGACCTCCAGGATCATGGGAAACCCAAAATCTCAAAATCGAAATTTTGCACGAAGACATAACTTTCTCAGCCCATGTATTACATACGGGCGAGAAAGTAAAAACACAATTCGCTTCTCAAGCCAATTGTCAGTACCTATGCCTAAACTACAAGGTACGTTTCAGTTTCCCTACGTCTCGTTCGCCTAAGTAGGTACCTTCTTCGACTCCGTGAAGGCGAAAGGAAGTTTGAGGGCTAGAAGGCTTGTATGAGTAGCACGACTTGGACGTAGACCGGCTGTAACGACTATCATTCACTTCAAGGAAATATCAGCTGGTGATTGGTGTTATAGAACATGGTTTATTAGTTCTCTCTTAATTCTAGTGACTATTCAGTAGTTAACTTTAAACTTCCTCAAGACTCGATTCAGTCAAATTTAAGTCTTCTGTTAATTAATGATTATTTATAAAAGAGTCATCCATTTAAAAATGTTTCTGAAACCGTAGATACTGAAAAAGCATAGTTTTTGTCATTTGGAAACTGTCGAAGGGTGCCTCGCCTATTAAAATTCAGTTAAGTTTGTCAATAATGCGAAAAAAAAAACTTTGTTGCGGAGGAAAACCAGAAATGGCACGAAAGAGAATTGGCGTAGATAAATCCAAACACTACTGAGGTACTGTGCACAATATAAGTACAGAAATTCACCTATTCCCATAAAAATTCCACAGCACAAAAGAAAAAGTTTCTGAGCTAATTAGGTATAACTCTGTCACCGACGGCGACGTAAAAGTACATGGTAAGAACGTACATAAAAATGCAGTGCTTCAGTTTTCATCCTTCGACTCATAACAAAATGTAAATAGTAAAAGTGTATAAATTATGCTCTGAGAAGGAAGTTACTTTGTTTCAAACGGACTGAGATTGATTCAAGCCAAGTAAGCCAACGAAGTAATGACTTTATACCTCAAAAACCGACTACCAAGTTGGTGTAACAACACAACGCTTACGCCCTTCTACTACTGACCCACCAACTTTAGAGTCATAGCTACCGTTGTAATTTACAAATTGCTAGAGTAGAAAATATAGGTAGGTAGGTATACGTACAATCACCCAAGAGTCAAATAATTTACCTAATCACTTACTTACCTACTGAGTTTTTTATTTACTGCACTAATGAAATAACGAGTGACACTAAATACCATGTAAGTGTGGAGTGTTCACGACATGGAAATGCGTAAGTTCACTCTTGCGCAGTGAGGACTAAAAATGGAGTTCAGCCAGTGCAGGTAAATAAGAAACCCCATTAAATTACTCATTAGTAATTTCGAATTCTTACGTAATGAACATTGAACTGCACAGTTAAACTAAAAAAAAAAAAACTCGAATAATTCCACAGACAGTTAATTCTACTGGCTCGGATAATTTCGACGGGTAGAACTAGAATGGCAACAAGGAAAACAGAAGAGGCAGTACATGATTAAGCAAGTAGTTCGCTGGGATCTAACTTTAAGATAATACTTTGCAACTCATTTTTCGTGTTAAACAAATTACACCAACCGGTCAAAAGGGCAAGAAACTATCCTAGTAAGAAAAATATTAGGAATTAAATAGGTAGGTTCAGGAATGATAAAGTCAAAAATTTTGCAGCTAAAGAAAATAGAATCCTCCATTAAATAAATAGCGAGAATGTACACCGCTTTTATTTACTGCACTCAGTACCTACACTGTTTCAAAACGGTGGAGTGGCACAGCATTGCCGTTTTGAAAGAAAAATACTAGGTACATATTAATTTAGAGAAATGCGCCAGTGCAGTTAATAGAAAGCGCAAATTGAAGTACGTACAGAGCTTTTCCTGAAACACACTCACAGGTGCACAAGGTTCAGTACAGCAAGGTAGGATCACTGATCGCTTCGCCAGAATCATATCACAACAAACCTTTAGCTTTATAAATTAAAAATATTTATACAATATTCACAGTGAAAAATATTAAGATGTGACTTAGTTTTACAGACCGCCTCCTTCACATTAATGCAAACTGCAACGTCTTGTCGTATATATGGGACTGGAAAATCATCCGCATGTTGATAAATTAGGTAAACTACTTAACTTAGCTAAGATAAAAGTTAAGTTGAGGAATGTCCTACAAAGGAGTGTGGGGTCGCGGTGGAACAGCCCAATGGTTCCTCTGAACTCCTGAGCTCCCAAATCGCACTCTACATTACTGTTTGATATATAATCATATATATAACGTTGTTTGATTTTCTGCACCACCAAGAAGAAAATACCGAGTGGCACTACACTCATATGCAATGTTCTATTCTTCAGTACTATACCCGAGTTGTACTGCAGTAAAATAATGTTTATGATTCCAGACGATGATAACCCTCGCTCAAAAATATAGAAACAGTGAAAGGAAAGGGTCTGTAAAAATTTGCCTCGAACCGCAGCGCGTAGGTTACATGATTCACAGCCAATCGGAGAAAAGACCGCCGAGCCAGATGACGCAGATAGGGAAGACATACGTGGAGACGACGCGCAGAAGAGCCGTCCGATGATGGGAAGAGCCTCGCGATGTCGGTCGCACGTGGGGGGGTGCCAGTGTTGGCTTAAGGCCGATGGGGATGAGATTGGACTCGTTGTTGGGCGACGGGGGAGGCCCGGGCGGTCCTGGAACGCTGCCGTCCACCGGATCATCATCGTCACCTCGTTCGTTGTCGTCGTAAGAGTCATCGTGGCCGGAGCCCTCAAGAGGCAGCTCGTCGTCCCCAGAACCGTCTCCTGAGCTAGCTTCTGACCCAGATGCCCCAATCTCTTCTGTGAATTACATGCACAATTGAAAGCTAGATGATACCGAGTTCGAAGCCCCTACACCCTATCATTACAACAGGAGAAATACATCGAGCACTACAATATTCGTGGATACATATAACTCACCAATATCCATCCAGTCAACGTCATAGCCATTGTGGGCGTTTTTTAGCTTGCTCGTGAGCATTTTTAGTATAAATATTTGTTCATTGAGAAGGCTTTTAGGGCGAGAAGTATCAACGGACACCTCGGGGTTGCTTGCTTGCGAGTTGAGGCCGTTACCAACAATGGTACGCGTATATCTGAAACAAAAGAAATAGCAATTAAGATTTGAGAGGTTTCGCAAATCTGAAACACTGGATGAAGAGCCAGAACTGTTGTGCAGAAGGGCAATATATCTTATATTATAAAATTTATCTGTATGTCTATCTGTAAAAAAATCAGATCTCAGAGAGCATCTTATTATTTGTCCCAAATCACTTCCTGCGGGTTGCCTCACCCTTCACCTCTCCAGACAACACACTCACCTCGCAACGTGGGTGCCATTCCAACACTGCTTGCTGTCATCCTTGCTGTCTACGGCCACGGCTTCCTGATTACATATCCGATAGGGCAGATTACTCCAGAACCCGCGCGATTCCTTCGCCTTTTGTCTGATCTCCCGCATCAGTTTCTCAATCGTCGGATGAGCTTTTTGAGTGTCTCTATTGAACTGGTATGCGCCCAGCTCGATTTCCCTCGTGTCGCGACCACGCCGACTCAGGAAAGGCCGCCCGCAGCCGTTAAACACCTAAACACCCAAAATAAGTTCTCACCTATCCATAAGTCTATAAACATTATTGCTTCATGCATAACATATAGTCTAGCTGCCGAAAATCGCCAGTGCCATTGGATAGCTGACTGAGATTTTGATTGGTTATTCAGTATTGTATATTATGTTAACTAATTATTATAAAGTCAACTATCAAGTGATCGAGATCGAGTGACACTAAAAATATAACACATTACATTTCAGCAACAGCCTACAGCAAGTAGAACCATCCTATAGTGGCAATTTTCTACTCTGATATTTAGATTTACCATTTTCAGTATCATCTATAAGCCCATTTAGGATCTATAGAGGTTTATGAATTTTAAACTTATAAAGCAAGAAATAACCACACTACCAACTCAAAAATTGGAGTGATGATTAAAAAATAGACAAACAAACCTTTTCTGAGACCTCTGGAGCGTTTTCCTGGAAATTCATGATGGCTTCTGAGATCTTGATATCAATCGGTTCAACAACATTTTCAATGTTGAAAGGACCGAGCAGTCTTACAATAACTCTATCGAGAGCATCTGAAACATAAATAAAAATTTTTTTGAAGGCGATCACAACTGCTAAAATTGCAACTACTTCCCACCCCGGCGCCAATTCCAGCAGCCCAAGATCACGAAGGACATTAATTGACCACCATAAGAAGACCATAAGGGTTATTAATTTTTTTCTTTCAGTTAAATATTTAAGCAGCATCAGGTATTAAAATTATTCCGAGAAGAATATTTTGTTTTCGAACGACAAGAAACTGAATTTTATGGACACGCTTAGTAGTAACGAAATCTTGGTGAAACAAAATCGTCAAACTATAACACAGGTCTGGTATTCACTAAAATTTATAATTCTGGTGCTGTACTAAGTAATACCCACAGGAGGTATATCTCAAGTAAGGATTCAAATGTCCCTACATCAATCGCAAATAGTTACTATTCTAGATATCTGCAAGATATTATACCAAGGAAGTGGTTCCACTCAAGGTCAAGTTCGGAGTGATAGGCCAGACAGCCCTTCATTACGTTGAGACAGAGCCCGCTGCATGGTTTCGCGTCGCTCACGTCCCTACAGAACTGGCAGTGGGACATCCTCATCAAAGCTTGACTGCAGTCACCTGCCGGCCCCAGCTGTGAACAAATCCATACCAATCATAAAGCAATATTTTGTACCTTCATAACATATTGGTTTCTGCTACGTACTTCCAACGAACTGATGTCCCAATTAATATTTTTGTCGAAAGGCAAAAAAATCAATCATATTAAGGGATCTTATATTTCAGAATACAAGCTGATAGACTTGAAAAAAGAAACAGATCGAATTGTTATGGTATGGGTGCTGGAAATACAAATTTGTGGAGAGAATATACTGCCTAAGTGCATCAGAGAACTCTGGTTTAGACTCTGAACTAAATAGTCACACTATTGCCTTCTTTTATAGTCTTCATCCTGTTGTTGGACGACTACACCTACAAGCTCAAAGAGGTGTTTATACCGAAATACGCACATTTTGCATACTAAGAACAACATCCTTCGCGACGTTAAGCGCCTGCGCGAACGTCCTGGTGGCGACAAAAGACCGCTTAATTTGCACCGACAGCTTTTGCGGAACGTCTCCGAACGGTTTCAGGTCCTTCATATGATCTCCCACGCACGCCAAGTACCTGAACAAAGGGAATACTCTAAATTAGAACCTCACTTTAGCTTTTCCTTCAATTATACCTAGAGAGAGATAATCTTTGACTTCAACTACATTTTTTTGGAGAATACAATAAGAATTGTCAGGGCCTCATGATCAACTGAGTAAAGCAGGACATACCTTGCTGCTCGAGTTCACTGAGAGTACTCTCGGTTAGGTTCCAACACAAGACACCTTTTTCACCTATAGCATGGGTAACAGGCTTCAGCAAACTATTCCCTGACCCACAACTACAACATTATATTAGGTTCAACTGGCATAACTTACTGAAGGGCTCCACACAACAGGAAAGACAATACTTTCTCGCCATATATGGCTAGCGAGAAAGTAAAACAGCCAACTATAATACTTACTTGTCGTCAAACTGATACTGAGCGTTGAGGACTGTGAACATTTTCTGGTAAAGGGTATTGAAGAAATTTTCCATCGCCTCCTCAAGGTCGACTTGGCCTTTACTGTAATACCTCTCCAACTCTTCAAATAGGTCTGTGAAGACATAAGCGTTTTCTTCGTATACTATCCCATAAGTAGCTTTGAACATATCGTCGAAGTCTTTCTTCGACTCAAGAAGAAGCGTCGTAAAAAAGTCTGAAACAGAGTAACGAAAACCATGGTAAAAGTCAAACGTAAAAACGTAGGTGTACGTCAAGGGAAAGAAACAAACAGAATTTTTGGATAAACAGGTCTTTTTTTCTTTCCCGAATTCACATCTGGCACAGCTCCTATTATTCCAATTACTCGGATATAGCAGGTAATACATAGGCTTAGTAGGACACCAGTATGTATTAGCAGTTTAGCACTGAACAAAAGGACTCTTAGCGAAAGTGACAGTTATCAATAATTAACAAGTAAATTTATCGTCTTCGTTTTAAAAAATCCTAAATTCCCTCAGAATGGTTGGTAGAAGCGTAGCCCAGCGGTCTGGAATGTGGAATGGCTGGTAAGATGAGTTGTGAACTCCAGGATATCTTCAATGTAAATATAAACACCGCCCAAAACATACAAAACATCCAACCTTGAAGTTCTTCATCTGACTCTCCTCACTGGGTAGGGGTGTGAGAGAGAGAGAGAGAGAGAGAGAGAGAGAGAGAGAGAGAGAGAGAGAGAGAGAGAGAGAGAGGGGGGAGTCGCGGCCATCCATCCATCCCAAAACCAGCTCCCACTTCTGAATTATCGCTTTTTCTTTGCTTAACCGATTAGTTAGGGAAGTGACATGTCATTTTCGACAAATAATACAACCCAGTTAGCTGGTTGTTAAAAGCTTCAGTTTTTCTTTTCACTCACTTCGATCCCTCAATTTCTTAGTTATTTTTTCCTAGAGAGTTCTTCGACTTAGAGCTCCGCCCCAGATATCGTATGCTGAGTAAATAGCCACCAAGAGATGGATTTTATCATGCTGGGGAAATAGCCACCAAGAGATGGATTTTAGCATGCGGCGTAAGAGACCACTAATTAAGAAATGGATTTTAGCATGCGGCGTAAGAGACCACCAATTAAGAGATGGATTTTCAGCATGAGGTGTAAGAGCTCTCTAGGCCCCTTCCATTTCCCTCTCCTTCAAGTTTCCTACATGCAATAGGACTAAAAATAATGCAAACAACATCTCAAAAATAGCTACACGCCCTGTTTACGAAGTAGGCAATATTTATAGAGGTATAGTGTATAAAGTGAACAGAAATAAGCTAAGCCAGAAGTCGTGGCGAATGACATAAGTACGTGGCAGTAGACTGGAGTCTTACCATTGAATCGTCGGACTCTCGTGTTGAGTAGGGAGTAGAGCTGGTTCATATCAGTCTTTGCTGCTGCCACGAACTCCTTTCGACTCTCAATAGTTAACAGATCCTCGACTTCCCCACTACAGCAGGTCCTGCCTTCTTTGCCGCATGGCCTTCTACCTGCTGAAAAAATAAAATACAAAATTATGAGCAGGTAAGAGAGATATAAACTTGATACAACTTGGTAATTGATACAAACGAACCCAACACTTTCAAGTATAGCGGGCTCACAAGTGCACCAATACATTCGACCCATCTTTCACTTCATTCCAAAAGTGAGTTCCGGCCGCTCGTGGAATCGAGCATATACTCGGCCGATTAGCAGGAATCTTGAATAGCCCGGATAGCTTGATTATAGAGGACAGAATGGACCACCCAGTCAGCCCAACGGGCAGGTGAGTGAGAGAGTGCACTAGAATGGAAATATCACATCTCACTCCCCGAGTTCTATGTTCAGGTATCAACTGAAGTCGATAAAAACCTGTTGATGCTGATTCTGGCTGCTGTAGCCTGCATAGCTAGGTACATGGAAGAAACTTTCTAAACTCTAAAGAGAACTAGATGAAATACATACTAATATTATAGTAACCAGAAAGCCGAAATGAAACATGGCGGCACTCCAGGAAATTGAGGAAACGAAAAAGCTTTCCCGAAAAGGCTGAAACACAAGTCTCATCCTATCCTATAAGCTGGACAAAAACAAGGAAAATAAATGACATCACTAGGACTTCCCCAGTCCCAAGGGGTAGAGGGGAATACGAATCGAAAGGAACCTTTAGGGGAGGCGAAGCGATTAATGGAAGGGAGGGGGGAGACTTCATCTACTATTGCGTGCATTTCCAAGACACGCCGACAGAGTCTCCCTCCAGACCTACAGTCCAGTCGACATACTTTAATGCAAAAAAACTTAATACTTGTCAAGGATGGGTGGATGCACGCTCTGGGCTCAGACCCTATACAAATACTTTCCAAGGGGGAACTGAAGACTATGATGAGTTGTTCCAGGTTTTAAGATTTTAAGCCCTTGACTCACCCGAGTAACCAAGGCCACGCAAGAACTGCACTATAGCTTTTGCGAAATTGGGGTACAACTATAGGTGTAGAAAAGCCGTTTGTCAAGTTGGACAGTTAGGTTGAATCCTACCATCCTCAGTTGAAGGAATTTTCTTCGGAATTTACAAGGAGAAATTCCAAGTTAACCGAGTATCACGTATACCGATTCTCAACTAACCACGGAATGAAAATAAAAACACGAAAGGTATTTTATCAACAACTGGATCAAAGGTATACATACTATACGAGTACATAATATGGTAAAGTAATTTTTAGGACAACTGAAATTTTTCTCAGACCGACCGCTCGGATTGTCTTCTGGTGTCGGTGCGGGCAGGCTGCAGGCCCCACTATAGTCCCCACTCCCCAGGCTGGTATTCAGGTACTGGAGGCTTTTGTCTGCAAGTAACTCATTCAAATGGGCGGCAGTAAATTGTCTCATTTCTTGAAAGCCACTTTCTATAGACCCCATCTTCCTGCCCCCTGTCCTGCGATGGGGCATCCCCCTCCCTTCTTGGTACTTCACAAGGGAGACAGCAAAAATCATAAGTACCGCTGACTACCGAAAATATAGAAAGGGGTAAATACGCTGGGCGCTTCTCCAAAGTAAGGAATTAAGAAGTGGAAATGATCCGTTATTGCAGTGTAAATAAAAGCGCCGTCAGTAACAATTACGACGAAGCCATTTCTTAATTTCTACACGCGAGTGGGTACAGGTTCGCCCACTAGGTTGTAATCAGGATTAAATAATCCTTAAAATGAATAGGTTCGGGGGACGTCCGACCGCACGAAATGAGCAGTTGCCGTCCACCCGTCCGTCGTCCATACACCTCGGGCTGCAACCAATGAACTCTGCCATCATATATACGCCCAATTTGCATGTAAAAACAGGTCAGTTTAGATTTTTAATGAATATTTTAGCACTCATCTAGAGCCAAATTAATCACATTTCGTGCCATCCCAACACCCACGAGGGTATTGCTTTATTAGTTCGGATAAGTAGGTGTTCATCAGTTCATCATCCTGGCAGGCGACAGAGCAAGCTTTTAATGTCCTAGAAACTGAGAGAGTGGCACTACGAAGAGTTCAAGGATACCTTTGAAGTTTTCAAAAAAATTGAAAATGCATAGGTACTCAGGGGTGGGACAAATTTTATTAACCCTACAAAAGTCTGCTCGATGGATGGCAGTACGCATCAAATATTCCAGAACTTATGTAAAAACTCATAGTTTCACATTTTTTGAGTTTCTATAAGTGACGGGGGAACCTCTGGAGCCTGTATAAACTTTCTGCCATCAATATTAGTCAGTTGGAGGACTTTTCAATGGACATAACACTCTTATGGGACTTTGTACGACTAACTGTCAACAGCTCATCTCGAATTCAAATGCACGCACGGCCGGTGGTCTGTGAGGACCGCCAAGGCACTATGGCACTATGCAGATGGGGCGGCTCCCGTCTCCCATGCAAACTACCATTCGTATGTGTCAATCACAATGGCCGTAGACACACAAACCTTACAAGAAGCTATTAGTCTCTCTGTCAGTATCAAACACTTCCCATACTTCATCTATGTTATACTCAAGGGTAATCCAACAATGTTATACTCAAGGGTAATCCAACAATGTTATTACTCAAGGGTAATCCAACAATGTTATACTCAAGGGTAATCCAACAAATACTAGTGTTATCTGACTCTATCGGCTTGCTTCAAAATCATACAAGATACAAGGCAACCTATAGAATTTAAAAAATTGATCTGCATTTCAGACTTGAAAGGTGCTGATGACCGCCAGGACATCACAGGCCAGGAAATTGATAGAATGAATAACAATATCGGGTCAAACTGAGCCTGAGAATCTCTGAATTCTTTCCCAAGCTATGGTCTTCATGCCCCTTTTTTTATTTAAAAAGAAAAAGAACGCAAATTCCTGAGGGAAGGAAAGCAGCTAACAGATGGCCAGGTACAGCGTACACTGCGGGCCTGGGGCCAGGTCTTCTTAGAAAACAAGAACCAAAAGCAGTGAGAATGAGAATGGGGAATGAATGCATCTCCATCATGTTAGCATATCGTCGGTCAAGAAGAAAAACGTCACAACTCTATATTTTTCGGTTTTGAGCTACAATAGTACCTACTTAGACTGAAACAAGGAAGTGTCGTGTTTTGTATAGATACGTGCTGTTTTAAAACAACTCTAAGTGGACACCCCCATTCATTATACAGTAGCAATCTGTTGAATGTTTACATAGAGGGTTGCTCTTTTCTTGGCAGGGAGATCGCATATCCAAAATTTAAAAAGTAGGCTCTGTGCAGAATTTAACAGTGCTACTATTGCGGTGCAGAACATAAACGTTTAGGAATATCCAGCTATAACAACAGGACATTCGCTGGTTCCAGGCGAGCGAAGCGAGCGTGCCGAAATTTTCACTAATCTCCGTAAAATCTCCATATTTCCTAATTGTTTGTTACGTTGGGGCCTAAATTTGTAGGCCCATTTGGAGCGTAGGCCCTAAGCTATAGCTTATTTAGCTTAATGGTTAATCCAGCACTGGTTCCAGGTTTTGAACTCTGGAGTGTCCTGGACCTCTACTATAATTACAACAATATATCTTTATGAATAATATGAGTGAGTAATTCATCACAAATGTAGAATGATGCCACGTCATGCGCGCTCCTGATTTGAGGAATCTGAGTCGGTGCACACTCACACTACCCGGGTGGTCAAACGCGTGGGCAGTTGCCCGACCCGGGGCAGCTCCGACAGGTCCAGGAACGTATCATTCAAGGCTGCCTGCAACCGGGGATTAGATGAGACAGCAATGAAATGTGGAATGTGTCTCGAGGACAGGGATACAAAAATTACGGCACAATTTACTAACTTGAAATTACGAACCTACGAAACGTCCACCGCTAATTTACTAATTACAAATTTAGTTTGAAGATATAAGAAAATGTACTAGTTACCTATTCCCTTTCGGAGGAAAACTAACGCCTGTTCTCTTTACGCGCCGGAAATTTCTCGGTTGGATCTGTTTTAATTTTTGACTTCCTCCACTGAAAAAGAAACTTTTATTTTGAACCGCTGGAGAGACTGGGTATATAAGTATAGGCTGAGGGCTGAGGTACTTATGGGAGATTTCGAGAGGTTAACCACTTCAGGAATCTCGTTGAGAATAATTGAAAATCTTTATGAAATCTCAGGGAATCTTGGAATTTTTTGGAGTGGTTATCCCTTCGGGGTTCATCTTTCTATGAATATCGTCGGGAATCTATGGAAATCTTTATGAAATCTCAGGGAATCTTGAAATTTTTTTGGAGTGGTTATCCCTTCGGGGTTCATCTTTCTATGAATATCGTCGGGAATCTTTGGAAATCTTTATTGAATCTCAGGGAATCCATGGAGTGGTTACCCCCTCGGGCAATTTGCCATCTGAAATTTCCTGACACAACATAAAAGTTACACATAATTTTCTGTGTATTTTCCTAAAATCACAGATGAACAACTTTTACGGTTTCAAGAAATGACAAATATATAATTCAATATTCAATTACTGCCCATTGCCCAACCATGGTTGCATGAGGACGAGGTGCCCAGGCGCGGGCGCAAGCTGCACTCAGACCGGACCGGTCCGTGCCTGGAATGCGGGCTGCGGCTGCGGCTGCGGCTGTGCATGGCCCTATTGCGGTTTACTTGCCAATTCAATGCAGCTCGAGACGTTTCTTTTGGCAAACTTGCTTCTTGCGCAGGCTATCCTCTCAAGTAAAGCATTAATATGGCTCTTCACATTCCTAGGTGCCTTTACTTCTTCATATGCGGTCGGCGGTATATATCGTATAGTTTTACATTCTCACTAACCAGACGGCTAGAAAATTTGGCATTTTCAGGAAATCCTCAAGTTTTCCTTCCTCCTTCTAAAACGCCACAGAAGCAATTGAAATCGATGGACATGTTTTGAAATTGGACACCATGCATGCTCCTCCAGATTATGCCATTATACCTTGTCCCTGCAAGATGTTGGTCCGCCTCCGCCTCTGCATGCAGTAACCTAGCGGCAACACCATTCATCCACTTTGATGAAAAGTGGTATTGATCTGCCTAGAATTGTAATTCAAATGCATTGAGAAGGAATCAGTTGCTCTGGAAAGAAGCAATAGGTCTCACCCTGGTAGGGGAGTTCAGGATTGCCTAGCTACTAAGCTTTCCGGGGACAATCAAATCCAGTGATGGACTGATGAACCACGGATTAATTGCAACAGAATTAGGCACTGATCTGAATCTATGATGCTTTGTTAGTTCACATTGTCTGAAGGTCAGGCATTCTGGTGGGCAGTATAAGCTCTACACTCAGGAAAGCCATACCTTCCCCTCATGAAAAGTCGAAAGAAGATGAAAGATGTTCCAGGGCTAGTCAAAAGATCTCATCATTTTAGGATGCGAACAGCAGGTCCCGACCTTACTGTGGGATCACCCAGGTATAACCTGAAAAGAGGAGCGTCGGAGATTTATCATTTTAAAGAACACCCACCTGACAGTTTCGAGGCAAATATTTGTCTAAAAGCCAGACTAACAGTTTTTTCCTCCTGGCTTTCTTCCTCCAAATACAACCCGGCAATGAATAAATATAATAGGTATTAAGTTTCTGGACATTTTCTGATAATTCCAAAATTGTTTAAGTAGTAATCTCACTTTAATGAATTTGGACTTTTTGGATCCTTATTAGCGCTTTTAGAATGGACTAAAGATTCCAGTTCCAAGGCATACAACTGACAGAAGTAGTGGAAACAATTGAGCACCAATAAGCACCTACATGAGAGATGAGAGATTGTACACAACACGCGGCTTTGCCATCTGATTATAGTGCACTTACCCATTACTTACTAGCACCCAGTATTAAAGCTAAGCATAGTAACGTTACTACACAACCCATCCACGTATTGGCCACTGGAAATCATAGTATAGAGGTAAGTTTTATCAATCAACAACTCTTTTTTAGGGTGCATGCTTCTTTTTTTTACTGAAGCCTCTTCAGAAGTGTTAACTATACGTATCTTTCAGGTCAGCTTCCAGACCGCTCAGACACAGAGGCTGATTAGTGACGACTCTATTAAAACTAGTGGATAGTGGATTACCTGTATCTGCCCCCCCCCCCTCCACACCCCCCCGTAGTATCACTGGTCGTGTGTTTTAGGAGAGAGTTCAAAGGCTGCATAAGTTCACTGAAACTGGAAGGAAGGGATCTTGGATGCCCATCCCATGCCAGCAGCGTACGTCCGTCAAGTCATGAACTCGGTGTCAACATACGCAGCAGGAAGCAGCTATAATGATTTATCATTATTAGACAGCAAAATGTATCCATGGGCCAATCCATTATGCATCGCTATTGCCAAATACTGGCTAGCCAAGATGTCCATTCTACCATTCATAAAAATCATAGGTATGCATGAAACACCGTCCGTCCGTAGGTTTATCATTTACATAATTTGAATTTATCATTGTGTTTTGAGTTCGTCGCAGACTACGTCATTTGGCTCGACACTACAGGGCCGACTGCCGACTGTTGCATCCGAAACCTTTCTGATAAAAAGCAGTTCGGGTTTCCCTAGTTCTCGCCACAGTTTAGTAGGAGTCACCGGCCATGCAAGGACTCTTCATCCGGTTTGAAAAAATTTTAACGCAGAGTGACACCCTGCATGGTCGCGCGGGTAAGACATCCGGTTTGGTAGGACCTACAAGCCGCATGTTCTTCGAATCCCAGTCGCTGAAAAATTTCCCTCTTCATACCACTTGTCCCTTGGTACTGGGTAGACAGGAAAATCGGTGCATCATGACAAAAATGAGCAAAAGTGCCCGATGAAATAAAACATTAGCTGTAGCGGAGAGGTCTGGAGCAGGTAATAGACAGTTTGCGAATGGTGATTTTTAGGCTGCAGGGAGCCAAATAAATACTTAAGGCTGCAGGGAGCCAGGTAAGTATAAACGAGAATGGGGTGCAGGGACCCTAGGCTGCAGGGAGCCAAATAAATAATTAAGGCTGCAGGGAGCCAGGTGAATATAAACGAGAATGGGGTGAAATAATATGTTGGAGCCATATTGGTTATGGCTCCAACATTAGCGTTTGCATGGGAGCCTCGCATTTGCGTCTTCATAATATTCTGGCAGGCAGTTAGGTGTGAAAGGCAGCAGGGCTCCGAATGTTGACAATGTCCACAGTAAGGCAAAAAAAGCAAAGGCGAAACTAAACCACCCCATTTTCGTAATGCACCTCCTTCCCCTTTCTCGGCTTTCCCCCATTCTACTATTATCGACTTTGCAGTTGCACATGCAATGCGCCTTGTCCCTTAGAATGTAAAACTGAAGGGCGAAGAGTTCGACGAGCACTTTACCCTGGCTCTGCGCTATACTATCCTTTGTTTCGGTATACTTGACCCATTTGCTATTAAAACTCTCGACGGGGCGTCTGAGGGTTTTGTCGGTGTTCGGGGGTAATGCCCACAATGCAATGTCCATCTGCATGGAGACTCTGGATATATCCATGCAACTCCATGCATCACAGATAACGATGTATTTCATCGAGGGGTTAACCACTCGTTGGGAATCATTGGAAATCTTTATGAAATCTCAGGGAATCTTGGAAATTTTTTGGAGTGGTTACCCCTTCGGGGTTCTTCTTTCTATAAATATCGTTGGGAATCTATGGAAATCTTTATGGAATCTCAGGAGTGGTTACCCCCTCGTATTTCATGTTTCCAGATGACAAAATAAATAAAGCCTTTTTTTTAGGTATTTGCTTCTTACCAGATTTACGATAGAGACAGAACATTCCCAAAATCCCCACCCCCAAAACATGTCATACCGACACCACTGTCCATTTGATTGATTCCAGATTTGGGAATCTATCTTTTAAATGCGAGGAAGTCAAGGGTTGTTTTCAACCTCTGAAGAACAAAGCAAATGTTTTATACTCGCCTTGGTAATTATCGCGAACAGTAATTGGGTGGCTTCCCTGTCTCCTGCCTCGGTGACTTTCGAGAACGGTTATAAAACCGTTCAGTCACCAGTCATTATATAAGGCACCTTAATACACCATTCTATGTTTGCTGATAATATAAGCGAGACCCTGCTGATAGAGACAGTAGCACAAATTACCTACAAATCTTAACATAAGCGCCGAAACACATAAAAATGTCACACGGAGGCTATACGGCGGATCGCAGACAAAGACGCAGACAAAGCAGACCTACCGCCAGTTGTGGGCGAGCTTCTTCAACCAAAGCCACCGCTGTAAATCTCAAGCCACTCTTGTTTGCGCCCACTGGAAACCCACGAAAACCCTGACTCCTCTCTTTGTGAAACGATGGGGCCTTGTTCCCCGCGCAAAGTCGGAGAGCTGGGCGAAACTTCGCGGGTGGTTTATAAACGAAGTGACGTTCGAGCCTAGGTAATACGTGGTGGTGGGCCACGGAGGTCCAGACGAAGACTCAGAGCAGCAGAAAAAAGTAAAAAGAAGAAGGAGAGATCATGGATATACTAGTAACTAGTAGAAGGAACCCTGTGGTGTGGAGACGAGATCGCGGGCCACCCGCCGCCCACTGTCGCCTGCCATGTCTCAATTCCCACATTCAGCGAATCCCCGCTGTTCTTAACACTGGTCTGCTATCAGGGAAACGGGCAAAACTTCCTTCCATACCCTTGCAAAAAATGTGTTGCGGTCATGATGCCACATTGGCGCACATTTCGCACGGAGCTCCTCTATCATCGGTGGCAGCTGTTTATAACTATTTTGTATTCTTGTCTTGTCGACATTCTTATATTTAATGTTCATTCAACTAATCTCGCCAAGACTTAGCGTCAGCCATAACTCGCAAAATTATGACGGAGGTGCGGCTGAGGCCGGGTTCTCGACTTCTCGACCACCACACCCACTCACGGGTCACTCCGGCCACAAGGTGGTTCCCACAACCTGTCAACGGCATTATAACTGCCCGGTCGGGCTACCTGTATAGTGTATCTATCAACGCTGTATCAATAGCAATATTTATTACAATTTACGATTACAATTACAATTAAAATAGTTACATTAATGAGCGAAATGGTCGGATCTCCAAGAATTTGCAACAAGAGACTCGCCCATTACCTTTTTGTTATAAAAGAAGAAATATAATAAAAAGTTTGGGAAAGGGGAGAGTACCTATATGACAATCATGCGATCAGATGTGCACTTTGCAAGAGTGCTGGTATTCTGTTGGTGTAGCACCCGCCGCACTGCCTTTATAGCACTTCTGGCAGCACCGCGCGATTATGTCAATGCAAACAACCTATTACCAAAAAACACGATGATTACCCAGTCGCAGGATCGGTGCCTTCCTCAGGCTCCACCTAATACTTCTAATTCTCCAGTGAGTATAAGATGGTAGCGGCCAGACACGCTAGAGTCAAAAGGCCGTACGTCTTATAACACTGGAGGCATTCCTCTCAGGAATGTAACATGTTTCATAGAAAAGAAACCTATGCTGCGTTTACTTTGTTTTATTAACTTCAATTCAGTCGGCCGCGGTGGATTCGGTATAAAGTTGTTCACCCCCACTCTCATTCCGGCATGGGTTCTTTTCTTGTTTTAATCTGAATCATAAATTCAGAACCTTGTAATAAAAGAGGTGAAGCTTGACATATTAAGCTATTATATTGACTGCGGACGATTGGAACATGCTAATTCCATCTGACAGCAACGTCCAATTAATGCGCCATAGCTCATGTGATATGTGTCAACTAGCAACTACCATAGCCAGTATAGCAAACTTCCCTTGGGGAATTTTTATTCAAAATCAAGACCATGCATGCTAGAGTGCCTTGCTTCGAGAGCGACGCAAAATGAGTGGGTGGGAGTGTGGTACCTCATCATTATGACAAAATCCTCTAACAAGTCTGAATGGAATAGTATACACGTCATACGAAACGCAGCAGGGCGCCACTTCATTCACTGCCACAAATAAATGAAATACAAAAATCTAAGGTAATCTATGGAAGAAAAAAAAAGGTCGTCATATGAAGAAACCAAACAAAGGAGCTGATGGAGACGGCAGTAGGAAGTTGTAGGGGAGAACACATAAATGACCATGGATGGCTTGGCGGCACCGTACCAAATATTTGTAGGGGCTGCAGGACATGAATGCATTCCAGAGCCGGAGAGGTAACCGGAGAGCCTGGATCGCAGGATCGCAGGATCGGCTCGATGTTGAATGGGAGCTCGTGACGAAGCTGCGCCTGCGCTCTGCCTGCATCTCGCGGTACGTCTGCTCCATCTCTGTCTTCATCTTCCGAACATTCATTCAATCCAAGGTATCCTGCCTAAACCTAGCATGGCATTTTTATCCCTAGCGCCTCCTGCGGTCAACTCATTTGTTTAAGAATTCTGGGAAGATACTGCATGTGCGGCTGTTATGGCTTTCAGCGCGTCAGCTATAGTCCAAATCAGGCTGGGAGCATACCGATAAGTCATAATTTCTTGCAAATCTAGGGCTGATCAAAACTTCTTATTGAGCAGGGAAATATCTGCTCAGGGTCGGATTGCCATTTGGATATGGAACTCAAATCCGGATCGAGTTCAACTGAAAATCGTCAAGAAATTATGACTAATCGGTATGCTCCCAGCCTGACTTGGACTATAGCGACTTGTTGACAGAATGGAGCTAAGTCATAATAGTATTTCAGCCATAGTGATTATCGTCATCTCTAATTCCGCATAACACTTTAGATTGCTGACATTTTTCCTTCTGCTGAGACCACACTCCACGGAAGCTGGTTTTCATTTGGCTCAGCTCTAAGGCCGTAACTTGTAATAATTCCTTTGCTCTATTCTGGTCTCATAGAGGAGCTAGAAACGCTCAAGTCTCCGGGACTCCGGGTGAAGGGGGCCACATGGTCGAGACTAATGCACAGAGCAATCCTATGGCAAAACAACACATTCAAGACCGCCAAACCGCTGCTTGTATTCTACAGGGGTACAGTGTGTGGAACGAATTGCGACTGCCAAAACTCGAACCGTACACAAAAAACCAGTCATTTTGGTGCCATAAAATTTTTAACGACAAAAAATTACACTACTTCACCACACCGAGCTGACTCTTGACCTTGTTCTATGTAATTTGTAATTATTCTTATTTTAAACTTTTTCCAAACAATTTTACCTGCGCTGCAAACATTAGGAACCTGCTCGCAAAGAAGGAAGTAATGAAAAGTCCTACACCAAGTCCATTGTCTTCTTTCTTTGTATGTTTGAATTCAGGCACAGGTATTGACATTGGTAGTAAGTCAAACTAAGGAATAAAGAAGACAAGAGAAAGAAAAAGAAAACACATGAAGGACGAGAAATAACATGGCCGTGTCGGGACAACGGCCCTTGACTCCGGCTCTTCTCTCAGGTCTCAGGAGCACTTGCTTTGATCTGCCGACGGGGCCGGCGACGGACTATTCAATCCAGCCACCTCAAAGAGGAGCTCAAAAGCTGTCGCCCAGGTACTACAACTTACCCTAGATCAGCGCATTCATCTCAACAACTTCTTTATTCTGAGTACCTTGAACCCAGCTCGACCTAGGCAAAAACTCTCGCAAGCTATACGTCTTGAGTATGGTGAAATCAAGCTATATTTTCGCTTTTTAAGGATATATGATTAATGATTACCAACGAGGTACTGCCCAGCATGTGAAAGTTTCTGACGCAAAAAACTGTTTCACATCACAAAGGCTATAAGGTCTCTCCCAAGCTCTGCTTCACCTCCCTGGTCTCACTATTTATTTATTTTTTATCCAACATCAATACGAATTTCATACTTTTGTAGACATTAACATCATGTATACAAGTATCTACTGGTTTTCATTCCCTACAGTCCACATGCGAATCAATACTGGGTAGCCTCCCCTCCCCTAATGCTAGGCATGGAAATATTTCATTGAGAAATGGCATTTGAGATTAAGGTTATCCACGTCCCCGCCTTGCGGTTTGGGTTCAAACAAGGGAGGGAATTTCCTCCTCCTCCTCCCAGTCTCATATAACAAGAGCGCCGACCCTCCTCAGTTCAGCACGTCCTCCAACTAGGGGAACTGCAAAAAAGCTCGCGTTCCACTATTCATCCCAGGTATTATTCAGTTTGAAACCTCAAATTAACGATGTTACAGGGCAACCCCCGGTATACTCCCCCTTCCTGGGTTGTGGGCCTTCAACTATACCGGTAACGTCGTGAAAAGCCAATTCTCACTTAAAGCAACCCCCTATATCCACTGCGTTCCTTCGGCCAAGAGGGTGATGAAATCAACTCGCCAAATGCTGTAGGTTCTTACTGCCTAGGATATAATATATTTTGCTGAAAAGGAGAAAGAAAATCTACAAGTGAAATGGCCACGAAAATTGATAAAAAATACTTTACGGTTCCAACTAGGTATACATACGAGTCTAGTCATCACAGGTTATCAAAAATTACTTTCTTTTAAGGGTCCGCTTAACCTGCCGATGCATTTTTTGCCGCCCATAAGATTAACATTGCGAGCGGCGATTCATTTTCAAGGTTTACCTTTGGTTGGAAAGACACAAACTTTTGCCTGTACTTAGCCCTAACAATGTTGTAGGTCGTCATCGAAGCAGATTTCCCAATTTTTTACTGGTTTTTGAGATACAGCACTTTTCCCCTTAAAAAATTGAGGTATGCGATGCTAGCATTTGCAAAACAGTTGTAATAAAAGAAACCGGTGAGAAATTGGGAAATCTGCTTCAATGACGACCTACAACATTGTTAGGGCTAAGTACAGGCAAAATTTTGTGTCTTTCCAACCAAGGGTAAACCTTGAAAATGAATCGCCGCTCGCAATGTTAATCTTATGGGCCGCGAAAATCTCAGATGATTTAATTCCACAGGACCATTATAAAACTCACTCTACAAATAATAGTTACTTTCAGGCTTGAGGCTAATATCGAAAGTAATTTTGTGGATGAAAAGGGTCCAGCGATGGGGCTGAAAGCTGAAAGAGTGAATGGAATAAATTGGGCCTGCTGGCCGGGAACCAAGGGAGCAAGGCGGGGTGCACCCAGGGTGTATTTTTGAGTTTCCAAAAGGGGAGCGAACCCTTTGATTACCGGAGCTGTGCTTCCAAATGGTCGCTTTCTTGCACAGTAATACACTTCACAGTGCACATACAGAATACCGAACATGACAAAATGCAAATTACACGTTTCCGCACCCTTCCGTCACTCACCGCCCTTCCCTCTACATCCAATCAAATTTGTCAATCAATGTAGGACGACTTTTTGTCTCTATCACTAGCCTATATGGTCCACCAATTTTGACATCTGGGTAAGAGGTTTCCTACATTATCGAATTTCTTGGGAAAAGGGCAATGTGTTACCTTAAAAGATGGAAAACTCAAGTGAAAATCCAGTTAATAACATTCCAAAATAGTATTACTTAGTTTACACGGCATACAGAAACCAATGCTGAAATATCGTGCCCAAAGTCTGTAAAAGGTTGCACCCTTTCCCTATCCAGAGCCAGCACTTGCACCTATAGGTTGCAGTGTTTGTGGTCCTGACGCAAGGTCCACACATGGTCGTGTTGCATCTGCAGCACACGTACGACCATGGGCAGAGGTCAGTTGAGTTGGTATAAAACCCAGAGGATTAGCAAGAAAGGGGGAATACAAGATTCAAGAGACAGAGAAGACAAGTGAGTCCAAAAGTGTGTTGAACGTGACTTGAGGAGAGGCCCACCATACGACAGTCAAACTGGAAGACAAGTCATTGGTGCCGTGCTGCCCTTGCCCCGAGTCAGCGAAGCAAACACTACAACGCTAATAAAGTAAGTTATCTTTAACTGTTTACTTTCCTGGGTTACCGAAACGCTCGTCCATGACAGCAGGACCTAGGGTTGTATGATAGCCATAGGCAGCTTTAGGACCTGTTTACAAGTCAATTTTTCTTTGACATTAAGAACCATACTGGTACCACCTGTAGTGATGCACGATGCAAGAACAAGAACAAGAAACGGCATTTCTTGTTCTTGTTCTCGAAAAGCGACTCTTGCTCTTGTTCTTGCAGTCAAAATCCTATATTGTTCTTGTTCTTGCAGTAGAAATCATTTCTTGCTCTTGTTCTTGCTGCGAGACTCTTGCAATTTCTTGCATACACATGGAATTTTCTGCGGCTAAAATGTGGCTTGTTGCCTACCGAGCGGCCATTTCAAGTGCAATCTATCGTCGCATAGTCTGCAGAGTTTTTCGTACCAAATATGGACTGCAATCCATGAGTGAAGCTTTGGAAAAAAAACCGCCTGGGTTTATGCAAGACTCTTGCGAGAACTCTTGCAAGAGTTCTTGTTCTTGCAAGTCACTTCTTGTTCTTGCTGCCAAAATCAACTCTTGTTCTTGTTCTTGCATGCAAGAAATGCAAGAACAAAAGCAAGACAAGAAATTTTCGTGCATCACTAACCACCTGTGTACAAACCCTTATAAGAATGTGCTGGCTATGAAAATTAGTTATAGCCAGGAGCGAGGGGTTAACCACTCGTTGGGAATCATTGGAAATCTTTATGAAATCTCAGGGAGTCTTGGAATTTTTGGGAGTGGTTACCCCTTCGGGGTTAATCTTTCTATGAATATCGTTGGGAATCTTTGGAAATCTTTATGGAATCTCAGTGGAATCTCTGGAGTGGTTACCCCCTCGGCCAGGAGGTATATGGAGATATTTTTTATTTTCTGGAATGGGCAGAAATTTATCTACAGAATTATAATTTAATTAATTACTGTCTTCTATATTAAGCTCACTTTGATTTGTAGTGGCTTTCTTTTATTCATTCACTGCCCCAGCCATTACAAAAACAACACTTTTTCGCCACACTGGCTGGCCAGAAAGTAATAAAAAGATCCATGTTTCAGTTATCAAGAAATTAGTTTATTGCTATAGTGAAGCCTCTGCTATCACTCAAGCAATGCCAATCTCTTTGTAAAAGATAAGAAAAATAATGTCCTGGTTGTAAAGCGCATACCAACTGATGGCTACAACAAGAGGTAAGATTTACATGCAAGGAATGGCCTCTCAAAGGTCATTTACCATAGGAAAAATAGCATAAGCACAGGTAGTATTTCTTGGCGACACGGAAGCAATTTGGGGACAATCTCTAAAACTCATTCACCGTCATCCCGAGATTTTCCCTATCTCCAAACTAAATGAAAACAAAACAAACGAGCGACGAAAATTTATCAACTATTTTATTTTTATCAAAAGAAATCACTTCATGAAAAAAGAGTTCAACAACTGTATAGTGCATCACCTGGCTCAGTTTCGACCGAGCTGGAATTCTAGAACAGTGTATGTTGAACGTTCCATCAAAACTGCCATCCCTCCCCCAGTGGAGCCGAGCCCCCCCCACTGTGTAGTTTCTAACATCAACGCAAAAAATTACAGTACCATCTCATTTTTTAACAGTAACGCACTTGGGCTACTCCCCCCCCCCTCCCCCCGGCCCCTTGAAAATGAATACTGTACATATTATGCTTTGGAGGCCACCATCATCAGCCGGCTGACTGGACGGAAAAGAGCAGCAAAAGAAGAGATAATAGAACCCGCGACACCAGACGGGTCATTTACTCATTTAATAACAGAAGATAAATAGTCCCCATAATAACAGCCTGAGGAATGAGGCTCCGCCGCTCCGCACGAGGTGGTCCAGGCCCAGGCTTAGGCTCAGGGCACTCAGAGCAGCCGTATAATGGACCAGCTGCAATCTCGGAATGTACACCTGCTTATGGGCCACATGTCCGTACATTTTGATACATAAACACCCGAATTCATCACGGACAAGGAAAACAGCTGCCTCCACCAAGATTCAGCCAGGGACTTCCGTAACGACTATACAAAGAAGCAGAGAGGAATGAACCAAGATGAGGTCATAAAGTACCCACAAATATGTATGTAAGCTCCTCTAGGCACATGGGCACATGTGGCACACAGGACTGCCACCTAGAAGTAAAGTGTGTTAAAAAGCAAACCAGCTACCGGGTTGACTAGGCTAGTTCGCTTGTGTAGCTTATGGGTCCGTTGCTAGGCTAACAGCGTGTACTGCAGGAGGGCCCTTAGCCAAACACACTGTTTACATTACAGTACCTACCAATGCTAGGAACAACGTCAATCTGGCGATATAGCCTGGATCTGCTTGGAGAGCTGAAGAGAAATAAGCCAAGGGTACTTTGAGAGAAGTTCAGATGGTTCAGGGACATCACCCTTGACGCCGGTATGTTTCGGTCCGTGCAGGTAGGTACTTTGTTACTATCTAAACAATGTTACGACCTCTCTTCGAGATAATAATTAAGAGGAACGCAAATAAAAGACGTGCTGATACTGCGAATGAGACAAGGACTGACCCATCAGGTCATACACAGCGTCAGCTCTTGATAAATGATAAGTGGCATTTATTGCCTTCCATTTTACATCCCACGACAGCCCATAGCCATTTTTTTTTTTTTTTTTTTTTTTAAGAAATGGCAACTTTAAAGGCAGCAATGGACGCGCTGCCATATCTGATAGCATAGGGTAGGATAGGCAAAGCGGTGCAGCGCCCCAACCGGCCAAGTTCTATATCCTACTCCAAGTAATCAAAAACTGCGGCGAGCCGCCCCTGCCAGATGAACGGACGGAAGTAGAGTTTCGCTCCACCTTAATTTATATCACCTGCTTCCCTAACGACCGGACCGTACTAGTCGTTAGTTAACGAAATGAAATGGCTGAGAGTCTGGAACCCAGCTAAGTATATAGGCAAAACAATACAGTGCAGGGCAAGGCAGTTGTACAAGGTGTGCTATACCCAAACGCCGATGAAGGATGACAGGTAAAAAGGTGCCGATGTGAAGGTCGCAAGACCCAGAGGGCCAGAGCAAGGGTGAGAGTTGCAAGTCCAGACCTGAGCTGGAGCCTGCATTCCTATTCTGGTAGCCGTGAGTCATGTTTTCGGTATTTTCTGGAGGATTTATAAGGGGAAAAAAACTGAAACTCGCCCAACTCTGGATCAACCTCACAGGTTCACGGATAGTTTTCTGACTATACACCTTTATAACAACTCTGTGTAACCTATGCACAATACTGATATCAATAAATATGGAGAAGGAGGGAGCGAAGTGGGTATAGGTAAAACTGCATATAGGACTACTGTTCTCGGTTCTCTCTCAAATCTACATTATTTCATGTTTAATAGATTTTCTGTTCTGAGAAAGTAGACAGTCACACAATGACATCGAGCTCACCAGCATATAGCACTTGGCTCTCAAGTGCTCAAGAAGGTAAGGAAGTTAGTTACAGTAGGTAGGTATGTATACGTAATGAACTATTAGATCACTTTACTCATGGAAACAAGGAAGTAGGTACAGAGTAAAAGTGTGTTGTGGTCGCAGCGAGACGCTGCTGTATCTGTAGGTTTATTCCGGATCTGAATTAACGATCAAAGATCTCGAATAGACATGCTGGAATTAACATTAAGGATCTAGAATATCGGCCGTTGCCAAAATCACTGGCAGGGGGTCAATCCGGTCAATGCAACGACCTATAATAGAAAAATTCTATTATAGGTCGTTGGGTCAATGGTACTTTACTACTCTTGGTCGTCAGACTCTTCTGCAAATCAACGTGTCGTTTCCAAACAGTTCTTGAGCCCAACAAGAACACAATGGCAGGACAGTAAGTACCTACTTTTGCGTGATATAGGTATTGTAACAAAGCCGTGGTGTTTCAGAAACCGGAACTAACCTAAAACTGTAGATGGTCTCGGCATGGCTAAGGAGAGTTGGTAGGTAACCCCTCTTGACACCAACCTTCTGACTAGTTGACTTATCTAAAAGTATAGGTATGAAGGTACCTATTTACAATAAATATCTAGTAAGCTGATGTACACTTACCCGATGCGGATTCTTTAGGTTGAATGCTGCTGTGTAATTTTTTGCTGTCCATCATGATTTTAAGTTTTTGACAGGTTAAATCACTACTTCCTATCCCAACAACACATGAGATTAGCACACACACAAAATACGACCACACAAACATCATGTTGACACTTCGAGTCCGTTTCACAGGCAGCACTCGTGCCGTTGTAAACATTGTGCCGAATTTGTAAAAATACGATCGGTAAAAGCAACCGGTTCAGCCATACTGGAAATAGAGGTACTTCTCGTTAAAAAAATACGTAAAACTAGCCATTGCAAGGGAGGAAAATAGGTAAAAATCCGACACAAACCTTGCACGGCTCACAAAAAACTGGAACTGGACAAAAGTCGCCCGTCGCCACAAGCCGACAACATTCCAACTTTGATCCTGTTTTAAATATTTCCCGCCAGGGGCAGCACCATATGGGCTCATTTTTAGCGCCAAATTTAAAACTCAAACTCAGTTGAAGCAGTTCGCACTAGACTTTCTCGCAATTTTTACGCCAGCGGTATCGAAAATTTTGATTTTTTTTTACGTAATTTATTTTTTTTGGACCAAAATTTTAACTTTTTCTAAAAAATATTTTGCCATACACTGGACAATAATTTTAGGCCCCTACTCACCGGATTTCAAACATATCCGTCAAATGGTGAAGTGTCGTTCGACGCGCAAAGTACGTGTTTTCTATTTTCCATGTCACGGCCTTAATTTTCAAGTCATTGAAAATCTATTGAAAAAGACCTTGAAGCATCTATCTGAGACCACTTTCACCAATTTTCAAGGAAATCTGTCGATTAGGGTTGTTGCAAATCCGTCTGAACCAATCAAAAACGTGATTTCCATTTTTGGAAAATTTTCCTACGATAGGTAATGCCAATATTGGCCATAATTATTATGTTGGATAAATTTCGTTCGGTAAAACATGAAACTAGGTTAAAGTAGGTACACCTCCCTACCAATTTTTATTGAAATCGATCGAATAGTGCTACCGGAGTGACGACCAACGCGTTTGGGCCAAAACTGGGCCAAGTTATTGGCCCACCTCCAAATGATTGTAAAAGACCTAAAAGCATCTATTCAAAAACACTTTCGCAAATTTTCAAGGTTCCAACTTGATATACGTAGCTTCCAGCCCTTCTTAACTGTCAAAAAACACGATTTTTTGTCTTTTTTTGACCATAGCAGGCGCAATTTTTGAGTTATCAAAATTTATCAAAAAACATGTCCAGATATTTACATTAGGTAGGTAGGTACCTACATACCGAATTTGAGCAAAATCGGACGAACGGTGTGACGTCCAGTTGCGCGACAGACTGACGTACGTACGTACGTCGGACGGACATTTTTTAAAAACCACTCTTTTGGACTCGGGGGGCCTCCAGGATCATGGGAAACCCAAAATCTCAAAATCGAAATTTTGCACGAAGACATAACTTTCTCAGCCCATGTATTACATACGGGTGAGAAAGTAAAAAACATTTAGCACTGATGTAAAATAGCTGATTACTTGGCTTCGGTTATGTTGGGTGGTTTTGTGGGATTTGGTGCAAAAAGATCTACCATCTACATACTTTACTCATCTTCCTACTCTTACTCCTTAGGTTGCTCCTAGCTCAAGGGTATATTCTCCAGCTTATATTTCTTTAATCGAAACAGATAGAAAAAAAATACAAGCAATAACTTTCTAGCTTTTAGGTAGGTGTAGGTATTATCTACTGCTCTCGCTGGTACCTACCTAGGTATAGAAGATAATAGGTATACCTTATGTGTAGGTAACTGTCCTATGGGCCCGCATGTGGCCTAGGACAATAGCCGCTGAAGATGATGATATGTGTAGGTAAGGTACCACCCGTATAACCACGGAAGGTTCTAGGACGGTTCATGAACAGTCCAAGCTTCCAAGGAGCGTTTCCTTTCAAATAGCGTACCCAATTGTTACTGATGGACGGTACAAGGACCGTCCTCCAAGGGTCCCTGAGTAAGTTACAACTAAGGCTGATATTAACAGTTCTTGGAAGGTACTAGAACCGTACGCTGACCATGCGCGGGAAACTTCCACTATCAGTACATTTCAAGTTCTTTTAATGTAGTTGAACCTTCCACAAAGCGTCCGGGAAGTTTCACGGGGAACAGTAGAAGGAACTTCCTAGGAACGTCCTAGGACGGTACAGGAATGGTCTTGCTCACAGTTACCTACCGCGCATGCGCGCCGCCATTTTAATTCAGTGTTTATTTCGACGTTCGGCGTTGGTGCTTTACTGGCCTCGTTTCAGCGATATTATCAGGTAAATGTTTCTTTTATTCAACTTCACTATGTTAGTCTTTCTCTGATTCGACTTAGTTAAGTTAGTCTCAAACCTCAAGCAGTAAAAATTGGCGTGGCCCGTTAGGTTTTCCAAAACGATTTTTCACAGTCTGATTTCAGTTCGAGAAATGAGTTCACATTGCCTTCATTAAACTATACGGAGCTGGAATACCATAAACTATATTAGATTAAGAAATAATTAATGCATAAATAGGTACTTAGGGTGAGTCCCACCATACTCGTTAACGTTAAACTAGTTAAATTTCATTTATTGCACGGTAAACACCGAATTTAGCTGGAATTTGAACGTTAACCACGAGTATGACGCACCCGCCTTTATAGTACCTATATACGTTATTGAGGCTTTTCTTATACACTAATCCTAATCCTAAATATCCTATACCTAGGATATCTGCTGATAATTTTGTAAAGAACTTATCTTTTAAATATGTAAACCGGTTTTATGAAAATTCGTAGTTATAATAATTGTAATTTTGTCTTTTTTAGTGGAATTGGAACATTCGTCATATCGCATTAGTGACAGCAGTCTCCTTTCTTGGGAACCACAATGACAAAGATGTCATAACGGGACCATCACTCTTTCGAATGCAGATAGCCACTGCTGACCACTGCTGACCACTGCTGCTCCACACTGTTCACCCTCAGCTGAGAGTATAGGTCTCACTCTTCACCTTCTCCATCAGCCTCAGATGGCGTTTACAAAGGTTTATTTCTCCATATCTAAATAACTTATTGGTCTGGACAAGCCTCCCTTTCATCCCTTCTACTTCAGTGCCTCCATGTGGAACTATAAAAAGACAATTCTTCAATTCTTCAACTTGTGAGATTTAATAAAATAATTGTAATAATAATTATTTTTATGCTCCAAATAATTTATTTTTTTCTCATTTCATTTCACCTCATACACTGGTAGTAATAGAACGTTCAAGCTGGATTTAGCTAATTTCGGAATGGAATTTACCCGAATTTTTTTGTAAGTTAAAGAAGGGCGCCATGCGTTGCTAGGTAAATAAACTCAGAATTTTATTTCCCTACCAACGCATGACAACCTTGTTTAACTTACAGAAAAAAATTCGGGTAAAATCCATTCCGAAATTCACTAAATCCAGCCCTAATGTACTATCGTGGGAAGCTTCCAAAAACAGTCCATGAACCGTCCATGAAAGGTAATGGGAAGCTTTATGGACGCGTTTACTACAGATATTGGACGGTACTATGATGGTATTTGTAAGGTCCTAGGAAGTTTCCAAGCAGCGTCTATAAACTGTTCCTTTTCTATGTAGGGAAGTTTCTAATACCCTCCAAACCTAGTTCTTGAACCGTCCATGGAAGGTACACGGGAAGCTTTATGGACGCGATTTGTAAACAGACATTTAACGGTACTAGGATGGTAGGGGAAAGTGGGGAGCCTTGAGACAGTGGGAGGGTTGAGACGTAGTTGAAATCTTGAAACCTATAAAAGTTTAAATAATGGCTCCACTTTTTTAGGGCCTGTCTCCCTACCAAAATTACGCACAAAAAATCCCCCATTGATTGCGCGCGTGTAATCTGGTCATTCCGCCTTTGTGCGTCATAACCATATTGGTTGTTACAATTCTCGCTCCAATCAAGGTAAGCAATTTTGACTTCATTATTGAAATAAGTGTCGTTTTTTTTAATGATTACGATTAGAAAATGAATAATTGTCATTGTGAAATAGTTTGTTTCTTGGTTTCTTTAAATTATTGTGACGAAAATTCAACAAAAAGTTTGATAGCACATAGAGGGAGGGTCGAGACACAACCAAGAGGGAGGGTTGAGACGCCGTCTCATGCATAAGCTCTTGGGAGAATCTGCTATTTTCTTAAAAAATTATGAATTTACGTTTCTTTACTCTTTTTTATTACAGAATGCCTTTTCGATGGAAGAGTAAGAGTGGAAAAACAAGAACGGCGGCCATCGCACGACATACATATTCCAATACCCGATAATTGATGATATCAGCGTTGTTGCAAAAGCTGATATTACTAAAAAAAACTATCGTTAAACAGTTTTCGCCGAGGAAACTACAGTTTCAATCAAGTGAAGTTTCTAAAAAAATTAAAACAACTGCGATAGAGAAATAGCTGTGTTCATATTATTCCCTTGTCTCAACCCACCCACCCTGGTGACTCATAGCTCCCACCGGGTGGGAGCCATGAGACAAAATGCGCATGGTCAGTTTTCAGTAAATTTACTTTTTACTATTAATGGTAATACCTTCGAATCAATTTTAAGTGAGAGTCAAAATAGGTCTCCAAGGGACAAGCCAAGAAGTGGTTCCCTATTGTCGCTGGGAAAAAATGTATAAAAATAAAATTGTTAAGTGTCTCAAGGCTCCCCACTTTCCCCTATTTGTAACGTCCAAGGAAGCTTCCAAATAGCGTACTTGGATGTTCCGTGGTTATACGGGCACCTGGCTTTCATTATAGCTTTCGTGCTAGGGCCTATTTTTCAATAAAAAAGTATAATGTCACTGTAAGGGACCTACCTCGTAGGTACCTACATAATGCCCAGCGTCACCAACTAGCGGAAAGAGGTGACTATCCTTAACCATACCTACAGCAGGTAGGTAGGTAGGTAGGTATAGGTACCTACCTACGATGGGTATTTCCCTTTTTCAAACCTGTCATCACTAAACCATTAATAAGGACCTACTAAGAGAGCCACTGATAGGGTAAGGACGAAAATGACGACCAAGTACAGGTTACATGAATACGCGTTAGAAGAAAACGCCAAGGGCCAAGTACGCCGACCAGAACCTTCATCTTACGAACTCACCGGATGAGCTACCGCTATTCGGGCCGGGCACTCTGGTTTAGTTTCTTGTAAGTAGGAAGGCAGAGGACAGTTACAATGACTTGGCGGGCTGCGTTGCTGTTTTTTATGCTGTCAGGCACCGCTGTCGCCGCGGATGAGGGAGCTGAAGTACGTAAGTACAATACATCAGTAAATAACATAGGTAGGTAATTTTAGAACACAACAAAATCGTACCTACCTACCTAGGTAGGCGGTATAAGTATTGGTACCGAAGTACTCTTTGCAGATACCTTGCCACCTCCCAACCTAAAGGCAGGTCAGAAGCCAGGTGAGATAATTCAGTAGGTAAAGCAGTAAGCAGTACCAGTGCAACTATACAGTCTGTATACAGTTAAGAGTGAACTCGTTGGGAGCATCCAGCCCCACCTCTCCTCCGGCCAATTTTTGACTTTCCCACATAAGTAGGTAGGTACCTACCTAAGAACTAAGTGTAGAAGGAAGTATTGTCGCCTTGCAAAAAATTGATTTAGGAAAGTACTTAGGTAGGTAGGTATATAGTTTTCCACTGCAGAAGGCGTATTACTCACTTTATTTATTTATAGGTAGGTGTGTAGGTAGGTAGGTAGGTACCTACCTTGTTATCTACCTATACACGTCACCTACCCCTCACGAAAGGGCATAGCCCAAGTCAAACTCTGTATACCTAATGGTGATAATAATACTGCTGACACTTTCCCTTGCGCACTATGCAGCCTACTACATCTACCCGTGCCAGCGGAATGACCCTGATGTGGATGCCTGTCTGACGTATGCCGCCAACCACTTGGCCAGCCACTTCAAGGATGGCATCCCAGAGCTGGACGTGGCTGAAGTGGAGCCCATAGTGATTGATGAGATTCAGTTAGCTTTGGGCAGTGGCCCGGACGGCTACCGAGCTCTTTTCAAGGATATCCATGCCTACGGCGTCAGCAATCTAACTGTAACAGGAGTCAGGTAGGGCAGCTGTTCTCGGTTATTTTAGTTCCAGGAACCCCATTTTGGAGAAAATTCTTTTCGGTGAACGGAAAACTATGATTAGGTAATTTAAAAAGTGGGTGTAGGTACACGTATTTGTGCGCATCTGCGAAACCCTTGGATGTAACTAGGTATTTCACTGCGCCTGCGAAAGGCATCCCGCTCAATTGGATGGAGGGTAAATTATATTCGCTGATACTTCTATAGCAACTTCTAGGTGCCCATTATTTTCTCCTCAGCACCTTATTTTTTTAAAATTTGGTAAAAATAAATTGGTTTATATTTTCAGGACTGATCTCGAAACCTATCAGTTCCAAATTAGTTTCTTCATACCTAAGATCATAGCTAAGGCACGGTACCGGAGCTCAGGCGTTTTGATCATGATAAAGGCTTCTGGAGGAGGAGATTACTGGGGAGAATATGGTAAGAACGCCGTCTGTTTAAAAGTTAAAAAATACTTTATGCCAGCCTAGGTTTAGTCCGTCAATAAAATCACAATTGAAACTGTCCACAGCAGCGGGTCCACTCGCATGAAAAAGTCTCACAAACCCAGTTCAACACTGAGATAAATTTATGAATGTGTTACGCACATTGGCGTTACAAAACCATCGTGCAGTGGGGTTTCCAGTAGAACGCCATAATGTCCGCACGCACAAAATTTTTAATCTATTCTAACCGATAACCTCCCCCTACAGCCAGCAGTTTTTCTTCTTTAACCCTATTTCACAGTACTATTTTCATTTTCCAGACGGAGTGCGGGCTAAGGTCTACTTCAGGGCTGAACCACATACCGTTGGTTCTCACTTATACCTCAGCGTCGAAGAAATAAAGATGGACTTCAGCGTGCAAGAAATTAACATGGGGATCAGAAACTTGCACAACGGCAACGCCGTTTTAGGTAAGCCTTCAATGGAAGTAGGAAAGCCAAAATGGAAAAATTAAAATAGGGAAAATCTAAAATTTTGGTTCTGTAGCACTCTTCCAGTGAATCCGATAAAAAGCTCAGAGAAGTAATGAAGATGATCTGGGCACAGTAGGTAGCTACAACAGTGTCAAGATTAAGGAGGGTTATCACACTAAAAAACGAGATCATATTCATACCCCTTTTCACCACCTCACCTTCTAACAAAAGCAGTCTAACCATGGGATTATTTCTGGTTATTGCAGAGGGGGCTTTAAATCTCATGATCAACACTCATGCTCAAGAACTGCTCAAGGAAATGAAACCATCTCTACGCAAGGACTTGACCGAGAAGATGAGACTTTTTACCGCCAACCTTCTCGCCCGCATTCCCTACGACTCCATGGTCACGGAAGAATAATATCCAGACACTAGTTTACAGTTCATATATTTATTATTTATTTTTGTATTATTTGTTTTTGTTGCCTTCATAGAAATACAGTAATTTTCAGTTACTGATATGTTATGTTGTTTCAAAACTTATGGGCGAATACCGTGATTTCTCTCAGTCCAGGATCAATAAGGATGTAAACGAAGTCCTGGATACTGTTTAAGTCTGGAAGGACCACTCGGAAACACTTGCTACGGATTAGTACGTCCCCACCATCTCGGTCTTTCTGAACACTGAAATGCATTGAAGAAATAACTAAGTGCCAACTTTAATGTTGGACGTTAATTTGCAAAGAACACTAAACCACACACAACCTTCTGCTCTTAGCTTCTAGAGTTTCTCGACATTAGGGCAAAAACATAATAAGGATGGTCCCAGAAGACAAAAGAATATTAGAAAATAAACAGCCTGAGACACTCACTTGAGTAAGGCTTTGTAGAGCCTGACCGCCATATCGATATAAGGACGAATCGAATCTTCATACTGGCACCACTGGCCCCCCAAGGCGAGGTGCTGCAGTAACCGAAAAAGCAACTCCCTCCGTTCAGCACGTGAATACAGCGGATACAAATCGCTGGCTTCATTCAGCAGCATCTGTATCAAACTCAATGTCAAGCATGGCTTTCAGAACTTCCGGAGTTTTTCTGCCAATTATTGAAACGTACAATGAACGTACACCTAAACAACGAATTCTAGTGACACGACAAAACCTAATGATAGGATAAGTTTAACGGCTGGGTTTACCGATTCGATAGCTATTCGATCAGTAGGAGGCACTATTGTGAGGTGGTGAAATTCAGCCTAAGTAATGACGTAAAATTAATTTTATGATTGGAAAAGTCTATTCACGCAAGAGGTGGAGTGTGGAGTGTGGAGTGGGTACCTGGCGCTATTCACGCAAGAGGTGGAGTGTGGAGTGGGTACCTGGCGCAATTCATCGCCGACAACGATCTCGTCAATCAGCTCCTCAAAGCAGCCCCGAATAGAATCATCCCCACTTCGACTCACCACCCCATTTGATGGGTCTAGTAGTCGATCAAAAAATTCCATGGACGTCAAAGTGCATGGCACAGGTTCTATCATCAAATTGCCATAGCTCAATTCCGGTAAAGGTGGACCAGTCAAACTGGCTCCTTTCAGAACTGAACAAATCAAGCATTTAATCCTGAGTGGATCGTATGGCTCGTTAAATGCCCAGCTACTCATATGCAAACCCGTAGACAGAGACCTAAACAAGAAATCATTGGGCATTTTTTTTTTTTTTTTTTTAGTTCAAATTGTTGAGATATGAAAGTTAAACATGTTTTAGGGAACTTACCATTTCTGTAAGAGATCTAAAGCTTTAGCATCGTTAAGTAACTGATTGCTTTTATTTTTCATATGTTCGACATGGTAGTTCGTCATTTTTAGTTTACACCGGTTGCTTGGCAACGAACCCCAACAAATTCGTATTCCTTCACGGGAGACTCCTTTGAGCACCAGTGATCAATCAATATCTTCTGATAATGAAAATAGCAAAAAAGGCAGCACTTTGTTATTATTATCGACCTATGGATGATAACAAACACCGTTTTTTCTGCTACAGAAATCTCCATAACAAAGTACATGCTCGACACAGCAAAGAGAGTATTTCACAACCTTAAAATTAAATTAAATTACTACACTTACCACACAGGTGCCTTCACAAAAACGGCTTTTTGTAAATTAATAATACAACTGAGATTTCCTCTATAATAATTTACAAAAGCAGGCTGCACGGGCAAACAAGCCACAGCTGAGTACAGAATCGCAGACAACAGACGTTCATGGGGGCAGGGGAATCATCATGGCAGTAGAAAGTCTACGTAGGTCTCGCCATGGCTAACCGCAGCTCATCCTCCTCATCGTCCGACAAGTCTCCATTATAGTGCCGTGGTTCGAAGCGGCCAGCCTTTGGAGGCGGTGGGCTGCGGGTAAACGTACAAAGTATGTCAGTTCATAATTTTGCAAGCTGCTTTGTATGATAAAAGCCCAATCAGTAGGTATACACTCTCTGATACAATTTCTCTTAAGGGCGATCACACACTCGTGTTTGTTTCTGTTTTTTTTTTCCTACACTTTTTTGATGATGTAGGATATAAAAATAAATGTAAATATAAATGTCCGTTTGTAAAATCACAACACAGCAGTTAATTTCTGACGTTAAAAAGAGATATCATACTTCGGCACAAGTACATCACTTTGAGGTTTATCCATTTAACCTACAACCCAAACCTGGTGGCAGTTTACCTTTGCTTGACGTACTTATACTTTATATATTATGTCCAACGGTACTGGAAGGAAATTTTACCTGGTTGAACCTTCACGATCCTGGTCATCATCGTGCCCTCGCACTGGGCTACCAGGTGGCGACAAAGCGTTCATCAGTCGACCCTTCCCTTCATTCCAGAAGTGCGTCTGAAACGTAACGCACTCTTCAGGAACGTTATCAAATGAGTCAAGGCTGCCAGGAACTTCAAAAAGATACCAAATATCGTTACCAGTGAGCGATCTATTGCACTTATTTTATACGTATGTCGTTATTATGCACTGAAGTGGTATGGCGTGTTCTACCTATTTACTGAGAAACAGAAATGAAGACACAGAATGTACGGAAATCAAGAGTCACTAACACTGAAAACGAAAAAAAAGAAAGAAAAATACTCACTATCCGACCTTCACGTCCGAAGAGAAGTAGGAACGTGTCAATAAAGTCACGGGATTTCTCCTCCCACTTCTGCAGCATATCTACCTTCTTTTCTCCAATGTTTTCCATTACCTTCTTCCCACGATCCTTCAACTCATCCATTTTATTTTGTAGTCTAAATTTCTTTTCCTAGAACAGGAGTCAAGTAGTTTTAGAAAGAATTATAGAATTAGCACCTCTGTGGAGCTGAACAACTGAATTGTGATATTTTTATAAATTTCTCCGCCAGTTTTAATTCAAAATGCTGAGGTAATTGGCCTTGGATGATTTAACAACGAAGTACTATACATAGGTATACTGTATTTTTTGGGGGTGCTCCGCTCGTACCATAAACCTCCTACCAGTAAACTTACATTGAGGAATGAGACGTTCAGCTCCTTGGCAGAGTAGCCGCGCGCGAGGTTACGCCTGACATAAATGTCGTAGTCACGGACTATTCGCGCCACAATGTCCGATGTGGACACGCCTTCTGTCCTGTCAGTTGCCACGAACATTCCTTTGGCCTTGAGCCGCGCGTACACGTCCGTACTGTCATCCGTGCTATATGGAATATCGTCATGCGCCACGAAATCAATCTGCGAACACACGGTCTTAATATTTACTGCGTGGAATGATTTTTGTCAAAGAATTATTTAACTATTAAACACCATGATGTTGAAACTAGTTGAAACACTTGTCGGAGTGATATGAATCATCTATCCGTACACTAAAATACGATTATCTTTCACACTCATAGTCGTTTCCGAGACGACTTGAATTCGGTGACATTTGAGTCACCACCGTGTTCTGACCAGTCACTCCGATGGGAACAAGTCTAAGTTTATTTCGTTTTTTGTTCGGCAACCAACACTACAGCGGAGAAGAAATATTTAAACTTGATAAGTTACCTTATGCTTACTAAGGAACGCGTCGTCCAGCTCCCAAGGGGCATCCTTGACGACTTCATCGACATATCTGCAATGCCGCACAGCCTCATATCTTTCATCGTCAGTCATCACAGTTCGGCCCTTTTTCGTATGCGTCAACTCATCACTGCACACTGAAAAGAAAGTGTAGACGATAAAGCTGCGTCTAGTTTAGACTCTATAGGTATGTAAGGCCAGAGCCAAGTCGAGTCATTTCCATTCATCGGCTTTAGCTTAAGGGCGTCCTGGATGGTAGTACCGAAATTAAAAACATAATCATATATTTTTCCACGAGTTTGGATGCGCCATTAAATAGTCCCAACTTAGTGGAAGCTGCACTGCATGGATTTTTCTTGTCTAATGTTATCGAGGCTTTCTCTTCCACCCAATTCAACGCTCAAACACTGAGGGAAAAAACCTTTTGACGATTTGTCCACTGTTTATAATCACCAAACTCCTCTATAATTTGCTAACTGACCTGATCTGATGAACTGTAAGGATTACATCAATTATTGGGTCACGCCACCATCGCCAGTTGATAAAGATATGAATGAGCACCACCTCACGTCAAGATAAATAACAATCATAAGCTGAGTGTGTAGTATCACGCACAGTTTAGTAAGGGAGCCTGGACGATGGAAAATCACCATACAGCCTACAGAAGGTTTTACGCCCCGAATCTGCATTACACTTTTGAGGTGATAAAGAAAACCCGGCTCTAATCTTGGGCTTGACCCCTCGAGAATTTTTTGAAAATGAAAAAACAAAAACAAAGCCATCAAGAGTCACCCTGAACCCAGTAAAACGTCATTTTAGAGACGTGCTTAGTAGGTAATGTATAATCACGGGCAATTAACACCACTTGGTGCAGTAACAGGATGATTGGGATCACATTTCATGGCAGATTCTGATTTAATTTTTATTTTTAAAGGACAGAGAAATAAGGGAGTCACTTAAATTCAATATTTGTCTGCTTGAAAATGGTCGAAATGGCATCGAATATATTTTGATCGGTGAGAACAGTGCTCTCTGCTGACAGTGATAGCCCAATTTCGACTGCCATAAAACATCCCCTAAATTCAGTTCACTTACCTCCGACAATGAGATAGACATTGGAAAAGACGTTCTTGGCTTGCATGAGCTGCCTGGCGTGACCCTGGTGGAACAGGTCATATATACCGTCAGCATAGACGCGGATACGGCGCGTGACGCGACCATAGCACGCGTCCTGGTAGGAGATCCGATGTCGCTGGTAGTCGACCAAACTCCGTTCCAGAACTGCCTCGGGGTCATCACTGAAAGGCGCCGGCTTTTTGATCGACTAAAAATAAATCGTCACGAATTTTATTGGGCAATAGGAACAAATACTAGTATTAGTGGGCAATCATGTTTAGGCTTCAGAAGGATGAGAACTTCAAGGAAGAGACTGCTCTTGTTTGCACCTTTGTCATATTCTACTGCATACTGGTCGTAACATAATGGCGAAATCTAAGTTAACGCAAATTAAGCCAACCGCTCTGGACCACGACGAACGGCAATCGCCATACCACTGCCCTTAGACCACCATCTCATTTCTGCACTTTGACCCTCCTAGGTCGATTCTCACCCTCACAACGCCATCACATCGACTCGTGCTTGCTCTGTCGCACAATATAAGATGTAGTTCTGTTTGGTTGACCTTGTCCTTAAACTACAATATAAAGCGCCTGGTTTTCCAATGCAAGAACCTCATGTGAGAAATTCACCAAAATGAAAAAATTGTTTTCGAATAAAGGGGTTTTTGAATTTTGAAAAAAAAAAAAAAAAAAAAAAAACGATAAATATTAAGTAACTATTGTATACATATACATCCAATGGGTTAGTACAAAGGTACCAGGATGTAGTAGTTATATACGACATGCAACAGTAGATTTTCACTGTAAGTCGAAGTATGGTTGAAGTGGCACCTCAAATCAATTTCTCAGAACTGACAGGCCTTTGCGAATTCGGTCCGTGCCGCATAAATTTTAGGTATCAACCGACATATCCACGGCCAGACTATAATGACAAGACACAACGACGCAGCTTACCGATTACAGGTTATACTGCTTCTTTATGACTCGTATACTGACAAGGCCTCCATTATAATCAGAAGAGAAATAGCGAGGACGGAACGCACCAATAACTAGGTAATATCCGTATAGGCGCAGAGGTGTGCCTGGATAAGAGAATAAAGGCACGTCCCCATCTGACACGAGTCGCTTGCCGAGTCTTGTTCAACGGGGTTTTCGTCAATGTTTACTTCAGAGGTGAATGAAAACAAGGGCCATACAGCAGTAGAGTCCCTATAATGTAAATACAGGCGAAAAATGATAATCCGCAATACAAAATTTTATATTTTCCAATCTTTCATCGGCAACGAGAAGGGGAAAATAGGGAACCAGAAGAACTCCTCTATACCCATAATATGCAAACAGAATTTAGGATGAGTGGAAGCCTACGCACACCAGAACCACAGGGGTAACCTCTAACATTCGCCTAACCTAACTCAAGAGAAGAGTTTCCTGGGTTACATTTTATTGCCACCCTTACCAAGCCGACAGTTGGCATGGTTATATGGCAGCTGGCGGGACAGAGACACTTCACAACTCGTATAGCTGCATACGCAATAGGTACTGCCAACGTGTCAACCAACCAATGCACAAACTAGACGAATTCGACTGAACTAGGTGGAGGAGTAGGCGGAGGTACATCGGGTGCCGACGAGACACTGATACAGACTAACTAGGCGTTAATAGAACCGAGGGTACTGAGTGATTGACATGAATGACAAATCCATTAGCTCATGCATCCGAAATAGCGTGGGTGATGGAAGACACTAGGAGCCACCCCAGGGCATCTCCCACCCTTGTCCTCCATTCCCTTTAACACAGTTAAATTTGTAGTTTCTAGTGCACGTAACATTGAAATACCTAGGCAGATATACCTGCCACTGCAATGTCATAATCCTAGACAAAAATACGAAATTTGTGAAGAAACAAGGCAACACTGGCTTTTTACACTGACGGTAGAAGATAGGCACCAAAATGCAGTCATTAACCCCTATACCTACTTCAAGCTTGAAGTACTGGGGATACCGAGATGCGAGCACGTGGGCAGCGGTATCTTGGAGTATACCTATCTACATACCTAGGTACCTAACCATTGCCTGCCCCACTGATCTACTCTACCGAGGTACCATACTGGGTACCTACTCGAATGACACGTCAAACGCAATGAGAAAGCGTTGTACTTCCTCTCTCAACGACTTCACTCCATGTGCATCACAGGATCTTACTTCTGAAGCTAAGAGGTCGTTGGTAGAAGCCGGTTACACTCACACTTAGGCTGCGTCCCACCATAAGTTAAAGCTCAGTTAAATTAGGTTTTTACCGTGTAATAATTGGAGTTTAACTGAAGTTTAACGTTAACTGAGTATGGTGGAAAAACCGCTGTTTATCCCAAGACTTGAACTCGGACCAAACAGCTGAAGTGAGCAACTTCGGCAACTTCGTGTGCACATGCGATAACTTGGCCTCATCAAGTTTTTAAGGATACAGAAACTGCTCAATCGAACGTCACGCAAACGGTCATATTTCCAAAATAGAAGTATACTTAACTCAAAATGATAGAGTTACAGCCCATGTGAATTCGGATTAAAACAAAGCACTACTTCCTATAGGTAACAGGTACCATAGCAGATAACGTTTGATTTTTCAAAAACTTGCAAAGAAGCCAAAAGCCATTATTGAAACTTGCACCTAACCATTTTTTGCCCTTCCGAGATTTGGTCTACTTAAAAATATTTAATATTTATTGTTTTGAACAGTCAGTCTTAACTTGCCCCGGAAAGTTCCATAAAAAATTTCCAGTTCAATTTAACCTAAGTAACAGCACAGAGAGGGTAACAGGCTTACCTCAACTGTTCGAACGTGGCCTGACCCCGCCATAGTCAGCCCAGTCCTCATGCCCGGCACTAGCAACAGATAATGGACATGGCAGCGGCAGCAATAACAGTAAGAAGGCTACAGGCCTCTCGCTATCTCGACCACACACCTAGCCCAGCAGATTACGCCAAGTCGCTAACTATCGCCTGAGATCACTAAAATCCAGTTCCACAGACCACATTAATATAATAGCATTGATGGGACTTATAAGGGTGCAACAGGTACATGCAAGTTCAATGCTTAAGTGTATTACGCACATGCCGCAAGAGAAAAAGATGGCAGAAATCGAAGGTATTCACAGTGCTGTACCATTGGGACAGTAGGGAAGCTTGTCTTGTGTTTTATGGGGTTTCCTGCAGATGCAGTAAGTAACGCTCAAAAACCTAATGCTAAACGCTGACTTTGAGGGGCTGATTCTCTTTGATAAAAAAGGTTTAGCAGCGCGGTACCCTCCTGGCTGTTTGCACCGCTCATTCTATCAACTAAAAACGACACATGCAATCAAATAATTTGTGCAAAGCAGAGCGCAGCATGACGTCAACACATCACACCATACGCTGGTTCGAAATGTTAGAAAACCTCAGTCAACCATTTCAGATTGGACACTGCGGCCTCTCATCTAGTCATTTAACTTGTGCGACTAAGAACATCAAGACAGATGATGCAGAATAAAACCAAGTCGATTATGAAGGTTGCATGGTACCAACGTCCTGCATGAGACTTACGGGACTTACCTCCAACCTATTTTTCATATCGTGCAAACAAGTAATAGAATACAGACGTATCAACGGAGCAGGTACTACCACGGGTGCAACAGAATTCTCCCCCCCCCCCCCCCCCCCAGGATGAGGTTTTTTTAAACGAGAAATATTGAATGCGAAACCCCATGTCTAATGTTGGCTTCTGTTTTGTACTCTAGTCAATGGAATTCACATCATAAACTCGGTCTATCAAGGTAACCTTTAGTTTAAACTCGTAAGCAAAACGTTTCACTAACCTTAAGCGTCGCTAACTGACAATGAAATAGGATCGCCGGATCGACATTAAGCGGCTAGCGGAAACATCGCACCTTTTTCAGCAACTATACCTACTCTGCTAACCTCCCAGGTATATTTTCTTCACCACGGTGATATATGCCAAAGTATGCAGCGCACTAGGGTAGGTACTTACAGGAGCAACTTCTCTTGAAGAACTTTCTAGCGTCGGAGACAAGGACTGAGATCGTTGACTGGCCTCCTGAGACGACGACTCGCGAGACCGAGCTCTCTTCCGACTCGGTAAACTCATTCTAGTTCACAATTATCTTTTCTGAAACAGAATAAATTTGAAATCTTTTATTTATACCAACCAGCTGAAGCGACATTCGGTCACTAGTTGGATACGTACATAGTAAAATCTGGACGATGTGTAGGTAAACCACAAAAATAAGAGGACGAGTTTGCCTTGGAGGACATGATGGTATCATCATCATCAACATAAGGAAAGACATACGTAAGTGACGTTACGGACGGATCAAGCGGTTTCTAAGGCATCCACATACCTACCACGTTGAAGCAACAATTAACATATTAGTCGCCTGAGGTTTAAAGAGTTTACTCAGTAGGGCACGGGGCAAGCAAAGAGCAAACTACAACGTAAATAGGTTTACTGAACCCCAGAGGACGACAGCAACCGGGCCAAGTTCTGATAACGGGAGCAGCCTACTCCGAGGCGCCTACTTACCTACTATGCGCCATTCATTCATGACAGATCACTGATAACACTCATGTCGCAACTATCCATTTATCGCCCAGGCTAGGTTCTTTTTACATCGTGATTGATTTTACAAGCAATTTTAGGAATGCAATTTGGGTTGGGTTTAGTGATAGCGTTGGTGTGGCCTGTTCTCTACAATTTTATCAAACAGGTCCTATTTATTCCATCGATGATAGGTCACTGTAAAATGATGAAATCAAGACTTACCTGCTGCTTATGTTTAATTTCAACTTAAACAAATAATTTAGGAATACTCGAGGGAGAAATTACACGTAGAATTGTCGCGAAGGGAAAGGACACGACCTCCATTACTAAACTTTGTCGGATGTTTCCTTCTGGACCAATCAGAAGCGTCCGAATTTCCTCATTACCACAGATATCAAACGGATGAAAGTGACCAAGTCATTTTTCCTTTTTACGCCCTTAAAAAGCAATGAAATGTGATTATAATTAATAAAATATAACTAACATATAATGTTAGTCTTTTATATTTGTAATTATTTTTATAAACTGAATATAACGAGATTTTCTAGTTCCCGCCTTTTTGTAAGTAGTTGATTAGTTCAATCTGAGTTTAGTGTACCTAGTGATGCAGTGAAAAACCACTCGACTCGAAAGGGAAAGTGGCACTGTGAGACACTCCTATTTCTACTCGCGGTTTCCATTTTTTATACAAAAGGCTATAAATAAATAATGAACAGTAACAAAGCGCAGGTATAATAATTATTAATGTTACCAGCAAAATGCTAAAATCAGACTACACTGACGAGTCCATATTCAGGATCACGTTTTGTATGGTAAATATTACAATAGGCAAAATTTTGAGCCTTTCCTCACCCCGCAACTGCCATTTGCAGTGAGCCTTAGGTATCTTATGGGCGGCAAAAACTCATGATCAGTATTTAACATTATATTCCTATTAATATGACGTGGGGTAAAACGAAGACAAGTCCAAAGAAGCTTTACAAATAAGGTAGGTATATAACATCGTTATAATTCAGTATCTCAGCTAATTAAGGCTGAAGAGCAACCTACCTAAGAAAGCTCACCAGCCAGAAACATTTTAAAACTGAAGGTAGGTAGGTACTTCCCCTTTTGCACACCAAAATATAACAGAAAAGGTCTAAATGTAATACCTGGTTCAGGTATTTATTTATAATTTACAAAAAAAGGCAGCCCCACATACTTATGCCTTCTACCTAGATACACGCTAAATCCCAACCCGATAGCCAACAGCAGGTACCTACTTAGGACTTCTTCTTGTCCCCCGCCAGGCTTGACGGTACCCAAAGTCCGGCGAGAGGTCAATTTATAAAAGAAAGTGTACCTACTTATATACACACTTGTACAGTTCTCATGTGCTCTCTCTCGGTAGGGGCTACTATTGCATCGACAGCACTAACGACAAAATAACCTAAATATAGGTGGGATTATCGAAATTTTGTAGTAAAAGCTAGGTACATATTGCAGAACACGTTAAAAGTATTGATCCCTAGATATTACAGTAACTTTACTAATGGCACAATATACACACGTAGGCAACTCGGACGAAGAACTCCTATTTATGAATTGCTGTAGCATAAAATGCCTGATGATGGGACATATTAAATGCCAGATAACGTAAAATAGACACTTGACACTTGTCCAAGTTTTGCTGGATGTAGGTAGAATGGTTTTTATCGTACCTGACTGTAAAATTAAGAAATTCATTTGACAGCGTTATCTATCTATCTATAAATACACATCTTACGAATTCAAAGAAAAAGCAACGAATTAAAGAAAACCTGAAAGAATTCAATATTTCGCACCGATAGTACGGTAACCAACGATCTAAAATAAGGGTACGTAATAACAAGCATCAACGAGCCTCAAGAAGTAAAGCTAAATCAGCTCTGAGGTCCAAGGCTTAAAAGTTCGAAAAACATGGTCCATTGGTGTAGATCCTATACATAAACCAATTTCTGATGTAAAAAAAATGCCGAAATATAAGTATTAAATATCAGAGCAAAAACGTATGCAGTGAGAAAAATGTTGAATATTAATTTGTTCTGGAATATTACACGTAGTTTTAGCATCAATAATTAGTTTAACATTTTCAATTTTACGACGCTATTTTTGACAAAATTTTTGTAGACAAAAGTGACTCAAATAGTAAAATCACAACACAGTAAACTAGTTTTTTTTAAAGTTTATCAGACAGGATATATTTCCAAAGAAATACATATCCTACAGTCTCCTGAGAAACGTGTCATTAAGAAAGTTAGAACAACAGCATGACATCAATTTGGTAAAATAAAATAATTAACAAAATAAAACAAAAATTACTGCAAAGTAACCAACCAACAAAGGTTTTAAAAAAGAACGAATCGTAATTAAAAAGCTAAATAAGCTGAGAGCGTGATGTGGTGAAATCTTTAGGTACGTAGAGAAAAAACGCAAGGGTGGCATTATTTTCAGATCTGAACCCAGCGCACTGCACTGAAAAAATACTGATGGCTCTATGCCACCCATTGTTGTACCAGCACAGTAAATAAAGGACGCATCTAATATCACGTTTTTTGTGGTAAGGATTTTTTCTACTTGAGTTCTTACATGATCTCGAACATGTAAAGAAAAATGCACGTAGGTTACTCAGTGTTGAGTTTTACATGATCATTGCCTATGATGTTGGATTGATATAAGCCCAGCCGTGAGGTGCATCAATACGAATTAGGGGGGAGCCATCCACTAACGAGGTACGGACGATGGAAGAATCGACGGGGGCTCGGAGAATATCAACACCTCGCAAGGTGTGCAGGGGGTGCGTGCTGCGCCGCGAGAGGTCCGCAGAGGTGACCTGCGTCCTCTTTCCATCATCAGAATGTTGCGACTCTGCTTTCGAAGAGCTTTCAGATTCGTTGATTATGAAGCGGGGTTGCAGATACCTAGAAATAACAGTTTGCCTTTATTGCGGTCCCTCTATTCTCAGAACTATTTGGCACCTTTAGAAGATGATAGAGGGAGAACGAAGAAATTAAAGGAGATAAAAAACATTTCTTGACATAACATAACTCTTTACCGTAGCACCGACGTATACACTTTATCTTTGATTCTACAGTGTGATTCGATGTATGGGCAGGTACTATACTTGGTTATTAGAGCTATAACTGATATGATGTGAAGTTCCGACTTAACCCTACATACTTCAGGGGTCTTTTGTAATTCCACTCCACTCAGCACGCCAGGTTTAACATTTTTTCAAGTTTTAAGGAGACCACTTTAAACAAAACAAAATTCTAATCGGGGATGAACTAAAAAATACGTACGAATCGGAGTTATCAAAGGCGCCAGGCCTCGCCTGCAGCGGGTCGTCCACCACCTTGTTATGATCACTGACCATATGTTCCTCCAGCTTATGCCTGGTGGGGTAAGTCGCTCCACACAGTCGGCACAAGTGTTGCTTCTTCTTTGGTGCCCGTCCTACTCCTGCTAGAGTCGGGTCGTGAATCCGCTGATGAGCCACCAGATTGTACCTAGAAATTTTTATAGAGAAATACGAATTTTCTCTGACAGATACACCTATAGGTAACTCTATACGAAGTTGACTTTTGGTCAGTTTTAGTCTTATAGTTGAAACCAAGAATTAATAGCCACAATGATACTTCATGAAGGGGAACTTTTCTCGGAACAGCTTCCCCTCAAATGGGCCGTCAACTGGTTGTTTCAACTATATCTCTGTTAGAAGGACCAAGGCTAACGGCTACTGTTGTGGCTTCTGCTCACACTTCAGACTTCGGCCAACTATTCATTGGCATCAGGCCATGTTTCGAATTGGCTCATCAAAATAACAAATAAAAGGCCAAGTTACCTCTCCGCGAAGGTTTTTCCACACGAAGAACACTCATATGGCTTTTCACCAGAGTGAATCCGCATGTGACGACGCAGGTGGCTCTTGCTGAGTACCCCGAGATTGCACACCTCACATTTGATGTTCCGCACACCGGAATGAGCCAGCGTGTGGATACTGAAGGACGTTCGATGAACGAAACGCTTTCCACAAAGTTCACACTGTAAAATAATAAGAAACAAAACTCGGTTTTTTTCTTGTTGAGCTTCCGATATTTAGACTATTAATACGACGGAAGTTTTCCCAGAAGCTTTCACTAGAAACTAAGTTAAATTAGCAACATGGAATGCACATGCCTGGAAGGGCAAGTCTCCAGTATGGATAGGAAGATGCCTCTGTAGTGCACCCTTCTGGGTGAAAGCTTTCTGGCAAAATTGGCATTGGTGTTGGAAGATCCCCTTGTGCATGCCCACGTGCACGTCCAAGGCATGTTTGTGTTTGTAGGCCTGAAACAGCGGATAGCAACGGTTAAAATCTGACTAGCTATTACCTACATGCGTATCATAAGGCGGCCTTCTGTAGGTAGCATAGATGTCCTCCCCGTTGACCTTTTTTTGGCTTCAGCCAAAAGTACGTCAGGACACAACTGCGATATGTACTGCCAATTCTGGTCCGTAACTTTAACGATTAATTTCGTTTCTCTTAGTACCTTGTCTTAACTAACGTAACAGTAACTTACTGTTGTCGCTTCTATCTCTCAAACACGATAGGGGTATCACATATCTTACCTGGCCACAAATCTCACAAATGTAGGGCCTGGCGTCGGAGTGGGTGTATTTATGGGCATTCAGTTCCCCCTTCGTCCGCCATAGCTTCCCACAAGTGTCGCATTTAAATTTGAGTTCGCGCACGGGAGGAAGCTTAATTTCTCCTTCCTCCGATTCACCGTCTTTCAGCTTCACCGCTGGCTTTTTGAACTCACGGACCCGTGGGATATTTAAGTCTACCATTTCTTCTCCAGCTCCCGTTTCGTTTAGTCTCACCATCGCCATTTTCCGAAATCTTCGCGCAGGTGGCTGAAAGTAAAAATAAATAAAATAAAAGGATCAGGTCCACTGTTCCGAACCATTTGGCTCGATGCAAACCAAGCATGTGGTGGTACTTTCAAAAGCTGCTTTAACAGAAACAAAAGACCACACACGTACCTTGATCTTGCTTCCCGCTTTCCGTATAATTACTGACTTCGACTTAGACAGCTGCGTGATTCTTGACCGCAATTCAGCGTTTTCAATATTTTCGACGACAATATCCACGTCTTGTTGATCACGGATCCGCGAACTAGCTTTCTCTAGCTTCAAAAATCCTGCCTTCTCGCTCTGGGATATTTTGGTGACCTTAACTTCGCTAAATTTATCCAGCTCCTCCAGGGCTTTCTTCTGCATGACTGGGTGTCGCAAGTCTAGGTTCTCGGATTTGACCTCCTAAAGAACAAAATAACAATAATGCCGCAGTATGTTGAAATTTTGTGATTACTGTATGCCAGTTATTGGTAAAGCGAAGTTTCCAAAGATTTTATAAATTGTTTACACGGGTCCATCGAACAAAATAGGGGGTGAACTTCATGTATTTCCATTCCAGTATGTACCATGTACCATTCCAGTATGTATCTTAAAATAGCAGCAGAATTCCCCATTTTCTGTCATTTCTATTCTTCGACAGTAATGTGACGAAACTACATAATGATTACACTAACAGACTGAGAATAGGTAACACATATAAACAATAGGTACCTACGTCACGTTCACTTGCGTACGATATACACTCTAAACTTGTAGTAACTATTTGAGGTAACAGTTGACGCCGAATGAACAGTGACGCTATGACTGTACTTTCTAGCTAAATCCAAAAGGACATACCTGCTGAATTTTTTCAAACATAAATTCTTTTCTCCTAGCAGACAGGGGCACTTCATCCTCCTCACTGCTGCTTTGAGGGCCTTCAGTTTCATTATATTCATCGTAATAATCTTCATCCACAGCTTCTTGTTCTAAAGAAGAAGCATGCCAAGTTCAAGAAACCGCAACCATTAGAAAATGTCAACAAACAGCAATTTATCATCAATCTTAATTAGTAATTAGATAATACATTCAGAAAATCCTTCGAACATCAGGACCTGTGAAGACGTATTGCAAAACCCTCTATCTAGGCCATACAGTCTTCTTAAAGTTTCTCAGAGAAAACTTCTGGAGGTGTATTCCCTTTCTCGAACGCCAGCAAACCCACCCAACTAACACCTTCAAAATTTATTGTAAGAAGAACTGTTCTCCGTATATTGCGTCATGGCGTACCTTATCTTCTTACAATAAATTTTGAAGGTGTTAGTTGAGTGGGTTTGCTGGCGTTCAAGAAAGGGAATACCACTGCTGGTCAGCGCCTCGTAGGGCAGAAGCCAGACGATCAGTGAAGCGGTAAATCCAGAATTCAAACCCAGACCTGAGTGTATGATCTAACGCCCTGACCGCGTCCAGTGAGCGGCGTTAACGAATCTGACTTACCTACTGCTTCTGCTGTTATATTAAAGGCCTTTTCCAAATCAAAGTCGTTGTCGATGTGAGGAGCATGCGCCTTGGCGTGGTAGGAGGCTCCTGATTTTGAAACCAGCGTTCTCCCTGATAAAAACACCAATAGTTAGTTCTGGAAACATACGAGTATTTCTCCAAAAAGTCAGAAACGTAAGTTTGGAATATAAAAATTACGGAACTTCGAGGACATCAAACGATCCTTTCACCCTTTATTTAGAATCGACTCTTTAAGAGTCAGTGACGGTTCTCCAAAATAAGGAACGTAGTTTTACCGGCACCAGAACGATTTTCGCTGAAACCATTCCGAAACTATCATATAGTTTGGATATAAAATATTGAGACTAAGGAACGTCCTTCAACACAGAAAAACCAAAATTAAATATACTCACTACAAAGGCGACATTTGTAGACTAATCTTTCGGAACTGTGGACACTCAGATGATTTCTCATTTCACGGTATGATCGAAACTGACGCTTACAAAATTTGCATTTCCGCTTTTGATGTATGTACTTTCGGAATCCCCCTTCTTCCAACGACTAAAAAATAATTTGAAGTTACAGCACCGAATATTTTAAGAATATGTGATCTTACTTGACACGGACCAGTGGAATGAAAACAGATACTAATTTAACATGTGATTTTTGACAATTCTGACAAAAATCACTCATCGAATACTAAACAGGTTTCAGGCATTAAATCAGATACTGAGTTTCAGAAGTAAAATATCCAATAAACGTCAACAAACCGGCTTTTATCTACAGCCTATAAGTGAAGAAGTGAACGGATTTCTCACAGGCCTCTTGGGTCCTAGGCAATCCCGACCAAAATATTAACAGGGAAGAAGACTTTCATTCGGTCCTTCCCTTAAAAAAGGAAAACTAGAAGAAACATAGCAACTCAGTCTTACGACTGCATTTCAGATAAGCACCATAATTAGGGCAAAAGGTATACCAACACTGGACTTCAGCTTGTCATCTCCTCGTTTTTTGTGTATCGCCATGTGGGATTCGAGTTCGGGCCTGGTACCAAACCAAGTGCCACATAATTTGCATAACTTGGGCGGCTTCCTACTCAACGCCCAATGTCCCACGGGCTGCTCGTAATTATCATCAGGGTCCATGCAGGGGTCAACCTACAACAAAATTTGTTTTCTGTCAGATTATTTTAACGGAATAAACTATGGGTTTGAATAATTGAAATATAATTCCCTATCCCTATCCCTACATGAGGTCATATCGGATACAGGTCAAATATCTTACGTGGACAGTGATTTCTTCATCTTTGACGACTAGTTCGTCGACAGTCATTTCTTCATTAACCTGAAAAGTAGGCATTATATTACACCAAAGGACATTGACACCAAGTTATCCATGTCACCATTAGCAGTACTTAACTACGAGCGCGTCACAAAACGCACAGAGGATCATAAGCGTTAGCCTCGTGAAAAAATGTATCATGAAAAATGATAACATATATCTTCCAATTCTCAGTGTACGTTCTCCTGTTAACTATCAGAAAAGCTGATAGGTATAAGATAAATGAGTGTAACTGGACCCTAAGACATGCCAGCGTACTGTCAGTTTTTGTATAGACTAAAACAATCGTCAACTTACAGGTGCAAGAGATTCAACTCCAGTATCACTGACTTCAGGATCCTCGCTCGCTTCATCAGGGATTCTGGTGTCAGCAGCAATGTCATCGGTCTGCACTGATATCCCTCGAATCAGGTCACCAATCTAAAAATTTTCAGCCCAGTAATGAAGGACAATAGTAGGAGACGAAAGTCTATGAACCTTATCCTGGGGAGTTCTACCACAATGGAGATACTATTTGGAATTCACGCACTGAAGTAAACATAAGGGTACCACACGTTAGAAACAAGGTTGGGGACTGTGATATGGCTGTACTGTATGCTGTATGCACACTCTTACAACGTCTTGAACACTCAAGTTGCTTTTTTCCAACCACTAACACCGAATGGCATTCCCAGTTTGAGATAAAATATCTTATATCACCTAAGTAAATAAAATTTTAAAAAATTACGTTTTGGTTCCTTTTTAAAGTTGCTAGTTTATGAAGAGACCACAGGTTTGCTCTCAGCTGTCTGAAGCGTAATTCCAAATCAGCGAATTCTTCAAGTAGAGTGTAACATTTTGCACACAGGGCGTGGCTCTCGCCAGGTAGAGTAGCGACGTCTGGCAGCAATAGGCATCGCTCCAGTGCATCAGCGAGAAGAGTTCCATTGGATTTTAGAAAAGTATAAAATACAGCATAGCTTTCAATTCCTTGTAGTTCTGCATTGCATGTCATGCAAATTGGCGAACCATTTTCATTTTCCATTATATAGGTACCCTGGAAAATAAAAGGTTGGGTCATATTATTTTTTTTAGGTAGTTCTACTTTCTTGACCGAAGCCACCCAGGTACTTAAGCAGGAGACTATCCAATCCTGACTTACCTGCACCAACCACTCTCTGTGATAGGCAGAAAGATACTAGTAATGTAAGCAGAAGACAGTGAATGGGAGATTCAGTTCAACTTTGTTCTGACGGCTCCACGTCAAACTATCCATGTGGAACTTTCTGCTGTAGCCGCCTTCGCACAGCTCAGCCGGAACTCTCTTGAGCGAACAACAGCATTGTTGCCACAGTTGTCAAAGTCAGGGTCCTGAACTTTGAAAGAAAATGTTGCTGGATCTTTTCTAACCAACACTACTCCTACCACTGGCTGACCGGTTTGAAGGTAGTAGGTACCTACCTAGGTTAGTACTGTACGACAGCCGCAGACTATGAGCAGGGACATTCAAACGTGAATAATAAATGTGCAGGTACGCAAAAACACAGAGGCAAAGTCAAAAAGGGGCAAGTACAGAGTTGACAGTGAATAAAATACAATTAAAAATAATAAGGAAGTAAATTTTGGACCCTTGATATTTACAAAACATCATTGTTCAGGGGTGACCTTGCTTTTATATGATCGAGGAACTTTCAGCAGGGTCGTTTTCTCAACCTACCACCACCACAAATTATTTTAATACTTAATTATTTACCTTTTATGGACGTAGAGTGCTCATTAGTAAGCTTTTAGGCGATACAACAAATATTTTCTCATTTTAGACTTTCAGGCAAAGAGCATTTTTGCAACCCTACGCCACCTTTGTTGATAACGTGGCAACAGAAACAACGCCGCTTTTATTCAAATATTAAAAACGATTTTTCATTTATTGATTACATTTATCAAGCTGACATGTATTTCTAAAAATAATTTATAATTTAATTATATATTTAAAGGTATTTAAATTAATAAGTGTACAAATCACATCAGTAAGGTATTTGTCCTGGAGAAAACTGCGGCCACGACACAAATGTAAACTATAAAGTATAAACAGTAATGGCGACATCTTTTTTCAGGTATTTTGTAATTTACTTTCTACTTTACATCTTTTTGGCTTTTGAAGGCCTGGGATTTGTAAATCTTGTGTATAACTGTTTCTGGTTCCTGCTTTTGCTATAAAAAGCTCGTGAGTGCGTATGGTGTAGGTAGTTTTATGAATCATAACGGAGTACCGCAAGCTATTTCTATTAGGTTCACCACATTTATTCACGTCTCATTCTCTGTGAATGTCCGTATGATGTTATTGGCCCGGGAGATAGGTAATCCCCCCGTCTAGGTCAAGTACCTTTTTACTATCCCCTTCGATGTCCCATGCTATGTTGAGTTACTCTCCTTAAGTTACTGAAGAGTGATCTTCTTAAGTAGTAACGCGTTGAAAATTGGGACTGACAGGGTTCTGTTGGAGAAGTCCAAAAAGGAAAGGTTCCAAGCCTAATACATCGCGATATATTCAGTGAAAACTTGCAGAATGTATTTCAATTTGACCACACGATTTCAGACTTCATATAACTCCTCTATGGAATCTTCTGTTTCAGTAAAGTGGATGAATATGGATTTGAACGGTCAGAGGATTTTGATTATGAATCTTACGAAGAGTTCATGTCAACATACATCCAGGTTTTGGCCAGAAGGTCAAAGCGCTGGCATGAGTTGTTTGCGGAAAACAAGGTCTGGCGTAAAAACCTGACCCTAAAGAGATTCGTCAGGAAAGGTATTCCTTCAGAGTACAGAGGAAAGGTAAAAACAAAACTTTTATCGAGGAGTAGAAACGTAATTTTTTAGGTAAGATATTGGCCACGGTGGCAGAGATGAAAGACTTTTTGTGTGCTTTGTGTTCTAAGTAATGACGCAAACTACTCGTGTTTCAAAAGTGTTCTACTTTTAGGTGTGGTTACTAATAAGTGGTGCTGAGAATCTACGGAAGAATATGTCCCCTGAATTTTATAAAAACCTTCTCAATGAAGATCTGAACCCAACAGTGGTTGAAACGATAAAGCTGGATTTACCTCGAACCTTTCCTGATAATATTTACTTCAAGACTATGGAGGAACATCAGCTGATGCTGTTTAATGTGCTGGCGGCCTATGCTCACCACAATCCTAAGGTTGGGTACTGTCAGGTATGTTGTTAGATATGCCTTCCTCTAAATAAGGTGAAAGACCCGGCCAGATTCATCGGATTTTTGTATTTTTGGTTACTAATTGTTTTATCTCTTTCCAGGGCTTGAATTACATAGCTGGGTTGTTGCTTCTTGCAACGAAGTCAGAAGAAACGGCATTCTGGCTTTTAAAGGTTTTAGTAGAGCAGATTTTAGAAGATTACTACTCAGCAACCATGGAAGGTGTCATCATCGATATCGAAGTGTTATCGAGATTGGTGAGGTAGGTGTGATGGGATACATGGGAGAAACAAACGCTGTGTACGCTGAAATCTATCAAGTTGCCTGCTTTTACACTCATATTATGTCTGTTAACTTTTCTCAGTTACATGACTCTGAGGCAACTGTTGGATATTTATTTTTGAAACGGCAGATACTATAATGCTGCTTTGTTGACATTTCTGAGGGAACTGTTGGATAGTTCTGAAGTATAGTAATTTCTATTGAACGTGAGAAGCTAGTTTCCCGCCCGCTGATTTTTAATCATATGTGTATTTCTAGGTTGAAAGTTCCTGAAGTCCATGCTCACGTCTCCGAGCAGGGCCTACCGTGGGCTGTTATAACCACAAAGTGGTTTGTCTGTCTTTTTGCTGAAGTTCTCCCGGTCGAGGTATGTAAAGTTTTCTTGTTAAGATTTACGATTAAATGATTTCCGTCGGAAATATTGAAAGACGCAAAACGGCCTTGTCAAACAGATCGCCTGTAATCTACAAATTATGTTTCTAAATAAATGCTCAAAATAACAGGACAACTAAGCCCAACTAATAATAACCAAAAGCTGTGCTTTGGACATATACACCTACTTACATATCGATCTGAAATTTATTTCCTTTGTTTGCAGACTGTTTTAAGAATATGGGACTGTCTTTTCTATGAAGGCTCAAAAATTATATTCAGAGTCGGTTTAACCCTCATAAAAAACAACCGAGAATTGTTGCTCAACAGTTCCGACTTCACTGAACTTGCCGAGAATTTTAAATTAATCACGCATAGCGCCGGCGTTGTTCAGTGTCACAAATTCATGAAGGTAAGTTCAAGTCACAGTTTTTTACCCACTTACCTCTTTCCCCATCATCTGTAGTGGCTATCGATCTTTTAACACCAGTGGAGCACCTAAGCTAACATCAACATTTATTCAGTGTGCTTTTTGATGTAAAGTGTTAAGATCTTATTGGACCAATAATAGAGCCTGGAAGTAGTTAGCCGTTAACACCATAAAACTCGGATTCCCTGACACTACATAATAGTATCTACTACGTATCTTAATTAATCTAGCTCACAGTCGTTAAAAAGTTCATTTTAGGTACATATTAATGAAAGTATTGTATGTCTGTTAGAATCAGAACTAAGCTGATGAGAAGTCAAGGGTTTGTTAAGACCGTAGAGACAGTGCCGTCGACTTCCCAAAGATCCTAGTAATATTGTGGGTTTTCTTCTTGCCCCTCACCCTGTGTTTTTTCTGGTTCATAAACTGGTCAGCTCTAAAATATATTTTTTAACATTTATTTCAGAGCATCTTCAAAGCACCGGGACCTCTCTCCAACAGCACAATTCTCAAATATAGAACAGAAGTTGCCGCGGAGACGGAATTTCAACGTAAAACCCGTCAGCGGTAGCTCAGTTATCTGTTCCTGACTACTGCTTAAAATATATGATAAGGAGAGGAGTTTGCCGTTGATACTAACCAGAAGAATCAAACTGGTGAGATCAGGTGACAGTGAATATCTACCCACCAAGGTAACGTGCAATATTGGTGACTTCATGGTAATATTTTTACGTTGTTATAATACAATAATAAGTGTCGTTCGTGAAGACGGGAGAAGTAAGCGCTTAGCACGGGAGAGTCATCATCAGTGCTCTGAAGCGTTCTTCATTTTGTTCTCACTGTTCTACTTTTTTTAAAAAGCAGAATCATTTCTTTATGCACCGGGAAGCATACCTAATAAATAGTAAGACTTGAACGAACAAGGCACTAGGTATGTTGGCGCATGGTGCTTTTTTTACTCTTACTATAATGCTCAACTCAAATAACTGTTTCATTTGTTGAAAAATGAAATAATTTTATTACGGTAAAATATACAAGAATGCTACATGGCAATGACTATTTGCTCTTTAGGTCGTCATAGTGACAAGGTAAAAGACTGACAGGAATTCGGTAGATTCGTTTCTATCACTGAGTCGGTCTCTAGGTGCCATGTCCACAACCTACTGACCCTCCTGAAAAGTAGGCAAGTAAACACTTACTTACTTAAATTTCAGATGACTCGTGTTCAGCAACGTGACTTGGTAACTTTTCAAAAAAGTGCCTGGTCAGTTAAATATTAACAAGTAGGTATAACTCGTGTACCAATTTCTCCGCTCTTCATGTCCCAAGGGCATCCTCATTTTCTACTACGGTGCTTCATATGAAGATCATTACTTGTTAGTTTCCAGAAAGTCCTTGGCTTCATTAATCTTAGCTGCTAGATAAGGCGATCCTCCTCGATCTGGATGATTTAGAAGCATAACACGCTTGTGAGCTTCCTAAAATGAAATATTAGAAAAGGTGAAAAAAATAGGAAGGGAGGCTGCTGAGAAGAACTCCAACTATTTTTTTCGCAGAGAAAAATCTCACTACTAATTATTAGCCCAGACAACAGGTACGATAAATTAATATTCCCAACTTGTCAAGTTAGTTATGGGCTTGTTTATGATACTCGGCGAATTCAAGGTCAGCAGAAGTAGCAGTAAAATACAGCCATAAGTCGGTACACAGGTTGCACAATAAGGGGTAGGTAAGGGCGCTTCGCTTACCTTAATTTTTATTTTTGAAGCTGTAGGGGAGACACCTAAAATTAAACTTGCTTCCCTCTTGTTCATCTTGGGATCGAAGCCTCCCTTGTAATACTTGCTATTGGCATCAACTTGAGGCAGGGCCTTCAGCACCTCATTCAGTCGAGACGTCATCTGGGGAGCATTCTTCAAGGCGTATCGCCCGACATAGCCTACGACAGCTACGCCAAGGCCAATAGCAACGACACTGCTCTACAAATTTTTAAGAAAGTCCATTAGATTATTTGGAGAACACTGTTGTTGCAGGAACGAACTACTTAATACCAGCTACGGGTTCTATCGAAAAGGCCTTCCAGCAGAAAAAAAAAGAGATAATATGGCCACAAATGGTACCAAGTTGGATAAAACAGATTCCTTTTTCCATCAAGTAGTAAGACGCTATATTATAAGACAAATACATGCAAAAAGTTAAAAAAGAATAAGCAAATTCATACCATGGTGCAACACTTGTTTACTGTTTAGTCGTGGTTTCAGAATCCCCCTCAAGTTGCTGCCACTTTGGTGTCGTGGTTTTAGAATCTTGTTATTAAATTGATTTGTGTTCATACAAATTCCTCTTGGCGGTCTTTGGATTTTTATTGAAAACAACAAATAGGTAAGTAAATTGACATTATAATATTTAGAACAGATTTGATTTGTAATTCACTGGTCAGTGATATATGTTAGAAATCATTGTCATTGGCTTTTCATTGCAGTTTGCACTACCACGAAACGGCGGAGTCTGAAGGCTGCTGATCGTTACTGTTCAAGCTCGAGGCTTCATTTTCTGGACGTCCTTCAGCGGGTTCTTTTTGGAAGTTCGAGGTACCTTTCGTCTGTGGATCTGAAGTGAAAGGTAAGAATAATAATAGTAAATAGGTGACAGAGATAAGGAAGGCTCTCTTTTGCTTTGTGTCTGACTGCTAAAGCAAAAATTAAAAATCTGCTCTGTGGCGAGTGTTAATTTTAAAATTATCAATCGGAGATTTAAACAAATTTAAAGGAAATAACGTACAAACGAGAGGAGACAGCACTTCTCCAGTTGAAGTTATACCGTATAGGTAGGTAAGTTATCTTGAGACTTCTGAAGGAAAACTGAACAATTTTCAATTTTTGCTTTGGTAGTGGGAAGTATGGAAGGCACGATAAGTTTCACTTACACTTTCCAATCCCCTTAAAGAGTATTATTACACTGCCACTCTTACAAGTATTAGCTTGCTCTGTATTTGAAGTGTTTTTTTTTTATGTCGCCAGCGTCCTCTTCCCTCTAGGTACCTGCGCTGGTAATTTTACTACTTGCCTTGTATTTGAAATGGTGTCCATTGATTCTCCACGTCGGGAATTCCCGCTTCTCCCCACCTCGGTATCCAGACGCCGCTCCCGTCGTTTCTCTCGGGCCCTCTGTTGATCGCGCCGCTTCCTCTGCCAATGCGTGGAAATGCTCTCAGGCCTTGCTTTTTCACGTAGTCTAAAACATTTAGTACATAGGTGGGTAGTTCACATAGGTACTGCACTTTCTCAGGACTGGGTGTTTTTCATTAAGTAAATCTCTTTGAATTGTATCCGTGGTTAGATCTAAATGAGCCCATTATGGGTAGTACTTGTTGCCTGAGTTCATAGTCCTCTTTGAAGTCCCCTATAGTCTACATTGCCGTTCTGTTTTGCATCTAGTGTGTTTACCTGAGAAGTCTGATTCAAGTGCGTCTCTTCTTCCAACCCTGGGAAACGGAAACAAGCCCGAAACATCTCGATCCTTTTTTCGTCCACTCTCTGCTTCTGCAAGCATACCTCTCATATTTATATTGGAAAGCCAGGAAGGATGTCCAGCCTTCATTTAAGCGTACCTAGTATGCAGTCCCTATGACTGAAGAGCTGAAGGGCATTCGCCAGAAGCGGAGTTCACAATACGGTGGGAATCATTATCAAAAATTAAAAAACGTCAGCAAACAATATTGCGTAGTGAAGCTTAAATGTTCATGTCAGGAAATGGCAATCTCACGGTGGGACATACTACATTCGGAATCATGCTACCAGTATTTCCTCTGTTTGCCTCTAGAAATGGCTGTAAGTCATAAACTGTACTCTGGCCCGTTACCGGGAAAAAGAAGGAACTCACCTGTGTGAAGAACGGCCAGCGTTAGCACGTACAACGCGGCTGTACCCAACCTTACTCTACACACCATGGTACACAACACTGCGCCCGCTCTGCTACGTGACATGCCTTTTATAATTCTCCACCTCTGAGGGGTGGGGGTGGGCTAGCGTTAGCAATCTACCCTTGATGTGTTGATGAGTAGCCCGCTGTTAGGCCGATAGTACTGTGAATATTGGAAATACAATTTAATTTTGCAGTCAATCGTTGTGCTGAGATCAGAACGCTGGACCCTAACGGCGGAAGTCCCAGATTTTAATCTCGGTAGGTATTAATTTCTTTCTTCATAACATGAGGATGTTGTAACAGTTAAATGGATTTACAACCTTGATCCACTGTCCTCGGCTTCGGTTAGTAAGTAATTGGCACCCTTAAAATTTCATTTCTATAAGAAATCCCTCTAGTTGAAGAAGTCCTGGGAACTTGGCCAACGTGATACTATAATACGTAAATGACTCCATAGTACTACGATTATGGTGATTTTAGATCTTTTTCTAGATCTCTCTAAAAAAAGATTTTTTTCTAGGAAATTTGTTAGAAATATTTTCGATTGTTTGGCCTGGCATGGAAAAACCTGAAAAGGACCTGAGCTTCTATTGTATAGGTAGTACCGAGAGTGCACTATGAAACATGCAAATAGGTTTGCCTATAAAATAGCGAACAGGGCTTACAAAACAGAAGATAACGAGAACTGATGGCGAGTGAATTTCATCCATCTCCCTTAATTTCCTCTAGCTCGTCTTGTATCGCCCCATTTAGGCTGTTTCATATTGAAAAATCAAAGGCTTGCTGTTCTAACTTTTCCAATGAGTAAGTATCACCTAAGCGAGGATCGTTGGTACTTCAACTACAACGCAGTTCAGTAATATCAGTCGTGTTCGTGCGGAAAAAAAGACGAATAGATTTTACAGATTACTCTTTGAAGGGATGGGCTCAATGAGTTCCAATGAGACCTACTGTGCACCTCCTGTCACTTCCAGCCTAGGTGACATCCAACCCCGGTCCTACTGTGCACCTCCTGTCACTTCCAGCCTAGGTGACATCCAACCCCGGTCCTACTGTGCACCTCCTGTCACTTCCAGCCTAGGTGACATCCAACCCCGGTCCTACTGTGCACCTCCTGTCACTTCCAGCCTAGGTGACATCCAACCCCGGTCCTACTGTGCACCTCCTGTCACTTCCAGCCTAGGTGACATCCAACCCCGGTCCTACTGTGCACCTCCTGTCACTTCCAGCCTAGGTGGCATCCAACCCCGGTCCTACTGTGCACCTCCTGTCACTTCCAGCCTAGGTGGCATCCAACCCCGGTCCTACTGTGCACCTCCTGTCACTTCCAGCCTAGGTGGCATCCAACCCCGGTCCTACTGTGCACCTCCTGTCACTTCCAGCCTAGGTGACATCCAACCCCGGTCCTACTGTGCACCTCCTGTCACTTCCAGCCTAGGTGGCATCCAACCCCGGTCCTTACTGAATTTTAGGATTTTGGGTACTAAAAGTTCATCCTAGCTTCCTGTTATTCCTTTTGCGACATCTTCTGCGGGTTAGAGCAGAATACCTCTTGACTTTTGCTCTATGGAGAGGTAAAGATGTAAAAATGAAAGTAAAAATAAAAGAAGGTCCATATTCCAGTTGCGAACTATATAATTTCCTGTATGAATTGCGCAGGGTTGGGGTGGGGTTGTTCGTGCATTTGTTGTCATACGTGCCATTATCGAATCCAGTCTACTTAAAAGAATTTAAAATCCCTCAACAATATCGGTTAGATAGGTAAAAAATGAAAGGATAGAAATAATTTGAAACCGAGAAGTTTCTTTGAGAATAAATTGCTGAATGGGTTTCCTTTCCCTAAATCTCGCTCTGTTCAGTGCTTTTTACTTTCTCGCTAGCCATATATGGCGAGAAAGTATTGTTTTCGTGCAAAATTTCGAAATTGAGATTTTGGGTTTCCCATGATCCTGGGGGTCCCCTGAGTCCAAAAAAGTGGTTTCTGGAAAAAGTCTGTCCGTCCGTCAGTCAGTCCGTCAGTCCGTCCGTCAGTCCGTCCGTCCGTCAGTCCGTGCAGTGCTCTAGCGCCTATACCGTTCATCCGATTTTGATGAAATTTGGTATGGACCTGTCTAAAATTACTGCCGAGGGGCATTTTTAAGGATTTTTTGATTGGTCAAAAATTGCGGCCGCTATTGTCAAAAAACCGCCAAAATAATTCAAAAATCGTGTTTTTGGTTACTTAGACAAGCGCCGACGGTACACTTTTCAATCTATAACACTGAAAATTGGTATGTGTGTTGACAAATAGATGCTTCGAGGTCATTTTCAACTAAAATTGAATTGGTTGAAAATTACGGCCGTTCTGGACCAAAGTTCGATCGTTTCGGCGCCATTCACATTTATTGACCGATTGTCATGAAATTTGGTAAATTTGTGTAGAACCATGTAACTTAAACATCTGTCGAACATAATTTTGTTATCTTCAAAATTACGGCCATTTTTGTCAAAAAAGTGTCGAAAATGAGTTGAGAATGAGAAACCACGTTTTTGAATGGTCAGAACGCATTTGGGACTACAGTAATAGAATGACAGCCATGAAACTTGGTGGGAGTGATCTCAGATAGATGCTCTTGGGTCATTTTCAACCGATTTTGGATTGCTTAAAAATTACGCCCGCAAAAAAATCTCAAAGAAATCCAAAAAAAAAAAAAAAAATCACATGGGGCGAGAAAGTTTAGTGCGACTGTTGTCGGACCCTTTATTATTATTTAATATATAAGGCGTCCCATCATCCTCGGTTAAGAGGAAACCGCCGATTTGCTTGGAGATATAACATGGTAAACGGGAGAAAGTACCCGATTTTACCATGTTAAATTTCCAAGAAAATCGGAGTTTTTCTCTTAACTGAGTACTTATGGTGGGACTAAGTAGTTCTTGTCCATGATATCACCCTGTGTTTGCCAGATTTTGCAGCACCTGGTAAAATATCACCTGTCACCTTCACCTATATCAAAAGGAACATAAGAAAATGGCTTTACGATTAAAATAATCTTTACATGTATTTAAACGTAAGTACCTAGTGAAGTTAGTGACTGTGAGTACTTATTGTCCGTTTCGTATGCGTAAACTTAATTTCCTTAATTATTTAGAGACGAACACAAAATTATTAGCGATCAATACACGCTTTTGGAGCATTGGAAGACCGTGTTGAGAAGAAAACATATGGCAGCCAGAAAGTCTCTGAGTCCGCATACCTATACTCCTAAATTTACCTAACTTGTTTTTAGAAAGTTTAATTTTTAAAACTAACTTTTATTAGAATTTTTCCCATAAATTTGTACTTCTGTGGTTGTAAAAGTTGGCAAACCTAGATAGTCTGTCTAAATGTTCGTTGAACATACATTCTGAATGCAATTGAGCGTTGTTTTGTATAACAAACAATACCTATACATTTCAAAAGCCTTCCCTGAAAAGGAAAAATTGGGTCCCTATTGCTGACTTTTGAAAACTTGGTATACTACCGGTGCCGCTGAAAAACATCTACTACTTCCTCGAGGCGGACAGCGAGAGTAAATTTCACGGAAATTTACTTTCAGTCCCAAGTTTTCAGGCTTTCTGACTAAAAAAAAACAAGAAAAGATGTGTTTCTCACTAATGATCTAGGTATCTGTCTTAGCACCCCTAAGCAATTCCGCCAGTTTCCGCGACCTGGACTTTGGTATTTCACATGCACAGGGTTCTATACAGGTTACCTATATTCTTCCTTCCGGTTCACAACTGTAACTAGAGCTTACAATGAATTTTACCCAAGGAAAAACCGTGGTAGGTATGTAGGGATACGTAATATAACCCTAATCCGTACAACGTAATCTTTCTCTCCCACTCACTTGCATGAACCTTATTTATTGCTTTTCATAATTGCCACCCTGTGATGACTACAAATTCATGAATTGTGCAGATTTAATGAGTATTCCCTTATCCTCGTCCTTCCTTCTGTTCTTTCTTTGGGACATCCTTGCCACGTTGTCTAGGTTCTGGTGTTGTATCCATCGCCCTTTCGGACCCGTCACCGGGTGGTTTCCATAGCAACCGTTGCCGGGTTGCATAGCACTGTTGCTATGCGAACGCTTTTCCGACCGATTCTGTGTGAAAGCACTTAGGCCGTATTGTGCGTAGTAACAGGGAATCATGAGTGGTGGGTTGGGCTGAGTAGGGCGTCGAACAGGTTAATATGGGTTGGCACTTCCGAAAGGGCAGACTGGGCGAACTGCAGCAAGGCGTTCGTTAAATCTCCGACCGTCCATTTCCGATCCATGACCACTCTTCTTAATGTATCCACCTAAACAAACCGGAGCAGTTTCGTTAATTTGCACTACCTGAACAGCCCAAGTATACATATAGAAGGGAGACTGGCGCGAGAAAATGTCAAAGGAAAAAAGAATCAATCCGAAACTTAGCCGGCCCCCTGGCCGCGCAGTCGGGCGATGCAATATGTCTTCATATCTGGAAAGTAGATTTATAGCCACTATGTCAGCGTCCCATAACCTTTTGTTTGAATGTTGGCTTATTCGGCTTACCTGCTTATTTTTAAATTATAGAACGTGAGGTATGCCGAGCTTGAAAAAAAAAGCCGGGTACCTTGAGTAGTCGGTGGTGTCTGCAGGTGTAGTACACCAAGCTAGGAGTCCCGGAGCAGCTGGCCGCGAGCCACTGTACCACGAGTTTAACTTGTGGGTCTCCACAGCTAGAAGAACCGCAGCCCCAATTCCCAGTGGCCACAGGAAGAATACCTTCGGGACCTGGAAGCAGGCTCTGTGGGAGCTCGCCTCGACCCGAGAGTAGCGAAAACTAGAAGTAGGAAGGACATAGTACATACATATTTACCTAATGTATTGTTTTCAATTATTTTAGAGGCAAAAAGTAAAAAATAAAGTTTTTTGAGTTATTGAAAACTTTCTATCTTCGATTTCTTAGTTTCACTCTTCTTATTTCGGAAGGACCATCTAGTGCTTACCATGTGAGCAGCAAGTTTAGGGTTTCTCCGCACCAGCTCCAGGCTAAGGCTCCTTGCAGCTGATACCAACTTTGTTTTGAGCTCAGGTCGCGTTGAGACGCCCGCCGGGTCACTGAGGGCACGTTTTAGGGCAGAAACCACCCTGTCCTGCGGGACGTCGTCCAGGTGGTCGTCCTGAGCGCGTCTCAGCCATCGTGTCAGCTGCCCGTACATCTCCTCCATTTCTAGAATCATTATCGTAGCATAGCATGATATTACGTTCAAGTCCTTAAGTTTGGTGATCATGATATTGAGATTTCTTGTGATGTTTGGTTTTTCGTGAGATGGGTTGCGCCTGTGAAACGTGATTATGCAATTTTACAACAGGTAGATTGTCGATTGCATATCCGTTTTTTATACATTGCGATTTTATTTTATTTTCCTTCTCTATTTATTACCTGAGCTGTCCGTGGTGAAACTATATTCTTCCGACTTCGTATCTCCGTTGTCTTTCTCCAGCGATTCTTGGCAGAATCCATCGTCCAAAGATTCTTCCAGCAAAAACCCCGTAGATGTACCTCTTCTGCACCTGCCATTGAAATTTAAAAATTCAGGTGACAATAATTTGACGATATAGAGTCTGTAATGTCTACAATAAAGACCGTCAGAAAAAAAACTTCCTACATATTATCAACCTGATCCTATTAATCTAAAAAATATTTTGTTATAATAATTAATTGTATTTATTTACCTAACATTGTACTCGAAGTCTTTACTAGATCCTGTCACACTAATGCCAACAGCGTAGCTGGAATCATCTGAGCTTGTGCTGTACGTTGTTGCACCTCTGAAAATAACAAACTTGAGAACACATAGCCACAGCTTATCACTCATTTGTGTTGTGATATATACTAAAAAAAAAAGGTATTCCCGTGGTTTGATGTAAGTTTGGTGTTAGTGTGGTGTTAGTTACCTTTTGAGCGCATCTTTGAGCCTTGCAGCGAAAGAAATCCCTTCTTGATCACAGTCTATAGTATTGGGTTGCGGATAGCCTTCGTCGCTTCTTGAAAACTCTTTAAACAAAAAGGATAATAAATAGTGTTGCTCGTGAAATTTTTCTTGTTTTTGAAAATTCCAGTGGCGCCTCGGTGGCACTTGCAAGCTAAACACTTAGTTCACACCTCGAGGTAATGCTCGCTCGGTACTATGGAGGTGCCTTAATACTGACCGAGGGGTTACCCACTCGTTGGGAATCTCTTTGGGAATCATTGGAAATCTTTATGAAATCTCAGGGAAACTTGGAATTTCTTGGAGTGGTTATATCTTCGGGGTTCATCTTTCTATGAATATCGTTGGGAATCTTCGGAAATCTTTATGGAATCTCAGGGAATCTCAAGGAATCTCTGGAGTGGTTACCCCCTCGATACTGACCGTAGTCTGGCTTTGACTGCGCGTCTTCTGGGTCCAGATCGACACTGGTCCGTGCGCTATGGAACTCTTCATCCTCTTCACCACCTTCGTCACTTTGTGCGCTCGAGAACATACTGTCCGTGTTGCTGGTAGGCCTTGGTGGGTCAGCACTGCTCAGGATTTCCCTTTTTCCCGCCAGGAATGTGGTAGGGCGATTCACTGGGAGACACTCTCCCGACGAACCCAGCACTGTCGGTGGAAAAATTAGGAAGTGTCAGAGTAACTTGATTTTTAGTTATTTTGCCTAACGAATATATGGGTAATAAACAGGAAATTTACATGTATAAACCTCGACAGACTTCGTAGTACGAAAGTGCAAACCTCCAGAATAAAATACAGAGCCTATCTCTGTACAAAGACATAAATTGATATTGGCAAGTTACCTATGAATCTCCCCCTGCGACTGGCTTCATCCTGTGGGGAGCCAGGCGGGCGAAGCCATGCAGCCCTTCTTGCGGGGGAGTCCAGTTTTCTTGGCGGGCTTTCCTCCTGTAATGAAGAAGTACTGACTGTTGGAATTACTGTGTGTGCACCCCCGTGCCTCCTTGTATCTCCTGTATGACCGTCAGTGAACTGTGATGGAACGCTGAAAAAACATTTAAAACCCACTGACCTTGGAAGACGCTGTTTCTTGGTGGTTGGAGCTGAAACTTTCCCCGATTGGAGATAGCCTTCTCTGGAAGATAGGTCTAGGTGAACTCTTTGGTGACGGCTTAGGAATAGGAGGATGTCCCTGGCGGAACCCTAGCAGGGCTTTGTTTAGTTCCCGAAGTAGGTTGTCTTCTGCTAGTTGGCCGAGGGGCAGTCTCGTGTACTTTTCAGCGTCAATGCAGCAGAATGTGGCCTAAAAAAAGGATTATACTATCCAGTTTCGGCGGTTGATTGCTCGGACTAGTGTAGTGCTATAGGTAATTTGAAGCAAGAGGACGTAGGTTCGAGTTGTGTCCACGGCTACCCAAACGGGACGCGCGCGATTCACACCAAATCTGCCCCATCATTTAATAAATTAATCTTAAGGGTTTCAGTGCCTTGCACTGTAAGGCATTAAACATTAAGTAGTGTTGTCCGATGTTGTTAGTACCCACCTTAAGTGGTTGAGGTAGCTTGGTGATTCTTGCTTCTTGCCTTGGCTCTGTGATAGTGGCAACTTTGTAGACATCCTTAACTAGCAATGCCTCGTTATCCTCAAGGGCTTCAATGCTTGATAAAATGCACAGCATTTCGGGCATTGTAGTGAAGTCAATGCTTTCCTGTTTAAATTTTAAATACTTAATTAGACACAAGTTCTTTGGCATAAGGTAGGTATATAGAAACAATACGCAATGACAGAACGTAACAGTAAAAATTTTTCGACGCCTTGTACCTTTCCCGAACCTTCTTGCAAGACGTCGCCTCCCAAGCGCTGACTACAGAAGCTGACACCCAAGCACTGTGTCTCGGCGTCCTCTAGGCGTCCGTCATGCCGGACTAGCAGATTGCTCAGTGGAGCTGTGCTGTCCATCCAGTCTTCTATTGTCAGCCACTGCTTACCGTTCAGCACCTGGTCACAGTCGTCAGTTAAAAGTTAAAACTGCATGTATTCGCGGTTTTCCGTGGTGTAGGGCTCGCAGGCTACTGAATTCTCTGAGGTAGTTAGACCCTACTGTAGGTTCATATTTCATGCTTATGAATAACAGAGGATAAATTAATAAAAGTTCCGTCACCTGTCTGGAAATTGTGACGATTTCCTCTTCATCTTGGGTCTCCAGAAGTTCGAAGTAATGGAAAAATCCCTCCAGTTTCGATTTTTGGCACGGTCTATGAAAAAATAAAGTAAGTAGTGAATGAATGTCGGAGCTGTTAGTAGAATTTTCTTAAGTTGTTCATTTCTTGTGTTGTACTTACTGATCTAGATGTTGGAAGAAGAGGGTGAAGTTGAAGTCTTGCAAAGTTGGATGGGTTTTAGGCGTTCTTTTCGGAAATGTTGAAAAAAATGCGTGAGCCAGAAGACTGGCAAGGAAGCACCGCTTGTATTCTAGTTTGTCAGCTGAAACAAAGTTGACGAAATAAAACAAATTTGCCCCTTAAGTTCTGACTCTTAAAAGTCCTAAATATCACATGAGATTGAATAGCAAGAAGACTCACGCTGTTGCTGCAGAGAAAAGTGGACCCCGTAGACGGGTTTGAGCATTTTCAGGTCGAGCGCCCGCCGGGCGATAGAAGGGATGGTGCCAAATAACAGGTGTGCTCTCTCATCTTCTGACAGCTCTGTTAAGTATCTCAGCAGACCGGCGAATAACCCTGGGTCTGGGCGGTCTGTGTCATCTGGGTCCAACCCTGTGGCAGAACTTTTCAAAACCGCAGGAGTGAGAATCTGGGAGGAGGGAGGGATACCTAATATAACGCTAATTCTGCGTTTCAGTCTTCACGTCCAACTAACTGTACCTCGGAACGGCCTCGATAGCCGAGTGGACTAAATGGTCGACTTTTGAGGAGCAGTGAGAGCCGGGTCACACCGGTTCGATCCCGATCCTACCAAAAAGTTTTTCTGCTCAGCATTTACCTCTGATATTATGTTCAGCATGTCAAGTGAAATGTACCTATATCGAGGCAATGGTGGTTCGGAACCCACCTAAAACGGTAGGTCCCCATTGTTTACTCGATGGCTGGGGAGCTGGGATTTGGTAGTGCTGCCAGCTGAGCACAATGGATGATAGTACTGGAAAACGGTCTCGTTGCTGGGCTTGTCCCCCCCAACCCTCAGCTATTATTAACTGTTCCTCGACTCCTCAGAAATTTCTGAGTAATTTCCAAAAGTTTTAGATGGCATATTCGTTTTGCTCACCTGCTCATGTGGTAAATGTGGAACATAGCATCCACGAGCGATTTGGGGTCCCTACAGCTTGCGATGTTGGTCAGGTGCCTTTGCAGTGTCGACCAGTGGGGCAGGTCGCACGGCAAAATGACAAGAGCCATGACTTGCTCTGCTTTCTTCTACCTTGTGCTGAATGCCTGAGAACAAAACTGAGCTTTGAATTTCTAATCTGTGTCTGATGTCTGATGTAATAGTACAATAGTCGGTGAAGCTGATGGGGGAAGCTGTGTGGTCCAGAGCTGTCGTACTCGGGACCTGCAAGCATGTGTCTTCTCCAAATCAGACAATTTGCACCTACAGTGGAGACGAAATGAAGGCTGCAGGCGCTGTTTGATATCTCATTACAAATATCTTTAGTTTACCATTAAAAAACGCTATGGCCATGGTTGGCGTTATTTTTGTCAAATAGCGATCTCGCAGTGGCCGTGTTGTGAATCTGGTTCGCTCTAGAATAAATTGGGTTTTGAAGGAAACCACGTGGCATTGAGCATTGAGCGCCCGTCGGTCGTCACGGCTGTGCGGTTGGCAGTTTGCCCGTGGAGTGCCTACGCGAGTTACAACAACTAAATTTATATCGCGGATGCGTTTATGCGGCGAGCAGTTTTGCTCCGGGCCGCATCAGATCTGGGAAATGCATTTTCAATTGATAGTCAGGGAAAAGTCAGTAGGTATCCGCAGAAACGGAATCGGACTTTACTTCATCCGTAAGTAGCAGGAAATAAGGTGTTAGCGAAAATTATGGGGCCCAGTGATTTAAATGCTCAGACATGTCACAGGTCCTTTTTGTGTTCTTTTTCGTTTCCATAGAAGCGAACCTAGATTTATATATGGGAGAGAAATACAAACAGATCGAATCGAACTTATCCCGAAGTTATCGAAGTTCTATTACCTACCTGCCTAGTCCCATCCTATAGTCATTGGCACGGAGCGAAGCAAGGAACCAAATATCAATGATCGTCAGTTCATTTTGAAGTTTTTGATATAGGTATACGTATAGGATTTGGCAGGCGACTGATAGACGCTCAACCAGTCAACAGTCACCACCTGTGCAGTTTTCAGTGGTTCTCAAGACTCTAAATCAAGGGGACAGTGAGGAACCCTTCTTTATTTTCGAGGCGATCGGTGGGATAGCGTGGACGGAATCGGCACATAGTCGTAGGTCGTAGATAGATATACCCACCTAATTTTTTGTTGTCTTTAATTTAACATCATAGGTAACACTACCTAATTATTTTAGAGGGGAACTCACAAAAAGTAACCTGAGGGAAATGTTCCGAAAGCGAATGACAAAGGTTGTAAGCGTGGGCGTTCTCCCCCAACCCCACGCGTCAGTTTCCCCGCCCTTAAACTTATAAACTATGGGGAACTAACCCCGTAACTGGTGGCGACCAATAGTCAGCGGTGATCCATTTAACGGAGTTGTAAAGTTCGGAAGCTTAAAGCATGACTCACCATAATAACGTTAAAGATGAGCCGAGAGCGGAAGACTGATCAAGCGGCGGGCTCACTCGCGTGCTGACCGAGACGGGCCGCCGGCCCACGTGCAGCACCCGCGCGCAGGCTCCCCAAACCCGCCCACGCTCCCCCCTATTGATTGAAGAACCCTCAGCTAGGGGGACAAAACCCGACATCATTTCCATTTTTAAGTAATGAGTTCAGAGATAATGAAAATTATGCAGCGAACTAAAAAACCTGGACTTTGAACTGTTCTACAGTTATTTCTGAGTAATGAACCAACAATGCGATTAACTGTCACATGCATCCACTAAAATATTAGTAGGTAAATTTACTTTGGGAAATTTTATCGAATTTCCAAGTGAAAAGGTTGATGGTCGCCAATGGGACCCCCAGGCGCTAGAAACTTTTTACTAACGTCTTAAGTTTTATTTGATAATATGTGTTGCTGTGACCGGAATTCATTGAAGCAGGGTGTGAAACTACCCAGAGAAACAGCAGGGTGTGTCACCGCTTGGTTGTAGTCATATTGGGAGACTACTCAATCGTATTATCCCATTACTAGGGGCCAAAACTTCTAATCACGAACTGTGTTCCAGAAGTGAAGTTTCCGCGAAGAGAGGAGTTGTCAAGGCAACCTCAGGCCGGCTGACGCTCATCTGAGTACGTTGCTTAGTTGAGTCGTTGCTTAGTTACCATTACGCCATTTCAACGCATTTTGCCTGGACCCTCAGACCCTACAGTTTTCTGATAAGAAACAGGAGTCTAACTAAAGAAAAGTATTTTACACAATTTTTTTAATTGATACCAGTCGACTTACCATCATAAAAATCCAAAACATTATACCAAATATCATTTTCTTAATTTCTGATGCGTTTCGAAAGCGTCATCAGTAAATTCATACACTGGTAACAGCATGTTACTATGATATCACAAGAGAGAAACGACGTTAAAGGCACAAGTACAACTGCCAGCAATTGACAAAAGCGCAGCACAGTACCTATGGATATACATAGGTACGATTTTGTAGGACGAAGTTCCAAAATGGAACGTCTGCACAAACAAATCTGTTGGTACAGACTTCGGAGCACCACTGATAAAATACCGAGTTCCTGTCATATGTCTGACCATAGAATAGGTCTGAATAACAAATACGTACTACGAAGAGAAACTTCCGTAAAAGTAAGGAACTGAATGTAACGCAAAACGCGTTATTTTTAGCTTATTTTTTAGCAAACAAATCATTAAGTATACTTTTCCAGATTGAGCCCGTGCAACGGACACTTTTGTTTTGGTACAAGAATTAAGTAACGTTTTGAGATCTAGTGATAGTTGCAGTAGGTACAATGCTTTCTTCATTAGTCAAATATGCGATGATTCGGACAGAACAGGACTCGATGACCGTGAAGAGTCAGAGTCTTCAGCTTCAGCATCTTCTTGCGCTGCGTGAAGCATTCGCAAGGCTTCCTCTCGTCGTAGCTTCAATTTATAATTCTGAAAATATATTCGAAAATGTTTTACTTCCAAGCCGTCCTCAGCGTTTCCACGCTCTGCAGCTATAAATTCCACTTGGATCACCTAAGAGCAACCTATTTCTGGTGGTTAAACAAGTCAGTTACCCGTTTGGCGATTGATCTGAGCTTCTTCGCCATAGCTTTGCCCGTCTGCTCTACAAAGCTACTGAGGTGGGATGCGGAGTCCCTGAGCAGAATGTAGGGGTGGTCTAATTCCACCATAGAGCCAGCGTCCATCACCAAAATCCGGTCAGAGTCCATAACAGTGTTAAGGCGATGGGCAATAGTCAGTACAGTGCAGTCAGTGAACTTCCGACGGATTGTTCGCTGGATCAACACGTCCGTCCTAGAGGCAGAGGGAAACATTGGGTAATATTAATTGTACGGTGGCGAAAGTTGGCTGAAAAGTACACTATAAGTTCCGATAAAGTAAGGCTTACTGTGGATCTACGTTGGCAGTAGCTTCGTCCATGATGAGCATCCGATTGTTGCGGACAATAGCGCGCGCGAGACAAATGAGCTGCCTTTGTCCTACGCTGAAGTTTGAGCCCCCTTCCGACATCCGCCCGTGCAGGCCTTCTGGAGACTCACTCACGGCCTCTTTCAACTCAACCTGCATGTGATGTAAGGAAATTAAGATATTGGAAGCGTCATGTGACATCACCGGATCCTCACTCTCCAGTCATTTGATTTGTCATGCATTTAAAAATAAAGTCACTAGGGCTAACGTTCAAACTCAGATTAATTTCCGATATTCAACTGATGGATGGATACCCAGACATACCTCTTCAAGTGCGTCCCAGAGACACCAGTCAGGGTACTCGTCAAAGGGGTCGAGGTTACGGCGCAGCGTGCCAGAGAACAGAACAGGCTCTTGCGGTATGATAGATATTTTGCTTCGGAGGTCGTGAAGTCCTATAGTGGCCGTGTCGACTGAATCGATGGTAATGCGCCCTTCAATGTAGGCAAGTCGGAACATGGCAGCGATCAGGGTGGATTTGCCCGCTCCAGTACGCCCCACGATTCCCACCTAATCGCACCAAAATTTACTGTATAGGGATTGACGCATTTTCTTTGAAATTATTTGAAAGGCTAAAATAAGATAAATCCTGTCCGCCCTATCAGAATAGTCTCCATGCTAAGCAGATAGCTCAGAACCTCTTTTAAGCGATTTCGCTAAGGGAATAATTTCTTTTCAGAGTGGTACCATACCTTCTCCTGAGGTCTGATGGTAAAGGAGACACCATGGAGAACAGGGTCTGCGGAAGGGTCGTAACGAAGTACCACATCTTGGAACGAAATGCTGCCTTTTGTAGGCCAGGATGGCGGAGGCTTGTTTTCAGGCTGAGACTCGAGTGGCGGCTCCTGATCAGCGCGCGTATATTCGAGCACGCGCTCTACTGATGTCATCTGGTTCTCCAGCTCCGCAGACTGCCGCATCCCCCACTGAAACATCCCCGTGAGCCCGATGCTCTGAGTAATGGCCAACCCTGCCTCTGCGCCGGAAGCTACACAAATTCATATCACGTTAATACTTTCAAGGTGAGTTCAGTATTGCTATTTATGTCATTTCAAAAATTCAAGGAATTTTAAAATAACTACTTCCTCGACTACGGTTGGTGCGACTTGTTAAGTAGATGCCCGAGTCGTATTAAGTTTCGTGCCAAGAGTGGAACAGAGCCACATAACTTGTGCCTCTGAAACCAGGACAGTTGCAACTTTTATATGCCAGTTCTTGCCTCATATACATGTACGTATTTTTTATGACCTGTATTTTTGCAATTGTGCCGTGAAAAGCCAAGGAAACGGTTTTTATCCCTGATATTATTAGAGTCGCATTTTTAGTACCCTGCAAACGCCCCACAGTCAGTATCTAGTCATGGTAGATGAGCTGAATTAGCTGTCATCGATGTATACTCAATAAATAAATAAACTTACTTCCGAGGTATAAGATGGTAAAACATACGATGGCTATATAGACGACGCAGATCATATCAAGCCAAAAGCCAAAGGCGCGGGAGCTGGCTATGAAAATATACCACGAGGTGCTGTGCAGATCCTGGTGGCCGTCAAACTCGGCACGAAGGATCTCCTGAGCTTCAAATGCCCGGATAGTTGTCAGACCCTGCAGAGAGGCGTTCAGGTGAGAAAATACCGGGCTTCGGGCTGGAAAGTAGAGAAATTTTAATTTATTTCCGTTGACTTTTATATGTTCACAAATAATCGCTTACTGGCATTTCACCTTAACTTGACCAATTTCAGTAAAGCTATCTGGAGGATAAAACTGGAAACATTTCTCACTTGTTCCCTCCATCCGCTTGATATTCCTTGACGTTCTGACGTACACAATGCGAAGCAAGTAGAAGATAATTGCAATGGCGAATGTAGGCACGATTAGGATGGGAGAAACTGTAGCACAAAGTATGACGATGGCAAACAACGAAAGGAATATCTGAAACAGAATAAACATTGAATACAGAAGTAGCGATAAGGAACACTGAACTCCCGTGAGGGAGGTCCGGGATTAGAATTCGATATCTAGCAAATTTTCTTGATAGGAGCTTTGGTCTCGTTCTTGGCTAAATACGCTGACTACCATAAAGTGGAGTTGCAACAGAAAATCCATGACCCAAATGTAATTAATTTAACCTGCCCACATGCGAACTGAAGGAATCAATAATACAAACCTGAAAGCAATCAATCATAGTCTGGGGCAATACTTCATCGATGGACCCCATGTCTTTGGAGAAACGATTCAGGATTCGACCAGAAGGATTATCGTGGAAAAACTTCATGGGGGCACACGTGACTCGTCGGAACATGGAGTCGTGAAGGTTCTGAGAAATGTGTCGGCACATGGCAAAAAACAGCATGGACCGCGCCAAAGTGATTAGTACGGTGCCCACGTTCAGAGCGGAGAAAATATACACGTTCTGCAGAGTCTCGGCTCGGTGAACTTCTTCAGTCATGTTCGCATAGCGTTCTTCTTGGGCAGACCTGTAGAAAATATTTTCCCAGTAATGACAGTAGATTTTGGAGTGGACTTGTCACTCAGTGGTAGAGCTTTCGTCGGTTCAAAACAAAGGCCCAGAACTAGACTAAGAGTCCTGATCACGACGGGTAAGACATCATTTCCCCTTTTAATTTGTATCCTAACTAGTGTAAACACGCTTACCAGTTGCTTCCCCACCAGTCGTTGACGCTCGAGATGATCTGAGTAAGGAAAAGAAGTGCCACAAATGAGGTGACCATAAAGCCATTTTTGCAAGCGCGGTAGTACTCCAGATAAACCTTCCATCCTAGGCCACCCACTGCCACAGCCTCTTGAGGAATTAGCTGCTCTTGAAACCCGTCCTCCGTCAGCCTTGATCCCGTGCTCTAGAAGAAAACATTCTATATTCGCTCTCAAAATTAACAAAAATAGGTCAGTAGGTTAGTAGAGGATAACCAGCGGGAGTATTGCCCATCTCACGCTACCTACTTTCAGTCGTCTTCGAGACTGGAGAGTCAATTAATCTATTGAAGTTTATAAGAAGTATCATACTTCACAACAACAACAAAAAGGCTTTCTTGCAAACATTTCAGAAAAAACCAATTTGGTACAACATGTGTTCCCACTCTACTCTTTCCTGTAATGTTTAGAAGTTATAAACGCATGGTACGTCAAACAAATTTTCTAGATAATTTTTCTCTACTTGTTGGCGTTAAAAACCAAAAGAATGACACGGTGTTGAGTTCTGTTGACCTTGCCCCTGTTAGTAATAACTGAAACTGACCTGATTTCTTTTTGGAGCGTAATATATGGGTAAACTAAAACCTAACGCGAAGTGACGTATTCTCACTGATCATTACCGATATGGAGTCTTTACGAGAGTGCGCGGATGGGGCAGCCTGCTCCTGCGCCTCAGTGTCAACATCTTGATCGGGACGTTGATGGAGCAGTTTGGCAAAGTTCATGCCGGATGTCTGAAGCTGCTCGAAACTACCTTCAGCCTCCACCTTCCCCTGTAACACAAACATCACAAATCAATAATCTGAATGATGAATTATTTTTAGGCCGGATTTGAAGCAGGAATACAGGTCCCGTATTTTTTGGGGGGCTTTTTTCAGGTGAATCTCACCCCACGTGACCTTCAAGGCTCGCTAAAAAATGAATAATACCTATTTATGCAGAAGGAAACAGGGCAGAATATTTTCTTTGTTTTTTAAAACCCTTGGGACTCTATACCAAGAAAGGTGAACGTACGTTGTTGAGGATTAGAATGTGGTCGCAGTGAGTGAGGTACTGGAGTTGGTGAGTGACTAGGATGACGGTCTTGTTCTTGAGGAAGCTGGTGATGCAGTCCTCGAACAGGTGCTTTCCCACGTGCGTGTCCACGGCTGAAAGCGGATCGTCCAGTAGGTAGATATCCGCCTGCTTGTACACTGCCCTGTCGGATCACCCATTCTTATCATGTACAGCAAGCAAGAGCAAAAAATATTTATGCTAGTGTGCGTTAATCTCCGTTCGAATTTTTCCACCTCGGACATGGGTATTTAAAACCCAACAGGTGCCGTTTAACTTCTCGGACAGACCTACCTTGCCAAGTTAATCCTCGCCCTCTGGCCGCCACTTAGCGACGTTCCCCGCTCCCCAACAATCGTCCTGTCCCCATAGGGGAAAAGCTCGAAATCCCGTTTTAAGGCACAAACATCAATCACCTGGAAAAAAAAGAAAAATGTCGCATACATTATTAATCTGGAATCAGCACCTGAGTCACTGCCAAAGGTATAATTTCTATTTACCCTCTTGTAACGCTGTCGTTCATAAGGCAACCCGAACAAGATATTTTGCCGAACAGTTCCGGCAAATAGCCAAGGCTCCTGTGCGGCATAGGACATTGTTCCTCTCACAGTCATTGAGCCAGAAACAAGTGGAACTTCCCTCAATATGGCCTGGATAACGGTGGACTGAAACAAATCAAGCAGAAAAGTGTCGACTCAAGCCTGTAAACACAGTACTGTTTCACGACGGTTTTTAAGGCCCATTTTCTGAGAAAAAAGAATTATTTAATAAACTGTAAGCACACTTACTTTCCCTGCTCCTACAGGGCCTATGACAGCGAGTAGACTGCCCGTAGGCACCGTGAGGGTGAGATGGCTGACGTGCGGATCAGGGTGGTCATCTAGCCATTTGAAGGATGCGTCGTGGAACCTGACTTCAGGAGGAAGGGGTTTCGAGTCCAGCCCATTCACCCCGAGCTCCTTAGGCAGCTCCTTCGATGCGGCTATGGCCGCGGGTACGTTCTCGTCGTACATCAGGAACTTCTGTAACAATGAGCTCATAGGTAAGGTGGGTAAGCAAAGCGCGAGTCAGGAGACAACGCTTCCTTCCTGTTTTCAGTTTTAGGGTAGCCGAACTCTTTCACTTTTCTCTCGTGGATTATGAATTAAATGAGTAACACCAGATTTATTCTTATTCTACCTCCAGCCGTTGGACGGAAATGAGTGCCTCTGCCATTTGCGTGATGGCACTTGGGAAGAAGATGGTCATGGCGTTCCGAAGCGTGTTGTAGAAGGCGGTGAGTAAGAACATGATGTCGGCAGTGACGGTCTCACCACTCAGCGCGAACCCGATGATTGTCAGGAAGATTGCGAACCGTGATGAGAATATGTAGAAAGACAGTAGGAACCCTCGAATGTTCGATGACCCACGGATCTCATGAATTTCTTTCCTAAAAATTAGTGCACATTTTTTTAGTTAATTAAAAAGCACAAATAGTTTGAAGAATTTACTAAAACACTGATGACAGTATGAGACTGATTCCACATACGGCCTGACAGTAAGTCTATCTAAATATAGAAGGAAGTCTTATAATAATTTGTCTCTTCTAAAAATGGTTGTTATACTTCAAAACTGTCCCTAAGGATATTCATTTTCATGTCATTTCATTAGCTACCAGTTAGGTAACATAAAAAAGGTGATGAGGTAATCGGCAGCTAACTGTAAGATTTTTTATGGTTCGAACTTAAGAACTTACTTCCTGGCCTGCTCCACAAGTCTTGTGAAAGGGGTTTCCCATGCGTACATCTTGATGACTTGAATCCCATTTATGATTTCATTCATCAGGCGGACACGTTCATCTGTTCGTATGGCTGTTCGCATCCGGTAAACCGAACTTTTTTTCCCCATTAGAACTGAAAACAGACCATACCTCATTCGCCACTAGTCATTGTTAATTAGGTAAAAAGCAAGGCTAATACTTCGCGTAGGACCCTAGAATAGAGTAACATTATTGATAAACAAGCAAAATCGACATTAAAAATTGACTCGTACCTAGATTTATGAACTTGACCTGTTAAATCAATTTGATTTTTGTTTTTACTGAAAGTAACGCTTTTCGTTCTATAATATAATATGTCTTTTCAATGTTACTTAGAAGCTATTTAACTGAGTACCTAATATTAACAATCAAGTTACGAAAATAAACATAGGTTTCTGGACTAGTTTAAGGCGATCAATTTCAAGTTCCTAGCCTGTTCTTACCTTGAAGTGGAATCTGCAGGATGAGGAACAAAAGACCCAAGAAGGTGAACCACCCGACAACACGATATAGAAAATAACACACGATGAGCGCCTCCATGGGAGCAATCCAAAGGTAATGAAGAAAAATTACGGCTATGTCGAATCGATTGACGTCGTTACTCAGAAGATTAACCATTTGTCCAGCGGTTGTTTCCCTCAGTGCAGTCGAACTCAATTTTAACGCCTGCAACACAAGAAAGAACACTGTTATTATCATCATCACATCTTGAAAGTATAGTAGTGGTTTTTCTTTGCCGTGATAATACGTTTAAATATTTACAGAGAAGTCTATTTCGGTAGTACTTGTAAGACTTCACATACTATCGGAAATACTTGACGCGAAAGGGGCTGACTCTAAAATGCCACTTGACGTACACCCCATGTTCTGAATAACACTATCCTGTAATTTACCTTACGGTAGATAAGGGAGCAAGCGCCCACTCTGCACTGCATCCCCTGGTGCATTACGCCCATCATGTACGGGTGGACCAAGAACACGCTGACCAGGGAGTCGACAGTGATGGCGCCAGCGAAGAAAATCGCCTCGCCGAAACTGATGCGAGTTCGTGGGGTGAGTTCAAAAATTTCTGGTATTCGCATTATGTACGTCGGGTCGTCTGGCCTGTAGGCAGATGTAAAAATATATATTTCGATACCTATGTACCTACCATACTACCAAGAAATAAGGTTGCATCCATATAGGATTTCAATTATTTCAGTAAGATAGACAAGTTAATGTTTTTCTTTTAAATATACAATAAGTATACACTTCATGTTTTTTCATCCAGAAATATAGGTACGGTACATTATGGCGTAATAAAGCAAAACATTAAGCAAGTAATCTACGCCTGATTACTTCGATTTCCTAGCTTATTTTTGGATACTTTGAAATGATATCTGTAGAATTATGAAGGTACAGATAAGCTGAGTTACCTAAATGAGATGTCGGATAGATAGTTCAGTGCACGGCATGTGTAGACAATACAATACAAACACTTGAATCCACCCATTTCAATTGGGAAGAACGAGAGAGAACAGTAAGCTGCCTATCTTGCTAACTAATTTCGGCTGTCACTGCCGATAAAAATTTGTGATGTAACTTTTACCCTGGCTCAGGGAGATTGGGATTGACGATGTTGAAGTAACGGACCAACAGGCCGATGAAGAATGGCTGGAGTACGCGAACCCCCAACTCCAGGACGGCTAGCGTTACGGAGTACAACGTATTGGTTAACAAAAACACCCTGTATATCACGTTTAGCAGTTTCGGGTTTTCTGACTTCAGCTTCGCTCTCTTCAACTCCCTCTCCCATTCCCTGAAAACAAGTAAATAATTAACGCTCCTTCCTGAGTTACGGAGGCAGACACCTACTTGTAAGCCATTTACTAAAGTCGCTGTAGATAAATAAGGTACATTCTACTTCATAGTTGTTCAGAATGGCTTCGATAGCTACTATCGAAATGTGTGGAATTTTGAACCTGCCACAAAGAGAACTGTTATTAAACCAACAACCGTATCATGGGTAATGTTTGCGTAAGATTGCGGTTGTGACGGTCTAGTCTACCAGGATAAGGTCACGTCACATTATATATACACAATATGTGTCATCTCATTTCAGCTGCAAGAAAAACAGTACCAATTTCAAAATGCAGCATGCAGAATGTGGTGACTTAGTGACATCGGATTATTAGACAGACTGAAGGGGAGTTCGGTAGAGAATTATGGAAAGAGAGAGAGGAATTACTACTTTGATCTCAGATCATCTAATTCAAAAAATGACCCTCCAGCTGCAATGTACAATAGTTTTTTCGGTCGTACTCATCCGTTAGGTACCTTGTCTTCCAATTGTGTGACCAATATGGTTAGTTTAGTAGAAGGTTCTGGACAAAAAGTAACTTATAAATAATTTTAGGTACTTATATGCTTCTTACTTTTCAAAGCGATCTCCTAGTATCTGTGATTTATGAGCTGATAAAGGCTCGAAAAGATCTTTGGTCTCCATTTCTGCTTTGAATCCACGGTAGAAAATCGGGATGAGCCATCTGGAAAAATAAGTCCATAGATAAAATAATTACTTTCTGCCGTGAAGTAGGTAAATGTATTTTATTAACGCATTGAAACTGCCAGCAATAATATCTGCAATGAGATGAAATTATAAGGCAGTTCGAAGCGGAACGTCTTCAAAATGATTTATAAATCTGAAAACCAGAAGCACATTCGACAAAAGCTGTTAAAGAAATTTATTGACCGTGCGGGCAACAAGTAAAATGCGACAGCCTTGACAGTAAATCAGCTAATGAACCAATTCATACAATATTCACACAGCCATCATGAGCGGGAGGGATAACATCAATAATTGCTTCATCCGAACTAGGCGCCATCATCAATCGCCAAAGGCAGAACAGCATGGCTCTTTTAAGCTCAAGAGGTGGGTACTTACGGTACCTACTCAGTTTCTTGCGTCCACAGTACGTGACCAGAGCACCTACTCATCTTCGCCGAACATGCGGCTTTCCCCATCCACATCCTACCACATCTTGCGGGTTCACTACTTGGCTTACTCATCTGTCAAGTCGCCTTTTTATTTTCATTTATAGTATTGTAGGTCCTACTCTTATGCAAATAGAAATCAAATCTCCATGAGCTGAAGAGCCTCACCACTTGCGGCTTTTGTAATAAAATAATATAACATGACCAAGGTGACCACTTAAAATACGAAAGCCAAAAAGGGTTGACTCGCGAAAAAACTACAAGATCCCAGTCCAATAAAGAACTAGGACAATTGACATAGGTATGAGATTTCCTCCTATACCCCCCGTTGGGGACGCCTGATTTCTTCATTATACGCGCGGTGTTTCCTGCCAAAAAAAAGGACACCTATGGGTCACAATATCTGATGATAACAGCGATAATTAACCAATACTCAATGATCATAGCTACCTTTCAAAGATATGAAAGTTTCCACTATCTTGACGATTTCCATTGCGTAAGGAAAACAATACCTTTCCACTTCTAAAAACATGTCAAGATGATGGAAAGCTAATGGGCGGGTGGTTTGATTTCAAAACTATAGTTGCGAGTTTTACGTCTCTTGTGTAATTGTAATTAGGTAGGTAGATACTGAGTTCCAAGAATTAGAAGTAATTTTTTCCTCATGCTCCAAGGGAATAGGGTGATGAAGCTGATATACTCCACGCTCATCTTGGATGATAGTAAATTCAGACTTATCGAAGAGTGGGTAGGCTACAGATATGTGAATTGTCTTGTTAAACTCTTTTGGATCATTGTGACCCTACTTCTCAAGTCTACTTCTGGTTCTGAACAAAAAATAATTTTGGGAACCCTGTGTTTTTTTTAAAACAATGTGTGAAGTTACTGTCATCCAAGATGCGCGTGGAAAGGTGACTAACTCTAAAGTAACTTCTGGAATCTTTCTGTGTCGTCTCGAAATAAGGAAACCTGTGGCACTGGATATTTTCTGTTGTCTCCTAGCACCGACCCCAGCTCAACAGGTCAAAGCGTGAGGTTAAGGGTCACTCTCGAACTTCCCAGAAAAGTTCCGCCCCGCTTTCAGTTCACATGGTTAATTATTTGCCAAAAACCTTGGCTACTTATTAACAGTTTACTTTCCTAGGGATTCTCTTATCAACTACCAACGTTACGTTGGCTTGCCGCGAGGGTTACAGCATATCACGCAAGCACACAATTGTAAGGAAGCTAAAATACACTATCGTAAATGAAAAAGGAATATCATTAGTGGTCTATTTTTAGGACTGTTTTCGTTCCTTCCTATTAGGTACCTATAAAGTATATCATACACCCTTTCACCTTTGTGATGGACAATTTAACAATAAATATCTCAGAGCAAATTGTTATCTTGCTCTGTTATAAGATATGATATGATATATTATATTATTATTAGCCACATTTCACATATACAACACAAAGCAATACAATAAGATACAATATGGTTAGTAAGAATGAAGGCAATAGGCCATGACCTGTGCCGCCTCCTCATTTATCTGTAGTTATATAGGATGCATGTTAGTAGGGTTAGTAGACAAATTCAAAATAACTAGTAGGATTATCAACTAAGTGTATACTTAACTCAAATCTGTATATCTACATAGGTTTCTTTGGATTTCCTTATAAATCATTACTTTAAAACTATTGCGAGTTGCTGCAACAGAGTGGTTTCACGATCTACCCACGCTGCCGTAAAGTGAAATAGCGGGTAGGTACCCCACGCGACAGGATAGCGCCCGCTCTACCTGAATCCGCGGCTTTGCAGGATCTAGGCGCACGGGGGGGGGGGGGGGGGACAAAAAACTAAAATCAGAGAGCTATTTGAACTAAGGGAAGTGGCACATATCCCTTACTGGAACGCGATAATTAAAGTAAGAAGTAAGAATTTTTCTGGACCTTGCGCTGGCAAGTAAACAGTACTATCTGAAAAATAAACACGAAGCACAAACACAAACACACTTTTATTTGAGGTTGACGTCTCAATGTACAGACTGCACCAGTTTAGCAGGATAGTGGATAAGTGTCATCCCATGAAATTCTCGCAATTGCTTATCTAGGAATCTTCACCCACCAGCAGTAATGTTGTTTGTATAGTATCGCCACTCTGACCTGCCTGGCCCGAGGGCATTCTGCACTGTTCACAGAATGCCCTCGGGCCAGGCAGGTCAGAGTGGCGATACTATATGTGAAAACGTTGGGGACTCCCAGAATGGTGTGAACAAAACGAATAAAACTCATCATGGAATTGGCCTTGAAGCGTGAACAACTGACACTTCGAGGACAAATGAAGCCCAGTCCCTACACCAGCAATTCATTATCATCAGTCATCACAACAGTGTGCCTTAATTGCATGAAAAACCCTTTTAGGAATTTGAAGGATGGGTACGCATTCCAGCTTCATGCCTCACGAATTTGTAAATGAAAATGGCCCGGTTCCTGGGTATGGTTTCCTTCTCTTGTATTTTTCTTTTACTTATAGCACGACAAAATATTTTTGATGAAGAAGAAATAGTGTCAATTAGCGTAAATGGAATAAATTGCCAAGAGTACAGAAAAAACAAATGGAGGTAACTGAATTTAACACTAACGATGATTAACAAAGTCGTCAACACATCAATAGACCCATCCGTAACGGATTTTCGCAGACCATGGCATTCACAACCAAAACAACGGATTTCTCGCCTCTTCTGGGGTAATGGAACAAAAGGAAGATCTAACACGAGCTAGATGCACACCACACTGGACGGGCAATTCCGAAAACTGACTGCTGGTGCAGGAGAGAATGATCTCATTAAAAAATACTAGGGACCCCTAACTAAATTCCGATCAAGCCACGACAATAGGTACACTATTACCCAGGTAAAGGTAGGGGGGATATGGGAGACCCATCTCTCAGTGGCATGTTCCGATGCACGGCTGAGAAACTAAATACCAGCAAATTCATCATGAGTAGGGAAGACCTTGAGCTTGGTAGCATTTAAGTACACAATGAGACAGCGTGTGCGGCAGGTATGACCGTGGGATGACCACCACAACCAGCACAGCGTTATCACGTTTTGGGAATCGTACCATTTCCCCCCACAGGTTCCCTCCATAGTACCAATCAACCGCCAAAGGAGATAAGCTATTGATACCCTATAGCCACTACGTATGTAAACGTAGTTACAGTAAAACAAGTCGTTTAGTATTGCAGATTAAGAAAACCTCATGTAGAGAGGTATCATAACCTAACTCACTCCCTACATGTCGTGTAGGAGTCTTATTACAACGTGGGGATGGCCAACACTGCATTTGAAAAAACTTTTTCCTCTTTTCTTTCCCCATAGGTAAGGGTAAAAAATGCCATGAACGGATAAAAATATTTTCTTTGGGAAGAATACTTCAACCCTTTACGCTTAACCTATCCCTAGCATGTTGGAGGATGAGCCGAAAGGGCTTATTAGGATTGTGCTTAGGCTGATCTCGATAAGCCAGAATCATGTAGGTACCTACACGCATCTAGAACCTACCTACCTTCGTGTATACCTAGGACCTATAGGTAAATACTTCGGTACACATCCATAGACATTGTACAACGTGTCGAAGTTCCGACCTTTGTGCGTCAAACATGTGGCTACTAGATCCAGAAAAAGTAAAATTTACTGAACAACTAGGTACCTACCAGGCACGATTGGATAAGCACCATACAGTTACGACTGAACGGTACCTACCAACCTAAACAGAACCCCAGGATCAACCTAGCTAAAACGATCTACCCTTTTATCTTCTCTGATATATATTAAAACGGCAAGTTACTTACGAGAACGTGAGGCTTGACAAGAAATTGGCAGTTGCCCTCGGATGAGGGGGTTTCTTCAAGTCCTTCCTGCCGTCCATGTCAAGGGCAGTTTCACACTCTTGTCAGACAAAGTAGCCGGGCTCACTGTGGTTCATCTAATTTTTCTGAACGTTTACGTTATTTTTGGAATGCTGCTGGTTTTCTATGGGTGCTAGGAGTGTCGCCGAACTAGGTAAGTGCTTAGCGGTAGCTCACAATCCGCGGTCGGGTCGGGTGCTCTCTCCTCTCTTTCATCAACAAAACGAAAACACTGCGACGGTCAAACAACAAACTGCTCGCTACTACTCAAGTCAAACTCCGACGGTTAATTACTAAAAATAATAAGCTATCATATAGCTTTTATCATTATTATATCAGTTAAAAAATATTTATAATACAATATAATTGATAATTAATTTTAATGTAATATCTTGTTTTATTTTAAAATTTTATTTTAAATTTTGCGTTATCTGTGGTCTTTGTAAGTTTGTTTATATTTACTTTTTGGTTTTTGGTCCTTTATTTTATAAAAAAATAATTTAATTTTGTTTAGTGAGAGTTAGGTTTATACTTTTCAGCTAGAACGTTTCTTCGTGATAAAAATTATCCTGAAATTGTAAAATGTCATCGTTATAATGGAAGTAAATCCATTGAGTATCATTTTCGTAAAAAGTGATAGCAAAGGTGGAGACCGCTTGTTGTTTCGTTACCCTACCCACCATGAAAGACGTACTGATGGCAAGGAAAGCAAAAGGCGCAAAAACCCTTACGCATTAATAGTTACAGAGGACCTCCTTCAGAACCCACCGACGAACGCTGCTCCAAGTGATCAAGTTCTCAGCAATTTATTTGCCGTCAAGCCTGAACTGTGTGATCAAAAGTTTGAACTAAAAGTAAATGAAATAAGGTTTGTTGGACACCCCATCCAGTTTCAGTCAGGGGTTGCTGAAGGTGCAACTCAAAATTCTGATTCCCCATCGTCCATACTAATTAACATTGTCTTCGCCCTCCATGCTCATGCCAGTCATTCCATCGTGAAATGTTATTATGACTTAAGTAAGAGGCTGGGAATCGCCCTGAGACATGAAGAAAAAAGGTGTTGTTATGTCGCTAACCAAAGTAGAGACATGATTGCTGTTCATGATGAAGTTGCGCAAAAACTGGAAGCTGGGATAGATGAATCCCCCTACGAGTACATTCTGCAACGGTGCAGCCTAGCCAGAGATCTTCAGAAAGTTTTCGAGAGTCTGTGTAGTACGGGTTTGGTGCACATCAAAGTGAACCAATGGATAGAAGTTTCTTTCTGTTTGCCTCACAAAGTTCATCAGATGTCTTACATGAAGAAAGATTTTGTAATTGAGCCAGAGGCGGTGGAAGTCTGTCTAAAATCAATTCGGCCGTACCATGGATTGTTACTTCTGGTAGACCCTGCTGAACTCTTGGAATGCTTGCCGCCTGACTCGTCGCCTGCTTTGGCACGGCTCGTTCACGTTTACTCTCCTATAAAAAGCCTGCAATCCCTTGCCGCGGACTCGGACTTGTCCCTGTCACACGTGTACCAGCTCGCCGGTCACCTGCTCTATTGGGCCAAGGCCATGGCCATTTATCCTTTGTGCAAAAGCAACGTATACACAGTTGCTCCCAACGCTTCGACTCGGCTGTCCTCACCACTTGTCGAAAAATTCACTGAAAAGTTTCCGGGACGAAGCTTACTTCAGGTGAAGTATCTACCTACTATCTACTTTCTGCAGATTTGATGATAAGTTCATAACAATAAAGATGAGTGTGAAATGTTCAACATTTTGGAGCGAAAAAGTCGTTTTGAGTTTTAGTCCTACTGGTAAATCATCCTGTGATGAGTAAACATAATTACCTACTAAATGCCAGTGGGGAGTAGATATGTTGGAGCCAGAGGATTTTGCCGGGTGAGCTAGGGTGGTTCATGATGAGATTCCCCTCTTGCACCGATAGAAAGAAGGGGCAAACTTATCCGTAATCTGGAAGCCGATCTTTTAGCATTCCTGATCTGAACTCAATAAAATACCTTTCTACTACGGCAACCTGTTTTAATTTGCTTTCCTTTCATTTTTAGGAGCTCAGCGAGTTCTCCCTTCCTACAAGCATGAATCAGAAGCTGAGTCCTTTGATACCAGTCGCGGAACAGCAGACGCTTCTTCAGATGATTGCATGGATGCTTCAGCACAGGCTGTTATTGCAGTTACATACATACATTCATCTGATGCCCGACCCGGCCAAGGTGCGTCACGGACCTCCGCCAGGGGGAGATACAGCCAAGTTGTTGGCGGATTTCAGTCTCCAGGATCAGAATGCCATATTGGAAGTTCCAGCTGCGGCAAACCAAGAAGACCTGTCGATGTTTTGTAGATTTTACAAAAAAAGTTATTTTTCCGGTAAACACCATCTGGAGGACATTATGTACTTTGAAAATCTGAGAAGGAGTCAGCTTTTATGTCTATTAGATAAATTCCGAGAAGTTTTGGTGCTGATCGAGATGGAAGATCCTGCAATTTCCATGTTCTATCCTCATTCACAAAGACTGTGAGTGGTGACATTTATTATTCTTCTGAACAACCATCAGTTTCCCTAAAAAACATGTAGGTAATGTTTGTATTTAGGTATGTAAAAAAAATAAAAATCAGCTATTAGCTATTTGTTTACTTTTTTTCTGAACACTATTTGATATTTAAATATACCTATGTTCTGAAATATACCTACCTAATATGTATTTTTAAGGGCCACCATACATTCTCGACGAACTCCGCCAAAACCACTGTGCGAAAGTAAATATTCGACAAAAGTTATGTTTACATTTTAGTACCACCGGAGACTGGTAATTGCAATATCGTATCGGTTGTGTCTACTCTAAAAGCTAAACATAGTGTGCTATTTGAACGCGAAACGAACGAGTGAAAGTAGGACACTATGTTTAGCTTTTACAGGAGGAAAAGTAGAGAAATGGTGTTGCAATTACGAACTTCCGTAAGTGAAATAAAAATTGTCAACATGTAACATGGCGGCGGTAAATATTACAAACATTTATCAAGCTTTTCTACTAAATGTGACGATAAAATCATACTGTTTTAATCCGAAACGTTACAAAAAAATATTTCGCGTGAGGTAGTGTTGTGTTTTCGCGATCTGTCAAAAAAACATGTGGACTGGTAGTTGACTGTTTAAAATCGCTCCTGTGGGCTTATTACTCCATTTCATGCAAAAATACAACACTACCTCACGACAAAGAGTCTCAGGTTTACATCCCCCTATAAACACTTTTCACTCGCCCTGTAACTTCGGAGTAGGGCTTGAAGTACGTAGCATTGCGAACCAAATGGGTGTATTTCCCCTTAACGGCCGAAATTATGACAATTTTTTTGTTGACAAAAATCACCCGATCGAAAAATCACAACCACCACCTCAAAATTTCGGCAGTTAAAAATAAACATTATATTTCAGAACATATTATAAATATCCAATAGTTTCCTGATGCCTCCACCTATAAAGGTGTGCAGAAAAATCGTAAACAAATAGCGAATGTGTGGTCGCTCTTAAAAAAGCTACCAAACAGATTTTCTCTCCTAATAAAAAGGCACGGTAGATCGGTAAAAAACAGCAATACGAACGGAAATTTTTGTATAATTAGGTAATCATACAATAGATTATGTCAAAGTATAAAAAGCAACAATGATGTACGATACTTGGTATACGGTAAATTGTATAAAATTGCGATTAAATGTAACTAGACTATTTTCTGGTTGTACCCCATCGTGATTCACCTTACTCAATAAGTAGTCTCATTATCTGTTCAGAGGACGTCATTTCAAAATACTTCAGAAATCTTTGGTAACATCATTTTTACGCTCATCTGAGCCAATTTTCTAAATGTGAAGAATTTGTTCTAAAATAAAACTGGGAAAAGAGTTCAAGGCAGGCGAGTGGGAGTAGAGGGGGAGAGGAGTCTCATCTGGAATAGCAAACTCCTGAAATGATGCACAGGTAGCTACTAACAAGTAGGTGAGCCCCTTGAGAATGTACCAGACTACAAGGTAACGTATCTAACACGTGCGGTGCCGAGCTGCTCACTGCCGTCACAGTAGAAGAGTAGACATTCGGAGATAAACTACAGTAGGGAAAACCTATACTTAAAAGCTGCGGAGATGAGAAGTAGACATTGCCATAGTCTCGGTAGAAACGCGTCAGCACGTCATCAGCCAAAGGTTAGCTTGCATGTATAAGCACGTGTTCACGTTATAAGTCCCTTTGCAAGACACATCATGTGAGTTATATTGAGACGATAAAATATGAAACAAGCAGTACAATGAAAAGTATGCAGGTGGATGGGTGCCAGCAATGAATGTTTCTAAGCGCAGCACTGTATAAAGATAGTTCTTAGCTTACAATGGCGTGAGCGACTCCCAGGCAGTGAAAATTTTAATACCTCTGGTGCAAGTGCAAAAAGCAGAGTATAGGAGCAAAAAATGGTGAAAGAAGACGACAGCTTCGTAGGCAGCCTCAACACCAGAACCTAAGCTAAGTTGACAACATGAAAAGGAATAAAAGGATCGTGTAAATAATTGGATCTAACAAATCTAAAAGAATAATAAAGAAATAAAAATATCAATCTTAGTTCGGGCTTTCAACTCCTCCAGCAAATTTTCTATAAACACGATCTGAAGGCTGAGAGTCCCCCTAAAGTACGTGCGATACTTTCAAACAAGCTAATTTGTACAAATTTGATGTAGGTACTGCTACGGTGAATCAATGCCTTGCCCAAATGACAATTTGACCATCTCAATTATTCACGATTTCAGTCAATGATTCTTTTGATACAAAATACCAATAAAATAAGTATCCTATACAAACAAGTTTTAGATACTTTAAAAAGTTTAAGACTTAAGAATCGTATGTGGGCACGTTCGACACAAAACCCGAGTAACCAGACGGGAGAGTGACTCGCCTATTTTACAAATGCCATTTTAGTTTACGAAAGTGTGCAAAGATTATAGGTGAGCACTCCAAGGAGAGGCATAACTACTCCAAAACAGAAGTGCGCACGAATCCTACTGTGAAAGCGGTCCTATTACTAACCGGCAAATCTGGTTGCAATGAGTATATAAGGACATTTGCCACTGTATAAAACATTTTGTCGAGCTTTATGCACCTCATGCAGTATTATGGCAGTCATCAAATTTGTTACTATTGTATGGCATTCACGCCCGATTGCCAGAAATACCTATTGATAATTTGCACACTTTGACAAAATGAAGGCAACATGAGCGCAAAGAATGAAAAGCCTACGTTGGATTTCTGTAGAGTCCACAGTCCACACTGTACGCTTAAAAGTCTTCGGATTACCAATTGGCCATTCCTGGTTTGTTGAGCGTCATGAAGTAAATCTGGCAAGATGACCCTCCCTTCGCTGAGGAGAAAAACACCTGCAAAAGGATAGGGGTAAAATGCAATACGCAACAGAATGGTTACTGCGGACAGTTAGAAAACAATAGCAGGATGTTTTTAAACAGTACTTAGTGTCATTTCTGTCAATCAAAAATCAATTTTTTATTTGAAAAGAACCATATTAAAATAGTTTCTTGTTAAAAATTTATTCGGGAGCAAAAATTTACCTTACAGTTCCCATGTAATGACATCGTTTTGAATGGCTGGTGATCTGAGGGGGCGGAACGTAAATGTATGACAAGAAGGCAAAGAAGCAACTGAGAATACTCAAGAGTCTGGCCAAAAATATATATATACATATATATTTTTTTCAACGCAAGACCCAAGAGGGTATCCGCGCCGTTGAACGGTGTCCAAAAATAATTATGAATGTAAAAAATATTTTGCTCTACACCTTCTACCCACCTTATCATTTCGTTCACAGAGGAACTTGAGACGCTGGGCTTTCTTGTGCATGAAGACTCCATCGAGGTGACCAGACTCGACGCTGCGGATCTCGATGGCTTTGTTACCCCAACCCATGATCTGCCCGGTCCCGATGTACGCCACAGACGTCGGCATCTCACCCCACTGCAGAACTATGTTTTTCGACACCTGCATTAGAACGAGGATTTAGACTTCAGATGTCGCTGATCGTGAAGCTGCTTACCGACCATGTGATTAATCTCAAAATTGGTGCACAATAAGTCCTTATGGGACCGTGTTGCACTGGAACCTAAATGGGCAACCCCTTTAACTTGAAGCTAAACATTGTGTTTTTAGCTCAACAACTGTTAAGCTAACGATTGGATGGCCGTTTCCTACATAAATCAACGGTTCAACAATGGTCGTACTTGACTTTCCCAGGTAAGTTCAAAAGACGAATATAATAATATAAAGTGCAAACCTTTCCGTATGTGTTGACGTAGACACCCTCATTATCATAGCAGAGAAGGAGTTGCATGCCGTTAGAGTTGGGTAGCGTGACAATGCAATGAGGCGAGATCGGTCCTTGCGTCTGAAAAGGTATCGATGACAAGTTAGGAATAAATTCAATTGAAATTTAAAGACAACACTGTATCTTAATTTTAAATCCTTGCCTCGGTGTGAAACTATAATAGTGGTCTGGGGGTAACGGTCAAGTTTCAGCCAGCCTTAAAGCCAGAACTTACATGCTTAGGCAGGTATATGTCATAAACGCAAGCACTGTCCAAGTCGACGGCATGGAAGCCGTCCGCAGACCCGTACACAACCTTCAGCCTTGTCCCCTCCTCCACAGTCAGGTCCACCAGCAGAGGCCTATGGCTCAGCTCTCCGAAGCTCTAGACAAACAATGAACAGTTTTTTTTTATAAGTACAAGGAAGTAATTGAATATTACAGGCCGGATGGATTGTTCCCCATCGACCGCTCCAGATGTTTCAATTTCTTCTCTTACGTACAGTATTTTACTGGTGACTAAGATGTCACAAAATTTGTATTTTTACCATAAGTATTGTCTAAAGTGAAAAACTCGACAAATGAAAATGAAACAGCATACCTTGAAAGACATAAACTTATGATAAGGCTTCGGTGCCCAAGCGTATATTTCAATACTGTCCTTCCCCAAGGCAATAACCAAAAACTTGATGCGCTCGTATTTGACTATCTTGAAGTGGACCGCTCCCTGTAGATCCCCAACATTGATCCACCCATTCCGACGCTCCACTTGCTGTAATTAAAGAGCAGGGCTTTAATCCTAAATTACAGTTATTCTACTCATATAATACAGACAAACCACGTCGTGTAAGTCTCAAATCAAAGATATAGGTCACTCGGCAGAAGCCCTTTAAACATTAGGGCTTAAATTTATTTTGGTTGACCACGGTGACTAGTACAGTCGTAAAGTGATGCAGAATCGCTAAAGTGAACATTAGCAAACACCTATTGAACAAGGCTACATTCAACTACCTTTTTGGGATGATTTTTATTATGATTGACACAATACTTACACTCACACCGTCGGTGCGTAGAATTTTACTCTTGAGCCAACTGAGGTAGTAAACCCGAACACGATGTTTCTTGCCCGATATAGTAACCAGAATGTTCTGTCCCTCAAGAACCTCCATTTGCTGGAAGCGACGTCGGGAGATAAGCTGATACACCTTTCCCTGCCCACTTCTGTCCAGCAGCATTAGCCCATTTTCAGTTCCGATTAAAAGGTTCACACCTATAACAATCAAAATTCGCTTTCAGGGTGGTTCCCACAATTTGTGAGGGAATCTGGATCTTTTTGGTTCTGGAATATAATCCACTTCATAGCAAGAAGATTTTGTAAAGTAAAGCACTTGACAATCAACTATCAATAGTCAACTGGTTTTGATCCTGTAAAGGAGATAAATTTCTGAAAAATAAAATATCCGCCAGATGTCAGAAAAAAAACATGCTGGTGCCATTTTTGTTGTGTGAACTGGCTAAATTTTCGAGACTATCTAAGAAAGAATAATAACTGGGCACCACCTGAAAGCCCACTCACCCCAAAGTGCTGCGCAGAGAATTTCACTATTGAACCGTTTCTTGTACTTGCGAATCTCCGGTGTGTCGGCGCTGCTGTCGTGCCATGTGGGCGTCACGTTTACGTTCACGTGACTCTCACGTCGAGTAGGCCCCGACCCACCCGCGCCGAATCCGAACGTCAGGAACGAACGCTGTTTCTGTTGGAGAGGAAAGGGTGGTGACTGGACGGCGTGCCGATACTGAAAACAGATTCATTTTCGTTACCACGACAATAATTTAACAGTGAAATGGGCCGTTCTAAAAAACGTTATAACAATTTAGAAGGGATTTAGTGATCGGGCAAATGACCCTGCAAACTCGTATCACCAACAAAAACAGTCGAAAGCCAACGTGATGGCACTACAAAGGGATGTTTGTCTATCGGTACTGAATGGTACTGGTGGGCTCTGCCCATCAACAGACCAATAAATTTCGCATTGGTTTGTTAAAAACCCAGTCCACTCTAAAGTTTTCCCAGCAGACACTGTGTTAAGGGCCTACCTTTTGAGTAAATAACAATTCTGGCTCTACGGCTTCCCACAGCTAGAATAAATTTCTGCTTTTTACGATCAAAGGCTAGTCGTGAGCGACGGCAATGAGAGTGAGTGACATGGATTAAATCTGAGAAGTGAGCAGTAGTACTTACACATTTTAATTGGAGAATGGTATTTTAGGGCGTCAGGCACAGTCGTCCAGTCGGTTAGTGGCACACCAAACAGAAACCGGCATTAGTTTGCACAATTTGTACAATGCATCAAAAACAGGAATCAGTTACATTACAACATTTGTACAAAACTCCATCCGCGTAAGTCGGAAGATTCGTGCGTAGAACAATATTTTCTCGTTATTTCGAGCTAAACAACCGGAGAAATCTGCTTTTTTACGAAAAATTAGGACTCACTTTGCGAAGCTTCGCAGTTATTTCAGGCTGTCCAATTCGAAAAAGGTAAAAATGACCTCCCTCTCACCAGTGAGACTTTTCACGCACTTGCAAGGTATCACTCCGCTGGGAAAACTCTTTCAGTTAATAAATAACAACAGCAAATTTTAGTGTGATTAGGGGTTGGTTAGGTACTCAACACAAGTTCCCTACCTGTATCGTCAACCAAAAACACGCAAAGAACGAAAATAATTATTAACTACTGGCTGCTACCAATATCATTTATTCACGGTAGATTCGCAGGCCCAATCTCACCATCCTGTCAAAAAATACGTAGCATCTCCGATACAAAATATTCGCTTCAACAGAAACTCGGACGGACCGACAGCAGGTAGTCTCCAGAGTACTGGAGAAGACAATTTCACCATAATCTAGAGAAAAGTGCCTGCGCTTATTTCAGTTCGTAAAAAAGTAAAAAAAAAAACTAACAAGTGGTACGACACGGTCGGACAAAACTTTACCTGCTTATTTGCGTGATTCCTAGAAAAAAACCCTTGGTTAAATGATTGGAGACGGAAAAACATTTTGACGAAAGGAATGGCCCCAGAATGTACCCCCGAGTACTTAGAGACCCCACACGACGTACTTTGGCAACCACCCAAAACTACCCCCTAAAACGAGGTGAGGTGGTTGGGGAAGCTCGGAAAAACTTTTTTGACAAAATGAATTGCCTCAGAACGTTTCCCCGAGCATTTCGATACCCCATACGCGTACTTTGGAAAGTAACCAAAACTCCCCCCATAAGGGGGGGGGGGGGGGTGGCGAAAAAACATTTTGACCAAATGTATTGCCTCAGAACGATCTCCCGATCATTTTGAGCCCACACAACCCATATTTCGCAAACCACTCAAATCTACCCCCGTTAGGGGGTGGGGTGCTTGGATACGTTCAGAAAAACTTCTTTTTGATACAAAAAATTGCTTCACAACGTTCCCCCGAACAGTTTGAGACCCCATAAGCCGCACTTTAAAAGTCACTCAAAATTGCCCCCCTCCCTGGGGGGGGGGGGGGGGAGGCTCGAAATAAGCCATATACCATTAGTGACGAGTATAGCCGTTGTCACGTGTCATATCCAGAACTACTCATATACCACAAACAACTGAATCCACTGATTTCACCCTTTTATAGGTCCAGGGGGGACTTCCCCCCTTCCAGGGAGTTATGCGGGGGTAGTGGGTGGTATCATTGGATTCGTTATTATTTGTTCTATAATTGTCCAAAAATTGATCAAAATCGTTAGAGCCGATTTTGAGCGAATATTTTTTTTCTATCTTTTGGGGGAGTTTTGGGGGGGAAACCCCCTTAATTGTAAAGTGGGGGAACTGGGCTTCCGGATTCTGATTTCTTCCAATTTTAGAAAGGTCACTACCGATTTTGAAGAAAATCGGTTGAAAAGTGCGCCGTCCAGGTCAATGCCACATACATAAGCTACATACATACATACATACATACATACGTACTGACACGGAGTACCTGACCTCTTCTAAAAATTCCTGTGGGCAAACTTTTCGTTGGAGGAAAAAAGTGAGATGGTTTTCATATTCCGAAGGAATGGACGTTTCCGAAATGTATATGCAAGTTTCAGTCGCTTTTGAGGTCTGGGAGCAATGACGGTTCAAAATTGAGGTTTGCCGAAAATTGGCCCGCACGAATACAATACTTTACCTTACGTATACTCCGTATACAGGTAAAGTAAAAATTAACAACAGAAATTAAGAAAAGCGGAGTATGAATTCTCAGGAAAATAGAACGCAGATAACATAAATTTCAGCGACTTCCCTTTCAGACAGAGCTTCAAAACGACAAGACAGCATCCACAGTCTTTCTCTAATTAAAGTTTCATGCCAAAATCTTTTTTTGTTTTCTGGTCTTCATAATGCTTTCACATAATCTGGCTCCAACTAAGGAGGATGGGCGTAAAACTGACATCCCTGGTAAGATCTCAATGCGAGCGGTAGGTGTATGGCACAGCGTTGCCATCTCATAAATGAAACATTTTAGTGCACCGATGCAATAAAGAGGAAACGCCATTATTTTATGGCTTTTTAAACATTGTTTTAAAATAGATTTCCACAACGATCATATCCATTCACCGCATGCTGCTCACATAGTGCCCGAGAGCTACATGAGTGCTAACAATCTCAATATATTACATCGCCAATATTTAACTTAGTCTTGCCATTTCGTGATATGACATCCCCTTTAGTTAAAGCCAGCGTTGCACAACACCAATCAAGGCCACTCACCATCGCACCCATATCAACTGCTAACTGTATCGAAACAAAGGGGCAAGTTATGATAGAGTTATGCACAATATTCTTTACAACAGACTTACGGAATTCATTTATGCAAATTCGTACACACCTCTGACAGTGAGAGAAACTATGGAAGATGGATACAGTCGTCGAGTTTTACCTCGCCGTAATCCCTTAAGGGTCCGCTATACCTGACGGTGCATTTTTTGCCGCCCATAAGATTAACATTGCGAGCGGCGATACATTTTCAAGGTTTACCCTTGGTTGGAAAGACACAAAATTTTGCCTGTACCTAGCCCTAACAATGTTCTAGGGAGTGTTCGAAGCAGATTTCCCATTTTTTTTACTGGTTTTCGAGATACAGCACTTTTCTTGAGGTATGCGATGCTAGCATTTGCAAAACAGTTGCAATAAAAGAAACCAGTGAGAAATTGGGAAATCTGCTTCGAACACTCCCTATAGAACATTGTTAGGGCTAGGTACAGGCAAAATTTTGTGTCTTTCCAACCAAGGGTAAACCTTGAACATGAATCGCCGCTCGCAATGTTAATCTTATGGGCGGCAAAAAATGCATCGTCAGGTATAGCGTCCTCTTAAGAAAGAGCCACAGTCTGATTTATAAAAACTTTAGGAGTTTTTTCTACTACATCCACACTATGCGAATAAGAGCTCTTGAACGTAAGCACAGCCGTAAAATGTCCTTACATGAGACTGATGAGACATTTGGCCCTATTGGGGTAGACTGCGCAATATATACAAACAGAAATACACTTCCCAATAATTAAAGCTGACAAATAATCTCACCTCATCGCTTGTAGACTTGTCCTGCCGCTGGTTAGGAGTTCCCGGACTAGATGACGCCTGCAAAAATAAAATAAATGAAGGATGCGACAATAGTTATTACTTCACTTTCTCGCACGTCTTTAGTTAACTATTTTGATTTTTAGCACTTTTTATTTGGTAATTATAGCATCACTTTCAAGTTGTTTATGATAATATGTTTAAGACATCAATGGACAACAGTTCTGAATACACAAAACAAGAGCAGAAGTGTCTACCTGTGACAGAAGATCGGGAAGTACAGAGCTGGTGCGGGAGCCAGGAGTGGCCAACTGCCCAGGTGAGCTATCAGTGCGGCGCTCATCTCGATTCTGAGGAAAACAATATTTTCATTTGAAAAGCTGCAATATGTTGTTATAATCCCTAATAGGAATTAAATATTTGATTATTAAACTAAGGGTGCGTTCCAACATGCCCGGTTAAATAAATTCGGTTTTTAACATGAATTAACTGCATTAACCGAGTATGGTGGGACGCACCCTGAGCATGGTCCTGAAGTACACTTATCCCTTCACCAGACAGATACGTTCAGATTCTTTCCAAGAAATGACGAATCACTCATCCAATGACTTGACTGATTCGATAGAGGATGTTGAGTGAGGCTCGTCACTTCAATGAAGCTCTTTCTAGCATCTGGTTACGACCAAAATCCCCACGGCTTGATACCCTTAACTGCTTTTAGCCATACCATGCAACACGTTGGACACTTCGGAAGGCAAACAAACATGCAGAGAGAACAAACAAAACACGTTGCATTATGAAGCCGGTTGAGTAATCAGCGACCATTAGGTAAGTAAGTACAAGCTGGTTTCATCAGTGACAAGTCATTTAGTTGTGAGGGAACCAACTCAAAACACAATCTTACCAACTGGCAATACGGATCAGCACGAAAAAAGTGTAGCGTACACATACCCGGATGAACGACGGAAATGCGACATTACCCTGATTAGGTACACAGTATAAAGAAACGATCCACTGTAATACCTAGATGATCGCAGTAATACTGAGGTAATGCCTGATATCTGAATAAATTTACATGAAAGTAAAACCAAAGAATACACATCAAAAGCAGTTGCGACATCACACAGGGAATTTCGTAGCCTTTTTTGATAGTTTTTGTACGATCATATTATGTCAACCCCCATTTGTTTTGAGGAACAAGACGGTTACAAGCGTGGTCTAGGCTCGAGCTGTTTACAAGATTATGCCAGAGGAGGAGGAAAATTTGCTACGTACGATGAACCTAAAAAAAATTTGTATTATAATATTTAACCCTTAACAAGAAAAGCTGTACCGACCAAAAACTGCTCTAACAACACGGCAATTAAGCAATCTTTTAGTGAAAAAGCCCAATACAAAGAAAAAACACACATATGCAATTTTTGAAGAAGTTTCATGCGTCCCAGCTGGCAAAAAGTGGAAAAAAAGAAGAGTCACTAACTGTTGGAGACAAAGCACGAGCAACATCTGATCAAGGTTTGACAGCATGCGTACACAAGTTTCAAAATTACGATACTTCGTATGATTTACAGTTTCGTAAGTCCTTTTAATTATGAATTTTGAGACATGAAACATTTCAAAAGCAAAAACCTGGGAAAAGTAATGAAGACGGCGCTCAATGAAATGAAAGTAAAGTGAAGAACCCAATAAACGATAATGGAAACAACCAACAAAATCAAACAAAAGAAAAACTAAATGATAGCAAAGAAAAACGAAACTAACCTGAAAGTCACTGAAACTAACAGAACTTAAAGTAGACGAATTGAACCCAGCTTGAAAATCGTGGACGCTCCCATTGAAGCCGCCATTGAGATTGCCTCCATCGAAAGACTGGCTGGAAGTGTTGGACGGAATAGGCTGATTGGAGCGCCGGCGCAGGTGCGAAGCTTCACCGTCACGAATGTCACGGCGTCGCGCCAGCAGACTATCTCCACGAGGTTTTACAACAATTTCTCCATCGGTTTTTTCACGACGAGGTCGTGTTGGCACATCTTTCTTAAAATCGAAGTAATTGGTAAACTTTGGTTTGGATGAATCTTTGGCTGCCTTTTGTGGCTCGGGTTTTTCTTTGGTAGGTATGGCAGGAGCTGGAGCAGTCACTGAATCAGAGCCTCGGCGGCCCCCGCGCCCGAGTGCCGCTTCCCTCGCTCCACTCTCTAGTGGCTTCGTTTCCATAAACACGGCAGAGTGGCGCGTCGCAGCCGGGAAGAAATCCGAGTTTTCGCGACGGAAGCCGTAAGTCGGGACGCGCGAGTCGGAGTCGACACGCTTATGACCTTCAGCTGGAGGAGGCGTCGTCCCTCGGGACGCCTTCGCCCCCTTGCTTTCACTATTCAGCTGATCAAGCCGGTCATTGAAGCCCTTGAAAAACTTGTCAAAGTCCCATTCCTTCAGCAACAATTGTTCACTGTATTCTGACTTGCGCGGACCCTTCTTGTCTTCACCCGGCGGGGACAACGCGGCCATCTAGGGGACGCAAGCAAAGTTGGCAAGGCGGGGCTCAAATCATATTTTAAACAAAAGACAACAGCAACAAATACAGAAATGATAACGTAAAAGCCAGGTATAAATACGTTAAAATCATAAGAAAGAAGAACCTCACAATCACGACACTGCGGAAAATTCATTCTTGCCAATGCAACTACATACAAACAACATCAAAAGCTAAGAGGGAAATATAGAACACGTTGCTTCAACTCAAAGCTGCAGAATCACGAGATTATTTCGGTGGGTATAGGTACTGATTATTTAAAAGCACCATTTAATTACTGAAAAGCAATATACATACAATGGCATATTGCTGTAGCACATGGGTTTTTGAAGTCCAAATGAAAAGGAGTGAACAGTGATGGTTCTACCTTGTGGTGGTACGCACTTCATTCCCGTACAAAGTTGTAAATATTTCGTGGTGATATCACATAACCAAATAGCCCTCTCTGAACTAACGAAGGAACTAGAAAACTAGACAAGATTCAAAACTGACGGGCATACTGTAGAGTAAGGAAAATATTCCGCTTAATTAGTGGGCAAGCCTTAAAAAATATATTAATTTCGTTAAAATGAAGAACAATTGCCTCCCAACAACCGCGTGCTGAGTAAGATTAATGCTCTTCCGAAAAGGCTCACCCCTAGGTCATTAAATTCTAAAGTCACCCCGTTTGAAGCAGCCATCTCCCGATGACACTAAACCGTACTGGCCACTCAGAGAACGTGAGACCTTAAGGGCAACTTCACAATAAAACGAGACGACCCTAGAATTCTCACCTCAACCACAGGTTATTTAGTTCGTGAAACCACCACCATGCTAAAGAGGTTGAGACTAATGTAGATAGAGATGTACCTGAAAGGCAGTGCAGGGCTTACCTTCCGCATGACCAGTGTACGATCTCCAGCCTCGTCGTCGTCAGGCGTGGGAGGCAAAGGCCTGTTGGGCGCTCCTCCACCGCCACTTGAAGACGGCCCTTGAACGGTAATAATCAAAATAGCACCAAAACGGTTTTTGTAGACAGTTTATTTTCTTTCAATTTTCTAATGCGAGGGCAATTGTTAATGAAAGCCATGGGCCACAGTTTAAACATCACACTTACATGGAGAAAAGAACGAACGCATGAGCTTACCTTCATGTCCAGATGCAGGAGCTCTGGTGACTTCAGCCGGTCTGTAAGGAGAAAATTCCACCCTACATTCAAATAAATGGAAAACGGAGAACATAACAGTAATAATAACAAGGACAAAAATCAATTAGTAAATACGAGATGTAGCATGTGTATCAGTATTAGGCCAGACGCTTCTGGAACTGGGGGCATCCATGTCCTTGCAGTATCCTCTGGTGATAGACCACAGAAGAATTTTCTTAATTTTTATATACCCTCGAGGAAAAATAACATAGGTAGTCTAGTCCCACAGAGAATGGTAGATAAATAGGAGTCAAAGAATAAGCAAGGACCTTAATTTTCTGAAATTTTAAGGGCCATCATTTTATTAATGCTGGAAGTTTTAAACTGCAGGAATGTGCACACTCTAAGATAATATAAGCCAATTTTTTGCAGAACCCAGTATCTTCCGAGAATATTGGAGTTAAAAGGCAAATGTTGTCTGCATTGGTTTTGAATTCAGTTTCAACACTTACAGCGGTTTAGGTGGTTCGCTGGCGAGAAGGGTGCCGTCATTTCTCAGGAGTTCCTCGGGTTCGCTATCACTGTCTCCGTCCAGCAGCGCGCTGTTGCTGGCGGGTAGTGGCTGCGGAGGTCCCGCTTTGCCATTCTGTCGGCTGCGACGCTCCTGAGGCACCCCGAGTTCATTCAGCTGGGCAGCCAGCATATCCAAGTCCTAAATTAATTATTAAACTGAGGCAAAAATACAGGGATTGGCAATTAAGCCCTCTCAGAGTTTAGCAGAAATTGCCAAATTTTAGTTACCCACTCAGTCTCACTACTATGGCAATTCATCTCATTCTCTATCCAAATCCACTTATCCACTTATTACCATGGTAAAAACCGCGAAATATGATTTCTCAGACTTCGGTAAAAAGTAAAAGGCCTGGGAAGTATCGAAGGCCGTACCTCAAAACGACTTCTAAACTTCTTATTCCCTACCAACACTCACCATAGGTTTGAATACATGTGAGTTACGTTGCTGCTGCGGCTGTTGTTGTTGTGAAGAGCTTGAAGGGCCGCCCTGGCTGTGCGATGGCGGCGTTGAGGGCTTGGCTTGTTCCCTAGGCGGTGGCGGCAATGGGCGGGAGGGTGGCAGAGGATCTGGCACCACTGAAGACATAAGATTACCATATACAAGGGATATACTTGAGAAATTTTGGTACTACGCCCAAATCGTAAGGACCAGTAATCCGCCATTTTACATTTCCATTATTCGCTCACGTAACTTCTGCTGTATTACATTGATGGATATAACATCATAGGAGGGAAAATTGAAAGATGCGACCAAAAATAAAACCCATTTTCATATTTACATTTCACGTCTTTTCCTACACTATTACGTAATACTAACCTATAAGTCTTTGCGGTAGCGCGGGGCGGGCGGGAGGGCCTGGCTCGGGTATCTCCTCTCGTTCCCCCTTGCGATGTTTCTTCTCCTCGGGCTGTGTAAGCGTCCTCCCCTCCTGAATTTGCTGGAAGTTGCGGCGAAGGGTGTTGTCTCCCGGTGCCTGTACGATAGACGAAGGTTCCCCAGCGACTGCTGGCTCCTCTTCTTCGTTTTCAGAACCACTGTACCGGTAATCTTCCCGTTCTGCAGACAAAAAAGTATTCAGTATGGTGTGAGTGAAAACCATTTCTACTTAAGCGAATTCTGGTGGTGTAGAGGTCAGAATGATTGGCTTCGGACAATGGTTAATGGGCTTCTGCCAACAGGACTTCTTCATACCACTCAAAAGTGCGGAAATACATGCAGGAGACGGCAGACAATCACAGACGTACCTTTTTCTTGTTTGCGCTTCTTACACCTGTCTATGTGGTCCTTGAGCTGAATGCGAACTTGACGTTCAGTCGGTTGCTCACGAATGAAGGGGTGTTTGAGGAGGTTCTCGGTGTATGGTCGCTGGTGGTAGTCTTTCACAAGTACCGTTTCGATGAAGTCTGGAACAGTTGAAGACGCACGTTACTATGCATCAGTTTAAACTTATGATGATAAAAAAAATGTTGACAGATTTTCTGAATAAACTTTAAACTAGTAGGTACCAGAAGTTGACGCTACATTTAAATTCAGGACAAAAAAAATTCAGTAGTTCCTTAAGAATAATGTCAAGGACTATTCTGGCGCTCCGAGCAGTAGTCAAGTCGCAGTTTAGTTACAACGTACTTTGGAACTTCTTGGCCCATTTCTTGGACTTGAGGCGGGGCGGGGGATTGCGAGGGATGAGGAAAAGCGCTCGCATGGGGTGGAGATCGCAGAGGGGAGGCTGCGACTCCGCCATTTCAAGTGCTGTAATTCCTGCAACAAAAACGACAAAATTAGCCTCAGCCAAATCTAATTCATCAGCCTATCTTTGGTACAGTTATCTACTCCCCACTCAATATCCTCTGGGAAATGTTTAACCCGCTGCTATAACCGAACAATGTCAGAAGTGTATCTGGTAAATCGGTTTTGTTGGCACTTACATTTTTACTATTATGGGAGGTTACTGGAAAAAAACTGCACATACCGAGAGACCAAAGATCAGATCTGTTGTCATAGGTGGCATCAGGATTTTCATCACACGCGATGACTTCCGGGGCCATCCAGTACGGCGTCCCGATGAACGTGTTTCTCCGCCCGATCGTGCGATCCAACTGTGCGCTCACCCCAAAGTCAACTAAAAGGAAATGTATTTTATATTATTAAAAAACCTGAACCAAAGCAAAGCAATATCTTACGCTGCATCACTGATAGGTTCACAGTTTAAGAGTGTGAGGCATTACATTAATTACATGAAATCTCCGGAAGTACTTTTTTAATGTCAGAAATTATTTGGACAAGTTATGTAATTAGCAATCACGGGAATTCTGGATTAAACTAACAAAATTCAGAAGAACTTTAGATTTGACGTTGAAAGAAGTTACTACCTATGACTCATACCAAGTAAATATCCAACTGTTTCCTCGGAAATGTGTCATGTCATGAGAAAAGGTAAACAAACTAGTTTGTATCCAGTCTTAACCAAGTTGTCAGTAGTGGGAAATGAATTATTCGTAATTTACCCTCTACTTGGCAGCCGAGGGGTTAACCACTCGTTGGGAATTTCGTTGGGAATCATTGGAAATCTTTATTAAATCTCAGGGAATCTTGGAATTTATTGGAGTGGTTACCCCATCGGGGTTCATCTTTCTATGAACATCGTTGGGAATCTTTGGAAATCTTTATGGAATCTCAAGGAATCTCTGGAGTGGTTACCCCCTCGTTGGCAGCTCACCTAGTTTAACTTCCGCGTTGTCCGTAAGCAGCACATTCTGGCCTTTGATGTCTCTGTGAATGACTTTGTTGGAGTGCAGGTAGCTCAGGCCGCGAAGGATCTCTCGGCAGATGTAAGCAATCCATTCTTCCTTCAGACTTTGCCCCTTTGTTGATTTGACCAGGTCAGTGACCGACCTGTAACCCGATTACCTGTCAACTTTGTATATGGGTGGAAAAAAGAATAATAAGTTTAGGACTAACGCTCCACTTTATTTTTTAGATGTCGCAGAAGCATATCGAAGCTATAAACAACAGTTAAAACGGGAATCGGACCCTGAGTCCCCATCGCGTGCGTGATTCCACTAGCCTCTCTTAAGTAACCAAGTCAAGTTTTCAAAACACAGTTCTATTGCGACTATGGACTGAAAGGTAACTTAGTCTGACCACTATAACACGGATGGTCGATTAAAATTAAAATTTATGTCAACCCTATTTTTTGTAAGGTTACGCACAGATTTCCATATAAGGGGTCTTACCCAGCACCACAGTATTCCATGACCAGCCACAGTTGGTCATCCTTCCCGGGCGGACTCTTCTTGATAAAGGCCCCATAGTACGTGGCAATGTTCCGATGGTTGGAATATTTCTTGAGTACGTTTATCTCCAGCTTTATCTCTTCTTCCTCCTCTTCCGTGACATCCATGACCTTGATAGCCGCCAGCTGCCCAGTTTTTGTGTGCCGACCCTGTTCATATACATGGCATGTTAGCCCTATTTCCTGCTGGACCTCCTAAAGTTTGCACTTTTACATACATTATTTATTATTCGGCTAGTAATAATAAAGTAACAGGGTACGCATAAATAAATATTATGTAACCAGATAAGCTTGACAGCTATTCAACCACTATTGACTAAAGATAATTATATCACGATCAGATAAATAAAGTTAGCACTGAATCCAGATAACTTTCTCCACAATCAACAATGCTAGGGTGACACAAGACGTACCTTGTAGACTTGTCCATAGGTTCCATTTCCGACGACTTCTATTAGTTCAAAAATCCCAGCAGGGTCCTGAAACAAATTCAGTAAATTTATACTTACAAAAAATGGCCCGGTGCCACAGCCCCAGATCCTAGAGGGATGGACTGCCCCACCTTCCGTAAGCTGTGCATGCAAGTGGGTGATTTTCTCAGAATCGTACCCAACAGCAAAGTTTTCTCCTGGCCAATAAAGGTTAGGTACCCACCAAGGCTGGGTAGCCAAAGATTCACAAGGAAAAATGTCAACTAGTCAGAACTAGAACCTGTATGCGGTATCGTAACATTTCTTACGTCAATGCCCTGCAATGAAATAATTTAGCATTCCTATGTACCTACTATAAATGAACGTTAATACATCGTGGACCTCCTGGACCAGAATAAATATCTTCATCAATACCGAAGTTTCCTTTGCCCTAACTTTCAGGATAAAGTACTGGAAGAGGACGCAGTAAGCTTCCGCTTATGCAGGAACAGATAAAAGTCTATCTCGAGTGTGACGCAACGGAGAGAACAAAAGGATAAAGCGGCTGCGACACGTTCTTACTTTTCTAATCTAGTAAAATGAGTCATATAAGTACTGGAGATAAGAGGAGTCTAGTAATTTGTACAACAACACAACCTACTACTTCCCGCTTTCCATCCTCCATCGATAATCTAGAATCTACAGGAAGATGCGAATTTAGCAGGGATAACACGTTTCCGCATTTATTTTAAACAAAGGTGAATTCATGTTGAATCAAGACACCTAAGTAATTAATAATAGAAGCGTAAGTAAGATGACTCAAAGCGGGCAGGGGGGCTCGAGCTGTACTATAGGCCTTTCCATAGACGGGAAAGATTTGTTACTTTACTTCTTGGATAATAATAATCACATCGTTCGTGTGGCTTTAGTGCTTGTGGGATGAGTGTAACAATAAATTGAGAAAGTTCACATGCTGCATGAAAACAGGCCAAACCGTGAGAAAGCAGTGTGGAGAGAAGTCAGTGACGTTATTTCTCACGGCAACCAAGACCTGGGTTTGTATGTGATAATTACCAGTTACCATCAATTCACAGTGGAAGGGGGTGATACAGGGTGACAGTATCAGGTATGGTACAATGACGGTCATTTCCAGTTTGAGGATTTGAACCTGAAAAACTAGACACATGTCCTACCAACAGAGTGGACTCGGAGTTTGCACAAACGTATTATTCCATTCGAAGCTATGCATCCTTATTACGGAAGCCGGCAACTAATTATTCAATTCAGAATAAGCCTCTAAAGCTCCTTTGTCTAGCGACTCAGAAGTCACGGTCGTCATGTGGTGATTCATGCACCACTTGCTACTACTCAAGAAGCAACTATTCAAGGTATTGCCAGCTAGTCAGCCATTTATTCCCGTATGTATCACGCCAATATTCATAATCGATCTTCCCTAGACATTGATTATCCCTCAAACAAATGTTTTGAAGTGTCAAGCTGTCAAACTATTGACAGATTCTGACATTCACAGCGGCATGATAAACTGTCAGAACCCTCACAAGGACAAGCGACCAGATAATTTTCATTAAACAGGAGAAATTTAAAAGCAAGCAGGAGGCCTCTGACCCCTTGGGTCTTCCTTGGATCCCACAAATTTCACCGATCAACATTCCTAAGAGAAATGTAGGCAGTGGACAATCCCTCGGCCACGGCCATTGTCTACAAATATATGAAGACGCGAGAAACATTACACACTAGTTCATAGACAGTATTAAATGAAGAAAACTTACCTTTAGAGCATTTAAATCAATGTCATCTAGCGAGCAATTCGCACTCGGAGCTAGGTTGTGCGCCATGTTGCTCATTTAGGGGAAATAAAACGTGAGATCTAGGAGGGTTCTTTGAGAGAAAACGTGTTGGCCATGGCAAGAGGACCTGCTGCTTCCGTTTACATTATTCGCACTAACTTATTCAAACATTGGACCACGCGATAAGGGCTAAACTTCAAACGAGAGTCCACACCTACTGCCTCACCTCCACAACCACACACTCTGACGTCAGCCCAAATAAACATGGCCGCCAACACAACAAAACTAAAACTTACTACCAACATGACCCACTCAAATGGCGGGAATATTTCAAAGGTTTTCAAAAGTTCTAGATGACTTCAAAAAATAACTTGTTTAATGAGCTCTCGTAGTGTTTCAACTTGGAACTTGGACCAGGAACATGAAAGTTCGTTTCAACAATGTTATCAAAGTTTGTAAACTTGCGAATCTTATATTATTGTACCTACATATTTTTTATACCTGACTATTCGACGTCTGTTAGCATGGGTGACACAACAATCACTTAGGCGTAGCCATATCCACGGGGGAGGGGGTTGGGGGTGAACAAAAAATTAAAGTGACACTATACCAGTGTGAAAATACGTAAGGTTGGTAGGTAGTATGTTGCTGAAGTTTTTTAGATACCTACCACATAGATATAGGTACTTCCTACCCAAAGTGGACTATCATTGGGAGAGCGCAAGCAGGGAGTCGGTACAGTTCCAAGCCTTTTAAGGTTCGCATTACTTACTTATCTATTAGGTAGAAGTGAAGTACTGATGACATCGGTAGGTATACCTACCTAGCTACCTCTTACAGTAGCGCTTAAATCAAGTTTAGAAGTTTAGGTACTACCAGCTATGATGGTTTCGTCGTGGGTCGGCGCACTAGAAACCGAAGTACTTTACCTGACTCCATGGTGTACAGAACATAAGGGTTGAAGTCCCGCCTTAAAAATGATAAAAAGTACCTATAGCTGCTACCAAACTAAATCTAACTGCGCGGGTACCGAATGTCGAGGTAGGAAGTCTACGCCAAAGGGTTACCTGAACATGCCACTGATTCTCATCCTCCCATCTTCCAGGCCCGACTCCCAAATTATACAGGGATACAGGTGATCAACATCAAAGTTCTTTGTAATTGGTCAATTATGATTGATGAAAAAACTTGAAATACTAAGATGAACGTCAGTTTCAACTTATTCTAGCCGACGGGGAGTTCTTCTCGACTCGAACCTTTATTATCTCGGATCCGGAGAAATTCTATTACCCGTCAACCTACCACTTTTTGTAGCCACCAATGAATTTTCTTCCTCGACGTTTCTTTGAAAATGTTCGCAATGCAGCAATGCTACTATGAAGGGCTTTTTTAACAAAAATGGTAGAGATAGGACGTGATTACGAGCAAGAGCACCTATCGTCTAAATTTCGACATTTTTCGTCAACTGAACTTTTGATGAACAAAAACAAAATTCAGTCTCACAAAAAAAAAAATTCTAGGTACTTCGATCAGTAAAATGGAAGATGGAACAGAAGTTCGAAACTGTATCAAGGGTGTGATCAAGGGTAGCCGTTGTTTACACTCGTAAGTATCTACTCGTATATTCCCCTATACGTACTTGCGTACCAGAAGAAAATAGCTGAACGCTAAAAAAAATCGAGTACCTACCTATGCATACCTCCCTATTTTTTTCTTGCGCCAGAGCATGTACCTACCTAAAGAGTGCATTGCACTAAATTAGTGGAGGCGAACAGTGTTTTATTTGCCGAACGATGCTGCACTGCACTGAGGACGATATGAGGATTTGAATGATCTGACGACCATATTCCCTGAGGCGAACAATTAACGGGAACACAGCACCATTAAATCGATAAACATCTCAGGAAGGAACTCCCATAGCGAAGCATCAATTATTATTTAGAAGCGACAACCAACCATACAGAAGAATAAAATAAAGAAACGGACCTCCCAGATGGTCATCTACTCATTCGGAAGGAAGTCCAAAAATAGTAAGTCCAAAGTGCTAGGAGCCTGGATCGGTGCCTGACTGGCTGGGTGTAGCCGTAATTACAGAGCGGCGCCTTTGAGGGACTGCGTGCGAGCCGATTTAGTCGACCTCCGATCCTCTCAAGCCAAAGACATGGAGCATGCGATGCGTGACAAAGTTTGACATTGCCATGTGCCCACGACGTAAGCGGGTCTTGCGCTGACACTATGAGGGTCATCATCGGGGGTGAAGTGTTCAACAACTGTTTGTGTGTTCTCTTTATGCTTCTTTCCATCTTGGAAACTTCACAAGGCATCAGATGGTTGTAAGTTTATTTTGACTGTAGTAAAACTTTTGTTTGTTCTTTCTCTATACACACATACATAATTGCGATTGCGATATCGGGGTGGCGAAATGTTTCAGCCATTATGCATCTTTTGGAAAAAACTCTCAGTTTTCACCGAACTCGCACCAACTGTAATTGCAGAAAAAAGTAGCTCTAGCTTGTTCCCAGTTCTAAAGCTGGCCGATCGCTGAGCAGTGGTACGGCCAGCTTCAGAGAGGAAATTGTCAACGTCGAGGGAGGGGTGAGGCAGGGTGAGAACTACGTGTAACATATCGCTCCTTGAAAACAAAACAGTTATATCTGCAAAAAATCGATTTTTTTTTATTACACTAAAAATTTTTATTTTTTTTTCTCTTTTTTTTGGTAGAAGTGTTATATCTGTAAGTCGGATATTTACCGCTTGGTAGCATTGCAACTCTTTGTATTTAGCGCGAAAATTAGGCCGGCTGAAGCAAAAGACAGTTGCATCCGCCGTTGGATCAGTTGCCTCGTAACAACCAGAGGGAAACGTCACAATTTTTGGTGAGTAAACTGTTGTATCATCGGATGCTCTGTTTTGTAGGCTAATATAACTCTTTACCGTAAATTCTGTGCTCCTGAGACCTCCCATAGTATATTGTAATAAGTGTTATGTTGGTAGATGCAACTTTTTAACTTTCAATTCCCGGCTCCATGCCATCATGAAAAAAATGTTGTATTGATAGATGCAACTCTTAGACTGTCAATCTGAGTTTTTAGTGATACTTTTGCTGCATGCTATTAAGGGCTGATCATTGTGATAACTAATAATATTGATAATAATTTTTGTTTTCAGAAAATAAAACGTCGGACGGATGAGCTTATTTTAAAACTAGCAAAAAAGCAGCGAACATACGAGAATGCCGATATGAACACAAACGCTATCTGGAGGTGTATTCCCTTTCTCGAACGCCAGAAAACCCACCCAACTAACACATTCAAAAATTATTGTAAGAAGATAAGGGACGCCATGATGCAATACATGGAGAACAGTTCTTCTTACAATACCTTTTGTAGGTGTTAGTTGAGTGGGTTTTCTGGCGTTCGAGAAAGGGAATACACCTGCTGGAGTATTCTGAATGACGAAGATAAAAACCAAAGCCCTGAAGAGTGGACCTATATAGATACCTACCTTTTTGCCGCCCATAAGATTAACACTGACAGCAGTAAATTTATATTCGACTTATTTATTTTTTCTGTTAAAAATAATTCACTACTCACAGAGTCAATGTTATAGGTGGCAATAGTTTATCTATCTATAAGAAAACAGAAGCCGATTAAACTTCTTTTTTACGTTTTACTTATTTTCTAAGTGCCTATTTGTTATTTTATACTGTGGTTTCCTATTTCACCGTTACTTTGTATTACAAAAATTGATACCAGTGAATAATTCCGTATTATTTTCTACCCTCAAAGCCTCAATGCACAGAAAGTAGAAGTGTTGTATTGGCATTTGGGCCAATCCACGCGAGGCCTTTTTGAAGGTAAAACCGTTACAAGTTTTTTAAAAAATTAAATTGGTGATGAATATTGACTTTCATGGACTAGTTAGTCAGACTGAATAAATGAAAAAGAAAAAAGCTTTTTTTCGGTAAAAAAAAATCTTTAAGATATTCCATACCAAAGTCGTAATTAAATAAAAAACACTTCCAAAAACTTTGAAACGCTCTCCTGCGAAATCACCTTTTTGCAGATATAACTGTTTTGTTTTCAAGGAGCGATATGAAGCAATAAGCATCCATTGTCTTTTTGCGCTGATTACATGTCATACACGAGTGTATATTATTTGAAGTTCACATGGATACGAAAGCATGATTTCTGGAGGATAAATCATCACTCCAGTCCGACAGACCTGCGAAGAAGAGTTCAGAGTTAAAGTTTCGAAATTCTAGCTGTCACATCAACAGAGTATACGTAAATAACATACGCATAGTAATGCAATACTGATCACTAATGTTTCCAAGCAGGTAACTTATCTATCTTCTTACGAACGTACCTACCCAAACCTAAGCGAGCCCCGCCTTTCCTTATAGCAGACAATATTGACCGAAGAATAGGCGGCTGAGAGAACTCAAACAGACGTTGTTGTTGGCGGTGTTTGATGTTTGCTATAGTTACATCCTGTCGATGCTCGCCGGCCTTTATCCTAGGCATTCCCCAATAGATTAAAAAAATGAAGATAAGAACCATGAGAAGATGAGGGTAGGCCGTCAGTGGGGTGGGATGCATGCAGGTACCTTCAGGATTTTGGATTTTCTTCCCCGTATTTTCATTTCCGTAGTATAGCCTATGTAGGTAGTGTTTTCCGACGCAACAATTTCCGAGTGTGTGTGGATTGCGGACGGCCATAAGGCACTTCGGCAATTCAAAAGTCATGTGTCCTAGAAGGAACTACCAATATAGTTAGAGAATGTCGGGTGACACCTCTGTCTTACCCAGTGAGAGTCTTTGACGGGAGGGGGCTTATTTTATCTTCAGTCGCGAGGCGGTAATACGACCTGCACGAGTTTTACGACTTCAAGATGACAATAGGGATAAACAACCAGCTACAGCAGAACGCTTCTGGGGAATGATGGAACAATAGAAGAGTCAGAAAAACCTCCGGGCATAAGTATAGACAAAAAGTAGTCCTTAAGAAAGAGTATCGTTCACCGTAAAGTCAATTAAAGAAATGGAAAATCAGAAAAAGACATCACACATGAGGATGCGAGAAATTGAAAGAAACTGGCGCTATAATTGGTACTGGGCTACCATAAAGAGGAGATGCGGCCATGTCGTAAATGTGAAGTGTTGACCGCACAAAAGGTTATGGTGAGGAGGGCTATAAAAGCGAGGTGCGAAGCCGGCAAGCCTGCATGCCCATGCATGTCTGTCATGCCGCCGCCCGCTGCCCTCCGCCCGCCGCTATGTCTTCTTCACACTTCGGTCCACTGGACATGGACTGTGAGAGCATCACCCAAGCTGGACTACAAACGGAACCTACTAACCAAAAAGAAAATAAATCACTGAAAGGAACAAACAAAAGGTCATCAGCCCACCCTTTGAAGAAATTCGCTGGAAAATACCCATGGTTGCTATGTACCAAAACTCTCATTCCAGGCATTAAGTGACTGTGGTCACCTTCACTTAAATGTAGGTGAGTTTAAATTATGTTTTTCCCAGGGCGCTGGGAAAAGACCACAACTCATGGGACGGTCGTTTGCGGCAAGTTCAGTGCCGTGCCACGCGTCGCACCTACGGCCTCCCTCGCGGACAAGCCAAAATATGTAGAACCAGTCCGGAAGTGATGCCGCACGTCTCAAAAGCAGCTTCCCAAACTATGGGCACGTGTCAGCAGCTTTTTCAGACAAGGCGGTGGAATTGTTCTACCGCCCTACTGGCGCCTAACTACACGCCTGATCTGACAACAGGTATGAAAATAAAGCGGTAAGAATACATTTTGGAGTAAGTTTGCATGGATAGGAGTCAGGTGTCACATTTCCTATACATGCTCGGTATCTACTTAGGTACCGAGCACGTATAGGAAATGTGACAATGATGAAAAAAAATGACGCCTGATCTTTTTCTTTCCCATATACCCACCTACTTAGGTAGGTATATGGGAAAGAAAAAGATCAGGCGTCACTTTTTTTCTTCCTTGCAATGTCGCACACTGGATATGTGCAGATTTTGAGGGTAATCTTTCAATATGGAAATTAACAACTGGATTTTAGAATTAAAATGAAAATCACCCAGCGGCGGTAAGGCGCTCATTTCTACCCATTCAAGCATACTGGAGCAGTTACATACCAATACTTTACCTACCTACAAAGTGAAACTACGAACTATTTCAGCATGAACATAATATTCAAGTTAGTTGCCTACTACATTCTAGGCACGCGAGAGCAGGCGTTCGTGTATGCCCTGAGTTCGGCCTCGCTGGCTTACGTTCTGAGCAAGGCATGCGCGTCTGGAGACCTTTTCAACTGCTCTTGCGCAGCCCATCCCAGGGATGCTCCCAACGGTAACTTCAAATGGGGAGGATGCGGCGACAATGTTCGGTGGGCAGTACAGTTCGCAAGAAGGGTAAGTCTACTTCAAATGGAACCAAGAGGAAGGGGTCTAAAAAAAGCCTCGATAGTCGAATACCTCTAGCTGATGGCATTTCGGAGAACATTAGTTGTCATAGGGAAGCTGTGATTGGTAGCGCAAGTTGGGCACAACGGGTAATACTTTAAGGCTGAATTTCACCACTTTCCGATAGTGTCTATAACGAGAGGATTTAACCAACGGATTTACGTTATCGTATGTTTAGCTTACGACAAGTGCGATCGCAGAGAAACAAGTGCAAGCGCAAGGCATTTGTCGTAAGCTAAACACACGATAACGTAAATCCGTTCGTTAAATCCTCTCGTTAAAAGACACTATCGGAAAGTGGTGAAATTCAGCCTAAATGTGCTATTGTATAGTAGTATAGGGCTCTTTTACCTTGGTCAAACAACTAACTAAATATTTTAATGTCCTTCCCCCCTGTCTTCATGCAGGAGTGGAGTGGTCTAGAACAAAATTACTCATACAAGACTGACAAAAAAAGGCGATTAAACGAACCAAAATTGTTTTAGTTTACAGACTCAGCAGAGCGGAGGTTGCTGAAAGGGAGGACCAGCCCAAAGACGAAGAGGGGTAGTGCGGCCCCCACCCCTGACCTCGGGGCTGTATTAATGGGGACAGGGGGACTCACAAGGGCTCCGTCGAAGACGCAGTTGGCGCCTGTCAATTTGCACAACACCAGGGCTGGCCGAAGGGTAACCAATACTTTCTCATCATGTATTGTTTGAATATGGAATGTCAGAACCTTTCGTATGACGTAATCGGGAGATCTACACTTCACACTGAAACGAGAAAATCTCATGCTACTTCAAAATTTTACAACATTGCAGGAGGTCGAAAGCAGCCTAAAAACTCAGTGTGCTTGCCACGGAGTTTCCGGTTCCTGTTCCATTAAGATTTGCTGGAAAGGACTCCCTAAATATTACGAGATCGGTGAGAACCTTCAGAGGAAATATGCTTCGGCGGTTGAGGTAAGAAAAAACGTTACCTCATAAGGAACGAAGTAGAGAGGAAAGAGAGGAAACACATGCAATTTTTATCTTGGGCTTGAAAGTTTTCTACATAGGAGAAATTAATAACTTTTTTCACTTCATCAGGTTTCAGTAAGAAGTTTTGGGATGAAAAAAGAAATGGAACAAGTACGACGAAACGCAAAAGCACTCAACTCAGATGACCTCGTCTATGTGACCAAGTCCCCAGATTACTGTCTTCGCGACGACCGGACAGGAAGTCTGGGCACCAGGGGAAGGTGGGGTTCCTTCCAAGTAGATTGTACCCTGACAAAATGCATTCCCTGTAACGGCATCCAGTGGAGGCTGAAGGTTGGCCCAGTGAATTAACCAAATTCGAACTGACATCCATAAGGTCTTGCGAGAAAAAACGAACCATCCTCAGCAAAAAGTACCTTGAACGTGCGTGGCCTTCATGGTCACAAACGAGACAACCTTTAGTATTAACAGATCTTGCGTGTGTGGCTGTGGCTCATCTTAACAGTTATAATATGGTCTGAGGACCCGTAGGAATAATTGGTCAGGGAGCTGACATGCGAAGACTGGTGGTCATACACATACCACTCCTGCATTAGGTACTCGTGGTATGTGAAAATACCTGGCTGAATAAAAAACCAAAATGGCCCTCGCCATTCCAACATGGACGTGGACCGAAACGAAACAAAGCAAAAAGTTGGCCTTACTATTTAAACAATGCGCGGCCTGCAAATAAAATCTTTTAGCCTCAACGTTTTGGTTCGTTGAAGCCCAGGTTGAAGGGAGCAATGTACGAAGTACAAAAAATGTAAGAAATCTAAGTTATTTTACGGTCAACCGGTAGGCGTAAGTACACAGTTGCCCGAAGCCTAAGTTTCCAAGGTGTGCTCACCATAGCTCACCAAAATAATACTCCATTCCTCTTTCTGTGATGGCCATGGAAGGAGAAACACTTTCGACAATAATCGCTGTAAATACTCTCCCCAACAAAAAACACATTTCTGGTCTGGGACCTCTGACGGGCAATTTGCAAAACAAAAACTTAACATAGACTTTTTATCCGATCACAACACTTTTGGGAAGAAAAACAGTAGAAGTTTTAAAGATAGTAGATGTTGGTGAGAACTGTAGCCGCGACATTACTCAGCAACCAACTATACATCGAATACTTATACACGGCGAGCCTGTGCATACTGCCAACATAAATGAGATGTTCGTAGTTCAATAGGGCGCCTATTTTGAATAAACAACTAAAAAATGAAGTGTTCTCCTATGGTTACAGATACTGCAACGAAACTTCGAAAGACTATGATGCATGTGATGTAATGTGCTGCGGGCGGGGACATACAACGCTCACCATGCAGAGGATGGAGATGTGTCGGTGCAAGTTCCGGTGGTGCTGCGAAGTCGTCTGCAAGAAATGTCTCACCTGGATCGACGTGCACGTCTGTAACTAGACCACGATGCATATGCAAAGTGTCCGTATGGTGCACGTCTGTAACTAGACCACGAGGCATATGCAAAGTGTCCGTATGGTGCACGTCTGTAACTAGACCACGAGGCATATGCAAAGTGTCCGTATGGTGCACGTCTGTAACTAGACCACGATGCATATGCAAAGTGTCCGTATGGTTCTAACGTCCGGCTCGTAAGCCATCGACTTATGGTTTGAACCCCTTTCTGACTGGCAAGTCATTTGGTACCCACACCGAGGTTCCAAAGCGGAAATGTAGAAAGTGAACGATCAGTCGCATCGGAAAAAGGGGTAAAAGGGCCACTCTAGTGCCCACATAAAAACTTCAGGGGCACGTATCGCATGTGTCAGTTTCGGAAGCCGAGAGATCATAGCTTCAACGGCTAGAAAAATAAAGTGGTTTTCAAAACAGCAGCTGTAATGATGGAATTTGTTAACTTGAAAAGGATTGCACCTGCAAAATTTGCAGAAGTTCAACACTGCCGCAGGCCTGCCTAGTGGAATGCCTATTCTTGCCGTGGATTCGGCCATTCTGTCCCAAATATATTACCCCTGCATACTGGAACACAAGGTCTCAAATAATTTGCCAGTAAGGGTTGCCATTATACTCATGGGCCCACATCCTCATAAATTCCACTTTCCTCTACAATCGTGTAGGATAAAAACAACAGCCAACTGATAAATTCGTACTGAAAAGTAAGAAATGAAGATGCATCTCCAACAGTAGTGCTACTTTGATATAACAGGGGCAGTTTACTTTAGTAATAATTATCTATAACTTAATTGACTGATGTGTGTGTTTATATACGCAGGTGCCTTCTTGTCTCCTCGCACTAAACTGCTTCACTATAGCCTATGCACTCATAATAAATTGTAAACATTTAGAGTTCTGACTGCATACCTATGATGTGAATAAAATTAAGATATTTATTAGAAATTTCGTTGTTGAAGTTTGTATCTTATATATCAAGAAGGCAATACTCATATTACGATAATATAGGGGCAGAAACTGAACCAGCACTCCTAGGGGTCTCCCTTTCATCTAGAAAGGTACAGAAGTGGTATTCTAACCCATATATTATCTATATTATTGCCAGGCTTACCTGCTTACTTACGGCCACATAAACTGTGGTTGATCATACAGGTACTCTCGTCCAGTTGATCAATAATTAAAAACCCGCATAAAAGTACACTTTTTTTTTCGTACATTTTTAGGGCGGAGACCTTCATATATAAATAACACTCACAGCTGCCCAATGAATAGGTACTTTAATGAACCAACACCAAGAGATACAAGATTCAAAGCTTAGGATTAAGGAGGTACACATTTCACACTACAAGGAGTAGCCACAAGACAGCAATGAGAGAGAAAACAACATTCATGTTTTCTAAATGGTTTTTTACTACTTTTCTACCAATGAGTACCTACCAATCGAACGAACATTTATTTTAGTTCTAAATCTATGAGTACCTACCAATCGAACGAACATTTATTTTAGTTCTAAATCTATGAGTACATACCCCAACGAGGGAATTTTCCATTATCTTGTTAACTGCCGAGTTCTTCAGCTCCTTCTTAGAGTTTGCGTAAATCCAGAACGAACACCTAAAAAAAAAAATTGACTAATCAGCATGGAGAAAAACAGCCCTAGCTGAGTAGTGGCGTATCGAGAAAAGTTTTTAGGGGGGGTCGGATATCCCTCACCAGATACGTCGAGCAAACTCAAAGGAGCACCATTTATAAAATAAATAAAAACCTATAAATGCTGTAGGTCAGTAAATACCCTCCAAAGCCAGGCTGTAGCGCCAATTTAAAATAGGCTTATTTTTTTCGAAAAGAATTGAGAAAGACGGAAGACACCTCATACTAACTGAAATGGATAATATAAACTGTAGCTTACACTGCCGTCGGAAGCAGAAGCGCCCACTTTGTCACCGCGAGAATTCCAGCAGACTTCGAAGATGCCACCAGTGCCTTTGTACGAATGCACGAGATCCCCGCTCTGTGTGGACCAAATATGGACGCACTTGTCGAAGCTTCCTGAAGCCAAGAACTTCCCGTCGGGGCTGAATGCGACGCTGTATACGGGCTCAGTGTGCTTGGTGAGGGTGTGAATGCAAGCCCCGCGTTCCACGTCCCACAAGCGCACAGTCGAGTCAAACGACGCGCTGCAAAAAAGTGAAATAATTAGTTACGAATTAATGTTTGGTAGGAGTACATAAATAAAAAAATAAAAAAAAAAATCATGGTTGGCAGCTGAGGGTCGATGGGCAGTTCCCTAATACCTGAGGTTGACCGGTTTCCATAAAATTAACAATTTTTTAATTTTTACTTATAAGGAGGTACCCGTAATTAACAAAGAGGATATTCAACTTAAAGTTTAAGTTGGTGTTGAAGGAAGATTACCTCGCAAGTATGAGGTTGACGTTCGGGTTGGCGGTGCCTGGGCCTGTAGGCGACCACTTGATGGTGTAGATCTCCTTAGAATGAGCCTGGAGGTCATGAACACACGTGTCCTGCTTCATGCTCCAGATCTTGAGTGTCATATCGTCAGAGCAAGATGCAAGCAGGTTGCCTTGTGGATCCCACTTAATCGCGTTTACTTCATTCTTAAAAAAAATAATCGGTCGATTTGTTAGTGTTTCAATCAAACTACTATGTGATAGGCCACTCGGCTAATCAATCTACTTATTTCTTAAAACCCTTACTTAGCGGTGTTCAGTCTGTCAAGATTGCGGTGACACCTAGAAAGCAAGATGTATGCGGACCTCGAAATATGTCCTCCACAGAGTGAATCACTCTCAGTGAATTATCAGAAATTAAATACTTACTTCAGCGATAAGATACTTGTCTGCGAAAGTGTGCTTGTAATATACTAACCGTGTGTCCCTGGAAGCTCTTAATGGGCTTGTCGACATTCAGTTTGCAGACGTGAATGCACTGATCAGTGGAGCAGGAGGCAAAGCTCGTGTTGGTCTGCCAGTCCACGTCCAGAGCGGGAGCATTGTGGAATGAAAACTGCTGAGTGCAGTTCCCGGATGCCGCGTCCCATATAATCGTCGTCTGAAAAAACACACAATAGTAGATGGAAATAGGACATATTTTATTGTGTCAGTTCTATAGCTAGTTCAAGAACAGTAAAACATGAAATACTTAATTCCTTATCGATTTTTTTCTTTTTTCCAAATATTATGTATGTTGGCATCTGCTTACTGATTTATAAGCTTAAAATCAACTACTGCCTAAATGTAAAGCCTTCCAGTGATTTTTCAACTCGACCGTTACTGTAACTCGTGAGTTATAGTTACCACCATGATATTGTAACAAATACAATAAGTACAGCGTACCTTATCGACTCCAGCACTCAGGATATAATTCCCCCGTTTGTTCCACTTAAGCGCAAAGATGGGACCTTTGTGCTGCCCAAGAGTGCGTGAGAGTCGACCGTCCGATGTCCAAATGCGTGCGTAGCCATCATACGAGCCAGTTGCGAGAAGACTGCCATCGCACTGGCAACAGGTACAAGATTATTAATTCACTGTGAATATTAAAGAGATATGGCGTGCATGTACATCTGAAGATGCAGGAAGGGATTCCGCATTCTCTCAGTTGGGGCACAGGTATGTCTCTTAATATGACTCTCATACATTTCCACCCCTATAACAGATGGAGATGAGCCATAAGCGAAACAGCCCCCCCCCCCCCCCCTCCTCTCATTCTAATGCCAAAATCAGAATTATAGGAAGCCACTCGGGGGTAACTCATATGGAACTATTTAACTATCTCTACCCAAAGTGTCTTGGATCAGTTCTGAGAGAAAAAATAATGATAATTTCTTTCGAGCTGTTTCCCCGTTACCCACTCGACCATGAACTGGCTAACTGGAATTTCCAGCAAAAAAAAATTATCGCACGATTACAATACTTTGAATTGAATCGTATAGGTAGAAATATACTAACATTCCAATCCAGAGATGTGACATCCTTGTTGCTGGGGACCTCCGAGTCGCCCTTCCGAATGCAATGTCTGAGAACGATGCGTTCCAAGTTGCCGGTCATGTCCCATATACGAGCCGTACTGTCTCCGGATCCAGAGGCCAGCAAGTCCGTGGTGGGGTTCCAAGCGCAGATGAACACTTCGCTTTCATGGCCCCGCAGAACCGTCGCCTTGGTGTGAGGAATCTCTATGGCGCTATCCACGTCCATGCTCGTCTCCATCGAAGTGGAAGGTCCTGAGGGAAAATTTACAGAGGTTCTTATCTTGAGTGGGGAGATTCCCAAAACTGGGCAATTTTTCAACAAATAAATACCAGGCTTTCGCGTTCGTATGTACAAATGCCTTACTAAGTATAGGTGCTTCAGCCAAGACAATACCAACTTTGTTTTCTAGTACAAAAAGCAGTAGCAGTGCATTAAACAGCGGTTTGGGCTACCTTTATACTGCGGTGCAAGGGATAAGGAAATGCCTGAGGCGACGACCCAGCAAGTGGCAGGGTGACCAAAACAACTCCACCCCAGTGTAGGCTAGTGACGTCACCACCGGTTATTCCTATTACATTGCGGTACACTTTGGTCACCCTGTCACTTGCTGGGTCGTCGCCTCAGGCATTTCCTTATCCCTTGCACCCTAGTATACCGATTTACACCATCATAATTTTGTTTCGCTAGGCACACACAATAATTTCTAACTGACAGTATGATAAAAAGTTCCACTGGATACTTACTGTTTACGTCAAGACTGGCAATGCTCCCGTCCTTCTTTCCTGCAGAAATAGCAACTTTTAAAACCTAGTCGTACTCATACATGTCACAAACCAACAACGAACTTAAGCTACTAACTATTCAGAGTCCAATGTATACCTAACTCAGAAAAACTCTACGTAAGTACAGGAAGATTTAGAATCGCTCACGCTTTCCAACTACTTGATAAGGAGAGTGTTGCGGTTAGATTTAATAGCCAATGCGATAAGAAAATCGGATTTTTAAGTGGAATGTCTAAAGAAAGATGACTAACCTTCTTCTCCATTGTTTTCTGGATCAACCTTCACGGCGTTTTTTGTGTTATTCTGCAGATTTTGCCGGGTAGCAACGATGTCCGGCATGACGGCGTCAATAAGCGACAAACTCTCGACATTCCTCACTTCAGTCCCATCCTGTGGAGAGGAAACATGCATTTTGGGTAAATTCATGCAAAACACAGTAGTCGTTAATTCAGTTCTTCTATGGCAAGAAACTCACTTCAATCTCAGTACATTATTCACTTTTTACTTTTTTTTAGCCTTTTTAGATATATCTTTCTTCTATCTTCCGTAACATACGTAGCATCTTTTCATAATTATTCTACATGTAGCTTTTACGAGAGACTGTAGGCTGGGTCAGCATTCGCGAATACAAAATTAGCAGGAGGTTTTTGGTTTTCTGCTGCAAGTATTTTTATTCATATTTCGATAAAGGAGTTCATGTTTTTTTTTCTTTCGATTAACTTATTTTTAATAACACGCCGAAGGTTTTTCAACCAACAGGACTTCATGTATATCCTACACACCCACGGTAAGTGATAGCCTAGTACCTGAAGAACGGAGAAATCATTAGTTACTCTAACAAAGAATGGCGAAAAATCAAAATCCAATACGGCGACAAAACATCATGTTGTTTATATCATTCAAGCTTAATAATGAGGTCCACGGTGCCTCCCCAAATAGCCTTGGTCAGTGACCAAGGTGGTGTACACTGATACAGGATGGTCAAGTACCTACCACACGAGCAAGAGGTACGTTTGCCAGTGATAAACGTACCGTCCTTGTTCAGGGGGTTATATGACACAGTAATGTAGTGTCCAGGATGCTTACCTCCGAAATGCTGATTTCAGCTTCCGTGTACAGTAGACCCTTCCTGACAATGTCAATCAAGGCTGCAGGTGGAACAAGAGCCCCGTTTATATTGGATTGCGAACTGTGCGACTCAACTCCAAACGTATAGGCTGAGTGCAGAAAACCTGGAAAATAAATGATTCCCGTTTCAATTTACATGGATAGCTGCAATACCTGTCTACTGACCAGAGAGTTTTTCCAAAGAGCCTCTTGCCATGGGCTCGATAATATAACTATTTTTTGGTCTCAGGATGGCTTGAAACGGTTAGGGTACGCGAAAGGGGACAGGTGAAATTTTTCTAAGTTTTTTCGTCAAAGGGCGATTTTGAGATTTTGATTTCATTAGACGTTTCAAGCCATCCTGATTCCAAAAAACCTAATTTTGAGTTTTCAAAATTTTTGTCGGGACTTAAATTATTTTCGTGTCCCCTCGAAAATTTTACAATTTTTTTAGTTTTTCAATCACTCATCTCATAACTCTTCTATTTTTCACAATTCTGACTTGGTTTACCTATAAGACTTTTTCGTTTTTCTCTTTGCTGCCTAAAACTTTTTCCCCGAAAGTTTTTCCGAAATCCCACTTTTTTTTCTCATTCATTTTCAGGCAAAATTGAAGGAAAAAATATCTCCAGTGAACCATTTCAAAAAATTTCAAAATGGTGTATTTGTTAATTTTCAAAACTTTTGAAGTTCCGTAACTCGCTCATTTTTGAAAATTCCGAAATAGTTTACTCGAGAGATATTTTTTTGCCTTGACACTGGCTAAATGTTTGCCTAAAGAAGAATTACGAAAAAGCGAAAATAAATTCTCTCAAAATTTTTTCCGAATCCACTCACGGCCTGAAAATGAATGAGAAAAAAAAGTGGGATTTCGGAAAAACTTTCGGGGAAGAAGTTTTAGGCAGCAAAGAGAAAAACGAAAAAGTCTTATAAACCAAGTCCGAATTGTGAAAAATAGAAGAGTTATGAGTGATTGAAAAACTAAAAAACTTGTAAAATTTTCGAGGGGACACGAAAATAATTTTAAGTCTCGACGAAAATTTTGAAACTCAAAAATACGTTTTTTTGAATCATGGTGGCTTGAAACGTCTAATGAAATCAAAATCTCAAAATCGCCCAGTGGCGAAAAAACTTAGAAAAAATTTGGTGGTCCCCTTTCCCGGACCCCAACCGAAAACTTAGGTTCGGTGGTCCCCTTTCCCGGACCCCAACAGAATCTCGTTCCGATGATAATTCACAGGCGTTTACTACTGTTGGAACCGGTAAATGAACAGTTTCGTAACAGCACTGAGATCATAAGGCGGCATAAGGTCCCTGAATAAGTCTGAGCAAGCTCTTCGATGGGTGGGGCGGCTTCTTCAAAAAAGTAACTTGAGCAGAGAAAACCCCCTGAATAATTAGGTACTTTCTTTGACAATTTGGTATAATTAACTTTAAACTAGAAACGTTTAACGACATTTGGTTTAACATCGATTTCAAAAAATATTACAAAAGGACTGGTTGGATTGTTAAGAAGACGTCATTTAGTTTTAACATAATCCAGTTTTGTAGTTTTAGCAACAGCGGAGACTTACCTGACTCATTGAGATACCTAAATACAAGAAAATTGACCTCATCACTTGAGAAAGTCATGTTTTAGAAGTAAGGTGACGCTACGAGCCGCACCTCTATGAAAACCACGACCCTACTAAAAATCAAATCGATAGAGCTACCCATCGTCCACCAGTCCACCATCAAAGCTCTCCGATAGGTGGGGCCGGGGGCGGCTTCTCCAGAAAAACACCATGGCCGCCGAAATAATTACATTCTTTGAAAATATGTTATAATTCAAATTTAAAATATATATACTTTTTACGACGTTTTGTTTTTACATCGATATGAATAAATATTAAAAATTACAAATGAACAGGTTAGGTCATTGATCCGGAGGAAGGCGTCGTTTAGTTTTAGCATTAAATATCCAGTTTTGAGGCTTACCTGACTCTTGAAGATACCTATACACGAGGAAATTGATCTCATCACTTGAAAAACTCATGTTTTAGCAATAAGGCGACGTTAAAAGCCGCACCACGATGAAAAGCAAGATCCTTCGAAAAATAAATCGACCGAGCAAGCCAATAATCACCGTCCACCAGTCCACCACCGTCCACCGAAATATTGTCGCCAAATAGCAGCCAATAGGGCAATGACGGGGGAAATCGTCGCGATGTTGGAACTTCAAGCTTGCGACAAAATCTTTTCGCGCTAGCGCCAAATTGAAACTTTCTTCAACTGCAACAGTTTCAAAAGAATAAAGGACAATAAAAAATTCATTATATAATTTTAAATTTTGATGTTTTGACTAAAAAATTAAAAATTTCAGACAATTTTGTTTCTTTAAAACAATTTAAATAAATCTTACGTATATTTCTGCATGCACAAAATCGCAATAATTACCTACTTTAATTGTTGAGCTTTTTTGAAGCTGTAAATATTGTTCATTGAGGTACGTTTCTGAGGAAATACCTACCTATATAATTATGAAATATAAAAATGCGTGTATTTTCAACTGTGGAAACTGGTTGACTAACCTGTGATTTTTAACAAAACGTTCCATTTCCGGTAATGCTTAGGTAAATCAATATAAAATCATATCATATAAATATCAATAGGTAAAATTATCTTCAAAAGCCATGTTCCTTGTAGTGAAGAAAAACGTTTCTTGAAGTTATAAGGATAAGTGAGCGATAACTAACTTAAATGGAGTTTCCCTATATTATGTTATATGTCAGCTTTATCTCGATAACGCACCAGAAGTTTATCAAAGTCGAATGAAAGCTGAAACCAGTTTAGGAATGGGTCGAAGCCGTTCTTGACCAATCGCCACTGAGAGGCTAATTTAAGTAAGTAGGTACCTACTGAAAAATTTGGCGTGGTCTAGATGATGTCTAAAATAACTTAGCTAAAATTTCAATAATATAGTGTTGGGTTGAGGTATTTGAACAATAATTGTACAAATGTACAAACATCTGCGGCAGTGATTCAACTACAGGCCGTTCCAGTGTGATAGCCGAAGGATGATTAAAGTCCATATTGACTAAAAGTTTGTTGAATCTGATTTTATCAAAAGCAAACTATAGAAGAGATAAAAGTCATTTGCCTTCTTATGGGTGCCAAACATCTACTTAATTTTCACTGAGCTTTCCTCTTCTGAGTTCATAAAAGTACTTAATAATTGATACATGGGGTAAGAGGTAGGGATATTAGGTATAAGCACTATAGGTTTCAAAACAAAAAAAACTGTCCGATTTTAGTTGTTCGTTTCTCCTTATACCTATAACAGCCTCCCTGTATCGGAGACGTATGGACGTAGGTATGTGGCACGTCATCGGGACTATGACTAGGTATTAAGTATATTTTACGAACCCCGATAAAAAAATTTATAGTCAAAAAATACCAAAGAACGATCACTGAATGAATGGAAAGATTTAGGTCAGTGGAGAATATAGTTTCCGCTCTTGAGATTCGATATCAAGATAAATGTCCGTCAGCAGCGATGACTCGATGCGAGTGGAACTATAACTTCTTCTCTCGGGTTAGCTATAGCCAACCAATCGAAAATATTTTAGGTAACCTTTGATCACTCATCAAACTTGACCAATCACCAAAATACCAGCCCTCCGGAATGAGGCCCTTTTTGGGGGTGGGGGTATCTGGAAATTTGAGGGAAGGGGTAGTGCCTATACCCCTAATTTGGCCTAAGAGTTTTTTGTTGGGTTCTAACTTCTGAAGTTACAATATGTACCATTACATTTCGCTTTCACCGTATTCAGTGTTCAGAAATTCTGGTCATAAATAGGAAAAAGCTCACAAAGCACTAATTTGAACCTATAGATGTTACTTTAATGGTAAATGGTGAGCCGTAAAAGTTAGCTTGTTATTGTTTTTGAGAGTGACTAGGTAGGTACCTACTGAGAACATGAGCCCATGCAACATTTTAGTTTAGAGAACAGTAGATAGGTATAGTAGGTAGGCTACTATATATAATATGTAACGAAAATCAATAATTATAAAACCCTGCCTCATTAATATAAAACTCTCTTGATGCAATTATTGTAACAATTTCATAATTTAATTTAATTAATTAATCACGTGCTTCTCCACGCTTATTCTATCGGACTTCCGGTGCTATATAGCGCAAAGTAATATGAGACAAAAGGCTACTTCGACGCAGTATTTCGGCCCTTCTTCCCTCTTATCGCCCAACTGTCCAAGCTTGGACTTGATCTCATCAATCATATTTTAGTACAGGCAGTCACAACTGCCCCATCGCGTCTGCAACATCTCATTTCATTAAAATTCTGTTAGGTACTTATTTTTCCCTTATTGTATTAATTTTGCTGTGTTTTAACGTTCCCTTCCTACCTGAAATGGTAAGTAGGCACCTCTACCTAGACTGACATGCACTTCGAGCTGTCTGATTGTAACATTTCCTGAATATTTAGAATGTTGTAGGTATTGTACGTATTGTCGGATTTTATTGCGTTTATTGGCGTTTGCGTTTAGCTAGAGAATCTGCAGAAATCTTAATGTTGCAAACGCCACCATATACATATACCTAGCTAAATCACTATGAAAGTTATTTGAACCTAGAGATAGGTACATAGAAAAAAGTAATTTAGGTGCACCCCAGGAAAACGTTTTCTTCATATACCTAACCACGAATTTCTTGGGTATAGGTACCTATACAAACCTTATTGTCATCCCCCCCCCCCCCCCACCCAACTTCGTTTATTATTATTGTTACACTTCATGCAGCAAAATCTTCCTTTGTCTGCATGTCTCCTTTTCCCTGTATGTCTACTAACAAATAATAAAGTATCGGAGCGGGCAGAACTTACATGTATACCTACTTTAAAAGTATTGAAGGCGTTTCGATGAAAATGTAATATATAAAAGCTAGTTTTGTTCTTATTCATTTACAGATTTACAGCCAGAAAAATACTGATCGTGTTTAGTGACTGATTGAGCCGTTCATTTTACATCCGTGATGTTACCGAATTTCACGAAGAGGCAGTGGCTGACTCTGATAGTTTTCAGCATCGGCGACTTTTGCAATGCTATCTGTGTGTCACTTCAAGCTCCATTCTACCCACAAGAGGTAAGTCAGTACGCTATACAGCACGCATACAGGTAGATATATACCTATACCGCCTGCTAAGTGTGAAAAGTTTGGTAGGTAGGTATAACTTTCCTATACGCATGTAGAGGTCAGCAGTAGGTGACAGCAGTAGCGCCTCCCTTATCGCTAACACTATTTGTCACCTTGACCTCAAGTTCATTGACAACTTACTGTCGCCTCCCGATATCAAGAGGCAAATAAGGCTTGATTTACTGAGAAACTGAATTAACGAAATTTTTACAAAGAACTGACAAGTTTTCCATAGTAAAACACCGATCAGAGATCCCGGAATCAAAATAAACGATTTTTGCGAGTTTGATGTGGATACGCACCTAGGTATAGTCCGATTTTGTTCCGATTTGGTACAAGGACAGATCTCCCTTAAAAATTTCCTAAAATTACGTTTTGATCATTCCTCGAGATTCGGAACAACCATTTCAAGACTTCACAGTTCTTTAGTGAGTGCCCCATTTGCGGTATCGGTATGTCTCAAAAAACCCTCTTCTGGGAAGCACAGAAGAGTGGAATTAAGTATACAAAAAGAACGCGCTATATCCACACTGAAAAAGGGTCTCAAAAGACCACATCCAAAGGCAAATCGGAAAATTACTGAAAAGGACTGCGTGCACACATGATTTTTCCTTACGAAATCAATTTTTCCATTTTATTTCAGGCTGAGAAGAAAGGAGCAACAGCCAGTGAATATGGCCTTGTCTTTGGCATATTCGAACTAGTAGTATTCATCGTTAGCCCAATTTATGGCCAATATGTAAGTATATCCTCCCCTATACCTGAATCAACGTTAGGTATACCGTACTAATGCAATCCAATCGGAAAATAGAGATCTCGAAAAGTATAACAGTGCCCCAAGTTGTCTGACAGGCCTGATTTGCTCTGGGTCCAAATCCAGGTGTCAGCATCTCGCTTATGATGGCACGGACGTAATACCTAGGTATACCTTCTCCTTATTCGGCACACTCCAACAGACTTCAGCAGACTCTTCTTCAGCTTCCGTCAAAATACCGAAATAATTCTAATAACTCTTTAACTTGTTGACTTGGCTTTAGCTCAATAGAATCGGGCCAAAGTTCATGTTCAATGGCGGCATCTTCACGGTGGGTACGTGTGCTATTCTGTTCGGGCTGCTGGATAAAGTGGAAGGCCACGTCTGGTTCATCGTCCTATCTTTCGTTATCCGGATAGTAGAGGCCATGGGCAATGCCGCCTTCCTCACCGCTAGCTTTGCCATCATAGCTAAGGAGTTTCCAGACAACGTCGCTACGACTTTTGTAAGTTTTAGAAATTTTGCTTTTTTTTTTGCATGGGGGATGAATTTGGAAGAGTGTCTGAGAGCTTCGTGGTGAATCAGGTGAACCACCCTGAGTGGACGGCGTTGGCAACAAACCAACGTCATCTCTAAATATGCATGGCAACTTCTTTAATCCTAATTTTATTTTTTGATTCTTCCTATAAGCAGATCCTTTTTTTCAGGCTTCGCTCGAAACATTCTTCGGTCTTGGACTGATTGTCGGTCCTACCGTTGGTGGAGCACTATTCCAAATAGGAGGTTACACCACCCCTTTTGCTGTGATGGGGTCATGCCTCTTCCTATCAGCCATTATGACTGCATTCGTTCTGCCAGATCACTCAGAAGGAGAGGTTGAAACCAAAGAAGGAGGTACGGATAAATAGGGTTGCAAAAATAAACACCAACCTGAAGACATTCATAAGTACATAGGTAATGAAAATATTCAGTTCCAAGATTTCCGCAAACCGCGAACCCTCCACCAAGTTTCTTCGATCCTCTGTAAAGTGCCATCGAATGTGCCCTTGTCTGATTCTAGCCTATATCCTGAAATGCCAAGGAACCTCCTTTTAAATTATCCATATTATCTGTGCCGACAATTTTATGATTATGCCTACATGGTGCATATATTCACACGTTTCTATTTATTTTCAGGTAGTCTACTCCAAGTTCTGAAGATTCCCGGTGTTCTAGTGGCCGCTGCGAGCATCATTGTTACTTCCATAAGTATTGGTTTCCTACAAGCTACATTGGAACCTCACTTAAGGGTGGTAAGTTGATATCACCCCTCACCCTAATCACCCCTCATCTTCTTAGGAGACGCGTCCGAGTTTGATTAGACGAAGACTTTTCTAGAGTTACATATCCCGACATCCTTCTCCCTGTCGCATCATTCTGTCCTTGAAGCTTTTATAAGCGATCTACCTAAATGACAGCTCCGACTAACTTCACTCACCTAAGTATACCTACATTACGGGTAGCAGAGTGAAACGCACGGAGGCTCAAGTGGGTGGTATATACTTACCTAGGTATACCTACCTATATAATTATCTTACATTATCACAGTACAAAGAGTCAAGGTTACAAAAATAAAAATTACAACTAAGCAGGAATTGTGGGAATAGCCGTGCTTGCCCTAAATTCTGACCCATTTCTTTATTTTTCTAAGGGTGCGTCCCACCATGTCCAGTTAAAATTAAATTGGAGATTTACCATGTTAAATTTATAATTGAAAAGTTAAATTTAACATGGTAAACATAGGACAAAATCTCCAGTTTAATTTTAACTGGGCATGGTGGGACGCACCCTTAGCATAGATAAATTCTACGGAGACGTCTCTTTTCACCACAAAAACAAGCAATTTGAAGTCCGAAATATCGATTCGACCACTAGAACAAGAATCTCAGGGTATTTTTCTTGTTTATAGTTTGAGCTTTCTCCAGTGCTATTGGGCCTGATGTTTGTGATCAACGGAGGGTGCTACGCTTTGACGGCACCTTGCTGGGGGATGCTGTGCGACAAGAAAGTTCAACCAAAGGTGGCGATTATCGCCGGCTGCCTTCTCATCATTTTCGGATTCATGCTGGTGGGACCTGCACCCTTCTTGCCCTTGCCTACGTAAGTTTCTTAACTTCTCATTTTGTTAAGCTTATAGCTGTAAGTTTCTTCCTACTGAAGTAGTTAAGAAAAATCCGATTCATTATTATTTCAGGTACGAATTTGATCTACTTTTTGTATCTTCCGTACCGACCTACAAGTACCATACGATAGTAATACCTACCCATTAATTTTTAGAGTGCTGTGGTTGAGCATCATTGGGCTGGTCGGTCACGGCTTCGGAATAGCTGCTCAACTGGTTGCTTCTTTCACTGACGCTCTTCGAACTGCAATGTACGTATCGATTGACTTATCGGACGGTTTTCTGTTCTCTGTCACTTGTATTGTACCTAACTTGACGTTAAACTCTAAGCTGAGGTCTATAAAGTGACTAGTAATAGCTACCTATAGGTCTTGAAGGGGGGGGGGCAAACAAATTCTGTTGTTCGCCTTTCTCTATCCCCAAACGACGGCACTAGTGGAGGGATATGAAATGTGGCATTTTTTTTAAGGTTTGTTATGATACGATTTTAACAGACTTCTTTGCTATATGAGTATAGGCCTCACTGGCACCTATACCTGCTGTGAGTTTTCAACCGTATAATTAGGTACCTGATACCTGCTCCGAATTATTAATCGCAAAAAACTGGACCATTTTAAAGGCCGATCTCTATGGCCAGGTATTGAGGTAGGCATAAAAAACTCAAACCAATTACAGCAGGAAGGTACATTCAATACCTTACGATTTTTGGAGAATGTAGCTTTAATTCGAGGTATTTTTTCAGTGCTGGAGGATTTCCAAACAATCTGGAAACATACGGACTTATTTCTGGACTGTGGACGTCGACCTTTGCTTTGGGTGCTTTCATTGGCCCCTCTTTAGGTGGAATTTTATACGACACAGTTGGCTTCAGGCATTCTACCATGGCCGTAGTCGCCTTAAATGCTATCGTGGTGAGTATAACAGCCTATCGTTGGTACATACCGGCACCAGATGCGATACTGTTGGAAGACTTGGATGGCTTAGCCATGCTATACGAAATTACCAGAGAGATCACCGGTTTGGTTCTTTCAAAGAAAACACAATATCGAGATTTCGACATTATCATAATGGCCAGAGAGAAAGGAAAGTAATCGATTTTACACTCAGTATAATAGATAATTTTCTTGTCTTTTAGGCTATCATCGTAAGTATCTTCCTCTGCTCTGGAAGACAGAGGCAGCCCTACAAACAGATGACAGAGGAGACAGACGTGAAATTGGCTCCCGATGGCGCAGTGGTCCATGGCGCTGCTTCTAATGGCCATGCCGCTCGTCTCAGCCAGGGGCTGATCATAGAGAGACCTCCAGGTATGAGTGGTATCATCGCCTGCAACAGCTACAAAAACCGCCACGGAACCTGGCACAGAAGGGAGAGCGGCGCGGTACTCATCGGGCCTTACAGCACTAGCTACGGAAGCTTGGAAAGCCGTGGGTTTCTGGAGAGTGTTGCTTAGAAGTGTGTTGATTTAGAAACGTTTCCTCTCGGTCTGTATATAGAAAATCATGGTAGACCCACCAAGTACCAACTGTTTTAGCATTGTGAAGTGAGTCGGGGTAGTCAGAGTTCTTATCTTGATATTTTAGTCTAGATAATTGCATGGCATAGTCCATTAGGTACCATTAGGTACCATCATGTTGTTTCATCGTGCCTTATCCTACTATACATATTGTAAAATAACTTTCGAGCTTCCTTCCTATAGGTGGAGCAATTACCATAGGCTTACAATTCATCACCTCACACATATACTATTTGTGTACCAATACATGCCAATATGCTAGTATCTTGTAACATTGGTAATAATCCTTGCCAGTAGTGCCATACTCAAATTTCTTCTCACTCGCTCCGCTTTTTCTGGTTCCTGCCCGACGTCATAGACGGTTTCTCTGCATGGATGTGCAGAGCCGCCCCCATATTAAAAGTGGGATTGTTTACGCCGCACTGTGTACCTAGGTACCTATAGCTCAGGTTTTATACTCGTCATCCCAGAGTAAGTGCGTCATCGCATAAAAACTTGTAGCGCTGTTATGTTCAATCTAAAATTTTAGGCTTCGTTGAGGGAAGAGCTATTGTGGGTAGGTATACATTTAGTTATCTAGGCATCAACCGGTTTGTAGACTCATGCTTATCTATGCCAATTAATAAGTAAGTACTTGCTTTAGTCATAAAACCCGTGAATTCGCATACCTCTGGTACCTATTACGCACAAAGACTGGATAGAAACCTGTCTGGCCCTTTAGGCGGCTTGTTTTTCTTCTTGAACTTGATCTTCGCCTGTCCGCCAGTCGGCCGGCCGCGGAGGCCTCAACCTCAGTCGAAAGCGTGGTGCAGGCAGAAGCGCTGGACTCGGACCCTACAGTGTCCAGTCTTTAACCTACAAAAGCTTGGTAAGTTCATTCACTGCTTTCTCCTTATTTTCCTTTAAGCTTCCTTATCAGGATTTCAAATAGGTATAGATGTACCTGCGTGAAGTGCCTATATATAAGATTTATTTTTACAATCTCTGAAAGCAGTGCATGAGAGCTATCTATTTCGAGAGGTTGTCCTTGTTATGAGTCTGAAAAGTACTTACCTACCACTGGCGGAGGAAGACCATTTTGCATGTGTGCTTGAGATTTTTTTGCCTTATGGTAAATTTACTCCTATATAGTTATGAAAAGGCTTTTTTTATAGTTAAGTACTTTTTTTTTAACTTTCTGGGGGTTGCACAGTCAACTCCTGGGGGGTGCAATGCACCCCCCTTCCGCCGCCAATGAAAAATACCTAAGAAAAATATGCTGATCTGCCAGCTTTTCAAATTTTTGGACCACACTACCATTTACAACCTTTACAACCAAAAAATTTATCTTATTTACCTATTACTTAGGTATATTTATTCTAATTAGTTCAGTATACCATACCTATCTCATTGGGGTTTTTCCCATCAGTTATTGGTAGTTACATCTGCATCGTTCGAATTTAGACTGCGTAAGCGTTGGTTGTGAGTGCATGGGTCTGTAGGTATATAGGTTTTACATACGTAGCGACCTATAGCGATCCAACTGTAACAGCCAAGTCATTTCCTTATAAAAAAGGAAAAATAAAAAAAAACTATTGAATTTTTTTTTCAAAAACCGTTTACCCGTAAATCCTGGTGAATCTGGATAATAACCAGGTACCCTATTCCCCTAATAAGCTCGAGCTGGGCAATTAGCTTCACGTAAGGCCGGTATTCTAATGACTAGGATGAACATTTTGCCAGAGATTAAGGCTCCATAGGTTAAGGTAACATATACCTTTGGCTTTAGGGCTTTAGGTAGGTACTATCTGGATGCGCAGTCTTATCTATATGCACTTATAGATTCTCTGTCTTTTGCACATTGCCATGGTACAATACTGTTACATACATGCTAGATGGACGGGGCTCTTAATAATTAGGAACATTGTCGATTGAAAATTAAGTCTATAGGTAAATTTTTGTTTTATTTCAGATACCACTATGAAATATTTCGCTTTTGAGGTGGCCCCTTTAGTTTTTGGTCCAGTTATTTTCTGTTGTATGGCAGTAGTTTCTGGGAATAGCCAAACTTTGGAGTATGCCGCCCACTCGACAACTCCACATACGCAGCAACCTCGTACGTATAACGTAACTATAGTTGCTGTCACATTCGAAGAAGGTATTACTTTAGGTATAGGTATAGCTAAGTATTTGTATAATTGCGTATGCTGCTTCTCCAAGGTCGCTCATATCTTCGTTGTTTTTCTCTTCCAGCGAGTTATTTGCACCCATGTCACAGGCGACATAAAAGATTCAACCTCTGCGTAAAAACAACACTGCAAAATTTTTTCAACGCAATAGCACAAGGTAAAGGATGGTTGAGAGTACATTTACATTAGGTACCTTTCTCGGCTTTCTCGGTCAGTTATAGCTAGCCTTTGCGTATCAGTACCAGAAATTTTATTACCTAATATAGGTACTAGACGATACATTTTACCTACGATGGTTCTGACGAATATCAACCTAAGCACCTACCTACTGATTTCACCAGATATAGACGGTATTTGTTGGAGCCGTATACAATACGGCTCCAACATATAAAATTCTACCCATTTTTAGGTCAATATAAGGCTCCCAGCAGCCAAGGGTCCCTGCACCCATCTTATGTATATATACGGCTCCCAGCAGCCAAGGGTCCCTGCACCCATCTTATCAATATTAAGGCTCCCAGCAGCCAAGGGTCCCTGCACCCATCTTATGTATATATACGGCTCCCAGCAGCCAAGGGTCCCTGCACCCATCTTATCAATATTAAGGCTCCCAGCAGCCAAGGGTCCCTGCACCCATCTTAAGTATTTACCTAGCTCCTAGCAGCCCAAGGGTCCCTGCACCCATTCCTATATGTATTACTTACTTATCTGGTAGGCTTTTCAGAGTCGTACCTACTTACCTACTGACAAGACTGTCCTCAGTCTATGTTAGTACGGGGCCCCTACGGGCATACAATCTCGGCTTCCTACAAGCCCCTTCATGTGCTCCCAGCGGCACACTGAAGGCAACTGGCCTCTCGGCCAATCAGAACGCTCCATTATGGCTGTACCTGTCAGCCCTTATAGGTTGTCCCCTATGCCTCCTATTATTTACGTTATAACTTAACAGCACGTAAGTTTACAGCTGTATATGTTAGACCATTGCGTTCCTAATTTTAATATACACCTAAGTCATTAATTGTAACTTTCTAGTGTAAATAAGTCATAAGTTATCATGTAAAAACCACGCCAAGTGCAACCTACTAAGGGAAGTATATAGAAACAGGGGATGAACTCACCCCGCCAAATTTTGACCACTATTAGGTTTGAGCTGTTTTGAATAAATACAAGTCCCATTTATGGGACCGTTACCATTCGCAAACTGACTATTACCTGCTCCAGACCTCTCCGCAACAGTATTTGTCATATATCTTATGGGTAAAGATAGAGAGAGCATGCATGGGCGTAGGAGGACCAAAAACCTGGGGCTCAGCCCCCCCCCCCCCCCCCCCCCCCTAGGCCTTCTCCTCATGCATGGCTTTATGTGACGTTATGTGTAGGTCAGAAAAATGGTGGTGGCTAAACGGTTTCTCGGGGGGCTAAGCCCCCCCCCCCAGCCCCCCCCCCCTTGCTATACGCCTACTATGAGTGAGAGGTTGTTCTCTGAATCAGGGCTCGTTTTTGTAGACAATAGAACCGCTACTTTGGCACAACATAATCACGAATCTTTCAATCAATCAAATTTAAATTAGGTACCTACCTAGGTATAGAACTTTTTCACGGAAAGTGAAGTTGGAATAATATTGTTTAAAGATGATTTTCTTTTTTAGGCTCGAAAGAACTAGACACCCCACCCATAGATCCAATGAGGGTGCCTCACATGGAGCTTACTGAAGGTTCAGGGGACGTTAGTTTGAACCTGAAATTCAAAGATGTGACTATCCTGGGCCTTGGCAACACAAAGGTCGTCTCTGTGAGGTATGTACGGGTATACATAGTTAAGTAATTAATACCTACCTATATATATCTTCTTGGGAATTATTATGTAACCCTATCCCACCCCAGCACGGAAATGTAATCAGTACTTACTCATATTATAAGTTTGAACGGTCCCGAGCGCAATTTAATTCAGTGGCAAGCCTGTATTTCTCCTGTAAAACCTACATCAACATTCATATCTAAGTGAGGCAACCTCTCGAATATCATGCCCTTGGCCGGACGCTATCATTAGTCCAGTCATTGGAAGGATTCCCCTGAGTATTAACACACATACTCTGTATATGTGATTTAATATTAATTATTTTCTTTGCAGGTCAAATTTAGACGACAACAAGCTAGAAGTGACAGTGAAGTATCCATACCTCGATATCTTAGGTCAATATGCTGGTCAAGGAAGTGTCAAGACCTTTCCAATTGTTGGAGACGGAGATTTTTCTTTCAACATGAGTAAGTCACAGTAGTTTCTCAGATATCTTCCAAACCAAAGCCCAAACAAGCATTAAAAAACATTTTTGCGTCCCTTTACCTACCTATGATAGATCTGTAACTTTATAATTTCAGCTGATGTGTCAGCAGCATGGATAATCTACCTCGCAGAATCGTCAGATGTCGCTGAGAAACACTTGATAATCGACCAATTCCTTATCGACATCATTCCAGTTGAGATTTCAGCCAAATTCGGTGACGCGATTGATGGAGATAACGCCCTTGGTAAGTCCATCATTTTATGAGGAGATAAATTCAGGTACAGGTAAGGTAGAACAAGGTTGCAGGTTCTTCGGCTATACCGACTTCTTTGGGGAATCCGAGATTGCTTGAGATTGCATGAAGATTTCCAAAGATTTCCTGAGATTCTCAACGAGATTCGTGGAAAGATGCACCCCGAAGGGTTAACTACTCCAGAGATTGCTTGAGAATGCATGAAGATTTCCAAAGATATCCTGAGATTCTTAACGAGATTCGTCGAAAGATGCATCCCGAAGGGTCAACTACTCCAGAGATTGCTTGAGAATGCATGAGGATTTCCAAAGATTTCCTGAGATTCTCAACGTGATTCGTTGAAAGATGCACCCCAAAGGGTTACCTAACTACTCCAGGTATTTCCAAGATTCCCTGAGATTACATAAAGATTTCCAATGATTGCCTGAGATTCCCAACGAGATTCCTATGGAGTGGTTAACCCCTCGGGGGAATGTGAGTTGGCACTTTAGGGACTGCCAATGCCCCCTGCCGATGACAGCTTCTAAGCGAAATTCAAATTCTTTTCAAAAAACATTCTCTGATTACTTAATAGAAAAATATCACCAACTGAATTATAGAACCTCAAGGTCTCTCGAGAGAAGTGGAAAAGTTTTCTGATCAATTATTGAATAAATATACTATCAGTCATTATTCAACTAAGCACATTTGTTTCCTTTCAGGATCAGCCATCAACGGATTCTTCAATGAAAATTCTCAAGAACTGTTTAAAATTACGAAACCAAAGATCACAGAAAACCTTAGTTTAGTATTTACCAGCTTTGCGAACCAAGTTCTAAGTCGATTTTCATCAAATACTCTTCTTCCACCATAGACTGTGATGGGTACCAACCATTCATTATTTATTTCAGTACAAAGATTTTTATAATACCTACCTACCTACAGACCTAATGGAAATTAATTTCTGAATCATTGTCCGACCTGTAAGCAAGGGGTAGGTAGTCAAAAATTTTATAAGGAAAATATAATGTTCAGTGAGTCTGTGGTCTTTCCACAAAACGAAAAATTTCAAGAACATAAACTTCAGTAAGTACCTTAATATTTAATTTAGGTAACTGCGGAGCGCCACTATACATATAGGTGGGTATATAGATAGATGCGCTACGTCAAAAGGAATTGTGTATAAATAAACGATAAATTTCTGAAATTTCTTGGGAGAAAACTCAAATAAAACAGATCTTCATAACTAAGTTATAATTTAATTTTAAATACAGGTATACTTAGAATAGGGTGATGATGAGAAAATGAGTCTAAATTTGTAGGTACTGTATACCTAATACAATATGTCAGCAATTTGGTATAGAAGGGGGTTTCACAAATAATAATTTAGAAGTATTTTCAGTCACAAAAATTGATTGTAACTTATTGGGATGTAGGGAAAATATCTTCGAAAGGCACCCGCAGGAATACTCGGTTTGCTACAGCACGGAAGATTTTGTCCCACACCTCCTGCATGTAAGGAAGCATCTCGTCGTACGTAACCCTCCAGTACTGGTTTACGAGCGTCAGCATGGCTTTTGCTGCAAGAAAAAAGAGACACAAATTTTAACAGAGGTCTTTGCTACGCTGCTGTAGACATGCATGAAAAATAATTGCAACTCATCACATGTAGTAAAAGTATATCGACACCTATGCGTTTATGCCACTATGTCAGTAACCTCTTAATTAGGTACCAATAGGTACTTGAGCAGGTAGACTTCCTATATCCATCTATATTTATTATGTTTGGTAAAATCTTAAATATGTAGGTGTGATCAAATCCTATCTCAATAATAAAATATTGCTCATGCACGCATTTAAACGCCTTTGGCTGGACCCATCACCGAGGTTGGGATTTTACCTATTAACCAGTTAACTTCACATCTGTTAGATTCCAAAAATTACAAATAATGTTTCGTAGTATAGTACCTACAGCAGATTCCATGCAGCAATTTTTTTAGCCCTCAGGCGGTGATACTCCTTAAAAAATGAAACATCCGTATTTGCGTTTCCTATCTAATGATGATTAAGTAAACTTACAAAGAGCTTCGTTGCCGTTGAAAAGGTTGCTAGCATCAACAATCATGTTTCCAACACGGGGTGTAATCAAAAACTGCTTAATTTTAAGGAATTTGGAGCCATCCTTCGCGAAAAGGGTTCCAGTCAGCTTCCACGTGACAGTCACATCCTCTGTGAAAACAAACACCCGCGTAGTATTAGAATTTTAGAGTTGTGAGAGTTACTATTCCTTCAGCAGAAGTAGAAGAAACGTTGGCAGGCGTTAGGGGAAATTAAAAACTATAAAAAACTAAACCAACGTACACGAGAAGGTACCTAGTTCAGGTATCTGGTTCTAACCAATCTGCAACTCATGCAGCTTTTGAGAGGTGTTAACCAATAGACCCATCCCAACCAGAACTGTCCTTAAAACAGGTATAAATAGAAGTATAAATAGAGTAAATTTACCAGTGGTAACGTTGAAGTTGCCCCTTCCATTGAAGGCAGCGTTCATGAATTTGCCTTGCTGTTTGTAGACGCCTTCCACACGAGCCTGGTCGAGATGGAAATCAGCTTCAATCACTATGTTGTTAGCGTCTTCAAAGTTAGTTCTATAAACAAGACACAGAAATTATGAAAAACTATAATTGTTAATATGGTTGTTTCATTGATTGGATCGAATTTGTATATTTTCTGTTCATAATGGAGTTGTTTTTAGCAGCATAAATTTGGTGTACACCGACTCAGAAATTACATAAACATGAACCATCAGGCGAAGCTCAGTTTTTTGGTGTACACCGACTCGGAAATTACATAAACATGAACCATCAGGCGAAGCTCACATTTTTTTGGCGTACACCGACTCGGAAATTACATAATCATGAACCATCAGGCGAAGCTCACATTTTTTTTGGTGTACACCGACTCGGAAATTACATAAACATGAACCATCAGGCGAAGATCACAGTTTTTTGGTGTACACCGACTCGGAAATTACATAAACATGAATCTTCAGGCGTCGCTTTTATTGCTGATTTTTCAGGCCTTAGCTGCCTTTGGCTATAGGGCAGGAATGTGATGTTCAATGGCGAGGGGTTAACCACTCGTTGGGAATCTCGTTGGGAATAATTGGTAATCTTTATGAAATCTCAGGGAGTCTTGGAATTTTTTTGGAGTGGTTACCCCTTCAGGGTTCATCTTTCTATGAATATCGTTTGGAATCTTTGGAAATCCTTATAGAATCTCAGTGGAATCTGAAGGAATCTCTGGAGTGGTTTGGCGTTTGGGCTTAGTTTCACCAAAACGGCACCAAAGCTGAGATCGAAATTACGAACCTCAGGTAACCCATGCAATCATCATGTCGATAGACCAGACTAACATCAAGTTTTGACTCCGTCTCTCAGGTAGGTAAATATTGCTTAGACTGCCTAGGTAGGTGCATAAAATAAATTTTTGAACTACCATATCTGTTCGTTGATGAAAATGCATGCTTTCTTACCTGATGGATTTGAATTTGGCATCACTGAGCCCGTACGTGTACGCATCCTTGACAATACTTTTGCCCTGAATGCTGCCCGTGCCGTACTCGTACAGCCCTTCCTCGATATAGAGGGGGTCAATGGGGGGAATATCCAGCTCTTTGATGCCTAAAATTACAACAGGTAATTGGTATTTTATATACAACAATTCAAAATTTTCCACAGTGAGTTATCAATAGAGCTATGTAGATATACCCACCTCGGGTCAGTTTGGGAAAGATGTCTTGTATGGCATTCTTTAGGCAGTCATTAAAGTCTGGCTGGTCCCTGTTGCAGAGCTTCACAAAGGACGCTGCGAAGTGAAAAAGTTTCAATTAGTTGTTGACAAGCTTTTGAAGAAAATTTCTCCACTGTTGACTTACTCTTGTGTAGGTACCTGCGAAGACCTTGATTAAGTAAGTATATAATTTAAAAGTATTTAGGTCTATTTAGGTCCATCTTCACCGATCTACTAGACAAGTAAATAAAGGGTGTAAAAAGGAGCTGTAAAATACAACATAAAACAGCAGGATTTGAGTGACTGCATGGAAAGATGCAATGGTCTTGGTTTACAGTTTACCCCAACAAAAAGAATTCTACGCGGAAATCATTTGTACCTGTCCCTGAATTCAGGTTTTAATGAGGATGTTAAAATGGCTAATGATTTTATGATTGTTCGTAAGCATATACCTAGATAGGTACTTAATGTATGTTGCCGACGCGCATGAAGTAACGCGTGATGGTGGATTAGGATAGATAGGATAGACGCATGCAGTCTTACCAACCTAGAGCTAGCGCTATACCTATAGTATGTTATAGGCCGCAAAAACATGTTTTCCTTGAGCCATGGATTTAATAACCCGGCTGGCTATTTCCAGTGATAACCTAGAATAGTACCTACTCGAGACGAGTAGGTATATAGGTACCTATATGTTGATCTGGACTAACTGACGGGTCTGTAGGACGCTCTGATTTCTGATCATCAAGTCTAGCGCAATATATAGGCCTGTACCAATAGGAGGCACGTATCTACATATGGGTACTAATACTTTGCCATTTTTTACGATCAACACTAAATGCAATAGAGTCGGTATTGAAAAACCTATACAACGCCGCAAGTTGACAACTCTCGATGAACTGTCACCACCTATTGTACCTATACCTTCATTAGCCTGGCCAAAAATGTCGCAGATATACCTACCAGTTGTATGTGAATCTTAGCTAGATCAAGACAAGCAAGCAAGCATATCTATGCTTCACGTGTACACACACATCAAGCAAGGTACCTATTCAATAATTATTTCGAATTTAGCCTTGCCTACTCGTTAGCAGGTGCTTATATGCTATACCCATCTCTATGTGTAAAGTTATTGGAGAAGTATCTGACTTTTTTTGTGAGTTGAGTAATAATTAATTTCTTGGCGTGACATTGACGCTAAAGTACTCACGCTAAGGTTCTCACATGATAATTACAAGGCTCCTAGCTATAATACGTAGATAGATACTTTACAAGGTTGCATTTGAAATAGCTTGATAGAGCTATTATTTTTCTTCACATGACAGTTTGGACAACAGTCAATGGTGTAGGTATAACGCAAGGAAAAGTTATCCTGTCACGAGTATGGAGCTACAGAAAGTAGGTATATAGGTAAAGAAAAGTAAGAAAGTACCTGATGAAAGTGCATAAGTTAGAAGAAACACATTCCAGGGGAAGAAATAAAGAAGAAATAGAGTGACTCTATGCTCGACAGAAAATCAAGGTGGGAACATGTTTTTGCAGATCGCAAGGAAGGTGAAGCGTCTGTTTACGTTTCTGGACTGGATGGCCTTTATGTTATGCATACAGGTAAAAGCAGATTCAGGTTCAAAACCATCTCATCGGAGACGAAGCGACAACCGGGTGAAGGTTACCTCCTCTATTTCCGGCTCAATCGAACAGTATAGGGGTGGGTAACCAGTAAATAATAAGCATCTAAGCACTTTCAACTAGTATGGTAGAGTCTATTGTTTAGAACTGGAAGTCTGAACTGAACCAGCTCACTCTACCAAACTCACTCACAAACTCACTCTACCAAAATTTTTGAATTGAATGGAGGTATGTAAACTATGCAAGTATATTATGATGCGGGCAATGTATGTACAACAAGACGAGTTACAAATTATTAGTCTTTTTGTGAAGTAAACAGAAGAGAGTTTAGACCAAAGACTGTACGAACGCTGCTGTTTGCCAATTTTAGTTTTCGTCTAAATCGCGAAAACGCGCATCAAAAGTAGTGCTATTTTTTATGTTTTTGTTGGTTCAAAGGACACTCAAATCTCTAGGTATATATACAATCCACCGTCACTTCCGTGCCTATCACTCAAAAATACATAGAGCCATCATGCATGCACTATATAGGTAGATCCTATTACTCATATAAGTTGTCGAAAACATTGCAGTTCTTAATATCGGTTCTTATATCTAAGAATGTAAATATGTATACTTACCTGCTCTTTTCCAAACAAACCCCATTTAGGTAGCATATCTAATGACACCGAAACCGCTTAAACTTGTACTTGTTCCAGTACCTGGCATGCAAAATTGTTAAAAATTTGTTTAATAGATACTCACGGATTTTGAGGAGAGCATTCTTGGGGGGCGCAGCTAGTGCGGAGCAGATTAAAGCTGCTACAATAACTGGGAAGATCATGTTGATGTTGACGGGTCGGCAGTCAGTTGAACATTGCCCGCGAGCTTCCAGCAAGTTCCATATAAACGCGCCTGAGAGTAGAGCCTGGATCCGAGGCCATCAGGCATCGATGGGTAACTGCTGGGCACTGGGGTCATTTCACGAATATTAATTAAGGACGCCTCCTAACACTAGGTACCTACCTGCCTATTTGCCGACCAGAGATGGGAGTATTTTAAATAAAACCTACTTGAAATACAAATATAAAATACAAAATACTGTATTTTGTATTTTAGAAATACTAATCATATGCCCGATGTTTGGAGAACTACCTAAGTATCAATTTGTTTACGTTTTTTCTTCTTTAAATATTAAGTTTTGACAATTAATTGAATTATCAACATGCACGGCAGTGCATGCAGCCAAGTTTTAAAGAAAAAGAAAGCGCGACAAAGCCTCGAGCACTGCCAGCATGTTATACAGGAACCAGAGTTGTGCACTTTTCGTGCCTCTCTACAGGAGGCAAGGGGGCGTGGCTCGAATAGTGGGTACCCTTCTCCTGTAGTAGGGTCCCACGGGACCTCCAAAATTAAATTTCAAATTTCTACGTCCAACCGTACCTGAGCAGTGACATCCCAAACTTAGCTGTTTTTGAGGGTCACTCACTGACTGACTGACTGACTGACTCACTCACCTATACAAATTATAAGCATGTTCCAGCGGTACGATAGAGCTGAAACTCGGCATACTTGTAGGTACCATCCCCAAAACACCCAGAAAAATCGCAAACCCGAAGTACCTACAGTATTATAGGTTCAGGTTCGATTCAAAGTTACCATACTAACTTATGGCAGATATTTACAAAACAAATACTGCCTCCTGCTTCTTGTCCTTCCAGGTAATTTGTGTAGATTCGCCAGGCAACTTACTTTCAGGTACGAGTAGGTACATTTCAGGTACGGGATAATAATTTGTGTAGATTTGACAGGGAACTGGTTTTCAGGTACTGGGAGGTACTTTCCAGGTATGGCAAGGTATTTTGACTCCATTCGACAGTCAACTTGTTTTCAGGTACGATTAGGTACATTTCAGGTATGGGAAGGTAATTTGTGGAGATTCGACAGGGAACTCATTTTCAGGTACGAGTAGGTACTTTTCAGGTATTTCAGGTATGAGATTGGTAATTTGTGTATGGTTGACAGGGAACTGGTTTTCAGGTACTGGTAGGTACTTTCCAGGTATGGCAAGAAAACTTGAGTCCATTTGACAGCCAATTGATGTTTTACCTACTGGTAGAAACTATTGAACCACCTCACAAAAATTATATGATATCCGACCAAAAACACTCCGTGTAAAAAACGCAGCCAAGTTTATAACCCTCCAAAAATTAGCCTAACTCAACAGCCCTTAAAAGGGTTTGATATAAAAAATGTTGGCCAAGTTCTCCACATTCCCGCTATCACTCAGCCCCCAAAATTAGTGATATCACTTATTACAGGGCCAAGTCTTTGGCGCGAATCACAAGGATGTTGGCGACATAGTTTGTCATATACCTGCTTTCCAATACCCCCGGACCGCAGCCCCCATCCAACCTTAGTCTGTGTCTATGACCGGCTGTGACGCTTACGTGATTTGCGCCAAGGACTTGGCCCTGTAATAAGTGATATCACTAATTTTGGGGGCTGAGTGATAGCGGGAATGTGGAGAACTTGGCCAACATTTTTTATATCAAACCCTTTTAAGGGCTGTTGAGTTAGGCTAATTTTTGGAGGGTTATAAACTTGGCTGCGTTTTTTACACGGAGTGTTTTTGGTCGGATTGAGATTACATTACACACTGTATAGGCAGTAGGCAGTAAGGGTAGCCCCTTAAACAGGTAAACTGCGTAACAGCACATATATATGATTGATATTGAATGTACGTAATACATAATGAAGCCAAAATGCAAAAAAAGTCAATTTTATTGAATTTCTATCCGAGGCAATACTGTAAAAAAGTCGTATCGCATGCAGTTCAGAAGAACCGCAATAATATCGTTATACGTATAAAATTATTAAAAATTCCAACAAACTAAAATAGATAACCGCTTACCTATAGGTTCATAAAAAATAAATCGTTGGGCTGTACAAAATAAAATAAAAATTCAAAGAAATAACAATTACTATAACATCTATATGCAAAGGTACATCGAAAATATAAATTATGTATGTAAGTACGTAATTAAGTACCATAAGTTACACTTTTGTCTACCTACACAAATCTGGAATGGCAGCATAATACGAAGGCATGAAGTACCTACTAAGTTCCAAGTATGGATAAATTAGGTACTTTAGGTATAAAATTCAGGTAGGTATGTACACCAACATAGGGGATAGATTTAAATAGGCACATACTAGTTTCTACTTGGAAGTTGTACGCGCTCAACCGAGGCTCAACATAAGTAAGTATAGGTAATACTGTGCAATGACTCAAAATGTCAGGAAATACTGTTCTAAGAAACAAAAGTCAACACTTATTTACGTCAAAAATGGGAAACTACAGTGAGACATTCTCTGTTCTAAAATATAATAAATCTTTTTAATCTGAGAAGCTATATAGTCATTATGTTGAGAACTGAATTAATGGAAGTTATTCTGTAGGAATATATCTTGCTGAATTCCAAAGAAATCCTTAAGCGAGAATGGTGGGAACAAGACTTAGGTATTACTAAATTGAAGAGAAAAAAAATGTAGAAAACAGAAATAAACCAGTAAAAATTACATACAAAAGACAAGTCAAGTGAGCCTATAATTCACAGATTTCAGAAGTATCACATGTATCACATTGTGCGAAAAATGAAAAATAAGACAATAAAAACTACAGGGGCTTCCGAAAAGGTTTAGGGAACACCCAATATTTAGAGAGCAAACAACTGTTACTTCTAAAGTCCTCCTTGATTTTCCATAGAAACTTTCATACCAGTGGCATAGATCTACTGGTCCATCTTTTACCCATCAATAAATCTTTTCTATTCTCATACATTCTCATCAACCAACAAAATTGATAATGTGGAATACATATTTTAGTAAGAGTAATAATAAGGCATTTGGTATTTGGACGTCTGCCGCGTGGTAAGAGCCTATACCTAAGGGCACCTATATCCAAGGGCAACTGTTTCCAAGGGCAACTGTTTCCAGCTAGCGCAACTTATCTGCCAATATTTTACTGAGCGTTCCCAGAAGATTTCCAGACAAGGTACTAGAAATAGTTAGGTATAGGTATAGTTGCATTCAAAGGGTGGGTGGGAATATACCTATACTGTATAAATTAAAATTAACAACATGTTTCAAGTTGCAAACATTAATAGGGCTTTTCACGTCACGTGCATATAGTACTTCTCCAGGGTCAGAAGGCACATAGTCCGAAGCTGAGACCGAAGGTCAAAGTAATGACTTCCCTGCTACCAACAGAAAACTACTGCTGAAATAGGATGCGAATCAAGGACCTCTAGAGTCCTGTGCACTGACCACGGAAGTGACAATACTGTCTGTCTGAGCTTTTTAATAACAGAAAGTAGTTTAATATTTTTGGATTTTACGATCAAATGATTTTTGCCCATAGAAAATTTGTGAAAAACTACACCACATAATAAAATAGTTTCTGACGTTAAAAAGATCATAATTTAATATTGAAATATTTGAAATAAGTCGTATCACAATTTTATATGTGTTTCCGATTCTGTTAAGAAGAAAGAAGGCCAAATAACGTAATTATGTAACTCCATCCTATCATCATAATATATGGCTCATCGCAATTCATTACAAAAATATATATATTGGCACACGGAAGCCTAAACCTACCTACATCCCAAGGTATCTACTGTACTATCGTCACCTACTCGCCCACAAAATAAGAATTTGATACCAAAGAGGAACAAGAGGATCCGGAATAAACCCTTTTTGTTACTCATTTCGCACCACCCAGGAGGCACGTGTGGGTTAAGGATGCCGCGGCCGCGAGTAACTTTACCTCCCCAAAGAGGAACAAGAGGAATGCTATAAAAAGTAGTATAAAAATTCAGTAGTAAACGTAAGCTACCTACTAGTGTATAACACAGGAATATCAACTGTTACCGGTGCTGAGTGTCGATGGCGGTGATTTTGGGCCTTGGCCGTGCGCTGGGTGCCCCATTACCGTTGCCCACCTGCTTCTGTGACTGGGCGAGATGCGTTTGGTAATGTTTGGCGAGGTGCGCCTTCTGGCGGAAGCTCTTCCCGCAAAGATTGCAGGTAAATGGTTTCTCACCCGTGTGAGTGCGCACATGAACGTTCACTGAATATTTGTCTTTGAACCCTTTTGCACATATGGAACAATAGTGGAGGGACCGTTCTTTCCGAACATTACCACCGTTCGATTTGGCACCGTTAGAGGGTAACGCCTTTTTGGAAAACTTTTTCCCAAAACATTTTCCAGAAGGGCTTGAGCCAGACTGCAGACTGGGGGGAAGTAAGGTGTCCGCAGGGGGAAGAGGATACATCTCCCCGCAGAGGGGCATGGCGTACTTTGCACAGTCTGCTACCTCGTTAGCGATTTTCTTGATCTTCTCAAAATCGTCGCCATAACTATCAACTCCCGAAAAACCAAGAATCTCATCTATATGGTTGCTGTTTCCGTTCTCAACCGGATACTGGCCTAGACTAGTATCGGCAAACTGGGAGACACACCCCCGCATTTGCTTTTTACAAGACGAGCCATAGTTGCGCTGAAAGCTGCCTTTTCCTTGCAGGGCACTTCGTAACAGAGACTCATTGACATTGTTGTTGCTCGTCTTCCAATCGTTGTTATTCGTTGACGGAGATGGAGGGATGTCTTTGGGATCCACAAACGCGGGGTATTCGGGGTAAAAGTAACTCGATGAGTCACTTTCCGCCTCGGGAAGGATATTGAGGAAAGACTCGAGATCAAGATTGTCAGCCTTTTTAGGTTTTTCTGTCGTTTTGGTCCATTGTTCCGTAGAGTTCAACACTGTTAACGTATACACAGTACCGTCCGAACTATCCGTGGGTGGCTTGGACTCGGACCACTCCCCCCAGGGGGTGATGTCGTCTAGAAGAGCACCCTCTTTGTCGCTCCAGAACATGGGGCCGTCGAAGGCGCTCGTCTCTGTCTTGACTTCACAGTTGTTGTTCTGCTCAACAAAGACCCCCAGAGCCTTGAGCCCGCCTCCGGGGCTCTGCGTGTCGGCAAAGTCGAAGAGCGCCTCCCCCTCACCGGGGGCCTTCACTGCTCCTCCCACAGGAAGATAAGCTGACTCTGTTGCGTCCATTCTTGTCACTCACGCCTTCCCTTTATCTGGAAAAAGCGAAAGAACGAAATCAGTTTGGATTTCATGGGGGGGGGGGGGGGGGGGGGGGTACTTCCCAAAGAATAGTACTCGCACAAAAAAGTTTGAGTAGGTACCTATAGGTACGTATCTGGTTATTTCTGATAACGTTAATGGATGTAACCCAGACAACGCAATTCGTTTGAAAGCAACCGATCAAGCGATCCAACCCATAAAAACTAGGTACGTGACGAAGAAAAAAAACTAACGATAGAAAATAGCAGGTGCAATTTCGTCTTCGTAGGTAATTAGTAGAGTAAATAAACCTCCCATTAAAATATAGGCTGCTCACGCTGAGCCGCCAAGGCGACGGTCGATAGGTAGGTAACTGTTCCTAACAACAGCAATGCCGCAAAAGCGCATGCCAGGGTAAGCTGTAATCTCTCCCTAACTATACCGGCCATAGCACTACTAAAATGCTACCAACAGTCACGACCGCACGAATTCCTCTACCATGTCCTTCAAGAATAGCCAAGCACTTGGACTAAAAACAAATTATTAAAAAAAATAATCAAGAAAATAGAGTTTGGAGGGCAATTTGCCATTATTTACCAAACTTTGAGGTCATTCCTCTGGGACTGGTGACGACTAAAATGGTCTACACTGCATTAACTTCAGTTTTATTCCGTTGTTGCGGCCAAGGCTCTGTGGGTAATGAACCGTCCATATTCAAGTGTATATTTATGATCCTCAAATAATAAGAAGCCGTGCGCATTGCAAGGTGCTTCCATGTTCAACATAGTATAACTAGTTATAAGCAGGCAGAATCACTGAAGTCATTTCTGACTCCAGGAGAACTGGCACCTACTTGACAGAGTCCAGTGATTATTCCATTACAATTAAAAAATAAAGGGTCCGACAACAGTCGCACTTAACTTTCTTGCCCCGTATGATTTTTTTTTTTTTTTTTTTTTTGTGGATTATTTGATATTTTTTTTGCGGGAGTAATTTTTAAGCAATCCAAAATCGGTTAAAAATGACCCAAGAGCATCTATCTGAGATCACTCCTACCAAGTTTCATGGCTGTCATTCTATTACTGTAGTCCCAAATGCGTTCCGACCATTCAAAAACGTGGTTTCTCATTCTCAACTCATTTTCAACACTTTTTTGACAAAAACAGCCGTAATTTTCAAGATAACAAAATTCTGTTCGACAAATGTTTAAGTTACGTAGTTTTAAACAAATGTACCGAATTTCATGACAATCGGTCAATATATGTGAATGGCGCCGAAAGGATCGAACTTTGGTCCAGAACGGCCGTAATTTTCAACCAATTCAATTTTAGTTGAAAATGACCTCGAAGCATCTACTTATCAACACACTTACCAATTTTCAGTGTTATAGATTGAAAAGTGTACCGTCGGCGCTTGTCCGACTAACCAAAAACACGATTTTTGAATTATTTTGGCGGTTTTTTGGCAATAGCGGCCGCAGTTTTTGACCAATCAAAAAATCCTTGAAAATGCCCCTCGGCAGTGATTTTAGACAGGTCCATACCAAATTTCATCAAAATCGGGTGAACGGTATAGGCGCTAGAGCACTGCACGGACTGACGGACTGACGGACTGACGGACTTTTCCCAGAAACCACTTTTTTGGACTCAGGGGACCCCCAGGATCATGGGAAACCCAAAATCTCAATTTCGAAATTTTGCACGAAAACAATACTTTCTCGCCATATACCTATGGCTAGCGAGAAAGTAAAAATTAGGCACTTAGGTCAGGACATTTATTATTAGGTACCTAAATAATATGTTGGATTACCTCAGTGGCCGAGTGGTCAAGGGGTCCGCTTTGTGTCCTGAGAGGTCCGGGTTCGAATCCCGGCGGAACGGAAAAATTTTCACGCGTAAAAATATATATATATATATAATGTTGGGGACAAGAAGGAAGACAACTTCTGAGGCTTCTCCAGCAGTCCTGTGTTAATTCTCATTATCAACCTCTAAAACTAAACATTCGATAATCACATCGTTTAAGGTTCGTAAGAAAAGGCTCCAATAACGACATAGGAACGTCAAACTACATTGTATGTTCAGTATTCACCCCCTTTCATCAAGTTCTTTCTGACTGATCAGCGTCATCGCGTTGCCCTACGTCACTCCCAGTCTTCTAGAATTCAGCTATACTGGACAGAATACGGCGCAGGTTCATGGTGAGTTATTAATGCTACCTACTTCCTAGTTCACTTCCAACATCATATTCTTACGTTACCATCATGAATGAGTACTTGTAGCTGTAATTCAACTTTATGTTATACTTACACTACATAAAGTCATAAACACCCTCTCCATGCACCTTGATAATGGGCATCATTGACCGAACTATAAAGACGCGAAATTACGCTAGAGAAAGCAGAGTAGTTTCATCTTCATGGGCGTGGTGGTACCATGTTAAGGTGTAGGTTCAGGCAAAGGCACGAGAGAAACACAAAGTCATCCTCGAACTCTCAACAAACCAACTCATAAGGTATGAATACAGGTGTATCATTTATGGAGCGTGCAATAATATGCACTATAATGACAATAATAATTTAATAATGGAAAAGGCATTGTAGTGGTCAATACGCGCTCCGGCCCTAGTGAGCAGCAAATCGGTTTGCAGAACAATGCAATACAATGGCAAATTATTGAACTTAAATTGCTCAATCATAACCTTTGTGCTGATAACTTCTTGGAATTGACTAAGCCGGTAAGGAATGGACTCTATAACCATAAAGAGAGCACGCCAAAAACAGGGCTTCGATATCAGGTTAAATTCATTTTGTGTAAAGCAGCACGAACAGATGGGCAACTGAATAAAAAGAAGCGATTTAAAACGGGGCAATGTCTTCTGAATGAAACAATTAAGTCACTAAGAACATCTGGAGAGAAAAAGTATAGAGTAGAGAAGTAGATGAGAATACTGCGAGGGTGGTAAGAAAACTTCTTGCAGAGCATACGGAAAGAATTATTCGGACAGAGGTGTCTACAGAGAAACCTCGAGAGAAACGATGACAGCTGTTGACAATGTTTTATATAACAGAAATAAGGCATTGGTTTTGGTATTCCAGTTCTATTTCAGGAGCTGTGCTCAAAAAGCACTCGCGAAATTGTCGCAGGATTTCTCTCACATTTCTGTGGGAGAATAGCTGCACCATGACAATTTTTCTGATTTAGTTTTTTGTCTCGATCTCCCTCTCTCGTCCCTCTACCTCGGGTGGCATATCCGCCGCTTCTCCGATGTCTGGAGCAACCGTACATTACATTAGCTCGTGCGGCTCGCATCTCATCTTATCTTATCCTAGTTGGCAACATCCTGGCTAGAAGGATGTGTGAGACAAGTGAGAGATGATGACGGTAATAGGAGGCAAGGTGCAGGCCTGGTGGGTCCTGATCTGATAGCGCTGATGTCCCCTCACGCGTCGCAGGTCGCTCTAGAGACCAGGAAGGATCACGGTTCGTACCTTATGAAGCCTATACAAGCAATACAAGGTTCCGTCGTGGCCCTTTACCATTATCTGATACCAATTTCCCTTCGCGGAAAAGTCGAAGACTTTTACAGTGGCTACAGGCTTCGTTATGGAAAGTACAGTATAGGTACACTTTGGTCACGGGTCCTGCTGGGCATACCTCAATGATTTAAGTTTCAAATTCAGTCACCCCCCCCCCCCCCCCCCCCCCTCACAGTTTCCCACTCCCCAATTTAATTATTTATTGTTTCCTCTCTCAGAGTACCGAATCATGCCACTTCGCGCCCAAGAACAGGTACCTCCCAAGAAGGTCACAGAAGTCATGGTATCAAAGTGACCTCTGCCAGACACTGCTGGTGCTGTCCATGTAGGCTGCGCTGGAGTTTGCACAGAACGGAAAAGGCTCTTGAGCTGGTGCTGCCCGCATGTACCGCAAGGTTCCCTATCTGATAAACACGGACACCTCTTCAGTCCCTCACCCTGGTGATCATGAATAAAGCCTCTGGTACGAAAGAGGCCCCCAGTCTAGCCTAGGCCTCGAGCCAGGTCAGCCTGCTATCTTGGGTCGTGACGGGCGAAGGGGCGTGGTTCAGCAACAGGTGCAGCGCTTCCCACGGGCACGCCGCGCCATTTCTAATGTGCGCTCTTCCAACCCTGCTTACCGAGAAATGAGGGTAGAAGGTTGTCAGCAAGTAAAAATGTACGAGGCAAAGAAGCCTTGGTAGGTAGTAGGTTGTGACCCTTTAACCCACCAATTCCTCCAAAACAAGTATTAAAAAATAGATAGTACCTATCCTACCTCAGCCCAGGTAAACCAAAGATTCAGATTTACTAAACATCTTTCTTAATAATTTAGTCATGCGTATGGAGAATCTTGGTCATTGATTTAGTGATCTACGCACTTGGTTTCTCATGAAGAAAATACGATCCAGCCTACTGCCTTGCAGTAACTATACCGCCAACTATAAAGCGCATTGCATAAGAAAATAAACATAGAGCCTTATTTAAATAAATAGTTTGCAGTCTAAGAAGGTAAGGGGACCATGGTCAGTAAACGGTCCACGATGTCTTCTATTCTGTCCACAATGTCGCACGATTCTCTAATCTGATTACAATGTCCTTAATGATAGTCGTAGTGTTGAAATATTATATTTTGCGATCAATGGAGTTCCTATAAGTTGCTATCTGGCGGACAGGTGACTCAGGCTGTTTTCGGTCCAGCCTACCGTGACTGTCTGTTTGAGATTAACTCGTTAGTATTTGCCCGAAATGTAGCCACGGACCTAATCAGGCGCATTCAGTTTTGAAGGACTATTGTTAACCAAGCTTCATTTGAGAAATCACTTTCAGTCGATGTTTTAAGCGCGTTAATCGAACAATCAATTGACAGGAGTTTACATACATATAGAAACTAACACTATATGAAGGTCACATGCACCTACCGCTAGGAACCCAATTATGAAGGTAACCTACACATGCACCCTGATTACCTTCTTGGAATGTACTTGAAAGAGAAATTCCAGTAGAATATGAGACACAGATATTCGATTATTATTTACAGGTGGACCAAATAATTAGTAACAATTCACTGAAATTAATACATTACCTGGAAGCAGATGCGCCATGCACCACGTGCTTTCCAGCTGCTTCCACCAAAGACCTAGGTATCTGCGGATCAGAACCTGAGTCTATTAGAAGCAGTTTACACACGCCTGGCCGCGTGTCTGCCAATTAGGGCAATAAAAATAAACTTCCTACAAAAAATTGTAATTAAGAGACATGGAAGAGCCAAAATATGAATGGTGAAAATAACAATGAAAAAATGCCCGCAGCAGCAACGGGACCGTTGATAGCTGTTTGCCCCCATTGGTTATTGGTTATTTCCATTATCGATTAGTGTTCATACCGACACGAACCCTTATTAATTTTTTCCTCACACTTTCGCCAGAGTGGATCACGATTCTCGAGTAGCAGAATCTGCAGAATTATTAACTCGTATACCTATAGAGTGATGTTATTTTAAGTTGCAATTTTTTGTCCGGGTAATGTGGACTGGCAAGGAAACTACTCCCGGCTCTCCGTATTATTTGTCTAGGGCCTCTAATTGGTGTGTCGTGGTGAGAAACTCATGCGGCAGAATTTTCTCCCGTTCACAATTAGGTTCTTACAGTACGTAAACCGTGTGTTCTCGTATCAACCATGTACCACACATATCTCGTGCGTCAGTATATGTAAAGGCCTGACACTCTCGGTGCGGCTAAGTGCACGGGCAGCTTTATGGGAATCAGTGTGCGTCAGAGAGTTATAGGCAGGCAACTTATGTGAGCGCTGTTTGGGCGAGTGGGTCGCACGGTGGAATGGGAACAGAAAATTTTCTTTTTGTCCATCTAGATTAGCATAAAGGAAATTCCGGAAGGTAGATCCTGGTTGGATTCCTAGAGCAGAAATTGGGCACCTGAGTCGTTGGCTATGGCAGGTTCCCGGGGGCGTCATAAACAAGGTCAAATATTCCATCTCGGGGCGCTGCGGGTTTTTGTCTGCACTCGATTAAACAAGTGTAAGGCAGCAAGTCATGCTAGCTGCGAAAGTGAAATCAGCCATTATTCCGAAATTACTCGCTGCCATCGGGACAAAAAGGACCCCACAGCTCCAGGTTGGGTGGTCCAATTCCTTACCAACATGGTGTCATGGCGAGAAAACACAGTTGCGACACCTCCGTGTCGAACACCGGTCCATATGGCAGGTTGGCCACTAAACATACAATTTTCCATGTGTCATGGTTATGGGATCACCACCTAACAAGCAATTGCCGCGTGGCGACATTGTCCCACCATTCGTACACATGGGAAAATGGCAAGCAGGTAAATGCTAGGGACACTATTTGCGTCAGATGGAAGATTTTAAATAAATGACTGGTTCTTCACTATTCAAAATACCGACTGAGGTTTGTGTTTGAACAGACTTGAATGTCTAAATATGGTAGAGGAGAGGAGGGGAGAAAAGAAATAAAGGGTCCGACAATGGTCGCACTTGACTTTCTCGCAATTTTTACGCCAGCGGTATCGAAAATTTTGATTTTTTTTTTACGTAATTTATTTTTTTTGGACCAAAATTTTAACTTTTTCTAAAAAATATTTTGCCATACACTGGACAATAATTTTAGGCACCTACACACGGAATTGGAATTTCAAACATATCCGTCTAATGGTGAAGTGTCGTTCGACGCGCAAAGTGCGTGTTTTCTATTTTCCATGTCACGGCCTTAATTTTCAAGTAATTGAAAATCTATTGAAATTAACCTTGAAGCATCTATCTGAGACCACTTTCACCAATTTTCAAGGAAATCTGTCGATTAGGGTTGTTGCAAATCCGTCTTAACCAATCAAAAACGTGATTTCCATTTTTGGAAAATTTTCCTACGATAATGCCAATATTGGCCATAATTATTATGTTGGACAAAATTCGTTCGGTATAAAATCAAAATAGGTTAAAGTACACCTCCCTACCAATTTTTATTGAAATCGATCGAATAGTGCTACCGGAGTGACGACCAACGCGTTTGGGCCAAAACTGGGCCAAGTTATTGGCCCACCTCCAAATGATTGTAAAAGACCCAAAAGCATCTATTCAAAAACACTTTCGCAAATTTTCAAGGTTCCCTTCTTAACTGTCAAAAAACACGATTTTTTGCCTTTTTTGACCATAGCAGGCGCAATTTTTGAGTTATCAAAATTTGTCAAAAAACGGGTCCAGATATTTACATTAGGTACCTACATACCGAATTTGAGCAAAATCGGACGAACGGTGTGACGTCCGGTTGCGCGACAGAGTGACGTACGTACGTACGTACGTCGGACGGACATTTTTTAAAAACCACTTTTTTGGACTCGGGGGACCTCCAGGATCATGGGAAACCCAAAATCTCAAAATCGAAATTTTGCACGAAGACATAACTTTCTCAGCCCATGTATTACATACGGGCGAGAAAGTAATAAATGGAATAAAAGGAACGTTAAAACGCACAGACAGATTACTGTCTGTCGCGTCGGTCACACAGCCTCGAAAGCCGACAAGTCGAGAACAGCAAAAATATTACGACTAAATTCATCACATAACCATCAGTTGGTGCATGCATGGTGCATGCATGGTGGCGTCGAACTGATCTATAAGACTTCAGATCTCCATGGTGTATCCATCCGCAAGGTAACTGGGGAAGCTTGCGTTTGGTAATGCTGCCAGCTGAGCACAATCTGCTTTTACCCCCAGCCCTAGAATTAATAGCCGTAGGTATCGCCGTCATTTTTGGGTTACAGACTTCCGATGCACAAAGTAATTTTTTCAACGCGTCCGGCGCCATCTGACAAGTTGTTTGCGATACACACCCTGACCTAGCTAGCGATGGAAAGAAAGAATAGTCCTTGCTCCAATGATAAGAAATGATACCTTTCAATTATGGCAATGAATAGCTACAATATCGACCAGGAACTCTTCCACGATGGACACGAATCATGACGTGGTATAAGATTTCAATCGCCCTTACAAATAGCCCAACAACTGAACCTCAACTCAGCACCTGCTCTATCCTTCTTTACATTCCGAACCTCCCCTCTAGACCCCTCAGACCCGTACGCCCCCCATAATCTATTAACCTGCGACCTACAGGTTGTCCCAGTCAGATTAAGGTATCGTGTCGTGAACTTGCCCTCCTCCTTTGATTGTGCCGACTGCCCGCCTCTCCATGACACGAGAAATAACGCTTAACGCTTCTTAAATAGGAGGTGATGGATAGTTGAGACTGAGAAAGCTCCAGGGCCTCGCCCACGCCCCGTGAGTAGGCTGGAAAATCACACGGATTTGCAGGCGAGGCAGTCAGGGCTAGTATACTTTGTTGGAAATACTTACTTCCAGATAATGAACCGGAAAAACTGTACATTCTTCTCATTATTATGTTTTAAAGGGGTTTAAGAAAAAATTGACGAAACGGAAGTTATATTAACGATAACGGCTCGAAAAGTGGTCGCTGAAAAATCTTCCCCTACCAAGCACGTGCACTTTTTTCTTCTCTTCGTAAAAATGTACAAAAGTACCGGTCATGTAATATACCTGTACGTATATACATAAACATCAAAGGAAACAACTCCGAAAAGAGCGATTGTCCAAAACACGAATTAATGAGGAGATGGAGCTCTATTGTATATAAGAAAAAGATAAGAAGATGGCAGATAGGGCAGTGTCGTAAAGGCAGACGCTCCTGGCGATCACGTTCGAAGATGGGCTGGAATGGGTTGAACTATAGTAACTAGTACATTGCCAAACTACACCCAGTACCCACGGCCAGCAGTCACACTTGTGATTACACTTCGGCCTTTTAAGTGCTCACATGATGAGGTCTCAGTAAGAACTGCAAAAAGGCTAGCTCTCAGCATTTCCCTTTCTTGTCCCAAAAAAAAATATTACATCCAGTCCTAATCACTTACAAGGTAGGTACACCTAAGGTATAACTCATTTTTCAGGATAAAAACACTGAGGCAAAATTATTTTGATTCCTCACTGAGACTACTCGGCATGTGGCCCCGTTTTCGTTTACAAAATGTTAATTTCAAAGTAGATATATGTAAGTTAAATACGCTGGGAATTTTCACGACCATCGTACTTCCACGCTCCCTCAAAAGCTAAACATCAGTTTGGGATTCCCACCTTGTTTTTTTCAGAGACTGAATTTTCCTTTTTCAAAGAGAAAAACTAACTTGCTGAAAAGACCAAGCGTTTTGAGTTTTCAAAAAACTGCTATGGCTGCCTTAGACCTTAGTCCTTCCCTTATCCTAAATACATAGCGGTGAAACTTGTGATAACGACCACAGTCAGCTTCTTTCATGATCAAATAGCAGCACACCCTATGCACGGCACAAAGATTGATGCTCGTGCTTATGTCACGCCGTGTCGACACCTCAACTTTGCCTATACCTATAGGTATACACCACCATCATTACAGACCGCACTTGTACAATAAATCAGTTCAAGAGGGCTTCAAACGAAATAATAATCGCCAATAATAAATCAGGACGAGTCAATGATTCGCTAGGCCCGGTTTGCACATCCTTTAAGGACACTATAGCATTCCTTTTCAGAGTCAACTATTAGACAACAGCAGTGCCAAAAAGATCGAGTGGAGGGGGAAGACACATCCAGCAGGACCAAAAACCTGGGGGGGTGGGCTCAGCCCCCCCAGGCCTTCTCCTCATGCATGGCTTTATGTGACGTAATGTGAATGTCACAGAAAAATCCTGGGGGTGGCTAAACGGTTTCTGGGGGTGGCTAAGCCCCCCCCCCCCCCCCCCCCCGGCAGCATATACCAAATACCATCAGTCATATAGTCATATTGTGATGCACAGCGAGACTACCTCCATACAGATTTCCCTTTAAATGTTGAATACCGATCAGCACTGTGAAATAAAATTATTTTCTAACGGCTAAGGGAATAACTTTTTCCCACTTGGTCTATCACTGATTCACTGTCAACCAGTTTTTCCCCTCTTGATATAAATTAACCGAGGTACTATATCGACATTTTTTATGCTGATCCCTTCTTTTCGGAAAACCCAGACCTTGAGTATACCTAAGTTTATTCTTCCCTTCCAGAGTGAGTTCCAGCCTTTTTTCTTCAGTCTGTTTCAATTTTTTCTTCATTCCTACCTTGAATAAAGGTAAAGTTTATTCTTCCCTTCCAGAGTGAGTTCCAGCCTTTTTTCTTCAGTCTGTTTCAATTTTTTCTTCATTCCTACCTTGAATAAAGAAGGCACCTCCAGCGATTATATACCTACTCCACTATTGTGTGGCGATTAATCTCGGTTGTCATAATCGAGGACATACGCACACACGTTAGAAAACCAATTAAACGCCATCAAAATGATAGAAAGTCTCATCGCAATTAAAATTAAGGTGTAAGACAGATACCGCAAGGGAAAGAAGTGAAAAAGATAGATTGAAGATATCCTACTGGGCAGTACATTATTTTTTGTTGTCTTAAGCGAGCCAATGCACAATCACTATTAGAACAATTAACTTTGGTGGGAATTTTGATTAAGGCATGAGACAGGTAATAGAAGAAGATACAAAGTAGTGGACTCACGCTGTGCCATTGTCAGTGCGTGTGGGCTACGTCGCCGGTAAGGAGAACACCATCTGAAAAAAGAAATACAGTTTTAGGTTACCAAAATATATAAGGGTAGCAATAGCAGTCATTTTGAAGGCAGCATTCTGAGCGGGCATGGTTTCATACAGGACTGCTCGATTACTCCTGTTCATAGGCGAATCAAGGGAGGGGGGGCTGAGGGGGCTTAGCCACCCCCAGAATTTTTCTGACCTACAAATAACGTCACATAAAACCATCCTGCTACGCCCATGCTCCTGTTCTCTAAGAATAAGGTCATCAGGTCATCAGGTGGTGCCCTCCAATACCACAGGAAGCTGGTGATGACACAATCCTCCCAGAAGAAGGTTGCCCAGAAAACAAAAATGCAGAAAACTAAAAAAAAAAAAACTCGCACAACAAATCGTCCTTCTATGAATATCGTTTGGAATCTTTGAAAATATTTATGGAATCTCAGTGGAATCTCAAGGAATCTCTGGAGTGGTTACCCCTTCGGGTTTCACCTTTCTTATGAATATCGTTTGAGATCTTTGGAAATCTTTTTGTAATCACAGTGGAATCTCAAGGAATCTCTGGAGTCGTTACCCCCTCGTCGTATACTGTGGAATGCAGCACCCTTTTCTGCGAGGCGTACTCCAGTTAACACGGTAGTTGATGATACTGCAAGTAGCAGCCACTGGACAGGCTCGACAGGATCGTGAGTGGATGGTCTGCAACTATACAAGTCTAGTAGTCTAGAAGGGAAACCAATGAGGGCAGGAGATGCGAAAACTGGGCTCGCCATGCACATCACAGAGTTGATTTAGAGAACGCACGACCCGGTCATCAGTCACGTCCCGTTACCATTTCCAAATTGCCAAATCGTGTGTTGCTTTTATTCTGTTCCGTGTTTGTTTTTATCGTCAAATTATGATAAACAGAGTGTAAACATATTTAAGAGTGAAATGTGACAGCGTTTGATGACGCTTTCGGCGCTAATATTGTACTACCGGTCCTGTTCCGTGTTTAATTATATCGTCAAATTATGGTAATTTGAGTATAAAACGTTTAAGGCTGGAATGTGTCAGCGTTTGATGAAGCTTTTGGCGCCAATATTACCGGTTCTCATGCACCCATTTCAGTTAGCAGTTGGAACAGCAGTAATTCGGAACGAAGATATTTTGGCGTTGCCTTTACTTCGAGGGGGTAACCACTCCAGAGATTCCTTGAGATTACACTGAGATTTTATACAGATTTCCAAAGATTCCCAACGATATTCATAGAAAGATGAACCCCGAAGGGATAACCACTCCAAAAAAAATTCCAAGATTCCCTGAGATTTCATAAAGATTTCCAATGATTCCCAACGAGATTTCCAACGAGTGGTTAACCCCTCGCTATACTTTGAGAGAATTCGTCTGCCTCGTATCATGGCAACCTTATTCAGCGGTGAATTATTATGTGTAAAAAATGAAACAGAATCTGCCTTCGAACCCAGAGCACATCGCGAGTGTCTGATGGAGAATAAAAATAAGGAAACACAAGTGTCCGTTCTTAGTCAAGGAAAAATCAGCAATTCTACTCTAAAAATTGCCATAACCAAAAAACAATCTGAGAGTTGTATTAAACTTGTATTTTTGCAACGGCACAAAATGGAATATTCAGCCCCCACCGAGCCCCGCATTGCCATGAACAAATTCTTGGACTCGCTTATGGTGACTAGTCTTATGTGAGAAGTCAGAGGTCCGTGTCGGTAGCAGATAGTATTCGTGCAGTAGCCTACTTGAGAGAGCAGCAGATAGTTCAGGCGTGATGTGTCACGGTTGGTTTGATCTGGTGTTTCTGTTCAATGCAATGTCCAACCACACTGATCACGCTAGTGAGATTCCTTTCAGTATAAAGATATGTAACTACGTCTGTAGACCGGAAAATGGAACATAGGTCACATGTCTAAACACTACTTTTCATACTCCAGAAACGGCCGAAAGTATTGTGTTATTCCTGAATGAGCTTTCATTACCAATACAATACAGGAGTGAAATTAAAGGTTTTAAAGGTACAGGTACCAACAGAAATAGGTGAGTACTTACATTCCAAGGGTGATGTGCCATTATTGTCTGTTCCACTGCAAGAGTTCGGAAATCTAGAACAGAAAAAGAGGAATCTAAGATTCTACATTTTACTATCATGTACCCCATTATCGATCACTTCGGGACGCTATTTCTATGGAATTTTATTTATTTATGAAACATTTTTATGTAATGAATGGCTAACGTTACTTCCTATTTTAATGTTTGGGGATTTTTGGGGGCGGAGGGGGGGGGGGGGGTCAAGTTAGTAAAATACGACAATTGTCGACCCATTGTGGATGGCAAGAGAAACAAAGAACACTACCAAAAAATCCGAAATTCTCTGTATTTTGTACTTCTCTAGTAGGTATCTTGATCCGAGTAACTATTTTTGGCTGACCCAAAAAGTTTTGAAAACTAATAAATATTTAGTGTGCCCAGAATCACTGACCAAATCCACGGGCAAGTGCTGAATAGTGAGTGGACATGCAGACCTCTGATGAATTATGCGATAGGTCTTACAAACATCAGGCAGCAGGTTCAGATCTAAACAACAATGGTGGTTCCACCTCAGGCGAAGGGTCAAATCCTAGCCCGAAAAATTATGTTATAAATTTTTAATCGACACAATGGCCCACAAGTTACTGATAAGACGCCATTGTGTTTGATCCGACACTTCATTTCTAACTTTGCCTTTATACAGAACAAATGAATGAATTTTGAACAGGCTCGGATTTTTTTTAATCTCCTTTTAGTGTAATTTAATCGACCGAAAACCACGATATATACGTGATAAGACTGATAAGTACTAGACTCCTTGTGTCTTTAGCTACCAGGTCCTTTCCCTTGATGCAGGTCCATCAAACTATAATTCTAGCGAAACGTGTAATTTTTTTTTGGGTGGAGGGAAGATCAAAATTCCCCCTCCCCCAACTCTATTGTATAAGGTCTCAAGGCACGCAGTTAACACCAAGTTATCCCTAAGTGCTAACATTGGAAGATTATGTTAAATCGAGGGTTTAACCACTCCATCAGGAATATCGTTGGAAATCTTTGGAAATCTTTATGGAATCTCGGGGAATCTCAAGGAATATCTGGCAGTGGTTACCCCGTCGTGTTAAATCGACCGTAATCGGCTGCATAACCCCGCAGGACTGAGGAGACCTTGGCTTGAGGATTTGGTCCCCGTCAGCCCCCGCGCCTGGATGTGGAGCGGCGCGTCACCTCTGCCCTGTGAAGAAGGCTTGAGCCGTCCGAGACAAACAGCGGCATGGAGCAAGGTTTGCTCTTCGCGGCGAGGACTGTTTGGCTGTTTGCCGTGCTGGAGCTGGAGATGGCCTGACTGGAGCCAGTTAGTACGTCTTCTCCAGCCGCTGAGTCTGTCTATCATTACTGCAGAGCGCTTCCAAGTTTCATAATCGGTCAGGGAAAATGTATCTAATTCTCCTCAAGGACAGATGACTGCTTCAGTTCTATCTTACTGTACCTACCTACTGGAACTTAGGCTACGGGGGAAAAGGAGAGAGGGGGGAGGGGGTGGCGAAATTTCTTTTTGCTACAGTAGTGAGGAAGTATGAATGGGTTATTCCAAGGGAGACACGGGTTGCACGGCTTGAAGTTTGTAGGGTGGACAACAACTGCGACACATAACGTATCTACCTAATGACCACGACAGAGAACTCAAGAACCTGAATAACAACATATAGAAGCAACTCACCTGCCTTCCAGTTGAACACATTGTCATGTGAGCGCCCTAGACGCCTAGAGAGAAAACCTACTTTACTAGTTTTAGGTCAAAAGATTAGATTGATTCCATCAACATTCCCTTAAATCAACATCAAATTCCTAAGCCGATCCTGTATACCCCACTTCTTTACTTTCTCGCTAGCCATTATTGCACGAACGGACAATTTCTCACTTCTCACTTTTCATTTCTCACTGTTTTAGACGGTTTTGCATCAAAGCATGGAACTGTTTTAACATAATAATTTTTATATTAGGTAAAACATATGATAGTTTTCTGTAGCGACCCAATCTTGTGCACTCCAACCTAGAGGAAGAAATATTCCCTGTGCTGGTAAACTTAACTTAAAAAAGACAAAGCCGCAGAAACGAGAAAGTAGTCGAACCCTTTATCTCGGTTGAGTTCAACTTAGTGCGGAAGAGTCTCGATACCTGAGTGCGCGGGTTAAAGATTGTATCTACTTGGAGATCCGTGTCCTCAGCTTGTTCCCAGTTTTTCCCCCCAAAAAGTTTCTGAATTTTATTATCTTGAATGAATCAAAGCTCCGAATCGGGACCTACCAAAAACAGTATACTCATAGGTCCCCCCATTAAAAGATGACTAGGGAGTTATTGTTGTGTGTTGTGGGTATAGTACCGCCAGCCGCCACAAAGGACATGTTTTGAAACGGTCTGCTGGGCTTCTCTCTCCCATCCCTCTACCTAATCCTTGTGGGACTGGTCAGGTAAAAATCTTATTTTCTCTCTACAAGAACTGTATCACAGGCACCTAATCTCTACAAACCATTGAAGACCACGAGTTGTCAACAAAGTATGTATACCATAGCCTAGCACCACTTGAATGACCATGGACAATGTCCACAGCAAGGCACGATGGAGAAAGAAATGAAGCAAAAAACGGACAGCAACGTGCTTCCGCAGAACAATGCCGGACACTGGAGCTAGAGCAGCTATCAGCCATCGCGGAGCTACACGAGCTGAAAACGGTCCAGCACCGGAACGAACATCGGGGTCAGCATTTCATTGTCATCCGCCGCCGTCACGGTGATTGGGTCATAAGGAACGCCAGATATGGACAGGTGCATAGGCGAAGCCCCGTTAATTGGACTGAAGGGGCGGCAACACAAAGTAGAGCAGTCTGCCGAACCTCCCAAACTACGTTTTTGACAGTTGGTATAGGGCGCCAAAACCTATTCAAATAGAAATAGGATCTTACACTTCATGAGCAAAAAATATTGCCTTTGTTGACGCTCGACCAAGACTCAACACACAGGCCGGGTGCGAATTGCAGAGATTTAGACTACATTAAAAGAAATGACCCTGTATCGTGATCTCCAGGAGACAGTCGTCTCAAGGTGGCACTTCCATGGAGAAATTCGTTTGTAATTGTCCTCTAGAGACATAAGATGAGTGTGGCAGGGAGAATTAAGTGAGTTCGCAGGAAAATAACAACAATAATAAGTTAAGTTTAACCTTAATGACGACAATAATTCAATCGCAGTACGCACGACCTACGAATCATAGCCAATTACGAGCCAGCCATCCTGGAGTACAGCTCTCCAGCGCTCTAGTTCTTCGGATCGGGCAGATCATTGGACGCGGTCATGTGGGACTGATGTACTGCTGCCCCGCATCGCAGCCCACTCTTTATGGACCATTGTGCCTTCCCCAAGACGCCGAGATCAAAGTAGTCCCTCACACTATCCAGAGTCTTCAATACTCGTAAACTCAAAGAAGAGCTTACGGCTGCTGTCGTCACTTCGGAAGTCATTGGCGACTCCTGAGTTTTCACTGCTAAAGTTGGAGTCAGGAGCCTCAGGCGTCCAGAGACAGTTACTAAGACCTTTAGGCCACAGCCCTGTGTGAAAAGCTAACCTGTTAAGTATGTACCTACGATAAAAGTTTTAACAGTGCCTATATGCCAACAACGAATTCTGTTTCACTACGGGGCGCATAGGGCACCCCCTGAGCGTGTCTTCAAGCCTAAACCGTACCGGAAGAAATAATGTCTTCGATGGGAAAACAAGGTACCTATAGCTCAGCCTTCAGGGAGTGATTCTCGACTCTCCAGGAGAGATGGGCACGTGAGGGACGGATGTATTACTCGTAATATCTATCAAGCCGACATAACGCTGATATTCGGCAGACCCGCAGTACAATGGACCAAACGATCAAACAATGAGGTGGTGGTTGCGCCAGCGCCTGCGCCCAGCACAGCTGTTTGTTGTTGTTTGCATTGCATCAGAAGTCAGAACGCGGTTTGCCGCTGCAACCCACTATACGATACGAGGGACCGTCCGAAAGTTCAAAACACCTAACCAGAAAATGCCATATGCCATTTTCATTTCTACCTATAGTATGCATTTGAAGGGGAGTGATTTTTAACGGCGCAAGATCAGTTTTTTTAAAAAATAAGCATAGTTTTAAAATAATCATAACAACATCAGATTGAAGTGCCCCCCAATTTTTTGACAGTTTGTGGAATTAAATATTCAGATAGAAACAACCGTGCATTTCCCCCTTAATAATACCTAATGTATAAGTAGTCGGAATATAAAAATATACCTAGAAACTATGAAATTACGTAAAACGGAGCACTAAGGGGTCTGCTTAACAACAGACGTAGCAGAGAAAGCTCCAGGTTCAGACGGGCAGTCAACAAACGCAGCTGGAGCAATATGGAAACGAGACGCCCCAGAGGACGCAGTAATTTGTATCATTTGAATCTGTGGACTAACGGTTCGGTAAACAAACAGTCCGGCTGGAGGGATCAGAGAAAGTGTCCTGGATCAATGGGGTGTGCCTCGTTCTTCCTGGAACTCACCATGGAGTCTTTCCGACACAAACGAACAATGTATAGAATTTCATCATTTTGATTAGGTGTATATTTTCCCCCTCAAGCAAAAGACTGTCGAGAACACTCCAACGTGGGTATCGTGGAAAATGGACTTAGTGTGCCACCCTACTATGGTCACGCATAGGACCTTAATATTCAGCTCTAGGCAGCTGGAACTTTATAGGAAAACACGCGGAACTCCAATTATTATTTTCTAAAATAAAACGGTGACGACACCCTGGAGTTACATAACTAAACGAGGGGTTAACCACAACCACCCCAGAGACTGCTTGAGATTGCATGATGATTTCCAAAGATTTCCTGGGATTCTCAGCGAGATTCGTGGAAAGATGCACCCCCAAGGGTTAAATACTCCAGAAATTTTCAATAAGATTCCTTGAGATTTCATAAAGATTTCCAATGACTGCCTGAGATTCCCAACGAGATTCCTGGAGTGGTTAACCCCTCATTACTAAATTAACCAAACTCAACCTTGTAGTAGAATACTCGTGTCCTTTTCAAAATAAAACAGCCTCAAAAGGAGAAGAACGTTGGTACGATACGATACCGTAATGGAGGATAGTGCCCACGTTGGTGGTTGACGGGATGACGGCTATTGAGTTGTTCCCTACGTCTGTCTGTGCGTGCGCTTTGAATGACAGGCATGATTCAGGACCAGTAATGACTCAGGTATATATCCAGGGTCTTTAGGTCCGTCCTGTAGGTCTGTCAGCTCTCCCTCACGCATGATGACCAGTGTGCCTAAATAAAATCTCAGTCGAATGAAGCTTCGAATTAGGTAAATCGAAGGTCGATGAGCACACGAAATTGTTACTTGTTAGTAACGTAGAGAGACTGGTTTTTACCGCTTACAAGCGAATCCTTTTGCGACAGCAAGAGTCGTAAGTGTGGACAGCTAATCGGTAGAATCAGACGGAAATTGACGCAGAATACTGAAACAGTACTCGAGGGATGAGCTAAGGGTTCGATAGCATTCTCTTCAAGTTCTCGCATATGTCTTTGATTCTTTTTCTCTTACCGAAATTGAAACATTTTTTACTTTAATCGTATAACTTTTTTCCGTGAATCATCGTTACTTTCAAAAGTGAAACCAAGAAGTTGACACAAACATCAAATACGAAGTATGTGACGCAAGGATGAAAACTAAAATGCTTCAATCAAGGTTAAAGAAACATCTCCATCCTCTACTTTTTGGCTACACACTGACAAAACACTCCATAATCATCAAATTCATTCTTATCACCGTCCATAACACTCACGCTCGCCTTGGGCTGGAATACACACCCACTTTACAGTGACTCAGCGACACTGTCTCCTGGGAATACTAACAGAATACTAAGCTGATGTAAAAACTTATGGAATTAGCTTCTGATAGGTGTAGGGGTTCCTTGTGCACAGACAAGGCCACCAATTTCTTTCCGAAAATTTTACGATTATTTTTTTGAATAGTCCAGACGCAAAACTGATTTGCCAAAAAATGCCAAAAACCCAGCTTATTCGAGCTAAGGACCTATGCGGCATCGGCATAACGAATACCTTGGATCTCGATGCGGGGTCAGTCGACCATGGGAGGACATTTAACCCACGATCTATTGTAGTGAGGTCACGTGAGGTTTCGTCAGTAACAAACCAAAGAGCAAACAAGGGGTTCGACAGCAGTTGAATAACGTACTCTCCCACATGCTACATACCTACGCATTTTGGAATACATTTTGACCCAAGCCCCCTCCCCGAAGTACAGTAGGTAGGCATTCGTATATCAGAAATTTGTTTTAACCCCCTTAACAGCCTCGATAGCCGAGTGGACTAAAATGGTCGACTTTTGAGGAGCAGTGAGAGCCGGGTCACACCGGTTTCGATCCCGATCCTACCAAAAAGTTTTTCTGCTCGCATTCACCTCTAATATGTTCAGCATGTCAAGTGAAATGTATATCGAGGCTGTGGTGGTTCGGAACCCACCTAAAACTGTAATAGGTCGCCATCGTTTACTCGATGGCTGGGGAGCTGGTATTTGGTAGTGCTGCCAGCTGAGCACAATGGATAGTTCTTGAAACGGTCTAGTTGCTGGGCTTGTCCCCCCAACCCTCAGCTATTCTATTCTAACCCCCTCCCCCAGAGTTCATTCGGATGGCTGCAAAACCATTAAGACGGAGGTAGATAGTCCGGACGCAAAAAAAACAAGTAGGATTATTCTCATTTTCAAGTGACACTGAAATAATGTTTGCACCAGTCCAAGTAATGACCCAAATGGGAGCAACATGTGCTAATGATATGAATATACCCCTTATTTAGCTTGAGCTATCATCGGCACTAAGTAGAGGTAATAAATCATAAAAACAAGTGTCAAAGTCCCCTGCGGTTAGGCATGATGGATTGCACACCAACCTGAATTAGTTAAAAATTGCCTTCAAATTGAATAGCAATGTAAATAATGAAGTAGGTATTGGGTTAGATCGAGCCTTGGGAGGCAGGACCTAAGTATCAAAGTGCCTTACTTAACAGTGCCAAATAAGGAAGGGTCAAGTCTAGCTGAAGTAGGTTTAAAAAAAATTGAGGCTAACTCAAATTGTTTTATCAACCCATAGGATGAAACTTTGCCACACACGGCCAAAGACTGTACACTGTGATACATTGATAAATTGATTGTTTGAAAGCAGCCTAAGGCTAAACCTAACATTATAAATGAAGGTTTTAGTGTCTTCACACTATTTCAAAGACACTGATTTGTACACTCAATTAATGAATGACGTGAGACGATACCGCGGTACCTCTACCTACCAGTTTTAATGTTCGCGCGGAATAAGGAACAACAAATTACCGATAGGCCAGTTTCCCGGTACGGCAAAGTCAGGTATAGTACCTACCAGTACCCAACTGGTCCCATTAGAATTCCTCCCGGCACCTTGTACCTAATTAATTCCCATGTGTTAATTGTCATTATCTACAATCCCGGTTATTATATATTCTCTCATCATATTAGGTTCGTGAAAGCAAATTAGCTGGCTGCTAGAGTGATCTTGTGCGTCAATATTATTCTCAATTTCTATTAGAATGAAGTACCTAGAATAAAGAAGTATAGGCAGTATTAGGCACGGCATTACTTTCTTGCTTTGTGATACTTACCACTGCTGGTTGAGGAACTAAGTACTTAGTACTATTTTTGTGTGTGAAAAGGGTGCATGTCTGTGATACTATGACCTATAAGATCTATTGTACCGTCACCACGTCCGTACGGTGATGATTACATAGCTGATCACTCCCGAAGAAACCAATCCCTCTGCATGGAGCACCATGGCCATGGTCACTCCCTGGGAGAATTTATTCAATTCCATCACTGGTAAGTGCTCTATAGCCATGGGGAGCACTCCTGGGAGGAATTAATTATCTCTGGTATGCATTCATAAGCTACGGTTATCAAGCGTTCCACGCTGATGGGGACCTACAGTTTAAGGTGGCCTCCGAACCGCCAGGTACCAATGAACTGTCCCATTATCCATTCCCAAGACAAATGGAGAATCTACGTTTCCAACTCACAAACTCCTGTCAGGTCGTTGTCAACAGAAAATTAACAGGCAATATGATTTTGATTCTAGGACCCCAAATGAAAGAACTCAGTTCCCAACCACTGCACGAAAGAAAGCCCGTCTGATACTGTTGTGGCAATGTGTACGCTAAACGCAGTTTACGTACGTACTCGTATTACCCAGAAACACCAATACGATAAATTATTGAATTTCTAAAAATTTTCATAATTTCATAATAATAATACCTACTAAGTAAATTATAATTAAAATTTTTTAATTATTTTACAATAAATAATAATAATAATAATTATAATAATTTCAGAACAAATGTAAGGGTAGTGAGGGGTGGGGGAGGAGTCCACCCACCCACTCCCTCCACCCCCCAAAACAATTAGGGTATAAAGTCTTAGGGCGAAATCAGATTTGTTCAGTTGCTTCTCAGTTTCTGGTGGCTAACTTTATACGTGCTCAAAATGGACTGCATCTTCTCCTGGCTCTACCGTGGACGTCTGTCTAACCTATGGTCTCCCGACGACGACTTCTGTTATGACGTCATCACACATCTGCCCCTAGAGATCTCTACCATGATTTTAAGGTAAGTTCCTCTAAACTCCTGTTACAAATTACGAAACCAGGAACAATTTTTTTTTGTTACGACCGAAGTAAGGTAGTAACAAAAAATCACCATTGAGAATATCACATCACTTATTCTTATTACGTTATTTTTCTGAAGTGCGATTCTATGTCGTGAAAGGTGTTGAATATAATGATGAAAGAATGCCAACGCACAACACCACAAAAACACCCCATACTTCCGCACTCGGCGCGTGCCCCGAACAGACTGAGGTCACCGCACTGTGTCCCATTTCTCGCCACCACCCTTCTGCCCCAAATCTGATATCTCCCTTCTTTCTTTCCAGACGTCTGGACGGGCGCTCCCTTCTGGCTGCTGCACAGGTGAACAAGCGCTGGCTGCGTATCGTCCGCTCTGATTCAGTTCTTCGCAAGCGGATCCATGCCTACCTGCGACACCGTCGAACCTGGATGCTGCGCCCACCAAAGGTGGTGTCAAAGCCTTATTCTTCTGTCATCGCGAACATCACCAACGGTCAGCAGGTGGCTCCTCCAGTGCCTGCTCCGGTTCGAGAGGCACCTGCTCGAAGGCGTCCCTTCATTGGTCCATTACCTCCTGCGGTTCGTCAGATTGCTGCCCCGCATCCAGTGCATCAGGTACGGCAGAGGTTTCCTGTTGAGCCTGTGCTGCCTCGCAGGAAGGCTATTAGTGGACCTGTCAAATCTGCGCTCAAGGCCTCCAAGAAGCAGTGGGACTCTGTGATGGGGGCTAGGCCTTACTGCCTTCGCTGATTTTCCGGCTGTCGTGCATAACTGACCGTTCGTTTCATTAATTATTATTGACATTACGGTGTCTCTTTTGGCTTTTATTATTATGTTCTTATTATTTGGTGACTGTATGATTTGTAGTTTTATGGGTTTCTTTCAATGATATGACATGACATACACCCGTGGCATTGGTGTGTTAACCTTTATATTTTAATCGTTATTTTTATTTAGTGCGTCGTTTTGTCAATTTTTTTCTTTAATAATTTCGGGTTATATTTTATACTCCCTGATGTTATTCCTGATCTTATTATGTGTTATTTGTATTATTTTCCGTAGGCGAATTTCGTTTTTTGCAATATACCTAATTTAACCTTCAATGACATTGCCACGCTTTCATTACTTACTTAAATAGTTGCTTTCATGAAGTAAGTTCTCCCTAGGTAGGTAGGTATAGGTTAGAGGAATCTTCACAAGAGGACTCGCTACAGGGGTTTGCGTGTTCGTTCTGTGTTAGAACAAGACCAGTTAGTCGACATGACAAGAGATGAAACAACGTGTTAGGGCGACAATTTACCTGTATGCAAGGACAGAAACCGATAACTAATCGGCCAGTTAGCACGCAGATTCTTTTCCCGGCATAGTATTTCAGTGACCACCATCTTTCTTTGCATCTACTTCGCGAATACTTTTTTTATAGCCCAAGTAGTGATGTGCCGTGCCTTCACTGATTTCTATACACGAATGGGAAGTGTATAGGGTGAAATTTCTGGCATAAGTGTTTCAGTTTCTTTCGTATTTTGATTACAAATGTAATGTACTTTTTTCCCGTCTGTATGTCGAGCAGGTCATTCTCACCTCTTTCACGGTATTTAAAATTTCATGCCTTCTCTGTATTAATGTGTGATCATTCCGTCTGAAGGCACGAGACAAATACGGCGGTTCCATCTCATGCATGGGTTTCATTTAATAGGTAGATAATAGCAAGTCCTCGGAAAGTGTCCTGGTACCCCGCTGTAGTGCACTTTTATTAGGACACTACTGTGGATTTTAGTAACTTGTGAAACCCAACTAAGGCCTCGGATACATGGTCACATGAATACTCCGTTGAATAAAAAAACCAATTTGCTACAAGAAACTCTACCTGTGTAACAGGAAACAGAATATTTGGTCTGCTGGAGAGCTTCAGCAAAGTTACGACCTATAAAGAAGAACGACATCTATAGTCCAAGTCAGGCTAGGAGCGTACCGATTACTCATAATTTCTTGTAAATCTAGGGCTGATCAAAACTTCTTCTTGAGCAGGGAAATATCTGCTCAGGGTCGGATTGGCATTTTTAGCGTATGGTAGGATATGGAACCCAAATCCGGATCGGCATCAACTGAAAATCTTCAAGAAATTATGACTAATCGGTATGCTCCCAGCCTGACTTGGACTATATATAGTTCCTCGAGGTGGCTATAGTTGCAAGCCACATGACGAGTACACAGACCAAATGGCAGTGTCACCTGTAAATAAGAGGAGACATCTACACAACTTTAAACCTATTTTAACCTACTTATTTGTTCCGGATGAACGTGAAAAGCAGAACGCCCATCACCCGGCAGGAGGACACCTCGCGGTCTCGTAGTACCCATCCATCATACAACTTTTTGCGTTCGGTACTTCGCCTCGCTGTCATTAACTGCCCCAGGTTAATACGAAACAAATTGCTTAACTTCGCTCAAAAACTCTTTTGCAGTTCCCCCCGCACCGCGACCACTCACGGTAGTTGACTTCTTCTAATTCATCTCACTCTTTTTTTTTAATCTTCATCAGTTCCGGGAAAACGTATGGACTGTTTCTTGCGTCGTTAGCCAGTTTTCGGGTCGGCCTTATTACCCATCGTTTAGCGGCAATTTAGCCGTTTTATATCGAGAAGAAACGATTAGTTTCTTTCTACTGTCTGGATGAATCGTAGTTAAATGCTCGACATAAGCGTTAAATGAGTGTGCGATTATTAAAGTGGCTGATAATCTTACCGTAGGAGTAGAGGTCGTTACTTTCATGTCCATGGTGTTGCGCCCTGGAACACAAAATAACACAATTTTACCTTTATATATGGATAGGTAACTTTTGTTAGACGCTAACAGACACTTATAGGTAACTGAAAATCAGATTTATTGACTAACTGGACCAAACCTTGATTGAAAATTCTGGATCGAGGTCTTGCGACCAATCCACTATAACCAGATCTAGAATACTTTGTCAATATTATAATATTTAGTTTAGATAATTGGATATGTAACCTCCAGAAGGTACATCTCGTATATAAGTTACATTTTGAAATTGTTTTATACTTTCAAAACCAAAAACCTTCGTGCACCATCTTAAGGAAGTACCACGCACACGTTTTGAACGCCTCGTTTAGTTACAAACTCACATTACAACTAATTCTCTCATTATCATACAGAATGATGTTATCAAACGCCTGGTACATGTCGATAAATAATGCCTCGTTAATGGATATTTATGTTACGGAGCGTGTGTCATATTCTCAAGGCAACGCTCAGGCAGCGTTCCAGTGGCAGGGGGTCCGCCACCGCCACTCTCGCCTGGAATCCAAGTAAATCAGCCTGCAAGTCACACCGTCCTTGTGGAACTCTAAATCCACCCTGAGTAGTTAGCAGGCAATGTTATAAGTTGGCTCTCTCGAGAGCAAAATGTAATTTCTCTGGAAGGTAAACTCATGGTTACAACCAATGATGTAAAAACACGCATCTATACATTCGTTGCACTTCAGTTATTGGCAGAGAGGAAGACCACAGACAAAGGCCTCGATAGCCGAGTGGACTAAATGGTAGACTTTTGAGGAGCAGTGAGAGCCGGGTCACACCGGTTCGATCCCGATCCTACAGAAAAGTTTTTCTGCTCGGCATTCACCTCTGATATGTTCAGCATGTCAAGTGAAATGTATATCGAGGCTGTGGTGGTTCGGTACCCACCTAAAACTGTAGGTCCCCATCGTTTACTCAATGGCTGGGGAGCTGGTATTTGGTAGTGCTGCCAGCTGAGCACAATGGATAGTTCTTGAAAACGGTCTGGTTGTTGGGCTTGTCCCCCCCGACCCTCAACTATTATTATTATTATTATAAGACCACAGACAGCGAATAAACTGACGCTCTTGACTTTCTCGCATTTAGTACATGGACTGACAGCAATCCAGCAGTCCCGCTTAATGTCATACATATTGAGGCACTGGGGACCTATTATGAACTTCAATACATATTGGAACTGATAACCCAGAAGATGACTCTCATCTGCTGGGTTGATTCGACCAGCGAACCTCTTCAGGGGCCTGGGAACCGCGGGCTGCGACCGCAGTGAGGCAATGTTGCCAATATATGAGAAACCAAAGTCACGCGTACGCCAGCCGAGCTAAACCACGACCTCCACCTTCGACCCCGGTCGTGCTCGATTTGTCCATTTTCGGATTCATTCTGGTTGTCAGCCCTCCTCCCTCATGTAAACAGTACGGATCCCTCGTGCCTACCCTCGCCTTATTATTATCGGATCAAATCTTTAACCCTATTTGATCCTATATACATTCAGGGTGCTGAGAAAGGGCAAGTATACTCTTGGATGACAGTAACTTCACACATTGTTTTAAAAAAACACAGGGTTCCCAAAATAATTTTTTGTTCAGAACCAGAAGTAGACTTGAGAATAAGTAGGGCCACAATGATCTCAAAGAGTTTAACAACGACAATTCACATATCTGTAACCTATCCACCCTTCGGTAAGTCTCAATTTACTATCATCCAAGATGCGCGTGGAGTATAGTGGCTAAGTGTACCCTCTAAACCCGAAGACAGGTAAGGAACAATTCCTTCAGAGCCTTAGCAAACTAGAAAACTTTGTATAAATTTAAAATTATTCTTTGTACAAGAACCCATATACACGAACAAATTTCGATAAACTATGCGTTCAGAAACGTTTGTTCCTTCAGAAGAACAACTGCACCGAGCACTTTACGGCAAAAAAGCAATTTATTCACCTGCCGGATAAAGAAAGCAGCAGGGCGCTGTCCAGTGCCGATACGCATCACAACCTCGAATGGCGAATACAATGCAGACTGTATTAACCGAATTAAGAGACCAAGGCTGCCATCATAACAACCCAACTTTATCGGCACAGCTCAAATATCAATCAGTGCTAAACAAGAGAGGAAAGAAGGAGTTAGGTAATGTGGTTGTATACTTCGTGAGCATTTTGCAGTCTCATCCTGCGTTGGAACCTCGGAACAATTATATTTTCAAGCAGTGCAGAGTTTCAAACCGGCCTATGTTCTTCGAGAATGACCTCGATCTCTCCGACAGGGATAGGGGTGCGTGGCTCATACCACATTGTCTGATCTCATTCAGCAGGTCGGTACGCCCAAGGGCGAGTCTCAAAAGAATTATTGTTTCACTTGTGCCTATATCTAACACAATCCTTGATCTCGGCAGCCAAGTTCGGAAGGAGATAGTAGGGAAGTGAGAACACAAGGTAAGCTTAATATACGCGTACATAAGAGGCCAAAGTAAGCCCTATTCAGTACTTGCGCCTAGAAAGCCCCCTGCCCCCCGAAGGTTGAAAGTATAAGGAAATTCACTAGGCAGAAGCAAAAGACAGGGTTAACGAAGCCGGAGCAACAGATCAGATCCATCTACCGACAGTAAATTTGCATGCATGTATTGGAACCGCCGCGGGATCAGAACTTGGATCTTCAGCGTGAAAGCCAGTTTTCTCCATTGCACACTGCACCATAAAAAAAATAGTATGGTACAACCTGATTTCTTTTTCGTCAGTTCCCACAGAAAAAGCATATTAATTATATTCACCATTTAAGATATAAAACCACAAAAATTTCTGTCCCGCTCTAAAAACTTGCAATGCGTTGTCTCGTAGATAGGATAAAGTGGTTTTCAGGATTTTGGAGTTCTAGGAACACGGAGATAGTGTGGTCAGCAGGCGCCTGCGTTTTCTGCGAAGCAGACAATGACACTTGATTGCCGACCTCGCACTGTCATCGTGACTAGACATCCACCAGTCCCAAACCGGAGTGGGACTCTTGGTTAATATACAATTTGGTAATTTACTGTTTTCCATGTTTTTCTCAAATTCTTATTATATACATATTATGATCTTGAAAATGCTGTAATTTGTACATACCTTTTCCCTGCCGACAATATTTCCTCTGTTTTGGTCACCCGGATGCTGCTGATTCGGGAAATCATTAGTTGTGGTAAATTAATTTAACAAATTGTAGAAAATTCGTTACTTACAAATTTATAAAATCATATCCATCTATAGCCGGCAAAAATTATTATCCCCCCCCCCCCCCCCCCCCCCCAGAGGATCTTTCTTATAGCAGAGTTTTTGGGCAAGCCTAGATACTTTGATGTGGACCTTTTCTTAATTTTTTTTTATCTAGCTCCAGACCTCTCATGCAGTTCTAAGGTCAGTGTGCTAGGGGAAAAATCAAAAGTACACTCGGTAAAAGTAAAAATTAGCTTCTTTTACTCAAAACGTCGTGGGTGTGCTACACGGGGGGGGGGGGGGGGGGGGGTGAACGATTTTCAATCAGCTTTCTTGGAAAATCAACTCAGCTAAACAAACTTTACAAGGGGAAAGCCTCAGCCGGGCACTTCAGATTTACAGTTGATATTACAGTCCCAAATATGGTGGATGATACATATAAAGTCTTCAGTTATAGTGACGGCCGCCATATTGGGATTGACCAAGGCACTATGACCTGTCTGTAGACATTGCATGACACATGAAAATGGTATTTAGTCCCACGCTTTTCCTACAGGTACCAGGTACCTGCCTCCTATCCCCCTGCTCGGGCGCCTATTCATTTCAGACACAGCAGGGCGCATTGTCTCCTACGTCCTACATTGCGCAATTTGTTCGCGACCTGGAGAGCTTGTAATGTGTACCCGATATGCATTTAAAATTCTCCTGTCGCAGATTTAATACCCCTACCGCAGTCAACAACTCAGTCCAAAGTGTAGGTACCTATATATACTTATAAAAGCAATTTATGGTTAGTAATAAAGTACCTAGGTATAGGTAAATATGAATTCGTAGCATTTTTAAAGCAAAAGCGTTCCCAGAATTTCCAAGCTCCCCTTTCAATTCTCCTCTCACTTAAACTGTTGGCTAACCTCAAAAGCGGCAAAGGAGGCCAACAGCTGCTCCTGATGGTCTCTATAGGCTGGACCATATATATTTCCTCATAGTTATGAAGGTTGGCCAGAATTCATTTTCAATCCAAATTAGCCAAGTACCTAGCTGATCTCAAAAACATTTGCAGTCATGTTTAATGTAAAATGTTAGACACTACAGTACCAAGAAACAATATGGTACTAGCGCTGTGAAGGGTGAAGTGTCATCGCGCAGGACAGCTTTACTCCAAGCACTGCGAATAAATGCTACAAAAAACTGAAGTAAAATGAACAGATCCAGACGCTTTGAGAATGGGAATAGGCCAGTTGTTGGTTCTGGTATTCCAGTACCTTCCCAAGTATTAAATTGCGAACTATATGATTATAAAATTGTTCCTAATTGCTCAAATTATTCACAAAGAAAGAGCCGCCAGGCCCATGCAGTTCCAGTAAAGAGGGCTTATAGGTAGTTAACAAGGTTAGTATAGTACATTTTAGAGGTTCTCCTCTGAATGTGCAGTGGAGTACAGACGTCAAAGACTATAACGTCATAAAAGCCTATAAGCGCTAATTATTATCCAGCGCCCTTTGACGTTACTGAAGACCCTAACTCACATTTACCGAGACAATATCTGAAATTTGCAGACCTTGGAGATCAACAATAGGGCACCACTGCTATTCACAGTCAAGTGCAACAGAATAAACTGCACAAAAAGTTTTGCCGGCTCCCGCAAGGTTTCCCGGGGATTTTCTAGTGACCTATTTCCCCACCCATGTCTACCTATTGCAGTCACAGAATAACTTGACTCCAACGGCCGTATTTGGACGATAAGAGCCCGGTCAACTTAGCTTGGGATAGCTCTAAATTAGAGGGACGCTGGGTGCACGTAGCTCGATGCCAGAGGTTTCAATACGGCTCGCACTCTCAAGGCTCCCCATTAGGACAGCCCTTTGTTCTCTAATACACCGGTTGATTTCAGACATTTAAGCTCTTTCGACATATATTTTGTATACCAAAGATTCAAACCTAAGATTCCTAAATAAAAAGACACAGCCCTATTGGGTTACCTTACATACCTAAGGTTTTAGGTATCTCTGGAACAATGAATCGACTGCCGTTCGAAATGGCGTGGAGCTTAGCCAAAAACTCAGTTCCATATGACTGTCCTTTTTCAGATACCTAGACCGATGGTCCAACGTGGCGCAGGTAAACTGCTAGAAGCATAACTGGCAAATCCAGTGGCCCTAAAATTGGCGAAAATATTTTCTACCATCTGCAACTCTACCAGCGTACCTATACCAGAGATGAGTCCAGCACGGTATAGAGGCAGTGAGGAACATCACATCAAGCCTAGGCCGCGGAGCACGGTCGGGGCGTGAGCTCGGATTCGCTCCACCTGGCACCAGAGCCGCCAGCCGACCATCGGCCATCTCCACCGACAGGGAGGCTTTCTCTCAACCCATCCACATTCCAACACAAGCCACTAAAGTAATTTCCCCGGGAGGGTGAGTCAACCTCTATTCCTATGGACCTACCACATTTAGTCGCCATAGTCAACCATAGGCATTAAGGACCCCAAACCCTCAACACCTCCTAACACCTTAATAAATTAAGGCATAACATTTTGGAAAAAAAAAAATTATATATATACAATACATTACCCAAATAAATGCAATATATTACCCAAAAATAAGAATAAGACATAACAGCTACAGTTGTGTGATTACAATAACAATGATTATCAATGGATTAAAATAACAACGGACACAAAGAATAATAGCGATAGGTAAATAACTACAAAACGAATTAAAAATAATTTCCGAAATACATAAAAATCTACGCAGCCGATACGGCCTAGTCGCAACAAGTGAAAACTGCTGATTAAAACACAATACAATCACATAAATTATGAAATATAAAATATAGGAACAACATTATATCAATACAACGAATCTTACAAAAACCTCAAAATCAACGAGGCCTGTAAGGCCTAGCCCCCATCACGGAGTCCCACTGCTTCTTGGAGGCCTTGAGCGCAGACTTGACAGGTCCACTTATAGCCTTTCTGCGAGGCATCACAGGCTCAACAGGAAACCTCTGCCGTACCTGATGCACTGAAAGCGGGGCAGCAATCTGACGAACCACAGGAGGTAATGGACCAATGACGGGACGCCTCTGAGCAGGTGCCTCTTGAACTGGAGCAGGCACTGGAGGAGCCACCTGCTGACCGTTGGTGACGTTCACAATGGCAGAAGAATAAGGCCTGGACACCACCTTTGGTGGACGCAGCATCCAGGTTCGACGATGACGCAGGTAAGCATGGATCCGCTTGCGAAGAACAGAATCAGAGCGGATGATACGCAGCCAGCGCTTGTTCACCTGAGCAGCAGCCAGGAGGGAGCGCCCGTCCAGACGTCTGGAAAGAAAGAATGGAGATATCAGATTTGGGGCAGAGGGTGGCGGCGAGGGATACAGTGCGGTGACCTCAGTCTGCCCGGGGCGCGCGCGAGTAAAGGGTGCTTTGTGATGTTTGATTATTTACTTGTTCACAATTCAGCAGTAAAAAAGTGTAGAGTGAAAATAAAAGATGTTCAACTTACCTCAAGATCATAGTCGAGATTTCCACAGGAAGATGTGCTATGACGTCATAGCAGAAGTCATCGTCGGGAGACCACAGGTTAGAAAGACGTCCACGGTAGAGCCAGGAGAAGATGCAGTCCATTTTGAGCGCGAGTAAAGTTAGCCACCAGAAACTGAGAAGCAACTGAACAAATCTATGTTCACCCCAAAGTTTTATAGCATGTCCCCGATGGGGTGGGGGTGAATCAAGGAAGGAGCTCAGGTAGGGGGAGGGTTTTGCGTAGACTCCCCCCACTCCACCATCTTTTGTAGAAAATATCAATCATGTCCAGCAATTATTTTTATTAATCCAAATAATAATTATATTAATTACTTATACATTGATTTATATTAATATTTTATTTTATCGAGTATTTTTTTTTTCTTTGATAAAATTTTGGGACTCAGCGTTTGAGCTGTTGAATTTTAACGAAGAAATCTTCCGGACTCTAATGTTAAATATATTATGCAGTAATATGTCTGTCATGCTCATACTGTACGTTCATATTACGGGAAGAAATCGACCATACAAATTCCTGTTTCAGAGAATGTTTCAGTTGCTCTGAAATCTAGGTACTTCCAGCTTAGATGAGCTTAGGCACAACTGTTCCATTCAGTTGCTGCGCATTATAACATCTAAAGTAGGGCCTATTTATTAAACACCACAAAATAGTTTGCCAAGAAGACTATAGGGAAATATTTACGAATATTTACTTGGTAGGCCAGAATCTGATAACAGGTAATGCAAGCGGGGGCTCCGAAGCTTATACCGACTAAAGCTGTGTCCCACCATACTCGGTTAACGATAAACTCCAGTTAAATTATTATAATTATTGCACAGTAAAACCCGAATTTAACTGAGGTTTAGCTGCGTCAACCAAGTACGGTGGGATGTAGACTAAAAAAAAAAAAATCTCAAAATTTGGACAAACCCCGTTGATAACAACAGGCGAAGTTAGCTTGACTTGGTGGCACATTTTGTCGGATGCGGACGAACGTTGCATAACAATTCCGCACAAGGTCTGCAGAACCTTGCACTAAAGCCAAATTGGCCACGCGCTGTACCAATATCTCCAATTTTGCAGTAATCAGGTTCAAGTCAAGGGTCAATTTTCAATGGAATGTCGGCTACGGGATAACTGAACTTCGGAAACTCAGTACAGGTCACCATCGCTTTTTGAAAACTCTCTAAATTATTTTCCATGGTTGAACATACTTCCTACTTCTGGTAGGCCTATTTTATATTGTGCCACCTGATCACGAAGGGCATAATCTGGGGAGGATCACGCCATCGCTGATTTTCCCTGTTGTCCTGGAGGGCGGACTGATTTTCTTGGCAGTCTGCATGATAATAAAGTTAAGGCAGGGATACCAAGCTGGGGCAGCCGTTACGGCAACAATGAGAAACGTAATAAGAAATAATTAGGCTCCCCGAGTTTACTTTCCTAATTTTAATGAAGCTTCTATCAACTACCGTGCCAGCATGTAATTTAAAATAACCCTATTGCGCCGTGCTCCTTGTCCAAGTTTTCTTTAAACTTGCTCTTCAAGGTGGGATGGACTGTCTTTAATTTTTCATTTAGACTGTTTTAAACATACATGTGGGCTGGTACCCAGGTGGTGGTATTGCATGTCCACATAGTGAGGTATGACGCCGCGCCGGCGCTAATGAAAGCCTCCTCATCAACTTCACTCGGGCCGGCTATAGCACCAGAATATCAGTTAGTCAGTGTGCCTTAGGTTCAAATTTCTTGTAAGGTACCTACATGAATTTGACCTACTTTAATTTTACTATCTATGTCAACATATAAAATCAATAATTCTATCTGTAACTATACTGTGCCTAAATATATAACGTATACCTATTTATGAAGATTATACATACTGAGGTCAGTAGTATTTAGTATTACAAAGGGTGTATAGGCTTTTCCTCCAGCTGTAACCATGACTAATTCACTTGCAGCGCCCTTTAAAAAATATGTTGAAGTACAGTCAAATCTATGCATTAAAAAATTGAACAGCGTTCAAAATTTTATAGACTCAGAGTAGCTATACCTACCGTTGAGTCAGTAATAGCAGGAACAGGCTAATAGGATCAGTGGAATTGTTTCCCGTTCCTCAGCCTTCTAGTTAATGTTCGAAATAGGAAGATCCAGATTTAATCACGGAGTAAAGATCAAGATAAACTGATCCGGTAACCTTTGCCACTTAAATCAACGAACACTATTTCCCACAACCTTTTCAGCTTCTTATTCTGAGTCACCTCGACCTTGCCGCCTTTGTAACTTAATTTGCAAATGAGCCGCCAGGGGGAAATGAAAATACTAACGTCGGTATTGGACTAATGAATGTCACAACAAGGACGTATGGATCATGCCTAAGTCTCTCAGAACTGCTTGTATAAATAGGTCCTAGAGACGCCAGACAAGCTAACTTTATAGGAAGCACGTATTATTGCATGGGACTGTCGTGTTATTTCTCATGGATCTATCACAGCTAATTTACCCCCATCAAACATCACGACTTTTAAGTTATACATAATTCTCATAAAGTACAGTGTAATGTTGTAATGTATTTACGAGTAACAGAAAGAAAGGGGCCGAACTGAAAACAAGTATAGAGATGTAACTTGTTGGGATTTGTTTTTCTCTCAAATCTGACCATTATTCTTCACCAATTAAACCAACTTCAAATAACTACAGAGCCCGTCACCCGTGATTAGTGGGCGTGACTTCAGCGGCCACCCCTGCCAGGAAATGAAATAGAAGCAGGACTAACTTTCAGTTCGGAAAGTATACACCAAAAGGTAGCTTACTATACCTACCAACGAATTGTACCTATACAGGCGCATCACGAATGCTTATAAGTAGGGTTCGGAAAAGATATATAATGCATATTTTTACTTTCTCGCTAGCCATATATGGCGAGAAAGTATTGTTTTCGTGCAAAATTTCGAAATTGAGATTTTGGGTTTCCCATGATCCTGGGGGTCCCCTGAGTCCAAAAAAGTGGTTTCTGGAAAAAGTCTGTCCGTCCGTCCGTCCGTCCGTCCGTCCGTCAGTCCGTCAGTCAGTCAGTCAGTCCGTGCAGTGCTCTAGCGCCTATACCGTTCATCCGATTTTGATGAAATTTGGTATGAACCTGTCTAAAATCACTGCCGAGACACATTTTTAAGGATTTTTTGATTGGTCAAAAATTGCGGCCACTATTGTCAAAAAAGCGCCAAAATAATTCAAAAATCGTGTTTTTGGTTACTTAGACAAGCGCCGACGGTACACTTTTCAATCTATAACACTGAAAATTGGTATGTGTGTTGACAAATAGATGCTTCGAGGTCATTTTCAACTAAAATTGAATTGGTTGAAAATTACGGCCGTTCTGGACCAAAGTTCGATCGTTTCGGCGCCATTCACATTTATTGACCGATTGTCATGAAATTTGGTAAATTTGTGTAGAACCATGTAACTTAAACATCTGTCGAACATAATTTTGTTATCTTCAAAATTACGGCCGTTGTAGTCAAAAAAGTGTCGAAAATGAGTTGAGAATGAGAAACCACGTTTTTGAATGGTCGGAACGCATTTGGGACTACAGTAATAGCATGACAGCCATGAAACTTGGTGGGAGTGATCTCAGATAGATGCTCTTGGGTCATTTTCAACCGATTTTGGATTGCTTAAAAATTACGCCCGCAAAAAAATCTCAAAGAAATAAAAAAAAAAAAAAAAAAAAAAAAATCACATGGGGCGAGAAAGTTTAGTGCGACTGTTGTCGGACCCTTTATTTTCCTTAGCTTCGAATACTTCAAATTTTAGTATTTAGGTGTTTCAGCAACTATGGACCCCACCCACCAAGTTTTATAGGGAATATAAATATATATTTCGAGGGAAAGGGAATATTTTTGCATATTTAAGACTTTTTGTAGTTTTTGGGAATATTTAGGTGTTTTTGAACAAACTGAGTGCAAGAAAAACAAAAATTGATAAGTGAAAAGCAATGTCAGATGGTCAGTGTAGCGAAATTAACATGAGATTAGGCCATTATTGTCACTCTGATATTGTCACTCTGACATGGCATGGATGTCTGAACTCCGTCTGGGGTAGGTAGGCACGCTGGCCGTACCGTAGGTCCAGTTACGTTTAAAAATAGTACTCGCCTCAACCACCCCTTGTCAACAAGGCGCATTCGCATACTGACTCTTATTGAAGTGGTAGCTTGTTGATTAAGTTTATTTATTTTCCAAGTTAAAAAAGCTATTGAGTAAAGATAGATTACGCTTCACCACGAAAAACATCGAAAATTTCATTGTTGTACAATATAATAAGTTTTAAAAAGCCAAGTCCGTTTTTTTTTTACTTAAGAAACTAACAAATTCCGATTTTTAGGAGAATATTTTAGAGAATATTTAAGGCAATTTTAGGGAATATATTGAGAATATTTAAGGGCTTGAAAGAGAATATTCTAAGGGTTTTAAGGGAATATAATTATAAGTTTAATTATAAGTTAAATTATAAGTTTCTAAAACTACTTGCTCCAAAGAATCTGTACAACCCAGAGTCGTAGCCATAAAGGAATCGTATTTATGACTAGCTAAACGATAGGAGGTCTACTTTGCATACTAACAACCACAATATTTACAAATTTACGAGAGCAACCTGCTTTACGTCCCCATAATTATCGCAATAACAAATAATCATTGTTTTACAGCAGGCCAAGTTGCGAATATTAATTCAGTACCGTATCATCTCTTCATTGCCTGTTTGAATCCGGGCTACTCGCTAAAATAATTTACAGCGATAACCTTGATGTTAATGAATCCATCGAGGTTGCTACAAAGTATTTTGAAAATTCGATACTGAAACTCTCCTCAGAGTGACTTGCACTCTTAGATAGAACCTCGATAAACAAATTTATAAACTGCATGCAAAGATGCATCCTTTAAGGGCGCGTCCCACCATACTCGGTTAACGTTTAACTCCAGTTAAATCCCAATTATTGCAGAGTAAAAACTAACTTTAACTGGAGTTTAACGTTAACCGAGTACGGTGGGACGTATGAAAGAGCTGGAGACGTCAGTGGAGACTTTAAATGATACAAAATACATGCAAAATTCCTATAGTTAGCCGAGGGGTCTAGTTTGTTGGCTCTTGTTCAAGTCAATGTAGCCTGGATTCGGATTATAAATGTTTTGCAGCAGTCATTCTTTTCCTCTTTTAAAATTTATCTTTTACCCTATCAAGTCTTTTTTGGTTAAGAGGTCCGCTTTGTGTACTGAGGGGTCCGGGTTCGAATCCCGGTGGAACGAAAAAATTTTCCGCTTCCGACATGGATGTATTGGCTTCGGCCCACTACTAAACTGGCTTCGACCCACTCATATTCGGCTTCGGCCACTTCGTCTTCGGCTTCGGCCAAAAACAACTAACAAACCAACTAATCGGCGCATATGTTCTCTGCGATGGTATACCCATCAGCGTCTGTGTTCTTTCAGAACAATTGGGGCATGTTGGAGCATCCCTACTTCAAGAATAGTTCTTTCCCATGAGCTTCTTCACCGGTTAGGCAACAAACCACTTGATCTGAAGACGTGTGGGCGATGGTGGGCGAAAGCAGGCACCCAGCTCTCCATACGATACTTGCATTAAAACTCTGACTACTGTCCTGGATGTTCCTGCTTGCGCTAATTACAATAACATACCGTTTGCATACATTATGTACATAAAACGCTAACAAGGAGCAATGTATGTAGTGCTTTACAATTGGTCAGAGGACCGTTAGCAAACATGTGTGTGTATACGTTATACAACAGTTATAAATTACAAATTTCGAAAGGTTCTAGGTACTCCACATTCAGTTAAGTACTTGAATTTAAATAGGGTGAAATCTGACAGCAGTGTCTTATCTATCTATGCATGCACCTATGCTTTCCCAAGCTGCATGGGGGCCGCTCTATAGACCCCAGACACTTGCGGAACATTTTTCCCAGGTCTGAATTCTGGAAATTTTCTAGTCTCCATTTACGAATTTTTGCCTGAAACCCAGATTTCTTCCAAAAAATTGTCTAACAACATCCGGCAGTCCTATAGTCAGTAAAATGGCCACATTATTCAATTTCTTGAATTGTGTTATTGAAAGTATTAACTGCAGCAAAGCAGCCTCATCTCCATCGCGGTGAAATCTTGCTTCCAGTGCGGCTAAAAATACCCAATTACATCTAATCACATAAAAATAAATAAAGATCATCTTAGGCCATGGGAATTCTAAATAAAATCTTCATGACTCGCAACTTTACCTAGTTCATTGCTTGGCGGATATCGGAGCAGTGTCCATCCATACAACCTACAATAAATTAACAATACGATCCTTTCCCAAGGTCCTATAATTCCAGCGTCTGCCTCGTTCAGTAACAGCTTTAATTTAGGCATTGAGTTTTATGACCGCAAAGGAACCATGAAGTGTTTCAGTGGCAGTGCGTTACCATGTTAAACCCCTAGGCGAGGGGGTAACCACTCCAAAGATTCCTTGAGATTCCATAACGATTTCTAAAGATTCCCAACGATATTCATAGAAATATGAACCCCGAAGAGGTAACCATTCCAAAAATTCCAAGATTCCCTGAGATTTCATAAAGATTTCCAATGATTCCCAACGAGATTCCCAACCCGAGGGGTTAACCACTCGTTGGGAATCTCGTTGGGAATCATTGAAAATCTTTATGAAATCTCAGGGAATCTTGGAATTTTTTGGAGTGGATACCCCTTCGGGGTTCATCTTTCTATGAATATCATTTGGAATTTTTGTAAATCTTTATGGAATCTCAGTGGAATCTCAAGGAATCTCTGGAGTGGTTACCCCCTCGTCCCAACCCCTCACCCCTAGGTCTTCTTTACATGGGTCAATGCCTATTATGGTAACTCTCTGGGAATCAGCATGCCAGTTTACATTTATCGGCACTATGTCGAAGGCCAGGCGAAGACAATTATTTTGCTGTGTCATTATCTGGATATAAGGTAGCAGAATAGAGGGTGCAAATGTAGCAGCAGCTCATCAAGACACTATAGATATACCAAGTGCTGGTGACGACTTTAAAGGTATAAATACAATAGTTGTGTCACTTGTGTCACATTCAATGCAAAAACATGTGGCAGCAGTATTCTTAGGTAATTTCTTTCTAGTGACAATACGAACCATTGTATGGACCGCCGTAGCTGGACTACCCTTTGTGCAACCTACAGGTGACCCATATTAGCCAGAGTGGCGGGCGATGGGTCAGGTATGCTCGTAGCTCTTTGATCTGCGCTAGCAGGAGGTAGCACCTGGACCACCGTGTCTTCGTGTCCTCTGCGACGAATTCTGCCTTAATTGCTTCTTCTGATCTGTCTACTGTCTACCCACACGTCTCCAACATGTTGTCGCCTTCTTCGGCACACGGCACCGAAACCAATGTGACAGCTCCTACACAACAATACATGATTGCTTTTTCTCCTTCTGTCGCTAATACTGTAGCGTGAAATCGCGATAGCAGAAGTGCATGGGCGTAGCAAGGGGGGTAGCCCCCCCCCCCCCCCGGAAACCGTTTAGCCACCCCAAGATTTTTCTGACCTACACATAACGTCACATAAAGCAATGCCTACCCCCCCAGGTGAGGAGAAGGTCTGGGGGGCTTAGTCCCCCCCCCCCAGGTTTTTGGTCCTGCTGCGTCCATGCAGACATGAAACATGAGTCCATGAGTGCTTCCCTTTACTTTATTAACACTGGCAAAACAGTTATTGAATTCGAAAAAATCAATATATCTTTGCAAATGCCAAAATAAAGAAATATAAATAAGGATGTGTCCTGGTGGATAAACTAACTAAGACATTGGAAAGCAGGTTTGACGAAAGGCACGCAGCAGCAGTGGATATACCTTTAGTTTGACTGTCCGACTTTTAGTAGGGGGATTCAACATAGGACTGCCGAAATAGGCTCACAATTAAATACCCTCTTAACCAGTCAAGTAAAGGGAATGAGATATTCAAAGGAGACGTTTGATTCACACGTTTTGTAGGCCTTGTTGGGTATTTGACGGGCAGCCCAGCAAAGATAGTTCTGACTGGCCGGAGAGTAATCCCCGGAAAGTTAGGAGTCCAGTGAAGCATATCATGGCTCATGGGTATACCGTTACTTCATACACAAAGAAGTTGGGCAATGGTTAGACTCAGTCCGGGCCTTGTGGCTTCCCGCCACTTTTGTTTGGGGTCCGCCTCCCGGCAACTAGACCTGGAATAGCATAGCCTCCAGCCGCAAGTGCACTGCATGCCTATGCCTATACCAACTATAGATGCAACATGCAACCATTAAAAATGGAGGTACCTACAACATGAAATATTTATAAAAATAATAGGTTAGGTTATGGATCGTTAATGGAACGAAAGGGTTGATGTAGAGAACAGGGTAGGTACCTAGACGGGCAGCAATGTAACTGCTCAATGAGGGGGTAACCAATCCAGAGATTCCTTGAGATTCCCTGAGATTCCATAAAGATTTTCAAAGATTCCCAACGATATTCATAGAAAGATGAACCCCGAAGGGGTAGCCACTCCAAAAAATTCCAAGATCCCCTGAGATTTCATAAAGATTTCCAATGATTCCCAACGAGTGGTTAACTCCTCGCTGCTCAGTAAGCAAATAAAATAATTCTTCATGGACTTCGTCGATGCGTCGACTGTTTGCTATAGGAAAGACATCTTATTCAACTCAAATTCCAAACTCCTGACTCTCTTGGACATTGAATGACGTTTCCCAAAATGTGCATCAGATCTAATTAAACTTCTCGCCACTTTAAAATAAAATCGCGGATGTCTAACGGGAAATTGAGTCCGGAAGGCGTGAGGCGTCCTCGGTAATAAATGGCGTTCCAACGTCACGCCGACATATAAGGCGATATGGAATTCACAACGACCATTCCGAATTTACCGGCAAACAGCCGTGAAGTATTTATAATATGCAATTTTACAATCCGTTTAGTGTCTGGATTTGGTTATATTCAACTCACTAATCAAGTCAATGGAGGCGATTTCTCTCACGGATTCTATTAGCTCTACTTACCCCTGCATGGACTTCTTTGGCTAGAAGACAATGGAAGATTTTGTGAATGACCACGTTTTATGTCTGGAGTCTGCACAACTCTTACATTTATTCAGTAGTGAAGCATTGTCTGGTATTTATGGTACCAAATAATAGGTTTACGAATAGCTACTGTGGCATTGCATGGTATACTGCACAAGGAATACGGCTGTCGTATAGGCATTACTGAAGAGGGGAAACAATTTAGATATTGCTGTAAACAATAGGTAATTTGTGATACAGGAAGGAAACAATGGCAGTGAAATTTCTAAATAAAATAAAACCTTGATATTCAAAGTGTAATTTAATAAACATGAGGGGCGTGGGCGTATAGTGTTTGCATTAACAATTATTTGAAACAAACCTGCACCTGTCCATCAAAGCAGTAGTCAGGTACTCAGGTATACTTAGGCACTGAGTAAATGTGGACACATGACTAGTTGAATAAGTCAGTAGCAGTCAGCTTTATTAAGGCACAGCCAGAATTAGTGATTGAAAGAAAATAGTAAGGTATTTCATTGTCTTAACTGAAGGCCGCCCGCAGGCACGCCGAGCCAAGAGAATTATAATTCATTGAGAAGAAGTAATCTCAGAGTTCTCTACTTTTAACTCCATAAAACAGAATTATTTTGTCCATGTCAATGATTATACCATCCAGGTACGATTCTTTCTATTTGCGAGATAGACTATATAGCCCATTATATATATTTTCAGAGAACAAAGGTGAAGACAATAAACAACAGGTATAGGTACATCTTTTTGTGTCATATACGTAGTAGGACACTCGGCATGCAAGCCAAATAAGACTGGTCAGACGAATTGGTAGTTTGTCATTCCTCTGATGAAAATTTCTGGCAAACTCTCTTCTCGAAGCACAGCCTCAATAGCCAATTCTTAGGTAGACGGTTGAGACCCAGACTACCCCGGTTCGATCCAGATCCTAGCAATCTTTTTCTAACCGGCATTCACCTCGTTCACCATGTGAAATTTATATCGAGGCTGTGTTGGTTTTGGAACCCATGCACCTATACAACTGTAGGTCCCCAAAGCGTACTAACAGATTGACTGGGGAGCTGGTATTTGGTAGTGCTGCCAGCTCAGAAGGATGGATGTGAATGCGGTTGCGAACTTAGGTACACCTATACCGTAATACCCTACCTTCTGCTCTTTTGTCGACACCTACTCGTTTTGATCCAGTTTAGGATTATTTTGGCGAGCCACATAAGTTCAGAAGGAAAATATATATATACTAAGGTCGGGTATTATTCATAATTAATTTAATTTATCGGTTCAGTGTATAACAGGTATATACCAAAGTTTACTAGTCACGACTGAAGAAGAAACCTGATATTTGGTACAGAGCAGGTATAATAAATAATAAAAGAAACTCACATACAGTGATGGAATAATTCCTTTTTCATTCAGGCAGAGTAATGTAAGGTCTCCTTTATGGTCGTGAGTTGGCGTCAATACAAACAGAAGTATAGTACACCCACTCAAACTGACACTTTAGTCATAGGCTGTTCCAATCAGTTTGAAGTGACCGGACAACCGTTTTCGGGCATCTTAATAACAATAATTAGGGTTTTTAATCGTACCTCGTGCAGGGCTTGCAGGGCATTCTCTGCAATATAATAGCATGCCAGAGTCATTAGGCTAGTTAATGCCCAATGGGTTACCTTTGTAATTATCTGCACTTAGTTAGTGTACGGACTGTAGGGAGGGATACGACCTAACGTTTTGGCGCTCCCGTAGAATTTCTCTATTTAATCCACTTTTGAAATTATGACCTCCATTAAAAACGAACGCGGAAGCAAGAGCGTGTTCACAACTGTTCTGTAATTAGTTCCTTCCATATGGAATTCGTTCATGCCAGGTTATGAGTTTGTACGAGCCCTTATACGGAGAATCAACAAGGCTGGCAAGTTGTCTTTGGTGATGTTTTCGTTAAAAAGAAATCAGGAGGGATCGAAATAATAAAAGTAAGAAGAAGAACTACGATCAGGCACTAACTATAGAACCTTTCTTGGCAGAAGTTTTTCCTAGCTGTGAGATTGATAAGTAGTTGGACTTCGCATTGCTGACAGGTACCCAGTACCTGCTATCAGGTATTAGTTACGAAGCCAAATGGCCAGCATCCACTATGCCCTTGTGTCCCGCCCACCAAGTGCATGTCCCTTGCAAGGTAGACGATGCATCTTGTATGCATTCTTCACTGCTTCACTGCCGGCACCAGCACCGCTTCTGTGGCCTTCCCGAACTTCGTGACTCCCCAGTCCCATGTTTCTTCTTATGGTGGGCTCCAGGACATGGGGCCCTCCGGAGGGAGTGCTACACATGTTGTGATTCACGAAGAGCCTCTCCAGCATACTAATTCACGCGCAAGGCAATGAAGCACGAGATAAGATTTTTACGAGGATTTTCAGCGCTACTAACAGCGCCGCTCACATGACTTATTGCATGCCTTCTTTCACCCACAGAACACTGTTAGAAGCACCTGTTCTGATTGAATCCAGAGAACAAGAGGCAAAGACTGGGTGGCTGGGTTGCTGGGGTTTAAGGTGCTCTCGCTGAATTTGGTGCAGTGAGATGAGTTTGCTCTCCAAGGCTGTGCGGTTTTCGTTCTAGTTATTACTGGAGAAACTGTAGAGGAGAAACTAACTTAACACTTTCAATCGTGGATCGTATACTGAACTGGACAATGGAAGAAAACAAAAGAACTGTCCGAGTGTCCGCACAGTGGTTACCAGCACTTGACCACTTTGCAAACTAGCACCCTTTCGTCGCGGAAGCGTGGAACAGAGTCCCCATCCGCATGGGTGATTACAGTCGGCCCGTAATTGGCCATTACGCGTGTCATTCGGCGTGGAGGCGACGCGGCGACCCCCGACCCGCGGTGACGCGTGGCTGGACAGCCTGAAGATGCCTAGGAACTCAAGAAGAAAGCCATGCAGGCTCTCGGAGGATGGCAGCTCCACAACCTGCCACCTCGGGCGTCGGGCGCGTGCGCAAGTTCCTCGGCCGCATCCGCATCTCATGTACTTAGAATAACGGGTCCACAGCCTTCATCGTGCATTAGACTAGAGTGTCCATCTACCGGACATTCTCAGCCTCATTTATAAACAAAAGTCATTATTATTGTTTGGATTTTCTGACGATAGTTTTATCAGGAAACTGAAGAGAGAAACACAGGGTACGGTTCTTGTACAGCTTGATGTATTAAAAATACACCAAATGAATGCGAAAATATTTACACTTGAGGACCATTCTGTCTTGACTCATGCGGTACTCGGAAGGAGTCGACCATCATTATCATCAATCACGTCGCTTAAATATGCAATACACATCAGTCATCCAAGCAATTACTCCAGATATACGAGAGACACTGTCTCAGTAACGTTAATTCGAATGAAAAGAGGTCTCAAAGGTACACTACATGTACTCCACGGTGCTTAGAGAGGTCAAGCACTGTTCGAGGCACTTAACACCCAGCCCGTTAATCTACTTTAAGTCAAGATTGACGGTAAGAATAGATAGAAGGGTAGATCCTTTCAGAGAGATGAAGAATAAGATAGCGAGTGGACAACAAAGAAGTCGGTGATGTTGGACCTTGAGAGCGAAGACACCATGCCTGAGTTTGGTATGAGTTTTACCGACAGAGGGGTCAAGATCTTGACCCGAAGGCTTAATCTCGATCGATCCGTGCAAGGTTCTTGTCATTCCTATATTTCCTTACTTATTCGTACGAGATATATCTCGTATATCCTCTGCGCCTTGGCTCTTTGCTGCAAGACCTGAGTTCATAATCCCAATTTACTACCAAAGCAGTACGCAGAGCTGTGAAGCACCAAAAATAAATTCAACCTAAAGGTAAATAATAAATAAATAAATAAATAATAATAATAAATAATAGATAAATAGTAAATAATAAATAAATAAAAAATTCAAAAATTAAAATCCTATTATGAGAAAATAAGGTTGCGATATAGTATAGGTCTACGTCTAGGTCTATATAGGTGAATTTCCCAATTTTATGTAACTGAATGGAAAACCTCCAACAGTTATAGTTGGAGCCAACGCAACGTGGGGCACGCGAAACGCAACGTAAATGTAAACTGAAGGAAAAAATTCCCCACTTTTTTTATAATCAAGGACAGAGTTTAGATATGCACCTGTCAGTATCTATAGTACGAGCTGGTACTTATTTAAATATATAGTAGGTTACTCAAACATTCCGCACTATTTGGAATTACCTCAACCTCAGGAAGGTATATACTCAACCACAACCACTGTTGTAGATCCACGAAAAAAGTCAAACCATCTATAGGATTCCCAACCTGGTCTAATTGGTAAGAAAGCCATTGCTTCGTCCTCGCTTTGGATCCAGTTTTAAGGGCAAGCAAACTGACCATGTATAAAGTCAGTGTAGATATTGTAGTTCTGAAGGGTGAAGGGTCACCGGGCTAAGGCTACCCGCCGCTGTTTGCCGGCTGGTGTTGGAAAACAATGTGACGGGCTGTCGATGACTTCATTTATTGCATCCACAGCTCAGCAACGTGATGTTTCCATAATGGGAAAACATGGGGACTTGTTGCCATGTGCTTGTATCAGTATTATGTGCAAGTAGGATTATGCATTCCACATGTTCACCACGATGGGATTATCACTAATGCTGACCCCATTGACAGTGGTTTGCGAAGTTTTTGGGAGATAATCGTAACGCACCGAGGGGTTAACCACTCGTTGGGAATCATTGGAAATCTTTATGAAATCTCAGGGAATCTTGGAATTTTTTTTGGGGTGGTTACCCCTTTGGGGTTAATCTTACTATGAATATCGTTGGGAATCTTTGGAAATCTTTATGGAATCTCAAGGAATCTCTGGAGTGGTTACCCCCTCGTAACGCACTTACGTACATAGAAAAACTTCTAAGGCCACAGCTCTTCTTCAGTTCCAATAAATCAGTCGGTGGCGAGGGGGTATAGCCACTCCAGAGATTCCTTGAGATTCCCTGAGATTTCATAATGATTCCCAAAGATTCCCAACAATATTCATAGGAAGATGAACCTCGAAGGGGTATAACCACTCCAAAAAATTCCAAGATTCCCTGAGATTTCATAAAGATTTCCAATGATTCCCAACGAGATTACCAACGAGATTCCTTGAGTGGTTAACCCCTCGGTCGGTAGGTAAGGGTACAAGATTTGCACTCATGATTTTACTTCACACTGATTTTATGTCTGTGTCTTCAACTTTCCCAACGATCATAAATTTAAAATGAAGAGCTCTCCGCCTCTCGCCAATACTCACATACACAGGAATAAAAATATGTTTTTAGTACCCATCTACGGATATTAGGTTCGCCCATACTTTCTTCACATTTCCGCTAACGATGAGACAGTCACCCAGCCGCAAGGCCCGTATCTTCAAAGAAGAAGTAAATTATTGGTCTATCTTGCACTACTGCTTTTTTTAATTTTTTTTTAGCAGTTTACAGCTACCTACGCCTATTATTGCTCTGAGAGTCGTTACGTCGTTGTTTATCTTAGAGGCTTATTAGTGAGAAGGACAATGAGGAGGTACCTCCAGGTATTGGTAACGTAGGTACTTGAACGAGTCGAGAACGTATACTAAGTTGTTTTCCGGTCCATAAAGCGGCGCGCCACGGTAGGTCCATTAATGCAGCCTCTGCACTGAGGACCATTACATAGCAAATGACTGCCGTAGAAGGCTCACGGAAAGCTGCTGGCACTGTCTTTGCCAGGGTCAAAGCTATTCAAGGAAAATAAGGTAGACCGAAGCCAATTACGGGGAAATTAAGGATATAAAGGTCTTACAGATGGAGACGCAATGAAATAATTGAAATTGAAATGAAAAAGACATGCATGGTTTTCAGTTGGGAAGTACAGTTGACAGATGACAGCAGTAATACGAGTACATGACGCAAACCCGAAATTTCAAGTTTCAATTTCATATGGAGTAACTATTAGCTATACTTGGCTTATGTGACTCCTTTGTTCTGGCCCAACTGTGGCTAATAGTAACTTACTTAATACACCTCACTCTTGGACTATAGTAACTTCACACATAGTTTTAATTATTTTTTGTTCAGAACCAGAAGTAACTTGAGGAGAAGGGGCTACAACGATCTGAAAGAGTTCAGCAACGACAATTCATATCTGTGAAGTCTATATCCATCCCTCATCGATAGGACTGAATTTAGTCTCATCTAAAAGGCTCCCTGTCTATTGGCCAGAAACGAAACGATACTCGCCAAAGCATCGGAAGCATCGGAAGCATTGGAAACTTCGGCCGTCCGCAGCGGCCGGAGAAAAGTTTTGTTTCTTTCGTTTCCGGCCAATGGACGGCCAGCTTTAGAGTGGAAAATGCAATAGTGATATAGAGGTATCCACGTCCATTTTGCCGGTATCAAGTTACCATCCCTGGATATTCCTCATCACTATCCCTTCCATACAAGAAAGAACTTCCAAACTCAAGCGAGTCACGGCCCGTCCCGGAGAAAGCAAGTCTTGGGAAACATAGTGTCTCGAGAAGAGCACCGATACCCCTGATAGCAGGAGACATGACCAAAGTTCAGGTGAGATGTCGTAGGTGACGTAGGTCGTCAGTAATGATATGCGGTGTCTCCTCGAGTGCGCAAGCTCACCAGCGCACTGCACGGGGGTGGAGACTGACATTTGAAACACAAGGCCGCGTGCGCCCGGCCTGCAAATGCCACATTGCCAGACTCATCGATAAATGCTGCGTCGTGATCGGTTCTGCACTCCCTCACGAGCCATGCCTCTTCATCACACGATGCCCGATGCTTATCCTCCGTAAGTCGCAAGAAGCGTGCGGCAGCTCATGTTAAAGACACAACGCAGCTTACAGTTTCCACTATTCTCCAGTTAGGGTAGTTACAGTCGTTTTCTGGGGTAGCAGAGTTACGGGGTGCATTTTTGTTATTTCACACCTAATGCAATTTCTCCTTGATCAAGAAAATTCCCGCGGGTCTTGTAATGAATATATTCGCATATCATTCATCAGAAATACAGGATTCGATTTTCGTGTTTTCGTGACTTTTTCCACCAGGTATCAAATTAGACGCCACTGTGAAAGAGCATACTCAAAACCATAAGCAACGTCGTCGGCAGCAACACTGGTAGGTAGTATAGGTACATTATTGTACCGCAACCCATGGAATGTTCAACACGAAGGCAAATGCAAAACTCGTGACAGTATTAGCTGCGACGTTTCAACTAGCCGCATTGTTAACTTTAAAAAACACCATAAAAATATATAATAAACGAGGAACAAGTAAAACAATCGGCATTCTGCGCTCTAGAATGGCTTATTGCACTATAGATACATGCCTACAAGGTGAAAATAATAGAGATACCAACCAAAGCCTATTTCACGCGGCAATAATTTGCAGAAACTTATAGCAAAGGCTGTGTAGTACTGCGCGCATGCTAATCTACAATGTTGCTGGAGGTTTTTGGATATTGCAGTTTAGTTTAGTTTCTTGTAAGTGAGAATAGTTGGTGTATATATACTCTGCAATTCAATACACCGATTAAGAAGTCATTATCAGGGTCAGGGTTATTTTAAGATTTCATTGGCTTATGCAGTTCAGAGTTGTCAAAATGGATGTTATTTTTGTAGGGTGGGGACTGTGACATATACTCGTAGGTACGACCTGTTGTCAAAAATTCCTTTCGGAAGGGAAAATATTATTAAGTTCGGTCTCGCTTATAAACAGTACTTTCCAGACTAAACTAATACAATGCTAATACCATGCGAGTTAACTCACTATACCTACCTTAGGTCCATTTTCATCAAAGGGGTCAAAGTTTCCCCAGGATTTTTACAGAGGTGTACGTAAGTAGGTACATGGGCAAGAATGAAGTCGGGGTCCTAAGGTTGAATAATAAATTATTCTGGGCATTAAACAAAGGCAGAAGATGGAGTGGCGATGAAGCCGGTCCCAGGGCGGCTAATGCGAAGCATTACTATAAGAACCTCGTCCCTACAGATTGCGACAACTAATGAAAGGGGCGGGTTCGTATGTAATTTTCCTGCAATGCGCACATCCCAGCTGTGTTGGGCAAGCAACTGATCGCTGAAACGGCAAGGGCTCCGTACTGATACCTGATACCTACACCTATTTCTAGTACGATCCCATGGCCTATTGAACGTTACCTATTGCTTCCTATTGGGTCAATTTTATGAGCGACAGTTACTGAACGGGATCAGTTGCTAAGGAATTCATCACTTATATACTGATGGCGAACGGGAGATTTACTTACACAATTTACTGACCCCTGAAGGTAGCTGGATATACGAATGTTTGCTTGTCTACTCGCAAATATTATACTAATAAACTCTCAGCACAGCTGAGCGGTCTATAGTACATTGGTGATCCCTTCAATTTGTCTAGGCCCAATCCACAAAATAAGCATTATTTTCCGCATTACTGGCTCGACTTCAGCCCATTCCAACCTCACGTTCACACTCAGCTTAAAAACATCGACACCCTATATACAAGCAAGAAGCCCATAACACGAATGACGCCAATTTGATGAATCGTACAAGCTCCAAGGCTCCCCGAAAGACATGACCTGGAGGCCTACAACTGTCACATTAGGGGACGAGGCATGAAGACCGGGGAGACGATCGACCATCAGCATCAAGACACTGTCATGGAAGATGGAAGCATCAAGCAAGGATCTTAGACTCAAAGCGGTTCCTTGGGGGACGCCAGATCACCGCACTAACTGAATAATAACAACCTTGCGCGGTTAATTATAGTCAGGTTCTGATTTATTTGAGGCAGGCTCCGGGGGGACGACTCTGAAATATGGTTTTATCTGAATGAATCATCGGATGCGTGCACAGCCGTTTTCTGCACTGTTATTAATAATATTTAATAGCGCGTGTGACAGATCCAGGTGGAGATGAGGTTTGTTAATGAATTGCGGTCACTGGTTTGTAGAGATTGTGCCGTGTGCGCATAATTTAATGGCCGTTGCTCACATCGCCATGATGTAAAAAACGAACAGACCTAATTATACGATAAAGCCGTGTGGCTTGTATACAATCAACAAGGTGGCTTTGCATGGAAGGGGAAGGGGCCGAAGGGGGCAGGTTTTCGGAAAAGAAGTTAAAAGAAGTTATACGTGCCAATCTATTCTGAAACTGCAGACTCAAGAATTTCCAAAATTAATTTCAGTTTTTTTACGAGTTCCTTCCTAAACTGTTCTTTTAAAAAAAATCTGCGTATCTAACATAAGAAAAGACGAAATAAAAAATGTGAATTCACATAAATGAAATCAGACACTCTATATAAATGCAGCAAGGTGTTCATGAACCCCATTTGAATACTAGAGACAAACGTAATGAAGCGTAATGAAAAGGAATAGCATAACGTAGTGACCATGACGGAACGAATAACCCAGCCCAACGACGCTGGATAGGGGTAATGAATAAAGTAAATAAAAAACCCTGGAGCATGTGACTATGATGCATAGTAGTTCCACGGTCCGGAGACAGTTTGCAAACTGCACGTGCATTCTGCATCTAGCCAGTTCCATATGGAGTTATATCACATCCTTGTATCTCCTGCATGCTCCTTCTCCACCAGGTTACGTCTATGATCATCTACCACTCATGTAGTATCAGGTTTCCTACAATTTCAGGAGTTCAAGGCTCTACAAGTTAGGTTTGAACCTCGTTAAAACAAAGACCCTATGTCTAGTTCCTATAGGTGCCCCTATAAACGTGCTTTCTGCTTACTCCAAACTTGCTATTCTTTAGCAAAGCCGTGCCATAAACGAGTTCCACTACAATAGAAACAGCTGAAAATGTATGGGAGCAAAACGTGAAAACATTATAGTTATGGACGAGGGGTTAACCACTTATTGGGAATCTTGTTGGGAATCATTGGACATCTTTATGAAATCTCAGGGAATCTTGGAATTTTTTTTTGGAGTGGTTACCCCTTCGGGGTTCATCTTTCTATGAATATCGTTGGGAATCTTTGGAAATCTTAATGGAATCTCAGGGAATCTCTAGAGTAGTTACCCCCTCGGGTATGGAGTACTTGGGCAAAGCCGTAGTCAGCAGATTGCCTACAGGAAATGCATGAATATGCACGTTTTGTAAGGAATAAAGGATAGTGGTCAACGTTTGGATGCTGTGGGCGTGGTACTTTATTTCTCGCAATTATGGCTGAAAAAGTAGGAGCAAATTATGAGTTGTAGAAGGAACGCTAATAGTGCTGGCATGTGTTGGGAACACGGTGTGGCCCCTAGGCTATGTGCGACATCCCTACTCGTGAGTACGGGACAGATTGTTTCGAAGAAAAAAGGGCAAAGACATTACTGACATTCCAACGCCTCCATCATGCCAACTACCAAAAAAATAACTAATTGAAAGCCATCAATTAGCCTAGAGCGCGCAAGGACGTTTTAACCCTTTGACCATAAGAAAAGATTGTCAAAAACACAGTGAAAGGCCCACCCACTATACCCACTGGACAACGGCGTGTCTGACGCCACCGGTGACAAGACAAACGGTTTGTGTTGCCTCCGAAATTAAAAGTCAATTAAAGTAATTGGTCAGTGACTTCCAACTTGAGGAATACTTCAATCATGTTGTCCTTCGTCCTTCTTATCTTGGTTTATTACACTGCGGCCCTTCTTACGGTTTATTGGCTCTAAGAGAAAGCAGACCATTTGATGTTTTTATTAGTTCTGACAAATAACCTCTTCTGTTCTGAATCCGTTTAATGGGAAATTATTAAACTGGGTGTGTCTTAATTCACTCCGAGAGAATCTTCCCGTGTCAAGCAAGTCAAACAATTTATACACATTATCACGACACAGGTCGGTAACTTCTTGATGCATTGATGAATGACGACAATTTGAACTAGTGCACTTATCTCGGGAAACCTTCGATCGTAAAACATTTGCAGTTTTCACACGGAAACTTTCCCAAAGTGTACATGGAATTGTTTAAATGCACAACAGCTCAGCTCACCAAAATTTTGTAAAGGCTTTTTAAAAATCCAAGTACCTTAATTCAGTTCAGTTCAGTTTGAAAAACCGAATAACACCAGCTACATTATGAGTAATTTTACCATGGAGTTAACAATGAAAACTGGCGCTAAAAGGGTTATTTGATGGCAGTAAGTATAAGAACGCATATATGGGGCTTTATTCACGTACTCAAAGCACTGAGTTAACGCTGGTGTTAACCGGACACTAACCGGATGATTTAACCACGCGGGGATCACCCCCAATTTACTTTGAGGGGACATAATCTGATAGGTACCGTAGTGCTAATGGCCTCGCTAATAGCTGACACTACCTAGCTGAGGACTGGTTTTACGAAGGGTGTTAGTGGGATGGTGCATGCTCTATGATGCCCGACAGGATAGCTTTTTTACTGCTCACTGCTCAGTGGTACTGCTGACCCTAAAATCCCATAGAACGTCTATGAAACGCAAAAAAATGAAATTTTGATTGATGATTACTTTTCTACCTGCGCTGAAGAGAGCAATAATGATAGAAAATGTTGGCTAATTGGTTGATGACCAGCTAGCCGTCTGGCATAGCGTATAGGTTGGAATTTACTAAACACACTTATACTGGTACACTGTTATGGTAGATACTCGTACCTATCTGCGCATACCTCCATACATGTTCCTATGGGCATTACTTCAACGTCTTGGCCATATTGTAGTAATGAGTAGTAATAACCTGCTTTCTTCAATCCTCACTCAAAGTCACCGTCGATGGCTATTATCACAACAAGCTTTCAAACTGATCATTCATTTAAGGGTCCGCTATACCTGACGATGCATTTTTTGCCGCCCATAAGATTAACATTGCGAGCGGCGATTCATTTTCAAGGTTTACCCTTGGTTGGAAAGACACAAAATTTTGCCTGTACCTAGCCCTATAACAATGTTCTAGGGAGTGTCCGAAGCAGATTTCCCAATTTCTCACTGGTTTCTTTTATTGCAACTGTTTTGCAAATGCTATTATCGCATACCTCAAGAAAAGTGCTGTATCTCGAAAACGAGAAATTTTGGAAAGACATCGGTTATTCTAGCTAGTCATAAAATGGCGAAAGTTCACCTGTATATACCGTTAAACCCGCTAATTTCCCCAAAATGAACTTGCACGCAGGTACTTTTTTACTCCTCACCAAATTTGGGCACCATTGCCAAGAATTTGTAGCATCCGGGTACGTGCGTGCCGAGCGGCAATTCACATTTTTATTTTGCTGAGTACACCCTACATTAAGATCACACATTCGCAGTTGCCTCTCTCCAGGAACAGGGTTTGCCTGTCACGCCGTGAAAGAAGTCAGGTAGAGTGGTCAGTATAGTGAACAATGTGCGACCTTTATCAAATCGCTGACAGGAGCGGTAGGTTCACCTCCTGGTTCCACCCCTCGTACTACAAGGCCGGAACCATAATCCTGTTAGTGCCACCTCCGTATTATAAGAAGATGGGTAGAAGTAGAGAGAGGTCACGGATAAAGCTGTTGTTGATGGGTTTTTTAAGGCATGGGGACGGGGGTCAGGGGTCCTTAGGCGCGTGGCTGTCTATCAAGGCTCACTGAACTGGGGGCATACCTGCTATTATACCTACACTATTAGGCTTTATTCAGGTGCCTTTCAGGTGCGACATGGTGTGGGCGGACCATCACTCCCGCCCCCATATCATGCCTATCATGTGCATTTCAGACTAGAGGGGAAGGTGGATTTATTTCCATGCCAGTCAGCATGGACTAGAAGGAGAACAATGGACTGAGATTGAAACAAAAGGGTGTATATGACCTCAAATCAATTTGTACACTGTAAGCAAGTGCTTTTCGAAAGTCGTCGAATGGCCCCCAGAGGGGTTAACCACTCCAGGAAACTCGTTGGGAATCTCATTGGGAATCATTGGAAATCTTTATGAAATCACAGGGAATCTTGGAATTTTTTGGAGTGGTTACCCCTTTGTGTTCATCTTTCTATAAATATCATTGGGAATCTTTGGAAATCTTTATGGAATCTCAGGAAATCTCAAGGAATCTCTGGAGTGGTTACCCCCTCGGGGCGCCCTAATACAATATAGGCAGTACCTTCGTAAGGAAGACACAACTTTCAATGTAAATCTGCACATTTCTTCACCAACAAAGTGATCTTCGAATCATGGAATAGGGGACAGGAGAAACTATTCGTCCATTTGCAGCTGCTCCTAAGTTGCAGAGGCTGACCAGTAACCGCCGGCTGACAGCTGCATGAATGATGATGTCCAGCCAAAACGAGACGGAAAAGAAATGATGCTTCTGACAACTTAGCAATTCAACAAAACGGGCAACATGCATACGAGTATGTCAAGGAATTGTTGAAATTTTCATACTCAGTAGGAGGAGCCTCCACAGGACCAAAAAAAAAAAATACTAAATCCCCAAATAAACCGACACAGACTATAAAGTTGACTTACTATACTCCACGCGCATCGTGCATGGATGATAGTGAATGCAGACTTCAGACTTATCGAAGGGTGGATAGGCTACTGATATGTGAATTGTCGTTGTTGAGATCATTGTGACCCTGCTTCTCAAGTCTACTTCTGGTTCTGAACAAAAAATAATTTTGGGAACCCTGTGTTTTTTTTAAAACAATGTGTGAAGTTACTGTCATCCAAGATGCGCGTGGAGTATAGAAAACCAGTCAAAGATTATGTTTTTAAGATACAAGATATACCCTCAGGCATAGGGTAACCCCCCCCCATGAACGGAAAATTAACATGGTAATACCAACGTGAAGCAAAAAAATATAGGCGAAACCCCTCCCCATGACCCTCAGGTATAAAATAACATTGACCTAGTGAAACAGCTTACTTGGGGTTTGATTCCGACGAAAATTTGGAGCATTTTTAATAAGAAAGAATTAGTTTTAGAATGAGGAAGAATGAGTGTTCGAAAGAGCCTGGAGGTAGCGAGATAGTTCGGCACTGAATGAAATATTGCGCACGTGGAGGGGAAATCGTGGACGCGTATTTCGTGCAGTGAGTCGTAGATTTGTATAGCTATTTTTTCTTTTATTCCGTGTTTTGAATTGCACTTCCTCCGAAACGAAGCTGGCTTGATAACTACCATAACTACCTCATATACTCTCTCTCTCTGGCGCCGATCGCCAGGGGCGCCGGCTTGTTTTATTTATTAGGCGGAATTTCCAATGAAGTTGTCGGTACTTCACTATCTGTGAGCCATTCAAATTACATTCACAATGGAGGTATTGTACACAGAAAAAGATACACACAACCAAACTCACTTCAGCGTTCAAGGAACGCTCCAAACACGCCCCTTGCTTTTCAGCCATGGTGGCGCCTTCAATTTCATGATTATGCAGAGTTATCTTGACTCAAAATTGCAATAATTCTTGCCCATCTTCTCGCTAATGAATTTTTAATGGAAACTAAGCAGACACTCGTCGTTGAGCCGAATTCTGATTTTTTCTCTAAAAAATTTTGAGCCTGAGAGCCAAATAAATTAATTTTGCAAAATTGGTCACAATCCTATAACTTGGAGAGTACTTATATATTCTTTAATCTTAAAAGTTATTTTGTGTGACAGTTTGACCTAATATTGAAGAAGAGCAGGCTCCCGCTCTTGAGGTCAGCGGAAATAAGGCAGGATCGAAAAAAAAATGGATAAAAAATAAATACAATGCCTCATACATGCCTGCATACATAGGACACATCAATTCAGTTATTCCAACGAAATAATTAAACACTTGGATCTAAAGTACCAGGGTACCATGGTGAACAAGAAGAAAGCTAATGAACCGAACATGACCTCTCGTATAAGGCGCCATGCAGTAGCCCAAGACTCGATTGAGTCAGTGACGGCTAAAAACTGGTCAAATAAAGCGTCAGACAATGGTCGAACATGACTTTCTCGCACTAAGACAACATTTTTTTTAAAACTTTTCTGAAATATTTTAAGAGTTATCCGAGAAGTGCTCAAGGTATAAATATAAACAATGATTTTAGACATAAAATTACCGAATTTATCGAGTATCGAAATAACAATTTTGGTAGGTATGCAAATTTTGTCAAAAGCCGTCGATGGATGGGTAGCAGACGGAATTGGTGTCTAGTGACCCCACTGGATGTAAATTATTGACAGGTTTTTTTTTTTTTTTAGAAAAGTCAATCTTTTACACACACAAGAAAGAACACTCTTTATATGGCAAACATGGCTAGCGAGAAAGTATGCTTGTCGGTGTTACTATACAGGTATGTATCTACCAATAGAAGGATACGTATATCCCCTTGAATTGAGCCTTGCAATTAACGTACCTGTGCTAATATTTTTAATGGCTAATAGCTCTCCTTGTATGGTGCCTTTTATTAAGACTATGTCACCCATTTTCGGTTGCCCGACATGGTTACGTTAATTAGGTATGTTTGGATCGAATCTCCCGGACACCAAACAAAGACATATCTTATCTAGCGACCAATCTGGTAGAAAGCGGCTGTAGATAGATGGATCTAGTTCAGGTCAAGCTGTCACGAAAGCCCACTATCAGACAGCGCACAGTAACGAATAAAAACATAAAATATATTTTCTGTATCCGTTTCCGTTTGGTATAATAATAAATGAAAAATAAGAAGGGAATTTCCCACAACCATGCTCTGGTAAAAGCACATATCTTCAATACTTTACAAGATTGAAGTATAGACATAAGGTAGGTACATTTAAGAAGGCGTCCTGAAATGGCATTTTGGCAGGATGGCATTTCCAAATGCACAGTTAAGCTGCCCGTCCACTGGAGTGCTAGTTTTGTTTGATTTTATTACGGCCAGCTTCAGTTCATACATACATGGGAGCCCAAATCTTCCTTTACAAATTATGATTTATTTGAAACAAAACGAAACAGTTCGTTTCAAAAGTAACAATTTCCTTCGGTCAAGTTCAAGAATGGAACAATTCCACGTCAATATTATTTTTCTCCTCTCACTTTTTGGTCCAACAGATCACTTGTATAACGGTGAGTGCTACCCATCTTAAAATTTTACTGTAGAGCTTCGGTGTAGCAGTTTAACAGCATAGGGAAGCATAAACCTCTTTGCCTTACATCCATTATAATGTAATGCAAGTCATGTAAATGCAGTAAAACTAGATAAGTAGAGAACAAGGAAGGACAAACCAAAAACGGGTACTTAATGCTCGATAGCCATAAGAATCACAGTAGGTATAGTAAAGTTCTCACGAGCCTGTCGATGTTTCACCCCTACTCATGGTTTATTACTCGGGTATTTCTTATCGCGCCTATAAATTAGCCTAAGTCACCGGTAAGGTTGCATAAGAACCTGACTAGCCTATGCGGTTCGTTCTAGGATGGTACATCAAGGCATGGTCCGAGGTATAGTCTAGAAAATTAAGTATGTATTCCGATAAGTGTGCTGCACATATATCAAGCATTCTGGAGTGTGATGGGCCAGTACGGGATATAAAAATAATGTTACAGGCACTTACCAAGATGAGTGCTTGTTGGAGTACACGTTTCAACAGTAATCTGGTTATACCTGAAATAGAAGCAAATAAACATTGGTACTGTTTAATCAGTGTCTCAAATATCCTACTATACCTACCATAATAAATGTCTACGAATATTCTACTTACCTATTATGGTAATACCATACCATAATACCATCTACGCGGTAAGAAAGTTAATAATTAGTTTTTACTGCTATGAGTGTACCTAGTTCACTATTTTTTGTTGACCTTGTCGTACTACCAAAGGTGGAGCTGGAAGTATAAAACGCCCGGCTTTATAGTAAAAGTCTCAAATTGAGAAATTGGTCTAAACTATAAAAAGACAATTCTGAATGAATAGGATGTAAGTAATTTATTAAATACGGCTAAAATCGATTAAGATTTAATTTTGAAGTAATGGATTGTTTTTTGCATCCTCGTACTTTGATTTCTCTCACCTATACCTACAGGTTTCATGACACGAACAGAGCAGTTAAAATGAAAAGTTAAGGTTCTACTTTGGCTTATGATATGATGCATTTCTGCCATCGATAAGATTGAATTATTTTTCCGTTAGTGGAAAAGATTTTGAATTTCTCCTATAGCTTTAATAGTTTCCTCTATAAGGATATCTACTAGGTAGACAGATGCTCTAATTTCCTGGCGGTTTTCGAGTTCTCCCACAAATTTTTTCCTCAAAAATTAAGTTATGCCGTGTTACCGTTTGCAAAACGGGTGAACTCGGAACACTCTATGTTTATACACTCAGTTTTACAACTGGTGTCATCCTCTTGCCGGTTAAGGCCAGGTGAACAACCTATATTTCTCGTTGATATTATTTCCGAATATTTACTCTCAGGTTCGCTACTATAGGTATACGAGTATATGTAGAGAAGCGCCGGTAGTACTGGAGTTAGGGTCCTTGGTCCCAATAGGGTGCGGGACGTGGGATGGCGCTCGAGGAAGCGCTTTCTGCTCAAATGTCTATAATCAGGGAGCATCGTGCTTCTTTGGCGTGCAAGAGCCTGACGAAAAACCAATACACCAGTCGATGCCTATATCATAATGCCACAGCGGTGCCCCAAGCTGGGGTGTTTAAAGGATATAACCATGGTTATAGATGTGTTCGGGCACCGTGCTATTCTGTAATCTGCACCTAACAAACAGGTACTTGGTGTTTAGTGTCTTCAAATCTCTCTTGACGCTTGCTGAATCGCACATACACCTGTTCTCACAATACAAGTTTAAGGTTAAGACTGTAGATACAATGCTCGTTTGCTGAAGGTTTTTAAGATTCCTGTCGGTCAAAGAGCTGGAGAGAAAGTTTTTCAAGTCCTACATGTTTCTATAATCATGCACTGATATGTGTATCATTTCGGCCAGCATATCTTAGTGGGAAATACAATGAACCTCGGCTATAACTGTAATGCATTTGGGAGATTCGACCACGGTCGCGTTAAAGCCGAGGTGTGAAATAAAAGTTGGTATTATACTGGAAAACCAGCATATTTTAAATTATAAATTACGAGTATAACAAAGGAACATAGGTATTGTAGGTTCAAAATTCACTAGATATAAGTGAAAGTTCGGGAACTAAATGACCCCATTTATTTCCTATTCATTTCCATTTCAATATCACTCCAGCCACACTAGAATTTGAGTAGCAAAGTAACTGAACGTAAGTGAACTGGAAATGGACCCAGGAGGTTTTTGCCCTTGTGCTCCGACTGTGAACTCTTCAGGTCAGACAGCAGGACAGCATGACGGCTAGTCCTCGACTGCTGTAAACGAGCCTTATTACCCTGCTAAATGTTTTACTCAGCTTCCGCGGGGGCCTCGCGCAGAAACGAACTAACGTATACTCTGTTTTTATTCGTCGAAAACTTCATCACTCTACCAAGAACCAATGGATCAGTGAGTGCATATTCTGGAAGTGCGCTTCAGTGTGGGAAGATTTTCCTCTAATACCAATTCAGTGCGGAAGGATTTTCTTCGATCACCACCTCAGGGCCTCAGTGCGGAAGGGTTTTCCTCTATTAACGCCTCAGAGAGGAAGAATTTTCCTCTGTGGTTCAAAAATCAGATGGACCCGTCGATAAATCACTCGGTACCATAAAAACAGTGTGAAATTTGGTCAAAGTGGAGGACAGCACAGGTACACCAGTAACTTGGAAAATGAACGAATTTATCACAATTTTACCAGTATTGGAGCACTAGACACACAGAAAGTGCACTTTCTTAGATTATCGACTTGTCCAGACCTCGGTCCAGCAGGAGGAAGCTAGACAAGAGGTACTATACGGAGTTGGCTCCATTCTGCACGCTCACATGTCTGTTTATAATGAGCTATCTTAACATTCAGGAGGCTGTTAATTGAATTCTCTCGATAATTAAGTCAAACCAAGGAGTTTCTCCGGGACAATTAGACCGATTGAAAAAGCCAGGAGTGCAATAGGGACTGTCAACACCGTGCAACGCATTGTGGGGGGCCTTATACAGTGGCCGTGGCGGCGTCCCTTTACCTCGCTCCACTTCGCTATTTTATATCTGCTCACTCAGATCCTGTTGTTACTTAGAGGACAACGGAGAGATCCGCAACAAATGAATGGCGAACAATAGTGCAGAAAATTTATAAGGGGTAATTCTCGTACCCTCTATTTACTCTAGTAATTTTATGTCCTCTCGGTGGTATGCCTACGCAGGGGCGTACTCCACGCGCATCTTGGATTCAGACTTATCGAAGGGTGGATATAGGCTACAGATATGTGAATTGTTGTTGTTAAACTCTTTTAGATCATTGTGACCCTAATTCTCAAGTCTACTTCTGGTTCTGAACAAAAAATAATTTTGGGAACCCTGTGTTATTTGAAAACAATGTGTGAAGTTACTGTCATCCAAGATGCGCGTGGAGTATAGGACTATAGGGAAATAAGTTATATAACGATAGATGAGGTAGTTTTGAGGAAAAAATGAAGTAACGCACTTTGGGAACTTTTGGGTGATTGCACCCCCTCCCCCTTGAGCCAGATTCCCTTTTGCGATTCTACCCCCAATTCTAACAAAATCGGCCGAGTAGTTGGTAGTCCGACCGTTCGACATTTATCGAACATGGTTTTTTGGTCTCATAGGACCTCCACAAGATCACGAGAAAACTAAATAAAAAAATTGATTTTTGTGTGATGACAATATTTTTCTTAAGGTATGCATTTCTTGTAAAGGAAACAGGGAAAGTATAAACTAAAGCCGCGTTATATCTTTTATATTAAGGGCCACCATACATTCTCGACGAACTCCGCCAAAACCACTGTGCGAAAGTAAATATTCGACAAAAGTAATGTTTACATTTTAGTACCACCGGAGACTGGTAATTGCAATATCGTATCGGTTGTGTCTACTCTAAAAGCTAAACATAGTGTGCTATTTGAACGCGAAACGAACGAGTGAAAGTAGGACACTATGTTTAGCTTTTACAGGAGAAAAAGTAGAGAAATGGTGTTGCAATTACCCACTTCCGTAAGTGAAATAAAAATTGTCAACATGTAACATGGCGGCGGTAAATATTACAAACATTTATCAAGCTTTTCTACTAAATGTGACGATAAAATCACACTGTTTTAATCCGAAACGTTACAAAAAAATATTTCGCGTGAGGTAGTGTTGTTTTTTCGCGATCTGTCAAAAAAACATGTGGACTGGTAGTTGACTGTTTAAAATCGCTCCTGTGGGCTTATTACTCCATTTCATGCAAAAATACAACACTACCTCACGACAAAGAGTCTCAGGTTTACATCCCCCTATAAACACTTTTCACTCGCCCTGTAACTTCGGAATAGGGTGTGAAGTACTTAGCATTGCGAATCAAATGGGTGTATTTCCCCTTAATAGCGGGGAAAGTGGGTAGATACTCCCTGTGAATAATTAGAAATTAAAAGGCTAGTTTTTCAAATATTGGCTGGTTATACCCGAAACAGCTTACATTACTTTCTTCTTTGAGGACCCTTCTGATAGAGTGATATAAACAAAGCTCATCCACTATATTCTGAAGTCGGAACACGCCCCGAACAATTTTCGAACAACGATCAGTGGACAAACATAAGGAACCTCCATTATGGAAGCCGTACTAAACTTTCTCTCTAATTCAAAAAAGCCCCTCAAATATTTATGTGTAACACACGACATCAATCAGAAATGTTTCATAAATTTCTTCAAGGTTTTCGGTACTGGCGATATCATACAAAGATAATGAATCTATTTCTTTTGGAATGTATACCTACTGTAGTCGTGCGAAAAAAATTTCTCTCACACTGTGTCTCCTATGATACAGAGAAGGTACTCGTAAGTCGGAAAAGCGGTCTCTAAAAGAATCTACCCATCCGTCGGCCGTAGCGACTACATACTTTGAACTGACTAGTGAAATTCGTTTGCCAAATTCGACCAAAAACAGAAGGTTGGTCCAGGTTGAAAGAAGGGACAAACGAGGTGTCAGGCAATCCTCCCTTCTAATTGTTTTCAGCATGGTCAGGAAAGCAAGCATTTTGGTTTTTGCACTATGGAAGTGAAGCCCTCAGTGATGACTGAACAACAATTTTCCCTTTTTCTGCAATATTAACTATACCTATTTTTCATGTTACCAAATATTTCTTGATGGACAACTTCAAATTTACATCTGCATTTCCGATGAAATGCGAAGTACCTATCTATGAATTTAACCTTTTTTGAACAAACTCTATACATGCATGTAATAGTATAACATTCACGAAAGTACGATAATTGCAGGTATAGGTGAGTCCAGAGCCTAATTTTAATAACAATAGTTTATGCTCGAATTGAACGAGGTGCCCGCAATAAAATGGAATTATTACCAAAAACAGAAGAATGAAAGGACATTTGCACTTACCGGTATCGATGAGGGTAGTTAGCCGCGTGCTTGGTGGCGGTCAGTTGCAAAGAGCACTCACTTGCACAGCACGGTCCACGGCACACTGAACGCTGCACGGAACGCCACAGCTGGACACAGGCTCCAGGGCTTCTCCAGCAATCCAATGCACTCCAGTAGTGACGAGGCATTGCTCAGACGTTCAGCTCCACCCTGGAATCATTACAATAGGAATCATTCATCTCTCTGTAAAAATTTATTTAAATTCCAGAGGTGAAGAATATTTAATTACCCGGAAGAGCAGCAGCGTCAGCTAAACTTTAGAAATCCTTAGGTATATCCAACAGTTTCAGATTTGATTATTTGGAGTGAAGCGTGCAGACCTCTGCTGGTCTTCCATTTTCCGAGGGGTTATAACCACTGCAAGAATCTCGTTGGGAATCTTGTTGAGAATCACTCTTTATGAAATCTCAGGGAATCTTGAAATTTTTTGGAGTGGTTACCCCTTCGGGGTTCATCTTTCTATGAATATCGTTGGGAATCTTTGGAAATCTTTATGAAATCTCAGGGAATTTCTGCTGTGGTTACCCCCTCGCCATTTTCTTTAAAATCAGCGTTGGTTAGGTACATCACTGTAGTGCAGACACAAGTAGGTACGTTTCCCTTCATTTCCTCACGTTTTGTCCAAACGATCTCTGTGACCATCATAACTATTTTCTACAATTGTCTAAAGTACGAGATAGTTCCGAAGGCAGTGTGAATCAAAAAATGTAGAGTAGGTAACCTAAGAACCTGGATGTGATTGACTATTCCTACCTTACCTATCGGAGAACTGAACTTGTATGGGGAACCGAAGTAGGTACGTTCTCCAGAGCAAGGAACCTGCGAGTCCCACCCACAGCCTTAGTGCTTCAGACCCACAGACCTACTTCCATACCATGCCTTATCGTACCTTAAAGGCACAACCACACTGTCCCTCCCACTGCTGAAGCGTAAGAAGAAGGCGTACTCTAGTTCAGAAAATTAGTTCACAAGTCACGGAGGGGAAGCAACCCCTGCATAGATATACAAAGGTATAGGTTGTTTTTAGTTTTTTTCACGAACTCCGAGTTTAAATGTTTAAATGAAAGTGAGTAATGAAAATATATTTTTATCATTACTCACCGGTAGGTTCTATACCTGCCTACTTCACCCAAATCCAATAAGGTGTCTAATCTAATCTAAATCAAGGTATAGATACATAGGTATATTGTAGGTAAGGATAGGTATACCTATACACCGAGCAACTCAGTTCCTTTAAAAAGTGCACTGCGTCATCTTTCGATGTTCCTATGTTCTAATATAATATTTTTCTATAGTAGCTATCAGAACGCAAACATTAAAAACCCATCAAGAGCAAGAAGCTATTTCCTCCCTTAGAAAAGATGATAAAGGAATAAAGGAAGAAATCTTAGTCGAAAAATAGACCAATCCCTACTTCGTGTAAGATAATGAATTGAAAATGTCTGCGGAGCTCCGATCGATCAAGGTTCAACCGCGAGCAGGCACGCGTAATAATAATATTAACAATAGATAATAATGACTGATGATGACCAGTGACTTAGAATTTTTATGAAGGAACATTTTATGTCGAATTTAGGTAGGTAGTTACGTTCAGTCAAAATATATACCTAGGTATACAATAGCCTAGCCCTGAATAATTTCGGCGGATCAAAATCACACGAAGCCACGAAATAAAAGGGCATAATATCGCCTCTCGCCTCTCAAAATTAAGTTTATTTTATCGCCTCCCTCCCAGGCTTTCCTCAGAGGCATGCACTAGGTACAGGTTCGACATATTATACATCCTGTATTTCAATTTTAAGACAATGCACGGCAAAACTAACTCCTGTTCTTGCGTCGATCGTTGATACGATCAGGTGCAGTTGGGGCAGTGATCTAATTTAGGTACATTTGCATCAGTGAGTCATAGTAATTGTTTTACCTGAGAAAAATGATTGGCGGGGTTCCTTTTAGTCTACAGCCGATAGCTACAAGGGTACAGGTACCTACGTATACTGGTAGGCAGGTAATCACCCGGTCAGAATGGCTATTGATCTGTGATTACGCATTACGCAATGCTCGGTATGCATGGTACGGTAATACACAGGCTAGCCAGGATTAGGTACTGAGGGTTTGCGAATTTCAGACCTGCGGTAATTCTTGTGCTAGTTGTTTCAATAGGTCAGGTGCATGTCTGCACACTGGAGATGATCAGGTCCTGATGAAGAGTATTGGAGGTGAACCAATAGCAGTTCGGTCCAGTTCCATCTGTACACTCACACACGTAGCTATCATTCCCATGGTTTTCAGGGGGGGATTTGGACATGCCTGGTATAAAAAGTAAGTCACTGGCAGTTTCACCCTTGTTTCTGTATGCGTCGTAGTAGTGGGTATAGTATACTGGGCCGGATGTTACCTTTGACTCCTGCCATGAATTGTAGGCACGTGGACGACTGAACAGTACAGCCCTAAGTGACTTCTTACGCAGACAACCTAATCAGTCTCTAGTCTATTTAGAAAAGGTGAAGTAAGAAACTTATTCACCTCTGATCCTTTGTTGCCAAAAAACAAACACATTGCATGTTAGGACAATGTAGCATTCCAGTATAGAAAACATGCTGTACACCTACGGAACCTAGGGGCCAAGCCAACCAATGGCTGACCTCCGCTTGCGGGTCTGACCAATCACATGGCTCCTCGGACCCCACCATGACTTGCCAGGGAATCCCTGCTTCTTAACGGGATCCGCCGTTTTCACAAAAAAAAATTGCTCTGTTTTTCTCTAATAGATGTAGTAATGTCTTGAAGGAATTTGAAGTTAATTTCGCGCCTGGCTCTCGGCGTAGAGGGCGCATCACAAGGCAATCTCATGCCCAGAACCAAGGCTCCACTTTAGTTTAACTTCAGACTCCGGTTCTGCACTAGTGCTTGCTGGGGATTAGATTTTCTTGTTGCCAGTTCTGCAGTTTTGGTTTATAAGCTTCATTCTTTCGGATTTAAACAATCACTACTAGGAGGCATGAATCACAAATCAAAGACACATACCTCCTTCTATACGTAAAGGGCTTTAAATGTAAAACCTTCTTGGCCCTCCCGTAAGGAGTTTTCGAGGGAGTTTTTAACGTACGTAAGTACGCTGGAGTAGAAAACAAATTGTTTCTAAAAATGACACGGATCATCCACCTTTCGCTTGAAGAATTTGTCACCTACCTAATATAAATTAAGTTTTAAAACGTAAAAGCTATCAGGGCAAGAGTAAGTAGGTGTTTGACATGACACGAAACGGATACGCGTCTGATTGAGATAGGTATAGGTACCATCTGTAGGCAGGTAGACCGGTTAATAACCTCTTTAACCTATAGGTATAGCTACCTAGATGCAGACCTTCATTAGAAAACAGAAAAAAAATGTGGACCAGTGAGACTGTCCAGATAATTGCTTATTGAAATGTAATTGCCGTAAAATGTTGAACGCGATTGTTTCCTAGACCCTGAGGGTACCGAATTCGTCGTAGATACACCTGATCTCTGATCACTTGATTGTTCTGAACCTGTTCTATGAACCTATCACCCGCTGTATGGACTTCACCACATTTTTAAGGTTTTTTCTTTCATTCATTTTCGGACACCGCTAAAAGCATAACAGTCTATCTGACCTGAATCCTGAATGGAGTTCAGTTCAATTCACCCCTATTTAACAACTGATATAACGTACTATAGATACCTAGATAAAACGTGAGATAGGTAGAGAAACAGTAAAGCAGAAAAATCTTTCTAAAATTAACATTCCTCGAAGGTATAGGTACAAGAGGGTAGGTAGGGGTAGGTACTCCCCTATATGCAAGGGCATGGGCGGATTTCGTGCAGCCATTAAAGCTAAGAAGGTACTTTCACGATTTTCAGGTTTTGCGTTTCCATGAGTCCCATGATCCTGGGGGTTATAGTTCCTGTATATAATGTTTTGATGATCTCCCTCCCCATATTTCATCTACTTAGGGAAAAAAAGAAAGATTGTTATGGACGGAAAGGACAAGCAAATAGACTAGTCGACGGACGAAATCTTCACCTGCCCAATTGCCCATATGCAGGTAAGTGTGCATAAAGGAGGCATACCTAATAACTGTGTAACGTTTTCAACAGTCACAGGTACCTAAATGACAAAGAACCATCTTAGACAACTGAGTGTTCGTAATCATTATTGCCTATTTCCTAAATTACATTCTCTCAGGTTAACATCCCAGTGAGTCACCAGAGTGACACTATTCCGCTGGGACTCTTGACTGCCACAGAACAGTGGGCTATTCAAGAACCTACCAGTTACAACGGAGAGTCACTAACAGATCGCGCTGGTTCAGGTTCAGTAAAGTAGGTAAACCAGTAAACCGATTTGACACTTACACACACATACTTATAAGTATGGTGCTTAAGTAGGTACATGCTTAAAGAGAGCAGAGACGACTGCTCAGCAAAGGGTAAGGTAAGGTAACCATAGTTCCGTTAGGTAACCTAGTGTTCTAATCATTTTTACATAGATTATTACGAGCAACGTCAGTAGCTAGATATTTATCAACTCGCAGCGGCTGTGGTCATCAAGCAGGTTAGATTTTTCTCTTACCTTCCTAGGTAATTACCTAGTTTATAAGTATAAAATTTGACCACTGCTGACAGGGGTCAATATTTTATTTACCTACTTTATTTACTAAATGTACTACACCGGCAATGGCAAAACGCTCAGTGCTACGACATTCACCGCTCCTCTTCAAAAAAAGCGCTATAAATATCATAAGATATTTACCTTTACCTTTTTTAAAGTAACCAATACAGCATCCGCGCAGATTTCATCGTTTAAATTAAATTCTCGACACCCGAAACGAAAGTCAAGAGTATTGTTTACACACAAACCCGCCATTTTCTCAGTTACAGCGTTTGCACTGTGGCGACAAGCATGTCTGCCAACCTAAAAAAAATAAAATTCCCTGTAAATAGTAATGGCGGTGTTTTGATTTTCAGTCAACAGCTTAGCATTAATATGGCCAAATCAAGAACTGGGAAATCTGCTGCTATTTGCACGGCTGTTGCCTTTTTCTTTACAATATTAGCTTTTACAACACCAAATTGGCTGGAGAGTGATGGCAAATTGGACGACCCCAAGTTTTCAAACCTCGGTACGTTAAAAACAAATAGGTGTGGCATCGTTGGCTCATTCCAACGTCATTTCCTCTAGTTTGTAATTTTGTGTAATTTTGCATTTGAAAAAATTTGGTTGTCCCCTTTCCCGTACCCCAGCCAGTACGTACCTTTATCGATAACATCGGCAGTAATGGGAATTATCCTTTCCAGTCCTATTTATTAAATGTGCTTCAAATGATTTCAGGACTGTGGCTAGCCTGTTTCCAAAGGTTTGAAGATCCCCGTCACTGGTGGGATGTCAAATTTTCAAGATGCTGGTGGGTGTTTGAGGAAGAATATTACATCATTCATGACATCCTTTTACCTGGTAAGAAATATTAATACTGACTTAACAGATTACTTAAAGGGTTTCTTCCGAATGGGTTGTGATCTTTCCAAGCCCTATCTTAGTACCTAGTTACCCATCAGTCCATATGAAATTAATAGCTAAAAACTAGTTAAACTTCCCGAAGGGCTATTCAGAATTTCATAACCTGGGCCCTCTACCACTTTTCCGCTGCATGGAGTGAGAAATGTTTCTGCTTTAGACAGCAGGGAGAGATTCCCTTCATGCTGCTATGTGTTAGGGTTCACGTTCCGGGAACTGTTCTTGTAGCAAACCTTTTTTGATATCCGAGTATTAGCCGTACTTCCCTTAATTAAAAAGCCAATTTTTTTACACGAGCCTGCGCTTTCTTGCTTGAATTGCAAATTATAGTATGTACCTACGTATGTGACTGTAGACATGCTCTTCAAATTTTGGAAAATTTTAGGGTTCTTCGTGGCTACGCAGTTCTTTTACACGCTGACATTCACGCTTTTGCTGATCGCTTCATTCCTCGTCGCCCTCTACCTGTCCTGCAGTAGACAACACGAGCGATTCATCCTTCTCCTCTTCGTTGTTGGCTCCGATCTTATTTTAGCAGGTACGGTTGATACTGCTAGTAAGGCTTCACAAGCCTAATTCAGCAAGTATTTTCCTTATTTTTACCAAACTGGCTAATTCCTCATACTGTAAGAACAGTGCCGTGGTACAACTAGTGTACCCACCACAAGAGCCACATAATGAACAAGAGATCTCTAAGTAGAACCCTCAAGATACCTGTACATTTTAAGAACTCTTTTGATAGTGAATGATCGAATGATAACGATCATAAGCACGTGCAGGCCCATTCTGGTTGGTCATCGTGATTTGGAGGCAGTAGTTCCAGTGTACTTTTGTTTCAGCTATATCTGGGACAATAGCGGTGATAATATTCGGTGCGCGGGGAGACAGTCGCGACTGGATGCCGCACTGGGAACACAACGACATTGGCTGGTCCTACGCCATGGCAGTGATGGGGGTCGTCTTCCTGTACGTAGCCGGCGCGTTGTTCCTCGTTGAGGGCCGGGTACACAGGCGCAAACAGAGCGCCGAATATCGCGAGCGTGACGTCCATCAGATGGAGCCCAGCAAAACATCTTACATATAGCCTACCCAAAACGGTGTAATCAAATCTGATAGCCAGCTAATTGTAACTAATAGCGTTTTTTATTTCCTGCCTCATTGCAATACAGTAGCAAAGCCGTGTTATGAGACGGTAGTGCTATGCCTCATACGAGTTCCTATACACTCGTATATTGTGCACTCACCATGTATAAATGAAAAACGCTCCAACCAGTCTTGAAAATAAGGGGAGGGGGAGGGGAACATAGGTACTTTGAGTTTGTTTTCGATTTCGTGGTAGGTATATTTGTCTCTACTTGTTCGGGCCGACAAATGAGCCTCTACCCATTTTTCAGGCTTTAAATTTTTCTAAATTGCACATTTACTTAAAGTACTTGGTTGCTTAAAAAAGAGCAATTTTTGTGGGCTATAAATCTGCTCTAAATAGTGTTTACATTGTTGGATGACTTACGTGCTTGTTTATAAACACTAAGCTACTATTTCGTCTTCATAGGACTTGTTGATTTACTTATAATCATGGAACTCAGTGTTGGGTGAGTCCAATCAACATTACGTCCATTGTAAACCAACCGTATTGTCTGCATATAGTCTCGTATTCATGTCCTATCAAAGCGGCTAGTACGAAACTACCACTCGAGTCTATCTGATTGACCTGTTACATCTTGTATGATTTATTCCTTTACACGGAGCTGGAATTGGGACTCCTGCTTGAGGGTCTCCTTCAAAGCACAATTTTATTTTAGTTGACTGACGCACTGAGCAAACTACTTTTGGTGAACTGTCTGTTCGTTTTTGAACACGATACTTTAAATTATGTTAACTTTTTGGAAACTAACCAACTTCTCAAAGTTCTCATGTCGCAGGTTATTTTTCTCTTTTTAACTGATAGCTCCTCGCAGGCCCGTATCCAGAAAGCGGTCATGGGGGGGTTTTCGCCTATATTTTTTTGCTTCACGTTGGCATTGCAGTGTTAATTTTCCGCTCATGGGGGGGTTTAACCCCCTAACCCCCCCCCCCCCCCCTCCGTGGATACGGCTATGGCTCCTCGATTTCTTTATGTAGGTTTGCAGTTATCTGCGTAAGGGTACCACTCCTCTTGCGGCAAGTGTCGAATGTGATATTTGACCCATTTGGGATAGAGCCCTATGACGTTGAAAATTAGGTAAGTAAGTTATTTAGTTTCTGTTAAGTAAAAATTGCATGGTGAGATTGGAAGGACCGTGCTTCCATTGCGCCTAAATTTGTTGAATGCTCCGAAAAAATGATATTTTTTGAAAAATGTATTTATAAAAAGTAAGTAAGTAGGTGTTAAAATTATGACTCTCAAACTCTGTAATTCCTTAATTTAGTTCTCATTTTTAAGATATTATCCTACAATTCCGTCCGTTGCGATAAGTCTGGAGTAAATGAGTATTATTCTCGCCAAGAACTAAGTAGTTTACTTTCCCTTCCCTTGCATTCAGGTAGGTTCCAAAAAAGTCGTATCGTGTGATGCTGGTCTATTCCGAATACTTAATGGATTTAAGCTTGTCCATGCACACAGTGCTGTCTTCTCTCAATTTTTTGAGGTAACTGTTTGACATTTATACATATGGTCTGAAATATAATACGAGTAGGTATGGCTTCACAAACTATAGTTACTTAACTAATTACCAAGTGCCCAGTAGTTACATAGGTAGCAGACATAGGTAGGTAGGTAGGTAGGTACTTACTTATTGTATTTCAGGACCAAAAATACCAAATAGTTTCCTAAAAAAAATTGGGCCACAAAAACCTCAGCAAATATTCTAGCATTGTGTAAACATGCTTGAAAATAAATTATTATAAATAAGGTAGATAGGTGGTAAATAATAATTTAATTGTGAACCAACCACGAACCAACATGCAGTTAGGTACATCAGTGATTTAAGACTATTCGATATGGCGGCAATAATCGATCGAGTTTCGAGTTTAAAACAAGTTTGGATGACTACGTGTGAGGAGGCCTTTATAACGCGTTATCATCAACTGGGAGCGAGGGAACCAACTAAAGGTACCGCTTCATAAGCTAAGCATATTATACAGGTACATCTCCAGTAACGGAATGTGTCATGCCTTGAGTCACTGAGACTGACTGGGTGTTTCTTATCGAGCTCACGTCTTGAACATCGGGCTTGTTATTTTCGTTCAACACCTGTGTTTTACATCATTTTGGTGTTTATTGATGCTTCCACGGTGATAAAAAAAAGTCTGGCTATTTTTTCCCAGTGGCTAAGGTAAAGAATCCGATCGTGACAGTGACCTTCTACCTAATTAAACTACACGACCTAGCCAGGTGAGCGTAATTAACTAAATATTGAAAGGTAAGCACGTCAGACAAGTGTCGTGGTTCCCCACTCAACCGCAATGAATCTGCATTTGCGCACTTTTGATATAGATAGGTACTTATTATTAATATTTCCTACAAGTGTTACTAGGCAGACGGACCTATGGGTAAGTCCTACCTACTTATGCGGATAGAGAAGGTAGGTACCTACCCTACTTAGGTACAGTAAATTGCATTAATTTTCCTATCACTTTGCGAAGTGATGAACATGGTTGAAGCCCATACAATACTTAAGACGTGAGTACCTATGGATACTGCGCTCCTCCCTACTGTCGAAATATTTTCGCACTAGCACAGCTTTTAACGCAGGGTAAAAGTACGAACTGTAAAACTGCTAAGTACCTACAGTTCACCCATACTATCAATACTTAGTTCAGTGAAAGCTGAGACAAAATAATAATAAGCGGTAAGTACTTGGTATAACAGAGATTTTAGACAGGGAAAGAGAATACAGCAGGTTTAAGTATACCACTTAAGTATCAGAGGAAGGTAAGCAAATGTCTACCTACGAAAACCTTATATATACGCATATACCCCCATACAGGTCCGTATCTAGAAAGCGGTCATGGGGGGTTTCACTTATATTTTTTTGCTTCACTTGGCATTACCATATGTTAATTTTCCGTTCATGGGGGGGGGGGGGTTAACCCCCTAGCCCCCCCCCCCCCGTGGATAAGGCTATGCCCCCAATGCCCCCATACCTATACCCATACATACATAAGACTACCTATATGAGGTAAGTAGGTACATACAGGTATAGGTGTACCTGCACCTGACTCACTGTTTTAAGTCGACAGCTTATTATGCACCCTATATCGATTAAAGACAAGAAGTTGGTAGGTTAAACTGTACTTGTGGTCTTGTCATATCATGCATAAGCTATATTATGGACCTCATCTGCGCTAAGTATCTGTGTATACGTACCTAACTGGCATTGAGAAGGCCAAAAGCAATTAACACACAGCTCTGCTACAGTGCACTATTTCCAGAGATGACAGGTATACCTATAGCAGAGCCAGGTAGTAGACCTGTTAGGAAGTAGGTAAGTAGCTACCTACACAGTGGGAAGGCATGATATTTTTTCCCATTCTCCTTATCAAGTTCGCATAGATAATTTAGTTGATACTGGTACACAGGGATTACATCAGTTTGCTTCATATAGGCAATCTCTACACCAGTCAACACCATCTTGGATAAGTAGGTAAGTTTGGGCCTTTAAACCTTGTCAACCTTCATTCATGCACTCTAACAGCAATAAGTTATCGCCGGACTGCGGAAGTAAGTAGTAAGGATTTTCCAAGATTTTTTCCGATGAACTAATATTTTTATTAGGTTGTAAGGTTAATATTGTCGTATGTTCACGACACAACCTGTACCTAGCCTACAGGTTGTCTAGGAAGGACCTAGACACAAAGGTCTCTAAAAAGATTGTAAATAAGCTGTAAGTTGAGTAAATGAACTAGAAGCCCACAGTATGAGGCTGATTGTTGAAATTCCTGACAGTTAGTGTTGATGAAGACTAGCCACCCACACCAATCCCCTATCGCTTGCACTGCCTTCGTCGCGCCAAGATACTACACGAGAGCCCAATGACCAATGCATCTACGAATTAACCCCATATGCATGTAGTTTTAAATACCCCTACTTTTCTATACGTTCTAGCCAAGTCGCACTTTTCAATAAACCTTATTCCTATTAGGCATTGTTCTTCAGTAAACAAGCCCTATACCTCGCACAACCGGCAATTTTCGCCTGTACCTAACTTTGGGGGGAAATAGTGAAGGTAAGGTCAGCCTGTCAGTCTCCTCATACTTAAGGTTTTATGGCAGGTTAAACGGCACTGGCACAAGACAGAGGTAAAACTCCTAGTGCATGTTTTTGTGTAGAGTAGTAGTCACTTTTGGAAGAGCCTGTAGATTGGATAGTACTATTACGATACCTCAATTATTTATCAACCAATGCACACACTGAAAATTCTTGGTAGTAAAGACTAAGGTATATGACCATATCCTTTTTGATTGGTAGCCTATTTTGAAGTAAGGAAAACGGTAAGTCACGTACCAAGGAAGTGTTGTACCTACTGCTCGCTTCTACACTCTCACCGAATACTAAATAGGTCTTAGAACTTCAGGTATATTTAGGAACACCGGTGGTGTAGCTTTTTAAGTCACTGATTTTTTCCCATTTCTGTAGGAACTAGACCGATTCGTACGGTTTGAGCATGTAGACAAATTATTGTCTTATTGTTAAAGTCAAATTTACCAGGAAAACTGATTAAGCGTTAAAATGGCTTTAAAACTCTTCGTAGGGTTACCTAAAGTTCATCAGGACTACTATATTGCAAGTTTCAACTGCGCCTTACAACCCATAAAAATTTCAAATACAGACGTATAAAATACCATTCTTTATAACAGGAACCATCCCTTTGATGCAAGGGCAACAAAGTACTCCATAACATGGTCCAGCCAAGATCATCAACGGTGTCCAACCGAGAGGACACGCGCGCCTACCGACCAATCAAGATCACGGCAGTAGGCGACGGAATGGTCGGAAAAACATGCATGCTCATCGCGTACACTGCCAAAACCTTTCCTGTAGAATATGTTCCTACTGTGTAAGTACACTTTTAATACTAGGTATCTTTCCCCTACCGTCGCCCAAGTTCAATTAATTGACCTATGCATGCACATCTTTGAGAGGGAAATCTATTGTAGGTAGGTATATAAAATTCAGACCAGGAAATCCAACTCCAGTCGGGAGAGGAAAACCATACAATTCGTATCAAATTCGGTGAAGGCAACGGTATTCCTCAAGTTACCAACAGGCATTCAATAAAAGGTCAGAGAGCTCCTACCAAGAGTATCAAACAGGAGAAAGGTCGCAGACACTCAGAAATAGACAATTAGGAAGCTGTTAATTAACCACCGCAGCAGAGAAGGTTACTGAACCAATGGAACCAACGGCCAGTGAATTTTAATTGGAACAGACGAATATGCCTACAAACATTTCTATACCTAATAATGAATGGTTCTTTTTTCTCAGGTTCGACAACCACGCAGAAAATTTAGAAGTTGATGGAGAGAACTTCAGCATGGCGCTTTGGGATACTGCGGGCCAGGAAGATTACGAAAGGTTGCGACCTCTGTCCTACCCAAATGTAAGTTTCAAATTCGACGAGTCACATACCTATACAGAACTTATCCTACTCTACGAGAAAGAAGAGTGAGCGATAACTTTTCCTTTGACACATCTTTATTAGCTTATAAAATGTTGTCATGTTATATCAGGATGAGGCGTATGACTCGCTCGCCTATTATTTTCCAAATAAGCTTAGCCACCGTACTGTGGACGGTAAAAAAAATATAATACTTGTAACTAGAACATTTGCTCAGGCAACCGAATATGTCGTTTTTTTCAGACTCAGTGTTTCCTGCTCTGTTTCTCAGTTGTGAGCAGAGCTTCCTATGAGAATATCGCCAGTAAATGGACTCCCGAAATCAGGCACCACTGTCCTGACACGCCTATCGTCCTAGTTGGTAAGAAAAATAATTAACTGGAGGTATTTCGATGTAGAATTAGAAAAACGTCAAACTCATAAGTAGTAACTTATTGAGAAGACGGTGCAAATTTTTTTAAACTGGCCGTTGCAGGTATTTTCCTCTTCTACCAAAAATTTGAGTCTCCCAACTTGATACAAATAAACTTGTTTCCGAAAGTAAAATAAGGTATATCTTATTGAGGAAGAAGCCATATAAACTATAGGAAATTCCCTAACGACGCTCACAGCCAGTATACCTACCTATTAAGTGTGTTTTGAGATACACAAGACAAATCATGCTAAAAAAAAAGTCGTCTTGATGATTTCAGGTACCAAAGTTGACCTGAGACAGGAGCAAAATCTGGAACACGTGACGGAACATGAAGGAAAGAAGTTGAAGAGAAAAATAAAAGCATCTGCTTATGTGGAGTGCTCTGCCAAAGAAATGTTCAACCTGGAAACGATATTCATCACTGCTGTGCGTGCAGCCGTGAGCAAGACACACACCAAGAGGGTGCATCAGTGTGCCATTTTGTAACTCCTCCATGACCGGCGTGCATGGAGCTGTACGCAAGACACACACCAGTGTCAGTGTGACATTTTGTAACTCCTCCATGACCGCCGTGTATATGGAGCTGTGCGCAAGACACACACCAAGAGGGTGCGGCAGTGTGACATTTTGTAACTCCACGACCGCTGTGCGTGCAGCCGTGGGCTAGGCGACACACACCAAGAAGGTGCATCAGTGCGCTCTTCTCTAACTACTGCATGACGGCGCAAAATAAGACTGCATGTTACGACTTCTAACCACTGGCTACATTATTCGCCGAAATACCCCAAGTATATCGGTTCCGTGCTGTGTAGCCATTACTACAGCAGAACTATGTACACTCAGCATTAATGCGATTGTAGAGCATCTGTCATCACGTAAAAATATTGCATACTAATTTAGTGCATTAGTGTATACCTATACTCAGTAGTATTAAAGAACAGAGTAATTAAAGCGCTTTACAGAGCCGCTTGCCAAAATGTAGGTAAGTATAGAAGCTTCTTTCTATTAGGAGTTGGTTAATTGTAGCATCTGGGGTAAAGCGTTTATTGGTAGATCTCTCGAAGTAACCTCACCAGGCTTTTCTTTCCTAGCATTAATCAGAATATTATTTTAAAAATAAGTGGCAACCCCTCCTTTTAACGGAAAACTATCACGCGCTGAAAGTAAAATTATACAATATAAAATTTCATTGTAGCATATAAATAAAATCAATTATTAGCCTTTTTCAAGGTAATTCAATAGCTATTTTTTGGAGACAAAATACCGAGCCTTTTCGGAAAAACCCTGCTACGAAACGATTTGTTTTTATACAGAGGCTTGAGCTGGGATTAAAGAAATGTTTCCTTGAACCACAATGAAACTGATTAAAAATTTATAGGTACGTCCATAAACTCCTTATTTATTGTTTCTATTTTCTATTACTTCTAGTCATAATCAATTCGAATCAAGCCCAAACCTCGCTCAGCGAATTCCGAATTCCAGAAAAGTAGGACCCCCAAGGTAAACACAGGCGAACGCATACTGTCCAGAATCTTGGCTCCTGCAGCAAAGAACCCTTACCCATCGTATGGGCTCTGTCATAATTTTCCTTTTTCTTACCTTTGATATGCGTGGCTTTGTTTCCCATGATTGGGCTTATCATAACTCATGACTCATGACAGTCATGACCAGATTCGAGAGCAAAGTGAAACGCTTCACAGAACATTTAGGCAGTGCCTCTTTCAGTATCATTACAACAAAAAATCAACCCAATTATTTTTAAAATACCTAATTGTGTATTTATTTTAACAAATAAAGTCAGCCTTAAGTAAATTTTACATTTTGTGATCCTGTGAATTGATCCTTTACTTATTGTTAGTACCATTACTGCCATTGGTTTGATTCCGAACAGCGTTTCCCAAACTACGGTCTCCAGATTGAAACTTACAAGAATAGCCTGAAAGACCACGCGACTTCTATGGCGCCAGAAACACAAATTTCTTTACGAGACTCTTCTGTCGACGCCCAAATTTAAAATACTCACTCTTAAACTGGTTGAATCTACTGCAAGCTATCGTACCGTTAGAAAGAAATTTTCCTTAATGTGGAGGATGGAAAGCTAAAATGTTTGGGAAGCGCTGCTTTGTATCACTCACTTCCCATCGCTATTTTGGAATTACTCACAGGTACAGTCACACATAAAACACAACTTTAGATTCCTAATGCCTCAGAAGCAGACTCCCTGCTTTCATTTATTCCCAGCAGCTCTGAGCAACGAGAAATGTAACAGATTTCCTTATAGAGTTACTGAATTGAGCGAGATGGAAGAATGTAAACATCACACCCTCCAACAGAGTGTATGTTCATACGGTACGCGTCAGAGCAACATCAGACCTTAAAACACTAATAGCTTTGACTGGTGTTCCTCTGAATAAAAAACTTTCAAGGTAAGGATGTACACAAGAGAGGTAGTTCAAAAAAGTTTCCTAAAAGTAAAGTTGAAGGGCGTCTCATTAGATCTGACTCAGCTCATAGCGCTTTATACTTATTTACCTAAAACGTATCAATACGGTGGAAATCGTATATTGCCACTTAGTAAAACATAACTTTCTCAGCCCATGTATCACATACAGGCGAGAAAGTAAAAACACATTCGACTAAATGAGTACAATGTACAGCTGCAGTAAAAAAAGCGCTATGACTAATCTCCTTTTTCTGGCTTAGGAAACTGTTACTATTTTCACGCTGCTTAAGTATCAAAGAGCCAAAGAGACCCATGACTGAGGATAATAGTTTTTGAGTTCAAGATTTTATCACGGACATCATTAAGAAAGCTCACCATCCATAAAATCCCTCATGCGCCTTTGAACGCAGTGGCTGGGTCATTGTCCATTCCAACAGTACCAATCACCTTCTGCTGGATTATCTTTCCATAGCCCCCTCGTCCAGCATCGTAGTCCGTACGGTATTCATCTCGAACCTAGAAATAGTTATAGATTTGTATATGTTCCTGTTGCCCAAGTCGATGTATTCCTTATACCGTTTTAGTATCATCCATAGGCATAAAAACCCGGCGAAGGTTGATAGTGTCAGCAGCGGTTCCGGCGATCGGAATAGAAGCCACAGAAATTAAGTTCGAATCTCACAGGTGCATACTCGACAAAGACTGAACTATGAAATGCTAAGATTGGTTTATAGGATATGTTCCACTTGCACTGAATCACAGCCCTTGGAGGGTTACTGTCCTCCTGTCCTGTCACCACTAGCTTAGAGGGAATCCTCTCCGTGACCTTAGGAGAAGTCTACAACGGCGGTTCACCGTTAGAGCAATGTTACTCTGGTTTAGATAACTGACAACAGTCAGGATCGTCAAATGAACCCACCAGAGGAGTAGCTTACCTGACCGCCGGTTTTCCCTCGGCCATACTGTCTTCCTTCAATAAAACCGGCGTCCCAATCTGTCCGAATAATACGATCGTCCAGCCGGGTTCCATTCACGTACCTCATACACGATTCTGCGTCCGCTCGGGTATAATACCTAAGGAAAGCTGTCAAGGAAAATTTCGAGACACGGTACCTATAGTACCAAACAGCAACTGATGAATCTATAAGGTATTATTGCATTAACATTACTTTTAACACTTTACGTTTCTTTAGGTAACACAACTCTACTCGTCAATTTTCTACCATGTTTAGCTAAGTTTTTAAAAAGGATACTCGACAAAGCAAAAACCACATGGAGTCTTTCGGTACTTGTCCAGTCCCATAATAATTCTCCGAATGTCCCCACATTTTGAAAATAATTCGTAGATTTGCTCTTCTGTTGTGTAGAACGACAAATTACCAATGTAAAGGGTACTGGTTGTTCGCAATTGCTTTTCTTGTTCGCCTCGCGGACCCTGAAACCAAAAATATTTAGAAAGGACCAGATCATAATATATAATAATTTTTTAGACATCAAATTAAGTTTAAAATATACAAAGTGAGCAAAAAACACTTTTAATTTGACGCAAGTGACCAACTTTGGTTATAAAATAAAAAGCGGTGACGTCTACTTACTTTAAAATGCTGGTCTCTGTAGGAACTTAGCTCCACAGAAGGGGTGACCGTCGATGACATAAAAGACAGCATTCTTAGTTATTATTTAAAATAATGGAACAATGACTGGAAAATAAATTTCGCTTAAAAATTGTCCCACCACTTCATAACAAACAAAGTCGAAGACGTGGCTGCAGAAAAATCGAAAGCGTTGTTATTTCTGAACGCACGCACCGGAAACTGAAAACGAGTAGCGGAAACCCATTTTAATCGCAATGAAAACGTTTTGTAGTGCGGCCATTTTGATTTTGTGATTTGATCCCTCGTTTTCTTACCCTTGGGAGCTGTGCTACTGTGACTTTTGTGTAATTTCAGAGATGGAATTAATGAAAAGGGAAAATAATGGTCATACGAAGGCCAAAGAAAATGTACCTGAGTATGGGAAGGTGATTTTAACTTTGAAAAACTGCTTGCTGACCGAAGACAAGCTATCTCCTACTCCATCCTTCCAAGACGGATTGGACGCTGAAACGGAGGCTGATCTCAGAATTTTAGGATGTGAATTAATTCAAACGGCAGGAATACTATTGAGGTTACCTCAGGTAATCATAAATTTGTATATTTTTTCATTTTAGGTACTCGATCTCTAGGGTTCCGTAATGGATGCATCACTGGCTGTATCTAGCTGTATCCATGGAGATCTATATAACCCTCTATCGCAAACATCTAAATTTCTACTTGTGGAAAGCATGCATTCCTTAGTAGTAGATTCTGATTTATTGTTTCGGTATGGTTGTCTTCCTCATAGCATAGAGCGTAGGTACTTTGCTAGTCAATGTCCACAAAAGCTGCAGCTCTTACCAGCGGTTTTATATGTCAGAGGAGACAAGCGAACAGTATAGCACTAACGTTATCTCTAGATGAAGGTTCGGACCCAATGGTATCTTCTGACGTCGTACAGGGACACTCTTGTGTAGGGCCCGCCCAGGCAGCGCCATGGGCTGTCTCTCGCCTGTCAGCGCCACTTACATGAGATAAACCCTGGTGGCGCAACTTCAGTGCTGTGTGGTTACTGTCAGTACAAAGTGCTATTGTAACAGGTACTGACCAGCTTCCTCTCCCTAAGTCCCTGTGAATGTATTTTTCTAATTTCAGGTGGCAATGGCGACAGCCCAGGTGTTATTTCAAAGATTCTTCTACAGCAAATCATTTGTTAGACAAAGCTGCGAAGTCACTGGAATGGGCTGTTTGTATCTAGCGAGTAAGATTGAAGAAGCTCCTAGAAGGATTAGAGATGTCATAAATGTTTACCATCACATCAAACAAGTCAACAGTCAAAGGTAAGCATTATTACATGGGCAAAATGGCAGAATTGTACTGTGACTGATGAGTATGAGAAAACCCCTTCTGTTTGGGAACAACTTTATCAGTATCATCACCATGACCTTAGGCTATGAGAGCATTTTGTGTTATTAACGCTACCGTCACCCATGTCTCGTATATGCAGCTGACACTAGTGTTACTGACGCCTAATGCTTGCGTGATCTCTCGTTAGGTATCTAAGTATATTGATGTAATTCTAAGTTAATAAAGGAAATGTCGCTTGACGGCATTTCTCCTTTGTGTGAATGTGAAGGAGTGGGGAATGAATGAGAAAATGGGATTCAGGTATTCCCTTGCCTCTCTTAAATTAATGTTCACTTTATTGTGGTAAACTGATTGTTTCCCGGTTACAGTGCCATTCTGCCATTTCTGGGTGGGCAATAACCTTAAAAGTTTTTCTGCAGCTTCCATCGCCTAACTGTCGGCAAAAGCATAGCAGGCTCGGTGTTATTATTTTCTTTTGAAAATTTTGTGCCGTTAATGAACGTTTACTTTTTAGTCAATTTATGTTGTCGGTTCTGCAGTGGAACTAATCATGCGACTCTTCATCTAACTTTCTGGTTTCGGGCGTCCTCTCATTATGTTTTAAATGTTTCCACAGATGGTTTTACAAATGAAAAACCATACTGGAAGTCTACTGCATAGTAGAAGGGAAGCTACCGGCGCTCTGGGTGGTGAAGCTCCCGGGCACTAGCGCTAGCGCCGCCATGCCATCCCAGCCCTTCTCCAGCCAACTCTTCTCCCGTTCCTCACTTCTGGTATGATGATGACGTCACCTCCCGGGTTTCTGGCACCCATCCAGCCTGAGCGGTGGGAAGGCGTATGGGTGACTCACTATCACTCGTCTTTTTTTATCAAAATTATTACCTTACACCCTATTAGGGAAAGAAATATGAGGTTTCGATTAACCTGATTATTAACAGGTAAACAATTGCGGAACTTAGAAAACACCAAAGACATAGGTACATCGCAGCTGAGATATTGCGCTAAACTTGGTGCCTAATCTGGCAGAAAAAGAGGTTTCAGCTGTTTGAGAATATTTGAGTATATGAGAGTTTAGTTGCATTTGTTGCTAGCTACTCAGCAGTGGAGTTGTGGAAGTGTCTGCTGAACTTTGAGACTTTAAATTCCATGTTCTGGAGGGAGGTGAGGAGCTCCGGTATCGTCTGAGACACATGGAGGGAGGGCGAGTTACGGTGAAGAAGAAGGAAACATTTGGGTGAGGATATGGGATGTACACAAATGGAAGCAACTGCCGTCGTCCTCGACTCCGTCTTTATTTCGCCGGTTACCGATATGCATATTTATCACTGAAGTCACGTTTACATCATGGCAATTTAAGCCAAGAAATTATTTTCTTCCAGATCTTAGGGAACTCTGCAGTCTGTAATGTTGTGAGGTAATAATAAGCAGAGAAAAGATGGGATAACTTAACACAGCGTCAGATGGAAAGACATTATTGAAGGACAACCCTAGAGCAAGCAAATGTGGAGACATTTTATAATTTGTGCTTTGCTGTCAATAAGTGCAAGATAGTGGTTATGGAGCCCGGTAAAATATCAACGTCAGTAACAGAATTAAAAATGGTGAAATGCCAAGTCACGTTTTCTGGCAATTTCATCTAACCTGCTAGGGTTTACAGAAAAATAATTCACTTTGCCTTTTAAAATATTTTCGTCAAATGGGCGTCTGTGTGAGTTCTTCTACAATCTGTTTAAAAATTCGAGTCTCCCACAACTACTTTGCTTGTCAAAAAAGAAACCTTGGTACGAGGTCTTGTACGTCGGTTTCGCTCTCTCCTGAGTTATCCGTTACTGCTTTTTTAGGATGGCCAAGTGCAGATGCTCGTTTGACGAGAGTGTTTTAAAATAAGCAAGTTAGTTCTATAAACTCGGTTTTTTTCTACTTCAAGTTACCTGAATTTTACCGAAACCTTGTAAGAGTCAAACACCTTTTTATGAAAATTACGAAAAATATTTATTGAAGGTAAGCAAATCGGCTTTTACTAATAAATTGAAACAGTTGCAGTGAAGCTGAATTCGGGTTGGCTTGACTAGGCTCAATAATTATTGTTGTTTAAGTCTGCCGACACAATGATGTTTGTTATGTTCATATTCTGAGGAAACTGTAGGATATGTGTTTGTGTAGAATATGTCTTCTTAAGGTTAGAAACCTAAATGCCTCAGAAAATGTACATTAGGAAGATGAACAAACAGCTTGGTGTAGTGAGGCTTAAGCCCGGGGCTTTTTGACCGGAGGACCGGGAGGACCCAAGGTCGATGCTGGGTGTCCATGAAGATAGAACGTTGAATCATTTGGAAACATGTATTAGAACAATTGCCTTATCATCGAGTAGCTATGCTTTTGCTGGTGTAAAATGGTGGAAGCGAGAAGATGGGTACGTTGGCTACTTATCCTTCCGAATCTGCTCAATATGGTTACGCTCACAGGATTTTCTTTCATTAATTTATTTGCGTTTCTTGCCAGTTTTCTGATTATTTATTTTTGTTTATTGTGAAACATAATCATATCTTATATATTATATTTAACATGGATGGTAGAAAATCAACGATCTTCCCTTAATCAAGCATGGTGAGACGCTCCCTTGGTGAATTAAAAATGTATCATTTTCCTGTACAAATAGATAGCACACGGTTTCCTCACAGAAAGGATCTTAAACCCCATTCTGGCGCCCTTTGCGTATTTACCCTTATATTAACCCTCATGACATGACAGGTCATTTCTGTTCAATCGTTTCAGCCTGCCCTCTATGCAATTTGAAATGGCCATCCTGAAGTGGGCGCTGAAAAACTAAATCATTCACTTACTTTTTCCTAATATACAGGGTGTTTCAGACCACCCGTGCAGCTAGTTTTTCAGTGAAACCAGACAAGATAGATGGATGAAATAAAAATTTTGCAATCTATGTTGAGGGTGATCTATTTCTGGAAATTAGTGGCGTTGACCATAGGCGCCCGTAAGGGGGAGTTTCAGGGGGGTCAAGTGTGAGATCTCGGAATTTTCAAATGTAAAGGCATATCATGTGACACATCGAAAGAAAGGTCTTGGAAAACCTAACTTACATCACTTGTCAGATTTCTCTTAGCTCCCATAGTGACCATATTTCCCTTCGCTGTTGTAGAGGACCTGAGCGTAATTGGTAGATGAACGTTAAATGACAGATAGTCATTCATGCCTACTTTCATAATATCGAAGACATTTTGATACCTTGGCCCCCATCTTGGTTTCGGAGCCATCTGAAACTTTGACAGGCCGTAACAAAAAATAGTCAAATGTAATGTGGTATTTTTTATTTAACAGATTGAAAGCGGTATTTCAGGCCAACAAATTATGTATACGTCTTTAAGGCCTCACTTCAAAATTTAAAATGGCTATTATTAAAAATGGCACTATTAAATTATTAAATTTGTGCAACATTCAAATTGCAAATTTTTAGAAGAAATTTGTTTTTTCTTAACTCTTCCACCGTATTTTGCCTTCTTCTGTCAAACTGCATAATTTGCTCCACTATAAAAGTGGTTAATTTCGGCCATCTTGGAAAATTCAACGCCACTAATTTCCAGAAATAGATCACCCTCAACTTAGATTGCAAAATTTTTATTTCATCCCTCTATGTTGTCCGGTTTCGCTTAAAAACTAGCTGCACGGGTGGTCTGAAACACCCTGTATAATGAATGTTGGCTGAAAGGTTGGGGATAAAAAAGTCCTCTTCAGAATGCAGAACTGCATAATTGTATTCCCAATTATTCCAAGCCATACCACGGCTCTTCGAAAGTTTTCCTTATTAGTTCTCTTTGCCTGCTCTTACCGCATGTATCCTCTTTTATACTGTTTTCCGTCACTTCTTGTCCAGTTGATTATATTTATTTTGTGATGGACATACGGATTTCCATAACGATGAATTTTGCAGTTCGAATTCTACCACAAATTTTCATGACTTGTAAAATCCTGTGAGCCATTTAACAGTCATAATATCATTCACTCATTTCATTTTTGTTTTTCAGAAAGGCGCTGCTATACTCCTTCGGTTTTTCTGGACGAAGCGCTTTTTCTTTTTGTTTCAGAACTCTGACTCCGATTATTCTGGATCAGAACTATATATCGCTCAAGTACCAAGTGATCAAGGCGGAGCGACGTGTTCTCAAGGAGCTGGGATTCTGCGTACACGTCAAACACCCCCACAAGGTTCGCTATTTATTTGTTTCCTCAGAAATTTTTAGAAATAATGGAACCTTCTGGTAACTTATCATTTACTTGGCCAATTGTTGTAATTCATTTTATACATGCTGTCGCAATTCTCCCAGTTTTCTGTAAATTCTCTATGACCAGTGAGAGCCCTTCGCCTCCTAGAATCTCATCTATCTAGGAACCATGGGCCTCACAAAACACAGCATTGCCATGCCAGTTGCTCTCATACCTATTGAACGGCAGCACGGAAGGCATATGCTAAATGAAATTAGCGTTACATAACTACCGGTTCTTCGACTGGAGCTCCGGCTTTAAGTAAAGCTGACAATAACTTCATCTTTTGATAAAAAAATTTCAAGCGGCTCAACAATTTTCCCTTCATTAACGTGTTTTGAATGTTTCAGTTGATTGTACTTTACCTGCAAGTTCTTGGGTTGGAGACGAAACAGACGCTCATGCAGATGGCTTGGTGAGTTCCTAAATTTTGACTTTTGACAGTCCCTAATTACAAATCAGGTTTAATTTTTTTTTTCCTCAAAAACACCGAATTTCGGTATCTTAAACTCCTGTGTAGTTTTGGCAAAAATACCTCAATATATCAGGGTTTCGGTGATAGTTACCGAAAACGGGGTCCGCACTGTTAGTCTCTCAGAACATTAAGACGTGCTTTGTGCATGTCCGGTAGAACAGCTAATGACCTATTCCTACGTATAAGTTTGGTTTTGTTGTTAACTTTAGCATCCTAACTTTCGAATAATTTTAAATAGTGTCTATATTTTTCACGTTTTCTGAAGTAGATTTCACAGTACCTCCCATTACTAAGCTATCTTTGTTGTGCTTGTTTTAGGAACTACATGAACGACTCGTTACGCACGGACGTATTCGTCCGGTACCAGCCTGAGACGGTGGCTTGTGCTTGTATCTACCTCACGGCACGCAAGCTGAAGATCGCTCTTCCGCGCTCACCTTCATGGTTCACCGTGTTCAAAGTTGAAGAAGCTGACATTCAGGATGTTTGCCTGAGGATCCTAAAACTCTACATCCGTAATAAGGTATGTGGCATGTGGCTTAAGATAACATAGACATTTGCTATTTGTTTACATTTTTTCGACCTTTTTTTTGAAGACTCTGTTGGATATTTGAAGGTTCTGATATATAATACGAAAAGAAACATTGTAATTGTATTTAAATTTAAAATTAGCTGGAATTTGCACTAGAGACGACAAAAGTGCTCATTCGGCGAAAGATATTGAATAGTAATTCACACTATCGTCGGCACTGATGCATTGTTGTTGCTTTCAGCCCAAGGCGGAGGAATTGGAGAAAAAGGTGCAAGAGCTCTGCAAAAAGTTTGAGGAGACTCGCCTACGAAACAAATCTGGATTGAACAACATAGCATCAGGGAACAACACACCCAGCAGTCCGGCTAACACTGATAAGAAGCCCTCGCCGAAGCGCAGGTAAGCAAATGAACCCTGTCTGTTCTATACAGACTTTTTTTCGTATCTAATAAAGATGCTGTATTCTCATGGTAGATACCATTGCATAGCCATGCCAGCTGTTTTCACTGATTGACTGACAGCACGGAAGACTTATGCTATAGTAAAATTACGCATCATAACTGCCGGCTCTCCATCTGGCGTTCCGGCTTTAAATTGCGCTGACACTGTCACGATGGCTGTTGCGTGTTGTATTACGCTGTTGGCAAACCAGCAGTAAACACTTGGTTTTTCGTTTCAGCCATTCCGATCGCAGCAGATCTCGAACGACGTCTGACAGTCCTCGACACAAGCGATACAAACGCTCTCGCTCCAGATCCTACGACAAGTACAAGAAATCCCGCTCCAGGCGTTCCAGGTCCAATACTCCGTCCTTAAAATCTTCTTATAAGTGAGTAAACTTTGTTCCTAGTTACCCAAAGAAAACTAAGCAGAAAACTGGAAACTATTGTCACCAACTCACAACTTTATTGTTGCCACAGTCTTGCATCGCCATGCCAGTTGCCTTCATGCTCATTGAACGGCAGCACGGAAGGCGAATGCTAAAACGAAATTAGCGTTACATAACTACCGGTGCTTCGAGTGGGGCTCCGGCTTTAAATAATGCTGACAGAGATTATGTCTCTCATGGGAATCAGTATGGAATAAACAGAATTGTCAAGTTGGGTGTATTGGCTGATTGTTTATTTCCATGTTTTCAGAGATAAGCGGTACCGTTCACGATCTCGTAGCTACGATAGAGAGTACCATACGAAGGACGGCAAGTACATAGCTGATCGCTACAAGGAGTACCGCCGGGGGGATGACGACAGGTATCGCAGGGACGATGATAGGTATAGAAGGGATGACGACAAATACCGTAAGGACGACGATTACAAGTACAAAAAGGACGATGACGTCAAGTATAAGAAAGAAGATGACAAGTACAGGAGAGATGAAGAGATTGTTCGCATCAGAAAAGAAGAAATCAAGACTAGGAAAGACGAAGACGTTGTGAAAAGCCGAAAGGATGATGAGAAGATTGAAAAGGTTAAAAGAGAAGATGAAAATGATAAATATAGGAGAGATGATGAGAACGTTAAACACAGAAAGGAGGAAGATCGGCGGAAAAAGGAGGAAGATGTCCATAAGCACAAGAAAGAGAAAAGTTCAGTGAAGGAGGACGAGGGTAAAAAAATAAAGACTAAACATGCCAGCTCAAAGCACAAAAGCTCTGGGGAAAAGAAGAAGAGGAAGAAGCATTATGATGATGGCTTCGAGGATGACGATGAGATTGAAATTATTCATGTAAAGAAAGAAAAGAAATCAAGATGAGACCCATCCAGCCAGACCCTAGTAACTAATTGTAATATTTATTGTATAAGAGACGTTTCGTAAATATGACCTCATTGTGTGGGGACCATTCTTTACAACATACAAATACCAATACTCTTCCATCATCGCTATCATCAGTCATCATCAGTGGTGAAGTCCCCTCACCTGTTTTTCAGCCGTTTACGCAAGTGTGTCCATATTTTATATTTTGGGGAATGTCTCTTGAAAACCAAATTGCCTGATACACAATTTTTGTGTGATTATAGTGTCTATATATAGTGGTCATTTCCGAATCGTTATTTACCCAGCCGATATGATACAAGCTACCAAAACTGCTCGAATTGTAGTTCCAACTAACAATTCGAGCAGTTCCTCAAAACTGCTTTCTATTTGAGAATCGCTTGACTTCCGAAAAATAGGAGTATTGTCCTGTCTTGTTATTAGCAAGAATAATTTTGGAAGTTTCTCGAATACGATAGTCACCGGGGACGCTTCTTTTGCCCTCGCGGTAATAACACACAGAACGGTTGTCGCTGAAATAATCGTTGAATCCCACCCGAAATAGGACATTTATAATCTCAGAAACTAGCTTTATTGTGGGATTTAGTAGACAAATGAATTTTTAAAACTTTTATCCTGATATCAGTAAAATCATTCTGTGGCACTCGCGTTCTTACCCTCATTAGCGCGAGACTATGGACGGGAGTTGCGGACCCCTGTAGGAGTAGGAAGCGGGGGCGTTTGGCTGTTGTAGGGCACTAACCTATCGCAGTTTCCGTGTGACTATCGCCCATTGCTGTGTTGCTACCGGGTCACTGCCCTCATATCCAGCTCCAGTTTGGTTATTTTTTATTTATGCAGCTGTTGCTGTCCCTGAGTAAATTGTTATTTACAGATAATTTGCACTTTGAATGCAGATAAATGAAGAGCTTACCTACTCTGTAACTGATGCTAGATTTTCTACGCGTGGTAGTTTCGATTTTCCTTTCTTTTTGTCGTCTTTGGGAAATCAAAAGTCTGGTTAGGGAATATCAACGGAAAATAAATATCCGGCGAATATTTCTGTATTCAGCTCACTGCGAAAACGTTGCTAAAGTGAATAAATATTCGCTTGGGCTGGACACTTGACGTCAGTGTCGCGTCTGAGGCCATACGTGTGTTTAGCAGTCACCTAGGTACCTAAGTAAACTAACGCCAGAATTTGGCAGAGCTATTGGAGGGCTCGCAATGAGAAAGATAACAGGTGTCCTCTAGGTTTAGCTTCGTCCTAGCTTTTCTGTTTAGGTTTTGCGCTCTCGATGTGCTGCCGTGGTCCTTTGAAAAAAAACAACCGACACTAGGTAACCGTTGCTTACGAAGCCCATGTTGATTCAGTGAAGGTCACCCAGCAAACGTCTACCATTGCTTTGATTGAAATTGACCGCTGTAACAGGCTGTAGCGTAATGGTTGAATTAAACTTGAGTAGTCGTGGCCAACTCCCAATGGATTCGTCCGGGAGAAATGAAGGCGATTATTGCGTGTGTCGTTTCTAGCTTGTACAAGTTCACTGCCACGTAGGTAATTTTCTTGTACTCTTTACAAGAACAACACAGCTACTATCATTGTTGTTGATCGCGTCATCTAGGCAAGGTCCCTAGTCCCTATAATTAAATAAACATTCACTAGGGAAACGCGAAGAGCTATGAGAAGTTTTGTAGAATTTGTAAAACCCTAGGGCCTAGGGGAAAAGCTAACAACGTACCTACCTGATAGTGATGTAGGACATCCATACGGAAAGTCGCGTCTACTTCCTCTCTCATACTTTGCAAATCTCTGGATCTGTATTTTTTTTAAATGGGCGTCGTTCATTGAGAACATATAGGCGCGGATGAGTTGGCTGTGATTTTGTTTTAGCCGAAGTCGAAGAAGAGTACTTAGGCCGAAGCCAATACATCCATATCGTAAGCGGCATGTATCTGTAATATCTAGAGAGGTTGCCTCTTTTAAAAGTGAAGTAGGATCCCCCATTCCCAATGACGTCAAACAACGCTGACCAACCGGAATGATCTAAGACAGAGGGATCTGATTGGTCAGAACAATTTGACGTCATTTGGAGACCTTCCTTAAAATTCAAACGAGAGGCTATCGGTGAGATTGTGAATATCAGAAAAAGATACGAATTTTACACCTACCCTCATATCCATTGACCTTACCATTACCTGTGGTTGTGCCAAGCCTACTTTCCTACAGTTAACTTCTGGTAGGGCGCCACTGCTTGTGATAGAGCACCATTCCAGTATCCAGCGGCGCATTCTTCATCTGGGCAGCGCTGCACTACATTCAGTAACTCACTGGCTGTGAAGAAGTGAAGACGTTATCCATGGAATCCGCCATCCTACTCCTGCTCACCCTAACAATATGCTTCGTGGCCGTCTTGGGCATCCCTGTTTGGAGTTCGGAGCCCCTGCACGGCTGTCCAAACATACCCGCACAGAAAGACATTCTTCTTGAACAGGTTATATTTACATTACTGTTCACTGATGTTCGGTATGCTTGAAACGATGAGTGTATATAGGCTTGAATGTAAATTAACTTTCAGTGTAAGTGCATGTACGAGTAGACTTAAGAATACCAACCGTTGTCAAGTTTTCAATAAGGATGCAGGGTTGAAAAAACCAGCGCAGTAGCGTAGGACTTATCTTCCAGTTCGAAGAAGACGACAAAAAATATTTTAGGAAGCAGTTAAACAGATACAGTACAGTCATTCTGAACAGTGAGCAACCTTACTTAATGGTTCTCGTGTGGATTTCCCTAATTACAGGCATTATATAGTATAGTCCAAGTCAGGCTGGGAGCGTACCGATTAGTCATAATTTCTTGAAGATTTTCAGTTGACGCCGATCCGGATTTGGGTTCCATATCCTACGTCCTACCATACGCTAAAAATCCCAATCCAACCCTGAGCAGATATTTCCCTGATCAAGAAGAAGTTTTGATCAGCCCTATAGATTTACAAGAAATTATTACTTATCGGTATGCTCCCAGCCTATAGATTTACAAGAAATTATGACTTATCGGTATGCTCCCAGCCTGACTTGGACTATAGTAGACTTGCCTCCCTGCTTACTTATTTCGTCCTCTAGGTGGCTGGAGACTGGAGGCTAGCGTACCTGTTCCTGGGTCAGGTGGACGAGGGTTTGGACGAGGACAACACCTGCGTGGTGGTATCTCTAACGCCGACCAACGCATCACAGTTGGAGATGTCCCTCTTTATAGACAGCCTTCGTGCTGACCACATCATCGACAGGTCAACTATGCAATTCCCAGCCGATATCGTCACTCCAGGGGAGTGGAAGCTACATACGCCCCTCACAAGTAAGTCATTGCTAACGGGGAGACCTGTTCGATTAGAAAATACCGAAGGACTTCAAACCTATCCCCGTGCTTTCAATTTTCTTTCACCATTCTCCTGATCTGTAGACCGAAAACCAACCTTCGACTGCAGTTTTTGTATAAGTGCGATTAGAGGTTGGGTGACTCATAACAATGAAACAGGCTGATCAGTGAGTTCAACAGAGCATTCAACTTTCTCATGGAGGAATTGTCTATTCAGAATAAAGTCACGTATTATGTAAGGGTCTGTTTACAAGTCAACACTCATTCTCATAATATTATCGATGCGTAGTTTAAAACAAATAACCTCAGCGTCTGTCACAAAAACTTTCCACGGCTTACAGGCTCGCACGACACTAAATAACCGATCATCTTAGGTAACTTTTTTCAAGACCCTTTTTTAAAAGAAATTTTACAGAAAATCGTAGTACTAAATTGTTTATTTCTACAGATGAAGGCTACCTTCACGCTAGAGTCATTCGAGCATCGGACGAGCATTTAGTGGTCACGTTCTGCGGTCCAAGTCGGGAGCTGCTACTTGACAATGAAATAGACGGCGCCCGGCAGGAGGACGCTTCAGCGGAAGAAGCCATCGACTGGAAGTCCCTATTCGAATCTTCACGACGAAGAAAGCGATCGCTCGGACATCACATGGACTCTCCCGAGACGCACATGTGGACCGCAGTGCTGGTCAAACACAATAACGTATCTGCTTTGAAATTCGTGGAGTATGCAACAGTTCTCATGAAGCATGGATACGACGTCACACAAGGGGAGTTAGTTAGCTTTGGGAAGTGTCCGATTGTGCAACCGTATCACCACGCGAGAAACCCCAAGTGATTCATATTCTGATTCATGTCCCTCGATTTTTCAAGTATTTAATGTACGGTCTTTATAAGAGTGCTTTCAAACTAGGAAAATGTAAATAGTTTTGGGTTCTGGGCTATCGGTGCTGATCAGTTGTCCAGTGACTAAATTTTTGTGGTAATAGTGTGAAAGGCTACCGTGAGTGATAAGACTGACAAATCTGAAAAGTGATACCTCATCAGATAAATGGAAAGATCAAAACACCATACTTAGGTACTTATTTTATGGAATAATAAAATTTACTTCAGTGGGGAAGTATTGTACAAATTATAAAAATACATAATATGATTACTAATGTAAGTAAATGTATTTTACCATCGAAATATACTCCCTGCTAACAGGCTGTGTGCAAGGTTAAAGGCAAATGCACCAACATTTTTTTTTTTTTTGAAAATGCAATGGGGATCGCCTAGCTGTTTCGGCTTCGATTTAGCACACTGTACCAGATAGAATTACCCTGAACTCAAGTATGGCTTGCACCGAACCGGTACATTTAATTTTGAAAACCTCTAAAGCCTAAGGGTGCGACTCAACTTGAGATAATAGTCGAATCACATCCATCACCTGTGTTTACTTTAGGAAGGGTTTTTTCTCTGGTATGACATTTGGCCATCGTGGGGTAGAGCCCTTACGAGGACGGAATAGTATGATTTGCAGTCACAACCTATTACACAAAACTCCGATGGGGGCAAATGATAAGAGAGGTCATTTCTGTTGAAGTGGGTGCGTTAGTTCCTATCTTAGTTGCGAGTGAAACACTGGCCAGTGATCTTATTAATTATTGTAGTGACCATGTGGCGAACTGTACGCATCTTATCCCGAAAGGGAAACAATCTTCCATTTATTGGTATGAATTTACTTAGGGTTGTCCGATTCGTAAAGACTGTGGCAGTCAGTCGGCCACAAATTATTATATGAGGTAGATTTGGACCTGCAGAGGGGGAGATCTCGAATCATCGGGAAATTATAGGCAATCTGCGTGGACCTTCATTTAGGTACACTAGAACGTTACTGAGTAGTAAAGCAATAATAACTGACGGCAGGAATCAGATTTGATCCCATCTCCGACAGGAACTGTTTTAAATTTTAAATTAATTTACAATAATATTCTTTAACACAATGCATGGACTTCTTAAATACTAAAATCAAATCCAATAACTGTTCAGTTGTACTCGGTTGTACTCATTGCATATTTTTTCGTTTGTCCGAATGATCGTTCAATGTCATTGAAAACACTTACAATTTCAGTTCTGACCCGGCAGTATCAGTGACATGACCCCAGTAGTTCGAGGGGGGTCTATACACTGATGAATGCGTTATAGTGAGTTCTTACAGAAAATGTTTCGAAGGAAATTGCCATCGAATATTTTAGGCCATTATTGGTTTGGGCCTAAAATAAACGAGGTATTTCTCGAGAAAGCACTGTGCTGCAATATGCTTTCAAACATTCAAGTAAACAGTTATTTCATAAAAGCTGCATTAAGTTCAGGCCGGAGGAGTCCGCTCTTTGTTAGAGAGGTTCAAGGATTTTCTCCCCATAAGTATAAGTCGGACGATGAATCAATAAATCTCTCTATCTTTTAAGTAAACAGAAAGATTTGGTGTTCACTAGTGGTTGAGATCTTGGAGTCTAGATGTGAGTTCTTCGTTTGCTATTTCGACCAAGTTTTGAGAAAATTTTAACTTGCCCTTTTATAAGAGATTTATTGGTAGACTCCAACTTGCATCCACCCTTACACAGTCCTAAAGTGTAGGAACTGAACTGAACTGAGACTTGGGTTGACGGTAAAAACTTTCTCGTTGGTAGGAATCCAAGGCTCAAAAAAATTGAATACGAAGACGTTGTTTTCCAAGGAGTTAGAGTTCCAAGCCAGACATATCGGCCCTCGAGAACACGACCAGAGGCAAATGCTGGACGAACTGGGGTTCAAGGTATGTCCTCTAACATTTTTATACAGTGGTACTCCAATTTTTAACAATACCTGTGAGTAGATAGAAATTTTTTTTCTGATTTTTTTGCAGTCGCTGGATGAGCTAACTGCTAGAGCTGTGCCACAAAACATCCAGCTAAGAAATCCCCTTAACATCTCGAGACCTCTGGGTGAGTGACCCCCAAACTTGGATGGTTGAAATTTTGCTAAAGAGTGACTCTTTGTGTGACTCTTTGTATCTTGGTAAAATTTATCGTATAAATTTATTATTATTTTTTTTAGGTGAATATGAGCTACTAAGGAGGATAAGGGATATTTCAGAGAAAAACAAAATCTGGAGAACATTCATTGGGATGGGTTACCATAACTGCTGCGTGCCTCACACTATCATGCGCAACATATTCGAAAATCCTGGATGGTATGATGGCACACTAAGTAATATATCGATTGAGTGCTGAAAACTGCCTTCGTTAGATATTTAGAATATTTGGGGGATGTGAGATGGGAATGGGAAATGGAAGCTTTTACAAGGTAGTAGATACGAGTATATACTAAAATACCATGGCTTTTGAGTGACTATTAATTGTCTTACTGGTTCCAAGGACAACACAATACACCCCTTACCAGCCAGAAGTAGCCCAAGGTCGATTGGAAAGCCTCCTCAACTACCAGACCATGGTGGCTGATCTCACAGGGTTAGAGGTGGCCAATGCCTCCCTTTTGGACGAAGGCACCGCAGCTGCTGAAGCTATGAGCCTCTGCTACAGGTAAAAACGAAAATAATGAGGATAAAGAGGCATCACTGAATTCAAAAATTGGAAAAAACCCCCACTATCCAGATAGTAAAGAGGGGAGAAGGTGGCGGTCACCAGCAGCTGAAGTGAGCTGTCCCAGTTCCGAACCACTTGGATATACCTATACATTCACCTCAGGTGAATAGGTACTGATCAGAAAAAACTTTAGAGTTGAAGCGCTGTTCCTAACGACAGCCACCTATACAGTCGTCACTACTCGACTATACCAAGACTGTCCTCCTCCAAGTGAAGTAATTAATTTTTCAGACACAACAAAAGAAGACGCGTGTATCTCTCCAGTAAACTGCACCCTCAGACCATATCAGTAGTGGCAACTAGGTCAGATTCCCTAGGCATGGACGTAGTCGTAGGAGACCTCAAGGACGCGGATTTCTCAAACCGTGACTTCGCCGGAGTTCTGCTACAATACCCAGACACGGAGGGCAATATTGAGGATCACTCTGCCTTAGTCAAGGAAGCCCATACTCACGGGGTAAATATGGCAAATAACAATTTCAAAGCATGGCATTTTAGTATCCTGAGTTTGAGTCCCAAAAAGAAAGACCCTCGCTGATTTTCACCGAGCTGAGATTCTGACCGGAAATTATCTCGTTTACATACGATGAGAAAATATGCGTACAAGGAGGAATTTGAAAATACTTGAAAGGATGAGAAGGAAAAACAGTGTATTTTTGCACACATTGGACAAAAAATTAATTACTTCCTTGTTTCTAGACATTGGCATGTTGTGCGACCGACCTACTAGCGCTGACGCTACTTCGACCACCCAGCGAGTTTGATGTAGACATCGCCATCGGAACATCGCAAAGGTTCGGCGTGCCTCTAAATTACGGTGGGCCCCACGCTGGATTTTTCGCCTGCCGTCAAAGCCTGGTCCGACTCATGCCTGGCCGAATGATTGGGGTAACTAGGTAAGGGCGTTAATAAGTCGGTAGCGGAATCCCACAGAAAGTAATGCAGACTTTAAAAGGGGATTGGACAGGAAGATATAGGACACTGGCCTCAGGTTTAGAATCCTAATGCTTTTTTCAGGGACGCGGCAGGTCATGACGCCTACCGGCTGGCCCTTCAGACGCGAGAGCAACATATACGTCGAGACAAGGCCACATCAAACATCTGTACAGCTCAGGCGCTACTGGCGAACATGTCGGCTATGTACGCGGTCTACCACGGCCCTCAGGGGCTCAAAAACATTGCCACTCGAGTTCATGAAGCCACCTTAATTCTAAGCGCAGGTATGCACGCTGTCTTCTCCACTCATACAAGTTCTAGCGGCAAGAGAGCTGATAAAGATGAATCCCCGAGTCCTAGTACATAACAGTATTGATTTCTTGTTGCTACCTCTGTATCAAGTCATTCTTCCGCAGCGATAAAAGAAGGAGGCCACCAGGTGAAGAACCAGGTATTCTTTGACACCCTGCACGTCCACCCTGCAAACGGCATTGACGCCATCAAGAGCAGTGCTGAAGAGAAGCAGATCAACCTCCGCTACTTCGAGCACGGCGTTGGCATCGCACTCGATGAGACAGTCAGTGAACAGGACTTGAAAGACCTTTTCTGGGTCTTCGGGTGTGAAACCAGCATTGAAGAAGTAAGCAAACAGCTTAGGAGACTTCACAGGTGACATTTTGCTGTTCGCTCACAGTTCTGATAACTAGCCATAATGTTACAGATCGGGAAAATCGTGGAAGGATCGAAGCAGTCTCTTCTGGATTCTTCTTTCCGCCGGACTTCCCCTTACCTCACGCACAATGTATTCAACAGCCACCACTCCGAGTCGAGAATTGTCCGCTACATGAAAAGTCTTGAAAACAAAGACATTTCTCTCGTCCACTCCATGATACCGCTGGTAAAGGGAGCCCTATAAAGACACAGACTAAGTTTTTGACTTAGTTTAGGAGGGAAGAAATAAAACCCATTCCCTTGAAATTAGTAATTCAAAAACACAAAGTTTGAGGTTGGATATGGCGAAGAGGAATTTAGGTACATTCCACAGCACTCAAATTCAAGGCAGGGGAAACCTCACTGCCCAGTACGGAAGTACATTTGTCTTTTATGAGAAATATGAAAGAACAGTGTATTTTAAGGCCGAGAAATAAAACAGTAATTCTTTACACAGGGTTCCTGTACAATGAAGCTAAACAGCACAACGGAAATGCTACCTTGCAGTTTTCCACACTTCACGGACCTGCATCCCTTCGCTCCCCTGTCTCAGACCGAAGGTTACCAGCACATGTTCCAGGAACTCGAGCATGACCTCTGTGCAGTCACTGGTTACGATAAAATCTCGTTCCAGCCTAACAGGTACGATTTAGATGGGATTATTAAAAAAGGCGCTTGTACCGTTGTAGAGGGAAATTTCGTTCAAGGTAGGGAAGCGCAGAATAGTTTGAAAATTTGGCGCAATCATGTGTCCGTTACACCAGAAGCAGTCAACACTTCGACTATTTTCGATATCTCGCATCTCGAGAAGGATAGCCATTACTCTAGAGGCTGCCACCAACGAATGATCAAAATAGTTTAAATTCAAGTAATATCCCTAAGTTTGATTTTTGGAACCTGGACATTTGAAGAAGTAAAATTGCTGCAAAGGACATTACCACCTCTCCCTAAATCGGGGTAAGTCATCCAAGAGAAAAGTAGCGTAAATCTCGCCTATACCTGTCCCGAGTTGAAAGATATGTCAGACCTTGTTCCCTAAAGTTTTTCCGAGTGCCATTTTAAGTAAAATGTAAAAGGGTGCAGCTGATAGAGTACCTAGAGGGCTCGTAAGAGAGATGTGAGGTATCGGGTGGTCGAGATGTTGACTTTGTGCGGTTGGTGTGATGGGCATATGATTGCAGGGAGGTTTTTTGGTCATGCCGGCTGATCCACGACATGAAGCGTAAGAGTTGGTCCAAGCCAGGAAAGGGGATGGCGATGGTGAGCTAGATCCTCGAGGGGAGGGCAGAGCCCTGCTGGTGGACAGGAGAGAAGAATGCAGTCACTCAGGTGAAATCAACTCATAGTCTTGGCAGAACATGCCAGTGCTTAGTCATGTCTCGTCTTAAGTAATCAAGTCATACTTGCTAAAGCTAAGCTAAGGCCAAACAGTCAATGCTGGTAAACATAATGGTTCCTTTTTCAAAATATTCTGATTGCTTTTTTTGCTTTCCGCAATCACTAGCCTGTCAATCACGTTTATGGAAAGTAAATGGCGCTCATACCGGTACAAAATTCACCCTTCATCCATCCAATGCAAATGTTTCTAATCGTAGGTAGGATCTTTAATATAAATTTACATCAATCCTGAGCTCAGGCAGTACTGAAGTAGGCAATTATCTGGGATCTCTTTGCTGTCCTGATTAGCAACGTCTACGGACGTCTACATTTGTTTGTCATTACTGAATTTTGCCGTCACCCATAGTTACTTACTGTCAATAGATCTATTCTCTTACCATATAGTACTGCTGCATATCCTTATAGCCAAACACCTATACCAGTTTAAGGCGCATATCTGATAGAATTCCAAAGGTACAGAAATAGCTAGTTTAATCGAGATTTACGAAGCCAGAACCCTACCCAAAAACTGAGCTACTGCCGGGAGGAGAATCGGCACTCTATATTAAAGCCACCGGGCCGCTTACTCTAAGGGGCTCGCTACATATTTATGTCGCAGCCAACATGGGGCTAAAAGTAAATTAAAGTTTAATTAAATTTTCTGTACCTACCTTTCAATGTTTAAATTTTTACTGAAACCTTTTTTCGATTTTGTTTATCCATGCAAATTAGTAAATTTCATTTATACTGGGTGTTTAGACTGGCTTAAGGATATGTTAATTTATTTAATACTGGTGTTTATTTTTCAGACGTAGTTAGGACACAATAATTTGTTAAAGCGAGCATGATAAAGCACTGATTTTATTCCCTTTAGGTAAAGTCTAATTTTTTAAATTCAAAATTAATTGGAAATTGAGTATTTTATTTTTCGAAAGTTTAAGTTGGTTAGATCGAATGCTACATCGCAATTTGGATCGGAATGTTTGGAGATTTGGCCGAGTTCTAGTTCTCTTTGTTCTGTAGTAGGTCGATGGTCCCTTAATGATTTTTAGTTTCAGAAAATAGTGGGTTTCTGACTTCGACTCACTTACTGGTGAATTTCTATGGCAGACTTGGGAGTTGTCAGGAGTTTCCATTCGACTGTAGACACGTCGTTTAGTAGTATTTTTGAGGTTGGTCGCGGTGAGTTAGAAGTGGGATTTGGCACTTTCAGCGGGGCTAGTTTCTGGATTCTACTGCATCATTAATTTGTTATTTATGTTTGATTGGGTACGAGTCATCGGGTCGGCTGCAGCGATTTCTTGTTTAGTCCAGGGTTCTGTCCTCAACTCTGCATTGTGATATTAGTGTTTGTTTATTTGTGTGATTTTAATTTTGAGATGGCGACTTCTAGAGATAATGTTTTATTGCAAGACGACGAATCGGACGGAGAGCGGATACCTGGTTCAGGAAGCGGATTTTCAGGTTTTAATGAGGAAGATATTATAGTTGGTCATGATGTGTGGCTTGACTCACAGGGAGGTGGAGCCGGGGCACCACCAGTTCGTCAGAATCAGGAAGGAGCACACAATCAGGAGCGCGAAGCAGTTCCACCGGAAAATGGCGTCAATAACGTGGAAAATCCACGACGTCTGAATCAGGATGCTATTCGGCAACACGAAGAGTACCGGAGACTGCAGCACGAGAATGAGCGTATACGGATACAGCAGCGCGAGCAGCGGGAGCGACAAGAGCTCTTACGGCAGCAGCATGAGCAGGAGCGCCTGCAGAATTTGCAACTTCTAGAGCAGCAGCGACAGTTGGAAGAGCGAGAGCGTCGGCAGCGTCAGCCTTTGGCTACTGGTTTAGATGATGCTACTTTAAGTGCTATTATTAGGGTTGCTATGGCAGCTAGGGATGTTGTCAATCCTGTTGTAAATGTTCGGCAAGGCAGCGATGGCGGGAGCAATGGAGGCAGCGCGAGGAACGCAGGTTCGCTGGTTTCCTTCACGAAGTATTGTAATATTCAGGGTCTTTCTTTTGATGGCGAGAAGGGGATGCCTGTTAAAAGGTTTTTAGAGGAGATCGACTCAGTTATGGCGGATTTTGAATTCTCAGATCGGACGAAGATTCAGGCAATGGCAAGAGTTCTTAGCGGCAAGGCGAGCACGTGGTACGAGGGTCACGCGCACGAACTCGAAGAATGGGCGAGATTCAAGAGATGTCTGATGGAAGCTTTCCAGTCACGCCATGCTGATGATGAACTGCGAGATTCACTTCTGATGAGAAAGATGCCAGAAGGGCAAAAGCTCACGGATTTTATAAATAATTTTAGGGCACGTAACAGAGAGTTACTGGAGCCGTTGCCGTCGGCGCAGATGTTGCGCGCTATTTTGAAGAATATGACGAGACAGTATAAGGTCCTGTTAGCGGTATCAGTCACTGAGTTCCAGACGCTGGATCAACTGGAGGCAGCTAGTAAGATCGCGGATGGTATTGACCATATAGAAAAGCCGGCGAAAGCACCGCAGTCATCAGGAGTGCAGCAGGGATATCGCAGACCTCATGTGGCGGAAGCAGATCTAGAGTTGGATGTAGAGGCGATTGGTGATACGGACCAGTACATGATTTGTCACAATTGTAAGTCGATGGGGCATAGGATGGTGAACTGCCCGAAACCAAAGCGTGTAGTATGTTCTGGGTGTGGAGCCGATGGTTTCACGAAGCGGAATTGCATCAAGTGCGCCGTAAAGGACGCCGAGAAACCTGTATCTACTCCGACATTGTCAGACCAAGATGTGGAGCGGATAGCCAAGAAAGTTGCTGAATTCCTGAGGCAGCAGGGAAACGGGATTTCCTGAAGCTGTTGCCGGGGAACCTTCAGGAGCAGGAACGAAACCTGGCACCTACCGAAGAGGTAGAAGTTATAGACGAAGTTTTGCAGATTTCAGATGGCACGGGTGATGATCGGCCTTACGTGAACATCATCATCGCGGGACAGCCAATCGTGGCATTGTGTGACTCAGGCAGTCAGCGCACAGTGGCGAGCTCATTTTTATGGGACTTTTTTCAGCACAACGGATTCTACGTTAGACCGGCGAGTGGGCGTGGCAGAGCTGCCAACAACACCATGCTGGAAATATCGGGAGCCTGCAAAATACGTTTTCAGTTGGGCAGTAAGGTCTTTCAGACGGAGGTACTGTTAGTGAAGAACCTGTCTAATAGTTTGATACTTGGATTCGATTTTCTGAAGTATGTAAAGGCGAATTTTAATTACGATGAAGGTACACTTACGATCCATGACGCGCAAGGCTCAGAAGATCTAGAGCTGGTAAGTGTGAGACCAATTAAGGAGCCTACTGTTGTGAATTGTATGGGACTTCGTGATGAGGAGTTATCTTGGGATGCTATAGTTTTGCCAGATGGTGAAGTTCTGGAAGAACGTGATGATCCTGCAGATGAGGAAGCTGATTTCGAGTTAGTTGATAAAAGTTGGGGCGGAGGTAAGGATAGCGATGAGCCGAAAGATTTCGAGTTCGACCACCCCGATATCTCGAACGAGCAAGCAGCGCAGATTAACGTGTTTCTTAAGAAATGGATTATGGAGTTCAGAACGAGTCCGGGACTTTGCAAACACTACGAAGCTGAAGTGTACGTGAAGGAGGGACAGCCGCCAGTTAGGTGTCGTCCAATGAGGTTGCCACCTCAAGAAAATCTGTTGCTTCAGAGAGAAATTGACAAGCTGGTTGCAGAGGGTAAGCTAGTACCTGGAGATGGCTTATGGGCGAGTCCATGTTTCACCGTGCGGAAACCACCACCTAGCCAGGAGCGAAGATTGGTGATCAGCTATGTCCGTGTAAATGAAGTGGTCCAGAGCGTGAGTGGAGGCGTGGCGAGAAGTTCGGATGTCATCTTGTCGCTCAGGGAAAACCGGTTTCGCAGTAAGATAGATCTAAAGCAGGGGTTTTTCCAGATCCGTCTTTCAGAAAAATCACAAACTATTCTCCAGATAATAACACCGTCAGCGATGTGTTATAAGCCACTAGTGCTCACCATGGGATTTAAAGGCAGTACAGCGATTTTCTGTTCCATTCTGAATAGAGTGTTGGCGCCACTGATTGTAGAGGGTGTATTGGTCGTTTTTGTGGATGATTTGTTTGTTATTACGAACCAGACGTTGGAGCATCACTTGGAAGTGTTGGATCGAGTTTTTCGCGTTCTTCGAGACCACGATCTGCGCATCAACGAGAAAAAGCTGGAGATTTGTCCAAGAAGATTAACTGTGCTTGGCCATATCCTGGAAGGAGAAGGTTGCGAGCCTTCAGAGGAGAAGATTGCGGCAGTAAGAGATTTTCCCCGACCGCGGACAGCGAAGGAGATTCGGAGTCTATTGGGTCTAGTAAATCATTACCGCGCTTTCATCGAGCAGATATCCAACATCAGCGAGCCGTTGAACAGTTTGTTGCGTAAGGGAGTTAAGTTTGAGTGGGGCGAGGCCCAGCAGAATGCTTTCGAGGCGCTGAAGAAAAGTATGGCGAGTGCGCCAATACTTACCTTACCTAGCTTGAATCAGAGACTTAGACTGGAAGTAGATGCGAGCGATCTCGGAGCTGGAGCTGTGTTATTGGTTGATTGGGATTCAGAAGGTGATGGGAAGAGCGCTGGTGTCATCAGCTATTTTTCCAGGCGGTTCAAGGATGCACAGATTAGATACTCAGCTACAGAAAAGGAGTTACTGGCGATGCTGTGGGCAGTTTTGCATTTTGCTACGTACATACAAGGTTCACCGTATCCTACTAAAGTTGTCACCGACTGCAAGGCGCTGACATGGTTGTTTAAGCAGGAACATCAGAAAGTGAGACTGGCTAGATGGCGTGTGCAGCTCTCGAGTTTCAACATAATCATCGAACACCGTCCCGGTAAAGACAACCAAGTTGCTGACTACTGTAGCAGAGCATTCCAGAATGAGGAGCCCACCAGTGAGGAGCTGTTAGCGTGTGCTATAACAGTCCAGTCGTTCAAAGACAGTTTAGATCCGTGGTATACCGAGCTGAGAATGAAAATACTATCTAAGCCAAGTTCGTATCCTATGTTTAAAGTAGATGATCTTGTTGTTTACAAAAAAGTAAAGGATAAGCCATTGGATGATTATACCTACAAGCTAGTGGTACCTACCGAGGCTCGTAAGGAGATCTTAGAAAGTTACCACGATAGCGATTATGCAGCGCATAAAGGTGTAAGTCGAACTTACAGTGCTATTCAAGAAGGCGGCTACTACTGGCCACGAATGTTTGCAGATGTTCGAAAGTATGTAACTTCATGTGAAAAGTGTCAGCGTGTTAAGATACCTGGAGTCACGAAGTATGGATTAATGAGGGTGAGGCCTCCTACGAGCAGGGTGTTCGCTATGATGTATCTAGATATTGTTGGTCCTCTCCCAAGGTCCAAGAATGGCTTCAAGTACATGGTTACCTGTTTGTGTGACGCTTCTAGATACCTGGTAGCAAGACCTATTCGAGCGGCGACAGCAGAGCAAGTCATGAAAGTATTGACGCAGGACGTAATCCTAGTTCACGGAGCAGTAGAGGTTTGGACACACGACAGCGGTTCTCAGTTTACTTGCAAAACGTTCCAGGATTGGTGCGTAAAGAACGGAGCGGTGTCACATCGGATACCTAAGTATACACCGCGCACCTCAGCTGTAGAGAGATATCATAGGTCTCTGAAAGAAGGTTTAACTATTCTAGCAAAGAGGCAGCAGGATTGGTGTGAGTTGTTACCATATGTTGTTCAGGCAGCCAACTGTGCGAAGAATTCTACGACAGGAGTGGCACCTGCATTGTTGGCAATGGGAAGGATCCCAAGAACCCCATTCTGCGTAGGGAGCGGCGTGAAGTCCGGAGAGTGTGAGGAGTTCGATCCTGAAGTCCAGCTGGACTACCTGAAAGGACGGATGCGGAAGATATGGGACGTGGTCAAAGCCACAGTCTTGGCATCGCGTCAGACCCAGTCAAGGCGTTACAATCTGCGGAGGCAGGAGAAAATATTCCAAGTTGGCGATCTTGTGTACAGGAAGAGTTTCCAAAAATCCTCAGCTATTGACAAGATTACCAAGAAGTTGGCGGACCGCTACATAGGCCCAGTGAAGGTTAGCAGGAGGGTGTCCAATACCCAGTACGAGTTGACCACATTGGATGGCCGTTGCTTAGGTGTTTATGGAGTGGAGCACATCAAGCCTTACTTCGCGAGAGAGAAAGTTTCTACCTAGTTGGTCAAAGGTGAAGGTTTTCATTTTCGTTTAGTTGTTTGTTTTATTTTTGACGAAGGGCCATTCGGCCAGTGTTTTCAGGATAGAGGGATGATAGGGATAGCGTTATATATATGTGTTCTAGAGTGCAGTGCGGCGGACGTCATCGAGTACGCGTTGCTTGGCGCTAGTTCTCTTCTACCACGGCTAGAGTCAGATTTTCTTCAACCTCGGGCTGGAGAAAAGGGAGGCGGAGATGTACCGTTGTAGAGGGAAATTTCGTTCAAGGTAGGGAAGCGCAGAATAGTTTGAAAATTTGGCGCAATCATGTGTCCGTTACACCAGAAGCAGTCAACACTTCGACTATTTTCGATATCTCGCATCTCGAGAAGGATAGCCATTACTCTAGAGGCTGCCACCAACGAATGATCAAAATAGTTTAAATTCAAGTAATATCCCTAAGTTTGATTTTTGGAACCTGGACATTTGAAGAAGTAAAATTGCTGCAAAGGACATTACCACCTCTCCCTAAATCGGGGTAAGTCATCCAAGAGAAAAGTAGCGTAAATCTCGCCTATACCTGTCCCGAGTTGAAAGATATGTCAGACCTTGTTCCCTAAAGTTTTTCCGAGTGCCATTTTAAGTAAAATGTAAAAGGGTGCAGCTGATAGAGTACCTAGAGGGCTCGTAAGAGAGATGTGAGGTATCGGGTGGTCGAGATGTTGACTTTGTGCGGTTGGTGTGATGGGCATATGATTGCAGGGAGGTTTTTTGGTCATGCCGGCTGATCCACGACATGAAGCGTAAGAGTTGGTCCAAGCCAGGAAAGGGGATGGCGATGGTGAGCTAGATCCTCGAGGGGAGGGCAGAGCCCTGCTGGTGGACAGGAGAGAAGAATGCAGTCACTCAGGTGAAATCAACTCATAGTCTTGGCAGAACATGCCAGTGCTTAGTCATGTCTCGTCTTAAGTAATCAAGTCATACTTGCTAAAGCTAAGCTAAGGCCAAACAGTCAATGCTGGTAAACATAATGGTTCCTTTTTCAAAATATTCTGATTGCTTTTTTTGCTTTCCGCAATCACTAGCCTGTCAATCACGTTTATGGAAAGTAAATGGCGCTCATACCGGTACAAAATTCACCCTTCATCCATCCAATGCAAATGTTTCTAATCGTAGGTAGGATCTTTAATATAAATTTACATCAATCCTGAGCTCAGGCAGTACTGAAGTAGGCAATTATCTGGGATCTCTTTGCTGTCCTGATTAGCAACGTCTACGGACGTCTACATTTGTTTGTCATTACTGAATTTTGCCGTCACCCATAGTTACTTACTGTCAATAGATCTATTCTCTTACCATATAGTACTGCTGCATATCCTTATAGCCAAACACCTATACCAGTTTAAGGCGCATATCTGATAGAATTCCAAAGGTACAGAAATAGCTAGTTTAATCGAGATTTACGAAGCCAGAACCCTACCCAAAAACTGAGCTACTGCCGGGAGGAGAATCGGCACTCTATATTAAAGCCACCGGGCCGCTTACTCTAAGGGGCTCGCTACACGCTACAGCAAATGCGAAATAGATCTGAATCAGTTGTGCACAGAATAAATATATCCAAGCCTAGCCATTACCATAGCAACCCGATAAGGGATCAAATACAGAGTCACCTTTGGGCTTTGACCCCCCTCTTAAGAAAATGAGCCTTGGAGACTACAAACGTCACTAAGCGGTCGCATTATTTCTTTTAGTGGCGCACAGGGGGAGTACGCAGGTCTTCGGGCCATTCGAGGCTACCATGAGGCCAATGGAGACGGTCATCGAAACATTTGCCTCATCCCCATCTCAGCCCATGGCACCAACCCCGCCAGCGCGCAAATGGCAGGGATGAGGGTAGAACCCATAAACATCGACCGGGAGGGAGCAATCGACATGGCGCATCTCCGAGACCGAGTAATGCTGCTTTTCGTTAAAGAGGATACGGTTATTCCCGGAATGTCACCATTCTGAAGTACTTAGGAAAGCAACACAATTACCGATTTTCAGCGGTAGTTCTAAGCTTTTTGGTTTTTTTATTTTAGGTGGAGCATTACAGTAAAAACCTGTCATGCCTAATGATAACCTACCCCTCAACCAATGGTGTATTTGAAGAAACCGTGGCGGAGGTATGTGATTTGGTGCACAGGCACGGGGGGCAGGTCTACCTGGATGGAGCCAATATGAATGCTCAGGTCGGACTCTGCAGACCTGGTGACTACGGCTCTGACGTCTCCCATCTCAACTTGCACAAAACCTTCTGTATTCCCCATGGTGGTGGAGGCCCAGGTAAAAGGCTTAATTTGTTTAGGGAGGCAAAAGACAGGGTCAAAGGTGCCTATATTCGGGCCCTCTAAGTGTCACAAAATGCAGCGTTTCTTTCTTTTTCTGCAGGGATGGGGCCAATCGGAGTGAAAGCTCACCTGGCGCCTTTTCTGCCGTCTCATCCTGTCGTGAACCCTCTGGTAGGGGAAAATCAGTCTTTCGGAGTGGTCAGCGCAGCTCCCTTCGGTTCCAGTGCCATCCTACCCATCTCTTGGGCCTATATCAAGGTATGTCAGTTCGTTGTGCCTTCGTTCGATAGGCATATGCAAATTACACATAGTGTTATTAGTGTTTCCACTCCAAGACTTCCCTCCTACCAATAAGGGCCAGAGGTGATAGTTCGTTGCTTACAGGCTCGCACTCTCGATACAAGTTTTTATTTTCTTGCAGCTCATGGGCGGCGAAGGACTTAGAAAGGCGACGCAAGTAGCAATTCTAAACGCTAATTACATGTCTCAAAAACTGGACGGTCATTACAAGACGCTTTTTAAAGGACCTAACAGCAACCTGTGTGCTCACGAGTTTATCATAGATCTCCGGGATATGAAGAAGACAGCTAACATTGAGCCTGTGGACGTCGCAAAACGGTCAGTATATTGATTGTTAATTTTCCTGAAAAATTCCACAGAGCTTGACAAAGTAAAAAAAATTAAAAAGGCTCAGGAAGAGGGGAATTTCTACATTTCTGATTTCCGAAACAATTTCAGATTGATGGACTACGGTTTTCATGCGCCGACCATGAGTTGGCCAGTAGCAGGGACCCTGATGATCGAACCCACCGAGTCCGAGGACAAAGAAGAAATGGACCGATTTTGTGAAGCACTCATTTGTAAGTTTCCAGATATCTCTTAAACAAAGAGGTACGACAGCAGTCGCATATTTGCAGAATGAAAATGTTTGATTAGAGATTGCCAAAAGTCGGATCAATAATATCATGGTTTTCAGGTATTCGGGATGAGATTCGAGAAGTCGAGGAAGGCAAAATGGACATCAGAACAAATCCTCTGAAAATGGCGCCTCACACCCAACATGACGTCATCTCAACCGAGTGGAATCGACCGTACACGAGGGAGCAAGCTGCATTCCCAGCGGTAACTGACACCTTATCACGTAAACAAGCTGAATGGGGATAGGTTCACCCCAAGTGCAACTCTGGGTACCGTCCTTTCCTATGAATGTTGGTATCTCAAAGATTATTTAAAAAATATTGCATTAAAATATGTTCCAGCCGTTCGTGAAAGGCGAAACCAAAATCTGGCCAACCTGCGGAAGAATCGATGATGCCTACGGCGACAAACACCTCGTATGTACATGCCCACCTATTCTGCCGGACTACACCCCATCATGAGAACTCCTACGTGTTACCAGCTATGTACGTACATGCTCACCCATTGAGCCAGACTATACCTCTTCATGACAACTCCAACGTGTCATCAGCAGTTTCCAGTATTTACCCAGTAGAGTTATGCTGGTAGCTATAGATGTCACAATCGGAGCGCCACGAAATGGCCAATGTAAATCGACTCCTTAAAAACAAATTGTTTTTGTAAATTATTAGTCATTATTTTCATTATCTTGAACCTAAACTGGATTTTCTTCCAAGGGTGTCAGAAAAATTTGAAATGCTACAATCCTTATACACGTAATGTCTCTGTTTAATAAAAATACTACAGGTCCAACCAACCTTCTTTCTCCTGGACGAAGATACATTGAAGACTTTCAAAAGTAAACACGAAAACATTCAAACCGTTTTACATAGACAAACGTAAAAATGAATTTTATGGCTCACTTATGGCTCATTGGCAAGAATTGTTCATTCAAAAGCTTTTACACTCTCAGCTCGGCCTAAAAAAAATACTGAACGTGAAAATACTTAACTTACATCACATGTCCTCTTTTATCTAGGTATCACTCATTTTCATTTGTCGAAATCAGAGACGTAAATTATGGCCAGAACAAAAGGCGAAATGGCCAGTTTTAAAAATCAGACTTTCTAATCATCAAAACTGCAAATTCCTTCATCTAGAATCTAGAGTTTACTTACTTAGGCACTTGGGTTTCACGCCTACACTTTATGAAAACAGTCTCAATTTTTCGGCAAGATAATTTGGCGCACAATAAAAAGAGTTTGTACAAACCTCAGTCTCTACAGTTCTGTGTGTTGGATTCTGTTGTCCCGCGTCGTCGCGTCTTCATCAGAGTCATCTCCGTCTAGGCTGCCCACGATCGATGACGTGAAACTGAACTGCCCTTCGCTGGTTATCCTAAAGTTAAGTTACAACTAATTATTATTGCTCCCGTCCAGAGTGTTCGTACTACCTTCCATGGTTTTACTCAGATTAGGTCCGGTCAGACCTGGGAAAGCCTTTTTTTTATGGAACCATCCATAGTGATATCGCAGAGGAAAGAATGAAATGAACAAAAAATATCAGTGATGGCACATTAGAGACATCACCAGTTGGAATCAATTCGTTACTTTTTCTATTGTTTCGTCTTGGTAAGGATTTCATTCAAGCCAGAATGTACCTGTTCAAACTGGCGCAACTGCCCAGACCCTCCGCACAAACTTTCTTCGCCTCCACAAGGACGACGTCAGCACCGTTAGTGACGAAGACGCCACCGCCGCTTTTGCTGCTGACACCTACGAACAAGAATTCGTATAATTTCTCCCCTGGATTCCTTCATTCAAATAGTGTGCCACATTAGTGCAGGGCCCCATGGGCAGTAGAAACGTCACGATTGATCACTCACCTAGAAGTCGAGGGGAGTCAATCTCCACGGACGCGGTGTCACTAATAGTGGCCGTCGTGGCAATAGAAACGGTATCGTCAGCAGAACCGGCTTCTGGTGAAGGGATGAGGCGAAGTATCTCCACCGAAGAGGCAGCAATTATGTACAGGAAAGGCGCGGAGTACGCTAGAATGCAAATCATAATTTGCAGTTAGTGGTAGGTTCTCTCTCGAAAAAAACCATTTAAGTATTTGAAACTAAAAAAATCTGTTTTTAAAAATAGTGAAAACTTATTTTTTTTCTTCGGGCCTAAACACAACTTACCAAACTGTTTGGGAACGTGCGCCCACTTCAAGTCGGGGCGAGCCTTCTGACCATTGTCGTCAACGAAAATCCCAAACTCGCGGAAACAGAGGAGCATCTCTTTGTGGTCAAATCGCACCGCCTGCATTGGGAAACTACGCAAGCGCAGAAGACTGTGACTCACACCCGGTCTATGCAGCACCTCTGGAAAGGCAGTCGCAGCCGTTAAACAAGAGCGAACGCATCCGTAGCGTCCTGACAGACAGTTCTTTGCAAGACAAGTTATGTCACTCGAGTATGAAGCTACATAATTGTAATTAGAAGGACCTAAGTTACCTAATTGTTAGCGTGTTAGGGTAGCAACCAAGACTTTGTCTAGAGTCAAAATAATACTGACACCTTATTCCAGTCAATACATGGTCAACCTCTATGATATTGACGCAAAGGTGCAGTCTGGATGCGAATAACTGTTTTCACTAATGGGCTCTATACACACCTTGGACGGAGAAGTCCTTGAGTGAGACGCGTTGAAAGGTTTCTGTGCCGACGATGACTGAATCAGCATGGTGAAGGAGACACCTGACTGGCTGCAAGGTCGGCAGGTAGCGAACAAGCTCAAATCGATTCGCCATAGCATTCCAACGAAGGAAGCTGAAAGAGAGAAAACAAAGCCATTTTATAGATCTTCCAATGTCACAGAAATCGAAGATTAGCTTAAAAACTGAGAAAACCTAGTATTTCTCAAGGTGAGGCTGCAAGAAGTTATAGCTATAACAGCTTACTGGATATGTTTTTCGGTGGCAGCAGTGAGATACACAAAGCCATCCTGCGTTTCCGTCGAAACGCCTATCAGCTCCACGGGATCCTCGTTGCCAAGCTCCACGACTTCTGTAGCCACACCGGGGGTAGAGCATGCGGCAGCGCTCGCATTCGATTCCAACAATCTGACAACAATCACACAACATGAGCTTAGACTGTAGATGATACCAGTTCATCAAAAACAAGTTCGATTCGGTATTGGCGTTGCTATATGTTCCAGCCAAGTGTCCTAAATGGCTGTCGATGTTGTTACCTATGGACTAGAAACCCTAGATTGACATATTCAGCAACAGTTCTTTTTTGTTGGCCGGTATTTTCGTATTTATACCAAGGCAAGGTAAGGTAACTGGTTTTCCTAGTATTTCTAGAATCTAGAGAAAGATATTAATAGGGGGAAATTTTCAGTTGGTTGTATTTGAAGTTAACTTCTCCAGGTCACCAAGCGGGAACCCTTACTTATCTACTCGGTCTCTTCCCAGCTTAACATACGTTTGTGACAGGGTTCGAGGGCTTAAGAGTACAAAAATTTTCCTGGAACCTGTTTTTATACGTCAATATAAGTCGATTTTTACGTTCTTTATTCATTTTGCATTTAGCTCAGATACAACTGATCGAACTGAGAATACCTGAAGTCTGTAGAAAGGAGCTGGTGGCCCTCGCCTGCTACCATGAGCACTTGATTAATGTGCGGCGCGAGAACAAGACTGTGAACCACCGTGACTCCATGGAGCTGTACGGGAGCTGCATCGGGGGCTGAGCTTTGAAGTGCAAACAGGCCGCGCTCCGTGCCCAGCAACACCACCTAATTATTAAAAAACACATCAGGTTATTTAAGCGACGTTAATGTTTTACTTTTTGAAGAGGACTCAAGAATCTTTACAATATTATGAAAAAGGGTGCCCTACCTCAGTGCACCGAGGTATGGAACAGCTGATCCTTTAGTACTAAAGGGGCATCTGGTCAAAATGGTGGCCGCCACGATTGGGTAGGCCCAGGGGTAAACTAGTATTTTGTTAAAGATCCGGACCCGGTGTTAGATCAAAACTACTGGGCAAATACACGTCATAAAAATCTCAGCACTCACTCTTTTGTTTAGTTCTTCAACGCAATTAAACCCCCAGTCACTGTTACCGCTGAAAACGTGGGTAAATTTGCTGGAACCGATGTTGAGTGGCACCCCAGCAGTTACAGCAGACTGGAGTGCAGCTATCCATTTTGTCTTATCTGATGAGTTGCGAATCAGGAGGTAATGTGTTTCTGTGGGCCAGCATGTCGTACGAGGGATGCTCACAACCTAAAAATATAAAATCAGGCATCAGGTACAGGTAATTGTTTTCCTAAGTGGTATCAGAATGGCTTTTTGTGACAAAAACAGTATCGATACTGAATGATTCAGCAACATAATAAAGATTCTTTATTCTGTAATATAATAAGTCTTTTAAGCACTATACCTTGATGACGAAAGGTAAATCCTGTTTGGCAACGCTTGGCAGGTCCTGGGCCGTGACACGGTCTGAAACGAGAGTCTGGCCGCCAGGCTTCAGCAAGCTCCAGCGCAGGACGGGGCCGTCGGTCCTCGATGGTTCGGTGTCATACACTAGCACCTCGCTACCTTCCACTTTTAGGTAACGGCGTTTCCAGGTACTTTCACCGGGCCTGTTTCATAAGTAGAGGTAATATTAGCAGGAAGCTATAAAGACATTCAGAATACCTACTTCCGTTCGCTTTCTCTATTCAAGTAGACAAGAAAATTCCGTAATGGAAATTGGAAAAATAGAAGGAACCTGGAGAAGACATATCAGCATAGGACAAGCCCATGGAAAACGGAATTTCACTCCAAGGCAACTTATGTATCTAACTTCGCTTAACTTCAGGTGGGCGGAAGTTCGTTGCGGTTTGCATGTGGATGTAAGAACAAAAACCACTTTAGAGAATTAGCAGGGACTTGAGATCCCGTCATTATTAGATTATGTACAACGTAAAAGAACACAAACTTACAACATAAGGTCCACCCATCCCTTTGTGTCTTCTTTTTCTTCAGCGGGTTTTTCGGACTGCACCGACTTTTCCGACTTCTGAACTTCTTGAGCAAAATGTTGGGCGAATTCAGCAGGCAAACCGCATGTCTTCGGGGCCGTCAGCCCACACTTAGGGTGAGCTACTAACGAGCAGTGGATACAGACAGACGCTTTGCTACCACGTACTACATTATCGTGGCACGAAACGCACTTTCCCGTCTGAGAAATGGACTGAGACTTAAACCTAGAAACAATTCACAAACCATAAAATTATCCACAGTACCAAAACTTGTCGGGACAACATAATGAGTCTCACAAGGCACTTTCGAATATTTGTATAGTAACTAACGCAAAAGAATCCCAAAGTGGTACAAAATGTCAATAAGTGACGCCTAGATTTTGACAGTCATTTGTATTACCTATGAGGGATCTTATGGTGCATTCTTGGCAAAGACATTTGGCGTTGCAACCTACTGGCTGGTGAGCTGACCAGCTGAGACATGGCTTGCTGAGTTCTGGGAGATTCCGCTGCCTTCCGGGGAGAGTTCATGATCTGAACAAAGAAAGATGAGTTACACTCAAATCGCGATCAGGAGTTCGTTACCACTTCCCATGAGGTAGGAATGAAACCTCTGAACTGAGCCTAGTTAGTTTCATAAGGAAATGATCCAAGTGGTGACGTGGAGATCAAGTGTGGTATTTTACGACTGACAACAGCGATCAACACTCACTGCGGGTAACTGCCACATTAGTGGTACAAAAAGATTTTTTTTTGTTTTTTATCGATTTTGCCATACCTACCAGTTTGTGGCAGTTAGCCCTACAATCTGCATTTCATTTTAAAAAGTTTGATCAGTGTGAGAGAAACCATGTACCTTTTTCCGCAACTGATCCGATGTGCTTTTGGCAATGGGCGGTCTTGGGGAGTTTCGGGGGGAGGTGTGGAGTGGTGTCTGCGGGCTGGGAGGGTCCCGGCGCCGGGGCCCGAACAACTTGTCTGCAAAAGTCTGCAATCAAATCAATAACTAGTTATTATATCGTCCCCAACGTACACGACTGAACTCAGTTACAATGTATAATGTATTTTATGACGTTTTTTAATGATACTTTCTTGAGGGAACTGTTGGACATTTATATTTATGGTGAAGTAATTTTTGCCGAAGGTTTTATTGACCAAAATCACGTAAAACGGCTAATAAATTAGTTTGCTACTGACTTTACAAAGAAATCTTATATTTCAGAATAAATAAATATCCCACCATTTCCTCAGGAACGCGTTATTAAGAAACGTCAAAAAATAAGAGTGTTTCTACAGCCTAAGGTCTGATTAACTTAAAGCTCCTGATAATGCGAACGTCTTCTTCCTTTTACCTTTTTCTTCTTATCTTCTTGGAGCTTGGCCTGGAGGAAGGAGATGAGTTTGTTCTGCTGTTGCTTGGTAGCGTCATCCTTCACTTCACGTTGCCGATGGAATGTCTCCAGTTCTGTAATCACTCGCTCCAACTCTTGAATTCTGATGAGAATTTAAACGTCATTATTATTACATAAGACTTTTAAGGGCAACCCTTGTAAAACACTTTGAGTTACCAATGGCAGAGTTTCCGAGATTTTGTTCAGTAAGAATGTAAATCATAGTTCTGATAAGTCATGGTCAAGTGCCAACATCCTTCACTCACGAAAAATATACTGTGTTCTGCACCTGTCTTGAAGTTTATCAGCGAAGCGGGCGCCTTCTTCCAGCTCTTGGTTCAGTCGGCAGTTCTCCTCCTTGAACCGGTACAAGTCCGACAGTTTGCAGGTAATTTCCTCTTTCAGCCAAATCACTTCGCTCTGCAACTCCCTCACATCCTGATCTCTCTCCGCCAGATCCAACTCCAAATCACGTACGAGCGTCTCCTTTTCCATCAGCTGCAAAAACAAACAATTATCTTTTGGTCAGACCTTTTCTCTATTGCATTTTATATTTTTTGTATGTATTCATCGTTACCCAACATACAATCCTGACCAGTGTCCTTCCATGGCACAGTGGCCACATCACCGAAGATGGTGGCGATATGATATCTAGCGCAATATTAATTAATGTAGTAATGATTCTGACAAATTTGGGAATAACCACTAGTTTGATAATGCTTACCCTAGTGGAAAGAGCATCAGCGTTGCCGTTGGCGAATTCAAGCTGCGTGCGCAGCTCTTCAGCCACTTCCGATTGGAAGGAGAGTTCATTTTTCTGTTTAGCACACAAAGCGTCGGCCTTGCTCCTCAATGACTTCTCTTCCGACAAAGCGGCACGAACATCAGCCAAATCAGATTCCAACTGGGCTACGGTTTTCACCAAAATTGCGCTAAAAAATTGTAGAATTATGAAAACTAATGATTCAACTGGATGCTGTTCTGGAAAACTGCACTAGCGCTTTTTTATTAACGAAACACAGATTGACTACTCCTCTCAGATACAATGGCAGGCAGGCACACTAAAACATCATTTTAATACCCAAAACTCGACCACAGAGTCTGCACAACTTACTTCTCGCGCTTCAAATTTTCAGTTGCTTCCGTCTGGGCCTCAACAAATTTTTCATAATCTTCCAGTTGTTCATCCAGCATTTTGCCCGTCTCTCTAAGGACACTGTTGTTGAGTTCAAGGTTGCTGACGCGATTCCGTAACTCCTCCACTGTAGCGGTAACTGCGCTCTTCTCATTGGTGAGCGTTTGGACTGTAGTCTGAAGAGCTTCTACCTGCTTCTTCGCTGCTGCCAGATGCTTCTCACTTGTCAGCATCTGCTGTCGCAGACTGTTGTAGTCTCTGTTTGCACAACCATCAGTTATTTTTACTTTCTCACCCGTATGAAATACATGGGCTGAGAAAGTTATGTCTTCGTGCAAAATTTCGATTTTGAGATTTTGGGTTTCCCATGATCCTAGAGGTCCCCCGAGTCCAAAAAAGTGGTTTTTAAAAAATGTCCGTCCGACGTACGTCACTCTGTCGCGCAACTGGACGTCACACCGTTTGTCCGATTTTGCTCAAATTCGGTATGTAGGTACCTAATGTAAATATCTGGACCCGTTTTTTGATAAATTTTGATAACTCAAAAATTGCGCCTGCTATGGTCAAAAAAAGGCAAAAAATCGTGTTTTTTGACAGTTAAGAAGGGCTGGAAGCTACGTATATCAAGTTGGAACCTTGAAAATTTGCGAAAGTGTTTTTGAATAGATGCTTTAAGGTCATTTACAATAATTTGGAGGTGGGCCAATAACTTGGCCCAGTTTTGGCCCCAAACGCGTTGGTCATCTCTCCGGTAGCACTATTCGATCGATTTCAGTAAAAATTGGTAGGGAGGTGTACTTTAACCTAGTTTGATGTTTTACCGAACGAAATTTATCCAACATAATAATTATGGCCAATATTGGCATTTTCGTAGGAAAAATTTTCCAAAAATGGAAATCACGTTTTTGATTGGTTCAGACGGATTTGCAACAACCCTAATCGACAGATTTCCTTGAAAATTGGTGAAAATGGTCTCAGATAGATGCTTCAAGGTCATTTTCAATAGATTTTCAATTACTTGAAAATTAAGGCCGTGACATGGAAAATAGAAAACACGTACTTTGCGCGTCAAACGACGCTTCACCATTTGACGGATATGTTTGAAATCCGGTGAGTAGGTGCCTAAAATTATTGTCCAGTGTATGGCAAAATTTTTTTTAGAAAAAGTTAAAATTTTGGTCCAAAAAAAATAAATTACGTAAAAAAAAATCAAAATTTTCGATACCTCTGGCGTAAAAATTGCGAGAAAGTCAAGTGCGACCATTGTCGGACCCTTTATTTCATTTCCCTCTCTGTTAAGTGGATCTTTACATAAATGACCTACTACTTTGAAATAGTAAGAAAATTTGATACCTAGCAACAGACAGTAGAAGTGAACTGCCAGTACTACCACCCAATCTGGTTTCAGTATCAAACAGGCATTCATCTTTACCTTGGGGGTTGTGCTACTCACCTCTACGGTGAAAGAGGTTGGGCATGTGTTGAGATTAAACGCACTTTCCTCAAGACTACATAGAATGTGGCTACTTTTTACTCACCCTTCGAGCAGCTTGTGAGAGTCAGCTAGTTTTTCAGTTTGAGCACGGAACATTTTCAGTTGCTCCACCTCCACTTCCTTAATTTTGAGCTGAGCACGCAGCGCCTCCACCTTAGCTCCTTCCACAACTTTAATCGCATCGCGTTCCTCCTGTACCTTCTTTTGCCTCTCCCGTAATGACTTCAATTCATCCTGAAGCTTAACCAGCTCATCTTCAGCAGTTTTAGTTTCCCGTCTGGCAATTCGCACGTCAATCTTGGTATCCGATAACTCTTTTTCGGTCTGAAATAATAAAGGGAGGATAATAATCATAAAGACAGCTTGCTTAAAGATATGGCGGGAGGCTATATAAACATTACATCAGGTCGTAATCATGAGAATGCTTTCTGACTTACGTTTATGCTAAGACACTTATCATTCGCGGACGAAAAGCCTGTAATAGTAGTACCAATGAACTACCCACCTCACTGAACAGGGATTTCGCCTTCGTTTACAGTAAGGGCTAATTCCGAGATGTTTTAATTCAGAGGTAGAGCAATGCCAATAACTGATGAACAAGTCTGTGATATAGGCTTATGGCCGCGTCGTCAAAAAGATATATTACATACCTTCCACAGCTTGGACTGAGCGGAGCGAAGTTCTTGTTTCTCAAGAATGGCGGCCTCGCGAAGGCGTTCCACTTGGCCCTCCAGCTTTTCAATTTGCTGCTCCAGCACGATCACTTTCTGCTGGTACTGAATCTCAGCTTCCGAACTTAGCTACGAATAATAATTTCACGTCAAGCCTCACTACACAATCCAGTTTGTTGACATATTTTAAAGTCAACGCCATATATTTTCTTCACTTCCCCTTATTGCACACTTCTTTGACATGTAAACAAGCGATTTCCTTTCAGAAACCGAAACAGAAACACAAGGAACATCAGAAAAAATCAAAACAATAACAATGCTCACAATAAAAGATTTGGTTAATGAACTTTGATAATGAACTGTTTTCAGTTGAGAATAATTAGAAGTTAAAGAAAAACAATCCAAGACGTGGCAGCACAAGCACACGAAGCGTGTTTTTGCATCAAAATTCGAACATCTCTCGACATGTTCGTTGCATTGAAGTCTCGTTCAAGGTGGCAATTCAAGTCTCTTCGAAAAGTAAGTGAAAGCATTCAGTAGCTCAAGTGGTGTTGGAAAAGGAGCAAGGTAAATTTAGGATTTTCTGAAAATGCCCAGGATGAAAAAAATACATTCTAGCCACATGGGCAAGCAAGAAAGTAAAAATTACCTTGGCAGTCTGTGGGTCAGCGAGAGCTTTCTTTTTCAGATCCGTGTTCTCTTTCTCCAGTTTACCAACTTCCCGTTCCAGGGCCTCTAGGATATGTTCCAACTCCGTCAGTTTACATTTGTTTTCCTTTTCACGCTCCTGCATCCCCTGAAAAATATTAATAAAATATAAATTCGGTAAGGTCAGAGGTTAAAACCCGGTAGGTGCAGTTACTGTGGAAAATTTGGCTGGTAAATCTCAGTCCTTAGCTTCCAAATGCTAATGTGCTTCGATTGGTGATTTCAAGCCATTAGAACTTATTTACTGCAAACAAAAACGAGACGTCAAAAATACAAGACCTCGAGATTTTATCCTTAGGTTACGAAGGGTATGACCAAGGAAAGTTCAGAAAGAATGGAACCTATCAACACCTACTTTCTTTTATACATAACGGGTGCGGTCGAACTATCACATCCTATGTCGTGTAATGCGCAGTTCCTATACGAAAGCTAGAGTCGGTAGGTACCTGAAGAACCGTCTGCAGTTGATGCTTCTCATCCGAGACACTTCGCAGCTCCTTCTCCAATTCCAGCAACTGCTCCCTCTGACCATTTGATTCGTGCTCAAGGAAAGAATGGGTCGTATTGCTGAGCTCCGTTTCCAATGACTTCGAACAAATAATGCTGATGTAAACACACGTTCATTCACAACAGTTCGATACGGACTCGCCCTCGCACTGGCGGGACTTTATTTCACAAAAATGACTTTACATCTCAACATATTATCGTACTCAACCAGTTTCAGAGGTTTTTTCAGTCACAAAAACTTCTTTACTTGAATTTTAATATCAGAAGCAAGTTTGAGTGGATGGTGAGAAAGTCATTTCAGACTCATATGAGGCGTGTGCCAGTGAGATATTTAAAATGTCATTATTTCAGCATTCCTTAATTATATCGCTAAAATAGAATACTAGCACTAAATAAATTTGTTTCCTCGTCAAAAATAGGGAATTCTGTTTTTAGATTTCTCACATGGTCAGAAAAAACACAGTAAGACCTGAGTTACTTACCGCGACTTTAGCACGGAGTTTAGTGGTCTCCTGCCGCTCCTCTGTTAACCTGGTTTGCAGAGTCTGGAGCTTGGTGGTGTCTGCGAGCTGCGCCTGCGCTACCTGAGCCTGAGCCTGCGCTTCCTGCAGTTGTCGAAACACTTCGCGCAAATTCAGCTCCATTCGTCCCCGCTCCTCCTCCCACTGTGAAACCAAAAGTTCAGTTACAAGGGCCAAGCTTCCGTCTCCATAGTCCTGAGGTTAAAACGAAGATCCCCAGTTTTTCGTTTTTAGAAACGACCTGTTTTTATACCTGATATAAGTAGGGGCAGAGTATCGAGAAACAGAAAACAGGAAACAGTTGATTAGTGGTTGTTGTCGTTACCTTGGCTTCTGACTTGGAGGATTTCGCCATAAGATCTTGCAACTCCTGCTGAAGACTTTGTTTGGCAGCCACTTCAACGCTTAGTTTTCCCTGCCATTTCTCTTCTTGGTTCTGTATCCGGTTCAAACGCGACTCAAATTCTGTTACGCTACGTCTCTTGAACTCACGCGCCTACAAAAATAATAACAACACTTCTGCTAAAACTTGAAGCAATGAACCGACGCGCTACCAAATGTTTCATCGAGTACCTATATCAAGTATCCCAGTAGTTCTTTATTTGTAGCACTGACAGATTCAAGCGGGTCATCAACTGGTTTAATTTTTCCTAAATTAAGAACCTTACTGGGCTGTCTTTTTTCTGAAATATTAAATACCATCTTAAAGTAAGAAACTAAGTATTTTAAATGTTGCGACTGACGATGTAACAATCTAATAATCATTTGAAAAACATTATCAAATAGTTATCCAGGAAATCAAAGATCCATTACCTTTGAAATTTTATCCTTGTAAGACTTCTCCGAACTTTCAAACTTCTCAACTTCCAAGCGCAGGGCTTGAACTTCGCTTTCAGCTCGGTCACATCTGCTGGTCAGCTCGTTATTTAGGGTGTGAGCCCCTGTGAGTCGGTCTGTAAGTTCGTCCACTTTCGCTTGCCACTGCGCCAGAACGGCCTTTATCTCCCTCTCCTGTGCCTGCGTCCCCTGTCGAGCAATCATCAGGGCTTTCTCTTCTGTCTGGCGTCGATCCTGCCTCTCATCTTCAATGAATTTTCTCAGTGTCTAAAATAAACAATAATGAATAATACAGAATATGAACAGCTTGTCCGGCAAAATCTGAAAGTGTACAGCAGTAGTATATACTCCACTAATGTGGCGAAGTGTTAGTTTACGAGACGTCCGTTCTATGCCACAGTAAATGCACTATTAAAGAGTCTCCTAAATCCCTGAGTCTCTGACTCAATCTGTTCATCGAGATTTTGAATTTTTCTGCGAGATACGACGGTGACCACTGAGAAACTGAACTAACCATGAGGGGATATACCAATTCACTGATAAAGGTTTTGATGCAAAATACCAACCGCGTTCTTTTGTCTTTCCGTGGCAAGTTCATTCCGTAAAGCGGCACGGTCACGCTCCAAACGTTCAACAGAGCCATCGGTGCCTTTTTTTGTCTGTGCCTCCACAAGTTTTGCCAGCAAGACCTGGTTCTCTTTCCGCAACGCCTCCAGACTGTCTTGCTGAGACCGCCGATCGGCTGGTTGTTTTGCCGGCTCCCCAGCCTTCGTATCCTCCCTATAAATTCAATGATTACTGTGTTAGAAACATGACAAGATGAGCTGTTGCGGACTGACGTGCACCTTCTACTGACAACCGTGTTCTCTTAAAACTGCCTTCCAGGTAACAAAATTACTCACAGCTCATTAGAGGCGACGCTATAAGTAAACCCAATGAAGGGCAGTTGTTTTCCCGAGAATTCCTTTTGTGATTCGCGTGGGGTGAGGGTGGGCTCTGCCACTTGCCTGTCATGCCGAGTAAAGTTAGACGTATCTTCTCGCGACGAGACCACCGGCACAGCGGGAGGCACAGCTAAATAACAAAAAGATGGGGATGAGGATGGCGACATTTTATATTATTTTAGCACGCTGTGTGAATCCCAACTCAGCAAATATTTTACTGAAATGGCGTGGATCCATGCTTTGTTTAGGTTCTCAAAGGGTTAACTGCTAGAACCTAGGGTGAAGAATAACAATTCATTTATATTTTTCACACATACTACTTTTTTTCGCGCCCGACCTATGCGGAGCCATATGGCTTAAAATTGGTCCTGTGGTACCTCCAGACTCCATAACTGAGTCAAAAAAAGGAACCTACATTGATGTATCGTTGAGAAATCTACTTCAAGGAAGAACAGATGCTTGCGAGTTGCGTGGTAGTCGAGTCGCACGGGCGCGGGCTTAAGCAAGCTGTTGATGAGATCCTTCAGGGAGTCCGTGACAGACACAGAGTCTGGATATGGGATGGAGGTCTGGTGGGTGAGAATCTTCGAGTAGGTTACGCTCGTCCGAGGGCCGCTGAAAGGCGATGAGCCAAACACCAGCGCATAAGCCAGAACCCCCAGAGACCAGAAGTCACATTCAATCTGAAACAGCTTACATACATTAACTGACACAAGACAACTGAGGATCTTAAGTTAGGTACCTAAATGCTTTCGTACCATTCCACTGTTTTCTTTTCCAAAACTTGAACTCCCCCACACCAGGATATACGTAGGTACAAAGTAAAAGCGCTTACACCGTATGAGGGTTTCTTCCCGGTCTCGGCCTCAAGTGCTTGGAGTACCTCAGGAGCAATATAATCCGGCGTGCCAGCTGGCATGGCCGTTAAAACTCGGCCATCTGGACTGAGGCGAGCAGCTGATCCAAAGTCCGCCAGTTTGACATGTCCCAGCCTGTCCAGTAACACGTTCTCTGGTTTTACATCACGATGAGCGTAGCCCATACGATGTAAATCGTGAATGGCAAGCACAGTTTCCGCAAGGTAAAATCTGAAAATTGGAGTTCCCATTATTTATGAGAGCAATGAAGAAGGAGAACCCAGATACCAGTCCCTAGCGTACTGAGCAAGGGTACCAAGTGTTCACTGGTCACTGGCCAAAACACAACTATTGAGCTTTGTGTGCAAAGGTTACGTAGGCGGGACCCTCCTGCATTGCATCTGTCCTGGACTCTACATTACACTTAGATAGCTTTTTTAAATTTAGAAGTTAACCTCGCTTGATCTACTGGTAGTCTGCCCCCTTCTCTTTCCAACAGTGACAACAGATCACCCCCTGGGTGATACTCCATCACCAAGTACAAATTCTGGACGTCCTGAAACGCGTACTGAAGGGTAACCAACCAAGGTGAGGTGGCGCTGCTTAAGATATCCCGCTCTTCTTCAAACAGCGCTGCCTGCAATTAAAAAATTACGCCCTCAAGTACTGAAAACTCTTTGTGGCTTTTTATTTACTTGCCCAGACTCAGTGCTCTCGTATCTATATGGCACACCTTTGGAAAAAAAAACGTAAACAGTGGTACACTGCAACTCATTGATACTCAGTGCCTTTTACAGAACATAGCTGCTCTCATATGTCATACACCAGTTCTACCGCATTGACCCAGCGACATTAACGCATGTAGGGCTAGTGAAACATCAATTCTAAATAAGAAGCGATGTGCTGATAACTTCGGTACGCTCTCGCGATTTATCTGCGTTAGAATAATTATTGTACCTAAGTAATTGAATCGAACTTACCGACGCATTTTTCAGAGTCTTCGATTTGTTGATTATCTTCATTGCAAAAACGTCACCTGTTACTTTTTCTTGAACAACACGAACTTCACCAAAGTAGCCTTTTCCAATGACAGACTTCAGTTCGAAATCATTCACACTAACTCTGAGCGATCTTATTTCAGCTACTAGGCGCTTGTCTGAAACAGTTTTCAACAAATGTCATGTCAGTCGAAAAATATCTACGTCGCTGTTAGCTGGAAAGTAACCGACCGACGCGTCGGTTTCTATCATCCATCTACACTGCCATCACATTGCTATCAACAGGTGTGCCCGGATACGTTTAACTTGGTTTAGCAGATACGTTCATATTGGCCCAGGGTTCATGCTTTACCACCACAATACCCGCTCAAACAATGACAGTAAAAAAATTTGAGGAGCACTGTAGCCTAGTACATTATAGACAAGAAAGGCACCAGGAGGTGCAGTTAAACCCGACTTACATTTATTCACAAAATATGTGACATAAATGTCCTTTTTCATGCCATCTTTAGAGCATTCGTCAAAAATGACAAGAAAGCTGTCAATCAAGGCATCACAGCTTATATTCATGTTTGCGCTTCTTTTCTGCATCGGGCAGTTTTTGGCCAAAACTGATTGAAACAACCGCGTATTACGCACGTTAATAGCTTCCTTCTTATCACTCATTGTCTCGTTTCACTATAATCCCATTAAATGAAACATAAAACGCGATTTTAGGAATATGCAAAAAACCGTTGAGACGCCAATCGCCATCAAAAAAATATTCATTGAAATTCCCGTGTCACCAGAAAACGGTAGAATGACAAGTGGCAGCAGAATGAAATTTTTATATTTTTCAATGAGAAAAGTAGTATATTCAGTTTCTGGAATATAATGTATTTAGGTACTTATTATCAAAAAATGTTTAATAAGTACTTTTTTTTCAAACTTGACTTTTTGGTCAAATAATATTTCATTTTTGTATGGTCTGTGGTACCTTCCTTTCCAGATAAACAAGATGGCCACATCGGGTTGCGGAGAAATAAGTTTTTTCTCAATATTGTGCGGTAATGTCTCCAATCATGCATAAATATTTCAGTCTGTTACGTTTCTCCACTTCTCCTGGTACTCTGCGTTGTAGTTAAACCACAGGCTCCCTGTCTTCCGCTTCGTTGGGTGCAGTTCTTCATTCTTTGCCTCAGGTATGTGCAAGAGGTTCCGATTGCTTTCGCTGACGTAGATAGGTTTTTATTAGGCACATGCACCTTGTACCGAATACATAAAATTAGTTTTGCACGGCGAACCGTATGGTAAGTGATAAGTTTTTATTCCCTGTTCGTACTTCAGGTCTGTGCTTGGAGGAACGCCTAATCAGATTTTGGGACGTGTGGAAGTCCCACACAGTTTAGCAGCAGGTACTGGTAGTAGTTATGACAGTTTTCCTCACAGGAATGTTTCCTGTTTTGTAATTTTCAGATTCTCGTATCAGAAGCCATGAAGATATTCCTCCTTCTACTCCTTATGGCCAGCAGTGTCATTTGTTGGGAGATGGAGCTTTTTGACCTAGTAGAGGAAATAGATAAGGATTTCTACACCTTAATGGGAGTGGAACGCAACGCTGAGTTCAAGGAAATTCGGCAAGCGTTCAAAAAGCTGTCTCTTCAACTCCACCCGGATAAGAATGATTCGCCAGACGCCGAAGTCGTTTTTCGACAGCTGGTTGACGTTTACAATGTTCTGAAGGACACTGAAAAACGCCGAAGTTACGATGATGTCCTGGAGAATGGTCTTCCTGACTGGCGACATGCTGTCTACTACTACAGGAGGGTCCGAAAAATGGGACTTTTGGAGATGCTCACTATTTTATTTATTATTGTTACTGTCGGGCAGTACATAACTGCGTGGGCTGCTTACTGGGAAAAGCAGTACACGATCAATGAATATGTTGAAACTCAGCGAAAAAGGTTGCTCAAAAAACAGAAAAAGGGTAAAATTGATGAGCTCCCTGACATGATATTTGATATTCCACGGCCGAGCGTCTTAAACACTCTTCCCTTCCAAATTTCAAAGTTAGCGTGGTTCTCCGTTGTGTCTATCCCTTTGTGCGTACGGACTATTATAAAAGTTGTAACAGAGCGCAGGGAAGCGAAGGAAGAAAGCTCGGAGGATGAGGTTGAGGTAGAAGAGACGTGGACGAAGGGTCCCCGGAGAAGGAGGAATTTCGTAATCCCGGAGGGGCGAGGTGAGGACGCATCAGTGGCTGCTGGCGGCCCGGAACCTTCCAAAATGGCTGCCTCACCCTCCACAACTGTTGTGGGCGGACTTTGGACGGATGATGATTTGGCAGAGCTCATCCGTTTGGTGAATAAGTTCCCGCCAGGAACAGCCAAGCGGTGGGATAAGGTCGCGGAAGCTCTTGGCCGTCCAGTAGCAGAAGTAAGTATTTAGGTTTAATGTGAAGGTAATGAGACTTAACAACAAAAAAGGATACAATCGACAGTCCCAAAAATTTTCCTCTCAGACTAATAATGAAAAAGGTTGGTAACAGACTGATATGAATTTCTATAGAACCGTTTTAAAGATAGAAATTGTAAAAGTAAAACGCAGTGACCTAGTCTCTGACGACAAAAAGGCGTTGTATTTCAGAACGAATACATATATGCTAAAGTTTCCTCAAAAAAGTGGGTCATAAAAAACGTCAGCATTGTGAGGTCGAAATCCTCGAATTTGAAATACAGTTTTGAGGAACTTACAGGATGTAATAATAAACAGTTGAATAATTCCATCTTACATTCGTAAACATCGTTTTGTTATTTTGTATTTCAGGTCATTCACATGTCCAAAAAAGTCAAGGACGGTCTAGCTGCGCGCACTGAGACAGTGGAAGAACCGACACCGGGGCCAGAGAAAGTTAAGACGCGGGGTGGAAAAATCGGGTCTGAAGGAGGTGAGTTGCTCTTTCACGTTCTCTTGTGGGCGAGAGAGGAAAGCCATCGTGTAGGTTAGTAAAATAAAATATATCTAGATTTGAGACTCGTAAATTTATTGGATTCCTCAATGAAAAATAAATCTATTGTATATTTATAATATTTTTCGCTCACAGCAAGTGCCAAGCCATTTTTAAGGAGGTTTATTAGATGGTTCTTACCTGTGCTCATCCTAAACTCAAAATATGAAAAAAATTAGTTGTAAGTTTGTCGGGCACTTTGGAGTCCACATTTCTGTCTATTCAGCTATATTTCAGTTACCGAACCTCCCTATTATGAGGCTTATAGAATAGTTACCTGAACGTATGAGTAGTGAAATTACTGATATTGTTGGCTGTATAGGTATATACAGCCAACGCTGATATATAGTTTAAAAAAAAAAAAAAAAAAAAAAGTTCTTTCTCAACTGAATTGTGTTTATTTATGGCAGGTGAGGCTGAGTGGAGCAGTGCGCAGCAGAAAGCACTGGAAGAAGCGCTCGTCAAGTTCCCCAAGCAAGTTTCGGAACGTTGGGATCGGATTGCAAAGTAAGTTACGAGATCGTGACTTCGTTTAAGGTGCAGATCAGGTTTTATTGCTTTTATGGGTCCGAAAGACTTCCCTAGATGGGTGAAAAGGAAATGTGTTGTAGCCACATTACCCTCGGCAAGAAACTGCCTTCGTACACCCATATACATTTTCATTTTTATTGTTATTTTTTTTCCAGAGCTGTTCCTGGAAAAACCAAGGAAGAGTGTATGCTACGGTTCAAGCACCTGGCGGAAGCAGTCAGGAAGAAAAAAGAAGACGCTAGCTCAGCTCCTGCTTAACTCGACGTCCCGTCTCCCCGATTGCTGAGCTCTAACTGCATCATTTCTCCAGGTATTCTTCCTACTTCCCAAAGCCATTACATTTAAGATCAAATGAGAGCGCAGTGGTTGCGAACAAACAGTTAACCGTGAAAACAATGTTAATGCCATAGGAAAGTAAATGTGTATAAATTTTAACGTCTCACTGAGAACTTCATATTCCAAAAATATTGATATAATATGTAGTTATATGTGGGTGGCTATAAATTCTAGTTACTTCTGAATTCTTGTTGAACTATAAGTGTAAAGACCCTGGTCACGTATGATATTCAGTTATCCCGGAAATAACGTGGCTAAATTATTATATTAACAATAATACCCATCAGAAGTCTTCAGATGTGCAATATGTCCCAAGAAGTAAAGTACTCGTAACTCGTACTCTTACATGTCAGTTTTTTTTTAGACATTGGTTACTCCATATGAAATTAACATTGTTTACATTATTTGATGGATACTAAGCCTATCACTGGCATTTTAATCGTCATGTACCTAATACAGGGTTCTAGTGTTAAAAAGGCGCAACTAGAACAAATTTCAGTATTTTATTTAAATTAACTAAGAATCAGAATACGAGAACAAATTCTAAAACTATTCCTTTTTGTGATATGTACGCAGTCCTACTCTATTGTAGCTAGTAACAATTTTGAAACATCAGTAACAGCTTTCATTGCCCAAAGTAAAATGCATAAGCAAGCATGAATTAGTGTCTCTAAATTATAGAGGTTGCCTCGTTTATTTATTATAATGTAAGGTCTCCGTTCCCACGTAACAACCTCGATACCCTAGTGGTCCTGGTGGGTTAATAAACTTATCAACCTATGTTCGAGTACTCAAACTCTGTGATTAATTGTGACTTGTGACACATCCTCACATTTCTACGAGGCTACCTGTGAAGTTTACAGATCTTCCTTACGAATATCTTAAAAAATGCCAAATTTAATAAAATAAGTGTACCTTCTGTATTTAAAGAAAAATGAAAAAAAAAAACCAAGTATACTTATTTATTTATTATTTTCCCAAATATGTGTTTGTAAAAAGCAGGAAAGGTCTCAGGTACCGATAGGCGACATTGTCGAAATTTGTCAATGGTATTACTACCGGCTTCTAAGATTGGGAAAAACAGTTGGTCTCTATCTCTGACAGTGAAGTACCGCAATATAAAGAACGTACAACCCAGGCCATGTCTGATTAGAAGTGGCAGCAGATTGTTTGGCCTGCTTGCCTTCATAAGCTGCCGCCACTGTTTTATGTTGCTCGCGGGACAGCACTGACTGTTGCTGGGGAGATAGAGCCGCCACTGCTGATGGTGTCATGTGAGAGAGCTGAGCTGAATTTAGGACCTATAAGAGAAAGAACTTTCAGGAGAGATCCGAGAAAATGCTGAAACTCCACTCCAGCCTATCTACTGAAACGGCCGCCAAGACTACCCGTTACAGTCAATTGGCATTACCTTCAGGGTCTCTGTATTGATGCAGGGCACAATGTCCGGGGTGATAGCCTCAAAGCCTGAGGCTGGGATTGTAGCCAGGACATTGGTGGGGAGCCCGTTTATGACGCATCCCACATTCTTCAGTTGAGATGATATCCAGCTGTGTGCTGGGCCAAAGGCATTCGGAGCTTGAGCGAGGGATGCTAGTGCTTCTAGTGGGTCCTTTGGGCAGCCTTGCAACGTCGCTAATGTGCTGGCAGCATTCCTTGGGAAGAAAGATAGAATAGGGTCAGGTTCACGCTACGTGTGAGTTTCACATGTGTTCATCTCGAAATTTATAGAGGCCTTACTTGTAGGAGTCAGCGTGAATCTCTTCTATAGAAGAGCGGTTGTAGCCACACAAGATGTGTTGAAGTGCTACGAGATCGTAGTGGGTATACTGAGGAGGTTCCTTGTTGGCCCAGTCCTCGAGCACTCGCTCTGCCAAAACTTGTAACTGTTTAGAAAGACAGAAACTTTTATGATCTCACCCTGGACGGCCTTCAGCCTACCGTTCGCATTATGTTCATTTACATTTTAGCTGACCTGTTGCTCTGAGAGGTTTCGGTACTGGCCTAGGGCCGCAATGGTGTCAACTTCGTTGAGAGTGAGGTTTCCTAAGTCTTCCGAGGGAACGTCCCTTAGAACCCATCCCAGCTGTCGCAGCTCCGTGTCTGGAATCTCCTCCACACTTCCCCGCACCTAGATACAATATTATTGCATAAATAACGTGTGCGATATGGTCTGGTCGCCACACTTCATTTATTTGAGACCCTGAGAAGACTGTCATAGTCATCCTACTGAAAAAATAAAAAAAACATGGTTCCCTGCTTAACCCACTTTTGTGCCAAGTGTACGTACCTACCTACGTCTTCTCAGGGTCTGTAATCATCGGCCAGTACCGTAATTTTACCTACCTTCTAAACATGTTTACCTTAACTAAGGCATCCCAAATAAATTTTCCCTCCTGGTAGTCGAGTGGGGCTCTACCAAAGAAAGACAGACACTCGACGATGTCTTCCACACCCATAGTCCGCAGATCGTCCATCGACACCTTGATGTTCATCGCCTGGAAGTCTGGACACGACAAGCTGCCTGCCGCTTCTATGTCAACATACCAGTAAAAAGGTAGTAGGGTTGCATGGGCAGAAAAGTTGATGATTTAGATTTTAGATGGTCTTCTTTGGATGTAAAATATAGGGTCTCTCGATTACGTCAGATCAAATCGTGGTCAAGAGAACTCTTCGCCTACATCGTTAAGCTTATTATTTGATATGTCATCAGAAAATCGTACCTACTTCACATTCAAATGCGACAACATAAAATTTCCGGTCTGAGGTAGGGCCCCTATCTATTACAACCTTGGTAGGTACCTACCTATACCACTTGGAAACAAACCCTATCACCTTCCTGAGAAATAACATCAATTTCTGTTGTTGTTGTCCTTCGCTAGGTATCTCCCTTGATGGCTGTCCCAATATCACATTTTGAATTCATTATTACCATGCGAGGTAAGTAGGTAGGTACCTAACCTACCTACCAACATTATTTCCTACCTTTGGCATGTAGTAGGTACTAGGTACCTATACTTAGCACCTACTGGGACATTAAATATAACCTACCGAAGATGCTCGGATGGACGGTAGTTGCTGTTGGCCCACGAACATTGTGTGCACCATGTGGACAAGTGCCTATACCTACCTACCTAACTATACAGGTAGAACGGTTAGATACTAGACCTAGACGTATCGTATGTTTGTGTTTGTGACACTTATGATTGTGTTAAGGGCTATATTTACTTATATTATGTATAATAAGCTATGTAGGTATAAGAAGGAAGAAGTTAGAGTACATGGAAATAAACCTTAAGGTGCCTTTATGTACCTACCTACCTATACTTATGGAGCTAGATTAACAGGTACTATCGACACCATATTCACCGCCTTCAATATATGGCGCAGTTTCACAAAGTCGTCCTCAACCGCCTTCTATATTCTTGTTTCTTGCTTGTAAACACAAACACTGGCACGACTTCAACAAGGCATTGCCCTGCTTAGTTCTAAATAAATACACTTCGCAATGAACTACTTTTGAAGCACAACAGCACATCCTAACTCATTTCGAAAACCAGCCAAAAAAGGCAAAAGGAAAATGGAAAACCTTGAAAGCACTCACTTGTTTACTTTTCAATTTCAATAAACATAAACAATTTTCAATTTCAGGACGCCAACCTATTTTTTCTGTTACGGCGGTTGCGACAATAATGTTGTGGCGACAATATGGTGTTGCAATTTCCATATAAATACAGTGCTTACCTATACTTACCTACCATTCAAACTTGAAGCTAGGAAAATGAAACTCCAAAGTGCTCCGTACGCAGGGCGACACATTACACCTACAAGTTATGACTCTGACTGAAGCCAGAAGAAAATGCCCGTGCTTAGGTAAGGGCGGCTTTATGAATTTGTAATCTTGATTGACGGTAAACGTATTCGTGATAGGTAAGGTCCTACCCATGGAATACCTACGTTGATTTTAACATAAGGTTCTCTTTTACGTATGCTATCTTTAACAAAATAAACGAGTAACAGCCACATAATGCTTTGGGATGCCAAAAATTGTTAAGATTCGCTAATTAACAAGAAAGAAAGGAATTAATTGTGATGGTATAAACTTCTCGTAAGTTCATTTGAATTTAATGGCGCGAAAAATTCCCTCCAGAGGTACGCCTATGTCATGGCGTGATGTTGTTACCAACCAATAGGAATGCGTCATCCCTCGTGGCTTTTTACTCTCCATAAGGTAAGCAAAGGATTGAGATATTTTAATGGCCGCCTTAGCAGAAAACTTTCAGTCTTGTCAAAATATGCGTGAGGGACGGTTGAAATGACCGCAGTCCGTGAATCATTGCGTGTTCAAAAGCAATTTGAACATAGTTTTAAGTGTTGCGACAACAATAATATGTATCCCGAAACCAAAACGTGCCAGCCAGCTGTTATAGAAACGATTCAAACCAAACCCTTTCCAATTCGAGGTAAATCTTTTCTCCACAGGTCGGCGAGGTTGAGGCAGGTTATTTACAGCACCTAAACCCAAAAAATTACTTTTTGTATGCTAATTTTTAGTTTAAGAATGATGTGATCTTGTTATTTGCCGATTTTTAACGTTACGTTTGCGGTAAGTACTGATGAAATTCCATTCTTGCAACACTTGCCTCATATTTGGCTCCAGCGACCATATTAGGTAGATGGGAATCAAAATGGGTATCCTAGTACCTAGGTTATGAATGTCGTTATTCTTTGATAGTGAACGTTGTGTTCAAAATTGGTAATACCGGGGTTGTTTCATTTAAAATTTACAATCGACCCGTAGATTTCTGCCTACTGAAATCAAGATGCCGGCGACGTCGCACCTAACAACGATCAAGGCATGTAGGTTCTTGAGGTTATCTCGTTGGAATTGGAAGCATGGTCATAATTATTTTGGTCAGCCCAGGGGCTCAAAACCAACAGACGTCATTCAAACATTAATTTTGGGCCATCTCCTTGGAGATCTCGGGATATTGAATCCCGGGAGGTAGGTACCCAGTTACCAGTTACCATGGGGACATCATCCAAAATGTCTGCAGGTTTCTTGTTTCTTGTTTTCCCTCACAATCGAGCCCCAGTCTTTCTTTGGCGATAATGTGCAGCATTTTCCAAAGAAGATCCTATGAAATTGCTGAGAAAACCAGATCGTCCGGATCAGATGTACCTTCCTATCATCATCGGGATTCAGAGCAAACTTCCAAGCAGTAAAATGGAGTTGGATGTAGAGAATCCTTATGAATAGCTCTCACGAGCTTTGATGGGGCGGCGGTGTTCAAAATCTAGAAGTTGACGCAAGGAGTGCCTACTGATAGCAAATCTGCTAATTGTAACGTTTAGGGAAACGAGTGCAATCAATGAATGGTAAACCATTCCGGCCGGCCTGTTTATCATTTCCTGGTCAGGTACACAGCCTTGGTGTGATGATTGATGAATGTAAGGACATCACCGCGGTTCGTGTGTGGTTACTAGCCCACGGCTGAGGGCAGTCAACATCTGAAAACTCGAGAAGTTGCCTTAATTTGAGAGTGAAGCATTTTGACTGGTCAGCGCCATTGGAAGTCATCTGAGACCCTGCTTGACATTCGAACGGGATGTTAGCCTACGACTGAAGGCATTCATGTCTGCTTTTGATTGGATGCTTGCAAAGAGGATGCTGTTCTCCGGAATTAACGATCGTCTATATTGCGTGTAGTTTGTGTTTTTTTTTAGGCGTAATAACCAAGAAAACAAGATAATGTGACATGGTCTCCCGATTGCCTGAAATCCCACGGGCCAATCGGAGTGTTATTGGAGCGACTGGTCAACGGGTGACTCGACATCACTTTATAACGAGGGGGGACTTACGAACCTTGCCTGCTACTCCCGTGTAAAATATGGTTGAGACGTCAATCTGATTTGACAATGACCTTCGTGTCGGGTTATCAGGATCTATATTTAACCGACTTGTTAGCATCTTTACTTGGACAGTGATGAACCCTTGATACCTAACGACAGGTTTACTTTCATAATGCTTCCAGAACAGGATATGGAAAAGTGGCAGACTGGTATGGCTTGCCCTAAGGAGGTGCAGCCAGGCAGCTGGTTGTTTTGGTCTCTTTGGGTTCCAATACATTCTTATGTAAGGGACACTTTGTAGGCTCCCTCAAAAAATAATCCGGGTGAAGTATTGTAGCGGCTAACTTTGCTCAGTCTGAACGAAACCTTAAAATTGGCTCAGTATCTGATGAAAAATGGAGTAGTCTGTACCGCATTTGTACGCCACTGTCACTTGCAGAGCTGGAGATTGAAGTGTGTACTAAACCAATCATACCATAATTTCGTTCGCGGAGGCCACATTATTGCTGGTTAGTTGCACCTCGCAGTGAAATGCAGGCGTCAATTTCAGCTGATCGATTCACCATGATACCAGCTAGTGCGGTACGTTTGATCTAACGTCCGCTTGGTTGAATCTCCCAAGTTTAACATTGTTTACTTCTCGTAACTTCGAAACTAATTTGTATTCATGTGGAAAGGAAAGGAATTACACATCGAAATTGGAACCCAGAGCTGGTGTTGTGGGAGCCGCCCTAAGAGTCTAAACAAAGTATGTTTCTACCATATTTGACAATTTCAGCTGCGTTTTTCTCTGGAGAAAGAAAACTGATGATGCAGTTTAGACATTTGTCTTCCTTATCAAGTAGCTTGAGCTGCTCAGGACAGGTTGTACACGTGGTTAGTGGCTCGTAGCTGGATGGACCCCACGGCCGTGACACGATGTGACCCCGTGCTGCGTGCACTGCACTTCCTCATTTCCTGTCTGCTACGTCACAATCTAGAAAACACGGGAACTCGGGTCACTCACCAATTGTGAGGCACATTTCTGTTCTGTTGCTGAGCTGGCTTATAAAATGACGATGACCTCACCACATTCTTGGTTTCCGTGTATTTTGAGTAAAAAATGGGGGTTGGCGGTTGCACACGCTTTTCCACACATGGTCTTTGAGCCCCCCCCCCCCCCCCCCCAGAATGTTTGTATTCCCCGGGGAAGGTTTGTATTAAATGTTGATAGATATCGATAAGAAAAAAATAAAAATTGATATTAACCCCCAGGCATCTGTGGCTGCGCCCATTGGTGTTGGTAATCTCGATGTAACTTTCCTTTAGCCACCTGCAGTCTGCGAGTGGTCGTTGACTCGGTGACTGTTTTTCCTCTCAATCATTTATCGGCCGATTACGATTGAGTTTTTCCTCCCTAAGTATTACCTTCTCGTTCTCATATTATATACTCGTACAATCAGTAACCCCTATACCTAGTGCCTATACTTGCGAGTTTCCTGTAGGTACTAGCCATAAGTTGAAAGTGTCCGATAGCCGAAAATCCATTAACTTTTCGATGAACAGCGATTTCTTATCTGTGGTTATCGTTCCTCTCCAATTTAATGAATATCGGCACCTTCGGTATTTGACAGGGTGCTCTTTTTACTTTTTGCGTACAGTACATTCAAATTTGCACAACATTCGTCTCATTTTTCCCTTCCACGTTCCTTCTTATTGGAAATTCCAGTTTAGACCAATAGATCACTTTTCTTGTGTTTCTATTCAGAATCAAGTGACTGGGATGACTATGTCTTTGAATGCAGTGATGCCCTGAAAAAGAGTGAGCTGCGCCCCTGTGTTTGATGGGTTAGCCAGAAAAAATAAAACTGGACCCTGCAGTCATAAAATTGACGAATGGGCATTTTAGCTTTTCACGTAGAGGTTGGGATGATCTCGACGGGTCAGGGCCAAACAACTGAGAGTGGCGCTTCGCACATACAACAGCACGGCTGTTGTGCTGTCTATGAGACAGGCGTCTACTGGCGGGCGCTAGGCCAAAACTATGTTGTCAAAGCCACCAAGCCATAGCTGACTCGCTAACTCTGTTGCAACGCATTCTGCTGTTATACTGATGGTTTACACGAGGCACTTGTACATTAAATTTTGAAATTCTCTCGAAGGATGAGTCTTATCGTGGTCACGTGGTATCTCTCTTTCCCTTTCCATCCTGCCTTCTCGCTGACTCCTCTCCTGTCACTTCTGGTTTCAACTCTTTACCATGCCATTAAGTAGAGGTTTCCCTTGTTTGACTTAAGCTTGGATTTATTGCTCCCATGTTCCTGACATTTCCGTCTTAAGGGTCCGCTATACCTGACGGTGCATTTTTTGCCGCCCATAAGATTAACATTGTGAGCGGCGATTCATTTTCAAGGTTTACCTACCCTTGGTTGGAAAGACACAAAATTTTGCCTGTACCTAGCCCTAACAATGTTCTAGGGAGTGTTCGAAGCAGATTTCCCATTTTTTTTACTGGTTTTCGAGATACAGCACTTTTCTTGAGGTATGCGATGCTAGCATTTGCAAAACAGTTGCAATAAAAGAAACCAGTGAGAAATTGGGAAATCTGCTTCGAACACTCCCTAGAACATTGTTAGGGCTAGCTACAGCTAAAATTTTGTGTCTTTCCAACCAAGGGTAAACCTTGAAAATGAATCGCCGCTCGCAATGTTAATCTTATGGGCGGCAAAAAATGCATCGTCAGGTATAGCGTCCCACCTATTAGTAAATGAGCTAGGAGGAATTTTTAATACAGAGCAGTTGGGTACTCAATTGAGTACGAAATTTTAGTTCTACTTTTGCTTCTCTGGCGGTGTATTATTTCATTATAAAGCCCTCCATGTCTGTGTGTTCATTGTTCCGTGACGAGATTGAAATGCCTCAGAAGAATACTATTGATAACGACGCGAATGGGCCTGGGATTCCAGGTTCAAGGTTATTTCAGTAGGAGCCACTGTCTACGAGTCTGCGACGTAGTAGCTCCGATCCACATCACGATTTCTTCAGCTTACGGGCCACTAGTGGTTTTGGAGACAATACAATGTCTCAGGATCGTAAATTATAGGGTCTGGGGTCGCACAATGACTTGTCATTTTTTGTGTGCCTGTGTGGGTCTGGCTGTGGGATCAATTGATCCAGAGGGATCACTCCTTGAGATCCAGAGGGATCACTCCTTTAGAGTCAAAATATATGGTGTAAGCTACGGTTGCCTAACCTCCTTAACAGACTTGTGGAACCTGGGAACACAGTGCTTTGGCCCATGTGGTAGGACATATGGAAGATAATATGAAATTTCCAGTTGGTTTTCTAACTTGCAAACTCTTGTTGCTTGACCAAAATGTTGACCGCTCGTGGTGCACCCCCCACCCCGTCCCCAAATTTCCTTCATAAGGATTGATTATCTCCATTCTACCTGCCTAGTAGAGGTGCTATTACGATCGATTGCGTCCCTACCTTCCCTACGCGTCTGTCCTGTTGTCGTGCATTAGGCGCCTGCTGGTCACATGCACAGCACAAAAGTCACACTTGCCTGGGTAATCATCTCCCCCAGCTAGCACAAACAGTGGGATGATTAGTGAATATGCAACTTGTTGACGTCAGTGTTAGTTGGTTGCCTAACCTCGTTATGGTACATTCACAATGTGCTCTCGTCCGCGAAGCCCCCCAAGGTCCCAAGGTCTCCCTCAAGTGTGGAATCCGACTCGATCACGGACTTCGCTTTTTGGCCGTCATCCTGTCGATTTTGTGTCATCCTGCCAACTTGAATTTTCAAAAAAGATTCTTATAAACTTATCTGTCATGATTTCACATTTAAAGGAAATACGTCAGTTATCGAATTTGCAGTCGAAATCGTTCTGCCGGTTCTGATATCACATGGTAAATCGGACAACAGGATGAAAGTGTAATGATTTTCTGATACCATAAAATTATACCTATTCTTAATAATTTAAAAAAAAGTACTTTATGATGGCAATCCATGGACTTTTAAACAAACCACTCCATGGCGGAGAACTAAAAGAACTGAAAGCCACGAAATGCTGCCTCGAAAATTTCCCTATATAGCAACGGCTTCCGCACACGGCTTGGTATGAACTACCATGCACCTTCAGTGTACCACAGCTAGGTTAGAATATTAGAAAATTTCCTAGTGGCCGCCACCTGACTCTGTTTTACAGTGCACGATGTATTTTGCATTGCACTCATCGATAGCGATGATTACGCCATGGAGTAAAGTGGCTTAGTCATAGTTGGTCGGTTGGCCGCGTGGGGGACCCATGCTGTGGATCAGTGATACCCTTTATCTCAGTGAGGATACTCTTACTCGCCAGTCGTCCCCTTCTTTTGCCATGAGTTGCCGACGCCTCTGCCTGGATTGTGAGTGGTAACGTCTGGAGTGGTCGGGTTGCTCCATGTTCCTGACAGGGGTGGGAGGTCAGCGGTCGCTGTGGCTGTGCCTCATCCCCATCGGGAACTTGGGGGGAGCCCGACGCTAATTTTAGATGTATAGGTACTGGATATCTGCTGAATAAAACTTGAAGGATGGTTAGGACGTCGTCGAGTTTCAAGGAATTCCTGCGGGTGGGGGGAGGGGGAGCACGCTGGTCTGAATCAATTTCCAGTTGAAAAGAATGTCTCATGAGTGAAATTCTGGAGATAGGAGAATAGGGGGTGACAATTTACCGTGTCCCTACTTTTGCATTGGTAGGTATGGCTGCCGAAAAATAGACTCTTTTCTGTTGAGCTTCAGGAATTCTGTTCTAAAAAATTCAGTTTTTGAAGGGGAAGATTGCTTGAACCTGTCTGCCTCCCAGTGGCAGGTGGCCTAGGCACTGACCTTGGCAGTGGGAATGCTTTAAATCCGGAGCAATGTGCTCCTTGACCCCAGACACCGATATGGCGACATGCCGGTCAGCCATTGTGTGAGAGCAGAGCAGCCGGCCCCTCTTTGCATGCTCATATTATCATCTCTTTGATTCAATTGAAAATTCGATGGAGCGGTCATGGGCCACATATTTTATCAGTGGCGTGAAACTTGCGCAGTTATTCTCGGTTCCCCTTGCCCACCGTATCTAATGCATCCGTACCCTTTTATTTTCGCTCTTGGAATCTGGAAAGTATGTATAGATTATTTGTAACACCAAGAGCGGTTTTCTTGTTATTCTGCTATGTTGTTCTTATGTATCCTTATGGGTAATTTTTTCTGTAAATAGGTTTATGTTCTTCCAGTTTTGTTGCTTACATTGTCTTGTTTTGTTAACAGGTGAGAGAGTGAACTTCGTGAACAGTCCCCATGTGATCGCTATGGTAGGGCTTCCCGCCCGCGGCAAAACTTATATTTCCAAGAAACTTTCCCGCTATCTCAACTGGATTGGAATCAACACGAAAGGTAATCACGAAGGAATCAACTTGTATGAAGGGTGATAGGAAAGATAAGATGTCCATTCATTGAGTAAGGAAAACGACCGTGCTTCCGTTTGATTTTATTATATTTGCTGGAAAAAACTGAATCTCTACCCTGGGTTTTTACGTTCATTTTAACTCATTGACACATTCTTCGAGAACACGTGTCCCCAAGTACAAAGTTGAAAATAATCCAAGAACAAAATTGTTTGTTGATATTCTAGTGTTCAACCTGGGAGAGTACCGGCGCCATGCTACGTCTGCATACAAGTCACACGAATTCTTCCGCCCTGATAATAAGGAAGCCATGGCTATTCGTACTCAGTGCTGCATTGAGGCGCTGAGAGATGTCTGCAAGTGGCTGGAAGAGGGTGGTGAAGTGGCGGTATGTTCCGTTTATTTACTAATGGCAGATGCTATACAAAGTATTGGATAATCTAGTATCTAGTAAATACCCGAGTGGTGTGGACATTTTCGGATACTTCGGATGTAGGTATGTCAGATTATAAATAACCGAATATGTAAAGGACATTTTAAGTCTCTTAATTGCTACGAACCTATCCCACAACTGTCCTCTCGTAAGATACTTCTAAATCAGAATATTCTCGTCTCATTTTATGAAACGATGCCTACGTTAGACTTCCCATGTTGGTGTCTTATTTATGCCTGTGAAATAATGTGTGTCCAGGTGTTCGACGCAACGAACTCGACGCTTGACCGCCGGCAGCTCATCCATGACATCGTAACCGGTCGCAACTTCAAGCTCTTCTTTGTTGAGTCCGTCTGTGATGACCCCACAATTGTTGAGCAAAATATTCGGGTGAGTCCATCTCTCATATGGTGACCCTACCATCGTGGTTGGTATGTTCTATGACTTACGTGCCTCTATTTAGCTAGTCAGGTAGGTATATACGACTGAATTTGGAAGTAACACTAGTGATTTCTGTCGAAAGAAAATGTAAAATTTCCCAACCGAGTCAAGCAGTTTGTGATGTTAAAAAGATGCACTATACTTTGGAGTAAGAATCAGTTTCCTTCGATTTCAGAAGAAATGTGTTTTACCGTACTTGAAGTCTGTTTTGAGTCACGGATCTTGTTTTAAAAGTTAGTAATGCTGTATTAAAATGTTTCAGGAAGTTAAGGTGAGCAGCCCTGATTATGTGAACATCCCCACAGAAGTGGCTTTGCAGGACTTCTTGAAGCGGATAGAACATTATCAGGAACAATATGAACCTCTCGATGAAAGGCTGGAATCGTCACTCAGCTTTATGAAGATTTATAATACAGGTACTGGGCCCATTATTCAAAGGAAACAAAAAATTAATTTGCGAAAGCGTGTGAAAGCTCATGATGCAAAAATTTTAACTCTCATATCCGGTACTTTGTGGTAAAAAAGAAGGTTACTTCTATTGAAAAGAGGCGAGAGGAACTCCCTAAGACCCTTTCAGTATGGAATGATAACTTATATTTCTTTATTTCAGGAGAGAAAGTAGTTGTACACAAACACGAAGGCCACATCCAGTCTCGTATCGTGTACTACCTGATGAATATTCACATTGTACCTAGGACTATTTACCTGACACGTCACGGCGAAAGCGAGCAGAATGTTCAAGGCAGGATAGGAGGTGATTCAGAGCTGGTAAGTATAAAATCAACTAATTATAAGTATCGCTGTTTTATCGCAGATAGAAATAAGAAGAGAAGTTGGCAAGAAAGATGGAATTCAGTTCAAACCTCATGTGCGCAACTTGCCACGAAGCTGTCCTACTGTGTGAGTTTGCTTTTGGAGCTCTCAGGACCAAATTGGCCATGTTTCTTTTTCATTCACTGTCTGCTCTGCCAGACTTAAAAGTTCGTTGACCCGTGTATTTTATAATAATGAACTCCTTCCTTTCCTTCACATTTATTTTTGTGCATTGCAGAGTCCCCGTGGGCGGCAGTACGCCTCGGCACTGGCCGCATATATCCAACAGCAAGACATCTCCGGTTTGCGAGTGTGGACCTCCCTCATGAAGCGGACGATACAGACAGTGGGTGGCGTCTGCGCCCCACAGGAGCGATGGAAAGCCCTCAATGAAATTGATGCCGTAAGATCAGTTAATTTCACAGCAAGTTCCCAAGAACACGGGTTTTGACATTCAGATTGAAATAATAAACATTTTGGGGGTTTTCTGACTCTGTGACAATTGAAAAGGATTGACGAAGTGAAAAATCTATCCTGTTAGTTATCGTTACCAGAAGTAATCAATCTCTCACTTGATAGAGCAGAGTCGGAAAAAAACCCTTTTGGAGGTATTTCTATTTTCACCTTTTCACCTTTAAAATTTTAATTTATAGTCGTATAAATTGTATTACCTAATTTAGCAATAAGGTACTTTGCCTTGTTACAGCACTCTTTAAGGGTGCCCAGAAAAATTTCGCGCAGGGTGGTGTTGCGTTGCAGTAACACAGTTTGTTTAAAGCTTCGTTAGAAAGTGAATAATTGGCTGCATTCCCTGTTGTAATGTACGTGCTTCTGACGTAATGGTTTGGTATACTTTCAGGGTCACTGTGAGGAGATGACCTATGAAGAGATTTCAGAAAAATTCCCTGCAGAGTTTTCTTCGAGAGACGAAAATAAATTTGGGTATAGGTACCCCCGAGGGGAGTCCTATGAGGACTTGGTGGCGCGGCTCGAGCCTGTTATTATGGAGCTGGAGCGGCAAGGCAATGTTCTCGTAGTCAGCCATCAAGCCGTCCTGCGGTGTCTCCTGGCCTACTTTCTCGACAAAAACGCTGATGAACTGCCTTACCTTCAGGTATATTGATGGTTTCTGAAAATTTTCAACGCCTTAGGTTGGGATGACTCACTGTCAGTCGTGTGTGTTGCAGTACTTTTCAGCTATTTACGCGTGCAGTCATATTATTTATTTCTAAAAAAAAAAAAAAAAAAAAAAAGTTGGATGCTGGTTTAGAGCTGAGGTTTAGTTAGCCGAAGCTGAGGTATACCACATATTTGATTCCACTCACTGGAAAAAATGCTGCTGGTTCTTGCGTTTGGCCGTTGGACGTGATTGTTCATTTATTTTTATTTTTTGCAGGTTCCACTCCATACTGTGATTAAACTGACCCCGGTGGCGTATGGCTGTAAAGTGGAGTTTATCAAACTAGGAGTAGATGCTGTGGACACGCATCGGCCTAAACCCAAGGTACTTATACGTTCTAAGTAGTAGTAGATACCACAAGAACGGATAAAATGTCTCACTGTCTCCTAAGTCATGGGTAAGTAGGGAATGAGTCATTTCGTATGTTTTGTGTAGCATGCTTATGGCTATTTACTGCGGTGGCTTTTTTTAGGTGCTTGGCCATTTTTTTCGAGAGGTGGGTGGCTATTCAAAACAGCTTTTAAGTCAAGCCGTCAGACCCACTTTTCGAAGAGAAATGATACAGATGTAGACACTTAGGACTGGCTCTCAATACTTTTTTCAACCATCTTTCCAAGAAAACTGGTGGATATTTTTGCTCTAAAGTATATATTGCTCTGTTGTCATTTCAACTTCTTTTGAAAAAATGGATGACGTATCCAACTGTTTCCTTGGAGATAAAACCGTTATGGCGCCACTTGTGTTTATCTGAAACATCTGATATGTGATTGCGAGTACAACATGCCATTTTAGTACTTGAGTTCCTGGTAATCCTAGTTTTTGGATTATCATGAAACTTACATCTCAGCGCCCTTCATCTTCCAGTGGACATTTTTGCTGGATGTTGGAGGGTGATAGGATTTAAAATTTCTACTTCGCTTGCTAATAACCAATAACACTCTCATTTGAAGCTATCATCAATGCTGGCACCTTACGTGTGTATGATTTGCATTTTTTTCTTTTTTAAAAAAAAGGCCTTTTTGACAGATTGCATGTATCTGTTTTATGCTATGGGCTGTGCTGAATCATTTTCCTGAAGTCATAACTTGCAACGTTAATGTTTTGAGCATAGTTGCGGCGAGAACTATTTCATCCTTTTTGGCCAAAAATCGTTTTGGTAGTTCCACTCTGGTTGTCCATGTCCACTCATTGCTACTTGTCAGGTTTTTCACTAACCCTGTCCATGTTGATTTTGACCCCCCGATAGTGGCCATCAGTTTCCTTTTCTGCGGAAAGTCTTGGTATCTATCTTGTTATTTCTATTAACTTGGGACTCACATTTTAATTTAATTGTCAATTTATGAACGAGCGGCTTCTTTCTCGGAATGTCGGAATTGGAGTAAATATGATATAATGATTTACTCATTTTATTATCTGTTTAGAGCCTATTTCCAGCTCTTTGTGGAAGTTCTGGTTTCATGCTGAGGGAACTAATATCATATGAACATCGTGTTTTCATGTTCGTATGTTTCATTCTTCATTTTTGGGCGCCTCTTAGGCCCGGACTGTGCGTAATGTGTGGTGGTTGCGCTGCTTTCAGGAGGAAATTTGATGACTTAGTCTGTCAGCTAGAGGACATGGCGGCGTGTGAAAGGAGTGTCAGTGCTAGAGGGCGGAGAGGCGTTTGGGACAAGGGGGCCGTTTAGCTCTCGGCCTGCTCGTTCACCAAGTCACTTTGAAAATGGTCTGCCATATAAAACTGAAGCTGCTTGCTTTCATTTCGGTAACTACTGTTAATTTCTTGATTAGCTTACGTTCCAAAGTCGACTGGTAACTTTGTCTCAAAGGAAATGAAAGCTACCGATGTGGAAGAAGTTATTTAGGATTATTTTGCCTTGATCTAAGCAGCTAAGGTTTTAAAACGAATGAAATTGATTTTATTTGACTTATTTGGTCGTTCTGAAATATTTTCGAAACAGTGCCAACATCCATCCGTCTTCAGACGTATTAAAAGTCTGTATTCCCGTTACCGCTCCTGGGAAAAATCGATAATGATGCAAATCATAGTGTAACCAGTCTTTAATTTATTCGATTTTAAAAACAGCAGTGAAACTATTGAAGTTGTCCTTATTTTCATTCGTTTTAGCCCTTACCTAGTAGACAGAGGTGAAGTATAATCTCTTAACGTGTTGGTAACTCAATGAGCAGCCACATTTTTGCTATTCTCTCACTACCAAAGAGAAATTAAAATTTCCTCCATCTGAGGCTGCTGGAGTAGTAGGTGTGCCGTCTTTTCTCAGTTGTTTATTACATTTCCTGTGTGAAGGCGGATCAACATACCATATTATGTTTCTCGTCTCGTAGCGGGCCAAATTTTTAGTTGATTGTCATGAAATTAAAACTACTAATCCAAGTGATCTATCCACCGACGGAGTTGACAGTTCCGTGAGTTTTGGATACTGACTGTTTGGTACGGCCGTGAAAGTTACAGAAGAACGTTTGCTTTGCTTGTGAAGCAGTAGTGTTGGCTGGGAAGATTCAAGCCACCTTAATTTATCGACGTTCAGAATGAAATAAAGTAAAATGAAGTGGTGATTGATTAATTAAAGCTCTGACTCAGTCAAGTTCAAAAGCAATTTCTATGTTTTAAACAAAGCCGTGTATCTAGTGAGCTTTACTATATATGTAAGCATTTTCTCTGGCTGTGGGCTCTATGCTGATTGGCCTATAGTCACAGAATGTGATGATTTGGAACCCGGAAGACGTCCGTTAGGGTCCATTGGCATTGTTCTATCAAAATATTCCAAACGACTGTACGTAAGGAATCTGTTCTTTATACCAAAAATTAAATTATTTTGTATTTGGGAAACCGTTGATCGACATTTGACCTGGAAACGGTAATTCATCATGCCTCGGTAGTTTTGCCGAATATTCCTCTTTACAAATATTTCACTGAACATAGACTGTGGCGTCTCGAGGATCTTATTGAATTATCCTGTGCCACTCAAGAAGGCATGAAGGAGGCACTGACTACTTAAGGCTGAATTTCACCACTTTCCGATAGTGTCTACGAGAGGATTTAACGAACGGATTTACGTTATCGTATGTTTAGCTTACGACAAGTGCGTTCGAAGAGAAACAACTGCAACGCATTTGTCGTAAGCTAAACATACGATAACGTGGATCCGTTCGTTAAATCCTCTCGTTAAAGACACTATCGGAAGGTGGTGAAATTCAGCCTCAGTCCTTTAAGTCGTAAGTAGTGAATTTAAATACGTACTTTCTTACTCTGAAAATAGTTCAAGTTATTCTAAAAAAAAAAATCCCTAAGATCTGGCCAAAGTACTGGTTGTATAATTATTATTTTTATGATTAAAAAAAGTAAAAACCGCCTACATACTTTGTTAGTCTCTATGTAACATGCTATACATAACATGAATGTGTATTCTACAGGGTGTAATAAAGAGCTTTCAGCTTTGCCTTTGCTTGACGTTTTTTGGTTTTGGATTGTGCCTTGCATGTGAATATATCTACCCATGTTGCTTTGTGGACCTTAGTCGAAAAGTGCTTGCATTTGCAGTAATAAGCTCCTAGCTTAACTTTAAAATGGCATTATAGTTGAGAAGTAGAGTTACGGTGTTTTAATAGGGACCTTTTAAAACTAATGAAGAAATAGATTGTCAATTTTTTCCCTTAGATTTCTGATAAATTTTGATATGTAGCGTTTCTAACTAGTTAACAAATATTTTAAACAAAATTTCAAGAACCGGATACCACGTGACGTGAGTACTTTCTCATCTATTCATAGTGTGTAGGTATACGTACATGCAAAAGATAAAGAACCTTATGTGAAGTCGTTATGATTTATGCCCATGTGTAAAGTGTAAGCGTTAGACTGTTTAAAAGCTAGCTTAGAAAACGAAAATACGTAGTAACAATGAAACATGCATTTACCTAAACGTTGGCGCAAATTTCTTTCAATGTCTAATCTATGCAAAATCCTATACAAGAACGGACCTCTGGTTATGAAATACCTAGCGAGCTCCTTTTAAACTCCCAGCATCTATCATTAAAACATAGTCAGAAAATTCAGGTAGAAATGTTTTCTTTTCCAGATTGCTGGCACGCTGGAGGGGCGATTTCGAACATCCGGCGCGTTAACTTCTTGATGCAGAGCAGAGCATTCAGTGGGGGCCGTTTGAACTCATCACCTCCACTTGATTTTAATCCCTACTTGTACACCCAAGTACCCAAGGCCGTCCAGGTAGGCACTCCCCTAGCTGTCCTCAAATTCCTACTTGTTATAAAAGACCCTTGAAAAGCAGTTGCATCATGCTAAAGTGCTGAATTTCTAAGGAGAAAAACCAAATGGTGTTGGTTTTGGAACATTTACATTGAAGTAGACTACGAGAAAGTCAGGTTCGCCCGTTGTCGTACCCTAAGTTAGAAATCTGGCATTGGAATCTAAAAGACATTTTATTGGTTGCTTCTGCTTCTCTTTGGGTTTTCTTGTGTTGTTTACCCTCAGTCCAACTCCAAGGTAGAACAGACCACTGCCTGCATCGCAGCTTTGTTGAGACTTAAAAATTTCAGAGGTGTGACACTCCTAAGGCTGACTCCCACCATTTTCCTTACAGCAGTAAAACCTCCGCGAAGCGGGTAGTCTGGGGAGATACACCTTTTCATGTCATATATGATAGGTGATAGGTGTTGAAATTTCAGTTAAAGGCGGGTCTACTATGAACATAAACACTGGTTTTTCTGTCTGATATTGGACTAGAGCAATCCTTTCTTTACTTATTGCAAAAAACCAGAAATCGCTATCCAAAGAAACGTTGCACAATATAAGTACAAGAGTACTGCCTCCGTTTCTTTTTGTAATTATAGAATACCAGACGGACAAATCAATTATTAGTGTTTACTGTAGATACGCCTTATGGTGTAACTACAGTCCAAGTCAGGCTGGGAGCATACCGATTATTCATAATTTCTTGAAGATTTTCACTTGACGCCGATCCGGATTTGGGTTTCATATCCTACCATACGCTAAAAATGCCAATCCAACCCTGAGCAGATATTTCCCTGATCAAGAAGAAGTTTTGATCACCCTAGATTTGCAAGAAATTGTGAGTAATCGGTACGCTCCTAGCCTGACTTGGACTATACATATAATAATCTGAGTATCTGTTTTCCCCCTGCTGTTAAAATCCGTGGTTCAACTATTAACTGAATTTAGTGAGATCCGGCCCTAGAGTGGGAGACATGGAATTACTTTAGTTAGCCGGTACTGAGGCAGATCTGTGACAACTTCAGCTCTAGCTGCGTAACTATATTGCTCTGGATGATAGAATTCATACCTAGACAACCCTAGCTTACTAGCTTTTTAATGAGACAAGTGTTGTAACTAAACGAATTCATTCCAAGCCTCAGTATTGCTTTCTCCGAGAGGGTAACCACTCCAGAGATTCCCTGAGATTTCATAAAGATTTCAAATGATTCCCAACGAGATTCCCAACGAGTGGTTAACCCCTCGGCTTTCTCCAGATGCGCAACCTTCTTGGTCAATACTCTTCACCGAGTGATATGCGTTTCTTTCTATAATAGGGTATGTAGGGTAAGGCTGGCTTTAGTTGAGTTTCTTACGTATTCTGTCGGATAACCTAGGTCGTCCCGGGGACATGCATCCCTGTTAACTGAAACTAGTGTAAGAAGGATCCCAAAGGTTGGCGCTGGCTCTTATCCTGGGAGTTTCAAAGCTTCCTCTGTTATAGACACTATGCTCAAAGTATCCTATTCACTATAGGAACTTCATCTCACAGGTTTGTGCCGATTCAAACCTCAATTTTGTGGGCTCTGAGAGGTGACTCTTGGGGGAGATTTACCCGAAAAGTCGGGGCCAGACCTTGAGGTATAAAAAAGACAGCGTTATGTCCAGCAATCGCACAGACCCAGTAAATCTAGTGTCTGACCTTTACCTGACCATGATACCAGCGGCAGCGGCGAGCTATTCATTTTATACCTACCTTGTGCTGTACTGAGCATAACGGCCAAAAAAATAGTCAACCGCTTGTATCACTTGTATCGTGGCGGAACCTTACTCCCGCACCTGAGTCATATTCACGCCAGCAACGCAGTGCTGTGAGCGATATTTAAAGTATAGCCTGAAGTGCCATAGGACGTACTGAGATGTGCAAGTATTTGGTTACCTATGTGCCGTAGTCTTCCGTTTAGCTTGCCAAATACGGGGAAACACATCTTGTGAAAGATAGGACTGTCGATCTTTACTGGAACTGGAAGAGTCTGCTTGTAAGTATAGAGGCGCCTTCTCGTCAGCAGCGCCAACTGCATTGTTGATTAAGAATGTTACGCTTATATCGTAAGTCCCGTTGGTTTGCTGTTGGAATTGGGGGCGCCATATAAAGTATATTCCCATATACTTCTTACTTACCTTTGTATGTTTGCCTTTTTTTTTGTTAACATAAGCCTATGTTTTCAGAGTTTAAATTATTATTTTAAAACATACCCTACCTACGTTATTCATAATCATAATAGTTGTAAGACGACAAATTAGTTAGGTACCTACCTACTAAAAATGTCACGTTATTTTTCTGGCCCACAGAGCCCTCATTGGAAATGAATACGAGGAATGTTGTTTTTCGTAAAATCGATCCGAATCGAGGTTTTCAATTTTGGTCATCGAATCCGTGTTTATTTAACTTAAAAAATATCTCAACTAATTATAGGTAATTATTTTCATTTTTTTCCTCTGTACCTTCTTTATCCAACTAAGGTCCATTCCCCCCGTAATATCGTGATTAGATAACAAGGTAAATGTTAATGTTTAGTCGCGGTATTTGCTTAAACTTGTTGGTGGGAGCGGACCTTACCGATATTCAGAGTGTAAAAACGTTTGTAAAATACTTTATTGAAGTTTTTTCGAAATAAAGTCATTTTAATTACACATTTAATTGAATTTTCTTCGGTACATGATGGTTCGACAAGATTAGTTTTTATTAGTACCTACGTAATTGCTTCCTGCGAAGGTTTTATGTTGTAGACTTCAATTCCGTAAAAAATTCGAAAAAATTTGCTGGGCTCATCTAAAAAAATAGAATTTCAGCAGATGTGTAATTTAATTGCAATAAATTTACCAGCAACAAAAAAGAAGAAGGGCGAGAAGAGACAATGACATGAGGACCCTAGTTGTGGAGGGTTTGGATTTTTGGGACGTTTTGAGGGAAATTGGGGAATCCTTGTACGCTTGCGTCAAGTCGGCACCCCGTGGGCACCCCTCTGTCAAGCCCTCAGTTGAGTCGAGGGACGGCACGAGCTCGCACGTCACCCTGCGCAGGTGGGTCACCTTTCTGTCTTATCTTGGAGCTTATCATTGCTTACAGTGAGGACCAGTGGATCCAAGTTTCTGTTTGGCGTCTGGGCCAACCCATCCTTTCTAGTATTCAAAATAGGGAATACTTCTATTCAGTATGCATATGGCTGAAACGTGCCCTTATCTTCTATCTTGTCTCTTGATTATGCCTTTGTATAGACCAACCTATTAGAATTTGGATCTTAAGTGTTACACCTACCCTTATTTATTACCTTTTGATCAAGGTTGCAAAGTGATTAATTGACCTAAATCTATATATACCGTTTAGTCGAAGACTCGAATGATTAGCCAGTGGGGGGTGAATGGAAGTATTGTTTACTAGCTGCAGTTTCCATCTAGAAACTCGGCGGCCAATCCAACTGTTGAACTCAGTTTTTAAAAATGAACATAACTGTTGAAATATAGTCCCTTTCGACTCATATATGTTTAACTGGATTAAAATCAGACCGGACTTCGGCAGTTTCGTTGAGGCTGGTTGAAATAAAATAAAACTGTATAAAATAACTCGAGATTCTGGTGATGCCTTCCTCATTCCCATTCATACAGGTACCTATCACGTGTAAGTTTACACATGCAGCGTATAGGTAGATACTCGGCCATTTCCGGTATACCTATATCCAGAATCCTATCTTCCGGGTATGAAAAAAATAATGACCACCCAACATTTTTTAATAATTTATCTTCAGTGTTGCGATCTTCAGTACCTATAACGTAACTGGAATCAATAAATTAGGTATTCAATTGTTTTACTGGTAACTGACACTTCACTGAGGTCCAAATTAACGAGGAAGAAATTAGATTGATTCTTTACAAGGGACTGATGATGGACAGATCATAAGTTATGATACGCTATTCCGTGTGATACGAAAGAAATTGTACGTCAGAGAAAAAAAAATTGATTGACTACCTATGCAATTTAATTCATAGACGAACCCCGATTCAGAAAACAGCCTCCAAGGTAGCTATAGGGAGGTGTAAATTACACCAAATAATATATATCTCTCCCGTGCAAAATCCGGCTGACTATAACACTGACTTGACAAGTGCACGAAAGTCAGCTGTGACCAACGTTTTTTATTTTGGAGTCATTCCGGTGTGATAAAAAATTTAAAAAGCACTCCTGGAATCCTGGTAGCTAGGTACAATTTCGTTTTTCAATGCACGACATGGCCATGGCCCTGTGGAAAACTGGAAACCGTAATAGCATAATAGTTAACGAGCAATGACAGGGGGAACTAAAATGTGAACTGGAATACCTATGTTTAATAAGGGATGGGGTTGATGTTCCAACGTTACCTTCAAAGTCATGTTCGCTATAATAAATGATATACCGTTGCGTTGGTTAGGTACCTAATACCTGTACCTTTCGTGATGCACGATCCAAGAGCAAGAAATGCTCGTTTTTTGCAGCAGTCGTGTAAAATTCATAAAACAATATTAGTTTAACAAAAATATAGGTACCTACCCTGGGTTACTTCGCGTTTTTTAAATTTAGAAATTTTAAATTTCTAGCTAATGGAAATTATTTCTAAGGACTGATTACCTACCTACATTGGTGGGGAACTGCGGAACTGCTTAGGTACTACCTGCGAAGGTTGGAAAGTACCTATGTGGACAAGAAGGGAAAATGAGAAAGTCAGCTGGCGCCACTGTAATGGTCCGATTTATTTTCTTACAGCATATTAAACGTCATAGAAAGCAGTTTTAACTTCAAGTTGGGAATAAATTTTCCAATAAGCAAAATCCATCATAAAAAGACTAGCATTGGTATTGGAATACACGTGGGGGCAATGTCTTTCCAAGACAATGAGAGAAAATGGCGATTTGACGTCTCATTATATGTTTATTGATTGCTTTTCAAATTACTTGCATAAAACCAGGCTAACCAACTGACCGGCACTGGGGAGATTATACAATAACTCCCTACATTTTGTTTTTACTTTCTCGCTAGCCATATATGGCGAGAAAGTATTGTTTTCGTGCAAAATTTGAAATTGAGATTTTGGGTTTCCCATGATCCTGGGGGTCCCCTGAGTCCAAAAAAGTGGTTTCTGGAAAAAGTCTATCCGTCCGTCAGTCCGTCCGTCAGTCCGTCAGTCCGTGCAGTGCTCTAGCGCCTATACCGTTCATCCGATTTTGATGAAATTTGGTATGGACCTGTCTAAAATTACTGCCGAGGGGCATTTTCAAGGATTTTTTGATTGGTCAAAAATTGCGGCCGCTATTGTCAAAAAACCGCCAAAATAATTCAAAAATCGTGTTTTTGGTTACTTAGACAAGCGCCGACGGTACACTTTTCAATCTATAACACTGAAAACACTGGTATGTGTGTTGACAAATAGATGCTTCGAGGTCATTTTCAACTAAAATTGAATTGGTTGAAAATTACGGCCGTTCTGGACCAAAGTTCGATCGTTTCGGCGCCATTCACATTTATTGACCGATTGTCATGAAATTTGGTAAATTTGTGTAGAACCATGTAACTTAAACATCTGTCGAACATAATTTTGTTATCTTCAAAATTACGGCCGTTGTAGTCAAAAAAGTGTCGAAAATGAGTTGAGAATGAGAAACCACGTTTTTGAATGGTCGGAACGCATTTGGGACTACAGTAATAGAATGACAGCCATGAAACTTGGTGCGAGTGATCTCAGATAGATGCTCTTGGGTCGTTTTCAACCGATTTTGGATTGCTTAAAAATTACGCCCGCAAAAAAATCTCAAAGAAATAAAAAAAAAAAAAAAAAATCACATGGGGCGAGAAAGTTTAGTGCGACTGTTGTCGGACCCTTTATTTAGTTTAGGACCTCAATTAGGCCCCGAGGGGTTAACCACTCCAGGAATCTTGTTGGGAATCTCGTTGGGAATCTTAGGCAATTATTGGAAATCTTTATGAAATCTCAGAGAATCGTGGAAATTTCTGGAGTAATTTGCACTTCGGGGTGCATCTTTCCACGAATCTCGTAGAGAATCCCAGGAAATTTTTGGAAATCTTCATGCAATCTCAGGGAATCTCAAGCAATCTCTGAAGTGGTTAACCCCTCGGTAGGTCCTTATATACCTACGTTTTGGGGCCTACATCCCATCCATCCAGCGCAGCGGCCTGAATGCGCATATGTTTATGGGTGCATGGAAGCAGGAAGTTTAGCATGCTGATGCGTCCATAGAAAATTTGCTGATATTGGGATTTGAACCCATGCCCTCAGTCATGCACCACAGAAGGCCGACTCTTCCTATAGACATACTAACCTACCACTTACACCACTATATACTTACACACACTTACTTCAAAGGACACTGGTACTTAGGTACATAACTTTCTCGCCAGGAATTTCTGCATCTATTTGGCTGCAGCGGCCATGCATTACTCGTATATTGTATATTATTGACCCGGGAGTAAACTGGAGTTTGGGGTCTCATCGCTGGCCCAATATGTATGCCAACCGACTTTTGAAAATGGAGGGGTGGGGATGTCATTATATAGTGAATATAGCTTTCTAAAAGGCTGCTTGGATTAGTCACGGTGACGGGAAGAGGGCGGTTTTAACCTGTGGTTCGTTTCAAAGTGCCTTGCTTGATGTTAACATTGAGGGAGACGAAAGGCTGTTTTTGAATGCTGCTTTTAGTAATTCCTCAGAATGCCAGCTATCCGTCACCAACGGTTCACCCTTATTTTTAACGGCCTCGATTGAAAAAAAAAATGAAATAGTGCGAAAGTTGGAATTGACAGCCACGCGTAAGCTTATCGAGTGAACAATGCAGGGATTGGGGAAAAGGATGAAAAAGGGGTGCGTTTTTAATTTTACGGAATATTTGAAATCAGCATCTGTGATTTTGGGGTGAAAATTGAAAGAAAACATCGAACGGCTGCCGCCTTTTGTCCCTTTTAAGCTGAAATTGTTGATTTCGCATAAAACCCCCGATGAGGGGAGACCCGTCCATTAATAAAGTTATTTGAAGAGTGTGCACAGTCGTGAAAAAAAGAGTTCTTTTATTTTTTGCAGATTTTTTTGAAGCTTTTGGCGTAAATGGTTTTTGGGGTGATTTGGGTAAAATTGTGAACGGCGCACGCGACTGTTTGAATTTTTCAACCCCTTCGTGGCACGAGGCAGGCACCCTTTCAATTTACGGGCCAGCTGCCAATTGCGCGTTTCTATAAAAGCCCTTTTCAGTTATTCATGAAACTAGAAAGTATTAAACCCAGCGGACATTGTCTATTTTCCAAGGAAAGGAAACTCATTTTTGTTTTCTGGAACAAGCCAGTAGGTATACCTTACCTGCGGTAGTGCGGTACTTGGAATTGCTCTGTTATGGAACAAACGTCTAGCGAATACTCAATGGAGTACTATTACAATAATTTACTAGGTATATAGAAAATGTAACTGAGGTAAAACATCAACAGAAATATCCGACCCTGCCCACAGGTGGGGTCCCTCAACTGAACCAACTGAGAAAAACAATTAAATACTTACAATTTATTTTTCGTGCATGTGTGGGCAGTCGTCCGTAAGCCGACGCCTAAACCTGTACTGTTAATTAAGTAATTATTGTAGAAGGGTGAAGGGTGGCTCTGAGAATAATGGGCAGGTCTTGTGGTTTTTATTCAGGGCTGGTTTGAATACTTATTTCATTTATTTCTTTTCTCTTTTGCGTTCAAGCTGTAACGACAGCTTTGTAAATTTTTGGAAACATTTCTTTTGGGTCGGAGTCTTATCGGAGAAATATAGGATGTCCCAAAATTCACACATGCAATTTTGATAGGAAACACTGGTTTGTAATAAAAAGTTACTGATTCAAAAAGGTGCCCAATACTGGGTTATGTAATTTTGCTAGGGATTTAATGTTCCTAATAATGATCGTAAGTAAATGGGTGTAGATCCCTTCTGTGATTGATATATTTATTGGTACTCAAATAAATAAATAAAACTGTGAAGTTCAAATATTTAACTTGAGACAGGGTGAATCGGGCGACTTGCCCGACTTGCGTGTTTTATAAAAATTGTATATTGTGCCGTTAGCCCTTCAAACAAGGCAGTATCTATGTACCTACCTATTCAAAGTATCAGTTTCCAGCTAACCGTAAAAAATTAATGCCCTCCAAGTTGCAACAGTTGTCAAATAACGACCAAAAACTACAACTTATCGGTCAAAGTTTAAAACACCTCCCCCTCCAATAAGTAAGCACAGAACTGGTAACAACCTTCCGTGGCCGTTGGCCGTCAGCACGGTAGGTACGATCCATTTGAATTTTTCATCATACAAAAAGTTTTTTTTCCAAAAGTGAAAATCGAGGGTGGGGGAAACATTTTTATGATTAAAATAGTAAATAACTGGTTTAGCATTCGTGCCCGATGGTGGGGTGGTAAGGCAAGGGGTGGGGTGTCACGCAAGCCAAGGGCTGAGGGTGGTTATATACAGGCTACAGGTGTGCTGCCGTATGTATGCCTTTTTCAGTATTTACCATCTATACCTACTTGTTGCCCTGTCAGTATCGTTCCAACTCTTTGATTTGGCTCTCTGAAACGCTAAAGTTTCACTAAGGCACAGAAAAACAGCAGGTCGTTCAGTTCCTCGGGTGCTGAATAACCTATACTTACTGCAGGTAAGTAAGCAATATTGAAGCGAAATCAGGTATGGGGTATGGGAAAGTATTTCTATGATTTGATCAAATCGAAGAAGGAGTAAAACTGGAATATGAACTGTTGTTTAGACTAACTGAAAATCTGACTTGAAAATTCGTCTATTAGGCAAAGGAGTTGATACCTGAAGCTATATACTGAATCCTACAGCGTAGTTACACTGCGCCTGGGTATCTTTAATATATCCATCAGTAGTTATTTTTAGACTCCATACAAGAAGGGTAAGAAGGGCCCCCTCCCACCTCGAAGTAGGTGCGGGGGCGAAGTCCAGACTCCAGTGTCCTATTGTCTACCCCTTGCTGCGTAATTTCATTTCGGGGCGCATAGGAGAATTAAGGGTGAGCAACCCTTTACACTTCAACACCACCACAGGAATTGGATTCGTAACCCGAGACTTTTATTGTCACGGACATGGGTGGTGGACAATGGTGGATTATGGATGGAATGAGTCATACTCATACACGTGCTCATTCTTGAAAGACCTGACCAGGAACTAGCTATTTTCCAGGCTACAGAGGTAGAATAGGTCTCTCACGTCAGAGGTTCCTGGTTTGCACACAAAAAAAATCTGTGGGCAATACCTACCTAAGAAGGTATGAATGTACAACATCGGCTAATCAGGAAGGTACCAACTCTCCTGCCAAAAACTTTAAAAAATCAAAATAGTGGGATTTCGCAGGTGGAAGGAGTATAAATGGATCATAGAAGAGAGTAGGTACCTACCTACTTCCCAAGAGGTTTAAAAAATAATGCAAAATGAATGGGTGGATAAGCTAAAACAGCTCTTTCAAATAAAAAATTTTGGTCAAGAAACAGCAAGCTAGAGTATAGTAAGTGACGGAAGAAAGGAAAGTCTCTGCAGAGGCGCAAAAGGACTCATAATATATTTTTCCTCTAAAATCACAAACTTGTTAAAACCAGCAAAACAGAAGAAGAAAAGAGAGAAACTCTGAAAAGCGTTATAAAGAAAAACACTCTAATTTTACTTTTTTCTTCCCTTCTATCAGACATGAAATATATTTTTTGAAAAAACAAAAATTAGGAATGATTGTAAAGACCGGGGGTTAAAAATTATTATCGACCAAGCTCCCCTCCGCTCCCCCTCCCCCACCCCATTGTCCGGCATCCCCTCCCCCGCTGCCCGAGGGGTGGGGGAAGCGCGGCCCACAAAAACTTAAAAACTAGAGAAAAATAAAAAAGAAAAATTATTAAAACTTATTAGTAGATAAGCTAAGAATTGGCGGAACGTGCTGCGCTCCCGCCCCCTAGCCTCCCTTGTCCATGTATTGATTTTTACATTCGCTTTTATCTGTGTGTTTTGATATTTTTAATGGTTTTATTAGAAATTTGAAAAATTGATAAAATTGAAGGAAACAGCGTTTTTGTTTCATAAAATGTTGTTCGATAGAAGATAGCTGGGAGATAAGGGCTGTGATGGCGGGTTATCAGGCCCGCCTGGCGCCATATGGTGGGTCGTTGTGTCAGCTCGAAACTTGTGTATTGCTGTTGCATTCTACCCTCTATTCATTTCTCTATACTGCCCTTGTCTCCATAACATTAGTACCTTTACCTACTTTTGTACAACATCCCTCAATTATTTACAGGGATAGGTACGTCTACGTATAGGTGTCTGTACCACATTTGGTTCGCAGCTCCATTCTGACATACTCTAATGGGAATAAAAAAAAAATTTGCTGCCGCGCCGGGTAGCGTGATACCTCATCCCTATAATATAATAGGGACTGAAAACTATAGAAGGTAAAATAAAATTCGTGATTTTCACTTCCAACCTGGGCGTTTCTGACTTTGAGAATAAACTAGTAGTACAACGGAAGGGTTTGGATTTTGGAGACGTTCGGTCTCCATCTGTCACACGTCGTGGCGCGTTTTGTGGTTTTCCACCACACGTTCGGCGGTTGGACGTTCACGGGAGGGGCGGGTTAAGCAACAAGTTGGCCATCATTCTCTTCTCGCTTCTCTGCCTGCTTTACACTCACAACCCCCTGATTCCCGAAAGAGGAATCTGACTAAAGGTGCGATAATGCAATCAAAAATCACTGTCGCCCGTCAGTGGAGCAGCCGTTTTCAAACGAGAGGCCCTTCACTCTCTCGTCTTATACCTTATCGGTGCCGCACCAGTCTGATTAGACGCTTCTATATGTAAGTCAGCATGAAGTAAGTAGGTAAGGATACAAAATACCGTAATAGGTGTACCTATATAACTTCTTCAATTTCTTGGCTTTTAAGCAATTGCAGAATTTTAGTTTCAGAGCAACAGAAATCGTGCAGGGTTTTAAACAACGGCGTTCTCTAGATTAACAGCCATCCTAGATAACAATTTTATTGAAATCTGGAAATTGTTGAAAAGCGGGTGCGGGGGTGGCGTAGAAGGCGGGCATTTCCCATGCTTACCAAATCGACGGGTTGGTTATTTTTTGTGTCCTCACACCCCCTATGTTTCGGCTCACCCTCCGGCTTTCAAAGGAAATAGAAATGAAAGATTTGTTGAGATATTTCCCGGCCGTGAGGAGTGAGCAGTCAGACGGACATAGCCCCCCCCCCCCCCCACCCTCTCCCCCCTTCTCCTCCTAGAGCCAAGACGGAGGGTGTCGGCCTTTTCACTAATTCCACACACAATCTACAAAAGACACAGCAGCCCTCTTGGCTAAGGACTTACCCTCCTAGGAAACAACAAAGCCAAAACGAACCACACCCGATCTGGAGGGAAACTGTTTTTTGTGTAAAAGATTGTATAATTCATTTTTCTAGCGACTGGCCTTTATTTGGTCTAGAATCTTGTTTTTCTTCATGCAGGCGCGTCCAATCTGATGCCGGGAAACCAGATATCACCGATACCGGATGGATGCGGCGGGCAACGTCGGCAGTGACCGAGCCGACGGTGCCATGGAGGCGGAAAACGCGCGGACGGGAAAGCGCACGCCCTGCGTCGACAGTGAAATCGGTGGCACCAAAAAGCGACGAAAGCAGCTCAAGCCCGTCCGCATCACCTCCACAGACGTCCCTGACTCATTGCCTTCACACATGGTACAAGTTCCTAAAGAAGACGTAGTAGTTAGCTGCAGCGAACCCGCACCAGTGCCTCACGCCAAGCCGCCGCGATGTCCGCTGAGAGATGTCCCCTTCCAGAACGACATCCTCGCTGACGGGCCGACGGCCTCAAATGTTCCTACCCCGGACTCGGGACCAAGCGGACCAAGCCAGTCAGCATTCAGTGCACTCCCCTCAATGGCCTTTCCTTATCAACCCTGGACCGACCGGTCCCAAAAAATCTTTAATCAGGAAGCATACTGTGAACTCTGCAAGAAAGAGTTTTGCAACAAGTATTTCCTCAAAACGCATAAAGCCAACAAGCATGGGATCTACAGCAACGACGCCAATGGCGCCACGACCGTCCGCCACTACATCGAGCCCGCCGCAGCTCTTGCAGAGCCTTTGGACAACGAATGCAAGCCCAGCCAGTGCGAAGCCGAGGACAAGCTAAAGGCGTATTGTGATTTGTGTAACAGAAGTTTCTGTAACAAATATTTTGTCCGAAGGCATAAAACTAAGAGCCACGGCATTGAAGATTTGGAGACAGAAGGAAACACAGTACAAATCAGTAGTACAAATGATGCCAGAAGTACCTTAAATACGAGCGACTCCCAAGACTCGCAGTTTACTGAGGATAAAGAAGAGCCCCTGAATTTGGTGGTGACTGCTGAGAGTGAGGTGTCCAGCGAGGGCCGGCCTGATGAGTGCACGGAGAACTTGGAGAAGTTGCAGACCATGCTGCTGCGACTGCGACCGGTTGTGGATGCTGATGGACAAGAAGAACACACAGACGACAGCAGGTAAGAGCACATTGTTAGGCTTTGCGTCTCTCAGTTATGTGACAGTGAAATCAGCCAATAGTCTAAAAGGATCTGGAGAAGAACAGGAAATGCAAATTTTCTGGGTTCTATTTTACTGAAGCAAATAATATTTATCCTCTGCTTTGTTCCAGTGAGACCGAGCCACCTGCCTTCAAGCCCGACCCAGACCTAGGCGGCCCCGCCCAAACCCGGAAACACAGTAAGCCTACTAGTAGCTACTGCGAAATATGCAACAAAGAATTGTGCAACAAGTACTTTATGCGCACGCATATGCAGCGTATGCATGGTATTGAGCTGGAACATGGCGCCCAGATTGGGGGTGTGGTCTGTAATATCTGCAACAAGGAACTCTGTAGCAAGTATTTTCTGCGTGTGCATAAGCAGAACACGCACGGCATCCCAGGCCCAACAGGTCTGCCAACACTACAGCCTAACACTAAGGTAGCAGCACGCCCAGGATTCACGCAAGTCTGCCTCATCTGCAGCAAGCGGTTTCGCAGCTCCAAGTGGCTGCAAGCCCATCTGCAAAGCGACCATAGAGAGGCGCCATTGGACGCGCCTCCAGACGCACCACTGGACGTCATTTCTAAGCTGCTCTGGGAAGGTAGCTCGGTGTCTGGCTCTTACGGCTGTTCGCAGTGCTCCTTTACAACACCTGTGCTGGCATTCCTCTTCGTACATGAGCGATCGCATGTTGTGGCAGACGTGACCGATGGCACTGAAGCGGTGAAGCCTTCTCTCGCTCTTCAGGACCTGATCCACCACAAAACGTTCTGGCAGCATGCCATCACACAGCCGCCCGCTGGTCTGGACCTCTCGTCACATCGGGCCCACAATAGCTAGCGGACTCTTCACTACGTCCAATCTAACACAAACTAGCAAGGATCAGCAGCGAAATTTATTGTTTTCCTTTGGTATATCAAACTTCGTCCAAGTAAAGTCTGAGGATAGATTTTGATTTTGAAAGCCGTAATAATTGCAAACTGCAGTATTTTACACTACGATTTCGAAAGTTGAACAAACTGTCGTGAATGGTTTTTGATTTTTCGTAGCAATTTCTATACATTAATTTAACAGTAATTTGCAAATTTCGCAATGCTCCTAAGTTTGCAGAGCCTTGTAAACTTCACTACCTAATTTGTTTTGGATATAAATATGACAGAGTATGTCTGTGCCTTTGGATTGGACACGCTGAAAAAGATTGTTTAGCTTTTTGAGGGTGTAGTTCGCTTGCGGGTCCCATGTCTGGTGTTCGCTGCAGGGCCGTTTGGCCTCTTCACTGGAGTCTAGATATATTTTTCTAAACTATTTTATCTGGTCCTAATCCTATCTAGTCAAGTACAAAATAACTGGTCGTCTCGAATAACTTCTAGTCATTATTCTGCTGTATAAAAAATTGCTGTTGCATTTTAACACAAAATTTTCTTACTGTTAAAAATAATAGGTACAAATACCTTACTTTAATTTCTTTTTATGTGTTGTGAGATTGGGTTAAGATGAGCAGATAGCAAAGAGTAACAAAGATGAAATTAGATGTGTTTTTATGTAAAATAGGAATGAATGGTGACATAAAGGTGTTTATATACATATAAAGGCGTTGTTTAGCCACAGTATGAAATTGCAACCGTAAGTAAAATTTACCGGTCACCATCCACCAAACGATTTTGTGATTATTGGATTGAAAAGTTATATTCAACTAATCAAGGCTACGATGAATTTTGAAGGTAATAAAGTTCCTACTTATAGGTTAAGTGGGTAAGTGCATATCTACATAAGCGTTCGGACAGTCGCTTCAAATGTAACTATGTAAACTGACCATGTAACTGATTTTCCTCCAACCAAATTAGTTTTCATTAGATCACCTACGTTGAATTTTGTACTTTGGCTTCAATGATTATTTCACACACGAAAACTTCTAATAAATTATTGATTAATTGTTCCTAAAATTAAACTATAGGGCTAAGGGAAAAACTAAATTAAATTTAAGACGGTACATTTACGGAAGTAATAATCCAGGTTTAGGTTTCTGCAATTTTTCCAGGTCCACTATAGGCAAAACCATGCAACCTCGTTCAACTACAATTTCGTCTGCATTTGTGGGTAGGAATGAATTTTTCTCCGAACTATCATACCATGGTAAAACTTTGGCGATCACTTAAGGGTCCGCTTAACCTGACGATGCATTTTTTGCCGCCCATAAGATTAACATTACGAGCGGTGATTCATTTTCAACGTTTACCCTTGGTTGGAAAGACACAAAATTTTAGCTGTGCCTAGCCCTAACAATGTTGTAGGTCGTGATCGAAGCAGATTTCCCAATTTCTCACTGGTTTCTTTTATTGCAACGGTTTTGCAAATGGGCGGCAAAAAATGCATCGTCAGGTTAAGCGGACCCTTAATGAACGAGGATGGCCTCACGATAATGGGAAAGGTACACCTCCGCAAAGAAGATAACAGTGGTGTGTGCCGTGTATTTCACTGGCATTATCGCTTCTGATGAAAGCCAGCCTGGATTTCAGACTCTTATTTTCTTAAATTTATAACTTACCTACCTACATACAGTTTTAGTATCCTTTAAAGGGTGGCTAGGTTTTCTTTTTGCTGACCTCTTTTGCTCTGAAATGTAATATATATTTTTACCATAAAAAGACGTAGGTACTATATTTCAGAACAAAAAAGAAATCAAACAGTTTTCTCGGAAAGATGTTGGCTATTCCATTCTGGCGCCACTTAGGGTTTTAACTAGTCAAATATAATTTTCCCTATCTTTTTCATCATCGTCCCTACTTGGGTACCTATTCATAGCTTATTTTTATTAAATTTAGAATTTTTCATTACATTCCTAAATAATTGTCTAAATAGCAAATATTGTGAACTCTCTATCCAGAGAGAAAAACGCTGTATAGTTAAAATGTACCTAGTTAGATTTTAAAATAATTTGTACCTGGATGTCTAGGTGGTAGGTAGATATGCTTCGGCTGCAAAATAAGAACTAAAGAGCCATAATGGTGCGAAACTGAATGCGCCTTCAGTTCGCAGAAAAAAAGCGCAGAGGCGTTGTTTGCAACTCAGGGAACTCACGAAAGAAAAAGAGCATGTTTACTAGAAAGAAAATTTTGATCTGTTTTGGGAGGTACTCCCACAGATCAGTGCAAATTCACTGACTACAGATTTTTATCACAGTATATAAGTTAGGCATTAATGATTATATCTTCAGGTACTGTATTCTTCGAATTACTTGTATTATTTTTCTTTGCTTCACTTTATCGCTGGGTTTTAAGAAAATTTCTTGGGGCGAGGTAGACCCTGAAGTGAGAAGTTTCTCACGTTTTCCCGACTTTTCAAGGCGAAGTCAGAAAAAATACTATTTTCTCATGAAGTAAGACTTCCAACAGGTCGCTGAGAAACCATTGTACTACGCAGGATGCCCGCCTCAAAAAAATCGAGAAAATACACGTACCTATCTGTCTCGCCCTCAGGCAAAATGTTTAGTGAAAAAATTCTGTAGGTTACTTAATTTTTAATAAAAACCCATAATGTTGCTGTTCATAAACTCTCATAATTTAGTTTACATTGCGTATTCTGTTTACAAAAGTGTCTTTTCTTGATTACGGGTAGTTGATTGGTGAAATGTCACTTTGAATTAAAGTTTAGCAGCTGTTTTCGTTTTGATTGAAGTCGTTCTCGTAAATAGGTTTTAACACCCCCATATTTTACGGAAATTTGTTTTGTGTCATGTACGTGCATACGCATAAATTACGAGTAATCCCGAGGGGGTAACCACTCAAGAGATTCCAAAGATTCCCAACGATATTCGTAGAAAGATGAACCCCGAAAAGGGAACCACTCCAAAAAAATTCCAAGATTCCCTGAGATTTCATAAAGATTTCCAACGAGATTCCCAACGAGTGGTTAACCCCTCGTGTAATCCTATGTTTCTCTGTGTGACGTTTGTGGGTGCTTTGTAACAGCCTTAGTCTAAATTAGAGATTTGCCGTTTCTATTCGATTGAATTCTTATTATAGAGAAAACAACTTTTTCATCTTTTTGTGTGTTGTATCACCTCACTACCTGCCTGACACCTGTTTTATTCTGACTAGTCCTTGTTGAATACCTACCCCGTTTGATTGTACTTAACCCGACCAGTATAAAGTGACAATTTCGAGATAGAAAGTTAACACGAATAAGATGATACTCTCTCCTTTCTGATGCGAGTAGGTATAGTCCAAGTCAGGCTGGGAGCGTACCGATTATTCATAATTTCTTGAAGATTTTCAGTTGACGCCGATCCGGATTTGGGTTCCATATCCTACCATACGCTAACAATCCCAATCCTGAGCAGATATTTCCCTGATCACGAAGAAGTTTTGATCAGCCCTAGATTTGCAAGAAATTATGAGTAATCGGTACGCTCCTAGCCTGACTTGGACTATAGACATCTTCGGCAGATGTTCACATTCTCTCTCGATATGGTAGGTACGTTATATTGGCGTGGTTATACCCGCCCGAATCCAGAAAGTTACGGCAGGTGTGAGCATTTGACAACGCTACTATTTAATTGTTGTTGATTGTTTATAAGTGTGAGAATTTTGTCCTTTTTCACGGGTAAATTAATTAGATTATTTATAGGTACATAGGTGTTCCTTCTGGAATTCAGTATAAGTAGGTAGAAAAAAGAGAAATTTTAAATTTTAGCGAAGGTCACCTTGTACCTATATCTTTCTTAGTTACGTATTTCCAAGAAACCAGCTAATATTTCTTGTTTTGAAATGGAATATTATGTTATTTGAACGCCTAAACGGCTGAGTGATTTTTGACAATTTATTAACAAAAATTACTCGACATAAAATGACATCAATTCACAAAAAATATCGAATGGTTTTCTTGGTAAGGTGTAACTAAGAAACGTAAAGTAGGTGACCCTGAAGCTGAAGTAGAATATGTACCTATGTCCAATAACCGTAACAGGATGTCAGACAAATGCTGCTGACAGCTTTTATTTCCAGAGTAGGTCTACCTCAAAAACAACCTTCAAATTAAGGAAACTACAGTGTTTCTGTCTTGCAGTTTTTCACTTTCATACATAAAATAATGAGAATGACTTCTACCAAGGAGCTGGTACACTAATTGTCCCTAAAATATAGGTAGGTACAGGTTCAAGCGATTTATCCTAGACTTTGCACGATAAAGCAGCCTTGTCGCTATTCTAGCATTTAATATTTGCTTGCTATTATATGAATAATGATTTTTGTATCACTATGCTTTTTTTCCTGCAAATCGCATGCCTCCACATTCGGTAAAAAAAACGAAAAAAATTATTTCACTGAAGCTGAAAATTGATATTTTCAACGTTCATCCAGAAATTTGTCGAAAACGGAAACCTATAGGCTCATCCAAATATTGAATGTTAAAGAGTTTCATAATATTCAACTGACGATTCAGAACAGATTCCAAATAAACCTTTTTTGAACAGAGCGTGCCCCTGTTTACATCTGTCTTTCCTCTTTAACCTAAATAACACTACAGGCTGCATTTTCTTAAAGGAAATATGTAAACGTTTATGTCGAATACCCCTATTTTCGGTCAGATCGGTAGGTATTAAGTGTATATGAACTGCAACCAAAAAAATGTTTTGAAAGGTTCCAAAAGTATCACTTTCATTTAATTTTTATTACCAATAATTTTACATTTCAGCATTTTCACACACAAGGTCAATGAGACTAGGATCGCACTTTCTTGCAGACTAGATACCAGAAACAAAAAACCTTTCAGCAGGGCCGAAAGGCAGATTTAGAAGTTTATTTCCGCCCACCCTTTGCAGTCCAAAAATCGTCTTAAGATTTAAGAAGATTTCTAGTAGCCCCCGATCCATTAACAGTAGATAGGTACATACCGTCAGAAAATTTCAATCCCCACCATCTGCAGTAAGGTTTGACAAAAAAACGTTTAACACAAAAGTAAGAAGTGAACTCAAATGTGTTACCTGCTTGGCACTGCACATCTCGAAAAATTGAAAACTACAGCGAACAAGTGTTTTTCTCAGACTGGGTAAGTACCAGTATACAGCGACAAGGAATCTTAAGGAACAACGAACTACCCTACTACAGTGTCAGCCCAACGGTATAGGAAGAGTTACATATGACAGAATAATGTAGCTACCCTCCATCGTGTCTTAATATTATCATGACGATGACACTAACTATGGCGCAAAGGGTTGCAACCCCGACGTTACGAAAATTATAATAAAAAACTATTCTGATTTTGTGCACATATTTAAAAATTCTCTCTAAAAAATCTATACGTCTAATTTATGTATTGAATTAAAACCCCTGCGAATTTCAGCCCAGCATTAGTAAATTGTTACCCATGAACCCATGCATTTCACAGTTTGGTTTTTGTGTAATGGCTTTTCCTGCGTTTCTTTTCATGACACATTCACACTTAATAAATAACCCGTGTACTTACAGTAACCTCATGGAAAGTTGCAAATAATTTCTCACCTTGATATCAATAAATGCTTGCGGCACTTGTTTAACCTAACCTCACCTGATAAGGTTATCCGTAATATCGGTATTCGTGGTTGGTGGAGTAGATTTTTTGGGAGATGTTGGAGTGGACAGAGGCTGGAAGTTGAGAAAATATGGCTGCGTCGTGTCACCAGACAGCACATGCCGGACGCCGTAGGGCTGCACGTGGTAGATGAAAAACTCCAAGACATACATGTCATTCGGAGAGATGTAGTGGAAGGAGACCATCGTGTCTGAGCAACATTCAAACCCCTGATAATAAAAAAGGAAATGCTATTAGATTTTATGCGGGCTCCTCAATCTGTAGGTTCAATGAAGGATTAAAAAACAAACGAAACGTGGTTACAAGCACGCTCGAGCCGGAAGCGTCTCTTGCTACGGGCCTCTAGTTCTTATCTCACTTACGCTCTTCATAGGATGATATATGTAGCGCCAGAACCAGTTGTTATCAGGTAAAGAACGTGGAACGAGGTGGTACGCGGGTGGCAGAGGAAAGAACCGATGACGGCCAAACTTATCTCGCGAGTCAGCGACCCGTACCCCAACTAGCTCCAGGCATTTCCCGATCTCTACGTCTTCTGCACCACGGCCATCCTAAAACAGATCAGTTTTGTCAGCTAAAACAAAAAGTTTTCATCCGGAATTTTTTTTTTTATACACTAGCGAATTAATAATTCATCAGGCTAATACATGTATTAATGCCTAATATACCATATCTACACATTACTTGATTGTAAGTAATTCAACACACCTGTCGGCAGGATTTGTTGGGCAGTGCTTCTTCAACAAACGCTCTGACAGCCTCCTTGCTGAGGACATAGCCAGCGCCACCGCTCATGTACCCCTGCTTCACATAAGGCTTGAACTGGCAACCCATATACACGCGTTCAGACGAGTTTTGTTGCGATAACATATACCGCAGGTTTTCTACCACTACGTAACTGTAAAAAAGGACAAAATTATGAAGATTTGGTGTAGCACCAACAGACTAAAAGCAAATTCTGCTGGAGCTAAGCTATGCGTAGGGATGAGAATACTTGTCCATCCAAGTTTAAATTAAATATATATGAGTTTCCAGAGTTTCATTTCCGAGATACAATGCGCTGCCTTAGGAGCAGCGCAAAGCAAGGAGCACAGTGGCTGAAGCGATATCAAAATGTTTAAAACCCACGGTAGAAAGGAGACAGGTAAAAACTTTGATTCCTTCTCTTCCACCAAAATCAAATCGAAATATTATCCACAACCACAATCATCTATATAGTTTCCTGGTCAGCGTCATAACGACAGCCGAACGAAGAAAGCAAAGATCTAAACCATAACTTACGTGTCGTCATCAGCTTTGAGCACCCAGTCGACTTTGTCCAAATAATGTTGGTAAACATACTTGAACGCTTCTTTGGTTTTCGCCCAGAGGGCATCACGGCCCTCACTTACTTTCAGTCTTATAGCAGGCAAAGTTAAGTCTGCAACAAAGGAAAATGATCACCAAAAAGTAAATTTTCAACTGTCGTCACAATCATGCATCCCTTCGCTTGAACGCCACAGGATGTCGTATCCTCGCTGTTTTCATGAGGTCACCTGATTTAGGGGATTCTGCCTCCTTTGTTATAATTTGTCCCACCCACAACACACATAATGTAACGTACATTTTTGTGTGCGTGGGTGCAACGAATCTCAACGTGATATATCATATTTCAGGCCTAGGTATACTACTATATCTTTTTTTGTGCCTGACCTGCTTCACTGCTCATAAAGAGCAGATAGTTACATCGGCGTCCCCAGGTCGCCTTGACATGACGTGCCTTTGTCTGATGGGACTTCGGCTGCGTCATAACCCAACATAGCACTCGAACACGCTCGGCGAGCACTGACGCCACGTCAGCCGTACTGCCCGTACTGTCCGCATGATCATCGTGATCGACTATTACTGTCTCCTTGGGACCGTCCGGAGCCAGAGGAATCTGGCGCAGGTAAGCAGGGATATCACCTCTGAAACAAAAAAAATACCATTCAAGAAAAATTTGAAACTTGTACAAACACCGTGATAAAATCAATGCAATGTTCCAGACTAGGGCTATGCATTTTCCCAAGTGGCAATCACTATATTTTACAGAAAGAAGTAGACGCTAATCAGTAATCACTAGGGTTCGGATTTGTCCTAAAAAGACCTATTCTTCTCCTTACGTTTGATTTCAGCCAAATTTTGTATTTAGGCGTTTTGGACCTCCACGACCCCACACACCAAATCTTATCGAGGCCTATAATGTCCTATTTCAGCTTTGAAAGTACTAAAAAATCCTATTTCAGTTTTGAAAGTACTAAAAAATCCTATTTTGCTGGTTGACGGCCTAATTTAACCCTATTCTGCAGATAACAGTACTTATGGACACGTGTCTTACAAGACGCTCGCTTCAAAAGAATCTTTCCAGACGAAAATAAAATCAGCTTGTAGACTTATTTTTTCTAAGAAGCCCGTAGACTACATTAACTTCACCATTAGAAATATATTTTCTTAGGTTCGTTGATAGTCGAGGTTACTCCCCATTACTCCCTCGCAGACCAGGTGAGTATGTACTCTATTTTTATACCAACTACCCTTATGCCTGTGACCTGTGTACATGCTACGTGCCTATGCGCAGAGCCACAGGACACGCCAGATGCACCAAGCTTGCGGTAGCCCTAAAAAGAAACCCAGTCTGCCCAGGCTGGGCCTCAGCCCGAGAAGCTGCGGAGATATTAGAAGGAAAAAGTGCAGAAAAAAAACGTTTGCTCGATCCATAGCCGTATCCACTGGGGGGGTTACCTAAGGGGTTAACTCCCCCCTCCATGAAAGAAAATTAACATGGTAATGCCGACGTGAAGCAAAAAAAAAATATATAGGCTAAAACCCCCCCATTACCCCGAACCCCCCCCCCCCCCCCCCATGACCGCTTTCTGGATACGGGCCTGGCCCGATCTTTCCCCTATCTACCGAAGTTGCCTCCCTCAAATTTCTGCCTCTCGTTTCGTGTGACGTAGAAAGAAGTCTCTTTGCACTTAAAAGAACTTTGACAGAGATGCGACGTAATTTTAAGGTGGAAAATCTGGAAAATCCCGGCGGAACGGAAACATTTTCCGCTTCCGACATGGATGTATTGGCCTCGGCCCACTCATATTTCGGCTTCGGCGTACTTCGGCTTCGTTCAAAAACATCCGCGCCTATTACGCGCGTTAAAAAAAAAAAAAAAATGAAAATCTGGAAAAAGTTTTGGTTGTGCAATAAAACCAAATGTGAAAATTCTTCCTTTTTTGCTCTTACCTACCTATAATTTTTATTAGAAACCTTACCTTAGTAGTTAAGCACTAGGTAAAATTGGATTTTAAGGAACCTATTTTCAGCAACCTATTTTGCGTTTTTGAGCAACCTATTTCTCGGTTTTAAGCAACCTAACAATCCGAACCCTAGTAATCACTTATCATAATCAGTAAGATCCCTTAGCCATCCTCAGCTAATCTAGCCAGACGATAAACGAAATACTGGCTTTGGCACTTACTTAAGATACTGGGATCGAGTTTAGATAGGAACGTTCTTTGCATCTAAAACGTCACCCTACTGTGGAGGAATAAAGACACCCATGAATTATACTTACAAGTTAAATTTTATGCCAGTCAAGTCGTGTGGTTCCTCATCGGCAACTTTTCCAGTGTACGGGTTCCATCGTCCGATGTGGTCGCTTGTAGCGAAGAAGAAGTATGACAGTGAGAAGCCGAATACAGCGCCGCACAGAACACTGAGTAATGTCGATCTACCCACAGCCAGCTTCCCTCGCATAGCCGCTGTAAGCAAACCAAGACAATACAGTACTCCGTGTTATAATACTCTATGACAGACAGAGAGAGAGGGAGAGGGAGAGAGAGAGAAGGAACAGAAATAAGCTGAGAAAACCACTAGAAAATATCACCATAAGGGTAGGTTTTAAACATAATATTAAACCATGGTATTGACTATTTGAACCCGAAAATCAAGGGCGTATCATATACCAACTGAGGTCAGAATAGATAGTCAGAACCAACGAGCTATCCAAATGAGATTGCCCCATCAAAAATACGTTTACTTTAGGAAAAAAAAAATACTATTGTACTTCTCTTCACAGTAACGGTCCACCTTCGTCGTAAGTCACCACCGCCAAAGGACGGAATACTTGTTGTAAACATTAATTTCCCGGAACCATTACAAAGGAAAAATGTTACTGCCTAGATGGGTACCTATTGCTACTCATAATGTCTTATCGTTGATTGCAGTAATCCTCAAACGTACCGTATCAGTTGATACAGGGCTGAATGGACAAGGCATACATATGACAGGCTGAAGATCTACCCGTACTTGAAGGGAGCCAGGTCAAAGTTCACCCTCTCACTCAGTGGCTGAGTTCAGGCTGACCAACGTGGCAAAACAACCATCGTAGATATAGGGTGCATCCCACCATGCCCATGCAGTTAAAATTAAACTGGAGATTTTGCCCTATGTTTTAAATTTAACTGAAAAGTTAAATTTAACATGGTAAATCTCCAGTTTAATTTTAACTGGGCATGGTGCGACGCACCCATGAGTAAAAATGGTAAAACTAGACGAAGTGTAAAATAAACTCAAAGCATAGACAACCAACGATTGAAAAAAAAACCGTTGAGTTAAAATAGCAATTTCTGTTTCCTGATGGACCGAGCAGAAGGTTCTAAACAATCTAGAGAGCATACCGGCGATTTATGTCGGAGTAATAAATGGATAGTAGGTACCTAAGTACTCCAACCTTTTTGAAACCGGGGGGGTTCGATAATAGTCTGAGCTTCTCAGGGGCCCATAGATTTACTGCACACAAGTCACAAAAGTACCTTAGGAAATTTAGAATGAATGAGTGGTTGAAACAAACACAAAACAATCAATACCTGCGGACTTTGTTGTGTGGGGCATTCAAATTAGCTGAGCTGACGGTACATGTCAGGTTCCTGGCTACTTTTGGAAACCCGAGGAAAATGGTCCGTAGCTGTAACAACCACCACTCGACTCGCGACTTCCAAGATTCATTGCGACAACTGAATAACACAAGAGCAGCTGCCACTAAAACACTCCGTGTCACTAGCCACTTGATGTGATAAGGTGACAAGGGACCTTCCATATGTATCACGTATCACTATGATAACAGAGATACCACCTTTATGGCACTGTGCTCATTTTTAACGACATTATTTGTGGTCTGGACAACCAGCTGGAGAGCTCGACTCCGCGACTGCGACCTACAGTAGATGATTCTGTCAACAGCAACAGTGATGTTACCGAGTTCAGGACCTATCCAAACATTATACTGTCAATTATTGTCACTTAACACTTTGTACGAAGAATGTCACAGAGAAATTGCCAGATAAGGAAATGGGTAATCAAGATAAGGTAAGATAAGACCCATTTCTTCACAGACCGGAACAAATACACAATTTTGGATTAGAAAAGTTGGATTAGCTGCAGCTGGATGTTCTCGTAGCAGCAGGAAATTAAACAATTGTGCTCAAGTTACCACTATCACTGGGATCAACCAGCTATTACAGACCTATTTCTCAATGGCACTGTCAAATGACTACAGAGAACGACGGCAAAGCAGCAGTGGTTGGGAGCTGAATTATGTGATTTCGTCCCTTATAGACTCATAGTTTCTACGTCAAAAACTAAAAAAAGACAAAAAATAAAGGTTAACATTTTTGAGATAAACTGAGTGATAAGAGGAAGTCTTACCCCGCTCCGAACGGAGGTGTATATTCAAACACAGCATCCAGGCTATTCCCCGGAAGAAGGCTACCCTTGATAAAAAATAGTAAATGCTAAAGAAAAGATACCTGACTCACAACAAAACTTGTAGCAGGGCATGTAGACTGGTAAGGTTCACATGCACCTGAAACAATATTTGCAGATGCCATGGTGCAACACCGATCTGACTGCTAAGCACTGTCGCCCGAACCTAGGATCTCTAGTACAGTACATACAGATCGGGGGAAGATTTACAATTACACAATAGGGACCTAATTCCAATCACAAAGTTCCAGCTATCAGACCTGAATGCTAAAAATACCAGACGGAGGTACAAATCTGATAATCAAATTAGATTCATTAGAATGATACTGACGACACGAAGGCAGCGAAGACATGTCTTTTCTGCAGACCTCCTGATTTTCGCAAGGCTGAAATAGCTTGCACCTGTGCGACCAATTGCCAATCAATGCACGCTCCTATCAGCTATTGGTTACTGGCAGCAGTTATTGCAATTTCAGAGACTCCGTAAGTGGACTCAGGCAAGTTTACAGGTCACAATAAGGTATATGGTTGGGGCCTACTCGTGGCGCCCCACGTGCTGTAAGAGACATGGACGAATCATTTTACGTCCATTTCGAAGAGATACCTAAGTACCGTAGTACAACGAAGATCGTGGACCTAGGTAGTCCTGCCCAATCCTAGGTAGATAGGTATATATAGTTCCCTTCCGGAATTTACACTTTCTTTGCCTCGTTAAATATGAGTTGAGCCACCAGGAAATCACGTCTTAAATCACCAGTAAGTAACTCAATGTCCGAGAGGCCACCCCAACAACATAACGTGAAGTTGCGAACAATGGTATAAGGATATGGGAAGCACTACTAACCACTACTAGTAAATCTGCACCTCTCTGACACTGGACTTCATTTTGGGATCGTGAACTCTGCTTTGTTTTAGGATTATCTTATCTGAGGAAGTTTCACTGGATTTCCCCCAAATCTGCCTTTCGTAACTGCTGGATGTCACTATGGTCACGTTGGTCCAAATGATTCATTTGGGCACAAGCCATAACACAACTGTCCGACGGGAAGTAGCCCTCCGAGACCATCATCAGGTTTTGCAGAAGCAGACAAGACTGAAAAGAAGCATGGCGAAAGAGCTGATACTGGGAGCAATACACACACAGATAACACGAAGCCATCGGACTTCACGCTTCCCTAACGTGTCTATCTATATGGCCTAAGAAGGCAATCTAGGAGGAAGACATTAAATTTATCATCACATGACACCCCTACGATTAGTTAATTTCCTCTACAATTTGGATTTGGAATAGTGCTGACACTGTACTGATAATTTGTACGTAATAAACTGGAGGGTAACAGTAATAACTTACCAAGAGGCAGCTCTAGAGGGGATTTTTCTTGGGTAAAAACCCTCATCAACCCTAAGAAAAAATCATAACAACCACCATTTTCTTTTCGTTCCGGCACGATGGCCAACACCCCCAAATAGAGAGTCATCCCCTCTGGCTTCGTTAGCAAAACTCGTTAATTTATCCTTATTTATCGATCATAATGCATAATAAAAAATAAAAAATTGTTAATATATTTTTAATTAAAGTAAAAAATCTTTAATTGTTCGAATTATGTATCCTAAAATAATTATTTTTTAAAAATTACGCGGGATGTAACTTCTAGTTCCCCGATATTTTCGCCATCATATTCTAGTACCACGACTGTGACGTTCTCGTTCTAACATGGAACCATTGACCTTTTTCTTTCCCTTTAAAATTGTTTGAAATAATGGATTTTAGCCTTCAAAAGTCGGTTAAACAGGATGAAACATGTGTTTAAGGTTATTCCGGCCTTTCACACACTCATCTTGAGGATTGTTTCGGTATCGTCTGGAGTATCTGCTATAATCTAGGTGGGTGGCTTTCCAATCGATATTTTATTTGCATGCTGTCACACCTTTGTACCTAGCTGCTTTTTGGTGCTTTGTACCGAGTCGCCTCTTTTACATGGTCTTGTATTTAACTCTAAATGCTTCAGAGTCCACATTTTTTCACAGAAGTAGGGCTTCTATTGTGTGCATAAGATCCTAAAGAAGTGAGTCATACCTACCCAAGGAGCGGTGCAGACACCTATACCTACGTACTGAGCGGCATAAATTAATTGCTCGTGTCCGGTGGAACTACTGAGACAGGTCTTGATATTCCCATCACTCCTTTTAATACTAGAGACCGACTAGCCAAGGCCTGAATACTTTTTAGGTTACCTCTCAAGATAACTTATGACGTCATATTCCACTGTCTAAGGTCTAAGTCAACATGATATAGGCAATCTGACGTCCGCCTGAAAGGTTCCTTGAAGGCTACTTCTAGAACAGATTTGGGTAAAGGTATACTCATCGCACTTCTCGGTGCACCAAGCGGCAGAGTGAGCCGCCGCTAGAGGTGAATCACAGGGGTTTAAGCAGCAGCCGCCCTTCGGGCGGCTGTTCCATATATAACAAAATATCCTCCAGTCAGTGCGACCCGTAACCAGGTGCACCAAGCGGCAGAGTGAGCCCCCGCTATAGGGGAATCATTGTGGAAAATGAAAAATTCGAACCCCATCCGCCAGTCAACGAGCCAAGAAATCTGTTATTGCCTCATTGGGAACAAGTAAGAAGTACATTCCGAAGTAGTCGCAGTGTCGTGCGACAATCGGAAGCAAGTATCGGCAGAAGTGCGATGAGTACACCTTATCCCAGATTTGAAGCGTGGACAATGCTTTCATTACTTAGCGAATGTGGTAATCGGAGCTGGACCAGACAATGTCTTATATGTCCTCAAAATCGGACTAGTTGTAATTTAAAGGCCTTGCCAACTAACAGTGTTTGAATTTTCAGCTACCATGTCTGACCGGAAGGCAGAGCTGGACCGGAAGAAGGCCAAGTTGCAGGCCATCCGGGAGAGCAAGGAGCGGAAACGGCGCGAGATGGAGATGAAAGGGCAGGAAGAATTGACGCCCCGCCTTGACAGGGACCCGGTGAAGGAGGTGGACGATATGTTGTCCTCGCTGGGCATTACTCCCGTGTCCGATGTTCTCTCCTCCCTGTCCAGCAGTGCGTCCATGCCTCCCGAAGTCGACCAGCTCACCGCTACACCTCCCTCTTCGTTACACGCACCCACCACAGGCCTTGTTACCCCGAGAAGGTATAGCAGAAGGCATTGAGAGAAGGGAGTAGTTAATGTGAGAAGGCATACGGAAGTGAGACAGATATTCGAAAACAAGTTGCCGGAGAAGTTTTAGGGTGGATTTCACCACTTATCTAAAGTATACTATAGTGTCTCCTATCGGACAGATTTAACGAAACAGATTTATCTTATGACAAGAGCAGTCGCACTATAGTAGACTTTAATAATTGGTGTAATCCAACCTTAATGTTATTAAAACCCATATTTACTTTCTTTGTGACACAGCCTTTGCCAGGGTAAACTGAAATTACGAAGCTCTTTATTCACCGTTGTCTACAAAACATTCTATTTACATTTTTCGTTAGGAAACTGGTAGATATGTCTGTATTTGTTATGGTCAGGATATAATATCAAAAAACTAGTTAACCAAGTTCGGATGTAACAGTCGAATAATTTTCGTCGCTGTGAAGCTCGTTGTTAAATCCCAACTGATGTTACGTAAGCTGAATCATTCTGATATTTCCTCATTTTGTCTCGTCTTACTTCCCAAAGAATTATTGTTCCTCCATAACGAACTGAACAGACAGATGATAAGTGTGTCCTGTATTTTCAGTGCCCAGAGACAGTTAAGTGTGGTCAAATGTGGAGAAACAAATATTCCTGCCAAAGAGATGATTACCTACACGAAGCAAACGCAGACAACTGCATCGGGCCCCGAGCGTGACGGTAAGTTGATTTTGCGTACCTACACTGGAATGTCCTATCCACCAAAAAAGGCTCAAGTTTCAGACCTGAAATTGAAGTCCCAAATAACCAAACTGTCGGTTTATTTACTGCCTACTTTGGCTTAAATACTTTTGAGGAGGGCTTCAAGGAATAGTCCGGTTACGTTCTTTTAAAAATAACTTTAAAACTTAACTTTTAACAAACCCAGCCACCTACGTTACCTGACTATTTTTCTGCTTTATGAAAGTGACATGGACAAAACGCGCGCTAATTATCTGAGTGCTTACGATTTAACCCTTTCGTAGTCTTTGCATGATTTAGAATTCCATGCTGACTAAGTTTCGTGGCTCGAATGGTTGGGTCGTTTGGTGAGGTATGTTTGAAAATAGTAAGAGTGTCGGCGTCATGAGTGGTCGAGATAGACGTGTGGTGTTTGTGATTTTTGTGTGCAATAACCCTCATATCGTCCTATGCTACACTAATGAAGGATCTTCGTCCTCTTCTGCTTCCTCGCTTAAAGGCTACATGGAGGACTGGTGGCGCCCCAGGAAAGGTGGGTGTCGCGTGGTCTTGGCCTACGTCACCATATTGGAATGCCGTAATTTTCATATTTTTTGTTTAATAAAAGGTGGAGTCGGGATAGGTCTATATTATTTTGTCTCGTTTGTTGTTGAAGTTAGGTCTCCCGATGACGTCGAGTCTAATCAGAGCCTTTTACTCTCGAACGATGGTGTTCTCTCGGTGCAACACCTGTCTGCAAAATTTATAAATCTTGGGAGTGAGGGGTCCTGTTTTGTTGGAGTATAATCAGGCACTATGATATGTCGTGATCCCGACTCCAGTAGTGGACTTGGATTATGATTAATAATTTTCTGTATGAACCAGGCTTGACTCCTGTCCATAGCATGTTGCTTCGTATCTCATTTCCTTCACTTGCATGCTCAGTCCACCCTTCTTTTAGGCCAAAATAGATTTAATTAACCCCTCAGCTGACTTTTTCCTTCTTTCTTAACTTTTATTGCAGTCCTGTCCTATACCAATCTCTCAACTTGGTATTTTTTCGTTCCATTTTAGTAGCTATCCTTTCTAATGGGAAGAAGATTTAAGCTTTTGAGGAAACAAGAACATGATATGATGGTTCACTCTGTGATGTTTTCACGCGATTTCTTTTGTTAATTATTAATTACCTACATCCAAGTCTAATATACCTACACGTACTTACTTCTCCTTTCTAGAATAGTGAGGATTAATTTTCAGTTATTTTTATAAATTTTGAAGATAAGACATATTTTGCCCAGAACCTGTTGATCAAGGCAGCTCACCAAAAGAAGACCATTTCTAGTATTATTTATTTTGTCGCAACTCCTAACTTTGTGCAAAGTCTCACGTACCCAGTATTTAAGACACCATCTTCCATATCTTCCTGTTAATAAGTTTGTCTAACCGCCTGTTGTTGTCGCAGATTCTGTTGGTACTTTTTCAGCTGGAGCATAAACCGACGATTTTTAAATCAATAGGTGAAAGTGTAATGCTCCTGCTGTTCACCATGGCTCTTGTAGAATTTGTTAGTTGTTGTTGATAGCTGCATATCGGAAGATGATGACGATCCTTCCTTACCATAGTTGTCATCATGTTATTTTCTGGTACAGCCATTGGTCGGATGACGAAGTGTTGGTCAGTAGACCAACAAGTTTATCATTTTGAGTGGTGGCAACTAAACCTAAAGCCGTCATCTTCCGATGATTTTGGTCTTCTGGTCTAACCTAACGCGTTTGTTATTTTTTCTCCCCAGCTCACGCAGTCGACTACTACGGTAAGTTGGCCAGCACCCATTTTAGCCCCTGTAGCCTATGTCCCTTTCGGTATTCCTTCTTCTCTGAATATACGCTCAAATGCATCCTTAAAACCTTGGGTCAGAGACGAGAAAAATTGGGGAAAGGTGTTTTTCTTGTATGGCCTCCCATCACTCTTCTTTGGCCGCACACTGAGAATTAGTTCGAATATACCAGTTCGGTACGCCTAGCGTTATGTTCCCTGTCGCTTTGCTTCAGCTCCTTATTTTTTCAACTATGAATTTACTTTTTACTTTAAAAAGGAAAAGATCAGGATCGATATTCTTTGTAAAGTTCCCAAAGTCGAGTCGGTAGGGTTAATGTCAGGTATAGCGTGGTGTAGGGTAGGCCTGATACCCACTTCGCGCTGGCCAAGCTTATTGGTATTCGTACTTCTCTAATACTGTTACCAAGTCGAAAGCCAGAAAAGACTGTCAGACCAAAGTTATGGTTGCAGCTTGTGTGTTTCTTTGTTTTGTCCTGACCCCGAGTCACATATCTAGTCGGTTTTTGCAGCAAAGACGCCATTTTGCTTGACTTCTCTGTCTATGTAGTTGTATTATTAACAATTTCAGGCCCACTTCCCTTTAATATTTTCAAAAGCAGGTCATAGACAGTGTTCAGCATGAGTCATAAAGGCTATGATCTGTTATTACACTTGTGTGCAGATCCTCTGACTTGTATACGTTGACCATCATTGTCATCTGCAGAACAATTGATTATTCGTATGGTATAGGCGCCTAAAACTTCTCACTGAAATTGAACTTTGTTTTTGGCCAGAAAAGTGATTGAAATTGGATTATGGATGGTGAGTCCAACCCGTCCACAAGGGCGAACTCGTCCGCTAAGGCTGAAACATTGAAGTTACTCTGGATGATGTGGCTTGACCAATTTCCGCCAGCTCGTCATATGGTCCAGTGTGTCTCCATGTTACCGCCGCCTTTGTGAACTAGTTCTTTCTTGAGGGTTCTGTTATTGTGCCAAAAACTAAATTGAGGTTAGCTGAAATAAAGCTTGAGTTGGCTCTGTCCTTTACCCGGGACTTTACCTGAGTTTAATTCCATGTTTTCTGTTTTTTTTTCCTCCCCAATCAGACGAATACAATCTTAACCCGGGTTTAGAATGGGAAGACGAGTTCACAGGTAGGTGTTCTCTCTGAATGACTTGATATGCATTGGATGAATGTGAAGTTACATATTCTACCCATATTACTGCCAAAATAAAGCATTCGTTTATCTGTTTGAATGATTCTGCGTTACAGACGTATGCTCCATTTTGATCAGTGTTCCCCCTCAGAATTTTTAACATACGAAACGCTTGTCATTGTCGTCAGTTAATTGTACAGTTCTGGGCTGGAAAGTAGTCAGCAAGCCGGCAGCTCAGCCTTCACCCACCAGGTGCCACCGTGCTTGTACCTGATCTTCCACTGGTCACCACACTGGGATGTTGACGAGGGGGTAACCACTCCAGAGATTCCTTGAGATTCCATAAAGATTTCCAAAGATTCCCAACAATATTCATAGAAAGATGAACCCCCAAGGGGTTACCACCCCAAAAAATTCCAAGATTCCCTGAGATTTCATAAAAAGATTTCCAATGATTCCCAACGAGATTCCTGGAGTGGTTAACCCCTCGGATGTTGATGTATAGGTACCACCAGGGTTCCACAATACATACAACACCGTTTGTAAGTACAAGTGCGGTGGCACATGGTGGAGGGAGGCTGAGTTGTCGGTTTTTTGTGACAGCTTTCCGGTCCAGATCCTGGAGTTTAAGTTTCTCGAGGTTTTGGAAGTCTTGAATACAATTTACTGATGACTCTGACCACCGGCACCACCCTAACTGGTTAACTCGTTACTGGTGCATTCATACAATACTGGCGTCTTTGTACTGTCTGTTTCCAATTTACACGCATCTTTGCCTGTGTAAGCACTAAAATGTAAATTGTGTAAATGCACCGTTACTGTGAAATTGGATGTGAATTGTTGGGTGAAGTGCATGCCATTGTATATCTATCTACACGCCTACCATCTTCTAAGTCTTTTGCTAGTGTTAACAATTATTTTGAAGCAGGAACTCTCCATTGCTGCCCAAAGTTTTCATATAAATCGCTTCAGACAAATTCTCAGTCATTTTGTAAGAAGGTTAGGTATTACAAAAGCTTGCCACCATAATTTTTGTCTGTCTCCTTATCATTTCGTTTTATTGTATGTCGAGGATTATTTTTTCTTTCGTCAGCTATATTGGTCTGTGAGTTGTAGTTAGTTTTGAACGTAGGTATAAGTAATACCTAAGTGTAGGATGTAGTGGAACTTGAACTAAAGCTGAGTTTGTTACCGTCAAACATCTGAGTACCTAGCTACTGATTTCTACAAACTCTTTGTTGTTTATCACTTTGATAATCAGGATGGTATCTCACTTTCCTTTAGCTTAAGTTGAAGGTAAGTGATTTATTTTAATCTTCCCTGCTCTTATCAACATTTCATTTATCATAAACTTTTATTATGACTCACTAATCTTTTATGAATCCGAAGTGACGCATTTTCGTTTGAAAACATTTTAAAATCCAACTTGAAGGTATAAAGGGATTAAAATGTTTCCAAATATGTAGTCAGAAGGAAACTTGTACATAAAATTTCAGTAGCACACTGACCCAGTCGTCATACCAAAACCGCTATGCTTACCTGAGGGAGCTGTATTCTGCAGACATCGTTACTGATTACTGGATATAAAATAAACATAGGTGTGAACATGTCCGAATACATATTATTAATGGTTTGACGCCGCTTGCCAGTAGTGGGGTGGCATCTTTACACGAATGTATTTTGGTTGCTGAAAATTAGAATTCTTCATGAACGACTGGTTAGCTTTCGTGTAATGAGACAATTGAAAATTTCTTCTCAAAGTAAGTAATCAAAAAAAGCCAGCTTTCTCAAATCTTTCATTCTGATTAGAATTGTTAGCCCCTCGCGATCCTTGCCCCCTATCCCCGTCCCCCAGGACGCGCTTATTCACCTATAGTTTTGACCTACGACGAACTGGAAGCCGAGGAGGAGGAGTCTTCGCTGCCTCCCATGGACGGATTTAAATCGAAGCTGCCGCCGGGCATCCTTCCGACCGGGCTGCCCCAAGTGAAGGAGGTGGAGCCCGCTGTGACGGCGGGGGAGGCGCCGCCTCCGGTCACCAAGGTGCCACCTCGTGAAATGACGGACGAGGAGCGGCAAACTGTTCTGCTGTCCGCGGAATTTCAGCGGTTCTTTGATCGGTCCACCCGCATCATCGAGCGCGCTCTTGCGGAATCTACGGACATTTATACGGACTACACGGGGCTGGAGGAGTCAGATGATGGCAGGTGAGATTTGCTCCTTATGGCATAATACCATAATCCAGACAATAATTATTTGGCGCATCCATCCATACTGCACACAGAAACCCTGTGTATATATCTATATTCGATACTAAACTGCGATTAGGAGTTGTCCTTTAGTGCTTCCGCCACTACCCATAAGATTATCATTGATTATAACATGGATTTTCTTTTATTCTAGCGATGACCGGTCCAGCTTGCGAGTGGTACTGACGAGAACTTTCCAGGATGAGCGATGGTCGAAGAACCGTTACGTCTCAGGACTGGATTGGTCCCCCCAGTTCCCCGAGCTGTTGCTGACATCCTATCAAGGCAACGATGAGTCCCCCAACGACCCTGACGGCGTCTGTCTTGTATGGAACACCAAGTTCAAAAAGCAGACGCCCGAATATATTTTCCACTGTCAGTCCCCTGTCACCACTGCTTGCTTTGCCAGGTGAGATTTGTTTCGGAAATTTGTTACTAGTTGTTAGCTTTGGATGTTCGCAGATTGGTGAACGTTAATACTGTACCTCCACATGTATACAAATGGAAAAAACCATTCTGGTGCCACGTGTGTATATTCTCTTATGCCGATTTAAGGTGAGCGGATGCAGGCTCGTATTTTTCGGAAGTACTTAAAAGTGAACATGTAACAGGGTTAACGTTCGGCTTCTTGCTGGTTCTACCTGGGCATGGTGCTCCCCTGAAATTAATTAAGAATTAGTTGAAGCTGAGCTAGTGATTGTGTTTTCAGGTTTCATCCTAATCTAATCATAGGCGGAACGTATTCTGGGAGAATTGTGCTTTGGGACAACAGAGTCCAGAAACGCACGCCGGTGCATCGAACCCCTCTCTCCCCCACCGCCCATACTGTAAGTGCCGATTCCAGTTCTGTTGTGATACAAAATATGTGTAGATGTTGTGGCCAAGGTCCCTAAGTTGAGCCATAATAAGTGATTAGGTGCGTTCGACAAAAAAATGACGACGACATATAACGGAAAATAACTCACTTAAGGTCGACTACACGTACTTGGTTCGCAATGTTACGTACTTCAAGCCCTACTCCGAAGTTACAGGGCGAGTGAAAAGTGTTTATAGGGGGATGTAAACCTGAGACTCTTTGTCGTGAGGTAGTGTTGTATTTTTGCATGAAATGGAGTAATAAGCCCACAGGAGCGATTTTAAACAGTCAACTACCAGTCCACATGTTTTTTTGACAGATCGCGAAAACACAACACTACCGCGCGCGGAATATTTTTTTGTAAATTTTCGGACTAAAAAATGTATGATTTTATCGTCACATTTAGTAGAAAAGCTTGATAAATGTTTGCACTATTTACCGTAGCCATGTTGCATTTTGGCAATTTTTATTTCACTTACGGAAGTGGGTAATTTCAACAGATTTCTCTACTTTTCTCCTGTAAAAGCTAAACATAGTGTCCTACTTTTACTCGTTCGTTTCGCGTTCAAATAGCACACTATGTTTAGCTTTTAGAGTAGACACAATCAATACGATATTGCAATTACCAGTCTCCGGTTGTACTAATATGTAAACATTAGTTTTGTCGAATATTTACTTTCGCACAGTGGTTTTGGCGGAGTTCGTCGAGAATGTATGGTGGCCCTTAACGGTTTTTTACTATTTAACTTTTTCATCAGGAAAGTATAATCTACAGATTTTATGACACCTTTCCAAGGAATCTGCTGGATATTTTTAATTCTATAGTATCTTACAGCAAAAACTAGCTACTCTGTTGGAACAGTCAAATGATTTTTAGATTTTTTTACTTACTTAAATCACTGTTTAGTTTAGTGTTGAACAGTTACCTTTATTTCAGAACAATAAAAAATTCGGACAGGGAAGTAGATAGGTATGTCACAAAAAACTACACTGCTGAAATTGTTCAAATGTGATTGACATTTTATTTCCAGCACCCCGTGTATTGCCTGAGTGTGGTGGGGACGCAAAACGCACACAACTTGATCGCCATCTCGACGGATGGACGAATGTGCTCGTGGACACTGGATATGCTCAGCGCTCCTCAGGAGACGCTGGAGCTGCAGACGAAGCAAAAGAAACCTGTCGCCGTCACCGCCCTCGCTTTCCCTCCCAACGATGTCAACAACTTCCTGATCGGCAGTGAAGAGGGCGACTGTTATCAAGGTAACTCATCTATGTCCGACAGAAGGGTAATGCAAGGTTTAGCTTACGGCCTTGACACTCGGATATAGCTGACTGACCGTGAACACTTGACCCTTTCGCTTAACCCTCTTTGCTGGGATTTGTTAAAAGGTCAATTCCTGAGGTTGGATATTTATTTTTTCCGAAATGTAATATATTTTAACGTCAAAAACTAGTCAACTAGACTTTACGATCAAGCGATGTAATCAATTGAAGATTTGTCTAAAATTACTCGATCGTGAAATAACCACTTAACTAGTTTTGTGACGTTGAAAAGAAATATTACGTTTCACGAAAAATAAACGTAAATATCCAAAAATCTAGAAAATTGACATTGTGCTCTTACGTATTCGTATTTGCTTCCCCCTAAATATGAGGCATTTACTAACGTTTGGTTGTAGCATGTCGGCATGGGAGTCGCGCAGGCGTAATTGAAACTTATGACTCGCACCAAGCTGCCATCACTGGCCTCAACGTCCACAACAGTCAAGGCAGTATCGATTATTCTCACCTATTCCTCACCTCCTCCTTCGACTGGACCATCAAGCTGTGGAGTCTTAAGGTATGGTAGTGGACCTGAGTCCTAAACTGTTATTACATTAGCAACGAGAAACATTTGTGTGCCTATTTTTTATCCGACGTTGACAGATGGTACAAGTGTGCTTGTGCTGTTTTAAAATTAAATTAAATTAAAATTAAATTTAAAAAATTGTGACAGTAGGGGAGTGAGTACGGGAGCTTTGAAAAAGTATTATTTAGTTTTGTGAAAATGCAACATTTTCTCATACTGTCCTCTTTTCTTCTTCAGGACAGCCGGCCTTTATACTCGTTTGAGAACAACGGTGACTACGTAAACGACGTGGCCTGGTCACCAACACACCCGTCTGTGTTCGCTGCGGTTGACGCGACGGGACGGCTTGACGTGTGGAATCTGAATGCGGACACGGAAGTGCCGACAGCTGGCACAGCGGTGCGCGGCGGTCCCGCACTGAACCGCGTCAGTTGGGCGCCCGGCGGAACGCATGTCGTTACGGGCGATGAGCAGGGCCGAGTGTGGGTCTACGAAGTTGGCGAGGTTAATATTGTCCCCATAACTGTATTGTATAGTCAGTATAGAATTGTGTAGAAGCGACACTTTACAGTTAGTACTCGCGCATTAAGCACAGATAGGCTCTACAAGACACTGAGTCTCACGATTACTGTGTACCTGAGACTTAGCTATGGCTTGGGAAGTGGCGGGAAGTGACATATTTCAAAACAATTTGTTTACTTTACACATCTGACATTATTCCTGCAAATTCTTTCTTCTCTGGAGATGAAAAAATCACTGTTGCGTCATCCTACTTAGCTTCAAGGGGGTAAAACCTTTTTAGGTAGATTTCGAAGAAAAATCTACCTATTGTAGTCGTACCAGTAGTCTCACTTTTGAAAAATTTCTTCACAGTTCTTCTTTTTATGACCCCTGGATCCCAAAACCACCATCAGTTCAAAAGTTTATATATATATATATATATCTATCTATCTATATATATATATATATATATATATATCATTTTCACTTCCTTGTGAACACGCTAGCAGCCGTATTTTTTAAAAATAATTGGTTTTGACTATTTAATAAAATATAAGGGACTAAAATCTCGGTCGAGTTCGTTAATGGGGGAAATCGGACCAAGGGGGGGGGGGGGGAAATGGGGGGACTTTTTCTAAATCTGGCTTTTTGGCCATAACTCCCTTAATATTGCAACTAATGAAACGTAGTTTTCTCTGAGGGTCGTCTAACAGTACTGCCTACAACTTTTCTTAGTAACGTTTTTTGATCCCACCCTTAATGGTTGAATAGGGGTGGAAAAAGAGGGTTTTGCGCACAAAAAAATTCATAACTTGTGTCCTAGGGGTGTTATCGAGTTCTTTTGTTTTGTAATGCATTTGCCTCAATATTACCTACAACTTTTGTCTGAAAAAGTTTTTCGTCCGACGCACCGTTTAGGCAGGGGGTGGGGGGTTGAATTTTCAAAACGTCATAACTCACTTATTTGGTGAGATATTGAGTTTTATATTTTTGCTATGAGTTTCTATTAATAATATCTACAACTTTTGTCTGAAAAAGTTTTTTGTAAAATGACTTTCATTTTCTTGTTAAGGGGGGGGGTGAAATTTCAAAACTCAATTCCTCCGTTTGTTATTGTGTTATCGAGTTCTTTTGTTTTGTAATGCATTTGCCTCAATATCACCTACAACTTTTGTCTGAACAAGTTTTTCGTCCGACGCACCGTTTAGGCAGGGGGTGGGGGGTTGAATTTTCAAAACGTCATAACTCATTTATTTGGTGAGATATTGAGTTTATTCTTTTTGCTATGAGTTTCTATTAATAATATCTACAACTTTTGTCTGAAAAAGTTTTTTGTAAAATCACTTTCATTTCTTGTTAAGGGGGGGGGGGGGTGAAATTTCAAAACTCAATACCTCCGTTTGTTATTGTAGATAATGCAATTGGATCAACTGAAAATCTTCTTATCCGTCTTTCTAAATGATTTTAGACTGCTTTTAGTTGATGGAAGTAATCTTCGAAATCTACCTACGCCTTTCGGGGCTGCCGAAAGGGATTTTTTTTTTCGATGCTGTTGTTTATTGTAACGTAAAATATCAAGGGTTTTCCATCCAGGAGGAATGAAAAAATGAAATAAAATAAATATACAATAATAATTTAACTTTTGTAACGAGGATTGTGGATGAAAGTTATGAAAAGGAATTATCTTGAAAAAAAGTGCATCTTCCCTTATTATATTGCTCTTTCTCTTCAGGGTCTGTGTCAACCAAGAGTGGACGAATGGAACAAACTAATGTACACGCTACAAGAACTGAAAAATAACCAAGCCGACGAAGAACTTGAAAAGGCGGCCAGCAGCGGATATGGCTCAGGGCCTCCCAGCTTGGGGCTTACCGCTCCATTACCATAGGAACCAAATATGCTGATGCAGAAGTGATACTCATACATACCGGAAGGAACCTACAAGCAGCTACGATAACTCTTCTACCTGAGTCAGCAGCCTCTTCAGTGCAGTGGTCTCGCTGTGGAATTCTTTTCAAAACGTACTGTCGAGAAAAGGAAATGGCTGACAAAAATCGGTTTTATAAAAATCTTTGTAGCCGTAAAATATGATTTTCTTGCACGTTTACTGTGTTACTTCCGCCGCAAGACACAATGTTGTTTCCAGTTAAGCGCTGAAGGAGCTAAATGTCTTTCTAAATTGGAGACAACCTGTCCTTCAGTTTTTAGCGACATAGTAAGACGGTTGCTTATTACGGTGTGCCATAGATACTAACTTTGCGTGATCTACCGAACCGTAACTAGCTTTCGGCTACGAAATGGTCTTTTTGAAACCCTCTGGCAGTGTTTCAGCCTTTAGAGTGCCAGGAGCGCACATCAGCTGTATATTACATGAAAATCAATGTCCCAATTCAATTTTTGTGCTTTTTCCCCTATGCTTGGGAAGTAGGTAATAGCGTCGTTCGCTAAACTTGGGTTTGTATTTCACAAGGATACTTAAAAGAAGGTTGCATCTCTGTAAAGTTGTACCGTAACTCCTAGTAACTGTGACCTTAAACTACGAGTTAAATGTAACGGAACAAATTTTAACCATTCTAGAAAAATTCCGGTGAAATTCACCCTAGTCCTTTCCCGACGGTTAAGTAAATGATTGCCCCCTAAGTCTTAGACTAATTAATTGAATTATTCAAAGCCTTGCTACCTGTATATATTTATGTAAGTAATAAATTATGCTTGATTAACTGGAGATGCCTTCTTGCATGTTGATTGAAGTACCGCGTTAGGAACAGGCCTATGGTGACTTCTTTTTTTGTGCGAAGTCACACTGAATTTCTCTTGGGTCCTGTAAGCGTAACTGTAACTTTTTATGTACTGACGTGACTCCAGACGTGAAATGGTGGCTACGTACCTGTCCTATCTGTCCTACAGTAATTGCTTCTTTCAGTGAATAGGTCAAGAATGAGGCGAAATACTGAATATACCCGTGGCTGTCACCGATGTAATTCGTTAAAATTAATTATACAGTACACTATTGTTTTAATTAAGTAAATACGTTGGTAGATATAAGTACCGACAGATCCGTCATTCGGAATTCAAAATAGTAAAGACTACTTAAAAATTAATCAACAATATCGAGTGGGCGTTGTCTCAAAATGGTAGCAGCTCACCGTCGCGTAAGAAAACGAATAACAATATACGAGATGACTTATCGTACAGGGCAACTTCTAAATACAATGGCACACGCCTTCACACAGTGACAACTTTTGGTATAAAAGTATGGAGTTCTAAGACGTAACCGTTATTCACTGTGAGGAGGCTATCATGTTCCTACTAGAAAAATCGCGTTTTGCGATCATACGGGCCACGCTGGCTACCCAGTCTTCAAAAAACAAAAACAAAAAAATGGCTTTAGGTAAAAAATGCCACTGCAAGTCAATCTCATATTGGCTGGGATCAGGAATTCATGTTTAAAAAGCTACACTAAGATGACATGGAAGCTTACTAATAATAATTAAGACAACATTACAACTATAAACAGATCCTTCATTCGGAATTCTTGATTGTTAATTTCTAAATGTCCAATTTTATAACGATGCATATTATAGCTTTAACATCGAATAAAAATGAACATGCAATTTTGTAAACATGAAAATCACAGATCCCGACTTTTACAATGGTTAGCCTAAGTTGTATTCATTACCATAACGAGTGAGCCACAGTTGGACAGGCTGGATTTCAAGAGATTTCTTTTAGGTCGGATGAATTGATTTAACGCACATGATTTCTACTTCTACTTAGATATAGGCTTACATTTGTTTTTCTTTTTTGTTTCTTAATGACAGGAAGAATTTTTTTTTCGCTGTAACTACGGTGGTTCTCAACTCAAGTGTGATAAGTTTATGAAAATGAAATACTCGGCCATATCCTACCGGACGGTGTCAGTGCTACACACTGCTGCACACAAGTTAAAATGCTTGATTTAGCCCACTCGAATTTAGCTGTAACATCAACATTTGTTTACTAAACTAGCGACCTAAATAACTTATCTACAGATCCTACATTCGGAATTCTTGAATCAATTGCTTAGGTTGCGTCCCACCTTCTACCATGCCCAGTTGAAAAATGGAGAATTTCTCCCATGTTAAATTTCCGAAAAAATCTCCAGTTTTCTCTTAACTGGGCATGGTGGGAGACACGCCCTAAGTGTTTTATAAAAACTAGTATTATTCTAAAGCACCTACTAATGCAGGTTCCAAAACCTAGAGCTCAAGGCAAAATGACTTAAATTTCATACAAACTACACGGCTTCTTACTTACCTACAGTTTTTAACGGGGGGTATTTTTTAAATTCTGTCCAACTCAGCTCTTGATATGAATGGTTAAAGGAACTGACATTGAACCGGGCAACTGTTAGGCAATTATCGCTCTGGTAGCAAGTCCAGCTTACGAACTACTGTGCCTCCGGGTTCACTTTTCGCTTCGACATATTTGGGCGGTTCTTTCGATATCAACTCAGCAGTTGGGTTTGATCAAAACTGAAAGGATTGACATTGGAATTGACTTAAAGTTTACCATGAACTAGGTGGACCATTTCTAAAATCATTCAACTCGCTTGGGTGGTTATTCAAGCCTCCAGTGACAATTTAATGTAGAAAACTTCGAAGAGTTTAGAGTCAGTGGAAACCTGAATAAACTACCAATTAATTCCTTGTAAAAGTTAAAATTTTACAGCTCTTCTAAAAAATAAATGTTTCATTTGCTCTGAAAGTATCACATGAGCTGCTGGTGGATAGAAGCCTGGTTACGAATTTGCATTAAAAATACAAAAGCCACAGCCACACCGTTACTGTTATGGAATGTTAACAGTTTAGCTCACGATTTCTATTACCAATTCGTTCCCAGACTTATGTCTCTACTAACCATTTTAACTTACAAGTGGTGGGTAAATCGTTCGCTAGTTTTTTCGAAAACAGACACATTGGGCGATGGCATTTCTGCTTGAATAGTGTGTTTACTCTTCTCTGCTTGGTAGCCAGGACTTGCAGAACTGTGACGATATCCATAGCCAATATAAATGGCAAGACCTAGAAAAATAAAAATAAACGAAAATCAGTACTATAGATATATTTTAAAACACAGGGGTACACGAATGTCATTGCACCTGCAAAACTACGATTACCATTTTATCATCATCACGGCAGTCACTTTCGAGCTGACTGAAAGAAGATAAAGAATGGTAAACATAGTGTCCTTTGTGGGTGTGGGTACCCTCAAGGGAAGGTTGTCTAAAGACGGAAGAATACAGGTGCTAATTTTTGGAAAATAGTTTAAAATACATCAAAGAAGTATCTGAATCTCCCTGGTTCGGTGATTTAGTAAGTAACCTCATACTTACCAACGACGAGCCAAACGCCAAACCGAATCCAAGTCTCTTCGTCTAGCTGCAGCATCAGGTACACATTGATCATCACACTTATAGCAGGTAGCAGAGGAACGAAAGGCACCTGAACATAAATGAGTTCCACAGTCAAAAAGTGATAAGATGAGTAGGTACCTACGCACTGTTAGAATACCTGAGCTGACGCTCCCGCTGTTACAGTGAGGTGAGGATGGTAGCGTGGCTGGCCGTAAGGTGGGAAACCGGCGAGCTTCCACGGATTTCCTATCCTATAGATAGACCATAGCCGTATCCACGGGCGGAAAATTAACATGGTAATGCCAAAGTGAAGCAAAACAACATAGGCTAAACCCCCTTGACACTAACCCCCCCAATGACCGCTTTCTGGATACGGGCCTGCTATAGACAGCCACATTACCATCCTCTGCACCGTCGCGAGATGAACCCGATCTTGAGCGAGTATGCACCTTCAGATAATGTGACTGAATATTGATGCAGAAGAAGAAAGTGAAAAGAGTTTCTGTACGAACCCTGAAAGAGAGCTGAAGCGTGGAGTGCGGCTGGCGGCCAATTATAATCAGGCTCCAAACAAGAGCGAGGCCGAAGATTGTGACTAGAGCTACGGCCCAGCCTTCGCCCGCTGCTAACTCAGTAGACGCGAAAATAATAATGGACCAGAATGCGATTCCAATGATGGCTGCAAGTAAAAAAGATATTTTAGGAAACAGAAGAAAAACCAAATGCTGTCAGCTGTCATTACTTCAGGACCAAAAGAACATTTAGGATGCGTCCCACCATTCCCAGTTGAGAGAAAAGGTACTGGAGATTTTTTCCCATGTTTACCATGTTAAATTTCCGAGAAAATCGGTGTTTTTCTCTAAACCGAGTGTGGTGGGACGCACCCTTGTATGGCATCCTTTTTAAACAAAAAATTGCCTGAATCCACACGTATTGAGTTTTCCCGCTGTTTATCCTGATCACGAACAATTTTTATCTCTCGATAACATTCCTGCGTAATATCACTAGACATTTACATACAATGCGATATACGTAATACCTAACGATAGATAAGGTCATTACTAATACTAAAACCACACCGATTGTTTTCTTATGACAATGGGGTAACGCACAAGTAGTTTCTTCCCGATTACAGACACTTACAGAAAAAAACGACGCCCCATTTAGTGATGCGGGAGGTTTCATCTGTAGGAACTTTGATCATATTGAGGTTGAAGGCACTACGCATCCAGCCCTTCGCTTTTGTCATGGCGTCCCCAGCTCCTAGGTCTATGGCTACCAGAGGTGCTTTGGTCTGAACGGGCTCCTCAAATCTAGTGGGCAAAGTAGGAAAACTACATTAAAGCATGCAAGAGAGAAACTAGTAATTAACGCATGATTTTAGCTTCCTCCAATACCCAGCGTTAGTGGCCAGAACTTAGAGTGGTAGAGTGGCCTTCCCCTGCTGCTTACCTCAGGATGAGGACGCAAATCGCGACTATTGTGTAGGCTAGTAGCGTCCCGATAGACATCATATCGATCAGCTGGTTGAGGTTGAAGAGCATAGCCATGACACCTGAAAAAGACAAGTCACTCTTAAACGATGTGTAACCTCTTGCAAAGCTGGTGAACAATTACTTAGAACTCTTTGAAAATGGGTTAAGCATTCGTCCGAAACAAGGTAAGCTCTTGTAATCTGAAATTATGGTAGATAAAAAACATTTTTTTATTTCTTCTGGATTAAAAAGGAAACACTACAACTGCTGACATCAAATATAGGTAGGTTTCACGTATCATAGGTAACACTAAAAAATTAAAATTATGTAAATGGAATTGGCCAAATAATAGTAGGATTTGCGATTCTGTGACACAACATGTCTTTTTGGCATGCCGGATTCTGGTTTAACGAGGACTACTTTTTGCAGCCAGAGCCTCACTCGATTTACGGGTTCTTCCCAACTTGTCTTTCATGGGATGTCAACTACTACTGCTACCTACCAGAAAGAATTCCACTAAGGAACGTAGCAAGAATCGGAGTTTGACTCTTGGCGTTGACCCTGGCGAGGGTACGGAAAATGATGCCATCACTGCCCATAGCGTAGAGGACACGCGGCAAAGGAAACATCGCGCCCAGCATACTGGTGCAGAGGGCGAAAATGGCGCCGATGGTTACCACCCATTTTATGGCGGGTAGGTCCACAACTTCAAACACATGGGGGAAGGGAGCGTCGGGGTCCTAGAAAAAAATCAAATTTTTCGATTTTTTTTTTAAATCCCAGCGTCGGGCATTGACTACTATCATACTACTATCATCATAACACGTCGAAATTCAGTACAAGCAGGCACTCTATTTTAGAATCTAAAACCAGTGCCAAGAAGTGTTTTCAAATGAGCGTTAACTCATGAAAGGTTACCAACCCAGACACGTTAGATTGGTTACATTGGTGACATTGGTTACAACAACGTGGATAATTGACACTCTATTGATAATTAGGTATCCTTAATGAGCAGGAGCGTACCTGATCGTAGTAGGGCAACATCAACGTGATAATGGCTGAGATTCCAAAATACGAAAGGAAGATGATGATGAGTGAAAAAAGGATAGAGAGCGGGATATTCTTCTTTGGGTTTTTCGCTTCCTCTCCGGTGGTAGCGACGCAGTCAAACCCGACAAAGCTGTAAAAAAAAATAATAATAATGATAATTTCTAACGCCTCTGTACGACACAGAACAGAATACCTACTAAGAGAAAAAAACCGTGGCCTCGACGTCAACTACAACTAAACAAACAAAGGAACAAGTGTTCAAAAGTTATAAACTGCACAGTTGAAGGCACTAACGTTAAGTATCTACCTACCTACCTATCTACAAAAAGGAGCAAAACGTGCAAAAAAATTTCGAAATAATGACAACGGAATGGACATACTATGGGCGTAGGGGCATTTGGCGAAGCTGAGGAGTATGATGGGCTGTCTTGGGGCTGCCTGCATTTATTTCTTCTTTGTCGAACGCAGACAAGGCAACCTCTGTGATTTTTTTTAGTAGGGATAAAAACTTAGCAGATGTCTTGCAATATAACAAACAACTCACCCAAAGAAACATTTTGCAGCACCCGCCATGATACCGTTGAAACCAAACGGCATGAACCCTCCTTCGCCAGCATTAGGGTAGATGGTGGCATTTGGCTTGGGCAGGAACCAGTTGTCAGTGTTAACTGAAATACAAAGAAAAATGATAGAAAAAAATCGGGTCGATGTATCCTAGCTGGTAGCGACGGAGAAGTGTGGACATAGGACATAACAACGAGAAGAACCAGAGTTCAAGTTGAAAATAGAAGTGTTAGCTACCGAAAAATGTACAGCTCACCTTCAAAGATTAATTCAGCTACCTCGCTATTGTGTCTCTTCCCCTCAAAGCGTTTCTGGGCTTTGATTGAAACTCACCTTTGGTTGCGCCGGCAACTATCACAACAACAATGACGATCATGTTCAGACCAGTGAATATATTGTTGAGCATCGTCGACTCTTTGACGCCAAAAGCAAGCAAACACGCAAGAATCATGACTAGTGTGAAAGACAAGAAGTCTGGATACTGCGACAGGAAACTTATGTCAATCGGCATGGCCTCCGTCAACGCGTCCCTCATCGTATTGTTTGAAAGGGAGTCTATATAATTGCTGAGACCTCGTGCCACACTGGCTGTACCTATAAGAAAGAAATAAGTATATTTTTAAGTAAGGGTGTTATTTTATAGCAAGGTATAGAACTTAATGAATCGGCCTACTTGCCCTGGGTTCAAATTTCATCATAGTTCCCACTTTTCTCTTGAGGCAATGCATTGGGTTAAAAGGCACTGCTTTCCTGGCTTCGACCAGAGGGTACAGCGGCCAGAGTCGTACGTTGCAGAAGAAATCGGTTACTAAGCACCGATAATACATTACGTTTAAAGGACTCATCTCCGGTTAACCTTAAGCCAACTTACCTATAACATACTCTAGAATCAAGTTCCACCCAATGACGAAAGCGACCCCCTCGCCAACACTGACGTAGGAGTAGACATAGGCGGAACCAGCTTTCGGAACGCGGGCGGCGAACTCGGCGTAACAAACACCCGCGAAAGCTGACGCCACTGCAGCCACCAAGAAGCTGATTATCACAGCAGGACCGGCCTGGTCCCGAGCAACAGCCCCAGCTAGGACGTAGACCCCTAGCCCTAGGGTACTTCCAACCCCCAAACCCGTCAGGTCCAGTAACGTCAGCACTCGTGCCAATTTGGGCCCACCGTCACCAGCATCATCCTGGTTTTTCTTCCTCGAGAGGGCTTGAAGAAATGTGTTCATTTTCTAAAAAACAATATACAGATATATTATGTACCTAACCATAAATGAATAAATAAAATAAAATTGTACACTCATACAATAATAACACTAAACTAGGTAGGTACTTAGGTAGGTACCTAATAGTCTGTAGTGGTACCTACCTACCAGTTTTGTGTTCTTACATGTGAGGACTATCGTCGGCAAATAGGGTTACGTGATGATAATGTACTGCACTGCCATATACCTACCATTAGGTACCTAAACACAGTTGAAGAGCCATATAAGACTCTGATTAGGAAAAGAAAAACCGTGAGTTTTGATTTCACCCATTACCTGCCATGGCCATGCCATTTTCTAAAATTTTATGATACTAAAAAAATTAGGATCATAGGTATAACAATATGACCATATATTTTTTGTAGGTAAGGTGTAATCGGGCCCTAAGTGTGATTCACAGACAAAAAATTTCCCATTTCCCAAAGGGTATCCCTGATCCGTGAGTAGGTAAGCAAAGTAAAGAACAGTGAAGGATTCAAATAGAAACGTAATAACGTAAAATACATCAAAGAGACGCATTAAAGTACAAAACCAAACAGTTGTTTTAGCCCAAGCCTGTCGGCAAATAAGGGAATCAAAATACCTGATGAGAATAATAGAGGGGTCGAAGTCGGCCTTTGATAAAGGAATAGGGAGACGGCAGCTAACGGCAGTCCCGCAGCAACTGATGAACCTAGCTCTTATCACCGACGAGTAGCGCAGTAGCATTATACCTATCAGACAGATGCCAAAGTCCTGGGTTCGATTACCTGGTGAGTTTGCTCGTTCGGTCTAAGCCCCACGGATTCGAAAAACCATTGTGTGAGGAAGACACGACAGACGTATTGTCTCGAAATGTTAGACAAATATGAAGAGAAGTCCATTACCTTACTTAATGTATTTACCAAGTACATTCAAAGTAAGTATTGACTATACAGAAGAGAGGAAGCAGCAATACGGAGAGGGATGACTGCGGTAGGTGGGTAAAAGTCCAATAGGAAGCTCCGAGAGGACACCAACAAGTAAAAAGTAATAAAGGAAAACAGATGCAATAACTAACTGTCACACACTATTTTGTAGAGAAAACACTTCAGACTATAGGGCCGTGAAAGCACGTGAAAAGGCAACAAATTAACGTTATAGGCGCAGAAAAATTCCACGTGTATGCAAGAAAACGCAAGAACAAGAAGTTCTTGCATCGTGCATCACTACAATAGCTCCCGAAGGTATGTATTGCAGCTAAATATGTCCCACACCCTACACGTATATGAGGTATTACACGTGTATACGTGGTTGCGTTACCGTTGTATTGTAGCTACGTTAGGAAAGTATAAGTATACCTAAAGTAAGTACCTTTGACATAATAGCATTTATTTTTTGAAACAGATAAAGACACATGTAAAATGTAAACACAGTGTAACACTATAGCTGACCCTGAGTCGCAAAGACTCACTGTAACGAAATAACAAATGCCTGTCTCTACTTCCTGAATGTAGGTACCTACAGGTACTGGGATCGACAAAAGGATATAGGTGCTCAGTCAAATGGTACGTGCTCTTCTGTCTAAGTAGGCACCAATCCCTTCCTACCTGATTGCGATCTGGAGAGTTGAGAAAGTTCTTTCAAACAAGCGATCATATTCATAGGTACCTAATCCATCCAGTCATTCTGGCGCTAGGCCAAATAAAGGCGCCAAGGTTTGTGTGTGTAATTTACCTTGTTGAGGCAGGTACCTACATATTTCGTACACGTCGGCAGTATTACCTACAGTAGCTAAATGTTCGTTCAAAGTAAAGGTAAAAATTTCTTCTGAGATTCAATAAAGGTAAATCGGTGACTACGAAGGAGTTAGGTACAGATCTACAGACATACAGAGTACCTACCAGCTAGGACAATAAACGGCATAACACCACATGTCTCTAATAAGAATTGCGTTAGCTGTTCAAGGTGATCCAGATTGTGCACGTGAGCAGGCACATCCACGCCCGACGGTGAATAATTACGGAAAACTCAGAATGTCATTAGAGACCAGAGGAAGAATTACAGGGCAAAATCCAGAACCGAAGTCTCGGTAGGAAATCTATGGGATATAAAGGCTCGAGCCTTTCCTCTGCTCCTCGGATGGTATGGACACCAAAAACCCCATCAAGGAAAATTCTCCAGTAAGTACCCGAATATACATGGACATATAAACGTGATGGGAGTAGGATGAACCTAAAGTCGATCTCAGCTTCAGAACCAGCCTTGCCCTTGGGAAGGCAATACCGATACCTGATGCGCTCGGCGAGGCTACCGCCACGGTTGTTCACCGATTTATTGCCGGGCCCAAATCAGAATAACTTAGTATCAGGTGCCCCGTTCTTGGTCCAAGCCGCAGACCTCCCGACACTGACCTATCGTCATCTCACTCTTCTCAAAGGCCTGTCCCACTAATGCTGCATCGGCTCTTAACGCATGAAGCCGTCTGGCTTGTACAGCACTTGTGAAGTACACTGCGGATTTGCCTTCTTTAAGGTGGCCACATGCGATGCATTTTGGACGGCGTCCTGGCTGCCGGGCAGGGATACGGGTTTGGGATGCGATCTCAGGCATGGCTGGTGCCCACACACGGTACATCCAGCCCGCATCCCTGTGATTTGTCTTTTGTTTACCAGAAATTCAACACCTGGACACCCACCAGGGATGTGTGGAATTCGGTCAAGTTGGAATTTCAAGATCGAGACGGCATCACTTCAAAACTGTCCATCCCTCCCCATTTCGAGGCGTCAAGGGATGCATCCTCGCCAGGACGCCGTCCAAAACGCCTCGTATGTGGCCACCTTAATGCTTAGGCTTCGTGGAACGGTGTAGAGCTGGACTCTGGAGTATGGACTATGAAAAATATAAAATCTCAGTAGGTTTCTCGTCATTTCAACATTAGGTACATACATCGGGATTAACAGGGAGTGTTGGATGCTAGCTCAGTCTTAAATCCCGGACCTTCCCAACCAACCATGACGTTCCGGCGGAAGTAGCAGGTTGCATGCATGGGCGTGACAACAGGCAGTTACCACGTATAGTTATGGAGTATACCACAGATCTGCCTGCCACTACAATGAGTGACGTGGGAACAATGGTAACTGAAACAAATTGGCCAAAACGAGAGACACCATAGGACCTAGTATACCATTGGACAATCCAAGCATTAAGAGGACGCTATACCTGACGATGCATTTTTTGCCGCCCATAAGATTAACATTGCGAGCGGCGATTCATTTTCAAGGTTTACCCTTGGTTGGAAAGACACAAAATTTTGCCTGTACCTAGCCCTAACAATTTTCTAGGGAGTGTTCGAAGCAGATTTCCCAATTTCTCACTGGTTTCTTTTATTGCAACTGTTTTGCAAATGCTAGCATCGCATACCTCAAGAAAAGTGCTGTATCTCGAAAACCAGTAAAAAAATGGGAAATCTGCTTCGAACACTCCCTAGAACATTGTTAGGGCTGGGTACAGGCAAAATTTCCCACCTACACCGGCCATCCACAGACGAAGAAAGAACACCCTTAGTGCCCACTGTCCCCTACAGAAAAATTGACAACCTCGCAACGGATGTCGCAAATGTAATACAGTAATTCCTAGAAAACTCAACCACTCAGTAAGAGCATGGAGAAAAACAAGAAGAGAAACCCATCTTCAGGGTTCCAAGAACAGTGACCGCTTCAGTTGACTACTAAGTGAATACCTTCAATTTGCTAACAGTTCTAATAAAAGAAAATCTCAGAAAATTTTGATTTTTTTTTTGTTCTGAAATATAAAATGGATAAACTTGCTGAGTTCACTTCCTGCAGGTTTATTACGGATCTGTTAACGCCAAGTCAACGACTTTGATAACGAAGAAGTGGTGCAGTTTTACCAATGTTTTAGCATTAAGAGCTTAACGCCCGACATAACGCCCGAGATCCATAATAGAGCTGCTGAATTTAATCTCGCAATTGAGTGGATTTTTAAGAACTTGCTTTGAATTTCACTGCCAAAGGGTCACCACACAAATAAAAATTACTCGATCGTAAAGTACAAAGTACAATTCGCTTACCTTGTGAGTTATTATTGTATATCAATAAGAAGTAAATTAGTGTTGAAGACGCGGCAATAGCTCTCGTGAATGCGACGTGCTTTCTCTCTTGTCACTCTGCTCCCCCCCACGACACTGCTAGTACTGACCATGCTACCGACACCTTCCCGCCCATATAGCCTTGTCTGATACCCTATCAGGTCCAGTGGCGGCTAGTCCAGCCTGAAATTAGCTACCGATTAGAGACGATTACAGTTCACAGTTGCACTGACACCAGTGGCGGCTAGTTCTGTTGGTTTCCGAAAATTCAGTCGTAATGGTTACAGTTCAAGCAAGCTATGTTTAGATATTTGGTTGTCACGGTAAACCGAGGGGTTAACCACTCGTTGGGAATCATTGGAAATCTTTATGAAATCTCAGGGAATCTTGGAATTTTTTGGAGTGGTTACCCCTTCGGGGTTCATCTTTCTATGAATATCGTTGGGAATCTTTTATGGAATCTCAAGGAATCTGTGGAGTGGTTACCGCTTCGCGGTAAACCGATGGACACTCCATCGCAGAACAGATAACAGGTCACAGTATAAGTTCGCAGGATAGAAGACAGCACGATGGGAAAGTAATACGACCGAAAGGTACCCCGTTTCCAAAAGTTTGCAAACAAGTTGAAGGTGGACATTAGCCTGTGCCATCAGTCAGGAAACCAGGAGGTAGCAGAAACATTGAAGACTCTATAGTTATATCCTTTCCTGGACTTCCAGCACCTTTACCCAAAGTCCAGACCTTCCAGTCTTTACTTAGTCCAAATCCGGAAAAAGTATTCTGATGCTGTCACAGAGATGCATCGCCTACTCATAGAGGGCAGACTAACTCGGCTTGCATGTATTATGCCCAAAGCAATCCGCATACCACGAAGGGCTTTAGGACACCTTTAGTGGCACAGAGGGCCCAATAAAAAGGTCTAGGTGCTTTACCTGAAAGGGGCTCCCATACCAAGTAGTGTGGAAATTCTATAGTATAGACCACTATATCAGTACTCCTTTTTCCTCAAAAGGATGATTGTCCTGAGGACCTAGGTATGCAGATGCTGCGTTTGTACCTTATACTGCTACGTCATCAGTACTTCTTACTGTTCCATAGCATCCACTAAACAGGGAGTTTTCGTGACGTATCAGTATCCGCAGTATCCGGGCAGATAACTCCCACTTGATCTTGCCCCTTCTTCATTTTGCGGGCGAAAACAAAGGAAAAGAATTCAAGAGGCTAGATAATGATAATCTGCAGACAAATGACACAAATACCTAAGACATTACCTTACACTTATCGGCCATAGCATATGCTACCCCTGCTCATCCCCCCAATTTCTTTTAGCAACGATTTTTGGGACCTAATAAATTACTTTATAAATTTGTGGGTTTTATGTTGATGGGAATTTGATTGTTGATTGGAAATTCAGTTCTTTCGTTATAATTTTACAAAGAAGCGACTAGGGAATATTTGAGGGTTCCGCACCTTAGCACTTGACACATAGCCATGGGCGTAGCAAGTCCAAAAACCTGGGGGGGGGGGGCTAAGCCCCCCAGACCTTCTCCTCATCTGGGGGGGAGGGGGGTAGGCATGGCTTTATGTGACGTTATGTGTACGTCAGAAAAATCCTGGGGGTGGCTAAACGGTTTCCGGGGGGGGGGGGGGGCTTAGCCCTCCAAGACCCCCCCCCCTAGCTACGCCTATGTATATAGCCATCAGATATAAGTAGGTATACCAAGCAGTGTATGGGTAGTTTACATTTTATTAGCTTTCCTAGCCGAATTACTTTAAAAGAACTACCGACGACAAAGTATTGATTAGTTAGCTATTGAGATTAAAGTATAAAGAAGTCACACGAAGTGCAATGAGACCAATCAAAAAATTGAGATTAAGTCACGCCCTCGAAGGATGATTGAGTGATCATAAGACCAGGTAGTGGGACCCAAAGTCCCGCAGACTATAGGTACCCAGGGAACCACTTGATATAGTCGGTTACAATCTGATATGGCAACTGACGATAACCGTATTATGATTGCAGGTTAACTGGTACTGGTAGGCACCTAACGAGATAAAACTTCCTCCTCAATAATGTCAGTATATATCTGCGCCTACAATAATCTTTGCACTTTTAGGTCCCAACGTTGTGTTTTCCAACCGCGAGTAATTTGTTATAATAAAATATAGGTATAGTACCTATAAGAAATCTTTTCTTCAACCGAGACTGGAAGGGGTCCGTCCGGTAAACAAACTTCTGGAACTAAGGTTCTATTATACTGAAAAGGCAACCAAATGGTACTCTAACTTCCCTACTAATTATTATAACCATAAATTTTATTGCGCAACAGCCAAGGGTCAGAAACTGGAGAGACAACTGGTTTCCCTGCTTGCACTGAACTCTTCTCAAAGGAAAACTCTCATCAGAATTCCACCCTGTCAAACCAGGACCAGAATCTGGATCTTTTAGTTTTAGTGTCCTGCCACCGGCCCACAAATAAGGATAATCTTAACAATATCGGAAAAACCTCGCGGTGACGGCCTTTAGAACTTTTCTTATCTCACCAGCACGGGTTATGAAAAACAATACTTACACAAATTATCAACAAAAAATGTCTAAGATAAGGAATGATGTAGGTACCTACACAAGATACACCTTCGATGAAAATGCGCTTCGTCATCAAATATAAAGTATACTGAAACGATACAAATGTTACTTTGTACCTATACGCAAAGTTAAACACAAAGTAATAATCGCAATTTTCTCGTTACAAAAAGCGAATTCCATTATTTTCAGTGTATGTACCTACCATACGTTGGGTGATTGAAAACAGTGCAAACTTCTATTCAGTTGGGTAGAAAAACACACCGACTTGAAGGTGCTTATCACTTTTTCGAGGTTCCTTTTAGTTATCCTGGGAAAAATTCCAAGACCCACCACCGATATTAACACTACTCTTTTTAAAAAAATAAAAATCTCACTCACAATGGTCACTTCATTCCAATTACGTCGCACTGGCAACGAAGTCCCGAGCAGATTTCAATGCGCTTTCCAGCTGACTATCCGACAGCTTCTTCCCCTTCATATTGAACACCAGATCGGGATTCTGACCTCTGGGTGGGCCACCTTCTGCTTTAAGCTCCCTGAGCACATGTCCGAGCCATAACTGAGCAGAAAACTTGTCGCTCACTTTTTGCTGAAAATTATAAATGGAAAAATTACAACACTGAAAAATACTAGAAAATCGAGGATTACATTTTCATTGGAAATGAAAAGAAGTTGACAAAGTTACTTTACTGAACATCATATTATTGTCTCCCCAGGTTGGGAGCCACCGTAGTAACCATTAGTCAATTTAATAAACTTTTCTTTTCTTTAAAGACGTAGTACGTAATTCTTCTGTTTTAACTACAACAAGAGGGTTAGTTTATATGAGATAAATACCAAAAGGTAGGCAGAAACGACATAAATGGAGCAAAAGTTTACAAGGTACCAAATACACATACTGCATGACTCTTTATGGTCCAATAACCGTTAAGTATACAGCGCAATGCCAAACAAGACGGCTGTCAACATGGAAGCCGTGAATTGTAACGGTGTTATAAAACAAGTCTAGCAGCAAGGTTTATTTTTTATTCTTCTTTGATGTAACAAAGACCCAGTCGTCAAAATGGCGCTAAAAGACTGAGAAAGAGATACCTTGGGAACACAGCACCGAGCTTTGACAACACCTTCATTCCGGGCGAATATCAAGGAAGGGATTTCAGGGCAGAGTTGGGAGGCCTTCTGGAGAGGAACTTTATCCAGGCTGCTGGAACACTGAAGATAATGCACCAGGTATGGTAACGAGTTGGTGGCTAGTACCTCTTTCATTTCCACATCCATTGAGGTTCTAAAAAATGAAAAGAAACAATTAACATCGTACCATCTTATTAGCATGGTAGTAGTACATTCAGTTCAGAAGCTGGTTTCAGCTTCACTGAAAGGGACCGGCCATAAAATCATAAACTACAATCCCAACTTTAAAGCACGAATGCAGGTTCAGATGTTCCAAGGTTATATATTTCGGAACAAATATCCAGTTTCCTTGGAAATATATCAGCGAAAAGCCCTCTGGCACCAATTGCATCTTTTACCTTTAGACTGAATCAGCACTCGAAGATATAAAAACACTTTGAGGAGTTACCTGAGGGAATCTCTTGCGGAATATTTGAGTTTAGTTCTCAATGCCTCACCAGCTGTGGTTAGATGTTCTTCGATAATATAGCTCAGTAACTCAGTTTCCCGTACCAGAGATAAGAACCTGCCAAGACTGGCGCCACATGCTTCCACCTGTTAAAATAAATATATAATTACCATCTGTGATATATTATTGAATTTATTTACGATTATTATTTTTTTTTTTTCATCATAAAGATTGTTGTGTACCTTTTCACAGTCACATGTAGGAGAGGAGAGGTTCAATTAACAAGCATGGAACCTAAAGAAACTGTATCTATACCTACAATACCTGTGCTTCGTCTTTTTGAGCTCCACCAAGAACTTGGTCAACACACTTGGCAAGCGAAGTCAGCTGGTCAGAGAAAATAATCGCATTTCTTCTGGCTTCTGCCGCTTGCGCTCCAGTAACTGCCTGAATGGTTTTCACTGAACTGGATAGAGATTTGTAGTTCGTGATGACAAAGTCTTCTAAGTGACTAGTTCGAACTGCATGAGTTCCACAGCACGGTTCTCTGAAATACCAGTAAGTAAGATTAGAGGCGAAACTTCAATATAGGTATCTACTTCACTACAGTAACTGTAGTTGACTGTACTAACCTGGACAAGAAGTATCCACTAGGTATTTCGATGACACGTATAGTCTTGTGTGGATATGCCTCCCCCGGCAACACTGTGAGATTCTTAAGCACTCCCATTTCACAGCTATCAACGACCTTCTTCCTCACGTAAACCCCATGGCGTATTACGTTCCGGACTGTTTGCTCAATCTTTCTCAAATCTACAAAGAAAAATTGATTAAAAAATAAAACAGCACAAACTCAACACGGTATTTCAAAAAAGTACCAAATCATTTTTTCACTCTTCAAATTTTCTAAAAAAAAAAAAAACTTAAATACCTATAAGGGTTGGCGATTTGTGGGCACTGTTTCACACACCAAATTACGCCTTTATATTGAGCTCCTCACCGTCAATGTTAAGACTCTCCCTGTAGACGCTGAAATCAAAGCTGAGTTTTTGTGGTGAGACGCGCGAAGATTTTTGGTCAGTAACAGTGAGGAACTGACGCAAGGTCCCATTCAAAAGGTGGGTTGCCGTGTGGTTGTTCATCAGAGATCTTCGCCTCTCAGCATCGATTTTCACAATGCAGTGATTGTACACATGCAGGCCTCTGTAAAATGAATATTAAATGATTAACAGAAGTTGTCATCCACCACATCAGTTGCTATTTTATATATTGCGTATTTCTCAGTTTCTGACGCGTGTTACCTTCAGTTAATTTTTTTTAGTAGCAATGTCTAGATTCATTCCGAATACCTAAAATCATACAAATTGTCCACAAAAACCTCTACGTACACGTATAGGTAAAACATTGAAAATTGCTATTAAAAATAAAATAAAGGGTTCGACAATGGTCGCACTTGACTTTCTCGCAATTTTTATCGAAAATTTTGATTTTTTTTACGTGAATATTTTTTTTTTGTCAGAATTTTAACTTTTTCTAAAAAGTATTTTGCCACACGATGGACGATATTTTTAAGCACCTGCATACCGAATTTCAAACATATCCGTCAAACAGTGAAGTGTCGCTCGACGCGCAAAGTATATGTTTTCTATTTTGCATGTCACCGTCTAAATTTTTAAGTAAATGAAAATCTATAGAAAAGGCCCTTTAAGCATCTATCTGAGACCACTTTCACCAATTTTCAAGGAAATCCGTCGGTTAGGGTTGTTGCAAATCCGTCTTAACCAATTTAAAAACGTGATTTCCATTTTTGGAAAATTTTTCCTACGATAATGCCAATATTGGCCCAAATATTTGGCCCATCTCAAAAAGAATAAAAATAATCCTGGAGCATCTATCTGGAAACACGACTGCAAAATTTGAAGGTTTTAACTTTATTACCGTACCGTGAAATGCGTCCTGAGTAGACAAAAACGAGATTCTAGCTTTTTTTCCTATTTTTGACATTATTTTGCCTATATTGGCCGCAATTTTGAATTTATTGAATATTTCTTCGACAAGCCTTTAAGTAATGTTATTAAGCACAAGTTTGTGGATTTTTGTGAAATTCCGGCTAATACTGTTCATGGGGCCAAGATTTTCACGTATGGGCCAATTTTGGCCCAAATTTTTGGCCCATCTCCAAAACAATAAAAATGATCCTGGAGCATCTATCTGAGAACACGACTGCAAAATTTGAAGGTTCTAACTTTATTACCGTACCGTGAAATGCGTCTTGAGGAGACAAAAACAAGATTTTGAATTTTTTTTGACACTTTTTTGACAATAGTGGGCGCAATTTTTGAGTAATCAAAATAAAATTAAAAATGTATCTCGGAACTGATTTTAGACATCTATATTCCAAATTTGAGCCAAATCGGTTAACTGGTGTGACCTGTAGCTGCGCTACAGACAAACGTACGGACGGACGGACGGACGTACGTCGGACGGACATGACCTAAAAACCACTTTTTTGGTATCTAGGACCTCTGAAACGCCTTTTGCAATGAAAATCTCAAAATCGAAATTTCGCACGATAACATAACTTTCTCAGCCCATGTATTACATACGGGCGAGAAAGTAAAAAAGAGGATAATGTTCCTGTATTGTTCTTAGTTTAATTTTACAGTTTCCTTGATCTATTTACAAAAAGGTTGCACAACCCCAAGTGAATTGTACTATAACTACTTACTCTGTTGTAGGAGTTGGGCAGCGAATCTGGTGGACAACGTAGCCTCCAGAACAGCTGACATGGAGCACTTCCAGCTGCAGACCACCCTCCACAGTAATGGTTCCCGTATCGCATGCCTGACCACCAGCTTCAGGGTACATATTTGTCCGATCTAAAACCACTCCGATCGCGCAGCCTGTAAGCACATTCAAAATAATTTTGAAATTCCAGTTTTTTATACGACAGAGATAAAACTAATGGTGAAATATTGCTGATCAGTCAGTTACCATAGTAACGGACGCAATGAACTAATGAATGTTTTCCGGGACAACACCTCTTTGTTCCTAGCTTAAACAATAGTTACTTACTTGCCATTATTTCAGGGGACACATAGTTGAACAAACCACCATCGACCACTAGCGCCACAATGGATGCAGCCTGGTCTGGGAATGTAGGAAGTTCTCCAAACGTTTGCTGGTAGAGGTACTTGGAGCTATCGTCAGTGACGGGAACTCCATTATCCACTAGCTCTTTAAGAGTAGAAGCTGACAATTCACCAGGGGCTACAGCATCTGGGTTATAGATTTCTTGCCGGCTCTCCAATTTCGATTTGGTGACTTCTGCCTCCAGGGCGTTCATATCCAGCTTAAGACCTGCGAAAACCATGTTTTGAAAAGTTTAGTTTTACCAGGCCCCTACTAAAATTGCAAGTAAAAGAATCAATCCCAGGTTTTTTTTTATTAGAGACAGTAAATCAACACTAAATTAATATGATACATTTTTCTATGAACAAAGTTCGAAGAAGTCTTGACAACTCGGACACATTGTCACACCCTAGTATTAGTTCATCAACCCTCAATTGAAATGATATCTATTTACCGAGAGCCGCAGCCAAATCAGCCGCAAGATGCGGTGGGACTCCGAACGTCTCACATATTTTCCAGGCTTCAGCAGCGTCAAGCTGACCTCCAAGGTCTGATTTTTGGCCTAAGTTGGCCTTCAGTCTCTTATAAGCCGGAAGCAGGTTGGGACATTCTCCTACAGGCAGAATGGATAGCTGTGGTTCCGCCTGACAGAGCGCCTCCCACTGAGTAAGGGTCTCCCTCTGTAGTGTCCGCAAAAGCTCAGCTTCATGGGATATTATATGCTGGACCTAAAAAAAAATACTAGGTAGGTATAATAAAGATCAATAAAAAATGACAAAAAAATGGTTCTTGATTACATTTTACAAAAGAAAAAATGTATGTTTTTGTTGAACCCACCTATTATTTTTATAATAAAAAAATAGTACCTAAAATATATCCAGCAATTCTGGTTTTGGTAAAAGAAGTAAAAATAATGGTACTAAAGTGAGCAAAAATGAAGCAGCTGCTGAGAAGTTGGAATGTTTAGATTTATGCTACAAGCAATGAATAGTAACAAGAGGGAATCAATAAATAAAGCCATAACGAAATATTTTACCCTAGGAAGGTTGTGGGCCACTTCAGGGTAAGCATCATACAATGTTTCAGCTACTACAGAAGCAAGGTCAGATAGTAAGATCTCTTCTTTTCCAAACACCTCTTGAGACAATCTCAGACCTTTTCTTATTATCCCACGAAGTTTCCCCCTAGAATAAAAAACCACCAAATTCAGTAAAGCCAAAACAAGACAACCAAAAATGTGCCATACTCGACAAAAACTTAAATCGTCTCTAAAAAGTCTAGACGTACTCCTGATCGGGGAAGAAGCCATCGGCGAGACACACAGTGGTCATGCGAGCGTGATCGGCTAACACTCTGTAGGCGGTATCCAGCCCGGTGTTATCATCACCACCATAACGGCCTGAGTATTCGGGACACCCTGCGGCGGACTGGATGGCGCGGAACAAGGGCGCAAACAAGTCAGTATCATAGTTGGCGCTTTTTCCTTGCAATACAGCTACGAGCCGTTCAAAACCCATTCCGGTGTCGACATGGCGCCGCTCCAACTTATGGAGAGTTCCATTTGGCTCCCTAAAATTAAATAAGAAATAGGTTTTTAATACAAGTAGTCCAATGGTAGGCAAGACTGGTGTTGGGTACAAACTGTATCGAATAATCTGGTCACTATGGTTTACTATTTTGATCCTGCTTCACTTACGGTGCTGCCACCTACAGTTATACCTTCTAATTCCCTTCATAGAATTATATATGACAATTCAGTGAGTAAGAACCGTACCGTTTGTACTCGATGAAAACTAAATTCCAGATTTCCAATAAGGGAGAATGATGACTGCCCTTGAGCTGATAGTGGATCTCTGTGCAGCCGCCACAGGGCCCTGAATCGCCCATCTCCCAGAAATTATCCTGAGCACTTCCCGGAAGTAATCTCTCTTCTGGTACACTGAAAAGATAAAGATATTTTAGGCTAAAAACAAGAGGCAGGAGAGAATCTTAAAGATATCTCTTCAAGGAAATGTATAAAACAGTCACTTTTTACTCCAGTCACAATAAATAACAATAGTTAGTTCATGAAATCTATTTTAAGGAGAACAAACCCAATTTGGCGCCAAATGTCCCTAGTTTCCAAATCAGGGTCTAGTCCAAGGTCTCGATCTCCTCCAAAATAGGTAACGTGCAGACAAGTTGGGTCCAGGCCGTACACCTTCGTAAGGAGCTCCCACGACATGGCGCATGCTTCATCCTAACAGAAGAAGAACAGCATAAAGACCCACAGGCCGAAGACAACATATGGCTTATATGTTCGTCAAGTCCGTCCAGACCCGAACAAACATTTACTGGACAGCATGAATTATATAGTTGTTATAGTTACCTACACATCAAAATTATACTTGAACGTTTTGAGCCTGCAGATTTATGATTATGTAACTTCCCAGTTGGTCAACAATATTCCAATATAGATACTTGGTTACATTTGCCGCAACTGCGGGATTTATTTTTTAGGATTAGCCCAATCCGCAACATCATAACTACATCTGGCTATACCTGCTTGCTTCGAGTACTCACCTTAAAATAATCAGCAAAGGACCAGTTGCCGAGCATCTCAAAAAATGTATGATGCGTTCCATCCCTGCCGACTACAGACAGATCGTTGTGCTTGCCTCCAACCCGAACGCACTTCTGCGAGTTTGCGACACGTCCGCTTGGCGGCAATGCAGTACCAAGTAGCACACCTTTGAACTGATTCATCCCAGCGTTCACGAAGGCCAGACTCGGATCCCCAAAAGGCAACACTGGGCTCGACCGCACCAGCCTGTGCCCCCTCTCCAGGCAGAAGTAATCTGTAATTTCAGGAAAATTCTAAAAATAAGGAGATGAGCGAAGGATTGGGCACACGAACCCTTGAGAAGATCCAAAAGAGCAGAAAGTGAAGACCATGATACTTTCTGACTTTTTTCGTGTGTTCCTCATTTTTGAGGTCTGCCAAACATCTGTTAAGAGTGCTTAGTAGAGAAAGATCTCAGAGAAACGCGCGCATGTGCATACAAGTTTTTTTTGCACTAAACACACGTACACACAGAGTACAGAAAGGAGTCCTCATTAGCTATAGACATAGTAACTGTGGCTGTTGTCCCTTTTTTCGCTCTTAAAAAATGTACCTATCCAGTTACCTACCCAAAAATGTTTTTCGGATAGCACTGCTGGTGAGGGGAGCACTCGCTGTACGTGCCATCTGCATTGCAAGTCAGTTTAACACATTGCTCTGAAACAATAACAGAAAACATTTGAAGAAAAAAAGAGTGATTTGTGATTCTGTGTCAGAAGCAAACAGAGAGGCAGTGGAGCAGTCATTAGGGGCGGACATAGGCGGTGGAGCGCGGTCACACGAAAACTGTCTCGGCAGAAGTGTTCAAATTATGCAATACGCGACTGCAAGAGGTACTCGCCAGTATCAAGTACCAAAGGACAGCACTTTAGAGGTTATCACGTATAAAGGCGATGACTTTTAAGAGTTGCAAGATGAAGTGAAATCACTTGGACTAATCGGAAGCACTGGCCTCAAATGCTCGAGGATTTTCATTCTAGCCCGCGTGATCTGACGTCCCCTTGAAATCATACTCCATGACTCCATGTTCAAATGTGCCAACCTCTAGAATGTATAGATCGTAACGTCTCACGCACTTGCAACTCTATTTAAAAAAAAAACATGAAAGTAGAGGAGAATTCCTACAAAAATGGCACACTACAACGGGGACAGGGGCTAGCAAAGAATAATTCTATTGTATTTTGATGAAAAAGCATTCTACTTTGAGCTTCGAGTACCTACTTAGTTAATGTTTAAGTTAAAGTACCTACTTTGCTTATTTGGAGCAAACGGAGGGAATCGATATCCCATAGGCAGTACCAGATCAGCTGAGCTGAACGAAATTAAGATAAATCCTACAAGGCAAGACAGTCCACAATATTGTGAATGATGAGCCTTAGGTATTTAGGAAGTAGAGCAATAACGTGGGTACCTATCCGCGGCTTCCGCGTGCGCATCGCTTGGGTAGCAATAATAGTATTGTTTGTGGGATACAAGTGTGACTAAATACTGGGTTATAACGCCACCCCATTCCGGTTCTTCTTCAGTTTGTAGCTAGTCTTTAACCAAGAAAGACTTAGTGTTTCGAAAATGCTGGTCAAAGTGAGTTACTTATTTACAAAATTTACGTGGAAAGAAAAATAGGAACTTCAGTTTCTCTGCAACGTGATGAACCTAGGGATTAACCACTCGTTGGGAATCATTGGAAATCTTTATGAAATCTCAGGGAATCTTGGAATTTTTTGGAGTGGTTACCCCTTCGGGGTTCATCTTTCCATGAATACCGTAGGGATTCTTTGGAAATCTTTATGGAATCTCAGGGAATCTCTGAAGTGGTTACCCCCTCGTGATGAACCTTGCTGGAAGAATACGAGTTGAAAGCTCTAAGCCAGAGCTTTCTTCACTCTGAGTTACCTTAATTATTATTCTCATTATTATTTTTACTTTTCAGATTATAGGAACCAACAATAAGAGAGAGATGATGAAAATCTTCGTAGCAGCTGTGATCCTCGTGCTCAGCACCAACACTGCTGATGCTATTATCAGCAAAGGAGGCGAAAGCAAGGTGGCCAGCAAAATTGCACCTCCTGACTCTAATAAGAAGGCAGACCAGATTGATGCGCAAGCTTCCCAACATTCTCACTCAGTCTATGGAGGTAACTTACCAAAACAGAAAGAAATCATTAAAAGTAGGGAATTATAGGTACGTATCCATCAATGTTTACCCTACCGGGTTAAGATTTTTATGTACCTTAGTAAAAAAAAAAGTTTGTTCAAAGTTATTGAGCAATGAGTTGACTACTCGATCTGTTTCAGGTTTCGGAGACAGCAGCTTAGGCTCAGGGTTCGGAACCACCGGTCTGGGAGGTTTCGGAGGTAAGATACCAAACATTGAAAATTAATTTTCATTCAGATGATGGTCTTCCATTTCACTAACCTCCAGATAAATACCTTACGCATAAATGTTTAACTTAACCCCCACAGGGGGCGATGGAGGATACAGCGGAATCAACAGTTACGGTGATCACCATGGAGATCATCATCATGGCCACCATGAGCATCACCATTATGATCACCATCATGATCACCATGACCATCACCGTGACCATCATGATGGGGGTTACCACAAAGCCCTCGCCATCAAGGTAAATATATCTGTGTAAAGATGAAATTTAAATTAGATTTATAAAAATTCACAGCTTCAGCTTTGACGACTGATATCCCTATTGGTTACAGGGACTGTTGGTTCCTTTAGCGGGCGTTGCACTGCTGGGAGCTGCAGCAGCTTTCGTATCCAATCCTATTCTCCTTCAGTTGGGCGTCATCTCAGGAACTTATGGTAAGTAAATAAACAGTTTCAACAGCGTGTCAAATTAGCAAACTAACCACTAGTGTCCCAACCAGAAAAGCCTCTACCAATATTAGTAATCTGGTACTCGACCTATTACCACTCTCCAAGGACTTCAACTCATTGCTTGGATGAATTTTCACAGGACGAAGGCGCAGAAGAGAAGCTGAGCACAACGTGGACCTGGATGAGTCAGCAGCAAGATTGGACGCCCAGGCCCGGCTCAGTGAGATTCAGATCTTGGAACGTTTCATGGCCCAGGTAAAGAAGGACATACTATACAAATTCTCAAAGTACAGACATACAATAGGGAAATTTTCAGCAAAGAAATTCAAAAAGAATTGCGACATCACTCTTCTAAATAATTTGATGGTTAAAAAACCTGACAAAAATGCGCACTCCTGCCAGTGCATTGAAGAAACAAGTACCACTTGAAGTTTTTCGTATGTGCAGGTACCAAAGGAACAGATGTTCTCTCAGGAGAAGAAGCTGATGGCCAGCTACCTGTCTTGCTCAGGCATGACTGAGGAAAACACATGCCTGGAGCGGCTAGCATGTGAGCTACATGGGCCAGGAGCCGACTACATGCCTGAAGAAACCCACGTCATGAACATGTAAACAGATTTACAATTTTTCTTTTTCGATAACACTGAAACTACCCTCCATGCTGACAGGCTTTTATACCACGCATTTTACGCGTTTTGGGGTAGGGATTAAAGGATAAAATCTAGACATATCAAATGCTGTATGGTCGATGAATTCCGAAATGCGTACCAACTAGATGTGCATGTTAGAAGAAGATACTATAGAAATTTTTATCTTATCTTATTTTATTAAGATAGGGACCCACGCACCTGTTCCCCTATTGCTATACTTAAAGCCCATGCACAAGGCAAGGAATGTATTAGCTGGCCGAAGCCGAATTTTCAGTGTGTTTACCATTCATGAAACAAGATGCCTAATCGTAAACATGTCTATTTTACTTCCAGAGTGACTAATGAGATCTTCAACAACGATCTGGTGCCCACCAAGACCAAGACACAGATGGCGGAGGCAGTGCGGTTAGGCCGAGAGGGGGGCGACTGCTCCACGTTCAGATGCTCCGATCTGGAGGCACTTATTCGGCAAAAAAAAGAATGAAATGGAGGGAAACCAGTGGGAAAATGATCTAGGAGATGTAACCCCTTGTATGTATGTATGTTAGCCCATGATAAAATTGCTGGATAAAATAATGTCTTCGGATGCTGCCAAGAGTGTCGTCGATTTGTTAACTAATTTTAAGAAGTATAAAATGTTGTTTTAAAATTTCGTGTTTTTGACCCTACTGCCATGAGTTTCTCCAGGCTATACAATAGTATTGTAATTTTGTCAAAGTTGACTTCACAGCTATGCTGTAGATACTGTCACTAAGTACACATATAAATAAGCGAGACTGGAAAAAGCAGATGGTATTTTAATTAATAATTCGTGTGATTTTGATCGTAAAAACAGCGCTGGAAGCATGCGAGGCGCCGCGGGCATGCCCATATACAGACTGTGGGTGTAATGGAGATCCAGGGACCTCACCGCACGAAACATGAGCCAAAAAAATTCGGACTAAACAGTCTGAATTTATCTAACCAAGCTTGATAATACCTCAGTGTTGGTGATAGCAGTGTCTTTGTATACGGTAGGTACGGATATCAGCGTGAATAAATTTGAGAAGAGTAACTGCTGTCTTTAAAAAACATCACCATGATGAAAACCAAATTTAGTCAAGCAGAAAGAAAGGACACCAAAAATAGCAACTCAATTAGCAAGTTCTGCAGCGAAAGACTTTTTTGTACCAATGTCTTCATCAAAAATCAAGAACGTGGCTGTATAGAACTGAAGCTGTGAAGACGAAAAACATACACGGGTTCGCATGCCTCAGCCAAAAGCCACATGAGGTTTTGCCCGCGCCAGAAGGAGACACGCGGTCATGGCGAAGAGGTCTCACGCTGTCAGGTAATGTGCTCTTCACATTCACTTTAAATCAACTAACCAATTTACCAAACACCAGTGAAGTTTCGGAAGGGGCTATGAAAAATTCGAGTAGTGCCTATAGGTATACAATAACAGGCAAGTGAAATGAAATACGATAACTTAGCCGGCGATCTATGGGTACAAATTTATTGCAGGTCAGTCTCCAAGAAATATAATAGCTGAGCGGTCTATAGGACTGGTTACCCTTTGAGCTACGCTGTTTCAATTCCACTCCTATATCAAAGTGTTTACGAGTTTTAAGTGATGTATAGTGTAACGAGAATGACTGTCAGAAACTACAAAAAATTGTAGGTCCCCAACGTGCGATGCGCTGAGCTGTCAGCTAAGCACAACGGATAATTCTAGTCCAGTTATTCCAGTTACTGCATGGGCTTGTCCACCAACCCCTACCCAGTACCCATACCTCATATACTTCTAGAAAAGTTATACAGTTCTAAAGTCAGATGCGCGTTGTAGGTTAAAATAATATGCTTGGAAAACGTTACCTTTTGCAATCGGAATACAGAAAAATCCTTTTATTCTTATAGAAAAGAAGTGGCACCATTGAATGAATCTTTCATGACTTGCATTAGAAGCTAACTTAGGCGACACTAGCGGCATGCGTAGGTGCCCACCTCCTACATGAATACATTTCTAATCCCGTGGATACGCTCAAAACGAACATTATTCTTCATCGTAAACTTGCTAACCAAATCCAGGCATAAGCCTCACCCATTACTTGTCTCACCCACTGGAGTCCTGTTTCTGATCATTTGTAGGTAGGTATAAAGGTCACTCACCCCGACTTTCATGAGAGGGTTTAATTATTTTAATGTCAATATCATAAGCTATACCTAATACATGGGTACAGCTGGGAAACTTAAATTAACAACAACAAAACATCCCCCAATCATTCGAAAAAAAAACTACTACAAAATTATTTGTATCTCTTTCTGCAGGCAATGGAAACGTCTATGTCTCTTCACAGTTATTCTAGCGCTACAACTGCTATGGGTCAGTGCAAAGCCTCAAGCAAACGACGAAGAGGAAGAAGATTACGAGGAAGAGGAGGACCCCACCAATGGTAATGGTGAGGAAGACAATGGAGAAGAAAATGGAAACGAAGAAGAAGAAAATGGGGAAGATTATGAGGACGGGGAAGATGGGGAAGAAGAGGCTACGGAGGACGAAGAAACCCCGATAGTTCCTCAAGTCGAAAAAGGAGATATTCCAAAAACAATACCGGAAATCGAAGAAGAAGAGGAAGAATTGACGGAAGGTAGGAAAAAAGAGGTCCCGACTGCTGTCGATGTGACAGAACCAACCCTACCACCAGAGAACAATCGAGAAGATCCGATGAGGACGTATTTATTTGGGCAAGGAAACCGCCGCAGACAGTTCAGGAATCGTACAATTTCTGACCCAACTATAAAAGATAAAACAGTGGTATACGAATCTGAACATTACGATCCTGAACGCCGCTACAAAATCGACAACAGAACAGAAATTCAGACAATAAATCAGACTTTACCAAATCTTGATGTCCATAATCGCACTGTCATTGAAGACACTCACCAGACCAGGTTTGACGAAAATTTTCATGCTCACAATAGAACAATAGTTCAAGCTACCAGCAAAGTTGGACCAAATTTTCGGGCAACAAAAAACAGAACAATTTATACGTATTCGTGGAATAAGACGGAAGAACCCGAAGTGACTTACCAAGTGAGCACAGAAACCAAACAACAACAAGAAAGGAGACTGCAAGAAGAAACGCTCATTCGAATGAGAGAGGAAGAGAGAATCAGACAAGAGCAGATCATAGCAGAAGAAAGGAGGCTCCAAAACGAAAGGAGAATTCAAGAGGAGCGAAGACTTCTTGAAGAAGAACGCCAGCGGATTGAACGAAAAGAAGAGGATCGATTATTGGAAGAAGAACGGTTACGTCAAGAAAGGATACGGGAAGAAGAGGAAAGAGTAGAAGTAGAGCGAATGGAAGCACGCAAACTACAAGAGGAAAAATTGCGACAGGAAAGGGAAAAGGCCCAAGAAGAACGCTTTCGGAAGGAAGAAGAAGCCAGAAGGGTCAGTTTTATAACAGAACCTCCACCTCTTTCTCGACAACCACCACGGCGAAGACCAGGAGGAGTAGTAGCAGCAAACAGACCCGTTGGAGGTGCAGCACGTCAGCCACCAGTCGCTCCCAGTTCTCGAGACATCGAAGAGAATAAACCCACGCCGGAAGGAACTAGTAACAGGTTCGGCGGCACAGGTATGATTACTTTTAACTGAAAATTTGAGGAGTCATATTTCATTTAGCAAGCATATGGAACTCCCAGAGAAAATTATGAAATCTAAATCTGACTAAAAGACGAGAAAATCGATTTGATTTTTGATTTTCAGGTATAGTTATCAGTGAAAATGAAGTTGAGGGTGGTGAACCCTGTGCCGACTACAAACCTGGAGAAGATGATCTGCAAGCTTTCGACTTTATCAGAAGATTCAAGCTGGATGTTCCTGGAACAAAGTACCCTGGAGTGGCACAAGTGAGAGGCTCCAATAAGATGCAGACAGCATACAGATTGGACAAAGATGCTGATTTACGGCTCCCAACACGGTAAGGAAAATTCCGAGGGGGTAACCACTCCAGAGATTCCTTGAGATTCCATAAAGATTTCCAAAGATTCCAAACGATATTCATAGAAAGATGAACCCCGAATGGGTAACCACTGCTCCAAAAAAAAATTCAAAGAGACCCTGAGATTTCATAATGATTTCCAAAGATTCCCAACGAGTGGTTAACCTATCGGAAAATTCCTAGCTAATACATGAAGTGACTAAGAAAGAAACTTAACCGAATACCATAGAAGGTTTTACTCAATCATAATTTTTTCTTCCAGGGTGATCTTTCCAAAAGGCCTCCCTCAGCAGTTCTCGTTTGTAAGCACATTCAGGACTAGGAAACTTCCGAAAAATGCATGGAGCCTTATCCAAATGACGGACCAGCAGAACAGACCTCAATTCTTAGTCACACTTAACCCCAAACGAGAATCAATCGAGTTTTCCATTGCTAACTACGACAGCAAACTCGAGACTATCGCTTTCCAACAGCCTGAGGCAAGTACATTTCAAAAATTGTACTATCCACTGAATTTGTAATTCTAGTGATATTCTAGTGGTCAGCAAAAGCAAAGCAGTGTTTTGTTGTTTTGAGACACCTAGGTACCTACCTATACATTCCATGAAATGCCCGTAAGATACATTTTCATCAGAAGGCAAAACTCTTACTGCGAATCTCAGAGCATGTTTTTTATTTATTTTTTCCTATGTTATGTGTTATGTGTTTACAGCTATTCGACAAAAATTGGCACAAAGTCCAGTTCGCAGTGACCCGGGAGCAAGTAACATTATTTGTAGACTGCGAGGAGGCCAACGCGGAGCTGCTGGAGCCCCGTGGCGCCATACCAGCAGATGGGACTATCAGCGTCGCTAAGATGACTGACAGTCAGCAGACTTTCCCGGTAAATTATGACACGAGACCGCACGCCAAATGTAAGCCCAAAAATACCAAGGGGTTAGCCACTAATTGGGAATCTCGTTGGGAATTATAGGAATTATTGGAATCATGGGTTCAATCGTAATGAAATCTCAGGGAATCTTGGAATTTTTTGGAGTGGTTACCCCTTCGGAGTTCATCTTTCTATAAATATCGTTGGGAATCTTTGGAAATCTACATGGAATCTCAAGGAATCAGTGGAATCTCTGGAGTGGTTACCTCCTCGAAAAATACAAACGAAGTGCAAACCTTATTTTGACGCAGTACTTACCTATATTAGCGGATACACATGCTTTATTTTTATTAACACGACCAACATTGTACAAGAAGCCCTGAATTTTTCAGCCTTGTTTGCGACAAATGACAAACCTCTGTTAGGGCGGGTTCAAAACTACATGTCAGAGAAACAAATCGGAGTATTACGTTCAGTATAACCTTTAAGTGTTTAATTTGTTTATGTTTCATTTGAAAATTAAATTACTGTGCTTCGGACAACCTGTCACTCCTGTCAGTCACTTGGGGTCACATAACATATTTACAATAGACTTACTGCTGTTTTAGATTGACCTCCAGTGGATGCTCCTGAGTTGTGACCCTACTCGTCCGCAACGGGAAACATGCGATGAACTGCCGGTAAGTTAAATATGCCATGTGGGTATCAAAGTACTCAGGGAGACTTCCTCAACCGAGTTATGTGGTCAAAAAAATTCTCAAAGCATTTCCGACCCCCTCATCCGCACCGGGTTGAGTTATTGAAGGTTTGCGAAACATGTCATGTGGGTTCTCAAAATATTCGGTACGACTTCCTCATGCTAGTTATCTCGTCTAAAAAATTTCCGAGCATTTAGAACGCAAAACAGATGACTGACCGGAGGGCACTATTTCAGGAAGTAGTAATACTAACTAAGAGAGAAATGGTATGCAATTACCGGTCTCTATATTATGTATAACAAACTGCTAAACTGAGAGCGGATAACGCCTGCAGATTCATGATTATGTAATATCTTGAGTTTTACAATACAACTGTCGCAGAATTTTAAAATTGCAAAGCCAATGTCTGGTACGTTATAATTTCAGGAACGGAAAGAATATAAATATCAAAGCGGAAGCTGCGAGACTGTCTGTCCTCAGGGTCCTCGAGGTTACAACGGAACAAGGGTAAGACTCATCACACTCGGCTTTTTTGCTGTCTTAATTTTCCTCAAACGGTACTGCAGTTTAATGCTTGGAGTTTGCAACTATACCTGGTCCCAATACCCACTATATAACTGCTTTTTGCCAAATAACACGAAATAAAAGCTAAACAAAGAGAACAGAAATCCGAAAACCCGAATATTTGGTGGGGTTTTCGCACTGGGAGTATACTCGAGGGCACAGTCGAGGGTTTCCACCGCATAATTCTTATCCACTGAATTTTTAGGGACCGCCAGGACCAGCGGGGCCCCCTGGAGAACCGGGCTTTCCAGGTTTCCCCGGTCAAGAGGGACAACCAGGACGACAAGTAAGAAGTAATTTAACTAGGAAATGATCCCAAGTTATTATACAAAGGTCTCAGGACTTCCCATTTCAAAGTTTCCCTTTGGGGACAGCCCCTATTCATAATTGCTAGAACTGCTTAACATGGGATTCAAAAGGACTCTCATAGCTAAGGAAGCAAGAACTGATACATTTACTGCTCCTACACTTAGGGACTGCCGGGACTTCGTGGTCTGGAAGGGAACCCTGGTTTGGACGGAATGCCGGGAGTTCCAGGACCCTCCGGCCCTATAGGCCCTCCTGGAGTAGTGACGGAGGCGATGTTACAGGTAAAAATTGTCAAAATTACGATATATAAAGTGGTAGACTGTACACCGCATTACAAAGTGCTCGTTACGTACAGAGGTAATATCTAAGTCACAAGAACTACTAGGTATAATGTATAATGTGCTATTCTAATTATTATTTTTTTTTAAGCGAATCAAAGGGGAAAAGGGTGAACCTGGATTACCGGTAAGCACTTAATTAAACAAAGCCCAATAAAATGCTATCCTATATGGCTTCATTCCTCAACCAACTCAATATTATTTGTGTATTTTGCTGCAGGGCGTGCCAGGGCGATCTGTTTACAGTGGCGATCGCTTTGGGGTTATTGACGAGGAATCTGGCCAGGGATTGGGACCCTTCGCCTTACCTGGACCAAAAGGTAAATATTCTAAGTATCGATTTCACCATCTGATAGACTTCCGCACATTTACGAGGTACTTTTTCCACTAGTTAATGTGGCCAATTAGGTAGGTATAGTGGCTTCACACAAAAACATAAGGCACCTCAGGACTTAACTCGCTGACTTGACTGAATTTTCAGGTGAAAAAGGTGACCGTGGACAGGATGGGCTTGCGGGGCTTCCTGGTCAAAGTGGCGAGACAGGACGACCTGGCTCTACAGGCCCCATGGTAAGATCTTTTGAGATTTTAGCGAGCCGTCGGGTTGTTTGCATAATATTCTAACGGTCGCAAATATATTTTTCCATTCCATTTCCATTTTTAGGGCCCTCAAGGAGAAAGAGGCTTTCCTGGAGAGAGAGGCCCACCAGGATATGGCATTGGGAGCTCCCTACCAGGTCTACCAGGTTTGTTATGTATGAACTAACAATGTATTCGAACGCATTTACTATAAACAAATGTTTTATTTGCTTTTTTCTGGTCCAGGACCCCCCGGCTCGAAAGGAGAGCAAGGTTTTCCAGGCTTAGATGGAGCAACTGGTCCCCGAGGTGAAAAGGTACGCATTTCTTTTACTTTCTGATAAGGCGGACCTTGCCACGGCAAGAGATCGAACCTTCGGGAGCACTCGCAGCAAAGCCATATGGAAATGTGAATACTTATACAAATGGTTTTTGTATCCGCAAAACAGGGAGAGCGCGGAGAGAAGGGACAAGAAGGTCAGCCAGGATTTCCAGGACCAATGGGTTCAAAAGGAGATACAGGGTCAAACGGACTCCCTGGATTGGACGGTGAAAGAGGACTTCCCGGAATGCCAGTAAGTATCCCACAAGTGTCCCTTAATTAGACCATAATTTACAATAATTGGATATGTGATCCCATTTACTTTGATCACGGTATAATAACCATCCTCGGTTTTAGGGGCAGCCGGGGCTGACAGGGACTCAAGGTCAGTCCGGCTTCCCTGGACCTCCAGGCTCAAGCGGACCCCCAGGACCTCCAGGTCCCCCGGGCCCTCCAGGGGAGTCGTCAGGACCTGGCTACACGGTAGTAGATTCTAGCGGAAGCCCTGGAGTAGCTGGTCCACGTGGCCCAGCCGGAATGCATGGCATGGTAAGAATTTGAAATGGAATAGTATGAATTCAACAGCTACCTAACTGCTAGCAGTTTTAGGTAGAAAAAGTAAATGAAACCCCGCAATCGAAAATAAAGTACTTGCACTCTTCGTAGCCAGGAGAGAGAGGCGCGCCTGGTGAAAGGGGACCAGAAGGCATGGCAGGGCTACCCGGGATTCCAGGGAAAGAGGGGCCCCCAGGACAGCCGGGGGCTCAGGGCCCCAGGGGGCAGCACGGGCAACCTGGAGGGCAGGGCCCACCCGGGCGTAGCTTTACGGAGGCAGAGGTTCGGGAGATATGTGCTGCGGTCCTAAGAGGTAAACTCAACTCTTGCTTACTTACAATTATTATTATTAAAAAAAAAAAAAACTAATTTTTACATTGATAAAAAATATTACTTCTACTACATACTACTCTATTGCTTAGCTTGGTCTGGAGACATGCCACCTGGTTTACAGCATGGCCTAGGAGTAGAACAATAATTATTGTTCCTTTCGTTATTGCAAAACACCGATAACAATACTCTACCACTTAACTTAAAGAAGGTCAATTGCAGAACAAATGGCGGAGCTAAGCGTCACCTTCCAAGGACCACCTGGGCCACCAGGGAAGGCTAGAGTGGGAAGACCAGGTGCTCCAGGATTGCAAGGATCGCCAGGTAAGGACCATCATGTGTTTTAGGGGGTAAAATACGATGTAGTAAATTCAAGCAGTGTACACTAACAAATAAAAACGTTTCATCGAATAAAATCGGAACCAAATTCTCATCAGAATTTGTGGAATTTTAGGTGATCCAGGCAGGACTGGGCTACCAGGTGAGCGTGGCTTCCCCGGTATTCCAGGTCCACCAGGTCCCCACGGGCCTGAAGGACCACAGGGTGAGCGAGGAGACAAGGGAGATCGAGGTGCGGAGGGTGTTGGGATTGAGGGTCCCATGGGTTTGAGAGGGCCACCGGGCCCGCCTGGGGCTGATGGGGTTGGCGCACCGGGACGACAAGGGGAAAGAGGCGAGACTGGGCGAACTGGTAAGTATACCTAACAAGGAAGGAGGATGACAGAGCATGACACTAAAGAACTGCATGGTATCTAGTAATCTACAGCACACTGGAGCGGTGAAACTCCCAAACTGGTAAACGTAGGCGGAAATCTGCTGAATGAGATAAACATTCTTGAGGGAGAACCCGTCCTGTTCCTGTTCTTAGAAAGTTAATTTTCTGTCCAGGGAAACCGGGGCCAGTTGGACCACCAGGTGCTACGGGACAATGCGACTGCAGCAGCAACTATGTACACAGCATGATAGCCGCGGCAAGTGCTCAGCGGCCTCAAGGAAACTACAAGGGTCCGGCTAATATAAAGGGCCCCTAATATATTGAAACTAGACCTGTTGCAAACAACAAAAAGTACTTATAAAGGCAAGAAAACATTGGTTCACGTTGAATTCTTCATTTTCGTATGGATAAAAAGACAAGTAAGAGAGAACAAGAAGCAATCAGTACCGTGCAAAATAGATATAGTTTCAAGGTTCCATAACTGAAAATTACAGCAAAAAGCTTACCATTTGCAGAAAATTAAGTTTTTGAAACCGGACCAAACCGCAGATAACTCCTCCACCATATTATTTACATTTTGTCTGCTGCCACGAAAATCTTATTTTATTTTATGATTTGTTTTAGTGATTCATGGAAAGTGATGATATAACATTACATTTTTATATAATCATAAAATCTTTTAATAAAATCTAATATTTTTGTTATTCTGGATCTATAAATGTAGTCTTAATTTTTTAGTACTCTGTGATATATGATTGTCTTCTGCTAATATTTAGCGTCTCATGCGGCTTGTTTGTGAGGTTAGAAGTTATTGGACTTTACGGGGTCGTAGCACCATAAAACCCTACTTATGGCAAATAACTACGTTGTCGATGAAGGAGGTAAGCTTTTCTGTCTATTTATGTAACCCTTCTAAATTATTTTGTTTTTCTGTATTCATAAGTTGGTCCGTAGGCACCTGGGTAGATAGGTACCGTACCTACTCACAACTACTTAGATTAGCCTCCAGGCAGACGCATATGTATTCACCCAGATCCCTTGGTGACTCTAAGGTGTAAGTCTTAGGTCCTGTACCCTGTCAGCTGTGCTAATGTGACATTTGTTACCTACAGGGGGCACCTTCATAGCAGCTACACAGCGTCCAGACGGTACATGGAGGAAACCACGGAAAGTGAAAGATGGGTAAGTGGTTTGTATGTCTAGGTAGTAGGTGGAACTAACTCTGCGGTCGGAAAGTTGGTAAAGGTCTACTCATCGCACTTCCCGGTGCACCAAGCGGCAGAGTGAGCCGCCGCTAGAGGTAAATCACAGGGGTGTAAGCAGCAGCCGCCCGCTGTTCCATATATAAAAAAATATCCTCCATTCAGTGCGACCCGTAACCAGGTGCACCAAGCGGCAGAGTGAGCCGCCGCTATTGGGGAATCATTGTGGAAAATGAAAAATTCGAACCCCATCCGCCAGTCAACGAGCCAAGATATCTGTTATTGCCTCATTGGGAACAAGTAAGAAGTACATTCCGAAGTAGTCGCAGTGTCGTGCGACAATCGGAAGCAAGTATCAGCAGAAGTGCGATGAGTAGACCTTATCCGGAAAGGTAAACCGCCTACTAAATAAATTTAAAATATTAGATATGGATTAGGATGCCACCGTCAAGACAAGTGACTTTTCAAAGATACCGTGAGCAAAATAAATACTATGTTGTTAAATGTCAGCACGATAAACTAGGTAGGTAGTTCGCGACGATGTCAGAATGACATACTACCTGTATTCAGTGTATTCCATAGCTAAAAAAGTTTTATAATCCCAATTTCCCCAGCACAGGTTTTTTTAATGGACACCACCCAGGTTGTGCCTAATTTTTTTTTATTTGTTATACATTTGTCTTTAACATGGATGTAGGTACCTTCTTGAGACCCTTCCTGTGTCATCTGAAAGATCAGATGCCCCAGCAGATGAAATTCCATCCTACAGCTAATCACCTACACGCTTCGACATTAATTGAGCGTGTATTTGGTATAATCTTTCTGATTTTTTTTTTTTTTTTTTCAGTTACGTACCGCAAGATGAGGTACCATTGTACGAAAGCAAGGGGAAAATATTTGAGAAAAGCCTGCCTAAGTATCCAGTAGGTCTCTCCGAAGATTACATTCGGGAGGCACAAGAACGGCGCGAGGCAGCTCAGAAGAAACAGGGCCAGCAAGCCATCCCTGGATTACCAGCTGCAACCAGCTCAAAAAAGAAGAAAAAGAAGTCTGGTTCTGAAGTAGTGAAAGCTGCTCCTGCAGAAGACTTGTTGCAGTCTTCTAGCTACGACTCTTCCGCAACCACTAGAGTAAAGGACGATGAATGGACTACGGTCACAGGAAAGAACAAGGTTGTGACCACTTCAAAGAAAGACGTGAAAAAGGTGCCGCAGAATGGAGAGAAACAGAAAATTTCGGAAAACCCGAAGCCAGTAGAAAAACCAACCTCAGAGGCAATAGATCCAGCAAAACGAGTTAAGAATTTGCGGAAACGTTTAAAAGAAATGGAACAAATAGAAGAGAAGAGAGCGAGTGGAGTCAAGTTGGAAAAAGAACAACTGGAAAAATTGTCCAGGAAGGATGACGTTGAAGACGAAATTGCTAAACTACTGAAAGAATTTAACCTGTCGTGAGGTAGGAACTGTAGAAAATTCTAAACCAAAATGTTGCAGGTCTGTCCCTCCTTTAAAAACGTGTTGATTCGCTCTTGTGCCTTCTATGGCACAATGCCGTGTATTATGATATAGACAGGGAGGAGGGGGGAGGGACATTTCGGAAAGTCTGTGTGACCCTCGTTATACTGTGCCCCTTGTTTGTTTGATTACAATCCGCATACAAGTCAGTGAGCACCCGCCAAATTCCTCACATCAGTCTTACAATCCACTCCTCGTAATATGAAATAAGAAGTGAGCTCAGCTATTGAAGCAATTGAGAACAAGTTTTAAGGCATTCCCATAAACTGTAGACGTCAGATTTATCCTCCTCAGCAAGCACCACTCCACTAACTAACGAGGGTGGGGGGGCAAGCAGCTGCCCCTAGTTTGGCCACTTCATCAGTTGCCGTCTTCAACTTCGTTCACTATTAAATATATTTAATATATTGCCCTAAATGCATCTCTTTTACTTTTCTAATTTGACATTAGAACTAAATGTAGTCGGTGTGTAACTTGTGGCTCCTTCCCGTTCAGCTGGTGAGTAGGAAACTGCTGCCATTATTCATTAATTCATTAATCTCTATTAATAATTTTTATGTTTGTATACATTTCTATTGCGTTTTATGTAGTATAGAATACTCTCAGTAATATTTACGGTAACACCTTACTTGTAACTTACTGTATTTGTGTTAGCCTCGGATATATTTGTCGGTACCAATTTAGTACTGCATAGTTGTAGTAAAGGACAAGGGAGTATTGTTAAAACATTTAGCTCCCTTGTCTGCAGCTACTTTTATCTACAGCCTTAAGTAGACGATTTAGATGTACCTACGTATCGTATCGGCGAATTACTTAAAGTAATAAACGAGCGACTACTGGCCAGTTTAAAAATTAATTCGTTATCTACCTGATGTTTTTTGAGGAGGTATTTATATAGGTTTATTGGTAAGAATATTTTTCACTTTTGGGGCCTAAAACACATAATCCTCGTTAGTCTTTACGAACAATCACCTAGCACACAGATTAAACGCTCTTCATCGAAAAAATACTTCGACGGGCATGTTCTGGGCTGGGGTGTTAGATATTGGTCACAGAAGAAGTACCCACGGCAGTTTTGATAATCCACTAGTCGTTGCCCTGCAGATTGGCATTTAACAGCTGGAGGTGGCACCGGCGAAGTAGTGCTTGGTACGCCATTGGTCGGGCCGGGAGTTGGTTTAGGAGAGGCAGTACTGGTGGCTCCAGTGTTCTCACCAGGCGTCGTTTCTGTGTACGGTCTACATGTTGATGCTCGCAAATCTAAGGCAGCAACCTGTCTTTTTCCGTTGCATCGAAACACGACCGCGTCCATATTACCGTCGCAAACGTAACAAAAATTGTCAATCATCCCAGTAGCTCCTGGAGAAGTGCAGTCTATCGATTTTCTGGGACAGGTCCCAGTAATGCAAGAGTGGGAGGTGGTATCGAAGTATTCGCCCTCAGAACAGGTGCATTCCAGTTCAGGTGGCCCGGCCAGCTTAGTACATATGTAGGAGGTGTCACATTTGTACGCTGAAGGAAACTGGCCTTGTTGGATGCATGTAAAGGCGTGTGGCGCGTTTGGGTTGTCACAGTGATCCTTGATGCAATCATAAGCAAATGAAGATGCGTTGTAGCCGCAGTACAGGCCAGTAGTTTCAAGACATTTCACTACAGGGACTGGAGCCGCGCCGACTGCCGGACAAACCACGATGTTCTGACATGTGTCATCGCACTGTACACCGGTGGTCTGACACTCGGAACTAGTCTGACCCGCGCAGCCCTGAAACAATCGGCAGAGATTTGTGGAAAAACAAACAGGCAAGAACTCTGTTCCACACATTCCGGCACGATCGTGAGTACAGCCAAACGATCATTGCATCACTCTAAGAGAGTCAGTTCTCAGTTCTGCACATCCTTGGAATTGACCGTAAAATTGATATCTGCTTTAATGTCAAATGGTAGCCGGCATGAAAGATACTGAATACAGACAGAGGTGTAGCTAGGTACTTATTAATGTTGCTCAAGTACCTGTGACCACGAAACTGATTTCTGCTTCAATGCTAGATGGTAGCCGGCATGAAGAGATATGTAGTAAACGGGCAGATAAAGGATAGAGATATAGGTAGGTACTTAATGTTGCTCAAGTACCTGTGACCACGAATAACGCCCCTGCTTAGAACACGCACTCAGTTTGCCTGTTTCAGTAGCTATAGGTAGGTAGTGCCTAAAAACGCTACTTTCAGAATCAAATTCTATATAGAATATATTATTTGAATGAATAAACAACCATGCATACAAAGGTATCGATACTCGATACCTACAGCTTTTAGGGCAGCCACGACCAATAGCGTTATTGCAATTACCAGTCTCATTCAGTACTGCAGGTGTGCCTACCCATAGTCTGAAATCAACACTCCCCTAGCACACATGACTTTTTGATTTGATCATATATATATTTGACTGGGCAAGACCTAGGCTGGGGAATTAAGTCAGAGTCACAAAAGAAATAACTGTGGCAATCCTCGAGGTTTGGCAAGTGCTGACCAGACTGTTCACATAATGACGGTGAAGTTGTTGAAGGGGAGGGATTTCCTGATGGAGGTGTTGTAGGTGTTGGTGTGGGGGGAATTTCCGATGGAGACGCCGTCGGTGTGGATCCATTTCCGCCTGGAAGTGGTGGTCCAGTATAGGGCCCACACTTCCCTGCTCGAGGACCTCTCGTAGGGCGCCATTTTCCAACCGAACAGCGATAAATATACGCATCATTGTCCTCATTACAGAAGTAACAGTAATCAGCGTCAATAACCCCTCCTGTCCCAGGTGTTTCGCACACTACGGGTCTATCCGGGCACTTTTCATCGGCTGCACACTTGTTTGTTATGGTGCTAAAAATTTCACCTTCGTCGCAAGTACACTCGAGCTGAGGAGTACCACCCAACTCAGTACAAATATAGTAGATTTCGCACTGATAAGGCGATGGTAAGACGCCTTGCTGGATGCATTTGAAAGCGTGAGCATTTGCGTTGCCACATGTGTCACTCTTGCACTGGTATGTCCCATCAGTTTCCATGCCGCAATAGTTTCCAGTCAAGTTAGAAGCGCAGTTTGCCACTGTGATGGGCTCAGCGCCCTTGAAAGGGCAGTACTGTAGATTCTCGCAAGTCTCATCGCACCTGGGGCCCTCTGCCTCGCACAGGGAACTGGACTGACCAAGGCAGGGCTGAAAAATAGGGCGTCAACATTGAACGACGTGTGGGAACCTTTCTTGGTGACTCTACAACGTTAACACGTCAACAACAATGTCAACCTCAAGAAAGGATCCTAGGTAAAGGAAACCACAAGGAAATAGCCACTTTACCAACCTGAGCAACTGCGAGGAAAATAAAGGCGGCGCTGTAAAACTCCATCTCGACAAGAACAGATTCAACGGACTGCAAAACGCTCTGATTTACTTATAAATAATTTTGAGTGATAACACATAATTGATAAGACTGTCCCTAACCTTACGCCTAGTCTCACATGTATGGAGTAATGTAAATCTACTCCAGATGCGAATATGATAACAAATCTGGCAATCAGAAATCTCGCAGGACAGTCAAGTATAAAATGGCACTCAGAATACCGAAAGGAACAATAAACTGCTTCACAATGACGACTCAAGCTGCTATTTATCTCTTGTTCACTTTGACCGTAAGTACCGAACCATTATTAAGAATAAGAATTGACGACGTCCATTTTGCCGCTTTCAATAGCGTGGGGTATGGGATAGAGAACGCGACTCATATCCGAATATCCGTATTCTTGATTGAAAATCTTATTCCGAAAAGATTTGAAAGTGGCCTGTTGGAGGCAAAAAGTAAAACTGACTCTTTAGTAGGAAACTTACAACATATTGACATGATTTATAAATATTGACAGCTGACGGCGGCGACCGCCTTCCTAGTAGTTCCAGAGCCTCGTGATGACCTCTGTCTGGTGACGGGGCCACAATGCAGCACCAACTGCGAGGAGATCATTCTTTGCCCTACCCAGCTAGGAACTCCCATGGTTGTTGTTACGTGTGACGAGAAGATGTACTGTGAAAGCAATCCAGAAGGTGAGAAAGAAGTTTAAATACTACGGTAGTATTTAAACAGTAGGTAAATACAAAAGCGCGTGGTTTCCTAACGGCAGAAATTAGTAGGTATACAATGATGGAATTTAACAATTGGATGCCCGAAAGAAACTGTCATAGCTTTGCTTCTCTGTAGGTACCTAATGAGGTCAGTAAAAAAATGTTACCTAATATTAATAATATACCTGTTACTCATATCTCGAGGAACAGGTACACAATGAATTAAAAACGGGCCGAAATTATGTGATTTATAGTCAGAACAGCAGAAGTTAAGTATTATACCTATAGGTACCGACTCAAATTAAGCTCACGTCCGCAGCTGTTGGTCCTAAATTGAACATCTTAGAACAGGATACACAGCGCGAATTAAAATTTCAGGTATGCCAGCGTGCAGTGCGAATTCCTGTCAAAATGCGATTTTCCGATGCACTACCCCCGGAGCTGTACCAGACCCTAGAAACACGCAAGCCTACTTCCTCTGTCCAGGCGTCAACACCAAGGGAGTTCCCTATCCTTGTCCCGTGGGTACCAACTTCAACACAACTACCCTGCGCTGTTCAGAAGATACGAAACCTTTTGCTACAATCGTGTGCGGGGGGGCTGGGGAGTACGGGCCAATTGGGGAAGACAACAAGTTCTGCTACATGTGCGACGACCAAAATATTCCCCTCGTGTACCTGTGTTCCCTCAGTGACCATTCCTTGTACTACCCTTTCATTATTCCAAAATACTAGTTACCGCTGGAGTATTTTTAAACTAGCTTTACATACTGCGTTTTTAGAACCAAAAGTTGAGAGGAATAGTTGAAAAGTTGAGAAAATGTTTGTAGATGAAAATGAAGTTTTTCTTCTCGATACCTAACCCAATTTATTTACGAATACAATCCATTCCCTGTTGTGTGGATCAAGGCCTTCTTATTTGTTATAGAAAATGGGAAATGTAAGGTACGAGTATATGCCAGTCAGCCATAAAATTCAAAATAGTGATCCTAGAATAAGTGCTAAAAATCTTTTGCTTTCCTAGATAGTAGATACCTACGCTTGACAGAGAGATAGATAACCGTTGACGATTGGACTTGGTCCATGGCAATAATGCTACGTAGTATATTTTCCTTGCTAGGTAGGTACCCAAACTATAGGAGGCACTTTGTGTCATAACTGCATCAGTCAATGGTTTTCGCTAGAATAACCAACCAAGGATAATAAATATTATATTTGGAAGCTAAAAAGTTTCAGACTGCCTGCAGGGCCCTCCTGTAGCTCCTAGGCACAATACTGAAGTACCTACACATGAAAAATCAGCAATTTAACAATTTTTTATCGCTCACTATGGCAAATTACCCAAGAGTTCCCATGTTCCTTTTGACGTTCAGAGGAGCTAAGTCGGCTTGACAAAGGTTTCGTCCCTATACCTAATCAGTTCTGCAGTGGTAAAGATAATTATATAAGCACTTTGACTTATCAGCTCATACTCATGGACATCCATGATTCTAATGAGATAAAATCAGTAGGTACCTACTTCCTACATAAATTCATTGTTCATTTGGGTCACAAGGAGCCAGCAAGATGAGAATTGTTTTGATGACACTGGTAAGTTAAGTACAAATTGCACTTTAGTTAACACTGTTTTTTTTAAGTTCTGATATTTTCTGAGGAAACTGTAGGGCTTTTATTTATTCTCAAATATGATAACTTCCACAGGTGGCATCATCATCGGCCTTTTGGTTGGTGCCCCGAGACAAAGACCAGTGCCCAAGCCTCGGACTATTGTGCTCTAAAGACTGCAAGTCCGTGGTGTACTGTCCATCCGAAGGCGGCAACCCCACGCCTGTGAGGGAGTGCCCTCCCACCACATTCTGCTCAGTAGAATCCGGTAAGCTCAGAAAACTGACCCACTGCCTTCCTCACTAAAGCGCTGGAAGGCACGTAAATATATTTCGACACTTTTTATTCGTTCGGAGACATCTGGGCTCCGAAATTAATATTTTATACCCTGCGGACGAAAGCGGAGAATGGCTGGCAATATTTGGGAAAGACTTTTATACCTATAGTCCTGTTATAGTCAGAAAATACTGCGTGTGACGTGACAAAGCCACTGAGATTTTCATATTTTGCCATTTCATTCTGTTCTTCATTAAAATAATATGAACTTTTGGGGTTATTTCTGTTTAGACCTTGTACATGCAGGGTTGTTATATTAAACCATAATAAAGTGGATTATACTGTCAAAAATTACATAAATAATGTACAAAAGTACCTAAGTACTCGTATAAAATGTCAAAATGAAACAAGCATTTGCCCAACAATAGCATCCTTGGACTGAAGTCAGAAAAAGCCACTTGGTAAGGTCCATAACTTGCGTATTTAGCCTTGAGAAGTTATTCTATTGTTGCATCTTCATATGAGAAGAAAAGGGAGTAGTCATGTAGTACTTCGGCTTTGCAGGGGTTCCTGAGTGCGATGCCATTTCATGTGCTGGTTGGAAGCCAGTTTGTACCGCCGGTGGGGCAGTACCGTCACCAACAGACTGTCATGTGTTCTACATTTGCGGGGTAGCTGGCGACCCAGACCCCAAGCTAAATGAATGCCCAAGCGGTTACGTTTACGACACGGAGACACTTGGCTGCTCATCAAGCACGCCCTGCAGAGACCCCGTCAACTGCAGAGAGGCAGGAGATACGGGAATCGTTGATCCCGGGCCTAACACGTTCTGCTACTACTGTGCCGACGTTAACGCTCCATTTTTATATCCATGTACAGGTAAACAATAATGTGTATGAAAGGAGAAAAACCAAATAAGGTGGAAAGAAATGGTAATTGTAGATCCGGTGAGGTAAGCAATTTGAGCTAGTTCAAAAGTAACCCACTACGACATGGCAGCAAAGTCAAGAGAGAATAATTCACGACGCGCGACGGTTACAGGACCTAACGAACGAATACTCTCGAGTTATCACTTTGATTTCTTCCAGTGCTCACTTTTCATCATAATTTATACTTTTTAACACTTCACGGTAGACACCTATTTCTTTGTTTTCCCCATAGGTAACTTTACCGAGCCTTCAACAACCAATGCGTCTCCAGCTGATGAACCTACTGGAAGTGACGACAACCCTACTGAACCTTTACCTGATGAACCATCTTCAACAGATGAACCAAATACTACAGATGACCCAGTAACAAATGAACCAACAACTGATGACCCCAACAGCACACTTGAACCTACAACTGATGACCCCAACAGCACACTTGAACCTACAACAAATGAACCAACAACTGATGACCCCAACAGCACAATTGAACCTACAACTGATGACCCTAACAGCACACTTGAACCTACAACAAATGAACCAACAACTGATGACCCCAACAGCACAATTGAACCAACAACAAATGAACCAACAACTGATGACCCCAACACCACACCAGAACCTACAACAAATGAACCAACAACTGATGACCCCAACACCACACTTGAGCCTACAACTGATGACCCCAACACCACACTTGAGCCTACAACAAATGAACCAACAACTGATGACCCCAACAGCACACTTGAACCTACAACTGATGACCCCAACACCACACTAGAACCAACAACTGATGACCCCAACACCACACTTGAGCCTTCAACAAATGAACCAACAACTGATGACCCCAACACCACACTTGAGCCTTCAACAAATGAACCAACAACTGATGACCCCAACACCACACTTGAGCCTTCAACAAATGAACCAACAACTGATGACCCCAACACCACACCAGAACCAACAACTGATGACCCCAACACCACACTTGAACCAACAACTGATGACCCCAACACCACACTTGAACCAACAACAAATGACCCGAACACCACAGGTGACACAACAACGAGTGAGGCCACGACACCAAGTCTACCCTATTGTTCAACACTGCCAGTGTGTGTTATTCAGGGGGCAAAGTACCCTGACACATCGGACTGCCAGAGCTATTGCTTTTGCGCAATCTTGGGCACTACTCCTGTTGCCAGGACTTGTCCACCCAAATACAGCTATGACCAGACGCGTAAATCATGCGTTCTTGGGGCTTGTAGCAACGTGCCTCCCTCCGAAACCCCAACTACAACTGCAACCCCAACTACCAGCACACCGTCAGGAGGATCCTGTGACGCACTCCCCGTATGTACCACAGCAGGTGCAAAATATCCCGATGCTTCAGACTGCCAAGGATATTGCTTCTGTGCAACTGCAGGGAGTACACCCGCGATGAGAAAGTGCCCACCAAAATATATCTATGACTCTACTCGCAAGGCATGTGTCCTTGGAACCTGCGCAAACTATAATGGTAACAGTTGGTTGGAGGTTTTTAAACAATTTTTACCATGGTGAAACAAGAAGATTGGGTCGATCAGAGGACCGCTGAATTTAACAGACGAACATTACCATTCGGTAAGTAACCAGGAACTAGCATGTATATCAAGGACCTTTTTTTAGGACCATGTTTCCAGACTATTCCTCGCTCCCAACTCACGCTCTAATTTAAATGGGTATGGGTACTAAGTTGAATCAAGTGTAGAGTAATAAAAAAACTGCAACTAAATACACGTAGCTAACTCCTTAGCTTGTAAATAAATGTATATATTTCTACTGGAAGACATTTATGGATCACTCAGGATGTAGCACTTGTTTTGTACATATTATACGGCTCGTACATAATTAGTTACAATTCTTTGTGGTTACCTTACTATTCTGTTACCTAGCGCTATAAAGCAGGTCATCATAAATTCAACTAGGAAAGGTACATACTGCTTTTTGGTCCACCAACCCTTACGGCGCAAGTCGCTCGTACACCCATCCTTCGGTACCGGTATGCAATGTTACTTCGTCGGCAGCCTCTCCAGCATTAAGCCGGCGAAAACGGATCCGATCGTGAAGGCGGTCGCTCTGACCTTGCCAGAACTCAACTGACGAAGGCTTCACAATGAATCCACCCCTACAGGGCATAAAAAACAGAATTAATCTCAACAAATTTGACATATTCCAGAACCCTAATACCTTTTCAACGGTATCATCAGCTTCCCCCCTTTTTTTGCTCGCTCTGCGGGTTTTTTTTTCAGTCAGGTTTAAATAACGCGTCAGTAACTTCCAAAATCCACAGTACTGCCCACAGAGCCTAGACGACCTACCATTCAGCTGGTCTAGGAATTTCTTGAGAAGAGTATTCTTCTCGTAGTTGATCTTGTTTCTTGACTAGAAGATCTCTGTCTGTGATGGGTGTGCTCTGCTGACTAACAACAGCTCCAAGCTGACTCTCCTTCGGCCGTGAGTGGAAGTACGCAGTCGAGTCGGCTTCCGGGAGCTTTTCGACAACGCCCTCAACACGAATCTACAATTGAAAGCAAAGAGTCATCCACATGGTCTTTCGAAATGAATGTTTTACCGTGTGAAATGATCGGGCCGTGAGGACGATGATCAAAGCTTGTTTAAACTCTGGACACTTATATTGATCAATAATGAAAGACAACAGGTAGGCTCACCGATCGCTTCAAGCATTCCCAGTAGAAGACCAACGCGGCACGAGGATTCTCCGTTAATTCCCGACCTTTTCTACTGGAGTAGTTGGTGAAAAATCGAAAACCATCAGGTCCAAAACCTTTCAGTAAAACGTATCTAGCACTGGGCATTCCGTCTCTGAAAAAAGCAAACAAATAGTTGGTAAGATTATTGAGCAACTGGAGTACGCATGACTTTCACAATGTTCACGACAGGCAGCAGGAAGTGCGTTGAACAGGAAGACAAAAAGGCGGCTTCAGTGATTTAGTTCTAGGGATATTATTTTGACTAAGCCTCAAGTTTTTTCCTAAGTACTTCGGTGCAAGGTAGCCTACCTACCCGGGGTACACCTTGAGAATATACGTTTGCTTACTTGCTACAGGTTGCCAAACACATGGCATTAGCTTCTTCAATCTCTGGAACACGACATGCCTCTTCAAACCACAATTTGAATTGCCCGAATGGCTCTTTACTGATAAGCTGCTTTTCTGTGAATGCTTCCTCTTTACGCTTGTATTTAGTCCTCATACCTCCAATATCAATAGAAAAACTTGCGGCCTCACTCATATTTGGCAATTTAAATGTATAACGAGATAACGAACACCAAGATTTTAGCATTACATAAGCTATCACAAAATATCTAAAATGTCAAGAGAATACATCAAAACCGAGAAGTAAACAAAAACTCATCATTTTAATTTTTATACCTCTGTGGTTCTAGAAATCTGCTGACACTTTTAGCGCCTTTATTTCCCGCCAAATAAGTTAGTTCATTGTTTTGAAACTTTTAAAACTTCGACTAAAAAGTAATTATTTTACAAGCCAAAGAGAAATAATTTGGGCTGAAGTAGAACGAACCTTGAACACTCCGACTAATGTTCATTTAAGTATAGGCCTCGAGTTTTTTATAGATTATGCGCCTTGTTATGAATTAAGTAGGTATACGTACGTGTTAGAGTAAGAAGAGGTAAAGAACGACGAGTAGGTACCTACTTTTTTCCCTTATTGCTTTATGTAGGGACCAGAGTAAATAGGTAACATGCAACCTATTAAAGGAAGTTAGGGAACTGCATGTTAGTTCGGACTAAGTAGAGTAATTTTGGTCTGAGCTATTACTGCTACAAGTTGGATTTTATCCTGAAAATAGTTAATTACAAGCCAAAGTTGAATCTGGTCACGGTGCATTGAAGGAAAGAGGTGAGCGGCAACGGCAGCGTCTGAAGTGGTCGCGTTCTCCTATTTCCCGGACAACGTTCAAAAGCCTCCTTTATTATAGCCATGCTGAAAACCTTTGACAACCACCTGACCCGCCTCTCTGGTTTCACATCAACTGTTAATAGTGCATTTCCACCCTTTAGACTATTATAATACCTATAGGTGTACAATTTTGTCCTTTAACATTACGACTCAGTACCTATAGGTATAATTCTCCTCAGTATTTCTCTTAGACGTTGCCTCAGTAATTTATGGCAAAGTACAAGGCGTATTTCGCAATTGGTTGGTTAAAATTCGCAGCTTACTATTTTAATCTTTTATGAGTGTATAGAAATGCTTAAGCCAAAACCTTTTTGTTTTGTTTCCTATATGTGAAAACATTCAAGCAAATGTAAAACCTGGGGAAAATTTCACGACAGATACCCCCTGCAGCATCGAAGCAACGTCACAAATCATTGATCTCTGCAAAAGTCCTGAGAAATCGCAGAAGAACAGCCCTGTAATAATAATTACAGAAATGGACAGCAATCATATACAGAGCTGTCAGATATCTCTCTTGGTGTTGTGGTAACTCCCAGAGGAGGTTGGGCAGCAGAGTGTGAACCATACGTAGTGTGAGATGTCTAGGTCATTCTAGATGCCCTTCTACCCCTACCTCACACTATACACTGCCTTTTTCGTATTTTCTTATGCTCGTAAGTGCTCTAAATTACGTTACCTACGTTACAGCCGAAGTCATGTAGAGGTATAATGTGTTCACCCTTAAATCACAAAAATATTGCTCCATTTGCGATCTCAAAAAGCGTTTTAAACTGTTACACCCGAGGGGTTAACCACTCGTTGGGAATCATTGGAAATCTTTATGGAATCTCAGGGAATCTTGGAATTTTTTGCAGTGGTTACCTCTTCGCGGTTCATCTTTCTATATGAATATCGTTGGGAATCTTTGGAAATCTTTATGGAATCTCAGTGGAATCTCAAGGAATCTCTGGAGTGGTTACCCCCTCGGTTACACCACCGCTATATAGAAAATTTTAATACCCCCAGTGTTACAGAATCTCCAACGCATGTTGCCCGCAATTCACACCTCGTAAATGATGGGTATAGGTATACGTCATGTACCTTAAATGTCTCTGTATAACCTACTGTTGCACCTAATTAAGAGTTAATTATCGTACCTATACTGAAGCTGAGCCCGCAGTCTGTCGCTAATAATTGCCCTGTGTTGGAGAGCTGTTGTCGCCTGCCGTTTTACTGCTGCCCGCACTTAGTACGTCTATCACCCATTCCCCAGGCCTATTGCCCATTCAGAGTGAGTGCCCGTCAGCTGCTGCTAATAAAGCTTATAGCGGGTTCAGCTGGAACTCTGAATGAATCTGCTGCCCCATTAGGTATTAGGTATCATTCAAATTTGTATTTTTCACTTTTACTATAAATTAGTATTTTTAATTACATTTGCTTTGGGATATTTATAATTTCAAAAAAATCCCAATTATAATCTAACTCTTACAAGGCTTGAATTCCATTATTTTTTCATTCAAACAGAATTTTTCAATTTACTTCCGCCCATTTCACTCATTTCTAAACATATAAAATTCATCAACCCATGTTGAAAGGTATGCTCTCACAATTTTCCAGTACCTACCTATTACACCAATTATTTTTGAGCATTTATTTATAGGAAATAAAGGAAGCCCATCATATATGATATTTTTTCTATCGGAATTCTGATGTACCTACCTACCTACCTATAGTAATTTTGCAGCTATATCGATGCTTGTTCTACCAAACACATATGAGTAGGTATATATCAGTGATAAGTTTTCAATCCTCACGCGTCTTGATTTTTTTTTTGTCCTTTTGGCCAGTAATTTTCAACGCATGTTATTTTGAGATTAAGTACCTACCTATCGGCAAACGATACAATTATTACAAACTTCAATAAAGCTATATTGTGTATAGGGCATACCTAACAGTATAGTTAGTTACTATGATAGGTATTAGGTAACCATATAATAATTCGGAGTTTTCAGAAAGGCAAGTCCAAATTCTTGACCTTTAAGATCATCTGTACCGAGACTTGAAATACCTATTTTAGGATGAAATAGGTATAAATTTTTATTCAAATAATATGGAGTAAGTATACCTACCTACCTATACATATACTTCTTTGTTGGGTCAACTATAGAAATATAAATGAGGGTCCGTAAATGAATGAGAGGAGACCGAACAGTGCTGGCTTGCCGGCGGTGCTGGGGGTGCTGGGGGTATTGAGGGGTGCGCATGGTTGGAAGCTGCAGGGCTTTATATAAGGGAAGGTCATCCTGGAGGTTGGCCACTTCTGCTGCTGCTCCCTCGCTTTTAACCCCGACACGTCATCACTACTGTTGACCAGGTATGTCATTCTTTGATATCTCTATCATGATTGCTATATAAGATTGTTGTCCATCTGTGATCTACGAAAAGTACTTTTGTCATATAAGTCATATAAAAGTACCTACCATATTTTTAATGTTATAGGTACCAAAGTCCATGCCTATATTTATTATGTGCCTGTGCGTGTGCGTGTGTAGCATTTAACATTTAACTCAAGGATTCATTGAGTGTATAAGAATACTGCTGGATATTTAGATCATGCATGAATATGTACCTACCTACCTACGTATTGTCCTAAAAAATTTGGGCAAACACAGCAGGAGGGCTGTTACGTAATTACTTACATACGTAATGGTATAATATAGACGCTTCTATAGGTACGAGTACTCTCGCAGGGGGGACCAACTAATTTGTCCTGCTTCTTTAGTAGATCAGGTTTGACTAGAAAAAATTCCTAGGTGCAATCCAGAGTAGGTAGATAAAGGTTTAGCCACTAACCTAATAGGCTCATCTCACTCAAAGGACAAGAGGTTGTTCTTCAGAATGCTTATCGATATAATGACTCGATTACCATCGTAAAGGAAACCAGCCTATCCGTCATATCTGGATAAAGAACTTCCCTCGACATCCTCAAAATGCCAACAAAAAACTATAGTAGGTGACTTAGAGCGAACTTTCTGAAGGAAAGAGGTAAATACTCCAATCTATACTCCAACCTTTGAGATCGATTTCGCCTTCAACTTCCTGATTATGTAACTCTGAGTTGGATAACATGGAAACTTTTTTAAAGTATAAATAAAATTGGGAGTACCTACAATATTTTTCATAGGTAAGGTATAGGTAACTGCTTCGTTTTTTATGCAGACATTTAGGCATTCTGCTCGAGCTCGTAGAAAGGAGCAGGTAGACATAGACCTATATTCTAGGTTTAGGTAGGTACCTATGTATATAACCATAGGTGTTACAATGGCTTATATGCACTTATCGATCTTATATAGTAGAGGGAATTTAAAGCAGGCACAAAACCTGCAGATGAGCCTACCCCCACCAGGTGCCACCGCACTTGTACCTGCTCTCTCATTGGTCAGCCCACTGGAGCTGGGGCTGGGGGTTGATGCAGGTTCCGTAATATACCCAATATAATGGGCCATAAGCCCTTTTAATACTAACTTGGAGTAGGATTCTGCGTTACATCCCCTGCCTCTCCACGGGCTATAAGGACGTAATCTGACAAGATCACAAAACGGTGTTGACTTGTAACATAACATGTTTTGTTACAGTGGGTATGCTAAGACACACTGCCCTAGGCTCTGTAAGATAACTGGTTCTGGCGCGCTACCATGGCCTTGCTTTCAAAGTGAGGGGAAGAAGTATACCTGGAGAGGGTAGTTTCCCCGCCGCTCCCTGACTCTCAGACCAACGTTTTGTGCCTGCTTTAAATTCCTCCTACTTTACTTATAAAATGGGCAGACTTCCGAAATCAGTTCACACCATACCTACCTATACGTACCTACCCCAATTCATTCATTGGAACACCAAAATTTTAGTTTTGGAGAACAGGACTATAGGACTGGCATGCAAAAAAAGTATACCTACTTACCTACTCGCATCAAGTGATTAAAAACGGGCCCTAAAAATTTTGATTGGAAAATGCTTTATCCAAAAAAAAAAAAAGTTTAAATCCTTTGGCGAAAAGGCCATTAAGCCAGCATTCACTTCCCTGGGGAAAGCGATATTATACCCAACTCCAAATCTGTTTTTGAACGTGCTGAACAATATTCAGATAGGGCGCTGTGATGGGAAAGTACTTTTCCCGTTCGGCATGGCGTTTGAGGGAAGCTTATGCGGGTATATTAGAAAAAGACGAGATTAAAAAACTATCCCTAAAACATCTAGGTATTAAGACGAAGATTCTATGTACACTGTAGGTAGGTATAGTATCTTTATTGCTCTCTATACGCAGTAAAGAGAGGGTTAAAGGCTTTATCTCCAAGTTGTGTTGCGTCCAATATTTCATGGGTAGATTGGATTTAATACTGTCAGGTAGCTTGGCTATACCTTTTTTAAACCCCTTCTGACCTTATACCTACAGAACAGACCTGGCTTATTATAAATGGTGCGTGTAGGAATTTCAAAAAGTCTTCTTTTCATTTTAGAAGTGACGACCATGGTACAAAACCATGGTCAAACTCGTTTCCGTTACTTTCATGGACCTACCTACCAAAGGTTTTGCTAAATATATTTCAGGGGATAAAATTGTAAATCAGGCGTGAGCGTTCGCATCGCACGTTTAGTAACTTCGTTGGCAACTTCCGGCGACCATCGCACTTCCTCCTGTCGCAATTCGATTTCATTCACATCCCTCCCCGCTTATCTCCCTTTTCTACACGTACATATCTACAAGTTTTCGCTCCATTTCTATCGTCTAGTTTCAAAAAGGACGATGTGAATGGAATCTAGAAACTTTTTGCTCGCAGATCAAGCTATTGTATTGTATGTTCTCCAGTCCCCCGCCCATAGGACGTCCAAAAACCTGGAGGGGGGGAGGCCCCCAGACCTTCTCCTCACCTGGGGGGGGGGGGGGGGGGGTAGGCATGAGTTTATGTGACATGTCTAGGAAAGAAAAATCCTGGGGGTGGCTAAACGGTTTCTGGGGGGGGGGGGGTGCTGCCTATGTCTCCCACTCATGCAGGAAAGACCCTGAAGTCCACCTGTGGGGTGCTTTTTTGAGTTGAAGGGATGAAGGGGGAGGAGTTGGGCTTTGGAGTAGGATATAGGGAGCCCCGGCAGCGTCCGCACTATCCTATATTCCAGCAAAATTTGCCTTGGAGCGCCGAGCATCAGAGGAGAACCCTCAGTCACTCAGGTTGAAGAGGCTCTTATTTCATCTCTTTCACCTGAGGGCTCATGCATGTACACTTCTTTCTGTACCTTCTCCTCACATAATTGCTAAACATTTTACATTCCTTCCTCTAGTTCTTATAAATATAAAAATTTAAAACTAAGTATATACCTACCTATACGTATATAGGTACCTACAATCTGTTGGTCGGATAATCTCTTCGAACAGTTTTTCCCTGACATCTGAGGTTGGTGATTAGGTACTACCATGCAGCGAACAACCCTCCCAGAAGATTAGCCTCCCTATCTCTCCTGCTGGGATTAACCCAGGCATAATAAACATCACATTATGATAAAGATAATCTTCTGCATTTTTAATGTGTTCATATCTGGAGTGGTGTGAAGCTTAGAAAAGTAAGCCCCTCTGCCTGCGATGTTCCTGCCTCAGCACTTTGGTAGAAAAAAGTCCTTACGGCGCCATATTTCAATTCTGAAAAAAGGATTCACTGTTTCGCGTTAATCCCGGATTACTTACTTGCCATAGTAAGGTGGGACTAATGGAGAAGGGTTTTAAAAACGAAGTAAAGTTGGTAGGTACCAATCCAGCTAAGTAGGTAGGTACCTACCTCACTTTATTCTATATAGTGCACCCCTCACCGAGAAGCGAGAAGCGACCTAAACAGCTAATTTGTTATCTGTTTTCTGAGTTGTAATGTTAACCGAACGACGAGCACGTTGCATAACTGAGTAGTCATTACCACTTTATTTAGTTAATATAATGGGACTCTTCCTTTCTCCCTTCTCGCTCACCCTTTTTCAATTTTCAAATATTATACTTCATTCTTCTTTGATTTTTTGCCTGTACCTACTTATAATGAGGAGCCTCAAAGAGTCTCACGTTTTTGGCCCTTTAATGGAGATTCAAAGTTTGAATAACCTTTGATACAGCTTTCCTAATTAGGTGTGACGCAAGCTGCCAAATGATGTGCTCCTCAGGGACTCAGGATCCAAGATTAGGGGGATGGGATTGGGAATACGGGAACCGGGGAGGTGGGGAACTGAGGGCAGTGGAGGTAACCAAAAATGACCCAGCTATCTAGCTCTATCACCACTGTTTATATAGGTACCTCTATAGCTAATTTTTCCGTGGTTGGTAGGGTACGACAGGCCCGTATCCAGAAAGTGGTCATGGGGGGGGGGGGGGGTTAGGATCATGCTTCACGTTGGCATTACCATGTTAATTTTCCGTTCATGGGGGGGTTTAATACCTATAAGTAGCAGGTACCTATAACTTTTCTTCTCGTAAATTTTCCTATGCCAAAGGCTCTGCTATACCCACTCGGGCCTTAGCACAAGAAGTGTTGCGCTAACCTGAATATCTACTTGAAAATATCTTTTCTCTTGTATCATTAACAACAACGTGTCCAATAAGTGTCAGCACAGCGACAGTCCACTTCAGTATTCCTGAAGCTGAATTATCAACTGAGCAGTACAGGAGGGTCGTGAGAAGTAACGTTGTCACTCTCCTTCCCTCCTTCCAAACCCAATTTGTTTTCCCTTGCCCCTTCTTTGGCTTCCATTCATACATCTCGTCCTAAAGGCTGGTGCTGTATACGCGTATATCTATCGGTCCTCTGGTGCATGGGTATACTTTTGTATAGGAACGATTTTGTGAGATTCATACATTTTCTCTATACCCTCTACTCTGATATAACCTTCCTACTAATAAGTGCTCCTGCATGGTAACGTAGTGGCTACATTAAAATAAACGCACTGGTTACAGAAGATGAGCAGCAAGGCTGGTATGCTGACATGCACCCTCTTGGCCGTCACCGTCACAATGGCTGTCGCAAAGAGCCTGGAGTCGCCGGATCAGGATGGCTTTCATCAGAACCAACTTGAGGTAAAAAAAATATCATGTACCTATATGTTAGGCACGAGGGGTTAACCACTCGTTGGGAATCTCGTTGGGAATCATTGGAAATCTTTATGAAATCTCAGGGAATCTTGGAGTTTTTTTTGGAGGGGTTACCCCTTCGGGGTTTATCTTTCTATGAATATCGTTGGGAATCTTTGGAAATCTTTATGGAATCTCAGGGAATCTCAAGGAATCTCTGGAGTGGTTACCCCCTCGGTTATAGGCATGACCAGTGCCAGAAAACTATGTACCTACTATACTTGATATATTCGAGAAGGTTTATAGGGGGTTTGAAACTTTGAAATGACTGAAAACTTTTGCTGCGCCCCTCGCCGTCCTCTCCTCTCTTGACTTATTCTTGCCTGGCAGGCCTCCGATCCCTCGCAGCGCCCTCTCATCGGTACTTTTTGCAGATTTTCATCAGCAAATGCGAGATATAGTGAACTTAAATTTATATTCAGATAACGCCGTGATTCATAGAGAACATAGATGGACTATTAGTATTCAACCAGCGGAATCAATCAGTTCCAGCAATAGTTCATATAACAGCCAACAGGATCCGAGATATTGGCTGGGCTCGCTTTATTGACACAATGACCACTCGAGGGATGGGCGCTCATATTGCTGACATGAGCGATGGCCCCTTGAATGCCTCTTTGTGTAACTTACCCAAAGGCCATGAACAAGTGGGGTGGGATTTTATATGTATACCTTCTTCGGTTCATTCTCAACAGCAATTTTGCGCTATTAAGTTCATGTTCTGTATAGGGGCTGGATCACGCAAACGCGTAGAGATGGTTAGCCATGTTATTTACGTTGACAAAGTTTTGAAAGTTTCAAAAGTTCACGGTACATACAAAGGCTTCAATTAAGTGTGACAATAGCGTTTAATCTAGCTTGAATTCCCCCCCCCCCCCCCACCCTCCTCCTATTCTTGGTTACATAGACCATAGACACATCATTTTCCGGAAAAAGGCGGCCCACAAGGTCATGTGTGGAAGTCGTATCCTACATTAGCCATTAGCCGAGACTTAGGCTACGAAGGGGAGGGGGCCGAGGGGGAGAGGGAGAGGCAAATTTGGGGGCAGTTTCCTCCGTTTATTGCAATCTACCTATCCTATAAGTAATGCATGAGTATAGGTATAATAGTACTTAAATTATTTTGTTTAGTTTCAGCCTGACGACGCATCCCTGGAGAACGCCTTGGTGAGGTACTTGCTGACCAAAGAGTGGCTGAGCCGTGCGAGGCCACCGCTGGACATCACTGAGGAACGTCAAAAGAAGCGGGGCTACTGGAAGCAGTGCGCATTCAATGCGGTCTCCTGCTTTGGAAAATAACGTCCTGCTCTTGCATGTGTTCAATAAAAAAAAGTAAAAAAAAGTCAGTTAAGAGAGCTTGTTATTTTCCATCCGTAGACTAAATATATTTTCTTGCGGATTTGTAATACTGAGGTATATTGACGAATCTAAGTATTTTATTCTGTAGGTCTTAGAAGAAGGTATAGGTACCTACATAGCCATTTCCACGAGGGGGGGGGGGTTAGGGTGTTAAACCCCCCCATGAGCGGAAAATTAACATGGGAATGGCAACGTGAAGCAAAAAAACAAAGGCGAAACCCCCCCCCCCCCTCCCATGACCCTAAACCCCCCCCCCCATGACCGCTTTCTGGATACGGGCCTGGGTAGGTATAAGGAGGAGTGACCTTTTTGTGACCAAGGTGATCCCGCTTCAATGCTAATTACTTACTTATACCTAGCAAATTTTTCGAAATGCATATTACCTACTTAGGATTAAATTAGTGAAAGGTGTAGGTAATACTTACCTATAATAATTATACTGAAGGACATGCATATGCGAATGTGAGCAGTTAACCTTCTTTTTCCTATAGGTACATACATTATGTAAAATATAGGTACTTTGGTACACAATGTTCTTATCAGCAAATATATTAGTAAGGGAAAGGATGACTTTTTACATTTTACCAACACCTAGGTATAGGTACCTTCTAGTAAGAATAGGTAAGAGGTTCCCATCCATAATTGTCATATAAATTGCAATGGGATTCAGAGGAATTATTGGAAAGGCAGGTACCTATAGGTAGGTACCTACCTATTAAGGTTCTTCTCCATTTTGGGCTATGCCCTGAATGCCATATCAGTGAAACGTGTTTCCTAAATGTAGGTAGGTAGGTACCTACCTGCTACCTATACCCACTAGCTATGCATGGGATTCGAACTAATGGAGACGTCACACCACACTACTCAGACAATGAGGCACTCAGCACTCACTGTGGCAAAGCCGTAAGTTCAGCTTAGTAACAGGTCAACAATAGTGATATCTATAAATGACCTGGTTTTCTTCAGACTAGGAAGAGGTACCTACCTATAAGTAGCGATATTCAGCTCACAGCACATATAATATAATAAGAAAAAATTCCTGTAGGTATGTATTCATGACTCACGTCGCATTAGCAAGAACATCGGAATTAGATTCCCGCTTTTCACTCTGCTATAGCCAGCTTTTCAGTAAAAGGTTGCCCTGTTTTTACGGACCGATCAACACTAATTGCTGCCCCATAAAGTAAAACTCATTTGCCCCGCTAATGCGTTCTGGGCATCCCCACCACTCCCGTCTTCCCAACGGTAGTGTGGTACAAAATAGGAGAAAACACAGAAAATAAAATACAATTTTAATTACAGGCGAAAATATAAAAATATGTATAAATAAGCATGCTTCATGGTTTATGCTTTTCTAGGCGTATAGACTCAAGAAATTATTCTAGACGGTGGAATAACACTCATATACGTATAGGCACTATTAGGTAGTCTAAATCTGGCTAGGAGCGTACCGATTACCTTCTCATAATTTCTTGCAAATCTAGGGCTGATCAGAACTTTTTCTTGATCAGGGAAATATCTGCTCAGGGTCGGATTGGCATTTTTAGCGTATGGTAGGATATGGAACCCAAATCCGGATCGGCGTCAACTGAAAATCTTCAAGAAATAATGAATAATCGGTACGCTCCCAGCCTGACTTATTGGACTATACCTATATCGTACACTCTTCCTCCTTGGCTCGCCATCATCTTTCAGCATCGAAAAGAGGTTTTTTTTAAATATCGCATTAGGTAGTACTTAGCTAAGTTATACCAAAAGTAAATCCACAGGTAAAGGCACTTTCCCCACGTAAGCAGGTCAAGAAAAAATTAAAAAAATTCCACAACCAACAGATTTTATGCATTACCACACAGCACGTTTCCTCCGAGCTTGAGTTTTCGGGATCACGTTTTTCAAGTGATGAAAAGGAATAAAAATAAAAAAAACCAGCAAAGAAGGGGACGGGATTTGGCAAATGTAATTACGACCAAGGGGAAAGCTGCAAGCATTTTTATTTCGCCTCGTGTGGTAACTAACTTTGTGTACATACCTACCCATCCAGATAAGAGTGTACACACCTACTATGTCCCGTGCCAAGCAGAGCGAAATATGTTTTGCAGCTGGAGAAATCTCGGCAAGATTAGGAAATTGTAAAATCAACACTGGATGGGCAAAGGTATAGGCACATTAGGAATATAATCCGATAAACAGAGAATATATATAATGGGGATGGGGAAGTTATAGCTATAGTAAAATTAAACTCAGTAGGTAAGAGTATACCCCTATATAATATTCAATTTGTAATGCTGGAGTCTATCTAGATTCCAAAAGTGTCTTTCATTTTCTCTGTTCAAATATTCCAGGAATGAAATAAGTTTCATCCAGGGGAAAGGGCAGCTGTCCCGCCCCCCCCCCCCCCCCCCTTCATCGCCTCCATCATTATGAAAGATCTTGATTGTTGTTGCGTTTGTTTGCACCTCCTCTACTAGTAGGTATAGTTTGTACCAAAGAAATTCTCAGGGATCCTATATATGCGAAACAATATCTCAAAATTGAAGCACTTAGCTCGGGGAAGAAATAAACGTGCTATAAAGGTGGATAGTGAGGTTACGTATTTAGATGATACGTACTTGGCTAATAGGTACTTGGCTAATCAATTTGTAGTTGGAAGTGATAGATACAGGTGTGGAAACTGGTAAATCTTTCATGGAATAACTAGGTAATAGGTACCTACTTCCACTTATAAATAATTTATTAATAGGTAGGCAGGTATCTTGTAAGTACATGGTTTCTATAGGAGTGATACCGAGATGCACGGGTTTACATCTGATTTCTTATCTCATCGAAAAACAAGACAGTTTTTTTTATAATATAAAAATAAAAATAAAAAGAAGTTAAACAACTTCCAACTTTTTCGCGCGCTGTTTTCGCGCTATTTCTCATTCTGCTCCCACGAAAACCCACGAACGAATCAGGAACAAGATGGCGTAAAATATAGAAACCGCTGAGTGGTTTAGAAAACTTTTCTTGGAAAATGTTAAAAAGACATTCAGCAATTCTTCAAAACCAATTGACTGAGTTGACAAAAAATACTGACATCAATAAATTAGTGCCAAAACTTATATCGAACAATGTTTTCACTCAGGAAATGGTGGACAGAATATTGGTAAGTTACCCAGCTATTTTCCCCCCTTATCGCGTCAGTTCCCTTTGTTCTTGATAGACTACGAGCTAAAAAAAAATCTCTTCTTCATAGCAGAGCAGTAAATTGAATCTCAGAGCCTAAGACAGGTTGTGTATTTGTTGAAAGGGTCCTTTTATTTCTGATGTACAAGGTCAGGTACCTCACTAGTGCCTACACAGTGCATTGACCTACTCGGTTATTTTTCTTGCGTCACTCTAGTCGAGTGATGGCAATGTCAATGTCAAAGAAGTTGTAGAAACTTCAGTACTTGAAGTAGAAACCTTTTATTTAAAATAAATTACGTGCTTTATCCGACTGCAGAACATACAGCTTACCTACGGATATTTTTATCACGCGTGATAACCGCGAATCTCTTTACTTGCAAGTTGCAATGCTATTTTCCATATATTTCCGTGATAACGCGTGATAAAAGATAGAGCTGCTGGTAGGTGTTAGGGGCTGCTGCTGCTGTTGCTACTCCTACGATTTACGTTTTTAAATGAACCAACACTCCCAACACTTATTTTCCGGTTTCCTACTACCTACCTGTCCAATAGTCTCAAATAACCTGATCGGTTAGGGTACGCGAAAGGGGACAGGTGAAATTTTTCTTTTACATTTGTTGTTTCGTAGGTATTACCATCTCAACACTAGCCCAGGCTCGTTTGTCAGGTTTACCATGGAGTTAATACTCTTTAGGTACTAGGTATGATTCTGAAAAGTAACATAAGCATAGGCGAAATTTCTGTCTTCCGAAGTGCCTGCATGGTATGTTCTTACGTCGTTTGAGGATGCTGTTGCGACTTTCGTTGTACGATCTGTGTTAAAACTATGGGAGTAAGGTACATACTTATTCTTTTTTTTGTAGCATGAGAGCGGTGAAGATCGGAAACTTCAGACTCTGTCTCTCTACCTTGGAGTGTGCAAACGGGGTCCTCGGGCTTTTGCCGGTTTGACCTTAGCACTGATGGAGAGCGGACATGCGACACTGGGTGCTCAGCTGCTGCGGGCCGACGTCCAGGATCACATCCCGCCCGCCGCTCTGGATCTGCCGCCTTTCCCACTTCGGGAAGATTCACCAGACTGTTCCCCAACCCATCACTGCCGCATCCTGCACTCTGCCAACCCCTTCCAGCTCCCTGAGTATATGGAGAATGGACTTAGGAATGTTTTTCGAGACGGACACACTTGCCCTGGTATTTTTACTTTTATTCATATGTATGCAGTTACTGATAAGTTTTATTTTCTTCGGCTTTGATCCCTCTATCTGAACTCCCACACAGGGCCCTGTTGCTTGATGAAACTCAGAACCAAACTGGAACCAATCGTCTTAGTGAAAATGTGTGTTGTGGATAGGGAAGCACTGCAACACTGATGTTAACGCAGAACGTAGGACAGTTGCCCATTGTAAAATTGAAATAGTGGCTCTTATCTCATGTTAGCTGTGAGACTTCGGTTGTCACCTCCCTCTGCTGCCTAACATCAAATCTAGTGCACTAATCCCAGCACATCCAGCACAAATTACATCATTGGCGTGTTACTTTCAATTATATAGGTCAGTAGTTAGTGGAAGGGGCCTCTTGCGTTGTGATGTAAACACAGTGTTATCAGATAACGAGATAATTTTCCGATTTAATGGCCAACGCGTTGACCATTGACTAGGAAATGAGACTGCTTAGTTGTGTTTGACTATTTGGAAATGATAGTTGTTCATTCATGGGTGTGCTCTATTCTCTTGGTAAGTCTTCCGCCTCTGAAAGATTAAGAGATCCAATCTAAATCTGTTTGCGAATTTTTAACGAAATACTTCAGGATTAGGAGAGGAAAATCACAGCTAAGTACAATATTTCACATTTTTCAAACGTCACGTGGTGGAGGGACATACATAGCAACTTTTTAACATTTCCAATGAAAATTGTCAGGTTGGACCGACGCAAGACCAGCATTGTTATGGGACAAGTTGCACATATATCATTGAGCAAAGTCACTATGTAAAGTTGTGATTTTTAAAGAATCGATGATCGTTATTTACATAAAACAGAACGAAAATAGAAGTTACAAATTTCCGAGGAAACCTTTAAATTTTGAAACTCGTTTCATTGATGTTTTAGATGACATTGTAAACCTGAGTGAGCAAAACACCTCCAATGTGACCGTTCAGTACGCCAGGGAGCCCAAAATCCCAAACATGGGGCTTCCAGAGTGTTATCGGATGATGTCGAAACCCCGCGGCTACGCTCTCATCATCAATAATATTAATTTTGAAGAGGAAGAATACCCGACGCGTAATGGCGCACACAACGACGAGCGTGCAATGGAGGAACTTCTGCGGCAGTTGTACTTTGAGGTGGAGTCATACCGGGACAGAACGAAGCAGGTATCTACTCATTCAGTCACGGTTTTCTGTGTATGTGGTAAGAGTAAAAACACAAGTGGAGCCAGAATTTGACTTATTTTCCAAGGAAACCGTTGATATTTTTTGTTCTGAAGACTTATAACTTATTGTTGTTTGTTTGTTGGATGTTTGTCAAGAAAATTATACGATTGAGCTTCTTTCTGATGATTAAAAAAATAATTATTTTTTACAAAAGAAAGTTACAACAATTTCTGGGGAAAGGTGTCGGAAAGAACGTTAGTAAAATCATTTAAATTGACTTGCTAGCGCTAGGCGCTATTTATGTACCTCAGGGATGTTGACTGAAGTATGAATCCCAAAACAGGAGATGATGAGCCTGGTGGAAAGATTTTCCGCGAAGCAGGAGTGGAAGACGGTGGATTGTTCCTTCCTCGTGCTCATGAGCCACGGTAGGGAGGGAGACTCAGAGGAAGATACTGAGATTGTCGGCACGGACGGCCTGGGCTTCAAGGTCCGTGATGTCCTCAGCTACTTCTATAATGACACCTGCCCGTACCTCATCAATAAACCCAAAATATTCATCTTCCAATCCTGTCGGTTAGTATCTTTTTGTTTTTCACTCTCCCTTGTACCATAAATGGCGAGTAGTCATAAAACAGTTCTGTACTGAGAATTGATGATCGTAGACGTAAAAAAAAATTGTTTTGAATGAGTCCACCCGTCCGGCTTTCATCTAGCGCCTACGCTACTCACCCGATGGTGATAAAATTTGGCCAGATTTCAAATTTGAAAATAAAGTGCAGCATCCATTGCTCAGGACGCGACGTACAGTGAGGGATACTGCTTACTGATTTTGAATCGCTAAAAATTATGGCTTGCTTCTCATTATTGTCATTATTGTCTGGTACGAACAGCGGCGCCCTGACTGACAGCGGTGTGGTCTTGGATAGGTTCAGCTCGCCGCAGCCATACCGCCCTCGAACAGAGACTGACGGCAAGATCCCGAGGCGGCAAACTGTTCGCGATCGGTCACAATCGGATATGTTCATTGCTCATCCCGTGCCTCCTGGAATCAAAGCCAACCGCGACCGTTACTCGGGCGCTTGGTTCATCCAGACCATAGTCCAAGTCTTCTCAGAATTTTCCCACGAGCTGGTCCTTGAGGATCTTTTTAAAGTTGTGAGTATCGTGTTTTTTATTGTATAATACCATATAACACATTGAAGGGTTTTCAAAACATTTCTTTTTAGTTCCTTCTTTTATATGTCAGGGCCCTTTTGGTTTCGGAAAATAAAATGAGTATGTGGTGAAGCTTGACATGGGAAGAGTTCTCGATGCTGCGGATAAACAGTTTATTTAAAAATTTATTTAATTTCTGGCATCGGTGGAGACTCCACTTAAAGAATTTCCAATTATTTGGTCCATTTGTTTCCTCAAGATGGCCAAAAAAATTAGTCTCATACAGAAGCGCTCATAACAGTGAATGTTTTTTTGTTTCTTTTTTAGGTTGACCAGAGAATAAAGATGATGATCAACCTTGGGGATATTAATTTCCAAACTGTGACCACTCGGACTATCGGGTGGAACAAAAGACTTTATTTCAACCCTGGTCTCCACTACCTCAACGGCCAGCTCGTCACAGAATATACGTCTCCACCTCAAGATATGGGTATGTATATGAGCTAGTGTAGGTCTAAGCATAGGTACCAATGCTTTCTGACAAAAACGGCTCTTTTTCTTTTTCTCTTCGTGTATTTGTCAGGATGGATCTGAAAATTTCCGGTCACGATAGTCCATCTCACGCTTGGATGGGAGTAAATTGCGTCGTATCCTTAACTCAATCCATAACAGTCATAACTCGTTTGGATCATTGTGACCCCTTCTTCTTAAGTCTACTTCTCGATCAGTGAAAAAAAAAACTCTGGAAGCCCTGAGTTTTTTTTAGAACAATGGTTGTCTATTCTCATCTAAGAGTGATGTGTACAGTACAGTCCTGTATTCTCAGGTAGTGGCAAGGAGCTCTTTACGTCCATTTTGGAAATGTTTACCCATTCCCTGTCGGTCTGCGTAAGTAAGTAAAATTGTTTATTGATTATGTAATTCGCTTCTATGTTGGAATGCTGCTAACAGATGGGGTGAGTTGACCTTGATTCATGTGAGTTCTGGTAAACATTATCGTTGATTGTACCTCATGTTCATGTACCTTCCCTTACTTTTACGAAATTTAATAAAGGGAATGATTGTCCTCATTATTTTAGCAGTAAATTAAAGAAATTTGGGGGCTTTTCAGGGATGGACGTAGTCGACACCCCTGCGGAGAGCCAATACGGGGACAAAAAAGAAGATCTCCTGCGACTGACTTACAAAGAGGACGACGAGGAACGCTCGGGATGCTTCCGCTGCCGACCATCGTGAACGGCCCGTGCTCAAAACTCCTTGGTGTTCAATCTCAGGACAAACGCACCTCTTGACATTCTGCATTTTCTGAACATCGATTCATCGGAAGACGCATCGAAGAATGTTTACCTTACTAAAGTGCTCAAGGTAGCTGTGTTTAAAAAATAGAGCAGTGTAAAAATAAGTCATGTTCCCTATTACGCTGTAGCACTGAAAAAGAGGTGCCAAACAGCGCTGGTGCAACACTGATTTTTTACGATATATGTATGTCAATGCAGTACTATTCACTATTCATTACCCTGCTGTTATCTGATTCCTTACTGGTAAAATCACAAGTGGCCCGAAAATTTTTTTGGTGCATCTTACCGAGGGAGCTGATGTATACGATTTTCGTTCTGAAACATATATATCTTTGTTAAAATTTAACTGTCAAGTGATTTTTGTCGAAAAAAGAAACTTTGATTGTTGAATCAAAAGAGATTATAATAATGCTGTGTTCCTAATTTTAAGAAGTTTACATTTCACAACAAAAAAATCAACAGCTTCCAAGGAAAGAGACGCCATTAATTAAAACTTCATACAAATCTTAAACCATAAAACGGAGAGAATATGTACAAGTACAATATCTTTCCCTGCTCATGAAATATTTTCTATTGGGTTAATTTCTTTGTATCCGATATGTTGCGATCTGACTGATTAAAATAGTGCAAGTCATTAGTGAACGTCTAAAGTAAAGGATCTGGATACAGTGCACATGGTGGGAGATAACTGAAAAGTAGCATCGGTGGCCTTAGAAATAACAAAGACGACTTACGTCCTCTCTATAAGCTCTCCTTTTTCTGTTAGTTTCATGAAGTATGCATGTATGTGCCATGAAACGGCAATGATACTTCCGTAATGGTAAGACTCATTTTTTTTTTTTGCAATTACGTTTCCGACCTAGTAGAAAAAAATTGGGAAATTTGTGGTCCGCAGTATACTGAATAATTTTTTAACCTTACAAACGCAATAAACAATAAACTTATCACATGTACGAACCATGAATTTCCCTGAGTGCCTTTTTAAGTGTTTTCAAATACAACTTTTCGGTAAGTTAAATAATGCTCGATTGTTACATCCGAGCACACGTTGTGTTGTTCAATTGATAATTGACAATTCCGAATTTCCTAATAGTTTCCTATTGTTTATCATACCTATATAAAAAATCTGAGTTGTAAAGGTGCCGATGCAGGAACAAATAACGAAATTATTATAGGAATAAATATCGAAATTATTATTTTACAAAAATGATTGTGATTAATTATTGGTGCCTTTTTATTGGTTTGTCGAAACTCGTTATATCGTATATAGTACAAATTTGTTGTTTTATGGTCGCCCTGACGCTTCTCGGGTAATCTGAACTGAATGTTTGTTCAGTGGTTCGTCAGAGGATCGTCGGATCGGCCCTAGAAGGTGCATGCATTTATTTTTCTTCGTGACTCAAAGACTTAAATGACATTTTTCAGGTATAAACTGCCCTAAAAGCAGTAATAGGAGAGGTGTACACGAACTCCTTCTTGATCTCCCTGTTTTACTTCAGTGTATCAGTCCTTATTTTTGTTAGGTACCTCTAATCTCTTAATCTCACCTGTTCCTTCGTACATCCCCGCGGTGTCTCAATAATTACCTGTTATCGACTGGTGGATTTTAAGAGCATCTTTAAAAGATGGAATTATTCGTAACGTGGTCAGGCATGTATTCACTTATGCAAGTGCCTTTAGCATGGGCGGTCTAAGGAGCATGCTTAGCAATTTTTTATGTGCTCTTCGATATAATATATTTTATTCGGTTTAGATTACGAGCAATTGGATATTTTGTAGGTGGCGCTGCAAAGTAAACATCATTATGTGCATTTGTTATTTTGCAATACTTTGTTGTATATTTTTTTTTAATCGATTCATTTAAATAATGTCTGGTAGTTCTAAGTTTTTTTTATCCATTTCAAATCTTGACTCTTAGTTGCGGAACGAACGAGGCACATTCATAATTTGAATCTAACGCTGTTTCCAAGGTGGTAGGATGGCGGAAATACGTTGGACACATATTCGAGGTACTGTCGTGACATTCCAAGACACCTGTTTGCCGAGACTTTGTTTCTGTCCATATTCCCCTTCCCCATCTATGATGATAAACGTCGTACGTTCCCATCGAGTCTTGAATAGTTACCTACCTATCACCTCTAATTTTCCTATGTTACTCATATCCTAAATATCTGATATTTATTTTATTGGTTGTACGTATGTTACTTAACTGTAACTTACCGCAAATAAATTTTTTATGTTGTAAATGGAAGATTTTATTATAGTTTAGAAGTCAGTGAGGGAAAAAAGAAATGAACCAGCGTTTAATGTATGTACAAAAGTTTATTTCGATATCGACTCAATCTCTCGCTCGACTATCCTACGATACTCATCGAAGCCGCCGTCGATCGACTTGACGGATCCTCCACCGCACACCCACAGTTCCCGACATACCATGCGAATGAGCCGCTCGTCGTGAGACACCAGAATCACCCCTCCCTGCAAACGGAAATAATGAGGTCAAGAGAACGGTTTTATTAATTTTCGCTCCTTAAAAGATCTCTTTTCTCTCTTTTTTAATGATTTCAGATTGCTCTCTCAGGGCACATAACATGAGCTATGTTGGATCAATGATCTTACCGTGTATTTGTTGATGGCTTTGCCTAGAGCCTCAATGCTCTCTATGTCGAGATGATTGGTTGGCTCGTCGAGTACCAGAAAGCTGGGCGTCCCCATGCACATCCGGGCAAAGGCTACCCTGCTCTTCTGCCCTCCCGATAGGCTGGCCACCTGCTGCAGAGCTAGGTCTCCCGACACTCCGAAACTGCCCAGGTAGCGGCGGTACTCTTCCGACTTCCGTCCTACAGGCACACAGATCCATCAAATAGCTCAGTAAATACCCACCAGATTCCAACAAATAACAGGGGGTCTATTTACCTGACTGGCAGAATAAAATGGTTAGAAATGGAACTAGTCCAAAGACTACGAGCGTGATTGTAGATTCATAGAAATATCTCGTACATTTAAATCCAGTTTTAAGCCAAGAGGTTTTTGAACATACCTGGATATGCTTGCTGGAGGAGTTCGACACAATTAACAGCCATATCGAGCTGGTCCACATGGTGCTGACTGAAATATCCGAATTTGAGGTTCCTATGGACCTGCCTGGAACCTTTCGTTGGTGTCAGCATACCCATTATAATTTTCAGAAGAGTGGTTTTCCCCGCTCCGTTGTCACCAACCTAGAGCATTACAAAAACCTTTCAACCTTCGTTTAGGCTACAAAAACATGGGCAACAGAATTGTATTGTAATGGTATCTATCTAACTGAAGGATATTTTAATGTCTTTGTAACATCAGAATCTATTTATGCTGGGAAGTAAGCCTGTTGACAAAATATTCTCCTTTTTAACTTCAGAAACTACTTAGAAACAAATTGTGATTTTACGATCGTTGAGATTTTTGTCACCAACGTACGTCCATCCTTGCGTACTTTATTCAAGTTGTATTTACCCAGCGCATATACCTTTCGACCGACTCTGATAAAATTTGTCTTGTGCAAATTTTATTTTTAGGGCTCTACTTAAAGTGGTGTTACTTACTATGCAAATCCTGGACTCGAGAGTGGCATTGAGACTAACATTAGTGAAGATAATTCGCTCAGGGCTGTAGGCAAATGTGACTTCGCTCAGCTGTAGGATGGGCGGGGATAGCGCCTCTACGTCGGGAAACTTGAGAACCACCTCCACTTCCTTCTCCACAGGCTTTAGTTCAGGCCTGAAAATCGGAACAGCTGATCTAAACCCACTACCTCCCTGAGGACTTATTTCAGGGGTATACTCCGCTAAGTTTCAGTACAGGGCTAACTAAAGGATAATATAGGTGCATATTTACCTAAAGGGAAAAATGATTTTTTTTGGGGGGGGGGGGGGGCGCATGCTGCCCTGAGTCATCATTTAGTGATTCGGTCGGTTAAGTACTTACAGTTTCTCAAGTAGTTTGATCTTGCTCTGGACGGAGCTAGCACGATTTGCATTGTATCGGAATCTATCAATGAACTCTTGGACGTGGGCACGGTGTTGCTGCTGAGCCTCAAACTCCCGTTGCTGGTTCTTCATCTTGTCCGCTTTGGTCTTCTCAAAAGTTTCGTAGTTCCCCCTGGAAAAATAAAGCAATAAACGCCGACTCACATGAGGTGACAGTTGAGTCAATACCTACAGCGATATGTCATTCTGAAGAGAACAATGTACTGAAAGACTGGCCTACAGAGGTTTGGTATTTCATCCATCTTACGGGAGTCAATGCCACTGTAGATACTATTAAATCTGAACTTTGCATTCGTGATAACTTATTATAAAGTATTACTTGTATGACTCGATCCTCTGAGAATGGAGGTATAGGATGTCGGTAGGAACAGAATCCAGGAAGTTGCGGTCGTGCGAGACAACCAGAAGCGTTGTCGGCCAATTCTGAAGATAATTCTCAAGCCAGATGATGGCTTTGATGTCCAACATGTTTGTGGGCTCATCAAGAAGCAGTAAGTCAGGCCTGAAAACAATCAAGGTGAATGGGAAAATACAACATGGCATTAAAAAATAAATAAAACAATAATTTTTGAGTTTTTCATAGCAAAAAGCTGATCAGATGTCCCTGACCCAAAAAGGTAATTTTAAAGAAACGTATGTGTACAGGTCTGGGTATATACTGGAAGCATATTTTGTAAAAACTACATTATAAAAATTATAACTCACTTTGAAAAGAGAGCTCGAGCCAGGGCCAACCGCATCCTCCAGCCTCCAGAGAAGGTTTTAGTGGCCCTGATCTGCATGTCCGCATTGAAGCCAAGCCCGTTGAGTATGACGGAGGCCTTCGCCGGTGCTTTGTCCGCTTCGATGTGTTGCAGCTGTGCGTACACCTCACTCAGGGCTGCGCTCGCTTCGCTGTCCGCATTCCTGCGTTAGAAAAATATGACTTCCATATTGATTCCGAACATGGTTCTTGCTGAAAATAGCCCTTACTACCTCACTAAGGCTGCGTCCCACCATACTCGGTTAAGGGAATATCGGGGATTTGCTCTCACGTTTTCTCTTAACGGAGGATGGTTGGACGCAGCTTAAGTATTTGAACTAACGGTTTTCCTGAAAAGACGTAAGTAATTAAAAACCATTCAGCGGTTACTTAACTGAATCCTTGATAAGTTACATAAGGTCTTTCTCTTGTAATACCTTGTCTAATAGTTACAACAGTAGAATTTAAGAGGTGACTCCTCAATAGGTTCAAAAGGGATAAGGTGGGGTTACCCAGAGTTTATGAGCTGGTTGAGCGTCTTTTCTTTCTCTAGTAGTTCGCAGCGCACAGTATCGGACTCGAGCACGCTGTCTATGGCTCTAGTTTCGTCCCCCACCACCTAACAACAAGGATATCAATTGTTTATCTTACAAATATAAATGAATAGTACCTACAATCTAAAATTCTTAAATAGGGTGAATTTATTATGACGAGAATTATTAATTGAGTGATTTTTGTCACAAACATTCCTAAAAATCACTCGATTGTTCAGTCCAAAATATTAAATTTGACCGCTTCCCAGATAAGACGTAAGCAACAAATTGTTTTGAAAAACAACTTTAACTATCATCTAGTTTTACCTCTTGCTCTACGTGGAGGATGGATATGTGAGAAGGTATTGCAAGTTGTTTATTGGAAATCATGCGCAGTAGGGTAGTTTTCCCCAAGCCGTTCCTCCCCACTAGCCCATAGCGACGACCGAACGCCAGGGTTAGATCAGCCCCTTGGAGAAGAACCCTGCAAGAAAGGATAGCAAGTTCATGAACTAGCAACGTCTCTAGATGGTCACCCTCGGGCAATTTCCGAAGAGGTCAAATCGATCAGCCATATTAGGTTTAGATTTTATGAAATGATATATATAGGGTCTAGCTAAAGTAGAAAAAAAAGAAAAAAACATTGAGTGATTACCTGTCACCGAAGGCCACGTCGAAGTTCTCAATTCGAATATCTGCAGTCCGATTCATTCCTTTAGCCTCTAGCTTGGCTTCCTTCTTGCTCGTAGCTTGACTGGCAGTGGCAGATTCTAACTTTATAACAGGCGGTGGTCGTGCCATCGTGTCTAGGGACCTTTTCTCTTGCTTTTGCTGCAACTTCGCCTCGGCCTTTTCTAGTTTTCGAGGATCCACTTTCTAAATACAATTCGGTTACTGTTAGGCTCCACCTGACGTCCGGATGTAGATACTACTGTTCCAATACGTCTCGACAAAATGCAGACGCACATTATACGTTAAAATTTCTTTAGTCAAGATAATTCCTCCTGTATCAACTTTTCAAGGTGAATGTATTCTTCTAAAAAATGATAACTCGAACTCTGCTTCCAAAATAACTCCCCCCTCCCCCCAATGACTCAAAAGCTTACTAGATTTAAACTGACAGAAGGTACTGAATAGTCCTTACCAGGGTATCATCCCTAGACATGACCCAGATGCTTTTCAGATCGTCAGCACTTGTTTCAAGGTTGGCAGCCATGGCAGCAAGTTGAACCGGAGCCCCCAACACCCTGTGTGTCGTATGGCCATTGGTCAGAAGGTCTGGTCTCATCACACCTGAAACATCAACGATGATGTTTTCAAAAAACAGAGCAACGACCTATGACAAACCAATTCTCACACTTACATGACGGGGTACGTTTAGAACTAGCCGACATGCCCGAAAAAGGATCGATCGTATAGGATCATGATGTCTTATATTTTATTTAGATCTGCGATATCGCACGAACTCACTTCTTTGGGTATGGTATGGGCAGGTATGTAGGTAGAATAACACTTTACTTACCAAGTAGCCTTTCACAAATATTCTTTATGTCAGACTCAGTTTTTTCCTGTGATACTTCATGTAAGACTTCGCCGATTGCTTCATAAATTTCATTGACGTCTTCGAACTCATCCTTCCCGTTAGAGAGGATTCCTGAAAATTTCAGGCGTCTCCATTATATCCAAGCACAAGCCAAACTTACCCGCCTACCTACCGTTGAAGTAGACGAAGTGACCCGACAATGAGCTGGGTACCTATTGGCAGGGAACTGTGGCAGGTGAAACCTTCAACACAGTGTGTCAAAAACACTGGCGAACATGTTGGGTTTGTGCTATGGTTATAATGGTGATATGCCTTTACTTCATATCGAGTATCGACACATTCTTCCCTCCAAAGCAACATAATGCTGAAACTGAGTGACAGTCAAAGAGCTGCAGTGAAGTAGGCACCTACCACCTATGTTGAAACTAAAGGCTAAATGCATCAAACTTTGCACTCAAAACAACTTCTATAGGATCCAAGTCATCAGTTTTGCTTAGTTCTGCTTCTTACCTTCAACGTACTGGAATAAATCATCATCAATTTGAGGAAATTCGGTTCGAATAATTTCCCCACAGGCTGCCATGTTGGACACAAGAACGTGGCCCTAGAATTTTATTTCGACTAAACCAAAAAGAATTAAAGTAATTAAATAATGCATATTATCCAACATTTTATAAACAAGTTTTAAAATTATATTTATTTTATTTTTTATAGTGGATAATTACAATTTTTCGTGGTTGCAAGCTGTGATCAGCTGGACCATCTATAAAATGGCGACAATCCCAGCTGTTGTAGTTGTCAACATTTTTATCTGAATTTCGTGAGTTTTCTTTCAAATTTTTAGTTATTTCGTTGCTCTAACTTATTGACTTTGCCCTAACTCTCTTCTAAATTGCTTTTCAGGTTTCCTCGTTGAATTTGGGGCGTTTTCATCTTCGCGGGTGGTTGCCCCAGATACTGAAAAATACGGAAATGTTGACATTGACCTGAGCATGAGCACCCGGTCTTGCAAATTTAAGAAATATATCGACTGCCACCTCGTTTGGGTAAGTTGATACCTTCATGAAGTCTTTAAATTTTATAAATTGTAATGCATTTTAGTTTAAACATTTATTTAATTCTTAAAACTGTGCGAAATTGATCGATAAGTTATCATCGTTCTGTGAGGACGCAACTTCTTTTTTAGAGGGCATGGCAAACCTGGCTCAAACCCATTCGAATTTTTTTAACAGCATTTTGTTCATCATATCCGTTTGTTTTGCCAAAAATGTAAGGTTACATCTCTAACGTCATTCAAAAATTAGTAGTTGACGGGTTGGGCGACACAACCAGCAAGTAGATCAAGAATTACATCTGTCGTACTCATCTGGCAGTACCTACTACTAGATACCTGCAAATTACGTAAGAATTCACGACCGGGACCTACAGTTTTATGTGGGTTCCTCATTATGACATCTTTGATACGCATTTCAGATACTTATAAGAGGTTAAGGCCGATCAGAAAGACACGAAGACAAAAAGCAAAGCACCCTCCTTCTTAGGAAAAAATTCAGTAAGTGCTGAATAGAACACTGCACTTGGTCAGCCAATATACCACCCATTTCAATATATTTGCATTCGCTGAAGTTTTACCGCCTTTCGAGTCTGAAATATACATACAAATTCAATTTGCAAGCAATGAATACGAGTTCCGTATTACCTAAACTGACCATGATTCTCCATATAGAATTTGGAAGTTTTGTATGCGCCGTCCCAAGTGGCATGGTTGGTTCGGTGTAGGAACCCTCTGGTGTACCTACCTTACCCTCACATCTCCGACGATCCTTCGTTTGGTACAATATTACCTACTGAACGTTGTCAATAATAAGGTGGAGAAATTGGATTCATTTCTGTGTTTTTCTGATCCAATTTGCATACTTGTTGGAAGCATAAAGGGCCCGGATTCGCTCATATTGGCAGGGTACTAAAGGGACCCAGATTCTAATCTTGACATTTCCGTGTCGGACCTTTTCCGATCCCGATGAAATCATACCTGCCTGTAAAAAAGACTGTCAGGAACATGTATCTGGTGACTAATAGTGGGGGTTTTTTAACTTGGAATTTTTATGACCATTAAACGTGGGTGAAACATGTCATTTGCGTTTTGAGTGGAACGCCCATCCTTCCTATGTCTTCGGCCATTCTATTCCAAGTTAACAACACTCATAGTCAGTGTCTTCATGTCTAGAACAATAATTGTAAGACATTATACGCCAAGCGGAGGGCACAGTGTGATCTAATTGAAGTCGTGCTGGCCCTGGATAATTTAGTCTCTGTGATATTACGCTTGTCCTTTCCCGCTAATTCAACCACTGAATCATCCCGATATTTAATGTCAGGCTCACTGACCTTCTAATGACTTGCAGTTTTCTTTCTTTTGACGTGAACTTGTGACAGTTTCGGTTCCAGAGAAAATAAAACTCGGCTCATCTTCTCGAGGTTTTTTTTAGTCTTTTCCTAAGAACCTAATTGGTTCTAATTTAGTTATAGCTGTCGTTTTCTGTTTTCAGATGCCTGACTGGGATCAATGGTTGTCCTAGGTAAGTTCTTAACTTAGAACATGTTATAACGGGACACTTCTGCCGTGTTGCTTGTCTAGAGGTAGAGATAGAAATTCTAAACTCATTTTGAGTCCACCGATATTGGTTAGGAGCAAAGTCAGATAGTTCGTCCCCTGAAGTACGTTCATTGTGTCAATAGGTTCACGAAGAGGAAGAAAAATAGTCATCCTTACTTATCCTTCATTTGAAGCTATATAGCCTCTGTTAATTGATACACTCTACGTAACGGATAATGACAATGACTATGTCGTTTATTGCAAAAGCCCATCGAATCTAAAAAGACATAGCTACCTAGCCAACTTTATGTGAATTAACATAAAATTGGGTGTTACACAACGCAGCTTGGAGTATTCGTCATCTTCGGTTTGGGCTATTTTCCGTGAAGGTTGTTTTTATTACGGAACAGCATCTATCTTTATTTAAACCTTTCTGGTGTCGTGCTGCGTGCCTGATTGTTCGATTGTTAAGATGGACCCAGCGATAAGTGCTCTGGAGCTGGTAGGTAGTTACGAGTATGATCCATTTTTTTTTTTTTTTTTTACGCGCGACGTTCAGAGAACATATGCGCCGATGAGCTGGTTTATTAGATGTTTTTGGCCGAAGCCGAAGTGGCCGAAGCCGAAAATGGGTGGGCCGAAGCCAGTTTAGTAGTGTGCCGAAGCCAATACATCCATGTTGGAAGCGGAAAATTTTTCTTTCCGCCGGGATTCGAACCCGGACCTCTCAGGACATAAAGCGGACCCCTTGACCACTCGGCCACTGAGAGGCACTGATCCATTTTCTTAAAGTCAGTACTTAAGTAGGTCCCGTTTTGACTGTCAAATTCAACTACGATGCTAATCTCTGGAAATGAAGTAAGACATTCGCAGTCTGCAGATCGTGCATGCTATATTTACTGCCAGTCTGCCCGGCTTCCTTCAGCTGTCAGTCTGTTCACTTTCTTCGTTTTGGTCCTTGAATTGGACTTGCTTTCTTGTGCATCGTCCGATCATCTCCAGTGGTGACCCTGACCCAGTGCCGTGGAGTCAGAGCAGTCCTCCGTCTGGCGTGACATGGCAGCCGGAGTGAGGGAGCCTTGCCCCCCTCGGATCCCGCGTCTGACCTCCCGATGGCCCCTGTGACCCTCCACGTTCCAGGCACAGGGGATTATCATTTATTCATTCATTTAATTTGCCTCGGTGTTACTTCATCACCGAAATATGGCAAAAGCTTTCAGTTGGTGTTGGTATCTTTGTCATAGCTTATTTTGGACAAAAGACGTTCGAGCCGTTTTCCTTATAACCAGAAGTTCTCAGCCGGGGATACTTTTCCATTCGTTGTTCCCATTCTAGCACTAGTAGTTATTTTTTGTAGGTATCCCAGGGAGGGAGGGGGGGAGATGAGTGTCAAAGAACTGAAGACATTTCCCCCCTTATGGTTGGCTGTGCCAAATAGAGGACCTACTAGGTTTGGAAAAGGCTTCACCCTTCTAATCGTGTCGACAGCTCCGCATAATGTATTAGTATTTTTGGTTCAAGAAAAAAAAACGGAGGATGACTACTTAACGATTACATATCCAGCAGCCAAAACACGCTAGAAAATCCCACATCTGATCTCGTACCATGTCATGAATTCGTTTAAGTTCTCGTAAATTAGTTCTACAAAGACACAGAACTTTGCCGAGTTCGGAGCTTGTTTGATTGCAAAGCTTCATCAATCACTTCCACTGAAAGAGTCCCTGCTATTCAGTCGAGTTGGTGATGTTGCATATTATGTGCATCATTTCTGACATCCATAGAAAGCAATGGACATGCCGCTGGGGCTTTTCGCAAAGGCTGCGGACCTATAGGGCCAGTGTCATCACCGGCCTGAAGGCATCAGGGTTGTCTGCGGTTGCCCGGTTGTCTAAGTACCATACTCGCTCATTTGTCATATTATATTCGTTGGGAAATCATAGGATGTATTTAAATGACTAATGCCAGGTTTCTTTCAGAAGTTAATACCTAGAAGATTTTGTAACCTCGAGATCAATACCACACAAAAATGAGCTTGGTCTGTTGAACAACATTTTCCTTTTTTTTAACCGCGGCTATCAGACCTGTTTCCCTTGCCTATATTTTACTAATAGTTCCATTCGTATTGTAGAGAAAGCAAGGCACCAAAGCAACAGTTGTATCTACCCACCTGTACTCGTATGTCCAGTATAACACCCCGGAAAAACGTAGACCATGAACTAAAGAACTGAGTAAATAGTGCCCTAATTTGTCTGGTCTCACAAATACGATTTGTCCTTTAATTGTTGTGTATTTAATTTGGTCATCGCCCTTGACATTTCTTTTCCTCTTCTTATACTTTAGTAGGGTCAGTGAAGGTGCGAATTTCGGAGGAAGATACCCGAAGATGATTGCGTCATGGTCGATCTTCGCCGGCCATGGTCATTTTATAGAATGACCGTGAGATTTAGTATACGCGTTACTGTTGGTCATCAATGGTTCCTTTGTCGTGGGGTCGGTGCTCTGTCAGGGTATTGTTGACCAAGGGCTGTACATTTTACAGGTTGTCTCGTTTAAGTTGTATGAACGGCTTCAGGACGGCGTCAAATCAGTCTGGCCAATCGGTGGCTTCGGCTACCTGTACTCAAGCAGTTTGATATTGATCTTCATGATCTGACATCCTCTCGAGACCCCACTTCCCGTTTAAACGATGCAGCCTTAACATTCAGTTTACACATTATGCTGATTGTTGACTTCAGTGCCGGCTACTGTACAGTACTGAGTGAGAGGTTACTGTTGCGAAACATTGGTTCACCATATGACTAGATGCTGCATTAATGTGATTATTAAATGAGGTTCGTATTTGTGCTATCCCACGGACTTCATATGCCTTGTTATTGGAGGGTTCGTCCGGAGAGAGGTGGGAAAAACGCATGTAAAAACCCCTTTGTATAAAATGCAGGGAATGTATGCCTATATCTATATACTTATATATTTAAATATTTCAATTAAAAATGGATATAGGTTGGACTTGGTACGTACTTCTTCCTCTCGTCATATTGTTGCGATTAACTTTCATCACCTATATCTATACTCGTTCAGTGGTCCGGCGGAAATCGCAAATTTGATTGATTACGCTTCACCGCATCGAATAGCTTGTATCAGACTCGCTGGACTATTATCAGCAATGGCATTTCTTGCCAGCAGCACTGGGTCCGTTTTGTGTTTGCCGACCCGCAGACGTGACGCGCGCTGCACAATGTTGTTGAGCTCGCGCATGGTCGCGACGCTGTCGGAGTAGTTGTTGCTTCTAATGCCGTGGCCCACCTGCGAAAAGCACAGGGTCTTCATTTGGTCTCAGTGTTACTTAGCGTCAGTTAGTAGTCTGAGAGGCCTCGATAGCCGAGTGGACTAAATGGTCGACTTTTGAGGAGCAGTGAGAGAGGTCACACCGGTTCGATCCCGATCCTACCAAAAAGTTTTTCTGCTCGGCATTCACCTCTGATATGTTCAGCATGTCAAGTGAAATGTATATCGAGGCTGTGGTGGTTCGGAACCCACCTAAAACGGTAGGTCCCCATCGTTTACTCGATGGCTGGGGAGCTGGTATTTGGTAGTGCTGCCAGCTGAGCACAATGGATAGTTCTTGAAAACGGTCTAGTTGCTGGGCTTGTCCCCCCCCAACCCTCAGCTATTATTATTATTAGTAGTAGTCTGAGTTATCGCCAGATTCGCCGCCTTCCAATGTCATTGGTTCGTTCCCCTGGCGATAACTCCAAAGCTCGTCACAATTTAATAAACCTAAAGAGCCACTCTGAACTTGGTACTCGATGGTACAGAACGATACCTTTTATTGAATTTATTGCATGGTGTAGACTGTAGAACAAGAAAAAGTGCCAGAAATCGCTTGCAGGATTAAGAATGCTTGCAGAGTTTGGAACATTTTTCGCCATTCTCCATGTAAATCACACATGGCGCACAAGGTGGCAAGATGTTTAAGGTCTCGAAAGCAAAGGGGTATGTTTCTCAAATCAGTAGTTTTTTGTTTGTAACTATTCTGTACCTGTAAGTCCCTGTTGATCTCGTGTAACTCCTGATAGAAGCGTTTCATAAGGTGGTAATCGCCAAGCAGTCTGGCATCTTCTCCTCGAATTATGAGGTTACGAATCAGGTTCGACTTGGCTCCTAGAAATGCATGGATTTTAGAATAGATTAGTCATGCAGGAAAATTAACAAAACATCCAAGTATACAAAGTATAGTACGTGATAGTACCTAACTCCATATTGAGTTTTCGTTTGACATTATCCAACTGCTGAAGGGTGGCCATCAGCTCCTCACATCGTTTTTCATCCAGTGGAAATTCAGCAAATGACTGAAGGTTTGTCAGGTCCAGGTACTGTGCCAATGACTGAATCAAGTCCCCCGCCAGTGTCATGTTGTCCGTCCGGATTATTACCTGCAATGATGCAGAAGATTGTTGACATTGTTTTGATGTCATTTGAACAACGGTATGGTGTAATAAGGAGGTCGGAAGCTAAATCTTGGGACAAGGGTGCACAAGATATTAGAATCTCGTTTATTGGGGGGAGACAGTTAAATATTTTCCCCTTCATCTGTTAATAAGTTATCCGAACCCAGGATGAGGAAGAATGAGGAATTTCTTTTTCCTCTTGGTCACAGTACCTTCCCTGAAGTTTCCATTGTAATTACAACATCGCGACCGTCACGAAGGCAGACCAGAGACAAATTCAGATCATTGATAGCCGTCACATTGAGCAAAAAGTGTCGATTCAGCCAGAGGACTACGCGCTGCACGCGTTCCTGTAGGGTGAATTGCACAGACGACTGCGTCTGGAAAAGTTCCACTTATTTAAGGGCCACCATACATTCTCGACGAACTCCGCCAAAACCACTGTGCGAAAGTAAATATTCGACGAAAGTAATGTTTACATTTTAGTACCACCGGAGACTGGTAATTGCAATATCGTATCGGTTGTGTCTACTCTAAAAGCTAAACATAGTGTGCTATTTGAACGCGAAACGAACGAGTGAAAGTAGGACACTATGTTTAGCTTTTACAGGAGAAAAAGTAGAGAAATGGTGTTACAATTACGAACTTCCGTAAGTGAAATAAAAATTGTCAACATGTAACATGGCGGCGGTAAATATTACAAACATTTATCAAGCTTTTCTACTAAATGTGACGATAAAATCATACTGTTTTAATCCGAAACGTTACAAAAAAATATTTCGCGTGAGGTAGTGTTGTGTTTTCGCGATCTGTCAAAAAAACATGTGGACTGGTAGTTGACTGTTTAAAATCGCTCCTGTGGGCTTATTACTCCATTTCATGCAAAAATACAACACTACCTCACGACAAAGAGTCTCAGGTTTACATCCCCCTATAAACACTTTTCACTCGCCCTGTAACTTCGGAGTAGGGCTTGAAGTACGTAGCATTGCGAACCAAATGGGTGTATTTCCCCTTAACTGAAAGCCTAATGGTTATTCAGCCCATTTTCCAAATGTTTTATATCGCACAATCACGATATCATTGTTTTGAATGTCACTCTCGATGAAGCCTCTTGTTGAGACCTCTTGTTACCTGAGGTTCCCGCCCTCCCAAGAGAGCGTACATGCTGAAGCGCGGCAGCTGCCTTGTCAGCTCAAATACATGGAGCTGCTGACTTTCTGTGTACCCCACCAGCGCCTAAAACACCAAAGACATTAGGAAGGCTAAATTTTAGGTACCAAAACGTGTGTGTTCCAAATCCCTTGCAGATACGTTTGGGGGGCTGAGGCACTTCTGGAGACCGTGTTATGTGGTGAAATCTGGGAGCTTGTTTTGCTTACTTTAATGTGGATATCTATGGGGATATCTCTCGGTGGGAATAATGCGACACTAAGGGAAGTAGTGACGTCTCTAAGACGAGGGTGTTTGACCTGCGTCTCCCCTTTGAACATCCCCTCGGCGAAAACTAACACAGCTCGGATGCATGTGTCATTGTTTGTTGACATGGATACTTCTACATGAGGCACCTGTCCTGCTCCACCTGAAAGAAAGCAAGACCGGTTCATGGTTTTGACAAATTCTTTAGGAGACTTTTTATCGGGCCCATGTGATGGGCTTGTACTTGGATTTGAGTCAGCCTGGAGTGCAGTTATTTTTATTCTTGGGGCTAGCATAGACACTAAAATTTCCATAGAGCTTATAGGAGTTACAATTAGGCTGGATTTAGCTAATTTCGGAATGGAATTTACCCGAATTTTTTTCTGTAAGTTAAACAAGGTTGCCATGGGTTGCTAGGGAAACAAAATTCCGAGTTTATTTTCCTTAGCAACGCATGGCAACCTTGTTTAACTTACAGAAAAAAATTCGGGTAAATTCCATTCCGAAATTAGCTAAATCAGGCCTTAATTTTTCCTACCTGGATTGATATCCAGTGAAGTCTGCAACCTCGTTCGAGCAGGAATGACTCCCATAGCGCCATCTGAGGGCTGGCTTCTGTGCCTAGCGTTGCTGTTATAGTTGTTGAGTTCCAGGAGCAAAGACTGCTTGCGAGTGAATAGCTCTCGAATGGCGTCCTGTTCTACATTGAGTTTGGGCGCTCTGCTTCCGAACATCTTAGGCGCCGCGCTGTGGTATCCTCGCACCTCCCCTGTACAAATCGCAATTCCCGAGGGGTTAACCACTCGTTGGGAATCTCGTTGGGAATAATTAGAAATCTTTATGAAATCTCAGGGAATCTTGGAATTTTTTGGAGTGGTTACCCCTTCGGGGTTCATCTTTCTATGAATATCGTTTGGAATCTTTGGAAATCTTTATGGAATCTCTGGAGTAGTTACCCCCTCGGTAATTCCCATCCTTGAAATGTTCTCGACAACCTTCGATCCTCTCCTCCAAAGTTTCTTCAATGCCTACCATTACCATCGTACTTGAGACAGTGTACTGCATGTATCGTATCGAAACTATCGTAGTTGGCATTTAGAAATGCCTGCATTAATATTTATGCACGGTATTTGAAGTGTTGATTCGCTAGGTATGGGTCATCTCGATACGTTCCTGCACAGATGGATCCAGATATTGATTGAGACATTTTGAAGCGGTAGGTCACATATTGTGGAGTAGGCTCTCAGATGAAAATGGCCATGAGGTAACGGCCGGTACTACTGTAGCTATAGATTCCCTATTATGCCCAATCGGCCTTAGATTCTCATGTGCGGTACCTTATTTGGCTTCTTTAAGAACTGCTAGTCTTTTGAAGGCACAGTTCTGAGCAAATCGGTTATCAGTGGGATTTCTTACAAAATCTCTGGAGGTGTCGAAAATAGGGATTGTCAAAGATTTCTTCAACTCATCTCCGCACTGTGTGCTTATAATTTTGTCTTGTATGGTCATTGCTCTCCCCTTTACATTATTTTGGTATGATTGAGAAATTCAGTTGGTATGAGTTCTGACATCCCTTTTGAGCTAGTGGTGATATTATACCTTTCCTGGCAGATAAAAATACGAAATGATTACGAATAGTGTACGTGACGGATGGTGTCTTGCTTTCTTGCGCACCGCTGTGTGTACCTGAGAGTGTGTCCTTACCATGTGACTTGACCTACCAGATGCAGAAATAACAACCAAGTGGTTCCTTCCGGGCATAACCGTCACACCAGCCACTGTATCCTTGAGGTTATCCTTGAAAACCACCTCACCGGTGCGAACATTCCTTCCATCCACCTTTCCTCCTTGCCACCCCGTCACCTGTTATATCCGAATCAAACAGGTTATAGTATTTTCGGCCCAACAATAAAGTTTTCACTCCCTGCTTTCAGCTACGGGCACCCTTTCCGACTGGCCTTTTCTTGGGTGTGCCCGAGGGGTAAACTCCAGGAATCTCGTTGGGAATCATTGGAAATTTTTATGAAATCCCAGGAAATCTTGGAATTTTTTGGAGTGGTTATCCCCTCGGGTGTGCCACAAGTGTGAAATGTGAGGACATAGTAATTTGTTGTATTTCTTACCAGTTCTGCGATGCCGTCATCATTGACATCATACAGCGTTAACTGAGTGGCTCTGTGTTTAGATTTTACCCGCCACAGTCTCTGCTGACATTCGTAGACTCCGACTGTACCGTTCGCCAATGCATAAGCAAAGAGTCCTTCCCCTGAAATCAGAGAAGGGTTAGGATTCCGTTTAGCTTTGTTACGGTAGTGCGAGGTCGTCAGTGATGCGAAATTGTCCAACCGTTTTGAATTTTACAGTGTTAGACCTTGAAAATTCCATCTTTCTTCAATCTCCTTTAATTGTAACGATGGCGGCTATCAAAAGCGCATTTTCCAGAAAGTGGCCGAAGGCTAACTGTCCTGTTAAATTGTTACCGAGTTCTATCCTTATACCAAGCGAATAAAGGTGTGTGACCACTTGGGTCTCAGTAATCTCTTGGACGAGGTCATCCTGCTTGAAGACGCGAATGTCATAGTCCTCAGAGCCCACCAGCAGCTCTTCTCGGCCATCTCCGTCCACATCAACAGTAGCTATGGATCGAACATTGTCCCCCGTAACGATCCAGTACACCTCCTCCCCGGCAAGGGAATATCCCTGCACTGAACAGTTGCCTCCCACCAGTACCATTGGGGTGTCCAATTCGGCGTAAATCACCACGTTTCCTATATGAAAGAAGGAACAAAAGTTTGTTGTACCATTTAGCCCCCCGAAAACTAAATATAGCTGTTTTTGTTTTTTCTCCTCCAAACTGGTTCAAGTTTTTTAATCAAAGGAGAGTTGATAATATGGTCCCCCACTGTATGCTATCCCCCGAGAAAATTTGATTTCTAATTATTTCTTGATTTCCTGATACGCGGAATCATGTAGTCAGACAACGAAATAAAAGTCAGAATCGAGGGGTTAATCACTCCAGGAATCTAGTTGGTAATCTCTCGGGAAATCTCAGGCAATCGTTGGAAATCTTAATGAAATCTTAGGGAAACTTGGAAATTTCTGGAGTAGTTAACCCTTCGGGGTGCATCTTTCCATCAATCTCAGGAAATCTTTGGAAATCTTCATGCAGTCTCAGGCAATCTCTGTTGGTCTATTCCCTTTCTCGAACGCCAGAAAACCCACCCAACTAACACCTTCAAAATTTATTGTAAGAAGAACTGTTCTCCGTATATTGCATCATGGCGTACCTTATCTTCTTACAATAAATTTTGAAGGCGTTAGTTGGGTGGGTTTGCTGACGTTCGAGAAAGGGAATACACCTCCTGGAGTGGTTACCCCCTCGGTCAGAATGGAGGGAATTCCCCCTCCCCCTGCACTAAAAGGTATTGCCTAACGGTACACATATTCATATAACTCGCTTCCTTTTTTAAATATTTCCATGCATTGCGTTGTCTTACCTCCGTCAATGACATCCTTCCGGAAGATGTCTCTGTTGTCGTGAACATTGTACACAAGCACACTGGTCTTGGTACAAAGAACTAGATGATCAGTGGCTTCTCCCGGGTACCGAACGGAGGCTATGCTGGTGACAGGGAGAGCGGTCTTGAGCGGCACTGGTTCCTTTCTGGGCAGCAGACTATGCAGAAGCACCGTGTCAGCAGTCGTTACTGCTGCGACGTATGTTTCTCCTTCTGTAAATTGGCCAGCACATACTAAACTGACTCTGATTTTATGGCCCAGCTGAATTGTGAACGCTGCTCCAGTTATCATGGCGGATGTGTGTTGTGGTGATGGGGTTGGATGGTTACCATAGTTACGGGGCGCGGGGTCCTTCCGTTTTTCCTGCCACGTCTTTTGACCTGTTGCGTATTATAATGTAGGCTCACGAGAAAGGTTCGCCCCGCTTTCTCTGTGGTCGTTTCCGACATAAACCTGCTAACTGCGGATAGACTGAATAGGTATGGAAGAGCCGTGATTCACCGTCCTGATAGAGACAAACGGGGTACCCAGAGGCAGCACCTTCCGTCAGACTTTGGATCTGCCTCTCGTAAGGAGGATTTGTAATGGAAATAATCAAACCGATTTTTTAATACGCCCCAATGACCAGGAAGTAAATCAAACATAAGCTTAGAAATTGACGGAAGCCTCCAAAGCTTGGTGGTGAACCGTTCAGGAGCGGCGGACCGCTCAGATGACTTGCCCCCATTCAGCTCTGCTTTTTGTGACACCGTCAATGTCGGTACTTATGTATTTTTCCTGCAATACATGGTTCCTAATCAGGTGTGAGATAGATAAAGTGCCCCCTCTCCTCAATTAGCACCACATGGAAATGTCACAGTAATGATGATGGTACTGATGAACGCTGTGACGTAACCTTAGCATACCGGGTTAGATATCACCCAACACACCTCCTACAGGTGCTAGGTAGCTAGGTATCTTCTCAACACACCTCCTACAGGTGCTAGGTAGCTAGGTATCTTCTCATCGTTGGAGTTATCTCACCTATGAGTGTGAGAACCAGACCTTACTGGTCTGTCATGAAGTCCTGTGTGAATAAAGACCTTCAGAGTCTTCAGACATTCCGTAAGCTGTCGATGCACGGCAAGAGATGTTGCTCACCCTTGATACATTTTCAATTTTTTTTTTTTTTTTTTTTTTTTTCACTGCTTAGGTATTTGTAGGTATGTCGCCTACGGCACCTGCTTGGAGTATTCATGCGTAGATAAAAACGTTAGTTCGTGTTTGACCTATGGAATGTAGGCAGTACACCTAAGTACATGATTGTGTACTTGCTTTTGCGCCTGTGATTAATTTTTAATTGCCTTGGTGCACGCCCCCTCTCGCAAATAGGTCATTTGGTTGTATGAAGTAAGCTGGGCAGGCCAATAACTCTTGGTTTGTATTTAACAATGGTATGTTGAATGCCATCATATTATCATATACAGCCACCAATATAAAGGTGATCGGCCGAACAGTAAAAATATTGGGCCCATGCAGTCCTCGCACTTCTTGGGGCTACGGACCTTTCCATGCGTCTCTCATCATCACTCATGAGTCAGTTTTTGTACAAAGTACATTAACAGCTAGTCCATACCTACACTATTAACTTCGGTAAATTTTCCGTACATGGTGCTGTTTGATTTTACCTAACGTAATATAGGTACCGTATAAGTACATCAAGGGTGCCAGGTTCGATTTTGTGATTTTTCCATAGTCCCCGTTAGTGTGAAGAACGTTTAAGGCTCCCTTATTACCTTTCTCTCCCTCAGCGGCGAACTCCTCAAAGCTCCAGAGTTACTCCCGATCGACCTCCATCTAATAAGATTCTAATATCAAAGTACCTATCGAACATCAAATTAAATATTATGTACTTTCGCAGCTTCAAAATCGTACAGCTGTCTGTTAAGAGGACGCTATACCTGACGGTGCATTTTTTGCCGCCCATAAGATTAACATTGCGAGCGGCGATTCATTTTCAAGGTTTACCCTTGGTTGGAAAGACACAAAATTTTGCCTGTACCTAGCCCTAACAAAGTTCTAGGGAGTGTTCGAAGCAGATTTCCCAATTTCTCACTGGTTTCTTTTATTGCAACTGTTTTGCAAATGCTAGCATCGCATACCTCAAGAAAAGTGCTGTATCTCGAAAACCAGTAAAAAAAATGGGAAATCTGCTTCGAACACTCCCTAGAACATTGTTAGGACTAGGTACAGGCAAAATTTTGTGACTTTCCAACCAAGGGTAAACCTTGAAAATGAATCGCCGCTCGCAATGTTAATCTTATGGGCGGCAAAAAATGCACCGTCAGGTATAGCGGACCCTTAAGGCTCGTACCTGTCGATGTGACAAGCTACTATAGTGGCTACAGAGTTTGAGGTGATGGGTGTAAAAGCGAAAAGCGGTCAAGGACTTGAGCGAGTGTAAGAGATGACACCTATTCCCCGTAAGATTTGATAATAATAGGAACGCAGTTGGAGTAATTGCCACTTGGTGCGCTATTGGTACGTGGGGTACTTTGTATTGTTGTCAACGCTCTTGAGCAATGATTTTCCACGCGGTTACCGAACCATTTTTTTCGCGAACCCTGATCTTGAATATTACACTTGCAGCTGAATATTACACTTAACCGCGATGTGCAAGTATAAGTAGGTAATAAATACGTTTTATAAAACAACTCCCCCTATTCTGAACTGCGGCTTATTATTCCCATACAAAACAAGTATTAACACAAGACAGCTATAATTGTTGTCCTTGAATCATATCAAGGGCAACTATAGCGCCGCTTCCCTATTTCATGAAGGAAGTATTTATGTATAAGTTTCGCAGATAATGTTCATTTGTTCGTTGGACATCCCTTAGCCATTTGTCATCGTCCGTCTATTGTAACAAATGAGCACAATAGGATTCACATGTTGGGTATCTGAGCGTGAAGTTTTTTAAGATCCTTATCACCTTTTAGCTTTGGTCTCCGCAAAATAGCGAGTTGCGAAGGAATGGAGTAGGTATCTCATTCACAATAACACAAGTACTGACACACACACTTGTCCCTCAAGGATGTTGGTTGGGTACCAGCCTATTTATGAATGGTTTCTCCTTTTCTGGTTTTCAAAATACTGAAGCGTGCATGAAGAGGATGAGTTTGCCTTCTGTTTCCTGAGCTTGGAAAACCTCCAGTCCTTGATGAATAACAACTCTAAATTTGACCACCCACTTAGACAATGGCATAGGACATAAATATGAAACAAGATAAATATTTACTTGTTGCCTAATGCATGAGCTCTCAAAGAATAATGCATCCAGTGTTTTGTAGATTCGTAGTATCCATGAAAGATTACTTTTGTTCATTACTCTTCTCTTCTGCTGGGGATGGATGTTACGAGGTTCCTCCACAGCTTTGATATCATTCGATAAATTCGGTCGCGTGCAGTGCTGTGCACCTTCGGTTGTTGTGTGTTCCTCTGATGGCTGAGCTTGATACGTTATCTTAACGCATTCAGTTCCGTCGGTGTTGAGTGTTTGGACCTATCTGAATTGTAGACGGGTTGTGCCACCATAAGATATTTCCTCGGAAACGGTTATTTTTAACCTTAGTCGTACTCATGGCACAGGGGAAAGGTTTTTCTTAAATGGCAACCCCTATTTTTAATTCCATTTTTAGGTGACATAATGCTGACGAAGTCTGAAAGTATAGTGGGTGATTGACTCTGAAGTCAGTTGTTTAAGAAATACACGCTAAGACGTCGTCGGCTTGAAGGCGAACAGATGTTTTATCCACCTTAACCATCTTGCTGAAATGTTTGTTCCATTACGCGTTTCGTAATTTATCCGTTGAGGGAGTAGTCATCTTATTGTACTGTGATTGTGGTGGTGATAGTGTATGTGGCAACTCCTTAAGGGTCCGCTATACCTGACGGTGCATTTTTTGCCGCCCATAAGATTAACATTGCGAGCGGCGATTCATTTTCAAGGTTTACCCTTGGTTGGAAAGACACAAATTTTGCCTGTACCTAGCCCTAACAATGTTCTAGGGAGTGTTCGATGCAGATTTCCCATTTTTTTACTGGTTTTCGAGCGAGGGGGTAACCACTCCAGGGATTCCTTGAGATTCCATAAAGATTTCTAAAGATTCCCAACGATATTCATAGAAAGATGAACCCCGAAAGGGTAACCACTCCAAAAAATTCCAAGATTCCCTGAGATTTCATAAAGATTTCCAATGATTCCCAACGAGATGTCCAACGAGTGGTTAACCCCTCGTTTTCGAGATACAGCACTTTTCTTAAGGTATACGATGCTAGCATTTGCAAAACAGTTGCAATAAAAGAAACCAGTGAGAAATTGGGAAATCTGCTTCGAACACTCCCTAGAACATTGTTAGGGCTAGGTACAGGCAAAATTTTGTGTCTTTCCAACCAAGGGTAAACCTTGAAAATGAATCGCCGCTCGCAATGTTAATCTTATGGGCGGCAAAAAATGTACCGTCAGGTATAGCGTCCTCTTAAAGCAATTTTGTCATAGTGCGTACAGGTGCGTGAATCGCCTGATGACTGATTGATGCGTAGGTATACATACAAGAACCTGTCGATGAGCTGGCGAGATCGTAGCACGCCCGAGAGTTGCCATTCGCACCGGGACTTTCGGGGACTTTCATCATTGCAGTCCATTGTTCTAATCACTGCACCAAGAAAGCTGCTTGATTGTCTCATATAGCATTCAGTTCAGTCAATGAGTCTCGCATACGAGGGGTTAACCACTAGTTGGGAATCTCGTTGGGAATCTTTGTGGAATCTCAAGGAATCTCTGTAGTGGTTACCCCCTCGCTCGCATATGAAACAAATTTCCTCCTTCTCTACGGCTTGGCGTTACCGCTTGGGTGACTTGTTCTCCCATGCACCCTCGATTGTAGCGCTGAAGACTAAAAATCAACCCCCTGGCCAAGGTTTATTACATAAGGTCTTGATGATCAAACAAAAGGTGTTGATGTGCACGCGCCCATTCACATACATAACGGTTGGCACGTTTGCCGCGCCTTGCCCGTTGCTCTGATGAAATAAGACGAAGCCATCCCTGGAGATGGGAAGGAATACAAACCATTGCAGAACATGTGAGAAGTGTTGTCTCATAACTAGGGAAAGTGAAACTCACTAAATAACCTCGTAAAACCATAGCTGCCGATACGAGTGGTTACTGTAGGCAACAACTACCACTGGATACATACAAACGCAATGCAAGACTTCAAATAAAGAATTTCTTAAGCTTTTTTGGATGCTGGACCGAACATCAATTCCATTTTTTGTGAACCAGCAAGTGGGGTGAGGCTGATAGGATTGCCCCGAAGGTCACATCAGAGAAAAGGGGGTGGGATTCTATCCGGCTCCATTTATTTGCCATACTGGCATGACAGGATTATTACCCACAAGTAGATACAGTCTACCCAACCAATCGAAATAAACAATGGCAATTAGTTTAGGTACTTTTCTTTTTTATAAATGAGACTTATTGGAGTTTTCTTATTGTTTTAGGGGGCTTCCGAATCTAAATACCGCCATGGAGGCAGATGAAGCGGGAGGGGTGTTTGGGAACGTGGTGGGGGCCCCATGGGAACGGTTGTTCCCTCAAGCGATCGAGGTCAGCGATCCGCAACGAGTGCCGCCTCCTGCTGGCCGCAGCCCCCCACGGTCGCCCTGTGACGTCAAACGGCTGCCGGCGCGCGATATGCGGCTCTTTGGACGCTGCCCTGAGACTGACCCCTTTTACACGGTAGTGTGCGAGCTCTGCGGCACGCTGGTCATGCCGCATGCCCTTCGGCGCCATATGCTGAAGCGCCACGGTGACGCTGCAGTCACTCTGAAGGTTAAGACTGGCAAGTCCAAACCAAGCCCCGTTAAGAAACAGATCAAATCTGTTTCCTCGTCGCCTCCTGAGACCGCATCTGATGAGACTCGTCTTGAGACTGAACCGGCCAGCGTCTTCTGCTCCCTATGCTCCTCCGCCGTCCCCCCTGCTGCCTTCCGTCGCCACGTTGTGAAGGTTCACGGGGATGACCCCTCGGCAAAACCACTCCTAACAGCCGCGCTCAAACTCAAGACTGCCAAAAAACCTAGCCCCCCTAAGAAAACTAGCTTCAAGTCTGCTTCTGCCTCACCCCCTGAGCTAACTGATGAAATCTCCAAAGAAATAAAAAAGCCGATTAAAAGTAAAAAATGCAAATCTCCTATTCCACCTGAGTTGGAACCCATCTTACCTCCTGGGAAACGAATCGGGCTGACGGGTGGTCCACCAGACCTCATGCCCGTGGACTTGCCTAAAAAGTCAAATAAAAAGAAGATGGAGCGAAAAGTGGACAAAGTTTACGATCCGAACAAAAACTGTGGAGTTATCAATGATGCGGGGAAGCCGTGTTTACGGAGCATTCTCTGCAAGGTGCACCTAGTCGCCCACAAACGCGCGGTCCTAAATAGGGCTATGCCGTATGATGCTCTCACGAAACTCCTCAAGTCACAGAGTGATGAGGAGCGGCGGCCAAAGCTTGAGCTAGCACTTCCAGCTCCTTTGGAGGCTCCTCCGATGTGTTTGCTCACAGTCACTGCTAATGAAGTGTGGTCGGAGCCCCCATGCATCGAGGTTGAGGAGCCGCACGCTAAGAGATTAAAGACTGACGAGTTAGAAGAAGACCAGTATGCGGACCTTCCGTCAGACCTCGATGCGCTTATTGAGGCTACGCTGAAGGACGTGGAAGAGAATGAACCGCTAGCGATGATTCCTGTTGTCCCTCGACCCGAGCCTCTAGTGCGATGGAGTCTAGAAGCACCCGCATGCCCTCCCACTCCTCCACCGCCTCCTCTAATGCTCGCAGACCTGCCGTGGCATCCGACGCACCCTCGACCTCTCGCCACCAACACCTTCGGGTGCCGACTTGTCGGTGGTTTGATGACCAAATGCAAGAAGTTAGATGCGTTCCGCAAACATGTACAGTCCGTATGGTCGTCCCCAGCAGCAAAAGGTGTCGCTGACTCGGCGACTAAACTGCCAGGCTTCTCGGCAAAGCACGGGGTTGCGCCACTGGTTAAGAAAGGGCAAGTGGCAGCTCCAAGGCGTAAGCGCAAAAGTAGCAGTAGCGTCAACGGTGGTGCTGCTGGTGGCACCACCACCTCGGATCTCATCACCGGCCTACTGCAGCGTGCGGCCGCGAACGTTGCCACTCCGCCTCCGAATGGTGTTAATGGAGTTCCTCTTCGGCTGTTCCCCGGTAACCTGCCAGGCACTCAGCCGTCTTTCATTCAGCTCAACCTCTGCCCTTCCAAGTAAGCCTCTCCTGAGTCTACCTAAAAATAAGCAGTCTCACTTAGTGTCAGCTTGTGTCTCGCTTTTTGCGGTCTGTATTCGTGAAATCGTGACTGCCTGACTGCCTCGTGAGCTTCTTGTAATTACTCTGACCCTTATTCGATCAATCGTGCTCCCCAGTAACTTGTTATTCATTTTATATTCCCCATAGTTTTTTTTATACTATCTACGTTTTGTTGGCCTGGCCTTCATAAATAAGGTGAGACTGAAGTAAAAGTGTAAAGTAAAAATCGGAAACTGAGAAAGTTCATCAACTAGTTTATGTTTTCGAGTAATCAGGATTTTTTTATGTTTAACAGGGCAAGCTTCGAACTAGGCTGGAAAAACTCCATATTATATTTTACTTGGACGTATAGCTTCAGTAATTTGTTTGCAAAGTGCCGACACAGGTTCCCCAGCTTCCCAGTATTTTTCTCCTATTTCAACTGTTCTGACAGTGTCAAAATGGCATAAATCACTTTTTTAGGGGGAAACGGGGAGATGTGGAAATATGGGAGTATGCCTAGACTTCTGGCTAGGAAATTACTGAGACTACGTCCAAGCGCGAGTGCTAAGTCTTTATACGCAACGAAAAAATGAAAATAATTCGCTGCCGGCAATGTGCATGGTGTTGGAAGTGAATCATCAACTGAATCGTTATACCTTATTAAGTATTATTTAACTTGTTCAGATATGATTTCTATACGTTATACACGGACCCCAAAATTTGGAGATATTATTTCTGAAATATAAAAATAAATCATTTATTTTGCCCATGAGTTGAAATTAAATTAAATGTGTAGAATCTGATGTAAAACAGTGAGAAATGTATTCTGCTGTTCATTTCAAACTATATGTATAACTGCCTGCACAGGTATACTCGTTATTTGATTCTCTTCGAAACATACCAACGTAGGTCTATTTTTTCCACATAATATGTGTAATCTTGAATGTGTAGTCTTGAATGGAACGTCCTACCCTGTGCCTTTGTTTATAGGCACCTAACTAATCAGGTTTCACGTGGAATAGGACTATCGTTCATTTAGGTACAACTTGATTTCTTGTACCTTACCTAAATTTGTGAAGTTCAAATCAGCGTTGTTCTGCCATTTTTTTTTTTAATTTCTTTACGTGATTTTTATGACTTCCTCTTTGCATTTGAACTTACATATGGCAAAGTACTACTGCTTACTACCAATACGTACTAGAACCCTAAAGCAAATAACGACTCGAAACGAGCCGAATCAACCAAAAAAAACTATCGCTTATTGTCATAGTCCGTACTTCTACATGGGTGAAAGGTCACCTACGTCTGATTTCTATGAAGGTGAATGAGGTACTCAGGTCTATTTAGAGGTATTATTAATTTACTTTAAGTTTAATTTTCAACTAGTCGCGCCAAGGTTGTAAAAGATGAAAAGCCCTATAAAAAGTTATCCGGGGGCGCCGGAGTTTTATAAGGCACGTTCTGGACTTTCTAACATGACATACCTACAAGTTAAATAGTGTAGATACCTATACAATATTATTTTATCAGAATATTCTCAAGTTTTTCGTGCGAAAGCGCGCTAAAAGATAATAAACCATAATTTATTTCTTTTGCAAAAACATAGGTGTACCATTTTTCATGCGAAAGCGCGAAAAGTGACCTGGAAAATTAATCATATGATATCCCTGAGGGTGTGGAGATACCTTGTGTAAGCATTATTTTGATCCCCCTCTACGTCCTTAATGATAAATGTGTACCTAACCACCCTTTTGAAATTCATGATTGGCTAAAACCCGATTTGCCATTAATTACGCTTTTCCTGTTATTTTCTACTGCCGAATTAAACATAGAATGTTAAAATCCCGACTTTTTATGCTTAAAATTGCTGGGCCTGGATCTCTGCATCTGGAATCAAATCTCCATTTCCCTGCTAATTGTGTGATTTATTTTATTACTGACATAGAGAAACTGGTATCAAATTATCAATCGTATTGGTAGTTCTCACAATGTTTTGATTCGGCTTAAAATTCCGAGATTATAATAGTTAAAGCATTTTCCATGTGTCCGTATGAAAGTGGCGGCTTATGTAGGTACATGGCATACGTTTGTGTACCTGTATCATTATTGTGTAACCTACGTACATCTTGTTCAGCAGTTGTTTTCCTGTAGACTAGAATTAAGGTACCTAAATACTGTATAAAATAAATGTGATATCCTCTGATCAAGTCTTGTAAGTCTGAGAACGCTTGTACCTATGTATCCCTTATCATGGGTTCGAGGGAGACCCCATTCCATGCCACTGATATATTGGCCGCAAAAAATTCTTCATGGTTGTCGTGGCCCCCTTCTTGGAGTTCGCTATTTTAATGACCTTGAACAGACATGGAGAATGCCGGCGGCGGCAGATGGATGCCTTCGGAAGCTGGAACCATAAATGAGCGAATGAACGGGCATTCAGTGCATACCTCTACACTTCCAGACCTCTAGTACGTCTCATGACGAGACTCCCGTACCTATACCTCGCGGCAAGGTTCGCATTTGCACTTGACACATGGACGGAAACGAGCTGTACCTACTCTGAGGGCCCTGTAACCATTTCCGTCTCGAAAGCATTGCAAAATTTTTCAGTGCTTTATAGGATCCCCTTCATAGAATAGAATAGAATAGAATAGAATAGAATAGAATTTATTTATGCTGTGCGACACAGAGAGTATCCCCCCCAATTACATCGCACAGCTGTACAACTTTTAAACATTCCTAGTTTGTACAGTTCATTTTCATTGAAAAGAGATGATATAAGGATGGTATACATGGAAGCTATTGGCCTACTTTTAGCCAGGATATAAGTAACTCGACCTTCTGCTATCTGACACGTTATCTTACTTATAGATACTATAGAACTAGGAAATCATCCGAATGCTGGATACTGCACCTTCAGTCCTACAAATGAACGCAGGCATGCATGATGAGCGCGACTTGGTCGGGTGTGCACGCAGTGCATGCGTTTGCGTTGCATTTCCACGCTTAGGGGCAGCGTAGGGGTGTGGTGGAGGCTCAGCCTCTCCTTTCCCTTGCATAACTTCCTGAAATATGATAACTCCAGACTCCAGTCCTAGACACAAGCCACACAAATGCATCGCTTCAGGTAACAACCTATAGGTACCTATAAAGGTACGTATAGCAGATGCGGAACCTGAATTTTTCTGGGAGGCAGGGGACTAAAATTTTGTGTGGCTATTCGCTTTTTAATGAGACTTACTGATAGGCCGAGACCAATATCAAGACCTTGGACTTCCTTAGGTGGTCTTGAGTCTGTGGTCTTGGTTATTTTTTGACTGTTTTTCTCAAGGGAGGGAGGCGGTGACGTACGGAGCAGGATTGTGGATTATGTGAGGAAAGGAGAAGATGCCGTGTAAATTTCGAACAAGTCGGAAACTTAATTACAACTCCCACATCCTGTTACATTTCTTTTCAGGCTTTGCTTTAAGTAGCTGATGACACACTTTCATTTTACCACCCTTTTGTATAACTTTGGAGGTGACGAATTATTGTTAATTTTTCATTGGTTGGAAATACCTCCCCCCCCCCCCCCCCCCCCCCCCCCATCTGCACATAAAATTTGAACAAAATCAGCACACTAGTTTGGGATAAACAGGTGCAGAAAAATAAGTGTACACCGACTTTTAAATTGCATAATCATGATTTTTGCAGGCGCAGTGGGGTATAGGAAATTTCATCTAGACCTCACACAGATTTCTCAATTTCCCCGTTATTTTCCAAATCAAGCAATTTCTTTTAAAAATTTACATTTGTAATTGAAAGTTCATGGAATAAACCAAGACTGTGATTTACTGCTTGCCGACTATGCTTACAAGTGCACGTGCACACGTGCACCACCGCCCGGAGAACGCGTGGCTTGGCTATCACGCATCCACGTGCACACGTGCCCACTTAGATGCGTGGTATAGGCACCGCACCACTATCCACAAATACCAAGACTGGCCTACTCGTATCACTGCCAAGGCCCGACCGTAATGCCCTTTCCCAACATTATTGGTTTAGGGTAGGGACAGTTATGGAGCACGGGATTTTTTTTTTTTTTTTTTTTTACGTAGGAAAAAAGTTGAAAATTCTGATGTCTGGGGTCTGGGCTGATTTTCATTCAAGAGGACCTGACTACGGAACGAAGATTAAAGGATTACCTCGAGGATTGCTGAAATTATCCCAACCCAACCTCCCAACCAACTTATTCGTAACTTTTATTTTGAAAATTTAAGTTTTGCTTATACCCTTCCAATTCCCCCCCCCCCCCCCCCCATTCCCCCTCTGGTGTTACGAAGTAAATGATCCATTATTACTTCTAGGTACGGATGAATCAAAAATCAATAGGTATGGCCGAAAATCAGCACGTATTTCTATGTGTATAGGTATAGGTACATGTACCTACTTACGACATTTATCAATACGTCTCCGTTCGTATATATGTATAGCATGCAGCAAATAATAATTAAAAAAATTCCTATACATGGCAGCTACAGATGCCACACCACATGTGAATGTCTTATAACATTAAACGATTGCGTTAGTTCAACAAAAGAGAACAATGGCTGCTTTTAGGTAGGTGCCCGTGGCCGAGAAATAGGTACTTACCCATATAGATACCCAGAGCGAGGGTGTGAACTCATTGCCGCAATTCTCATATAAGAACCAGTTAATTTACCTTTTAGTGGTACGCGTGTCCTTTGTATAATTGATCAGATCCACTCTGTGGTCATCCATTCATTGTCTTCCTTCTGCCTCTCATGATTAAATTGGTAGGACTTCAGATGGTGCCTGTAGGTACAAGTGATAAGGCATCGCTGTGTGGAAAACCGAACCTTATTGCGTAATATACGTAAGTAGGTTGAACTTGAACAACCAGCTTGCATGACTCAAATACTTGGGTATGTAAGGTAAAGAGATGGACTGTAGGTAACTTTCAGTTGTAAACAATCTGGCGCGATTCCAAAGTCTTGAGTTCTCATGGCCTCGTAAGCGCCACCTTGTCAGCAACACGCATGATATTTGACGGCATGATATGCGACTCTACTTGCCATTCAGTATAGGTAGGTAGGTACATTAGGTATAGAGAAATTCAGGTATACCTATACCTATACAAGTATATGATGATTGATGATTGATATACCCAGGTAGGTAAATATGTATATTTGCGATTATGAGAGGATATTTCAGAAAAATTATACGTGCGTCAACGAAAAATGTTTATAGGACAGGCAGTATAGGGGATAGGGGGAAATCACTTGTAACATTTCCACTCAATATATGAGCACTAATTTCATCCAACAAAATACCTACTACGTCACTGGTTCACTATGCTGACATCCTAAATTTCTTTCTGATTGAAGTTTGCAAAATGATGCTCCAGGAATCGCTACTATAAGTAAGTAGCTAAGTACTTATTGACCATCTCCCTATATACGAGCGTGCGCCAGGGCTCCCTGTGCCGGGATCTCGGTCCCCCTCCCCGGCCGTGCCGCGTTGTCGCGGACCTTGTCTATATATTCTTCTTCAGCGGAGGGGCGGTTCAGTTGGTTTGTAATGCTGTGAGCGTCTGGTGTACGTTAGTGCCAAAGATAAAGGATTATCGTCACTCGTCACCCCCGTAACCCCATTGTGTTGTGCCTTATTTGAAACTTGTGCCATTCAACATGAAGCTGTTTACGGTAGGTTGTACTCCACTTATTTGTATGTGTCTACTGTCTTGTGATGTAAAAATGATTTTTTTTTTAAAGGTAACGTGATAAGGGTAAAGGATTTTAGGTTGTATCTCTATCAGCCGCAGCCGCATGCTGCATGTGTGGACTGAGCAGTCCTTACCAAGATCCAAGATCCAAGTCTTGTCACTATTAGTAGGGGGTAACCACTCCAGAGATTCCATAAAGATTTTCAAAGATTCCCAATGATATTCATTGAAAGATGAACCCCGAAGGGGTAACCACTCCAAAAAATTCCAAGATTCCTCCAAGATTTCATAAAGATTTCCAATGATTCCCAACGAGATTTACAAAGAGTGGTTAACCCCTCGTAGGAATATAAACAACATTTGTGACCTGGCAGACTGCATGGCGCCCGAACAGGGACTGAAATGTAAAATCGTAAAATGTACGGCCGTATACGGGTATCCCTACGTTTAGGGTGTACGAATTAGAGAACGGACACATGAAGATGCTGCTCAGATTAAGTTTCCTATTAGTGGACCTATATCTTGATCGGTCATTGTTTCCGTGACTACATTGGATAGATGGAGCAGCAGTTATTTCGCCCAAACCACAACCACATAAATCGCAGATTGCGTGTCGCTCTTTTAGCCAAGGGGTAGAGGTATTCGTATACCTATATACAACTGCTTGCGTGGCTTCACTAAGTACCTATACCTATCGAGAATCGAGAATGCGTCGCTCCCAACTGATTTCGAAAATTGGCTGTAACCTTTTGAACATATGCGTAGCAAGGGGGGGGGGGGGGGGCTAAGGGGGGGGGGGGCTTAGCCCCCCTACATCTACACATCCATTTTCATTCTTCGTACTTAGGTGGGACGTAAGCAAAGTTCATTCGTAGTATATAAGTTGTGTGCGCAAGGGAACAATTTTGGGCTGAACCGTTCCCTACAGTTGAGTTTTCTTCCGACAAGATAAGATTAGCTGTTACCTCTATTAGGGGCGATAGTGTGCCCAGGGCAAGATTTTTCATGTAGGATCTGGTATTTAATGTAAGCGACTTTTTAGCTAATTTACTGGGAGAGGTACCTAGGTACCTACAATACTTTTAACTTCTACAGAGAGTTTAGCTTATCTTCGCCAAAATATAACCGTGACCTTTGACGATAGAAACGAATTCGTGGTTACCTTCATCTTATTCTCGCTTTCTTTCACGGCCAGCTTTTTAGAACAAGGTAGATAATTATCAGTTCATTGCCCCTTTTCCATTGCATTGTTACATTTCTTTCTTACTTCTTGGCTTGGAACATGCATGCGTTTTATTCGTAGGAATACGACAAATTTGCTATAGGTATTATTTGCTTACTATTGTTACCTATACCTACCTACTTATACCGACTTACCTATCTACATATTATATACCTATCTATTGTACCTATAGGTAGTCCGTTTTATGATCGAAGCTGAGTCCGTGCTAGGTACAGACACTCCTTTAATTTTTTTAACCTTATAAAAGATAAGTGGGTAATTAGGTCATTTTCCCTTTGCTGTTGGTTGCCTTGTCATTACCGAGCATCAAATAAGTGCCTATATCTTTACGATACTAGGTATACCTACCTATCTACTTGGAAAGTCTCTCTTATACCTATAGGTTTTTTTTCCAACTTTTACTAAGTCCTGCATGTGACCTATAGCTACCTCGAGAAATGGTTCAACACATCATACCAGATTCTTACGTATACGTAATGGGAATCATTATTTTCCTCTTATTTATATTTAAGTATATAACATTAGCAAATGGAAGAAAATTCAGTCTGAGCAGATCGTGATTTAATTGATCTGACCCATCACTCGATTGACGACGATGAGATGCTGCATCACTGTTTTGCGTCTAGGTACCTAACACTACCTTACGAGTACCTATTATTGTGTTGTGTAGGTGCCGGATGCCTATAGTACTACTGCTACCGTATCTCAACAACACAAGTCGTAAAGCCTGTTGCATAATTAAGTCACACTTCCGATTCCGAGTGGGTTATATCGGGATTAAGAAGTTCACAGGTTGTTCAGCTCTGCTTAAACACGAACTCTTTTCTCTTCCAGTCTTCCAGTAGGTCACTTCAGTATTCCACTCATTTTCTGACCCTTTTATTCCTTAGTATTTGTTACTCACTCAAATTACCTGTGTTGATGAGTCACCAAATATTTGGCGATGACGTAAGAAATTAATTTTCTGGCCATTTCCAGATGAGATGGTTGGTCCCTTTTCTTCTTATTATAGGTATTATAGGTATTATAGGTACCTCATCTGTATACTTATGTACCTATCAGTGTCAAGTAGGCGCGTATATCCAGAAAGCGGTCATGGGGGGGGGGGGGGGGTAACCCCCCCCCCCCCCCCCCCGTGGATGCAGCTATGGTGTCAAGCCCTGGGCACCCGTAACGTATCGTGGGAGTTAAATCATAGTAGGTTAGGTATAGTCTCGTATATGGGTAGGTATGTTCCGTTTCCAACTGCTCTATAACTTTCGGCACTTGTTTTTGGGAGACAGACCGTGCTATAACATATCCTTCACCCGTAGAGTCATAGAGGCAGGTGCACTATAAGGATGTAGCTAAGGAGCTGCATTTATAAAGAGAGTAGGTCTGTAGTTCAATTATTAAACCGTTCACATTACCTTGAAGACCTTGTCCAATTTTTTCATGAGTTACAGGGGAAGTAACACATACTTCCTACAGGATTTTTACGCATGGCTTTTGAGAACATTACGTGCAGACTCTCCTAAGGAGATATAGGAAGAAGAATGTAGTAATTTGGTGGTCGTCACTCCTGTAACCGAAGGAACGTGTTGTCGTGGCACCGCCTGCATTAGCCATTTACTCTGAAATTGACCAACGAGGACCTGGAGGAACGAACGATTCATTTCACTCCTTGTGCAACGGTCATCAATGGCTTTGTAGTCGAACCTTACACTCTTACCAGTGACGGACAAAGAGAGGCTGTCGGCCGGAGGAGTCGCGACTCGCGAGGGTGTCAGCGCTTTATAATGAGAACCCATTGGTGGTGACCTCTCTGACATCAATCCCACTGCGAGAAGTTCACGATAGCACGCGCACCTAAACCGTACCCGTTGTGTAATTTTACGAGAAAAAGCATGTGACAGAAGGTCTATATAGTAAACAAATAATTGTCCAGGGGCTGTATAGGCAGGAACCTACCTATTTAGGTATTTTTTATTTTGCTTAATCCGCTTCAAGGTATAGTGTAGGTACCTAAGCACTTGCAGAGAACTAAACTAAAAACTAAGAATTTTTCTTTTTTCAGACAACAGTCCTTCTCTGCATAAGCACCTTCTGTTCAGTCTTAGGAGAACCCGAACCACAATGTAAGTATTTCTTTACACCTTCCTATACCTACCTATATTGTTTGAATGATGCATATAGGTACCTATTACTTTCGTCAATGTGGGTTTAGGCTTGGGTACATTTTCCTTGGATCGTACATCGTGAAAATGCGTATAATATATTAGGATAGAGCAGTATGTAATGGTAATGGTATATAGGTAGGTATATGGTTTCAGGGAAGGCAAATCGGTAAAACTATAAAGCAGGTGACGTATACCCGGGTGGCTCCGTATTAAGGTGCAAGTTGCAAGTAGCACACTTTCCTTGAGACTAGGTGCATATAGTGAAGACATACCTATAGCCAATATATTATGTGTCAGTTTGTCAACGAAATCGTGACTTTAGGTTCTGATTCCATTAGGGACCCTTCGTCCTTTGCTAATGCAACTTGTTTTTTCCTATATATACCTACTGGTGGAAAGACCCCGCAACTGCATGATATGTAACATGTTGTAGTTCAGATCTGTTCTTGACATATACCTACCAACCTACACCGGTAAAATTATAAGCATTGCATGAATATGATAAAATAATCGGGAGACCCTTTCTGTCTCAGTTGGTGGCTACCAGTATAACGCACCGTCAGCACCGGCACCGCAGCCCGCCCCGCAGCCTGCCCCGCAACCTGCCCCTCAGATTCAGTACTCAGCGCCTGCTCCAGCGCCACAAATTCAGTACTCAGCGCCTGCCCCGCAGCAACAGGCTTCCAATGGAGGCTACCAGTATCAGGCACCTGCACCTGCACCCCAGCAGCCTGCCCCGCAGCCTGCCCCTCAACCAGCTCCTCAGGTCTCGTACTTAAATTTATTAATTCCCTGTTCACATTCACCAGTTAGTGAGAAAGTGCTGTTTTTGATTTCCTATGATACTGCGCATGAATCGAGAAAATTTGTTTCCGAAAAAAGCCTGTCCTTACGTGGGTTTCCTACTCTACCGCCTACACCGGTCGTAGGTATACAAAGTTCATAAATTTGATACTATTTTAAAGAATTTTCAATTTGACTGAGCATTGTCTCCACACATTGAAAAGCTAATGAAGTTCTAAATTGTCTCAACAGGTTCAGTACAGTGCACCAGCTCCTCAGCCACAGGTAACATATCAACAGCCGGCGCCGGCACCTCAACCTCAGCAGCAGGTAGCCTCAAACGGCGGCTACCAGTATAATGCTCCTGCCCCAGCTCCTGCCCCACAGCCTGCCCCAGCTCCTGCCCCACAGCCTGCCCCAGCACCTGCTCCTCAACCACAATATTCTGCACCAGCTCCTCAGCCTCAGAACTCATATTCTGCCCCGGCGCCTGCTCCTCAGCCCCAGATCTCATACTCCGCGCCTGCCCCCCAGCCCGCTCCCCAACAGCAAGTAGCATCTAACGGTGGTTATCAATATCAAGCACCCGCCGCCCCTGCACCTGCACCCCAAGTCCAATATTCCGCCCCTGCACCTGCACCCCAAGTACAATACTCCGCCCCTGCTCCGGCCCCTCAGCCCCAGGTCTCTTACTCCGCACCTGCTCCTCAACCCGTTCCACAGCAGCAAACTGCTCCTAACGGTGGTTATCAGTATCAAGCTCCCCAGCCAGCACCTCAAGCTCCCGCCGCCCCTGCCCCTGCACCCCAGATCCAATACTCAGCGCCTGCGCCCCCTGCACCCCCTGTTCAGACTTATTCCGCTCCAGCCCCTGCCCCTGCTCCTGCCCCCAGACCAGTTCAGTCCTCTTACTCTCCCCCAGCACCTGTCTCTAGACCTAGCCAGGAGTACGGTGCACCCAACATCGCGCCCCGTCCAGTGCAACAGACCTTCTCAGCCCCTGCACCACGTCCCGTCCAGTCTTACTCTCCTCCGGCCCCACCCGCTCCTCAGCCTCAATTCCCAAGCACTTCGTATGGAGTCCCAGCCGCTCCGGCCCCTGCTCCTCGGCCTCAGCCAAGCTATTCTGCCCCTGCTCCTCGGCCTCAGCCATCTTACTCCGCCCCTGCGTCGGCCCCTGCCCCTCGGCCTCAGCCATCTTACTCCGCCCCTGCACCGGCCCCTGCCCCTCGGCCTCAGCCAAGCTATTCTGCCCCTGCTCCTCGGCCTCAGCCATCTTACTCCGCCCCTGCACCGGCTCCTGCCCCGCGGCCGCAACCCTCTTATTCCCCCCCTGCTCCGGCCCCAAGGCCTGTATCCCGACCAAGTGCATCCTATGGTGCCCCAGTTTCTGCTCCTCAACCAACCTTCTCAGCTCCTGCCCCTCGGCCTCAGCCTAGTTACTCTGCCCCTGCACCCGCTCCTGCCCCCAGACCACAGCCCTCTTACTCTGCTCCCGCTCCTGCCCCCAGGCCTCAGACTAGTTACTCTGTTGAAGCTGTTCAGTCTTATTCTCCTCCTTCTCCTCCCGCACCTCGACCTAACCAAGAGTATGGTCCACCTCGAGTTCAGCAGGCTGCCCCGGCTCCTCGTCCCGTCCAGCAGACTTTCTCTGCTCCGGCCCCTAGACCCGTTCAGCAACAGCAAACATTCTCCCGGCCAAGTGCCTCCTACGGTGCACCGTTTTCAGCCTCTCAGCCAACCTTCACAGCTCCTGCCCCTAGACCTCAGCCTTCGTATTCCGCCCCCGCTCCGGCTCCCGCCCCTCGTCCGCAACCCTCTTACTCCGCACCTGCCCCTCAACCTTCCTACTCTCCCCCTGCTCCAGCCCCGAGACCTGTCTCCCGTCCTAGTGCATCTTATGGAGCACCATTTTCTGCTCCACAACCTACCTTCTCAGCTCCCGCCCCCCGACCTCAACCGACTTTCTCCGCTCCTGCTCCTCGACCTCAACCCTCTTACTCCGCCCCTGCCCAGCGACCACAACAACAAACCTTCTCTGCACCAAGGCCTGCTCCTAGGCCTAGCCAGAACTATGGACCTCCTCAGAGTCAGCCCCAACGGCCGCCTAGTCGAGTTCCCGACACCATTCCCCAGAGAACAGACGCCAGTGGGGGCTACCTCTACTAGTAACACATCATCTGTAATACCTACTTCATTACTTCAACTTTGTACAGACATGATCACGGATACTCTGGAAGACTTCTTGGGACCTCGATGAATGCCTACATGGATAAACTTATAATGTTTAGAGTTGGAAGTTAGTAACCTACCCAGCATTTATTGGTGGTCCTGACAGTCTCAATTAGTACTTAGTACCAACACTTTTTCTATGCCATACTCATTATCAAGTTGTAAAAAGTGTAAATATTTATGTAAATAAAATATAGATTATTGTTGTAACATTTTTAAATGTGACTACTATTTTTATACTTATTTCTCAGTCTCAAAATTGCTAATAGTTTTGAAACTTTCTCTTCAAAGAAGAACGAAACAAGAATTCCCGCCAAAAATAATACCAAAAACTACCACCAGGATCTCTGGCAGTTCCACCATTCTAGTGCCACTTTGTTGTTGATAGTTACGAATTACGAAAATTATTTTCTAGGCCAGCTGATGGGATAGTTATATAATGTGAATCGCTTAAAATATTTGTGAAAGCCGATGAAATGTCATTTCACTACCTTTTCCGAGGTAAGTAATTAGCTGTCTAACAATTTATTGCCTCTCTTGAAATTTTGAATTTGCTACTAATTGAAATTTGAGTTTATTTGCCTACCTAAGTACAAACTGCCGACCTTATTAACTTATTGTTTGGTGGGAAAGGCTAGGACTTTTAGAAGCCTAAGCAAATTTGGGTTCTATGAATCTAGGAAAGTGGATAACCCAGGTGGGCTTTCTTTCTTATTCTTATAGTCGTAGTTACTGTTGACCGGTATGGGAGAAGAACTGTATAGGTATAGGTCCGTCATTTTTACAAGCAGCTACTTATTTCACCTAGTTGTGATGAGATAATGCCTGCCTAGAGTAGGTAGGTGCGTACCTCATTCATAACCATAACATAAGACATGGACTTAGTACAATCTGGCGAGTTTGAACATGACAAGGGGCAGTCGATGATGTTGACCATAGATAGAGGAAAGTAAATATTGACCAGTGCAACTAGTCGCGTGTTGTCGCTTTATGTTCATTTACTAAGACTGCAGCGAGATTGATCCAAAAGGTGGATACATCCTGCTAGTACCTCTTGAAGCTGACCGTGTACAGCTCAGCTATAGTCTAAGTCAGGCTGGGAGCGTACCGATTATTCATAATTTCTTGAAGATTTTCAGTTGACGCCGATCCGGATTTGGGTTCCATATCCTACCATACGCTAAAAATGCCAATCCGACTCTGATCAGATATTTCCCTGATCAAGAAAAAGGTTTGATCAGCCCTAGATTTGCAAGAAATTATGAGTAATCGGTACGCTCCTAGTCTGACTTGGACTATAGCTCAAACTGCCTATGTATGATGTGATGTGCCATTTGCCACAAATGGGGTAGTGCCATAAGCCTAACCTTCTGGTTATTGTAATGGATTTCAGGTTTTTGGTGGTGTTAGTAACTAGTGATGGCTGGGTCCGGTAGCGGCACGGCTCGACTGTCACCCACCGCCACGCTGCTGATCCTGGCTTTTGTCCTACCATTGACACTTCTGCTGTGGGTGATTTATTTGACAGCGTTACACGTTATGAGCAGTGATCCGGAGAAGGATCAAATTCCGCCCACAAGATGGCTCGCAGCGACCCTTCTTCCTGTTATTTTTATCCGTACGTATGAGACCTGGATGTGCGTAGGTAGGGAAGAACTAGGTATCCAACAGTTTCCTAAGAAAAAATATTACCAAGTGTAAGCACCATGTACCTACTTTTAAAACCTCAGGATCCCTCTGATGTGTATATCTACCTACCGACCTTCTTCGAGCTTTTAATTTTTTCTTCCCATTTTGTTTTGACTCAAGGATCACCAGCTGAAGGCACGTGTAAGTCTTGTCGTAACAACTTAGGTCTAAAATCTCTTCATCTCATTTGCGGCAATTGCTTTGTATTAGCTTTTTGATCGCATTGAAAGTGATTAAACTTGCTGCTAGAAACACCTTAAATTATTTGGAACTTTCCTATATTTGGCTCGATCTCCCACAGAATTTACCATCGTGCTCCGTTGTGTCTTTCAGTTTGAGCCCGTCTTTCCTTTATTGTGTAGCCGTGTAGTGATATCTGATTTAGGGTGCGTCCCACCTTGCCCAGTTAAAATTTAACTGGAGATTTACCATGTTAAATTTAATATGGTAAACATAGGACCAAATCTCCAGTTTAATTTTAACTGGGCATGGTGGGACGCACCCTTAGAGTGTTTTTATTTTTCCTATGCCAATAGGTAACTAGATAAATTTAATAAATAACTCGTAATCATTTGATATTTTCAGTGTGGGGCCTTCGCCGGCGGAGCCTGAGCTACAGCGGAGCCGCCCTGGCAGGTGTAGTGGGTTTCGTCCTCACTCTCAGTAACTACTGTTTTGTGTCGGATCTTCTCACTTTCTTCCTCTCCAGTTCGAAACTCACCAAGTTCCGCAGTGACCGCAAAAAACTTCTTGAAGAAGAGTTTAAAGAAGGTACACAACAAAAAATATATAATCACTGTTAGGTTGATTCTCGATTAAAAAAGCAAAAAAAATGAAGTCACAGCTAGTGACTACTTTCCACCTATTACTTGTGATCTTCGTCTGCGACCAGGGTAGTTTTTCAGAACGTAGCACTGAGAGAATTAACCTTTTCGAGGCAGTTCCAGACAGGAGGGAGAATGAGAACTTGGAACAACTGAATTGAGCACGATTTGCTGTCTATGTGGTGTGCGAACACATCAGTTATTAGCGGGCCTAATGGTGTCTTTTATAATTTTTGCAGGAGGGCAACGAAACTGGGTGCAGGTCCTCTGCAATGGGGGAATGGCGACTCTGCTAGCAGCTCTGTACATTATGGATGTAGGCGTTGGAGAGCTTCCTGTCAATTTCTCATCTCATTATCGCGCGTCCTGGCTCTCTTTGGGGGTCATGGGTGAGTATAAAAGTAGGACAGGCTAAAAACACAAGGGGCAGGAACTGTCATACAGCTACTTGTAAGTTTCACAGGCCTTGAATAAAAAATTGAGATTAAAGTCAATGAAACTGCACTGCTAACGTCTCTGTCCCCCTTGCATTGTAGGAGCGTTTGCTTGCGGGAATGGGGACACATGGGCGTCAGAAGTGGGAACTGTTGTGGGGGGAGCTCCTATCCTCATCACCACAGGAAAGCGAGTACCACGAGGCACCAATGGCGGCATCACAATGGGTAAGCCTAGGTTTACCATGCCGACGATGGAATTTTTAGTGACTGTATATCATGTTTTGACTAACTCCTTCCGAAGTAACCTGTTACATTTTCAGTACAAAAAAAAAATGTCTAGCAAACTTCTTGGAAAGGAACGCGTACTTAAACATATGAACAACATTGTATGGTACTGAAAGTTAAAGTCCATAAGTTAAGCATTGGTATTCATTACTTTGGGTTAAAATTCGTAGGTGGGCTAGTGTGCAGTCTAGCTGGAGGCCTGGCTGTAGGTTTGGCCCACTATCTGACCGTTATATACTGCGTCGACGACTCCTTGTTGAAGGCCGCTGGGGCGCAGTGGCCAGTAGTGGTAGTTGGTGGCCTTGCAGGATTGCTGGGCAGTTTGTTTGACTCATTTCTCGGTGCCACAATGCAGTATTCAGGTGAGCTGATCTTTTTTGAAATTTTTAAACTCCATCTTAAAAAAAATACCTGAGTATTTCAACCTGAAGGACGGATTAAGCAAAGTAGCCAGCCGAACGTGGTTCCTAAATTTCCGAACACGCTTGGTAACAGGACCATCAAAGCCGAGGCTGGCGTGTTTGTTGCGATCATCATATTGTATTCTAACTACCCTTTGTATGACGCGTAGGAATTGACAAAAAGCGGGGCTGTATCGTGGAGCATCCTGGGCCGGAAGTAACTCACATAAGCGGAGCCCGAATCCTGGACAACCACTCGGTCAACTTGATATCCACAGTGGCAGCTGGTATCTTCACGCCTATTCTTACTCACATGCTTTGGTCGTAAACCCTTAGTAGACGCCGTATAGTAGAGATACAAATAATAGTAGATATGAGGAAATAGGTGTTGAGGTAGACTTGTGAGATCTGTCCCAACACCCTGTGGGACCTGCTGTGAGATAGTTTTAGTTTTCAACTTTTAAGGACGTGCTCAACGTGGCAAATCCATTGCATTGCTTATTTATCTGTGATTCCGAATCCGCATGCTTTAAATTTTCTTCTCTCACGTCCGGGGTGTACCTGGGGTATCGAACTACAGCCGCTGTGATCATTCCTGCATTTTCGCTTGGGCACGTATTCAAGTCTCTGGTGACTCCCAACTGATCTGAATGCCGCCTGCAACCTCATAAACTGACCTTTAATTGGAGACTTGACCAGCTGCCCTGCATTGCATTGCTTCATTGCGAGTCTTCACTTATATCATATCACTGTTTTATAAGAAATCCCTTCGGCTGTACAGAACCCAGTATCAGGAAGTCTTCTCAAAATGCTCAACAGAGTGATGGGAAAAAAATGTATTACTTGGTATTTTATCCAATTGGTCCATAGTTGTTGTCTTGTGGTTGTATCTCATGAAAAAGTTGAAGGCGTCAAAGCGGAGCAGTTATTACTGAACCAAGCAAAGTATTCGCGGAGGAGTTTTATCGCTGATTTTAATGAATTAATGATATTTGTTCATAGATATTTAAGGTTGTGACATTTTAGAAACATTTAAAAGACGAAGCGTTGCGGCTTTTAGCAGGTAAGTGCAGTTAATAAAATAGGTTTCAGTATTGTTTTTTACTTGTAAGGTTTTTTATACCGGTAAATTAACATTCCCTGATGTAGTGTAGTTAAAATTTTCAAAGTTTAAATAAATTGGTTTCTTATTGGCTTTCTTCTCCAGTTTCTTTACGCGTGAAAATCCTCTAAACCAGTTGGCTTCTGGGTCCAAATCTTAAAGTACTCATCTTTTACCAACTTCCAAGACTCCTGATATGTTTTCGACGAGTCTTTTAGCTGCCGATAAGTGAGTTTCTTAAAATCACGATCAGCAAACACTGGAGGCAACACTGAGAGGGCGGGCAGAACTTGAAGAAACACGCTATGAAGACTGACTTTCGAAATAGGGACCGCTGACTGCCGCGAAGGTTTCGCTTTGGTGGCACCTAACCGACGACCTTCCACACAAACTTGCACTTTATTAGTTGGCAAACTCCAGGCAATGCTGCAGGCAGCAGGACGTATGCGTGTATCACTCCGGTTATCAGGAAAAGGTACTGACGACTGAAGAAGGCGGACTTTTCCTGGTTGGCCAATCCGTCCATTAATGGCTCTTTCAAGAGTCTCTTCTGAAAACGGAACTCCTCCTGAAAATAACGTTAAATTAGATTAAAAAAATAGTGTAACACTTGGGCTCCTTACCTGATAAGCCTACGTCTCATTTATTATTAACATAAAAAAGCACAATAGAGTGCTTTATTTATTTTTCACAAAAGTCACTTTCTCCCAACATACCTACCTACTATGATTGGCTTTACGGAAATTTATTATGAACATACCTATATTTCAGAACAAACAACAGTTTCTTTGGAAAGCTGTCGGGCAGACTGCATATTCTGTCGTCACTTGTGTTTTTACACAGTGGAATTGTCTCTAACGCTTTCAGTTACTGAAAATGACCTCACCCGCTATGACAATGGACGAGAAATGAACAGGCTGCGCTACTAGCAAGCTAATCAAGGCACCCTGGAGCCCCACTGCGTTCCAACGAGCCAGCTTGTCTGAGCACGATACACTCACTGTCGGGTCCCCTCGTCCGGGCTTCGTCCGAACCTTTTTAAACAAAATGCCAACTTCAAATCATTCGACACATTAATCATTGAGGTATTTTACTCTGTCGCTAAAAACAGAGTCAATTTATTTTCTCATAAAATTAACATGACTAGTAATGAGTTACTGCCTTTCACTCTATGTAGAAGAATGAAAGGAAAATAGATACAGAATTAGGTCAGTAACATTTTTTTCAAACTCACCTGACCGGTGACATGATAATCGACCCCAGCTCGCTTTGGATCTTGGGTTTTCGCAGCAAGTAGACACTTGGCCCCTGTACGATGAACGTCTAGGGCCACGCGTGGCTTCTTTACAACTTCTATAGCAGGCAGGCCGTCGATCGTGCCTCTTCTAGGTTCTTCAACACTGTTGTCGAACAAAGTCATCTCAATCGTGTCTTTTAGACTATCTTCTGGGTTCATTTTTCTTTTCCTCGTCGTCATATTGTAGCTGAAATATATTTTTTTAAAAATAATACAACTGCATGTACCACGTTAGTCTCATAAATTACTGAAAAATTCCCAAATGAATTGGTGTGCACCTACCTCGCCTCTGTCATAGGAATGATAGCGGCATCACCGCAAGGCACAGCGCTCACCACAAAGCAGTATCGGATACTGTCTTTTAACGTCAAACACCCGTCTTGAAGCCCCTCGAAGGCGCGTGATGAACCAGTCTGATGCCATCTCCGGATCTCGTCCAGAAGGTAGAGGAGGAAGCCTCTTCGTGCTACGACCTCGGCGTGTGCATCATGTAGGATGTCACCTCGAGGACTGAGGGATTTCTCACCCACACATTTTGAGCCCGTGCCTAGAGCTACTACCCGAAGTTTTTCTCCATCGTCTTCAACAATCGTTGCTAGTATAGTCCATTCCTCTTTCGTAGGTTTTCCTGTTTTCGGGAGCTTGTGATAGTGATCAACGCTGGCTTTAACGGCGGCGTCGGCATAAGACTGATCTAAGTCTTTCCACAGCATCATTACGATTTCCACTTATTCCCCCCAAAAAAGATAAAGTTTAGTTTTGAGCGTTCATACTGAAACCTCTGATGTGGCAATAAGCTGACTTCATATAAGTAGGCAGTTGCAACTACGTTCCTGAAGAGCAAGTAATTGGTAGCAATCAAGAGTCTGTAATAACTAATTTCGATGAAATCACCTTGAAATGCTTCACTGCATATTACAATCTGTTTCAGTAGATATATAGTATAAGTGCACTTAGTGACTAAAAGCGTTTCAAGTTTCAAGTCGTCAACTTATTAAGCGACAACTTCTGGGTCCCACGAGTACTTTTCCTTGACGGAAATGCTATCCAAACGCTCAACAGCTTCTGTGGGAAGATCGAACTCCAGGTCTGCGTTCTGCTCGATTCTTGCAGGCGTCACGGACTTGGGTACGATCGCTACACCCTTTTCAACCGCCCATCTGAAAATTTACCAAAATTAGGGGCAGAGTACAATTGGCTCTCTGAAAGAGAATAGTTTCCACTTCTTTCTTATAAGCTAAGACTGGTCCGGCTGACTTTAAGAACCCCTCAACGACCCTAAAATCGGGCTTTGAATCAACTGAGGATTTGGAAATTCTCCGCTTAAACTTTATACACGAATCTGGAATGGGAGAGAAATTGTAAAGTCCTACTAGTTGGCGTGAAGAGAAGAGCTGGCTTACAAGGGACTTAACTAAAAGCCTTACCTGAGGAGAACCTGAGCGGGAGTCTTGCCGACCTGCCTCGCCACTTCATTTACCACTGGGTCCTCAAGGAGTGATTTGTCACTGGAACCTCCAAGGCTGCAGTAAGCTTGAAGAAGGATACCCTCCTCCCTGCAGAACTCCAGCAACTCCCTCTGCTGGTAACGAGGGTGAAATTCCACCTACGAAAAATAGCCAGTCAGTTTCTGTATTGTCTGAGAAAGAAGGGTCTTAAAATCTAACGTAGAAATTCAAGCAAAAAAAGTTTGCCTTGCCCACAAATCTGCACTTCTATTATAGGACGTTTTTGGAGCACTGAAAAGTAGTTGCAGAATCGGATTCAGACCTAACCTCCTAAAAATATTCTCCAGCCCTTGAAGTATGAACGATAAGGCTGATAAGAGCATTGGTCTAACATCGTTCGATATTACTATCTCACACATCAGAGCTACTTGAGACTACCACTTATACGGGTCCGATACTGCAACAATATCACTTTTTGGACAGCATGGCGATAACATGGGATGTTCTTGAAAAAATCAGACATCATGGACATTACTACTAAGCCTTTTTTGCACCTTCTCGCCCTCAAAATTTACCTGGTTAACAGCAGGGCGTACTCCGTCACAGTCAGCTAAAAGTTCCTTCAGATGACGAATAGTGTAGTTGCTGACTCCAATACTACGCAGGAGGCCTTCTTTATGGAGTGCAACTAAATCCCGCCACGACTCCCTCCGCAGACGAGCGTTCTCCGGGCTTGTGGACACCACGCGGCTGGATCCTGGCCAATGAATCAGGTACAGATCGAGGTAGTCTGACTTAAGCGTCGCTATAGACTTCAGCGCTGCTGCGCGAGCTCGATCTTTCCCTGAAAACATAATTAGATTTCCTTTTTAAACACTTGTATCCCATATCCCAAACTCTTAAGATATTTAAGAGGCCTATGTCTACCTGGCTAACCTATGTTGACAAGCATGGAGTTTCCAGCTTACAGCTTACCTTGATCTGTAGTGAAAAGTTTGCTTGTAATCTGAACGTCCTCACGCTGCAAATTATGCTTTGGCAGCAAATCTTTCAAGGCGACTCCAATGTCTTCCTCATTGTGGTAGCATTCAGCAGTGTCTATAATAAGAACAAAGGAAAAAATATATTAACTCTCATTTCCACTGAGTTGCAACTGGCACATGTGTGTTTTAAAGCACATTTTTTAGCCTAGTCGACGATTTAAAAAAGTACCTAGTTCTCCTCAGGAGGAATTTAAGGTGGCACTGTAGCAGTGCTTGCGGTACATGGGGTAAATGAACTGATTTACCTATCGATCTGTATCCAGACTTCAGAGCAGCATCCAGCACTTTGTGAATCAGCTGACGCCCGGTTACCTTGTAGGTTCCATCTGAAAATGATCAACACACCGCAATTAACACAGAGAAGAAATTCTGCATCTCAGTGCATTTTTACGCACGTTTAGTTAGAAGAACGGCGCTTGGCACAGTAAGGGTGTACCTCCATTAAAGTGACCTATCTTCACCAACAGTTCGACTGTAATACAGTACTGACGCCACCTGGAACTTCCGCCTGAAGTAAACATAAGCGAAATAACCGTTGAACTTGCTCACGATGTCGGTAATACGGGACTCACGCTAAGAAAACATGCCGGGTAAATGAGAAAGCGACCGGATATTCCCCAACCCACTGCAAACCGGCATCCCAGCAACCTTAGTGTAGAATTTATAAAGACAAAGGCACTCACATCCTACAAGCGGGAACTGTTTTCCACTGTTCAGAACCACTCGCCGGGCTGCCATCTTTCCCTCGGTCTGCACAGAGCAACAGTAAATGTAATGGAAGTACTCCGTCATTTAAGGGTTTTCGACAAGAGATATTGGATGTAATCAGATTGAGATAAGATGTGATCTATGAAGAAGAACGTCAGAAATTACTCCTTCCAGCGTTGAATTGATGATACGAACACTGACTTGAAAATAGAAGTTACAGCTTCAAGTGGTGAGCTCATTGCGGCTTCCCCCTGAGTTCTCACTGCCCAGCAGCGGAGGATGAACCCCACACCAAAGTTTCCGCTCATCAGAGTTTACGAGTCCTTCATAGAAGTTGCTATCATCTGGGCATGTTGACCTCGCCAGGTAGGTACCCCGACTAGCCACGCTCGCTACGTCATTTCTATACTTCCCTACTCAGGAACAACTGGACCAAAGACTGTTAGTGGGGAAACCTAATTTCGAATCCAATTCCCAACAGACTGATGCCATGATAGCAGTAGTTCCAGTTTACAAGATTTCATTAAAGAAGCACATATTAGTTTTTATTTTCTTCTCCAGAATAATAAAGAAAAATTAAAAACCGTAACCAACCTTTGCCATCTTTGTTTTGTTTGTATATTTTTCTGACACGACCGGTAGCTGACACGACCTTCTATTCTGTTGCCACGTTGAAAGTAGCCATTTTCCTGTTTGTGGTTAAACGACTCCCTGTTAAAAAATAATTTACCGGCTTTTTCTCTAGATTTATTCCTTATTATGCCTACCTGGAATCAAATACAGTCGCAACTTAAAAATCCTAATAATCCGGTTGTGTTTTTTGACATCAGTGTTGGAACTACGGTAAGAAATACTATTTGATTTATTTCTAACCCAACGACGTTAGTATTACAATCATATAATAATTACCTATTGTACTATTTTCTTGGCTTACCCAGTCCCCAGTTCCCAGTTGCATCCTTATTCGACAGGTATTTTATGTACGTATTTGTTTAGTATCACTAACTACAATAATAGAACTGCCAAGATAAACATAAACGAATAGGTACCTACCTAACTACTTAGTAAGTAGGTACCTACTTACCTACCTCTTGGTGTCCGCGACAGAGTTAGACCGCTTGTGGACATGTTATAAACTAGAGTTACCGATGGGCGAATTTGGAAATTTGGCCTGCATAACACTGCACGCACGCATTGCTGCCGTTGAATGGCCTATTTTATGTCGACGGTAGTATCTAATGAGGATGCGGCATAATGTAAGTGACTGATTTCAGGAAATCGGGCGGATGATAATGGAGTTATACGCCGATGTTGTTCCGAAGACAAGCGAGAACTTCCGAGAATTCTGTACGGGAGAGTTTAGAAAAGACGGCGTGCCTGTTGGTTACAAGGGTGCCAGTTTTCACCGAGTTATAAAAGACTTCATGATTCAAGGCGGAGACTTTGTCAATGTTAGTAGAAGATTCTTGTTGTAGGGTTGTGCTACAATATCTTTGTAAACCTAGTCTTACCATTGACATTAGATAGGACTACTCAGCGGTTACGACAATGAAACTATTGTGGGATCAAACCAAGGCAATTACAGTTGCCGATATTGCAACAGAGGCTGTAAATAAAAAGATTTGATTTCCTTAGGGTGACGGGACCGGAATGATGAGCATATACGGCGGTGCTGCGTTCCAAGATGAGAATTTTTCCCTGAAGCATGATGCCCCCGGTTTGCTGTCAATGGCCAACAGCGGCAAAGACACCAACGGCTGCCAGTTCTTCATTACCTGCGCCAAATGCAACTTCCTCGACGGCAACCATGTCGTCTTCGGCCGTGTAATCGATGGCCTACTCGTTATGAGGAAAATAGAAAACGTACCGACGGGACCGAACAATAAACCGAAAATACCAGTGACTATTTCACAGTGCGGACAAATGTGAATTGGTTCATATTTCGTTCAGAGTGAAACGAGGGTAGGTGGACCTAGTGGTATTGGACAGAAAGTAAGAAATCCCTCAAAAGAGGTCCAGGTGATGCGAATTTATACTTGTGCCGAAAGTTAGGGTTCTATCGCACTGACTGAGGATGATACTACTAATATAACGCTTTCTATTTTCCTACGCTCTGTGCAATATCCATTGCAAGAGTTCATGTTCTGAAGTGTGGAAGGCGGAGTCGGAAACTGGCTACTAGTGGCTACTCTTGAAAATTTTCAAAAAATATGTCGCGTTATCGCTGATTTTAGCTTTCAGTCCTTGCTCATAACTCATAACTGTCACACTAACAACCTGTTCAAAGATGATAAGTATTCTTTGACCATCATCAGCATCAGTAAAATAGACTCATTCTTTGACCATCATCAGCATCAGTAAAATAGACTCTATCTTTAAAATTTCCTTTATTTTGAGATGATTCTCGGTGTACCAGCCAGGTACGATTTGAATATAAGACAGATTACAAGATAATCAAACGTTTTTAAGTTTTTTTCAATAAATTAAGCAGCTACTAAATATCTGACGAATATCTATTGTAGGTATGTCTCGTCTGCCTGTTCGGATCCGAGACCTGCCATATGGGCATTTAATTCAAAACTATGCCACTGCCTCTATGACATCTAGCGGTTATTTCAAATCGCCCACTTCGGTGCCAAGAAATTATTTTCCTGTTGAACAAACTTTACAAGGTTTCGCCTCATGCCCTTTATCTACTTATCTACATAATATATGCAGGTGATGCTTGAAGGTTCGTGAGCATGCACAGGTCTCGAGCCGCTGCGCGCCGACCTGAAGTGGTGGTGACGTCATACAAGCCGGCGATCAACTCTACTGTCAGCATATCCGGTAGCCAGCGGATAAGGTTAGGCATCTGCAAGTTATAAGTTCGAAACAATTTGTTAACATTTTTCACTAAACTTCCTCTCCTAGAAAATTGTTGGATATTTTTTCTCTGGAATGTAATACTTATATAACTATAGGTACAGTAAGTAATGAATTTTTAAATAATAAAAACTTGTTACATATGTTGGGATTTAACATTTAGCTGCTAAATCCCAAAAGAATCTAATAATGAAAAAAATTTCTCATATATAGTTGATCGCTGTTGATCGGGAAACAATAATTCTAGCTCTTTTCAGGAACCATTTGAATATTACCAGACAATCCAGCGGCTGCCCTTGAAGCACCAGTCTCGTCTTCTCCCCTCCGCATTGCACCATAGTGTCCAGAAACTTGTATACGAAGTGTGTTTGCTCGGATATCTCCCCTTCACGATTTGATATCACCTGAAATCACGAATAGCAATTACCTATAGAGTCGTTTAGAATTCAGACTTGATTTTAACCGCAATCCTAATTTAAATTACTAGTTTCTGATGACAAAAAAAGTACATTTTAGCAGCAGTGTTCTGGGACTCAAACAAAGGTCATTTCGGGCGCAAGCACCAAACGAGTAGATACGAACTGCTCCACTAGGGTGAGAAAATATTTTTTGTTTCTCACCTAGCAACTTCCTGCATTTAAACCTGGTGAAGATAAGTTCCCCAGCTAGAGTAGTTGAGGCGACGAACAGAAGGCCAGCTAGCATGGCAAACGCCCCCAAAAGGTTATCCAAGCTTATACTGCGACTGGTACCATTGTCATACACTACAGAGGCGCCTTCGCGATCCAAAAGTGTATCGATATAGTTCTCCACCCACCCACACTCGATCAATCGCCGCATAGCTCTCTGCATCGCCGGCTGCAAAGGATGGTCACGGCTCATGTGAAACACTGGTTCATAAACTCCATAACGCTGTTTCAGTGTTCGCAGTAACGATTTGCCGCCTGAATTCTTGAATAACCGCTTGTTTTCATACCGAACAACCAAGGATGATAGAAGAACAATCTCACGTTTTTGCTGAGCTATTCTTTTCAGGGAAGACACATGATCTTCATTCCAGTTGTCCAACTTGTGGGCGATAATGTATTCATAAAGTTCTGGGTGACTGGCTTTCATCTCTAAGATAGCGGAGGGATAGATATCAAATATGAAACCTTCGTGCGCCGCTTCCATTGCTGAATCAATAGGAGGAACAGAGGATGCGGTCGTCAGTTTACTAAACAGCCCCGACTGATAGGCCGCGGAAACGTTCAAGGCAAATATAAAGAAACACGTCAACAAGAATCGGAGAAGGACTGGTTTGGTGATGGTGCTGCATGGTTGAGATACACTAAGAGTAAATCCTAATGTTATGAACAAAGCACTCACAGGGCTTACTCGCGCGAGAACGCTAAAAACTGCAGCAAACACAAACAGCACCAGAAGGGCCCACAGCCAAAAGAATGGGTCAAAGACCGTCAAGAAACTGTGCCAGGCAGGGTTGTGTTCCGGTAGCGTTGACACCCAAACAAATGAATCTCCATAGTAAGAGTCGATGGTATCTACCAGTTGATAGCGCTGCAACGTCAACCGGATGCCGAAGAACGCGACGTCCGCCTCCTGTCTGTGCAGTCTGCCGATAAGACCAGCAGGTTCTCCATCTTGGAATAGCATCCACGGACTTTCTCCCACTGGTGATTCTACATACTCAAAGCTAAAGTTCATCATCTCCGCTAAAGCACGAAAAATCCTAAACTCAACACCTTCAGTAAACAGAGAGCCCTCATCATTGGAGTATACGTAAGGCGCAACGGCTACGGAAGCTGCGATCATTTTGCACTGGTTGAGGTTCCCATAAGTTCTTAAAGGGAAAAGAGTGTGATTTTGGGGAGCGTTTGCACCCCAATCTTCAATCCTGAAGACATTAACCGTACACTGTGGTGAGTATGGTTCGGATTTAAAAAGTTGGGCAGCTCCTCCCTGCACCGCCATGATAACCACGTTCACCGCCTTCGTCTGCCGCCACAGTTCGGAGATGACGGCATGTGCTTCTGCAGAGCCGCCTCCCAAAATCACTACCAAGATGACAGCCCGCCCTGACCACGATGGGTTATTCTTCCATCTTTTTACTTCAGACGTTAGTAATGGAGGAGACACCACCAAATCTTCACTAAGAATCGCAACCACTTGCTTAGCTTTCCAAATCTTGAAGTGAGCCGTGTCTGGAGTACGGTAAGAATCACCCCAAAAATATAGTGTCCAGTTTTTTGATAGAATTTGGATAATATCACGAACCGGATCACTGGTGTTTTCTTCCAGTAATCGCTGCCGTGAGTTTCTCTGGTTCTTTGTCAAACCTGACAAAACTAAAATATGCGACTTTCGGAATTCTGTCCGCGATACATCAGCCACACTGTCAGTCCAATTCCCAAAAGAAGCAGCCATGCGGATGATACACAAAGTACAGATTACAAAGCGATAGCACATAATAGTACGAAAGCACCAACAACCAACTCAGGCCACTTTTGGGGGAAAGGTCTAGAATGAAGATTAGACACTGATGTTTTAGAAGTAACCACCCATAACGCGGAAAACTTACTCCCCCATTAAATGACAATTATTGTAATAACCCCCAATTCTCCTGAACCTTTTAGTGCACCTTGTGGACTGATCTGATAACATCGGACATGTTTTCAAACGAAGCACACCACGCGACGTGACGACGTACAAAAGCTAAGTAGCGATGTAATTGTGTAAGTATATGTGACCCTGCACGAAGACCCTTTTAAGTCATAAAATTTAATGCTTGTTTTATTTTGTCTTCGATAAGGCTCCATGGGTAAGGAAATCGCCGCAAAATAGCTTATTAGCGTTGTACCAACCAAATGCAATTGAGTTGTACCACAGTTGTAGTTATATGGGGTCATTCCGTGACAGACTGTCATTCTCACCTATTATTCATTTGCTGGATGTTGCCAGGCAGGCCCGTATCCAGAGAGCGGGGGGGGGGGGGGGGGGGGGGGGGGGTAACCCGCCATAACTTCAATTCGAAGAAATAGAACATTTCGATCTAAATTTAGAAAAGTTTCTACTTATCTATACCCAATAAATTTATATGCTGGATTTCACCACTTTAACGTGAAGACTATCGTGTACACGATATCGTATCGGTAAAAAATGTTAACGGCTTTCACCATGCACCGTTATCGTTTCGTTAGCTTTCGAGTGGATTAGCGTGCGTTAGCGAAAACGATAACTTTCATACCTGCGACTCATTTGGTGTAGTCTAATGTAGTCTAATCAACATTTTAACTTCTTTCTCCGAAAAAATAGGGGTTTTTTCACGTTTATTTGCTTGAAATTGTTGAAATAAATTTAACGTAAACAAAGCAAACGAATTCTAGTGACACGACAAATTTAACGACAGGATAATTATTTCGTCTGCTTTACCGAAGCTATTCGATCGTTAAAAGGCACTATCGTGAGGTGGTGAAATTCAAATGCCTTGCGCTTGCACTTGTCGTAAGCTAAACATACGATAACGTAAATCCGTTCGGTAAATCCTCTCGTTATAGACACTATCGGAAAGGGGTGAAATTCAGCCTAAAGATGATAGTAGGTGATTTTTCACCAATTTTACTATCTGTCAATGTATAATTATAAAGACGAAGATAATATCAAATTATTACCAGTATTTATTTGGCTTGGCCATGCTAAAGAAAAAGCATTTTATACCGATCTGAAGATTTGTACTTACCAAAAAGGAGTTGAAGAGTTGATTACAAGCAATTTGTAGAGCGTTGCTCATAACCGGTGCCTTGCAATTTGGTGCGCTCGACCCAAACCCAACGGCGGCCTCGCCAGACGTCATCTTTAGCAGTTTACTGGCGGGGTACCCCGCATCATTTTCCTAAAAATTAGACAAATGCTAATTAAGGAGTCAAAAGGTTGATACAAAAACTTTCCTTCAACATTTTTTCTTCTTATCCACAAATCCCCCCTTGGAAAGTTACGAATTTGATGAGAGTGTGAAAATTCAAAGAGGAAAACTTAGGATTATTGAGACTGGAGATACGAAGTTGTTTATTGACGTTTTGGCACTTTTCAGAGGAAACTGTGGGATTTTAATACACGGAGTTTATATAGCATAGTTGAGGGTTGGGGGGGGACAAGCCCAGCAACTAGACCGTTTCAAGAACTATCCATTGTGCTCAGCTGGCAGCACTACCAAATACCAGCTCCCCAGCCATCGTGTAAACGATGGGGACCTACAGTTTTAGGTGGGTTCCGAACCACCACAGCCTCGATATACATTTCATTTGACATGCTGAACATATCAGAGGTGAATGCCGAGCAGAAAAACTTTTTGGTAGGATCGGGATCAAACCGGTGTGACCCGGCTCTCACTGCTCCTCAAAAGTCGACCATTTAGTCCACTGGGCTATCGAGACTGTCTACACGGAGTTTAGTAGGTAGATAATGTAATTTGACAAATCTTTTAATGGCAAATTCGATTCGATCGTGAACTAGTTTCTGACGTTACGAAGTCAGATACGAGAAATTCAGACAAAATAACGCCCCATAATTTCCTCAGAAAAGTGGACAAACAGCATTGTGTCTACAATCAATACCGACGGTGCAATGTACCACGGCCGTTACTATCTTCTAGAGACAATTTAGGGAGATCCAGTCTACCATTTTTCTAGCTTGAAGAAATCTACGTACCTCACCCTCCATTTCTTTCCTGGACCTCTTTCTTCTATTGGAATCCTTGTTGGGAGATTGAGCTGCTGAGAAGATGCAGTAGACGCAGAGCTTAGCCAACGCACTTAGCTGTGGCTCCACCAAATCCTCACAACTGGAATTTAAACAAGAACAAAATATTTTATCCATCGACGTACAACATCCGTAACTATACACTGTTATACTGCGAATTTTGTATCTCCTTAATAGGGAATATGGATAGCCCAAAATATGTCGTAACACGAAGAAATGTCGTTACGAATACTTAGGTAGGTGTTAGAGAGTGAAAACAACAGTGCTGAACTTACTGCAATTTGTTGTGAAGATATTGAGGTAGAACTTCCAACACCAGAGATAACGTGCAATTTTCTATGTCAAGATGAAACAGGGCGAATGCCAGATCCACAGCTCTGTCAAGTTCTTCCTGGTAACGATACTTGAACACCTCCTGCAAATAAAATAAAAGGTGTCAGCAAGATCTGGCCATGAGCGAATATGACCACTACTACAGGATTTTGTCTGTGTCTTTTGTACCTGATGATGTCGCTAGGCGAAATAGGCAGTAATTATAATAATTTTCCGTGATACAATTACCAAGTCAATTTTAATACCTTGAGAACGTTGGTAATAAACCAACAAGGTCCCCCCGTAGCAAACAGACTCTGCAGCTGATGAGTAGCCTCGATGTTGACCCAACCTTGCTTGTGAATTTTATCCCACACTGTCTCCAACTGAGTGCTGATCGGTGTATTGGAAATTATACTGTAACTCAAAAGATAACTACTAGTTAAGGGTCCGCTATACCTGACGGTGCATTTTTTGCCACCCATAAGATTAACATTGCGAGCGGCGATTCATTTTCAAGGTTTACCCTTGGTTGGAAAGACACAAAATTTTCCCTGTACCTAGCCCTAACAATGTTCTAGGGAATGTTCGAAGCAGATTTCCCAATTTCTCACTGGTTTCTTTTATTGCAACTGTTTTTTTTACTGGTTTTCGAGATACAGCACTTTTCTTGAGGTATGCGATGCTAGCATTTGCAAAACAGTTGCAATAAAAGAAACCAGTGAGAAATTGGGAAATCTGCTTCGAACACGACCTATAACATTGTTAGGGCTAGGTACAGGCAAAATTTTGTGTCTTTCCAACCAAAGGTAAACCTTGAAAATGAATCGCCGCTCGCAATGTTAATCTTATGGGCGGCAAAAAATGCATCGTCAGGTATAGCGTCCTCTTAAACGTAAATAAGGAAAAGCTCTTGAAATTTATGACCGTCAGTTCGAACTCCGTACCATATCTGATGAAAAAATTCTACCTTACATCAATTCTGTATAGGTTAAGAAGAAAATAAGCTGCGGATTAGTAGCTATAGTGTAGCTAATAGTGTTGAACCCTATACATTTCTGGTTTACACAGATATCACGTGCGTTCAAATTCCAATTCATACCCATGTTGAAGCGATACTTTGCTGGACGTAGCAGGATGAATATTGTGCTGCATCCTCCTGATGATTTGGAACATGAAATCAAAACGCTCAGTCTTGACGTTCTCGTTATGTTCTTCTGCGGGGGAGGCAGCGAGGAACTGCTGGACCATGTTCATTGGCTTGAGCAGCGCGTCTTGGTGTAGAATCTATGAACCATAATATCTCCGTCAGTTACCAAGGTCAGTGAATAATGAATGACGCCTCATTGAATGTTATATTAAGCCTCCTGATAATGCCAAATAAATTAAAATAATATACATTTGAGTAGGCTATAAAGATCCAAGAAGTCTCATAGTAAACGTGATAACTTTCTGGTGTCATAACTCGCGAAACCCGCCTCCACAAACTAGAGCTGCCATTATTACACACCTGCATGTAGCTGCAAAGCCAGGCAGTAGCACACACAGGTAAGCAGCAAAAGTTTGCGCGCATCGCGTCCAGAATGCGTTTCACGTCATTAGCAGTAAGAGTGCCCTGTTCCCAGGCCAGCAGAACTTCCTTGATGGCCCCCGGGACACTCAGGCAATACTCATCCCATCTCACTTGCCTGGAAAAAGAAAAAAACATTTATTTTTAAGTCGGAGGGATGTCGACATCCATTCCCCTATGGACAATTTATTTGCCCTTGTCATCGCTGAAATAAGAAACGTTCTCAGGAACAACATTTCCAGATGTTCCTCGATGCTTACTATTTACTTACGTCAGTACGAACTCTTCACTTGAATTGAATTGTGTCAGCAGAGCGTCAACTTTGCTGGTCTCGCAAAGATTAGTAATAGACTCAGGAGGTTTGGGGTGACCTCGTTCCACCATGCACTCGCGCACCCACGTCTCAAAGAAGCTGTCACCTCCGTCTTCTGACACGGCCAGCTGCAAGTAAAAATAAAAAAAAAGAATCAAAAGCCTGTGGTAGTAACTGCCAGACTTACCACATCACTGGAACGAATCCCCCCGTGCCCCACTTTCCAGATGCACTGCCATTCCGATACCATTCAAAAGCCACCTAACGGTTACAAAACCAATTGGAAGTACTCAAACTTATGGAAAAAACTAACAACTAATTTGTATTAGTAAAAATAATGTTAACGTATTTGACGTAATCTTGAAGTATAATTTTCTTACCTGGGACCCGTACTGATTGACAATAGAACAAAGCATGAGAAAACTGACATCAAACAGAAGGGCGCGGTTTTGGGCTTGCTTTGGAGTTTCACCTGCGGCTCCTTGCTTGTACATTTCGTTAAATTTAATAAGCTTCTGTACGAATGTCCTTAGTTTGCCCTCTACTGCGGCTACAGCTAGAATCAACTCGAAGCTTTTTCCTTTTCCCGTCAGGACTTGTCCTAGAACGCTCAAAAGGTTCTCCTGAAATTAAAAATATGCAAATTGAAATTAACGCAGTAAAATATCCAACAGTTTCCTCCGAAAATTTTCAATAAAAAACGTAAACAAACAACACTGTGTGAGTAGGCAATATACATAGAAGGTACGAACCATTTTGACGGGATCAGTGTCTAATGTCCTGAGAAGTCTGGGCAAAGTGGGCTCAGCGCGAATAATCATTTTGGGGATAGTCTGCTGCGCCAGCGACAGCGAGCTGTCGTGGCATTTCAGTAAAGAGTTCACCATTTGTTCTCTGTGAAAAAGAAATAAATAGGTCATTAGTATCTTACCTATTTATTAGGTAGAAGATAATTTTTTAATAGTGAAAATACGAAACACCAAAACACATATTGTGCGCGAATATAAATTTAAAAAACGTGTATTACCTTTTCTCGTTGATCCTTGTGACATGTTTGGTAGTAACGAGATTAAATTTGAGAAGTTCATTAAGTAAGCTTTGCACGAAATTACAGTAGCATTTACTGTCCACAACGTCAAGGAGAGGCCGCAGCTGCAGTAAGAGATCAAAAGCGTCCACGATGTCTTGAGAGTACTCGACACTGGCAGCGGTTTCATCTGCAATAACGATCACTACATATTGCCATCTCCACTTAACGCCTCCTACATATTTTCTTTGTATTTTGGTAAGTACCGATGTTTTTCATTTTTCTTATTTTAGGGTCACGAGGGTCAATAAAAGTCAGTGTGACTCCCGGTAAAATTACCTTGTCCCCTATCGACAGCTTCCTACTAACCTTTAACGCTCCAGTGGAGCTGTTTAAAAAGATGCGGTAATTTGAGAAATGTGAAGGCACCCCATCTCGATTCCTCCGCAGTCCCCAGGACATTGTTCAGACTGATCAAACACGCTCTCATTACTTCACAATACAGTCGCGGGTTGGTGTATCCCTGTGAAAAGTGTAAAAAAAATATATGTAGAATTGATAAAAATGGAAACTATAAACCAGAGCTGAAATAGTGAACCATCCTATCACGTAAATGCGTGCATTGTTCTAAAATCGGTACAGAATCGCACAACCAAACGAATTCTGAAGAAATTTCTTCAGACCTTCTTCCAAAGACCAATGAGGCAGTTTACTCAAAACTACTAACAATTTCCGAGTTGCAGTTCGTAGTAGTCAATCGAAAGAAGATTAAGTACCTTAAGCCTTTGAAGCATAATGAGCTTATTAACAAGATAAGCGGTTTCAGCGCAGGGATTTATCGTCATTTCTATAGAAAGAAGTGGTTGCAGGCAGTATGTGACCGTCTCGCACTGCGCCCCAGTTTTCAACTCAATGTTTTGCAATTTCTGAAGGCAGGACTCCATTTCAGACCCTTTCGTTTTGTCTCCTTGCAGGCTTTGTTCTATTTCTTTGCATTTCTTCACTACTTCAACGTAAAGATCTGTAAGCAGACACGTGGGATAATACACTGTAGAAGCTTGTTTTTGAATGATAAGGGTAATTCAGTTTATGGGAAAACAAATATGGTGGCGCATATGTTCTCTGAACGTCACTCGCTAAAAAAAAAAAAAAAAAAAAAAAAAAAAAAAAAAAAAAATGGAAAAATTTTTTTTTTTAGGAATATGTACCAAATCAAGTTACACTTAATTTATTCAAAAAATTAGTTTTCGAGATTAATTAATAACGTTCTGTGCTTAGAATAGTTAACCTGCGGTTCAGTTACTATTAATTAGAAAATAAAGATTAATTTTACCTTTGTCTCCGTGCATTGCTAAGTACAACATAGCCATTGTGAAGTTGCTCGATAGCATTGTCGAAATAAGAGTGACACATTTGTTTTCAATTTCAGCGAATAGAGGGTCACGATCCACTGTCACTCCAGCATAGTGCTGATAGCACTGGAGGAGCCATAAAACAATGGAAAGCATGGAGGTTGCTATAATTCCTTCTTCCGTCCGTCCACGACATGTTGTGCCCACCTAAGAAAGAAAAGAAAGAGATATCATTCACAGTGATAATAGATAATAGGCCCAAATGCGTCCCGAACATTAAAAAACGTGGTCTCTCATTTTCAACACTTTTTTGACTACAACGGCCGTAATTTTGAAGATAACAAAATTCTGTTCGACAGATATTTAAGTTACATGGTTCTACACAAATTCACCAAATTTCATGACAATCGGTCAATAAATGTGAATGGCGCCGAAACGATCGAACTTTGGTCCAGCACGGCCGTAATTTTCAACTGATTCAATTTTAGTTGCAAATGACCTCGAAGCATCTATTTGTCAACACAAATACCAATTTTCAATGTTATAGGTTGAAAATTACTAACCAAAAACACGATTTTTGAATTATTTTGCCGGTTTTTTGGCAATAGTGGTAGCAATTTTTGAGCAATCAAAAATTCCTTAAAAATGTGTCTCGGCCGTGATTTTAGACAGGTCCGTACCAAATTTCATCAAAATCGGGTGAACGGTATAGGCTCTAGAGCACTGCACGAACGGACTGACGGACGGACGGTCAGACTTTTTCCAGAAACCACTTTTTTGGACTCAGGGGACCCCCAGGATCATGGGAAACCCAAAATCTCAATTTCGAAATTTTGCACGAAAACAATACTTTCTCGCCATATATGGCTAGCGAGAAAGTAATAAGACATTTCAAACCTTTCTTACAGGGAATTCTATGGAGTATTGCCTAGTTTCTAATTTAACAGTCAACGTCCCTGACTGACGAAATAAAAAGAAATTCAGAAGCAGAAAATTTCAAAATCTCACCTGACTAGTTTCGAGAAGTTCAAGGAGGCTGATAATGCAATGCGGTTTCTGCAAGCTGTGATATTTTGAAATATGCTGTAGAAGCGCAGCGTACGATACCAGCTGACTACTCAGAGAGTGTTTCAGGTACGACAGCACGAGGAGGTTTGGGCCCGGCCCAACTAAAGCTTGCTGAAGAATGCAGTCAGCCAGGTTGTAAACATCTCCTGACACTCCACGAGGTAAGATCTGAAATTTAAAAAAATGTTTTGGCTTATTAGCTTTATGGGGAAAACGCAAGTGGCACAAAAAGGAGATTTTTGACATTTTTCCAACGAAACGGACACCTATATTTTGTTCTGGAATATAAACTGTATCCGCAATAGCTCTGACGCCCTACATGGTATTAATAAGAATTTAATGTACTCTGTGGTATTAACTACTGTCTTACCGTTTTGATGTGAATACCCCATTGCAAATCCGACCACCGCTCCCTCCAAGCACGCAATAATAGCGCTTTTATACTTGACGTTTTGCTCGTCACCTTACTCAACTCCATGGCCCCCATTAATGTGCAGAGTTACGATAATACTGAATGTCTAGAAATAAAACAGCAAGCGGGGTAATATGCGCGTCCCAAGTACCTACCTAGGTACCTACCAATATCTATGTCGAGTCACAGGTTGAGGTAAATCCACATAGCTTGGTACAACCCTTGTGCAGTCTTTACAAAGGACATTCCCTCGACCGTTAGAAAACACAAGGGGATTATGATACGAAGGTGGGAAAATACCGAGTGGTAAAAATTGCCCTACACACAGGTAGGTATGTTACCTAGTTACTTACATAGGTATTATACAAAAGCAGATATTGTTCCAAACATGAATGCAGGTGTCCTATATATTCAAGCGTAATATCAAAAGATGAACGAGACTTACCTTAAAAACCCCCTTTTCCTCAAAAACTTAATACCTTACTAAAAAGTCATAAAATGAAAAAGCAATTTGTTGACAAGCCAATGAAGCCATCTTGATTCTAGCCATCTTGACCTTGACTACTTCCACGAAAACGTGGCAGGAGGCACTTTTGTTGTCAGAGAAGAAAATTTCAAAACTGCATCTCTTTTTGGTTTATTGACTGTTTCTGTGGGGGAAAAAATGGAAAATGATAATAAACCAGGTCCTAGTTCGCAAGAAAAGGAAACCATTGACATGGGAAAGCCCCGAATTGAGGCTCCAGTTCACGTGAAAGCAAGTGGGAACTCTATTTTAGTTAGTCCAAGGCAGGTAAGTGCCATTCATGTTTATAGAGTTTATATACAATCCACAAGAAGCCCCAACAGGTGGTAGCTAACCTACCACTAGGTGCACATAAGGTCACTTTCAGATTGCCTTGGAGTCTGAACCCCTTCCAAAATCGTTAGGGTAAGCCTAAGCACTTCTTTAGTTGATCAACGTTAGCAGGAAATAGAAGTAAGATTGTAAGTTTAATTTATCACTTACTTTCAGAGGGGGAATCCTTTACTGAAATCAATAACGAACGTCCCCTGGGAGTTCGACGATCGTATTATTCCAGACTATGTCATGGGAAAAACAGTCTGCGCCTTATTCCTGTCTATACGTTACCATAACCTCAATCCTGACTACATCCATGATCGTTTAAAAGCTCTGGGGAAAAACTACTCGCTGCGGGTTTTGGTAGTTTTGGTAAGAACTTATTAAATATTTAACCTCCACTTTCTACCATTTTATTCCTGGGACACCACAAAACCGACTGTCACCTTCTTAACTAGTATGATGATGATACGAAGTGTTTTAAGTTAATAAATCTATGTATGACCCTTGTTTACAGTCACAAGTGGAAAAGGGGAAATGATACCACTACCTATTCGCGGTATAAGCATGGTCCGTTTTCCTATTTCAGATGGATGTAAAGGAACCCTATCACGCTCTGAAAACGCTAACACGGATTTCTATCCTGGCGGACCTGACGGTTATGCCTTGCAGAACTTCAGAAGATGCCGGAAAAATGATTGAGCGTTATAAAATATATATCTACAAACCACCTGATATGATTAAGGAGAAGACAGATGGTGACGAGCGTCTTAGGGTAATTGATTTAGCGATTTTCTAATGTATATTTTACGTCTACAAATTATTATAAAAAAATCCCTTTCGGCAGCCCCGAAAGGCGTAGGTAGATTTCGAAGATTACTTCCATCAACTAAAAGCAGTCTAAAATCATTTAGAAAGACGGATAAGAAGATTTTCAGTTGATCCAATTGCATTATCTACAATAACAAACGGAGGAATTGAGTTTTGAAATTTCACCCCCCCCCCCCCCCCCCCCCCTCTTAACAAGAAAATGAAAGTGATTTTACAAAAAACTTTTTCAGACAAAAGTTTTAGATATTATTAATAGAAACTCATAGCAAAAAGAATAAACTCAATATCTCACCAAATAAATGAGTTATGACGTTTTGAAAATTCAACCCCCCACCCCCTGCCTAAACGGTTTGTCGGACGAAAAACTTGTTCAGACAAAAGTTGTAGGTAATATTGAGGCAAATGCATTACAAAACAAAAGAACTCGATAACACAATAACAAACGGAGGAATTGAGTTTTGAAATTTCACCCCCCCCCCCCCCCCCCTCTTAACAAGAAAATGAAAGTGATTTTACAAAAAACTTTTTCAGACAAAAGTTTTAGATATTATTAATAGAAACTCATAGCAAAAAGAATAAACTCAATATCTCACCAAATAAATGAGTTATGACGTTTTGAAAATTCAACCCCCCACCCCCTGCCTAAACGGTTTGTCGGACGAAAAACTTGTTCAGACAAAAGTTGTAGGTAATATTGAGGCAAATGCATTACAAAACAAAAGAACTCGATAACACAATAACAAACGGAGGAATTGAGTTTTGAAATTTCACCCCCCCCCCCCCCCCCTTAACAAGAAAATGAAAGTGATTTTACAAAAAACTTTTTCAGACAAAAGTTGTAGATATTATTAATAGAAACTCATAGCAAAAAGATAAAACTCAATATCTCACCAAATAAGTGAGTTATGACGTTTTGAAAATTCAACCCCCCACCCCCTGCCTAAACGGTGCGTCGGACGAAAAACTTTTTCAGACAAAAGTTGTAGGTAATATTGAGGCAAATACATTACAAAACAAAAGAACTCGATAACACCCCTAGGACACAAGTTATGAATTTTTTTGTGCGCAAAACCCTCTTTTTCCACCCCTATTCAACCATTAAGGGTGGGATCAAAAAACGTTACTAAGAAAAGTTGTAGGCAGTATTGTTAGACGACCCTCAGAGAAAACTACGTTTCATTAGTTGCAATATTAAGGGAGTTATGGCCAAAAAGCCAGATTTAGAAAAAGTCCCCCCATTTCCCCCCCCTTGGTCCGATTTCCCCCATTAACGAACTCGACCGAGATTTTAGTCCCTTATATTTTATTAAATAGTCAAAACCAATTATTTTTCAAAAATACGGCTGCTAGCGTGTTCACAAGGAAGTGAAAATGATAGATATATATATATATATATATATATATATATATATAGATATATATATATATATATAAACTTTTGAACTGATGGTGGTTTTGGGATCCAGGGGTCATAAAAAGAATAACTGTGAAGAAATTTTTCAAAAGTGAGACTACTGGTACGACTACAATAGGTAGATTTTTCTTCGAAATCTACCTAAAAGTGACTTCAGGTATTTTTAATGGGTGTCATTGAGTTCGACACGTTTATTATTTTTTCTAGTCTTCGTCTGTACGTGCTTGTGTCTCGTTTTACAGATATTGTCCGCGTTGACTAGTATCCGATCCGTCAACAAAACAGATGCCACTATGTTGTTATCTACCTTTGGCACTTTAGAGAAGATCATGAGAGCTTCGGAAAGCAGTCTGTCTCTTTGCCCTGGCTTTGGACCTCAGAAAGCTGAGCGGCTCCACAAAGCACTTCGTCTATCATTCCGCTTGGATGACCCGGGGATACCGCCTTTGAAAAGGAAGCGAACCTAAACACTTAAATTTCCAGGTATGCTAGTTTAACTTATGTTAGGTTCATTTTTTTTAGACATCCCTTACAGGTAGGTATCGTGAATCATGATGCTCAAATAAATAGTTTATTATTAAAACTTATCATTACTAAATACAAAAATCTTAAAACTAAGTAAATACTTGTCACCCTGCGGAAGTGATCACTATACAGTGTCAAGCACGATAATTGAACAGAAGAACGGGTGCTAGCTGTTGATACTTCTTGCATATTTTACACACAGTATTGCATGAACTTGAATAAAGTTGTCTAGATTTTAGAATCTTGGCTCTAAAAATATGTCAGTCGTAAAATTTAAGTATCCTGGGTATTTGATGGTTTCGTATGGTCAGGGCTGTCATACAGCATTGGCTTCGATTTTTCCTTCTAAAAAGAGCGGTGTTTTCGATGTCAACCGACATGGTTTACATTTTGCGTCTGAAAAAATACAGACAGCTGTATAATGAGACACACCTGTGAGTTTTAGTAAATTAGTGGAATGTTGTGAATGAAACTCAAATATCGCTAACTTTTTAACCCGGCGCGGTAATTCCTGCATCGTTTGACGAGGTCGAATTTTCGATATCGCAGACAGTGCCATTGGGGGATTTCTCGCATGTGTTCTAAAATCTGAAAAAGAAAAAAAATCACGATATACCTAGGTCTGCTGCCTATAAGTACCGGGGACCAGGAAGATATATTTCCATTCTGAGTTAACTTTCCTGCTTGAAGATAGTTTCTGATAGTTCGAACTTGCTCTTTAAAAACTTGTTTGAAAACCCTCTGCATATGGACGTAGAAATATTAAGCTACATTTAATATTCCACTGGGAATTCCTTAATTGAAGGACTCGTTCCATTCGTGACATTTTAAAGGAAATTGATTGAAAAGTAGGTATCGATGAGAAAAATATTGTTACCACTTCAGTGGACAGAATTCTCCGCTGGAATAGGCCCTGCTTGTTAGCTAAAGTCAAAAGGGAGTTTTCCTTTGTTACGTTCGTTTAGCTCTTAACCATCTTAAACTGTCACTGTATGGATTGCACTGCCCTTGTGTATTTGATGCCGTAAACAACAGAGACCTTGAAAGCGGCTTCTTAAAACGGCTTAGTAAACAAATAGTGGGCACTAGAATATTCCACGTTACATCATTATCATTATAGCTTTTTTATGAAATAAGACATTTCTAGTCTCGGAACTTTGTATTAGGCTTAGAACTGCTTCAAAAAATTATTTCAGGTGCATTGGGGACGAATGCGAAATATAACGAAACTTCGTATTCCGAGCAAGACCTCAAATTGCAGCAGATAAAAGATGGATTTAGGTGTGTCGTGTGCATATTTACAGGAAAGGTCTCAACAGCGACCTGGTGATACCTGCGTACTTCATGATAAAAGGGGAAATGACTTGAAAATAACCCAAATCACAAAAATTCTTCAGTATCGAGTTGGTCGGATGTCGTCCCCACTAGTTTTGAAACTGAATAAATTTTTTTTTTTTTCAAATGTAAAACATATAGGTATTGTACTTACCTCTTGTGAGCGCCCTGTTGGTAAGGCTGATGATACCCATGATAAACAGGCTATCAGGAAACAGGAAAGAGCGAACACTCGACACCAATGCATTTCACTCGGCGGTGGCTGAAACAAATGTTAAAAACCAAATGTAAATGAGATCACTTGCACTGGTTAATTTCTCTCACACTAGTCGCACTATCAGGAGTAATCCGGTTCTCATTGTGAAAACACAACTGACTCATGGAGGAGAAACTTGCTGATGAATCCGAGACATCAGGACCGTATGCGGCTGCTGTCATGGGGTTGTTTGCAGAAGCGTCATCTCCAGTAACTAATCAGATTCTTGAGAGGCACTGTTTTTAGGAGACTTTTGTAATCATATTTGAAGACCCCTCTTATGATGCCTTCATCTTTGGGATTGACCTGTACACACTATAGTTAGCAACTGCAAGAGAGACTGATAGTACTTACCTACTTGGTAGTGAGCAGTGGACCGCTCAGCAAAGAGGCTTTCTGGTGAATGACTGGATGTGTGTGCTTTTATACGTTCCAGTGTAATGGCTGCTCTTTAAATTACTCCCAATTCGTATTGATGCCACGCATGAATAGCTTACAACTTGTACTGAAGGGCTGAAGTGAGTACCTACCTATTAACCCAGAAGTTGGTAGTGGGTTCGCTACCTCTCCCTGCTGTAAGCAAGATCTGAAAATTAAAAATTTCTTTATTGCTGTCACCCGTTTGTGTGACGTAACATCACTCTGGCTAGCCGATGTTTCAGCGATTGGTCAGCGTTCCCGTTTTTTAGGATCTGTAAAATAATATTGCTTCAAAATCTTCCGATTATATGAAATAAAACAGGAAACCTCGCAACTGCCTGTATATCCCCTTTTCAGTTTAAGGTTAATTTGAGGAAGAATTCCTATTTTATCGTGCCTTAAATTTGTCGGAACCTGCCTAAGAGGCAAATAGGTCGCCGACAAGTGTAAATTATTTGTGTAAAATCCATCCCAATGCTTACTAAGTTGACATGGAGAGAGTAGAATTATTGTAATAGGGCAATTGTATAAACTGTCTAACTGTCCGCGTTACGACACTCTGCTGTAGTCATGAGGTCAAAAGGTCAATTCCACGTGAGATCCCACGTAGCTCTGTTAGAACCTTTTATTGCTCGTTGCCCTCAAAATCCAGTAACCTTGTGCCTGTTTACCACCTACCCATCATTGTAGCATAACGGCCAATATTTTACGCATATGCATATGCTAATTCTAGGTTTCGACATATTCTATTTTGATTTTTAACTCTCCTTTTTTTTGCTACTCAATCCATTGTTCGTACTCCGGAGGCACCTGCCATATCTATACTTTAATGCTGGTTTTAATTTTGATTGGCTTACTCCTGAGAAAGTAATTTCATCAGGCACAACTCGCTCGCTTATTTCCTCAAAATCACAAAATGAGTCACAAGTTCTGGAGTTAAGTTTCTCCGTTATTCCATGGAGGAAGTTCTTCATATAGAATAGCCTAGTGACTGATATTTAGCTGGTGGCATTTGAGATATGGAGGCTGCAACTGTTGATACAGGAATATAGGGCATTGGCCTTCAGTACTTCTCATACAAACTGATTGCACGTGGCCTTCTGAGTCTTCTGACTGCACGATGTAAACAAAAGTGCTACGGGAAGACTGTCCGTGAGAAAAGTCTTGGTGGTGTCCAGTCAGGAATTTTTAAGGAGCTTGCATACGTCGATACAGTACGAGTATTTTTGCTTGGTACCTACTTTGTTCCCCACTTATTCCAACGTAATTATGTGCCGATTACTATTACTGGCCACTGATACGTGTGGAATTCGTGGATTAGGATTTCTTAATATGAAAATGAAATGATGAGAGCACCGGTGCTTGCCTCTAACTTCTTTGTGATCTTTTTTTTGTATCCCAGCACATGGAGGGTTTGTTCCATCTCTTGACATCAGATGTGCCCAGTGCAATACCTAAAAGAGGACCTGAATGGTTAACGTCTTGGAATGCATGTCTCTTTACATTATTTTCGGATAGTTTCGAGATGGTCCAATGTCTGAGGGCTTGTTGACGTAATTTTCAAGTGAGACAACGTCTTGCATCGACTGGCCTTCTCCATCTGCAAATAGATCGCGTAAGAATTAGTAAACGTTAAAAATTCAAAAGTCAAGGACCTCTCGAAAAACAGAAAATCCCGGATCTGTTAATTTCTTACAAAATGCTGAGGCAATCAAGATAGAAGAGAATTACGTTTGATTTGACATGAATAAGAGGTTTAGTGTTAGCACACAAACTTGGCAGCTGGGCTGGGGCTCACCCGCCCGCTGCTGTCACATTTGTGATAGATGCGGCTGTGGATTGCCTCTCTCTGTAGCTTACATACAACTCTAACCTGTGGTTACTTTCACAATGGGTTCGGTGCTTTGTCGCTGGGGCTCGCGGCTCTCGGCCTTGCACCCCGCGGCCGCATTGCTTCTCACCGAATCGCGACGCCCGAATCTCCCGATCACCGAATGGCTCTATCTAGGCTATGCGCCACATTTTTAACTCGCGACAGTCTTCGGTTGCCTTTCGCCCCACGTTGACCCTTTCCGGACCCCCTCGGTGATCTTATCAAACTTTGTTTTCAAGGTGGTGTTTTATTTCCAAAAATTTCAAGGCCGGTTGCACCCTTTGTTGTTATCTGGCTTTGATGTCTCTAGATTTTTATTTACGTTTCAAGAGGTGTCCCGTCATGGTTTTACTTCTGATTTTTAAAAATAATTTTTGTTTTTAATTTTTTCATTCATTTACTTTTCTCCACTGGGTTTACAAAAAAAAAAAAACTACCTGCCTACCTAGCCTCTACCTTGTTAGTTCTGTGACTCACTACTTAAATAGGTAGGACCTACCTACTTACTGTTTAACGAAATTTTTTTTAACCAACAGTCGTGAAAATTTGAAATATTAAAGCAGCATGGCTGCGGAAATAAAATTAACGAAGAGTGACGAGAGTCCTTGGGGCTTTCGTCTGACTGGTGGAAGAGATTTCGGAACTCCCCTCACTATTATCAAGGTACGTGAACCTTTTCCATGCGCGAACCTGCGATTTTTAAAGTTTGGCGCAGTACATAGTTTTCTATTTTGGCGCCTCTTCTCTAATCTTTGGCGCCAGGCGCCCGGGCTGGTAGCCCTGATTAAGTTTCGTTTTGTTCGCTTTTCTCAAAAATCTTGGGTATTTTGAGATTTGAAGAAACGAAAAATTGGTACCTATGGCCCATTTGTGTAGTATATGTATAAGTACGAATAAGTGTTGGTCGTGTGGATAGTGGATAAGGGGAGCATATTGTCCTTCTCTTTCCTTGTCTTCATTTTTGCTGTTTTTCCAGCTGGTAGGAAACTTGCTAACTGACGAAATTTTCTCCCAAGTCAGTAGGCACTGATTTCCAGAATTCGTTTCCTGGCTAGTTATATACCTATTTTCTTGTAGGTGGCCGTCCATTCGGTGGCAGAGGAGGCAGGTTTGCAAGTTGGAGACATTCTGGTAAAGATTAACGATATTGAGTGCCCCCCTCTTACTCACAAGGAAGCCCAGGACGTCATCCTCCAGTCTGGCAACTCTGTCGCCTTCTCTGTTCTCAGGTGTGTACAACTCATAATAAAGACTTCCTACTGCTTTTGGCTGGATTGTGGACAAGAGAATGTAAAATCAGTCTGGTCTGTGATCGCTTTAAAGGCACTGGAAAGTCATAAAGATAGGGAAACCGTGCTTTTCCTGTTCCTGTCAAAATTAAAAATTTGCTCTGTGAATGAAAAACAAAATTCCTTTCGGCAGCCCCGAAAGGCGTAGGTAGATTTCGAAGATTACTTCCATCCACTAAAAGCAGTCTAAAATCATTTAGAATGACGGTTAAGAAGATTTTCAGTTGATCCCGATGCATAGCGATAGAAACGTATCTTATGTACTTCTTTAGTAGATTAATGACAAAGTAAAGCGTTGAGGCTCCTTCTGGGATTTTCATTGAAAAAAAAAATTGAAATGTAGCCAGCAAGTGAGTGCAATCCGTCAGTTGTCAGCAGAGTCTGAGTAATTCTTATGCCAAAAATAGACACAATTTCAAGTGCTGATGTTACGTTATACAATAGTGAAGTAAACAGTGGACGATTCATTCAGGGTTACTTACGTAGAAGCCCAAAAAATAAAAGATAACCACTAAGACTTCCAATAAACCCTAGAACTCCCAGGACAAATCCCAGCCTTATAAACTTTTTTTTTTTCCAGGGGAAGTCTTAGCCTATCAGAAGCTGTCATCGATCGGCTAACACCTTTGCCCTTGAGAGATTTCAAAACGCCGGAACGAACTATCCAAAGCCGATCCGAACCCAGTGTCACCGCCGAAAATGAGTCAGGTGATCATTTCACTAAGATTACGTATTCACGCTGAAGTCAAAGCCAAATTTCAGCAGCCTTGAAAGAAAGCACTACTTCCAGGTTCACACCGTTCTTTCGCTATATCAGATTCTATCCCGGTGCCGCTTGTCTTTCTACCCTTAAGGCTGGATAGTACTATACTCGGTTAATACATCGTGTTTTTCTTCTGAATCAAACATTGTAAAATTCCGAGTTATAACTGTGTTGAATTCCTATAAAAATTGGGATGGATACTCCTTTAACCGAGTATTGTGAGCTCCAGTCTAAAAGACTTACAACACCCTGCCGTTAAACTAATTGCAGTCATTAAAAAATCAGTTCCAGGGCCCACCATCGAGGTAATTCCTATCCAAGATTTGGAGCCTGACCTGCTTGAAGAACTCGGGTTGAATCCTCTTCCAGAAGACTTCCTGGAGAAGGCCAAGCGAGACCCATCCCCTCTACCAGAAATCCGTCCTCAGAGTTCGATGGCATCTGCACCCGACATACTTGAAACCCTCGAGGAGATGGGTCTGCAGGACGTCGTGGAAGACATAGAGCGTCAGAAGGAGGTGGTGTTCTGCCCTCCTGTTGAGGAGGTTACACTTCCAAGTACCGATGCAACTTCAGCTCCTTCTGCCACTGAGGCAGAAGCGCCGGCACCTGAGGAAACTATTGCGACCCAGCCCATTGTTGATGAGACTCCGTTGACACAAGGTACGTACCTTATCTTTTGCTATTTTGCTATTTTGAAGACTGGTGACAGTGATGATGGAGATGATATTAGTGATGATGAGAAATTTTACCTGTACGTTTAATACCAGTAAAATTCGAGTTAATCGCTAATCGGCAAGCGTGAACTAGCTTGAAAAGACGTATACCTACTTAGGCTGAATTTCACCACTTTCCGACAGTGTCTTTTAACGAGAGGATTTAACGAACGGATTTAAGTTATCGTATGTTTAGCTTACGACAAATGCCTTGCGCTTGCACTTGTTTCTCTGCGATCGCACTGGTCGTAAGCTAAACATACGATAACGTAAATCCGTTCGTTAAATCCTTCCGTTATAGACACTATCGGAAAGTGGTGAAATTCAGCCTTAGTTGTTGGAACTAGGTAGGGAAACTCCTTTTAATTTACTCCTACTATTTGTTTCGAAGATATTTTTTATTTTCTAATATGCTCTGTTGTGTCCTCTATAGGTTCGTCTGAGGTTCCTCCTCTCAGCCAGAATGAAGAGGGGACGGTTCAACCCATTTCTGACGAAGAATTTGCAGAACTTATGTCTGGGCAAGAGGAACTTCTCGAAGTGGGGGAAAAGAATGCCTTAGGGTGAGTTTCCTAACATTTTAAGTGACGAATATCCTAACACAGGTACTTAGGTACTACTTGGACCAATCCAGCTACTGTTATTTATTGGTTACAGAGTAGACTTCACAAAATATGAGCCGAAAGCAGATTTTCTGAGGAAGTCGCAAGTCTTCAAAACACTCCAAGATAGTGAGAAGCAAGTCACAAAAGAGGAAAAGGACAAAAGATGGACTACATTTCTGGACAAACCGAGAGGACCAAAGCCAAAACCTAGGCCCAAACCGAAGGCTCAGTGAGTACTTGATTTTCTCTAGAATGGAATTGTGAGGTATAAAGTCACCACTGGAAGGAGAATTAAGAAAGAATTATATTTTAGAACAAAAATTTTACTCGTCAAATCTTTTTGCAGATTTGCTCAGATAACGTCAGAACAAACCCCCCAGCCTCTCACCCCGGAACCAGAACTACCGGAACCAAGAAAAGGTCTGTATGAGATTCCTCCAGAAGAAGAATTCGAAGCTCTTGTACGGGTACCCACACCAGCTCCTGCCGAACCACCCAAAGAAGCTGAACCGCAGGAAGCGGAGTCAGCACAGGAACAGACGCAAGAAGGACCCCAAGGAGAAGAAAATGCCGACGAAGTGAAGCAACTTCTTCAGGAAGAGCAGGAAAACCTTCAGCAACAGCTGGAACTGGAGAAGCAGCTGAATCCTGAGAAATTCGGCGAGGAAAAATCGGAAATTGAACTTCAGTTGGAAGAAATCCAAAGACAACTTCAGGCCATTCAGGTATTTTTCTTTTTAACGCATCATGGATAAGTACCTCTCCTGCTAATTTCTATCCAGCTAGATATGAGTGGTTAGTTTGGGTGACTGGTCAACTGACACACACAGTATAGGCTGGCAGTTGATCACAGACTTTTTTCTTCAAGAAATTGAGCGACTATCGACTGTTTAATTAGCATTCTGTGCCGTCCCATATTACTATATATTGTAACATAACGACTTAACTGTACCCATTCGTCAGTGTATGCGGGGTGTGTGACTTATTGCTGTATTGACTGCTTTGTGGCGTAGTGTGAACGCATTTTTGTAGGTAGTCTCGGAGCCAATGTATCGATACCAAACAGGGTATCGAGAGCCATGCCCTGGAACGCAAGGAACGCCAATTTTAGTGCACATGCCAAGTCTTATATGTTGTTTTACTGCATTGCGTTATTGTTCTATCTGTACTGCATTGCACTGTAAGCACGTCTTTTGATTTTCAGCAACTCCCCTTCGAAATTCAGCAACACTTAGCCCTAGTCCAGAAGCAGCTTAACCAAATTGTACAGCACCGGTTGCGTGAGCAGGTGGGTTATCAATTTCCATAACTTTAAGTCCGAAGCAAATTAGAAAATGCTCTCAATTTGGAAATAAGTACTGTCTGTTAATTCAGTCAGATCGGAGCCAAGAGTTTGCAAAACTCAAAATAATTTTGGATGCTTTCCTGGAAGTTTCTTCCAGTAGGTTTTTACCAGCTAAAGCGTTACATGTCACTTTTATTTTTATTCCTAAGGTATCTTTCATAGGTTTGAATAAGAAAAATTGCAGTAACATTTGGGATGTTGGAGGTGTTGACTTTGGCTTTGAAAGAAACAGTGGATGCAAGTATGGCTGTGAATCCACCCTGAGTTTCGAGCCAACTTAAATGATTCTTGTTTTCTAAATTGCCAACTTTTTTCACAGGATGATGGTAGTGAAATTCCTCCCTGCCCGAGACCAAGTATGGTGGACCCATCCGTTGTGCTAGAAAACTTAGACCAAGTGAGTTGCATTAAATACGTTCAGCAGGTCGCAAAAACGGACAATGAAAAGTACGAAACAATTAACAGTGTTGTCAGACACTGAACAGTGTTTTCAAGGGCAGTGAGAATTTTGGCAGGATATCTGAAATTTCAAGTACGCAGACTTTACCGCGGCAGTAGATAGTTAACACAAAACGAGTTAATTAAAACCACATCTCTGACAATGAGAGACAAGTAGTGTTGTGGTGAATCCTTCATACATTCCTCGTTCGATTGCTGCAATGTGTGGTGAGTCAGAAGAACGATTGGATTGGAGTTGGAGATGCATTCAATTCTCAGCCCTGGGCCCTATAGTGGACTCGAAACTTGGTTCTTATAAATTCACTGATGCATTCCTTGTGCACACGATGTATTCGACAGCATTAAAAATGTTGAAGATGTGACCGTGACCTGTCTGGCATCACTCCGAGCGCCGCGTAGAGAAACGCCCCTCTTCTGTCACCTACTCACTCATTCATTGTTGCGTAATGTTGAGCTAAATAACCATTCATAGTACTGCTCCTACTCATGCTCTCGAAACCTTCTTACATTCTACACATTTCTATTGGAGTTAATTTCATAAAAGTGACAACTTCGTATAGGTTTAATCCGCGGAAGATTCATTGATGCCTACCTGCATTGGCTTTGATTTGATTTCAGATTGAAGAACATCACCAACTTGCGTCTGTCGAAGAAACAAGCCAGGAAGCCGAGGAGCACGAGCAGGAGCAGGAACAGAACCAGGAGGAAAACGTTTCACAACCGGAGGTACCTGCTGTGGAACCCGAAGTTCCCGTTGAAGAAAAGAAAGAATTTAAGCTTCGCGCCGAAGAGGATCCACCCATTCTTCCTCCACCCAAGGTAGGAGAGGCCGCTTTAGATGAAAACGCGAATGACCCTCTCCAGCCAGATTTTGAAGGAAGTCCTAAACTTAGTAAACTTCTCAAAAGTAAAAATCTTCTCAATGCTAGACTTTCTCGCTCGGGTGAAGAAATTTTGGCGGAGATCAAAACTGACCCGAATAAGGTTGGGTGGCGGACCAAGCCCCGGGACTGGGACTGGAAACATAAAAGTGATCTCGGGTCGGGGAAACGCATTGAAAAATTATTTACTTGTTTTAAATATTCTGGTTGGCGTTTTCTTTGTCATTAATATTATTGAAATTAGGGTCAATTTTGCCTCATTATACAAGGCGTGTAATGTCGTGTAAATGTTGGACTAAAAAAATATACGAATGATAAATTTCTTCGTTTCTTGTTATGGTTGTATTAAGATACCAAAACAGAAATAAATTAGGTATTACCTATGTCCCTGGTTAGATACATGTATTTCTATTTAATATTTTCCCCATTTGACTTATACAGTGTTAGCTACGAATTCACTAACAAATGGTCCAGTCTCGCTCTGCTATGAGATGTTGAATTGTATCTGGAAAATTTAATTGATGATTACCTATACTGTAGTACTGCATGCTTCCCCACGTCAGGCAGTCATCGTAGCTTAACACGTTTGCTTTGACGCTTTCAATACCAAACGCAAGCAGTGTTGGCCCTCGACGAGAGGACTTCTAAGTACCTATAAAGCGCTGCTTCTTTTTCTTCCGCTCTGCCAGACTTGAACGATTACTAATGAAGCTAATGCTCCCAACTGATGAACGGAGATCGAGGCACTTCAATACTCGCTAAGGATTCAATGATAATCTGCCTTTACTTCTTTATAAAAAGCTTTAGGTCATTCTCAAATACGCCTTAACTTTACAACAACAAAAATTGAATACGCCCAAATTGACACTCGTTTATAAACGAGTGACTTGAGCCATTACTTTCAAATAACCGTCGTTTGCAGAAAGAGAAGCCCAAGAAGAAGCGACCATTCCTGGGGCTCGGCCCTGCCCCGCGCCCCCTCATCCTCCCTGGGGGTCGCAGGTGGCGAACGCCGAAGGACGCCTATAATGATGAATTCATCGCTGAAACGCTTAGTGCCCAGGCCGAAATCATCACCGGTACTACTCTGGGGTAAGTTATACACAAAATGAACAAGTGCCTCTCAGTGGCCGAGTGGTCAAGGGGTCCGCTTTGTGTCCTGAGAGGTCCGGGTTCGAATCCCGGCGGAACGGAAAAATTTTCCGCTTCCAACATGGATGAATTGGCTTCGACCCACTCCTAAACTGGCTTCGGCTCACTCATATTCGGCTTCGGCCGCTTCGTCTTCGGCTTCGGCCAAAAACATCTAACAAACCAACTCATCGGCGCATATGTTCTCTAAACGTCGCGCGTTAAAAAAAAATGATCATTGTTTCTTTGATTAAGTAGATATGTTTTTTTCGTTATTATTATTGATAATAATTTCTTCCAGGGTGAACTTCCGTAGGTATGAACCGAAGCACCCCAGTCTGGTACACCTGAGGGACTCTACTGTCTACAAAATGATCCACGACTTGGAAGATCCGGATGTTGTGAACAAAGGTTTGGCTTCTAGACCGGAAATAGTCCCCGCCTTGCAAGATTACACTCAGCAGTCCGCTCCTGCCGCTATCTAGGTAGGTGTTCTAGTCTGTCCCAAATTAGGTAAAGGACTTCTGGGAAGTAATTTTTTGCTTTATTTACAAGCCTAACGGTTTTGTAAATAGAACTAAAACTAGCGCTCTTTTCTATCTAATTATCTGTTACTGTAAACTGTATAGGCCTTATTCACGAGATAAAAAACAGGGGTTGATTACATGTTTAGCTTAACCTGCCTGTTGACTAATCAGGTACGTTCCATTATCAACGCACAGGTAATTTTTCCACAATGTAAGTGAAATGTTAACTCGTTCAGCTTGACTTGTAACCTACCTGAATTTTGTATCTTCCGTATTACGGCCGTAAAGGGAAAATGAAATCCTGTTAGTCGAAACATGTCCTCGTACTTACTGAAAGTTTGTTAAAACTTAACATGTTAAAGTATGAGGGATTTTTAGCTTAATCCCAGCGCCGCGCAAGGTCTTTACCTAAGTGGCTACATATAGTCCAAATGTTGCATTGATTGTAGATATACTCGTATAGCGTGTTCCCGCTTACCCCACGTCATCCCACGAAGCAGCATCTGTATTTCTAGACCTTGAGTGGCGCAGGGGTTACAGATATTCGTAGACTAAAAGGGATAATGGGCGCAAGAGATTGGAATATTAGATTAGAATACCTATTGTACCTACTTGTGATAACTTTTTATTAGTTAATCGACCCCAAATCATCCCCTTTGACTCACAGCAAAAAAAAAAATCTCCCTTGTCTTAGGGTCTAGGTTTCGTATTTCCCGCAATAAAGGGCAGTTCCTGTTTTATTAAAAATGTGACGCTTATTTAATCCTTCACTATCGAAAGGTTTCCCAAAAAAAATAATATCTGGATTGCGCAATGAGTGATGGTGATGCAGTCAGCCTCTGATTTTGTCAGTAATGTAACGATGAAGGTTGTTCCAACTGCAGCTGTAGTCTATCTTGAGATGTCCGTAGTTGGTCATAGCGTAGCGGCCCAGTGGTCTCATCGAGTACGTCTCGGACTGTACGGTGGGAATGGTTTCATCGGAGTCAGACTCCTGAGCCCTGTCAATAAACATTAAATCGTTTAAATAGTCATATACCTGGAAAGGCAAAGTGGGTAAACCCTCCAGATATTGAATGACGTTGTCCTCAAAATACTATAATCAGTTATAGTTATGCCCGAGGGGTTAACCGCTCGTTGGGAATCTCGTTGGGAATCATTGGAAATCTTTATGAAATCTCAGGGAATCGTGGAATTTTTTTGGAGTGGTTACCCCTTTGGGGTTCATCTTTCTATGAATATCGTTGGGAATCTTTAGAAATCTTTGTGGAATCTCTGGAGTGGTTACCTCCTCGGTTATGCAATAAACACATCTTCTTTTCTTGTCAAATGACATGCAGAAATTTCACGTCAAGGCTTTAGTGAAAGAAACAAAAATTTTACGGTTCTATGTCCAATTAATATTTTGCTTCCCATTCCAACACGCAAATTTGACAGGGGGGGGGGTGGAGGGGGGGGGGGGGGGGGTGGGGGGCGATGGAACCTGTTCCAAACTGTTGCCTCAGTTGTGATACGTGAAACCTATTTCATGTCTCAAATTATACATCGTTTCTCTATTAATTCAATAGAAATCTCTGAAGCACCGCTCAATTGCGCGGATACCCCTCCGGGTCTTGCGCATTTAAATTAAATAAATTAAAAAAAAAAAAAAAAAAAAAAAAAAAAAAAAAATCTGATATGAAATAGGTTTCATCTTACCACACAGGCATTTCCACAATAGTTACATTACTGTTATCACCCAAAACCATGCCCAAAATTTCTCTACGTTTATTGATCGTATTTTCTTCACTCCGTCGTTTCTGCATGGGGTATTACACCTATGTATGACTTTGTACACGTCTGTATACCTACGTTTGTAAATACTTGAAGGGCAAGCCGTGACTTTTTTCTTTTTTCTGTACCTCCAGTGGGTTGAAATGAGCAGGACAATAAAAATAAAGGTAATGTTTTTGCAGAGGTGTTGCAGGTGTGAAATTAACCATTCATTCCAGCACTTCCCTTGAATCGGGTTGGTTAAGCACTGAAACAGTCCCCGTTTCCCTTTTCCGAGAGTGCTGTCTAATACACCTTGCTTATTACCCATCAAACTGCATTTAAACCCCTAATAAAGTCGCTTAATGGCTACTGGACGAGCAGACGACGTAACGCCTGCGAAACAATTCTTTTGCAATCGCCCAAGTCTGACATAAAGTTGGAAGAATGGTAGTTGTTGATCGGTGGAAACACCGTATATAATCGGTAAATGCACCACATGACAACACCCATCATTACGCTATTAGCCATCTGGCCTGGTTTCAGTGCGATCAGCGGGCATAGAAAGTTATGGAGACAATAGAGCTGGATTACCGTATATGTGATCCCTATTGGCAGGTATTACCAGACGCAAACGGGATGGTTGTCTGATAATTGCCAGCATTTCTCTTTCGAATGAAAGATCATAATTTATTTTGGTCAGAACCGTACTCGAAAATCATAGTATCCCAGGGGATTTTAATGGAACAGACACTATTTGGAATGGTTCTTGGCTGAGATAAGCCACCCAGCTGTGAGGCCAGCTTAGAAAAAGTACCTATGCCTATGCTATAAATGTGAGAGAAACATATTAAAACATAGATGATTTGACAGGAATCAATCACACTGAAAAATCACGAGTATCTTTTGTTATTTTTCTTTGACGAAACAAAGAGGCACAGAGGAGTGCTCGTTATTATTTTTTTTATTATTTTTTGACACATCTTACGCTTCTGCGCAAGCGTAACGTATAGAAGACATGGAACGTAGCGAAGCGTGCAATAAGACCTCGCCTACCTGCTGCATGATAACGGCCCACCATATGCTGTGGCCGGCTTGCTCGAGCCATGGACAATGGACATGCATTCACTACTATAATGATTTCATTAATGAATGAGTATAGGTTTGTTTATATGGAAAATATAACTTTCTCTACAATGAAAGGCAAGACAGTATGGGCAGTCTTTATGATGAAACACTCACCCATAGTTGGCGTTGTAAATCTCTGTGTTGGGGAGGACCATCTTGCGCCGTCTTCGGGCCGTTTCATAGACATAGACCAGTGAGTCAGGCTGAGCACTGGGTCCCCATGTCGGCGCTCTTGGTTCCTCGAACGCATCCTGCGCTAAATTGTCAAAACTCCGTGTCGCTGCTAGAACTGAAGTCCTCGACATTCTCTTGGCCGCCCTTATATGCGGCATCTCTCCAACTGGCGCAGCGATCTCATGGATAGATTTCCTCCTATTAATTTTTTCGTTCAGATTCCGCTTCCGACGTTCTTCAAAGTGGTCATCAAGAGTAGATCTTCGGCGGCTGGCTTCCAAGAGCGTTGGGTGTTGAAAACTTTGCCTGCGGTTCACAGCTGTGGCTTTCACATCTGAGAATGATTTCCTTCGGCTGTCCATCGTCTCGGTCCATTCGTCTCTGCGCTGGTGATCATCGCAACGCGTCGTGTAGATATCTCTGGTGAGGTTCAGCTCTGAATAAGACTTATTGGTGCGTGGTCGCGTGTTGGACCTGTAGTTTCTTTCCAGCGTCGTTTGCCTGGAATTAAACTTTTCGGCAAGGTCTTGGATGATCGATGGTGGAGTGTACGTCTGATAGTCTTGGTTGTTGTAACGGGATCGCTCGGACTGTCGGGACGGGTTGTTATTGATGTTGTTGTGCTCGATGTAGGATCCGTAAACTGAAACAAATCAACCAGAAATTAATTCGGCATGCTTTTGTCTCACACTCTGAGCAGGTATCTTGTAGGCCTAAATCTCCGTAGTACTCGAAGGAAAAAAAAAAATTGCGAAAGGCGAAGCGAAAATGAAGCTTAAACGGGTAACATTTGAGTACCGCCTGAGAGGGAGGAAGTTTGTCTTAGCCGATCACATTTCCATTGTTTATCTTTCCGCGTTTCAAGGATCATGACTTCATGACTTGATGACACTTGCACAAAATTAACAGGAAGGTTAGTAAGGGCCGCAGCGAGGCGGAGCCAATGGCACCCGCCTTGACGGGCGGTGGGTGGCAAGTCGTGGCATCTTCTCTGTTTTGTTGACATTTCCCGCCAAGGTTTCCATCATCTAGCCATGATTTCGCAACTCCCCCATTTCCAAACTATCCTCTTGCATTAGCATTGCTATAATAGGGGGGAATGGAGTGAAAAACATCACGAAAAAATATAATTAGGTACTTACAGTACCTACCGCAATACTAAAACTTCTAGTATTTTAGGGAGGGTCCCACCATGGTCGATTTTCTCGGGAATTCAACACGGTGTGCTTGGGGCGAGGGGTTAACCACTCGTTGGGAATCATTGGAAATCTTTATGAAATCTCAGGGAATCTTGGATTTTTTTGGAGTGGTTACTCCTTCGGGGTTCCTCTTTCTATGAATATCGTTGGAGTCTTTGGAAATCTTTATGGAATCTCAGTGCAATCTCAAGGAATCTCTGGAGTGGTTACCCCTTGGCTTGGGGTAAAATCAACGGTTTTCTGTTAGCCGAGCACGGTGGGACGCAGCCTTAGGAACTAAGCAAACATCGTCTAATTGTAACCTTCGTAAAAGTAAGGTAAGTACATGTACCGAAGTTTTTCAATATTTAAAACGCAATATTACTCGGAAAAATCAGCAAATTGTTGATAATGTTGGTGTTAATCAGGAAGAAAGCCATTCAGGTTAATTAATAGCTGCTAGAGTTCCTCGATGGGACAGCATACCTAGTAATATAGCAGGTACATGCAAGCAGAGCGGATATGCACTTAGAGCACTTATCTGCTCGCGCTTCCATAGTCATTTCGATCGATAAGGAAACCAACCGGCACGATGCCCAAATATTTGCACACATTAGAAAGCAGTGCAAAATATACCTAATCTCTCCACTAAACGAGGGGATAATCATTTAGCACCTTCATTATTTTATAGGACCTACCTACAAAACAAAATTAGGATAGGTATTTATCAAAAGTGGCCACTGCCATGAGCTCATCATACATGCGAAATCAGTTATCACGTACAGATTTCTCAGTGGACCTGAGCCTGCAGGTGCCACTCCTTGTTGTCCCTATACCACTGGACCCACAAGCTAAACACTCGCCGGATGTCCGGCTACTTGGCTACTATTTACGATGTTGAGCGAACATCAATGACAGATTGATTAAGTCAATAGGGTAATCAGCTACAATTTCGTCTTTGAATTAACTTCTAAACTTTCAGCACCAACGTGCGGATGGTTGGTGTACCAGACTCCCTGTTTGGGCTCTTTTCTCTCTTCAAAAAACTTGTAAAATGGCGGGAAAAGGAAGAAATGTCTTTTAAACATGAGAGATCTGAGGATTCGATCATCCTGTGTTTATTGCGGCAGGCGAATTATTATCGACTCTATTACCTACTGATATTATCTTTAAAAATCTTTAATTTAGGTGAGTAGACATTGAAGAATATAAAACGCACGGAGAATGTCTACAAAGTGGGAACGCAGCGCCGCTGCAAGGAAAGAACAATAGTGAAATGACATGCTCTGGTTCCAGGTTCCAGGTTCACGCATTAGAAAACCTGCGGCTGCTTAATTGTATAACATTGAATTAATGGCGGCTTATTCTTAAAGCAAGGTTCGCCATCTTACTTTGTAGGCATTCACCTGAGTTGTTCCCACATTTATTACGTTGGCTAACGTGGTGAGCTATCAATACAAGGATCTGGCCTCCTGCTTACTCTTCTGTGTCTCATTAGACGAGTTTTCCTTGGGCCGATTGAATTTTTGAAGTTTTGTGAAATACTTTCGCAATAAAATACTACTTGCTGCAAGACAGCGTACAAGTATATACCTATACCTACCACCCAAAAGATTAACACGGCAATGCATTATTTTTAATATTTCTCTTGGTTGGAATGGAAAGACTCCAATCAAGTCCACATATACAAGTAGAGACTCAGTAAAGCAAAGAACGGACACAGATTCCCCAATTTCCCTATGACTGTTTACTGTTTCGATTTTAACTGTTTTGCCATACATTGTTAACTAGATATAAGTCAAATGTTTTAAGAGGAAGAGCATTAAGACCTAGAAAGCCGCTGAGGCCACGTCTAGGGATATTCTGAATCTTATCAACCCGGCAAGCCAAGCCAATCATCCCATATGGACCCACCAGTGATGGACCAAGTTTGGTCCTCCATTAGTATGTTCAATCTGACAGTATCTGAATCCGCTTGGCATGTTAATGCCACAAGTTTACGTATACAAGGTACAACATACAACATAGGTAAAGTAGTTCAAAGTGAGATCTATTGTTGCAGCAGACCTCCACAAATTACGTTATAAATTGAACTCAGCGATAATTCCTGGCACAGGGGGGATAAGAAGAGGGGACAAGAACCTCCCTGTAACGATATTGATCTCAAGTTTTTGGTTACCTTATTTTATATTTTATAAAACTTCCTGTGGATGAAGGCCGAGGAGCGTTTTCATTCCCCGGATTTCCATCCCTAATGAGCTATCGGTCTTATCCGGCCGGCGTTTTTTCCTCCACGGATTTGGAGTAAAGTAAAAATAAAATACATTCAGACCCCGTGCACTGGTTTTTACCTGCTCTCAGCTCACACCGCACCAAACTGAGAACGTAACTGATAGCGTAAGGCTCTCAAGGGGGCGAAAAGGCCAAGCAGTTCAAGTTTGGCTTGCAGAGCCATGTCCTTCAAACCCACCGGGATGTCATGTAGGCCCACTGCCTTACCGCTAGTATTGTTTCTGACAACAATGCGGGTGGGTGTTGTGCTATTGCCATATAGAGTTTCTGTGGGGGTGCTCCGCCTCCCCACTTCTCAAGGGTTTGCTTTATTGACCACAATCAGCAAAACCAACACAGAATTAATGGAATGTGCTACTAGTAAATAGAGTGGAGGGGGGGGGGGGGGCACTAGCCCACCGACTAGACCATTTCATGAACCTACAGTTTTAAGTGGGTTCCGAACCGTCATAGCCTCGACGTAGGTTATACTATGGTGAACATAATATTATCAGAGGTGAACTCCAATGAGAAAAACTTTGATAGATTTTGAGTGAATTTTCACCTGGTCTTTGATGATGACACTGCAAGATGTGAATTATTATATTAAAACTGACTATCCACCATTGAGAAGAGTCAAGGTGGCACTCCAAACTCCAACGCACAAATTCCAAATGAAAGGCAGTACTGACCAAAAAAAAGGACAAGCGGAATTTCAGTGAGGATTTTTGGATTTTCTAGAGTGGAACGATGTATTCGGGACACGTCGTTAAAGGGAACTAGGGAACTTACGGTTGTGCTGATGGGGGTCGAGGTAATCGTTGTAGAAATGATGCTCATCCACTCCGGCTACTCGACCACACGTGTCGTCCCTGAACACCAGCGGCGCGGTGCCCACGTCTTCTACAAAAAAGAAAACAAGACGTCTAAAAACCTAGACTGTCCAACATTTTTTGACAACAGTCCCAACACACTATACCTATAGTTCCTGGTCCTAAAAAGACATCTTATAGGTATTATTGAGAACCAATACTATCCAAAATTTCCATATTAAAGATATGCCAGCAGCAACTGCCCTGGTGCCACTTATATTTTGTTCCTTGGTTTATACACCTGTACATCATCAGGGTGGGTCATCCAGTGTTGGATAGCTCCTATGCCTCTCACGTAGGACGTGTATAGCTGCTCAACTTTTAGGCATGCCCTTGTTCAGTTATTTCAACAGCATGGTTCGCTAGTGGCATCTCAATTAGACCAATTGGCTAATCCTCAAGCGTTGCAGTGGCAACGTGCTCGGTTTAAGAGGTATGCAGAAGGCGCGGAGTCCTCACATTCTCTGTAGGTGTCTACCTCTAGCTGGACAACAATGCGTGACGAGCTGTCTACTCTCGAGCGTTACATTAGGCAAGGGCGTATTTCTTTACATTCTCTGAAGTGAGTGGTTAAGTTTGTTGAGTTTTATATAAGTACTCATCATGAGATACAGATATAGGTATAGATAGGATAGTAAGTAAGAAGTGCGTAGTAACTAGTATGAATGAAATGATAAAATTCTCAGCTTGGTTGAACTTTCTGGCACCAAAGATATATACTATAAAAATTTATGGGAGAACATGAAACCCTCGGTGTCTGGCTACTCAATAAACTCACGTCGCATTCAATAAGATTTTAGAAATGACTCATAATACTAATTAATTTAAATTAGCCCTAACGAGACGTAGGATGAGCGAGATGACGTAAACTCTGGAAAAATAAAGGCACGTGCCAGTAAGGTGGGCGATGAAGCCAAGGATAGGAAGAGAATAAGTGAGCGCAAGCTCTGTGTCGTCTTAAAACAAAATATAAAAACTAAACCTTGAGTTTTTTTTAGAACACATATTTTTGAACACGAACAAAGATATGTTTGTCGGTTACGGGCTGGGGAAAGTCCCAAGAGTATCAGATGCCTAGCCAACTTGCGGCATCCGATAAGGATATAGGTATACAGTTTTAGGTGGGTAGGTAGGTAACACCGAAGCCTCAGTATCATAGCCGTATCCACGGGGGGGTTTAGGGGGTTAGACCCCCCCCCCATGAACGGAAAAATAACATGGTGATGCCAACGTGAACACCCCCCCCCCCCCCCCCCCCTCGACCGCTTTCTGGATACGGGCCTGCTCAGTATACATGAAATATTAAAGTCCCATTTCAGATGCAAATGCGGAGGGAAAAAAATTCTAGGAAGGATGATTTGATATGAAAGTTTGTTGTTATTACGTGGATGAAAAATTTTATATTAAAAGAGATTCGATTGATAAGGAAAGAATTAAACGAAGCATGCGCTTCAAGCTTGCTTCGAATGGTGGTAATTGAGGACTGAGGTAATGGAAGGCAGGATGCAGAGCGCGAGATCAAGGACCATCTAATTTGTCCCGGCGAAAGTACTCTTCTATAGCCTATACCTAGTCATGTACCTAGCTTCTTGTTTTTCACCTCCACCTTACATCATTGCGTCTATCGAATATTGCGGAACCAGGGCAGTTCGTGAAACCCTAGGAGACCCTTTGCGGGGTAATCGACACTTGCCAAGTCCACTGACGCAATCTGAAAGACGAAGAAATCTGTCGTGACCAGCGAAGTCACTCAGAACTAGAGTAGAAACTATTCTTGTTTGGTCCTCATTGATGATCAAGAAGAGGATTCATCGTATTGGAAGCTAGGTGACTCGAAACACTACTAGGTACGTACTTTGCATATTAATGTAGCTGACTTTTTCACGGTCTACAAAACAAAATAAAATTTAAAATCTGCATAGATTTTTTTTTTTTTTTTTTTTAAGTTAGGCCACTTATGTGGTCGCGTTCTTTCTGGCTATTATAGCGAAGGTTAAGAGTGGGAAGCAGTGTGTATTATGAGCCGTCTTAAAGAGGATTGGGAAGGAACACTTCAGATTATATTTCTTAGTTGAACTAACAATTACCGTGACGTAATCCGATATGAAAGCTGCTTGCGGTGATTGCTATAACTATTTGATTGTTGTACCAGAAAAGCATAATAAATAAATAAAACTAGAGTTCATTAAGCACGGAAGAGAGTGAAGAGCTCATGAAACATTGAGAAGTTCCGTCAAGAGGAGTAGGAGGAAATAATTAAGGTATAGGTACCGCACTATCAAGATCATTTGGTGTCATTTATAACTGGTAATAGGTACCTTAGGTAGGTACCCAACCCACTCGCTGGCTGGATAAGGTGTAATGTTTTTTTGGGGGGGGGGGGGGAAGAGGAGTAATTTATGACTTTTTTTTCGAATACCTAATTTTCAGAGTGATTTCCTGAGTAGAGCTAACGCTTTAATTGGTTTCCAGTCTCCCCTCTCTCCGAGGGGGATCTTTACAGTATCATGACTGTCATGACACTGTCATCACCTCTACTGTCGTACAGCTAATGTCGTTTCATGCCAAACTACCTTATGGACTTCAACTTTATGTCAAACTGACTCTTCAGTGAAGTTCGCCAGAACGACCTTCGAAATATATTACAGTGGCTGTGGTTAAGTACTTACCAATAAAGCCATTGGAGTCGGCGTACTGCTTGTACTGATACTGTGGAGAACCATCGCCATCGAGAGGAACGTAGTAGAAATCACTCTGAGTGCTCTCCATAGCAGGAGTACTGGACACGTCGTTATCGGAAATCGAGACTTCCTCTAGCTGTCTTCGGAGGAAAGAATAATTTTCCATGTCCCACGGATCCACATAGCTTCTTCCGTTGACACTGCTACCTGCGTCACTTGCCGCAAAGCTTGGAGGCCGCCCTCGCTTTTCAGTGCTACCGGCGACGAAGTTTGGGGACCTTGTCCGCTTTTCCACATTCGCCGCAAAACCAGGACTTCTGTTGTATTTTTCAGTACTATCGCTAACAAAACTCGGAGTTCTCGCTCGTGAGACTTTCCGCTTTTCTTCACTTCCACGAACTTTCGATGGTTTTCGCAGTGGGCGTGAGTCTTCGCCTGAAGAACTTCCTTCTAGGGAGCCACCTTCTTCTAGGTATCGTGACGGACGCCTCACCCATGTGGCCGTGGCCACGGGCTTCGATACTGGGGCCATTCAGTGCTGCTGCTTCACTGGATCTTTGAAGGTATCAGCACTGTTAAGAAAATAAGGAAATTTTAATTCATTGTGTCACGTCGACTTGCAGGGAGGGATAAGACTAATCAAACGTTTTTTTTTTTTTTAAAGTGAAACGTAAATAAGTGAAACGTAAGTAAAAACGTAAAAAAAAATGGATTGCTGATGGCGTTTTAACGTCTTCCAAATAGAGACCCTGAATAGGAAGGCAGTGAGAAGTAGGGAACAATTGGTATGGATAGACAAGAAGTGTAGAAAGTGGCAGATGATGGAGAAGAAAGGGCGCACTAATGAGCGATGAGCGACAACAACACCTGGAGTAAGCCCAGGTGTTTTCATTGGACAGTCAGTTCAGGAAGCGCCCAGAGAAGAAAACAATGAGTTGTGTCATCAGGAGATGCCACTGTCACTGACACCAGCTCCATGATATTCCTGTCACTGACACCAGGCGCATGATATTCCCGTCACTGACACCAGGTGCATGAAAAGAATAGAAGCCAGAAAAGGTGCAGGAAAAGATCCTGTCAATTTTTGTATGCGTGACTTCCACAACACATTAGGTGACATCTAAGTTTTTTGATGAACCTATCCACACACTAAAAAATTCAAGTTAAACGATTCCATAGGTACAATACGTATATAAACGAAGAGCGAAAGAGGTGAGCACTCGTAAATTAATCATAGAGAGTGAGGGAAGTACATATAGCACATTTCCGTACGCAGGCATAATAAAACGCGACCTAAATTTTATCTCACGAGAATGAAAGTTTGAATTAAGAGGAAGTGTTTGGAAATCCGTAAAAAAAGGTCACTATATACATAAAGCCAGAATTATTTTCTGGAGATCGGGAAAATCCTTCCAGAAAAGCAGTGAGAGAGGACTACGATAGATTGGTTAAATTGTTAATTTGGGCCCTCAGAAATAACCGAAAATAAAACTTACTGCATGAAAGGTGCGCAGGCATGTAATCCAGAAAAGATAACCATCATAACGCGAGTAGGTACATCACTCAAGCACCGCGCCGAAGCAACTGACAGAAGGCCGCACCTGAAGAAGCACCACAGAGGAGAAGGTGGTAGGAGATAGGTATGACTAGGTACGGACAAGGTAACCTTATGGAACGGTAGCGAAGTCGGCCCAGTGCACTGAATAGATGTCTAGAAGAAGAGGTAGGCAGGTATTAGGTAGGTTCCTATAATACCTAGACCATGTTTAGAGGTTTCACTCGCGTGCACCGCACTTGGCTTCTTCGGCTCGCCATGGATAATTGGCTAACAATTTGCATTTTCTTCAATAGAAATAGTGTGGCTCGTGCCTAGTTTCTAACCATTATAGAAAAGGAAACCACTTTTGATAACTGCCAATGTATACTGCGGGACGACGGGAGCGTGGGTGTTCGCACAGGCGAATGTTGAGTAGAGGTTAGATAACAATAACATCGTTTAGAAGTCTTGTAAACGATTGTTGCGATAGAATTTGATTTTCGTCGGGAGGGCAGTACCTGTACGCGGCAAACATGAGTGGCTGCTAACGGACGAACCGTCCGGACCCCGGTCTCAAAAATATATCCCATACCTTTCACACCCGACATATCCCAAGGGGTTATTGCTACCCGTACATATTCAATTTCAATATGATATTAAGTAAATGTCCACCCATCTTGACACTTTCCCTCAACTTCTTAGAATCTTTAATTAAAAAATAAAATAATTGTTTATGTGTGAGAACCTATGCAGCTCACCATAGTCGTGTGAAACCACTCATCCTTCCAGCGGACGCACTTAATTCGGCAGAGTGCCTACACACTCAAGGACTTATAGCTATACCTATAGGTACAATGGTGTACCCATACCTACGAGTACCATCATGTATGCGACAGGTAAAAGATAGAGCCCATAATATCTCTCCAAATCACTCCTTTTATGATCAGAATCCAACATTCGAAAGCAGTAAAAAAAATTCTTCTTTCAGCAAAGTAATGTACCTGGTTTAGCTTGTAGCTGCAGCATAACTAAATTTCCACTTAGTGCTGCACTCTGGCCGCGGTCATTGGAGAAATGTGATGGGTTAGGAGATATAGGTAAGCAAAAGGTTATGACGTAGGCGTGAATAAATAATAACATAACCTCGAAAAGCTTTCAGTAAGATTGAAAATAAGAATATGGTCTCTTCAATAATTTAAAATTTCATTTTCTTCAGTTTGAACACCGAAGTGTGTAGTTACAACGTATTGTTATATGCATAGGCATATTCTAGGCACTATGTTTATAGGCACTGGTTTACCTAATTGGCAGCCAGAGCCACCAATCATTTCAAAGGTTGCCTGCGTTGCCAACAGAAAACTGATGCTACCGAGATTCAAACCCAGGACCTCAGCAGTGCGAGTCCAAGTTTTTCTCATGCACTAAAAACCGAGGGGGTAACCACTCCAGAGATTCCTTGAGATTCCCTGAGATTCCATAAAGATTTCCAAAGATTCCCAACGATATTCATAGAAAGATGAACCCCAAAGAACCAATCCAAAAAAATCCAAGATTCCATGAGATTTCATAAAGATTTCCAATGATTCCCAAAGAGATTCCCAACGTGATTCATGGAGTGGTTAACCCCTCGCTAAAACTAAAATGGAGAAACTAAAATGCCTTCCACTATTCATAATTTAAACATGTCATCAACAAAAATAATAACAGGCACATGTGGTTTCTTATTAGTGGATTATTGTTATTGTTGCCCAAAGGCCCCGTAAAAGTAATAAATTTTTAACGAACTAACTTTTTTCTCTCTTTTTCCTCTATGATCCGTTGTGCTACAAACTGAACAGTTGCAACTCCTCCACGTCCCATTAAGACTTCCGGAGGTAGTTCAGGTCAGCGCCTACTAGCTATTTCTATATCCAGTCCAATACCTATAGTTCTTCATTTAATGAACAGTTAGTTGACCACTATCCATTACCGTATAAGCACATTAATTAGAGACGTTATTGACACAGATAACGTATATGATAATCCAGTGGAACAAAGCGATTACCAAACACGCACACGTCGTATAGAAGATGATGTGACAATGACAATGTTTCGTTCAACTATGTATTGTGCGTTGCGAAGTTGAGTAGAAGCTATCACAAGGAGAATACAAATCACTCATTCGCGAAACGACATCATGCTCAACATTATCCGAGGGGTTAACCGCTCGTTGGGAATCTCGTTGGGAATAATTGGAAATCTTTATGAAATCTCAGGGAATCTTGGAATTTTTTTTGGAGTGGTTACCCCTTCGGGGTTCATCTTTCTATGAATATCGTTGGGAATCTTTGGAAATCTTTACGGAATCTCAAGGAATCTCTGGAGCGGTTACCCTCTCGACATTATCACTGACTTTTGGTTTGTAGACGGAGACCACTGACGAAGTTGCCACTGAAATTGTTTTTGATCTTTGATGTCACTCTTCCAACTCTGCTTAGTAAGTTAATCATCATAATATTTGAGGTATCTACATAATACCTGAGACTTGGAGAAAAGTAGTAATTGGGGAAAGTATTATGGTGCCTCCCTTATACCGCAAGGGGCTCCACACATATTAAATTAAGTTAGGTGAACCATAAACGAAATGAGAAGAAAGTACAAAGTGAGATAAAAAGAATGAGAGGAATTTATCCAACCGTCGACTGCTTAGTCCAATAGGCTCTATAGGGAGGGAATATACTCAGAATATTCAAGAAGTTGCAGTTGTGCCCAGAGAATAAAGTTTCACCTTCATTAAGATGTTAATTGTGAAGGATGAACTACCAAGTAAAAATGAAAGCTCTACACTATAAGTACATGGACATCTCATTCTTTAAGTACTATTGTAGAGAGCCTCCTTGCTATATTTTCGATCCATTGCAAGGGTTATATAAATAGTAGGTCACAGTTTACGATATTATGTCTTTCATGTGAGGGTTTTCAGGAATATTTCGGTGAGCTCCCCCTCTTCCAAATTTAAGGCCAATACTGGCCGAGCATGCGGGACCTCTGAAGTTTTGCAACGAAAAACTCAAAATTAAACAACATTTTCACAACAGCACTAACTAAAATTAAATTACCCACCTAACTACTGTTAGGGTAGGTTATTTTAGAAGGAAATAAAATATATCTATAGAGAAACGAACTCAGTAAAAATCAATTGATCGACCTTAGTGGCAATCATCTTATTCTATTAACCCAAAAAACCATATAAGTCTCGAACTACAAACAATGGGTCAGTTCTATTGATACTCGCTGGGAATACAAGTACCTCTCCCGTTGCACATTAATTTTCCTATTTATTTATCTACACTGGAACAGTACGATGGTATTTTTCAATGGCACGACTTGCCATTTATAATCAATGTCCATATAATATATTATTGTAAAATCTATAACCCGTGCCTAGAATAATAATTCACCGTGATGACAAGATCCAGCAGCTAAAGGATGTCTTATTCTGAGAACTAGGCACCAATGACACCGTCCTGGTACTTACAGTCCTTCCGACCGCTATTTTTTGCCCTCAAGTCCACAGTTATCGTGGGATAGCCTCAATACCGCAGTCATTGTTGCAGGTCGAAGTATGGTCAATCTTTCACACAACCAGAATTCAGTGTCACCGCTCCCAACACCGAAATTTAAAGTCTTCGATCAAGGGTTGATCAGTTATAAAATGATCACTGGATCACCCGAATTAATTATCCGGCGAGGTGATTTACAAAACAGAATCGACGTCACATAGAGAATTCAGTGTTTTAGATATCCATTGTATCATTGCAGGTTCCATGCGTCAGACCCTAGTTTGTTTTCAGAACCACAATTTCAAAACAATGCCCGTCGGAAAAGCTTCGTATGATTTTGTTTAACTAACTTCCTGAAGGAAACCCGAAGTCCATCGAAACTCATTAGAACAACTGGCCTTCTCCATAATAACCCTGGTCCTTCAGTACCAGTAAAAAAGATCTTCAGATTTTCCCAGGAGTCTTCAACCTTGCTCCTGGAAAAGTCGAAAATCCTGGAATTATTTAAGTTTTTCAGAGAGAATTTTTCCAAGTTGAAATTTTTATCACTCATTACAAATTCTCTTGTAAGAGAGGGATATAATTTCATTTTAATTTGTTATTTTCAGAAACAGATTTTTTACTCTCATGTTCTTCGGATGGTTTCTTATTTCCGGGTGAATAATTTTTTCTCTCGCCAGGATTTCGGCCAGCTTCCTTCTCTAATCGGATGGTACGATTCACTGTGGCGGACTGCTCCGTACCTAAATAGGTCTACTACCATGACGATGAGGCCAATAGTAAGGAAAGGTTACACCAGACCTCCTCCTTGTGAGAATTTTGTCTTTCTCATGTTTTTTGTTCATATCTGGGAAGGCTTCAAACCCTATACGTTCAGCTCGAACAATCTTCAATTTCCGAAATTTTAAACCAACTCGTACGACCTCTGTAAACTTGCCTTGATAATGAACTCTGAGAAGTCTCTTCAAAAGTGTTTATCTTGGAAAACTTTCTCTCTTTTTACTTCTTGCTCTCATTTTCTCATTTTCACTGTGTCCTTTAAAATGATTGTTTTGTTAGATGCTATAGGCGGAATTGGAATTGCATTCGATTAACTCGGGTGAGAAGCACTTGCTACGATTGGAAACACTCTTCGCCACCTGAGTTGACTGGTCAGTGACGTCACACCATCCCCAGCCCTGTGGGCTGCGGCCACTCGACAACTCCCACACATACTCGCAGACGTCTCGAAAACATTTCAAGATTCAAAGACTTACCCTTTCGTGGCAAGATCCCCTATCAAAATTCAAGAAATCTTAATTAAGTACTAAAACAGTCCGCGGAAGCCTTCCATTTGCATTTGAATTTATTTCAAAATCGGTGCAAGGTGTCTTAGATCTGCTCCTCCTCAAATTTTGATGAATACATCTTTCGTTGGTACGATACTACAATACCTATATACCTATCTATCATTAGTGGTATAACGTATATTTTTGGCCGAAGCTGAGGAGGAGTCGGCTGAAGACAAACAGGAGTGTTACATCTAGGGTGCGTCCCACCATACTCGGTTAACGGTTAATCTCCAGTTAAATTCGGTTTTTACCGTGCAATAGTTTAAATTTAACTGGAGATTAACCGTTAACCGAGTATGGTGGGACGCACGCCTATTCCAGCACAAGCGAGAAATTTGATTACACCGGGATTCGAACCCAGGACTCTCGGACTCTTAACAACACATGCGATTAGGGTAATATTTTTTTTATTTTATTCACGTCAGCATCATCTCAATTCACACCTAGTTCTTCAGGAAGGATGCAGGTTAAAATAAGTAGGTACAAAAACACTGACAAAACAAACTGACGTTACGAGGACGTAAATCATGTCTAGGCTCTAGAATGGTAGTCGTAACTCAAAAACGACTACTTACCAAGATGGGTACGACACAGATTACAGATAAATAGGTTTATTATGTATATAGATATGGAAGGGATGATTTTGTTAGTGATGCTCTTTCGCAGTCGCCATATGTTGCATGATTGACATGGCTGATTGCATTACCTACAGCTGAAGAGGCTCGTCAACACGGCTTCCCTAAGTAATGCTGCTAAAGTTATTATTACACCCTGCTTACACTGCTGACAAGCCTCTAATAGGAAACGGTGGGACGCCTCCAAATTCATTCAGCACTTTGAGCATGTGAACAGCAAAAATGCAAGTGGTTTTACAAAAAGAAATCTTGAACTAGTTTTATCTGTTTTTTCGAGGAAGAAAGTTTCTGTACGGTTCTTGGTCTTCAAACTGATAATTAGATCTCGGCCGTTCGTTCACAGTTTTTTCCTTTCAAAATTATTGTAAATATAAGTTTATAGGATGAAATAAACCATTTTAGGTAAAGTTGGTGCAACTCTCAAGAGCCTCACACAGAGAAATGCCCCCTTTTCTCCTTTTACATTTTTTCAATATTATTATTCTAACGGGCAACTTAAAAATAAGTAAATGTGAGTGAGGAAATTTTCACTTTAGTAGTGACCGGAGTGGTAAAAGAGATCGGAGTAGATACTCATAGTAAGTCAGGGACGCGGTTTATTACAGAACCCACGACTTTAGTAATCGTAGTACATCACAAAAGAGTTTGTTGACATTGAAAATAACCGGGGGAGATTTTTTCCAAAGGAAATGGGTCTGCCTCCGTTCCTCGCAGCGACGAAGTATAATAAGAAATAGCTGTGTAGCCTGGAATGAAGAATAACAGTCGCAAAGCAAGATGTAAGATAGTAAATGACACGCAATTTTTCACTAGAAAAGAACGAATAATTTGCACTTTCTGACAATACAGCATTGAGAAATATACGAGAGATGTTAAATTATGAGAGGTTCCCACTCTCCGGGGTAGTTATACAGCCCATTGTATGTAATGCTTTCTGAAACGGAAAAACCAGCAAAATTGAAAATTTAAATTTACCTTCGTTCCTGATGAAAGTTATCCTTCCATCGCACGATCCAGCCATTCCACTACTTTCTCTACTTGTGAATCTCCAAGCACTTAAAACTATGTAGAAATAATTGTTATATTGTCAGTTTGTCAGTCAGTTGTCAATTGTCAGTTTTGATAAATTTCGAGTGAATGAGGTAGGTATAGTCCCTCAATAAGAACTGATAAATAAAAATGAGTAATAAGAATATATTGATAGCGATAACGTTCGATCCAGATCAATTGTCCCAGACACCACAAAGTAGTATTTTACGATGAGACCAACGAAGAATAAGGAATAAAGTACCGAATCTGATCGTAAGATAAGGTAATCAGACGTCTGAGAACGTATTTTTTGAATTCCTTCAAACTCCTTCCTGCAGCACTATTGCGGACCCCGTGATAAATTTCCAGTGCCTATGTTCCCTATGTTTTTGCGGTAACTGCGTGATCCATAATAGGGCTCCTGAAAGATCGATACGAAACTGACAAGAGAAATTGAATTAAATCGTTTTTCAGAAAGCAATGAACAAAAAAGTTCCAAATGAGCAGCAATTATCTACCACTTACTTGAAGGAATGAACCAAAATAATGCCTAACCTACCAAAAGAGAGGAGGAGGGCTATTTAGTGTAGAAGGTACCCTCCTTACGACCAGACTGACCTAAAACAAGTTCATTTTAACCTACCAAAACGGGAGGCGCTATCAAGCTTTGGAGTGTATCCTCACGAGCTTTCACGAAAATTCTAAGCTGAGACCCTTTCCCGCTTGTTTTTCGATGGTGCTGTCTCCTTTTTCCGCTCCCTGGGAGGGAGGACAACGTTGGCGCCTATATATTCACTTCTTGGGGTGCGCTCTGCCTCAGATACAGGTGGTTTCCCTAGCTCAACACTTTTGTGGTTTCCGGAGGGTGCCAGGCAGGTTCTTTACTACTTCATCATGCTGTTTTGGGTTCTTCTCAGCACAACCGCCGTTATCGCCCCATCTCTGTCTTTACCAACGAGGGTAAGTTCATTTTTTCAGGCGACAGATGGATCAGACATGACCGTGAATTTTGGGATAAAGATTTTTCTTTCTATTACATGAGCGACCTGAGTGTTTGGAACCCAGCCAGTTCTGCCACCGAATAATGTCAACCTTCAGCCCAAAGTTTAGCAGACAGGTATTTTTAGAAGTATGAGGTAATCTGCCAACACCATGCGCCTAGTCTTGAACTAGGTATAGGTGCATTTTGCATCACTGGTATCTGCTGTAGGTCCAATAATAGGCTGGTAGAATAACTGGTGTAACATGGCCTGTTTTGGCTCAAACACAAGTGTAAAAGATATGTAACGTAAGAATCGATGGAAAGTCCCCAAAATGTTATAGGGAAATCTGCTTCTATGCCACTCCTCTCGTTGCCAAACAAAATAAGGTAGCTACAGTATCCACTGAAATGGAAACCGAATTTTCCCAAGAGAAGGTATGTCCTCAAGTATACGCCACGAACGTGGACAGCGATATTAAAGAATCATTCGTATCCTCAAGGGAAATTGAAGAAAAACAAAGGATGATCAATGTTGGCACAGAGCGTTGGGAAATCCTCAGAGGCCGCCTGTTTTAGCCATAAAACGAAAATATTAGCTATGTTTTGCGGTTCTAAAATATTACCTGTAGAAAACTGACTTTTCTCGCATTTGTCTCTTTTAAGTCTTCGCTGGTGTTGTTGCTGACATGCGAACAAGAGTAAGTGTAACCGGCAATACACTATACACTAGGTTTACTAAAGAACTTAACTTTCCGCAAGTCTTCAAAGTTTCCATACTTCTGAGTTTTCTCTCCAGTCACACTCCAGCAAGAACGTATTCCAGCAGCTAACTTTAATTTTGACGAGTTATATTTCTCACCTGAGTCGAAACAACTGGTCTCTGGAGAAACCATCCGCGAGGGGTTAACCACTCGTTGGGAATCATTGGAAATCTTTATGAAATCTCAGGGAATCTTGGAATTTTTTTTGGAGTGGTTACCCCTTCGGGGTTCATCTTTCTATGAATATCGTTGGGAATCTTTCGGAACCTTTATGGAATCTCAAGGAATCTCTGGAGTGGTTACCCCCTCGGCCATCCGTTTATTTGGCCAATCGTTAGCTAGAACCAAACGGTAATTCCAGATTTGTCTTTGGTACACCTCAACTGGCTAGATCTCCAAAAAGCTCAAGAAATGTCTCGGGAAATATAGACGAAACCTTCACAGAAAAATTCCTGACACGGAATTCAACCCATTTCGTCGATACTCATACATTATAGGTAAAGCATTAAGCCACAAAAGGCTTGTACATGTACCATACAGAGTGTGCACATCAGCACATACCTCAAAATGGTTCTGCATCACAATACCAAATCAATTAATCATGGAGGACATTGAGTATTGACATTTCATTATTATTGTACATAGGCGGAAGTAAAGCCAGCGACATCGGTCGCTTTCCTGTCCCTCAACGCTTCAGAAGCACTTCGGACCAGCAATAATATTAACAACAAATAATCCTGTTACTCGAAACAAGGAACGATTTTCTCCCGGAGAGAAACCTACCTTGTACACAAATGATAAAGCATTACCTATATTGTGTATATTATACACGTCCCACCATACTCGGTTGACGTTTAATCTCCAGTTAAATTTGTTTTTTACCATGAAAAAATTGGAATTTAACTGGAGATTAAACGTTAACCGAGTATGGTGGGACGCACCATAAGTAATTTTAATTCAAAAATGACCAGGGAACATATAAATAGTTTAAAAGTCTATTCAACTCGAACAGATCCTAACGATTGAAAATTTAAGTTCAACAGGTCTTTATGGCGTCGTTTGGTATCCCTTTGGAAGTTGTCGTGGCAACCGTGTTCAGCATTTGGTTTCGGTAACTGCCAGAGGGAAACTACACCTGCCAATAATTTCCTCTGACGGTACCAATTTAACCTGACCAGTAACTAGGAGTAGCTTATTTATATTTGTCTATTAGTCATTTCTTACTGTTACGAAGAGGTGTAGCGATGCAGGTATGTACCTATATGACTCTTAATTGCTTTTCGCCAAAAAAAAAAAAAAAAAACCAGCACTGTGGCGCTGGATAATAGAAGGAAATCTAGAAGGTCTGAAAATGTGACGCTCTTGACACGCTCCCACACTTCTCCCTCTTAAGCTATTTTTTAAAAGTGACTTACTTACATATCTTAATGATAACATTTTCAAGGAAGCTCCACATATTCTGGATTGTAGAAACACAGGGATGTTTTCTCTAAGAGAAACTTAAAAGGCAGCTATATTTTTTTTTACTTTTTTTACTTCGCATGATTATCTAAGTATCAACCAGTGTAGTTACCCAAACAACCCACTGTTTTTGCATGTTTCTAAAGAGGCAGGTGTCACAGGTCATGAGTCCACGACTGCTTTATTTATTACTTATTTATTAAAAAAAAATATATAAAAAATATTTTGTTCAACAGGACAAGGAAATACAAAAGAGTACAGAAAATACCCATACTACGAATCGAAATGTTATATTTCACGTATTCTCTCTAACAATAACTCAATTCACGTTCAAATATAAGGTGTCACTAGTAGATAAGCGTAAGAAATGCTCTAAATTTGCAACCTACCGCGTAGAAAGTATACGCACAAGTCAGCGATGATGTATGGGGTATACAAGGGAGAATAAACACTTCAAAGAACATTGTTTACGGAGACTTGCTCTGAAAAATATACCTTAAGAGGTATTCGACAGTTAGTTAATAGGGTTTTTATCATTTCCACTTCGGGAGAGGCAAAAAAAATTGATAGGTACCTACCTATATAAACATCAGAACCAAGTTATGGAGGATGTTGCAGAGGTTCCCAAGGAGAGACGTCACTAATAACCGAGGGGTTAACCACTCGTTGGGAATCTCGTTGGGAATCATTGGAAATCTTTATGAAACCTCAGGGAATCTTGGAATTTTTGGAGTGGTTACCCCTTTAGGGTTCATCTCTCTATGAATATCGTTGGGAATCTTTGGAAATATTTATGGAATCTCAGTGGAATCTCAAGGAATCTCTGGGGTGGTTACCCCCTCGCTAATAACAATAACCACCCTGTTGCCAACTGTATGTCGACTGTTAAAGTTCAATTAAACTATTTATTAGAATTTAAGCGAGCTAAAAGTAACCTACCTTTAGGATGATGAATTACAAAGTTTTCGCCTCACGTAGCAGCGGTTTTAACCTCCTGCCTATTCATTTCTTTCATTAATTCCTTTGTTCTCATCAGAGAAAAGAGGTCCTACTTATTACGTGACTTCCATTAATTAGGCAACAACAAACGCTAACTTTGGAGAACCGGAGAAAGGTCTGCTCAATCGGATCGGGATTTTTTCGTAATGCCTTCCATTTTCAATTCTAAGAGGGAAGTCACTTAAACTACAGGCCATTACACTGACTCATCGGATCGACATTCTGATGGGCACAATTTACTATTTTCAGGATTAAATTGTCTTGTAGGTAGAATACAATATAAACTAAATGAATACTGAATCCCTTATCTTCCCGCGGCATGAGTCATGATATGCTCAGAAACCTCCCTAAATTTAAATTTGCAATCGCGCAAAAGGCATCGCGGTCAAAGCTTTCGCTATTGGTCGAAATTTCAACCGCCCGTTCGCCTGATTTTCTCCCCATAATTCCCTATCAATAAGTTATTAAGCTGATCCAAACAGCCGGGAACCCTCAAACGAGTCCCAATTATGGCTTAACTACGGCCGATATGAAAAAGGGTGGCAGTTTTTCAATTCAGTTCATAATTTTGTTCTGTTATCTTCAACTTCTGAATGGGTCCCATTCAAGTTCTATAATTTTGTAAAGGAGAAGTTTAGACGACTTCACCAAAAACTGAAATTCCTTTAGTTCTTTAACGTTACAAAGCACTTGGCTCATGACGTAATAAACCCAGTAGCAAGTATACACTTTGGGGGTGCAACTGTGTGCAGGGCTAATGCAGTCCAGAATAATTCAGGGAGAGAATGCAGTATGCATATGCAAATTCAATCGTATACAGACTCCTTAAATATTTATGGCCTCCTTAGACGGGCAACGTCGGTTTCTAAGGGTTATAGTGTGGGTTATAGGGCGGCTCACGAATGCACTAGAAGGCCATAAACGGGGTATAAGGCTGTGAAATGACTGAAATGCACATAGTGGGCGGAGCTATAAATGCACAAGGAAGCTATCTTAAAATCTAAATGCAGCAGCAGGAGATAAAATGCATCTCCGCACGTGCCTGCTCAGCCCAGCTCACAAATCCCAAAGCTAATGGGTTAGTCGTGTGCGGCTCAAATGAAGAAATACCATCCAGTCCCCGCCAGCCCCCCGTTTATAGTCGAAATGCCGGCCTTTTATGACTCCACGTTCTGGTTATTAAAAAGTAAGCTTTCACTGTTGGTACTGGTTTCTCTTAAACTTGAAAACTTCCCGCCGAGAAAAGGCGCAAAACGAGTTCATGAAATGTTCGGAATTGAGCGTACCACCCCCTATAACAAAAGAGGAAACCCCCCACCCATAACCCCCAATACTGAATATATTACCATTGATTATGGCCTGCTTGGGTTATCAGTTGTTACTGGATACTCAACCGAGATGAGCTCACGTGTCGCAAAGTTTCTCCCACGCAGTCCCACCAAGTTTTCCCTCCAACCCCTCTTCAGGGGTGATATGCTACGTTGAAGTAGGTATTGGGGCATTGGGGACTTTTTTAAGGCTTCTTCGGTCAAGTATCAAAAGTCCCCCCTCGCCCAGTCCAGCCTCCCGATTACGGTTAATTTGTTGTTGACACTAAATAAGGTTTAAGCTCATCAGTCACCAATACCGAGGGGGTACCACTCCAGAGATTCCTTGAGATTCCCTGAGATTCCATAAAGATTTCCAAAGATTCCCAACGATATTCATAGAAAGATGAACCCCAAAGGGGTAACTACTCCAAAAAAAAATTCCAAGATTCCCTGAGATTTCATAAAGATTTCCAATGATTCCCAACGAGATTCCCAACGAGTGGTTAACCCCTCGCCAAATACCGAAAGTGTCAGGAGTCTCCAGTACGAGTACAATTTTCTCATAGCGATAGAAAATAATTATCTGTATACCATGTTCCTACACATGACAACAGACACGTACAGCTCAAACAATCCGTAAACCATAGAATGGTGTCTACTTCAACATGCAGTGGGAGGGGGGGTGTTCATATCAACGTATTTGCTGACGCGCAGAGGGGTCAAGCAGTAATCGCATATGGAGGGTAAATATTTACCAGCTGCCCACCTGCATTACATAAATACACCAAGTATTTTAGAGAAAGACGTAATAATTCATCAGAGTCATTACTTCTGTCCATGGTCCCCATTCGCTGTGTGCCTACCTACAGACAAGATATGTTTTCTAAACAAAATTTCTACAGTTTTTCATTTTCTTTCACAGACACTACTGGTAAAAGTTGCAGCGAAAAAAAAAATGAAAAAAAAAACATTTCCTCACAATCTACCTAAAATAGTTTCCCGGAACTTTTAACATTGGAAGCGCTACAGGACAGGGACAGTGACCACAGTGTCATCACGACACTTAACTATTGCCTCATCCGCTAAAATGAGTTAGCTAAGCCGCTAACATAGGTGATTGGCTCAACAGAGGAGAGGGGGATTAGGGAGAGTGAAATCAACTTCGACGCCCACACCGGGGGTCGGTATTTTCCAAAATTAAAATAGGTAGCCGATAATACTGGACCTGTCAGGTCGGTTTTAAAGCTAATAAGAAATAACAAAGAATCCCTATACTTATCCGGCCTTCAGATCGCGCTAGACAGTAGACAGCAATGTGGAGTTATCTTTTTCCCGTTTCGCTGGGCTTCCGCACTCGCATAATAGGGTACCTTCCCAGAATACCCTCGCATAACTGTCACACAAGGTTTCCACAAATACAAACCTTAAACCTTCATGTAACAATACCATTATAAACAGTGGGCATGCATGAGACTTTCAAGACACTTCTTTATCCGATTGGCGAACATTATTCCCTATCGACAGGTTCCAGAATCTTCCTTATTTATGAATCACTCCTAACCCAGGCACATCCTGGAAATTCCAGTATTTTCTATATAGGTACTAACTTAAATTATAGAATCAATGGTATAACCGAGGGGTTAACAACTCGTTGGGAATCTCGTTGGGAATCATTGGAAATCTTTATGAAATCTCAGGGAATCTTGGAATTTTTTTGGAGTGGTTACCCCTTCGGGGTTCATCTTTCTATGAATATCGTTGGGAATCTTTGGAAATCTTTATGGAATCTCAGTGAAACCTCAAGAAATTTCTGGAGTTTTGTTCTTACCGCTATATTCTAGGTATAGGCAATAGAGATAAGCACAATACGTCCGCATAACAGTTTTATATTGTAAATCAGAGAGGAATAGCAACTACAATCATGCTTATCATTTTCTCCATATTGCACAGAATTCTGAATTTCATGCAAGGAGAACAGGAACAGAACAACTTTTACAATTGTCCAGCCACGTGGACCCACCCATTTAAATCGAATGCAAATTAGGGAGTGATCGAACTTTTCTGAGAATTTGGATCACGGAAATGATATATGCATATCTACATGTGTTATACTGTTGGACAACTTGATAGAGGATCCATAGCTAGAACCTGAAAACTTGCTGTAGCTGTAGTGTAAGAATACTGTACAAACATTATCTTTGGATTGCACTCTTTGCTGTACCACAAGATCTCTCTACATCTACAGGATTAACTAAGTTGAAATAGATGAACGAACATGGACGTGACTAGGTGCTTGCCTCTTGCCTTGCAAGCCTCTGGCATAGGAAGGTGTGTAGGTACCTCTGTTAAGGTTAATTGACATTGGTGCACAAAGTGCTTCCCCAGGATCTTTGATCTCAACCGTATTTCCATTTTAATTACATAACTTATTTGCAAATGTGCTGACATGAGAAATTACAATTTAGATTATCTTCTGTCCGGCTAATTTTAAACTTGTTGAGAGCTTGCTTTTGATTAGGCTACTTAATGATTCTATAATTTAACAAATAAAGGGTCCGACAATGGTTGCAGTTGATTTTCTTGCATTTACAAGGTATAGGCTTTTTTCAGAAACCACTTTTTTCGACTACAAGTGGGCACCTAGGGTCGTAGGAAACACATGCACACCGACTTTGAGATATTCCGCTTCGGACAAAATGCCTCAGAAATCCTGATTAACAGGTTGCCTACCTTTTGGCCATCGCCAAAAAGAATAATAGGCAGCATAGTGATCGCTGTAAGGTAAATACTCAAGAAGTAAAAGCTGCAGAAAAGCTTCCACTGCACTAGGCACACACTCGGCGTTTATTAAAGCAGACAAAAGGCAGACACGAGAAAGCATTTAAGGGTGGGAAACTTGATATTTTCCATCTCAAAGGGGTGAAAAAGGAATGGATTGCCCTTGACATTAGTGGCTTCTATCATCAATGCTCAGGCCAGACAAAGACAAATCTTGTTGATTGAATTTTCTCAAGTTTCCAGTTCTTAAAATGAAGTTGATTTATTAATTTACCAATTGTTCTCTTAAAGGGACTTCTACATTCGGGCATAAACACGAACACTATGGACCGAATGGTAGCCCCTAACTTGTTGAGAAGCGAGGAGTTAACCACTCGTTGGGAATCTCGTTGGGAATCATCGGAAATCTTTATGAAATCTCAGGGAATCTTGGAATTTTTTGGAGTGGTTACCCCTTCGGGGTTCATCTTTCTATGAATATCGTTAGGAATCTTTGGAAATCTTTATGGAATCTCAGGGAATCTCAAGCAATCTCTGGAGTGGTTACCCCCTCGTTGAGAAGTTTCGAGGCTTATGTTTGCTTGAGTTGATAAAATAGCTCCTAAGCAGGGCGACCACAAGCCGTCGGTGGGGTGGGGCGCGTTGGGAAGAAGCGGCGTCAGTTTCGACTATATGGAGAAATTTGGAAATCGAACGAGTTATCAGCGAGATTTGAGTTTCAAGAAAGAAAACTTACGTATCAAACAAATGATTACATAACCTACGAGATTTACCTCGCATCTGTTGAATACTCCGCTTATCAGTAGTAATTCATTCAAATCTATTTTATTTTACAGACCGATTCATTTGAAGAGAATGAGTATCGACTCCCCATATACAGAGAAGGAAATCGAAGAGCGGGAGTACGGCAACTGGACGCAATAGGTAAGTTATATTCAACCGTAACTTAAATAAGACCCTATAACACAAATGACGGGTTTATATATATTTAATTGGTGGTGCTGCTGTAAAATAACTGTCACTAAAAGACTATGACGGGATACGTCCACGCTTCCGTTTGTGACGTTTGTGGAGTTGATTTCTTCCATGGTAGCTAGACGGAACTCTTCACGCTTTTTCCATGCGGACTCATAGTAAACTAGGTATCTTCTCAGAGATTCTTTGATTTTTTTTTAAAGCTGTTTCCCCGTGGTCTCCCCTATAGGAAAAGCGAGAAAATGCTATTTAATTCGGTCCCCAGCTATAGTCCTCAAAATCAGGATTTTCCAGAATTCCGATATGCTGCAAAAGTAAGGCTGCATGTTTTGAGTAGATAAGATTCTTCGATAGAACCTGGAATCGGTATCAGGTTTCATTATGTGTCTGTGATGTGGACACAGTGCATGGCAGAACTCAATGGCTCCGACCTTAGATATCGTACTAACGGAGATAATTTACAAATCTACTCCGAATCGCAAAGTCAGAAACCGGGAATTTTGATATCTTCATTGGAATTCACAGAATAAATAGGAGAATGCAACTACTCGTCAATGGTAAATCTCTTCATCGCCTCACTGACTTCCGCCACCGGAACATTTTACAGGCGGCAGGAAGCTTTACTTCCGGCATCCGAGTGCTTTTACAACGCGAATAATAAGGAAAAGGATAGAAAGTAACTTGGAGTCGATAGGGGTTGATTTGAATTCAATACAATCGGCAAAATACATAGTAGGTACATAGGTCTTAAGTCACCGTGACTCTGTGACTCTGTGAACCCTGTCTTTGCTCTTTCTCTGAAATGAACCAACACTGTGTCTAAAAATACTGCCATGCGCCAGAAAGCACTGGGAAAACCAAACCAGGCTGTGTATAGTGTGGGGGAACATACACGCATTTGGCGCTAAGGTACAGTATGGCCACTGTCCCAGCTCCGTACTCCTACAGAACACAGTCAACAGAAACATACGAGTATATACAATCAGAGAGTCTTAGTGCAGACATTTTATGATCAAGATCGAGGGTGAGGAAGAACAGAATTAAACAAGATTCCTGAAACGTAACGCAAGACTTCTCAAAAACAGAAAAAGTGAGAATTTCAGAATGAAAAAAAGAGATTGATTTCCGTTCTCGATAACAGAAAACCTTCAAATTTGATTACAATAATTATTACTTTCAATAATAATGATTCATCTAAGACAAAATCACATAAAAAATGAAAATAAATTGTTAAAAAAATAACAACTTCCTAATGATTAATTACGATAATTACTATTGAATAATTAGGTAATAAATTATACATTAGGTCAGATTCTCAAACAAATTGGTACTTACCCTTTTTTCGACGAAAATATTTCGACCTACCCCTGCGAAGACGTGATTATGTAATTTGAAAGTGGGTGTACATGTATTTATTTCGATGCGCCTGCGAAAACCGTGATTATGTAATTAGAAAGTGGGTGTACACCATTTCAGTGCTACTGCAAAACAACGATTACAATGTAAAATATTTTTAGGGTGGCAACTACGGTCGAACCAGCACTTGCGCCAACATTAAAAACTACATCTAAGACTATTTGATTTTCTACATTTTTCCCCATTTACTAGAAAAGCAAAAGACACTAAACACTGTAAAAAGTACGTAATGATTTTTGAACCTGGGTTCCCCTGAACACAGTTAACAAAGATGGGTAGGTAAATAAAAATAAATTTTGGAAAACCGAGATATTCCCATAACTACCTCTACAAAAAGTTGTGAAATTAGGAAACAGATATTGAAATTCTTGAATGAAGCAGAGTGAAAAGAGAAGTGAAGCGCAAGCAGTATACAGAAAACTGGTTAAAGGCGGAAAAGAATTTAAAACGCCCCTTAATTAAATTTCCCCAAACATGGTCAAGGGTCCATTGGAAATTTCATCTCAAAATTCTTTTTGCTGGAGAGGTACGATAGCTAACCAATTAAGGCCCTTCCGCATGCACGCGCGCCATTTTTCAAATACCAAATATTTAGGGTAGTCTGTAAATAACAACTTAGAACTGCAATTTTATGTCTAAGCGTGTATTTGATTTCGAAAGCGATATAAACGTAAACAAGGGATAACCATGCAAGTGCTGGAAATAAAGCCAAGTTCCCACTTTATCTTACTTAACATTTCGAAAACTACGTGTTTTTAAGGGACCTTTTGTAGTTCTTGCCCATAAGGCATGCCTAGAAGCTATTGCCTCTTATGCGAGGACATTTTATTTATATTGTATTTTCATTGGCTATAAAATCAGCAACGAAATGGCTGTGGCCCCCGTAACACCGCAATCTAACGAAGGCTTTACGATTGTATCGCATGCCTGAAGAGGCAAGGTTCCATGTGGATAATGTGCCAAATTTTCAGGCCTACTACAGGACAAAAAACAAATAATTCGAAAAATAACTGTACCTAGTCGAAAAGAACTCAAGGAAAACCAATTTAAAGTGGTGACAGGCAAAAAGGCGATAAAAAGATGACGAAAGCCGCCCGGAGCCACCATACAAAATCCTTCCCACAGAAAGCTGAGAACGAGGCGCATAAAGTAAACTCGAAAACAGACCCATCAAGTAACAAACCAGAGCTGTCCTAATATTAATGGACGTCAACTTTCTTTTGGGTAAAGTGCAAACACTAAAAAAGTAAAAAGTCATCACCACAATTGAAACCACTTTGACGGTCGTCTAGGCTGAGGATACATTGGGGAAGGAAAACAGAATAATTGATGGGTTTGTGCAGACCCGGCGCCTCCATCAATCAATATCCATAATTGATTGACCAAAAGGGTTGATGTTTGATCGATCAGGGAAAGACAAACAAAAAACTTTGCAACCTCCTGAGTCTTGATAGTCATTATGATAATGCTGAGCACACAACATGAGGGAATCGCCGTGAGGATCAAAAAGGCCAGACAATTTCCCAGACACAATAATAAAAGCCCTTCTCCAGGTTAAATTTCGGCTTAATAAACAATGAATTTAGTTGAACCTTAATGGGCAGGAGTCTCAGTCACATTTATAAGTGATGTTTAACTTCACGACGGGGGAATAACTGCAATACTAAGGGTGCGTCCCACCATGCCCAGTTAAAATTAAACTGGAGATTATGTTCTATGTTTACCATGTTAAATTTAACTTTTTCTCCGAGAAAATCTCCAGTTTAATTTTAACTGGGCAAGGTACAACACTTGTTGTACCTTTTCACAAATATTAGTCCTTAAAAAAGTATGAAATATTAATCCCCACATGGTTACATTCATGAGGAAATGAGTAATGGTTTATAAATGAAGCATTGCTGCAATGCTAAAATATTCCGGCCGTTAGTGCAGTAAAATAAATTGGTTATGATTAAAATAAAGGGTCCGACAACAGTCGCACTTAACTTTCTCGCCCAGAATGATTTTTTTTGTTTTTTGTTTTTTTGAGATTTTTTTGCGGGCGTAATTTTTAAGCAATCCAAAATCGGTTGAAAATGACCCACGAGCATCTATCTGAGATCACTCATACCAAATCTCACGTCTTTCATTTTATTACTGTAGTCCCAAATGCGTTCCGACCATTCAAAAACGTGGTTTCTCATTCTCAACTCATTTTCGACACTTTTTTGACAAAAACGACCGTAATTTTGAAGATAACAAAATTCTGTTCGACAGATGTTTAAGTTACATGGTTTTACACAAATTTACCAAATTTCATGACAATCGGTCAATAAATGTGAATGGCGCCGAAACGATCGAACTTTGGTCCAGAACGGCCGTAATTTTCAACCAATTCAATTTTAGTTGAAAATGACCTCGAAGCATCTATTTGTCAACACACATACCAATTTTCAGTGTTATAGATTGAAAAGTGTACCGTCGGCGCTTGTCTAAGTAACCAAAAACACGATTTTTTAATTATTTTGGCGGTTTTTTGACAATCGCGGCCGCAATTTTTGACCAATCAAAAAATCCTTGAAAATGTGTCTCGGCAGTGATTTTAGACAGGTCCATACCAAATTTCAGCAAAATCGGATGAACGGTATAGGCGCTAGAGCACTGCACGGACTGACTGACGGACTGACGGACGGACTGACGGACGGACAGACTTTTTCCAGAAACCACTTTTTTGGACTCAGGGGACCCCCAGGATCATGGGAAACCCAAAATCTCAATTTCGAAATTTTGCACGAAAACAATACTTTCTCGCCATATATGGCTAGCGAGAAAGTAAAAATGACAACTGCCGTTTCAAATACTGGCGTGGAATTAACTTTGATTAATTTTCATAATGACGCTTCGATTTATTACCTATGCGTTACCACACTTCATGATTAATTCAGTACGCAGAATATAGGAGATATTACACCTGTGCACAGATTTTTGACTTATTTCAATGTTCGAGTAAAAAAGATAAAGCAGAATTTTCCGTCGTGAAGAAAACAGGATTCATTGTCTTGTTGGGAACTTGATTTCATCTACAGGAGTTGTCTTTGCTTAGCTCACTCATCAATCACTCAACCCAATTGAATAGCAATCCCCTGAAGATGTAGGAGCGGAGGCTGTTTTTCTGTCAGTCCTACTGGGGCCTCGTGAGAGATCCCTTGTTGCAATGTGACGGGAACCCTTTCGCAAATGAGATTGTAGGTTTAAAAGAGACACAATGTCTTTATTTATCTTGCGCACAATAAATTTTAGATCGAGAGAGCCATAAAATGAGAGTAATTTGCTATCTTAAACACGACTTAACGGACTATGCGCTTTATAGAGCATCGTTATTTGTATTTTAGGTCGCCAACATGCTAGGCTAGAAATTCAACATAGAGTGAATAGTTTTCATGACCTCTGAAACCCAAAAATCTAAAGGAAAGCACAGGATTGTCAGTCAGCATACGTAGGTATCTACTACCCTCCTCTCTCAAGTCTCTATAAAGGAAAAAGGTTTCAAAAAGCACGACTGGATAGTGGAGAAATAGTCGTTTATCATTTCGACTGTGTTCTGGTACGTTTCCAAAACAGACGAAATGGACTTAGAGTTCGCAGAGACAGAACTATAGCTTCCAACCTCCCTCAAGCAATTTGAAGTATTTTCATATGAAAGGGGTACACTATGAGTTTTCTCAAGTGAGTAATGTTCTGCTTAGCTATATAAGTAACTTTCTAAGTACTAAAGCAGTAAGTTCCGTAAAGCTTAATTCTGACTAACTTGAACAAAGTTATCTGAAGTGCACACACATGTTATTAAGTATTGTGCGATTCTAGGCAGGCCTCCTTCCTTCATTTTCCCGGGAGCTACAACGGTAGAGCAGATCCAATATTCAAGTTATCTGTACACCAGTTTCCCATTTCGTAGCATCATCACTTTTGGAACCCCTGGTATTTTCAAAATTTTGAAGTTGCCCAACCAGGGGAGAGAGCCACAAGAAGCAAGAATGGAATAAATTATAAAATGAACCAAAAAGGTTGGCTCTTTCGGTCGAGTGGGTTTTCATATTGAAACCCTACGCGCTTTTTGTCACTCACTTCTTATGGTTGAAAATTTCACTCCCCCTTTTTGTATGTAAGAATATCTAGAGACGGGATGAGCGAAGGTAAAAAAAATTTAAAATGTGACTGATGGAACAGCGGGTGATGTCCCTTCTAAGATCCGAGGGGATAACCACTCCAGAGATTCCTTAAGAATCCCTGAGATTCCCAAAGATTCCCAACAATATTCATAGAAAGATGATCCCCGATGATCCTCCAAAAAATTCCAAGATTCCCTGAGATTTCATAAAGATTTCCAATGATTCCCAAATACAGCATCAGGGGTAGGTCTACAGGCTTTGTTTACAGCTCCTGATAACGATACTTTGAAAAATTGACCTAAAACACTTTTCCGCTATCCGTTTACACTTTTTTCTTTGTCCTAAACATGTACACCCTGTCATTCATCACAAGACTGAACAAATACCTGAAATCGCACAAGCTATACAACTGCAGGGTTAAAGCCAGTGGTAGGTAACATACAACCAATAGAATGTAACACAACAGCACATTCTAGTTGACAAAGAAAACGTCAAACCCGTGAACAGGGCTGACATTAACTGTGATGAAAGGACTCACGTGCTTGAGGACCATGAAGTTACGAAGAAAAAGCCACCACCCACATTTATCCATATACTGGACTCGTGAAAATAAATTGGATCATAGACTTATCTTATCTTCGAAAGGTATACTTACTGGCTGAAATTTTACTAATAAACTTACTTATGTGTTTCACCGGAGGAACCGGGTCTGGGTGGCTGCCTCATGAGGAACATCATCGGTTCGATCTCGCTCAGCATTAATTTTTTTTTTTATCTTGAACATGAAGAGCCCAACTGTCCAACTCAAGCCCTGTGTACCCGGGTGTATTTTGGTGCTGCCCCCCCCCCCCCTTCTGTGACGTATTCTAAAATACCTCTTCATCAGGTAGTAGAATTTGTACATCGAAGCTATGTAAGTACCACATTTTAGGTACACACATCATATGGCGTGTAACTTTAGGACTTGACCTGATCGGACACAAATGAAAGAGAGAAGTGCTTTGCCAACACTTCATTTTTGATTAAAATTGTGAAAATCAATTTCCACGGCGAGCTATTATACCTCATCCTATCATCATGTAAATGTCGTTTGTTGATTCCTTTGTTATGAAGAGCCAACATGACGCAATGAGTACATAGGTACGATCAAATTTAGTTGAACAGAGTGGTCAAAGAAACAAGCATTTCATGTATTTCTATTTCTTACTTTTTTCAACATCTAAAATTTGTGAACTGCACCATAAAGTACCGTTGTACCGAGGGGTTTACCACTCAAGGAATCTCGTTGGGAATCTCAGGCAATCATTGGAAATCTTTATGAAATCTCAGGGAATCTTGGAAATTTCTGGAGTAATTAACCCTTCGGGGTGCATCTTTCCACGAATCTCGTTGAGAATCTCAGGAAATCTTTGGGCAATCTCAAGCAATCTCTTGAGTAGTTAACCCCTCGCGCTGTATTTAAAAACTACTTATGTATAGTGAAAGTCTCCGAGCTTGTGAATTTGTTGTTGTATGTTCCGAAGTAACTTTTCTTTAGGCGCCTTCCGACCATGCTAGTTTAATGTTAAATCAATGTTATTCGTATTCTGTCATGATAAAATATAAGGCGAAACCGAAGTATGTAAAACAGTATGGTGGGACGATCATGTGTCAACTGTTCTTAAACGTCGTACGTTGATAATAACTGTTGAAACTTACATGTATGGTATACCCAATACATACCCCACAGGGTAAGTTTCTTTCTTGTTCAATAATCTACGAGGCTCGTAGATCCAGGTGAGTAAAGTTTTTTTGTAATTTGGTGAATAAGCAATAGCAATAAGCAAATTTATTTTATTTTCTGGGCGCAGACAGGCGGAAATTCCAGTTGTTTCTGTTTATAAAGCAGGAGAAAAAAATATAAATTTCCCATCCCAAACTGTATATCATTTAGAGTAAAGATTTCAAATGAAGTGACGTTCGAAGTAATACCAGAACTCAAGTCTAATACATGAAAATTCGTAGATTTCAGACATTCTCTATAATTTTACCTAATAGGACAAAAATAGGATAATACAATAGTTGTCTAGTACAGAACGCTGAAACGTAGGCATTTTAACCATTCAACAACGCTGCGGACCACCAAGTATTTGTTTTATTCGACGTGAAAAATGTAACGCTATACTACAGCCTTAGCATAAGCGACCCAGCTTTTCTACTCAGAAAAAGACTTACTTGATCTTGTACTTCGTAATTGAAATCTTAAAGAAATGGAGGAATAATAGAGCAGAAAGCGGCATGTGTAGGGGTTCGCCCCCCAAAGCGCCCCCCGTGGGGGAGGAGACAGAGCGGCGTCATGCCCGCAAGCACAACTAACACCACTTCTCTCTTGGACATGCTTTATGACTCCAAACTCCCCATTAACCTCTTATTGCAACTTAGCTCTATCACTGGAATCACTTAAACGATTCTCACAATGAACCATTCAAGACAGAGCTTCATTTTCGCATTAATGAATCCCAACAACCCACAGTAAGGAATGATCGATTCTGGTATTGTGCAAAAGTTTGCTGAGACCGATCAACCATCTAAATTGGAGTAGAAAATGTTCTTTTCTAAAATTATTTAGAGAAATAAGTCTATTATGAAAACCCCTTCCCTGAAATATTTTTCTGGTCCACTTTTATACAAGACCGTTGGAAGTATGAATTCAACGAAGTCAACGAATATTAACAAGGCTTAGTATAGCTTTGTAAAATTATTTCGAATCCCTGTAGAATCTGATGAATCTATACAGGAAAATGGGAGGACGGGCGGATAGAAAGTATCGAAAGGCTAGGAGTACGTTATACTGGCAACCGTATAGGTAGAGATCAAAAGGAAAAGCTAGCAGAGCGTTCACATGTGAACGATGGAAAAACTTTTGTACCATTTCCGAAAATGTTCCCTTTGATATCGATGCTTCATGGCCAGAATATAGGGATGTATTGTATAAGCCTATCATATTATCGAATCCTTTTAACCTTTCGCGGAATATTATTTTTCTGTGACTGTTACAAACAAAGGAATAAAGTTAAGGGTCCGCTATACCTGACGGTGCATTTTTTGCCTCCCATAAGATTAACATTGCGAGCGGCGATTCATTTTCAAGGTTTACCCTTGGTTGGAAAGACACAAAATTTTGCCTGTACCTAGCCCTAACAATGTTCTAGGGAGTGTTCGAAGCAGATTTCCCAATTTCTCACTGGTTTCTTTTATTGCAACTGTTTTGCAAATGCTAGCATCGCATACCTCAAGAAAAGTGCTGTATCTCGAAAACCAGTAAAAAAAATGGGAAATCTGCTTCGAACACTCCCTAGAACATTGTTAGGGCTAGGTACAGGCAAAATTTTGTGTCTTTCCAACCAAGGGTAAACCTTGAAAATTAATCGCCGCTCGCAATGTTAATCTTATGGGCGGCAAAAAATGCACCGTCAGGAAAAGCGGACCCTTAAACTGGGAAAGACGGGTTATGGTTTCCCCCTGCCCATGGTGCAGTAGTATTATGGTTAGAATAAGCTCTCACTCAATCCCTGGACTCTAAGGAAAATACTAAAGTAAAGACCATCCTTTAAATGAAAAGATATAAAAAGGTTTAATTTCCGATAGTTTTTGTACAGTTTTCTAAACGTGGCTGATTGGCTGAATTAAAGAAATGATAGGAAAGAGATTTTCTCTCCACTTCTCCTTTAACCTTTCCGTCGTGCTTCAACAGCTTACGATATATCCAAGCTGTTTCAAGCTTCCTTTACGATGAAGTTTTGAAAATAAAAAATAAAATTATAACAAATGGGGATTCCGCTGATGGCTGCCTGACAATGTTATTAGGGACAAAATTTTAGATACCTACTGGACGTTCAAGAGGATTTTAGAAACCAAATTTTTGTTTGGTTTTGTTTTCAGAATATTTACCCGATCAGGACATCATTTGGTTTAAATTAAACCCTTCATCGGCAGACGGCTACGACACACTTTCAAAATCAGGAAACAGTCGTGAAGAAACAGAAGACACAAAAGAGAGAATTCTTCTTGTACGCCAAACAACTATGGACCCTTTGGGAGGAGGACATCTGCTCAAGAGAGGGATCTACGACGTACACGACGGACACTTTACTGAAAGAACCATTGAGAAGTTGGGCGGTGGTCATCTGATTGGGAGATCTATCGGAATGCTGAACCGTTTATCGGATGTACAAGTGGGGCAAATACTCGGAAGACCGGGGGGTGCGCACTTACAGAAAAGGGGGTTCTACGTTGACGATGGGCATTTGGGGGAAAGAACAGTCGAAAAGTTGGGAGGAGGTCACCTTCTCGGAAGGGAACTTTACAAAACTGGAAGGGGCAACTTAGGGTTAGGACAACCGCAGCTCCAGGATATCAGGCTCACCTTTCCAAAACGAGCGTCACATTTAGACCGACTGGGGGGTGGGGGTTTACTTCGCAGAGAAACACACATTGACGGGCTAGGAGGAGGCCATTTGCTAAGAAGAGAAGCTGACGACACTAGAAATGTTCTTGAGGAGTGGTTAAAAAATAACTGAAGTTTGTAGCCATCAATGGTAACATTATAGAGCAAGAATTATACGCTATTATGACGAATCAATAAAATCAGACTTCTATAAACCTCTCATCCCTCTATGATTTTGTAACAGTACTAATATTTTTAGGTGACCTTCGCAACTGTTCTGAACATATAGTTATTTACTTTAATAATAAACAGAAAAATTCACAAATCCTGTTGATCCTCTGTGGAACAAAGAATATTATGATGTTTTGCACCCGAGTGTAAATTATTCCAATTTATTATTCAGTATGTCGAGCTCACAAAATTGAGAGTAACTCAATCCAAATATTTCAGAGAATGTCTCAAGACGCTAGGTACCTATTTTGCATCGATATCAGCGAAATCGATTCAGGTAGGAAGTCACAAGTGGGTCAGTAAAACTGCTCTCCAAAAAAATACTCCCAGGGTTTGGATGCACAATGCATCATGAGGTGTCCCAGCCCGTTAAAAATGCCAGAAGTCACTTGATATTTTGGTTTCGCCATTTACAGAAGTGCTATCGTTCTTTTCGCCATCTATTTCGAACTGGATTTCAGGTGGGGGCCACCTTCTGCGAGACCTGGAAAATATGCGGCAGGGAGGCCTCTACCCACGGCAAAACCGAGCAGGGCAAACGCTGGATTCGCTATCTGGCATATCCTTCGGCACCAACAAACGATTCGACACTCTCAGGTACGTAATTTCTAATACTCATATATCGCATATCGTAAAAACCCCTATAAGACTGCAATTCAGATGGCTGCGCTTCGAAAAATAGTCTAAAAGGAAATAAAAAATCTCAGCTTGGCTGTGGGTGCAGCAAGGAGAAGGAAAGACGGTTAAACTTTTACCCACCAAATAAAACTAAACAAAAAGTCAAAAAAAAAAAAAAAAAAAAATTGGTGACAATAATTAATGAAGGATGGAATAGACCAGAAAGGTTGGGCCTGCTGGGAATGAGGACCCCATAACATGACCCTATACCACACGAGAGGGTGATTTGATCCTCCCTAACAAGGAAGAGCCCACGGCAGGCACTTTCCCGGAAAATTCCGTCCATGATGAACTCTGTATCAGATTGTCTTATCGTGAAGGAAAATGGTGGTAGGAGTCGTCACCGCGATAATACGAGAAAAAGAAAAAGTAAAATTGAGTTTGGACTTTCATCTGCCTTTATGAAAAATTCTGAATTATTAAATAAAGAGAAGGGATCAAAAGTAGCACGCACAAATGGAATGAAATTTTTTAGTGCATAGAATTTATTATTATGTTTTTCACCAGGCAAATATTTTAATTTTGGGAAACGAGAAGAAACAACCCCTCAGTATAAGGGAATGCCAATAAGAGCAAAAACAGCAAAGAATGTGGAACACTAAATTATACTCATTTCCTCCATTTTCTTGCATGTAGGTTGTGTTAACCAACTCAACATTACATAATCATGAAGCGTCAGGCGAATGGTGCTGGTCACGCCGACCAATAACTGGAGAGTGGCATAACCATAAACTTTTATGCGAAATAAAAATGGTCACTGACCCCACAGTTCAAATTTCCCAAATTCATGGCTGAAGGGGACTGGAGATCCGGATACGAATGACTGTCACTAGGTCAGTTCAAGATTATTTCTGCATCAAAAAAAATAAAGGGTCCGACATCAGTCGCACTTAACTTTCTCGCCCAGAATGATTTTTTTTTTTTGGGGGGTTTTTTGAGATTTTTTTGCGGGCGTAATTTTTAAGCAATCCAAAATCGGTTAAAAATGACCCACGAGCATCTATCTGAGATCACTCATACCAAATCTCACGTCTGTCATTTTATTACTGTAGTCCCAAATGCGTTCCGACCATACAAAAACGTGGTTTCTCATTCTCAACTCATTTTCGACACTTTTTTGACTACAACGGCAGTAATTTTGAAGATAACAAAATTCTGTTTGACAAATGTTTAAGTTACATTGTTCTACACAAATTTACCAAATTTCATGACAATCGGTCTATAAATGTGAATGGCGCCGAAACGATCGAACTTTGGTCCAGAACGGTCGTAATTTTCAACCAATTCAATTTTAGTTGCAAATGACCTCGAAGCATCTATTTGTCAACACACTTACCAATTTTCAGTGTTATAGATTGAAAAGTGTACCGTCGGCGCTTGTCCGACTAACCAAAAACACGATTTTTGAATTATTTTGGCGGTTTTTTGACAATAGCGGCCGCAGTTTTTGACCAATCAAAAAATCCTTAAAAATGCCCCTCGGCAGTAATTTTAGACAAGTCCATACCAAATTTCATCAAAATCGGGTGAACGGTATAGGCGCTAGAGCACTGCACGGACTGACGGACTGACGGACGGACTGACGGACGGACAGACTTTTTCCAGAAACCACTTTTTTGGACTCAGGGGACCCCCAGGATCATGGGAAACCCAAAATCTCAATTTCGAAATTTTGCACGAAAACAATACTTTCTCGCCATATAGCGAGAAAGTAAAAAAAATACTAAAAAACATTGGGTTTGATGAAAAGCCTTGGAAATAGCTTGAGGTTGAAGCTTTGTCGCGTTTTCGGCTGGAATAGCTCAGCAGCTGTCTTCTATTTAGATGAGCTTACACCCCAAGGGGGCTATTCTGGAGAACGACAAACAACGAATTTCTTTGCTCCTCTTGTAAATAACTGAAACCGCTTTTCCCGAGTAGAAAGATAAACAGATGATCTACACATTTTAGGCACTATTTTTTTTCCGAGTTTTAACTTTTCAGCTGTCTGCGAGGGGTTAACCACTCGTTGGGAATCATTGGAAATATTTATGAAATCTCAGGGAATCTTGAAATTTTTTGGAGTGGTTACCCCTTCGGGGTTCATCTTTCTATGAAAATCGTTGGGAATCTTTGGAAATCATTATGGAATCTCAGTGGAATCTCTGGAGTGGTTACCCCCTCGGTTGTCTGCTATAATCCTGTGTAAGAGATAATTTTCAACTCGAGTGGTATTGTTCTCGCAGTGTAGCAGCCTTTCGGAAAAGTCCCGAAACTGGGAAGAAAATAGTCCATCCTACACCTTTTCTATATTATAATATCTAATCTTCAGGTAGGTAGGCAAAAATATAGTAAATCTAGCTCATCAAAAATGTAAGAGAACTACCTAATCTCCTCTGACGCTCGCAAACAGACTCCAAGACTCCAGCCTTTAATTTTACATCTACTCGAGATTATCATCTCCTCTGTTGGATTTGAGATTATCTACTAATATATTTGTTGTGGAGATTACTTCGAGGAAATTAAACCTCTCCAAGTTGAAGCGCACAAAGCAATCTACGAAAGAATGAAATGGCGTCCCTTTCAACTTTACTTTTACCTAAGTTTCAAGTTTTTTGAATCCCCGCTATGAATGATGATGCAGAAATAGGAATATGAACTAGCCTATTTGAAACAAATACATACGCATTCAGGTTTACATCCTGTATAGGTTGGATTAACAACCGGACTAACTTACTTCGTTTTCGAGGGGGTAACCACTCCAGAGATTCTTTGAGATTCCACTGAGATTCCATAAAGATTTCCAAAGATTCCCAACGATATTCATAGAAAAATGAACCCCGAACGGGTAACCACTCCAAAAAATTCCAAGATTTCCTGAGATTTCATAAAGATTTCCAATGGTTCCCAACGAGATTCCCAACGAGTGGTTAACCCCTCGTTCGTTTTTAACTGGGGAAACATTTATGGGGAACCTTCAGGGGAAATCTTGATGGGGAAACCTCTGTATCGTGCCCAGAGGAGACCAGCCTCTACGCAGTGGCCTAGCTAGGATTGGACGATACTCAAACTACACGTTCAGATTAAAACTGAATACGTAGGTCAGCAAAATGAAACTTTAGTCCCAATATCAGTCGAACTGTCAAAAATAAAGTAATGAATTTTTTAATGTTTTATTTCAGCGGCATGGGCTTCGGGTCTCAGAAGAGAAATTTTGACGAAATCGACCGTTCCGGATTCAACAGTTTTATAAAGCGAAACTTCGATGAAATTGACCGTAGTGGGTTTAATTCGTTTGTCAAGAAAAACTTTGATGAAATCGATAGGAGTGGTTTCAACAGCTTTGTGAAGCGTAGTGCTGACACCCCAGAACCTACTCACTGAATATCTGTAACTATACGAAATATTATGCATTCGTGCATCAAATGAAACACCTACATTTGTACTGCGCTAGCCCTTTTGCACCCAATTTCAAAACGTAGACAGTTCAAGTTTTGTTAAAGCTAGGAAAGTCTTAGTGTATAGGCAGCGATCTGCCACACAAGTCACACAACCCTACCAGACATCAAGTTCCTGAATATTTAACAACCATACGTAGGTACACCTTCCTACCCACAATACCTACTCTTCAGTTAGGTTTGATCTAAAGAGTGCTAGTGCAAAATGCAACACGAATTAAGCTCGTTTAGAAATTGTAAGTAGTTAATTTAAATAGGTAAAAACAAAAAATATAAATATCAAATATTTTAAAAACTTAGCTAAATTTGAATCAGTGGACATATAGGTAGGTAAGTATGCCAAGTAAGTATGTACTGTCTTGTGGTTGAACAGTCATTCGGTCCTAAACTTTCGTTTTTCTACAGATGCCTCCACATTTAGCCAAACTGAGAGCCACACTCTGACCGCAGGTCATGCTGATAAGCAAGTTTTTCCCTTGTACAAAGTTAATCCATCCACACTGGATTTTATATGACAGCCACTGCCAAAAACAAATCATAGGTATCCGAGTTTTCTTGGGTGTTCGATCTATTTGGAGTGACATAATTGGTTTAGAGAAAATGTCCGCCTTTATACGATGAAGGAGAAAAAGATTGCAAACAGATAATTTTCTGAGTCACTGAGTTTCGCGCTCAAAAGAAACCTATCAAAACAGCATCATCTAGTTTTCTCGCGAGTATTTGTATTTTTAGCGACGAGAATTTTGCGGTCAGTGTTAGCTTTCTCTTTGCTCGGGTAAGTCAACAAACAAGTGTTCGCCATCCTTTGTACAACGTAATTAAAGTTTGTGTAGGAAGTGGAGAGGGACGAACCGAATGGATCGATTTATCGGATGTACTTACCACAATACCTCACACAAGCCTTTCATTCCTATCCAGTGAAGTACAATGTAGGGCACAGGATCACGGAACTAATTTCGTCTACTCCTACCGATGTTTTGTAAAATCTAGACTTCAACTGTCTCATCTGTGCGAAGTATAGGATCTCCCAGTGGTCTCCAACATATATCCATATATAATACCTATTATTTATATTCATCCCTTGTTCCTTCCCCGGTCCCCCATCCCCTTTATCTGCCTGGAGAGATCTCAGAGAGAGAATCCGTTACCGGCTTCAGCATACAACAGGAAGTGCTTTATGCGGTTGTTAAAAAAAGTTTTTAAAATTGAATTCGGAAACAGACACTAGAAAAGTCTTGAATAGGTAGTTCAATGATGAACATGGTGAAATTATAAAATTATACATGACATGACATTATGACATGATATGACATTATACATGACAAATAGGTAAGTAGTTACTATTTTTTCAGATTACAACCGTAGTAGGTACTTAGATACCTACTCCAATTACCTCCCTTATTAGGTATGTCCAACCTATAGGTACTAACCCTTCTCTCTCTCTCGTTTTCCACATTTCAAATCTTTGGTCATGTCTACCTTAAGTCTCCGCTAGTAAGCATTTGGGAAGTGGATAGCGATAGCATCAATAGTTTCCAAGGTTCTTGATGATGTATTGTATTGACAATCATCATAGAATCACTAACCAGTCAAGCAACCAGCCAACCGAAGACGAATAGTACCTAATAAGAAAATTCACCTTGTATGTCTGTACGGCAAAACAGGTGCTAGAAATACACATGATCCTTATAAAGTTTTCTTCTCCAGGGATTAGATGACAAACCTAAGTAGGTAACTATAGGTACTTAGGGTGCGTCCCACCTTACTTGATTAACGTTATTCTCTAGTTAACTTTTAAGCTTTGCACTGTAAAAACCAAATTTAACTGGAGTTTAACCATTAGTCAAGTATGGTGAGTTCTGGGATCATGGCGGGGGCCTACTCCCGCTCTTCTAACGCCAGTGGACAGTGGTAGTGGAGCATATGCCAGGGGGGGGAAGCTGCCCACAGCATTTTATATTATGTAGGTAGGTATATTCTGCTGTTGGCCTAACGTTGGAGCCAAGTGGAACTTCAGTTCAGTATCACCAAGGTATAATATCCCAAAGAAGTTATGTCAACCAAAGTGTGTGACTCGGGACGGTACCAGCCGATGTAAATAGGTAAGTAGGTACCTACTTACCTACTGTTGATAGGGCATCTTGTCCTCCAGAGTACCTTGGCACCTCCGTAGGTACTTCCTTCGAACGAACATTCTAAACAAGAAATTAGGTGCCACATTCTGTATTCTGAGGTCATTAAAACCCGGAATCCAATGATGAAAATATCTTAAACAATATCACATGGATTTGCGAGGGCGCGTAAACAAACACTAGCAATCGTGGCAGCAGAACAGTAATCACAACAAACAAGATGGCGAAGGATCAGCGACCTCAGTTTGGGAATAGATATTTACAGGATACATCTCTAGTTTTTAATCAGAATGCATGGTAAATCACACTTAACTTTAATATCAAGGTATTGTGCAAGTGTATTACGGTTCAGGACTCACAGCCACGAGGGAGATAACTACTCTCATGATGGCTTAACCGAACCTGGTTACGATGTTGATGTCACGAAAGATAGAAAAAAGCCCCAGTTTGGATCAAGATTTCTGGTTCCAAGCAGGATTTACGATTTTAATGCGTGGTGCGTGGCAGATTGAGGGAAAGTTTTATATAAACCTATTCATTTAATATCTTGTGGGTGCTGTGGATAGGTACCTATACAGACCTACTTGCAGTCTTGCAGATGAGCGAAAAATTCGTTTGTCCATTTACATGGGGAATTTAATTTCATCAAAATTTAATCTCCATGGATTCCTCACTTCAGCTCTCTCCAATCCCCCGATTAAAAGAATCATTAATACCTTCCAATGTTGTTTGGAGGCAAATTGTTTTCCCCTGATAGATAAATAGACCCAGGGGCCATGTGTATATAGATGAGTAAGGAACTGATGTTTTCAGGGATGATGTACCCTGGGATGAAGAAGAAGAGAAGGCAGCGCTTAGTAAGGTTTCCTTGAACACCAAGACAAAAGTCACTTGTGATCGTGTCGAGGAACTAGAGAACAACGCTGACAAATACTGGGATTTATTTTATGGTATCCACCAAAATCGGTTCTTCAAGGATAGAAATTGGCTATTTACTGAATTTCCAGAGCTGGACCCAACTCGGGAAGGACCAATAAGTGTCAACTCGAATATTCCTTCCATAACGAAAGACCTAAAGATTTTTGAAATCGGTTGTGGCGTTGGAAATACGATTTTCCCCATACTGCGCCAAATTTCAGCAAGTCAAAATATTTTTATTTATGGCAGCGATTTCTCAGAAAGTGCAATAAAAATATTAAAAGAGCACCCTGATTATGACACGAGCCGGTGCTCGGCTTTTGTATGCGACGCTACTGCTGATGACTGGAATCCGCCTTTTGAGAAGGAGAGCTTGGATATAGTCGTTCTTATCTTTGCGCTGTCTGCCATTAACCCGGCAAAGTAAGTTTCGTTGGATCTAGGTAGGACTTCTTGTATTATATATCACTTTGTTTCTAGCGCTCAATCGGGGATTTCTGAAATGTTAAATTGAAGGTAACATCAGGATCAAATTATGCAATATTGTGCTCTAGGGAATACGTAACCTCCCCATTTCCTCTCAAGTAGAAAATCCTGCTATAATCGTTACTCTCATACATAAAGAATTTTATTTTATGACAACATTGTGGTTCCAGATTTAAGCACGTTATAGAGAAAATTCAAGAATATCTAGCACCTGGAGGATTGGTCCTGTTTAGGGATTATGGGCGATACGATCTGGCCCAGCTTCGGTTCAAGGATGGTCAATGTCTCGGGGAGAACTTTTACGCTCGAGGTGATGGCACGAGAGTTTACTTCTTTACACAAGGTAAGCCTTTGTGCAAGAGAAATGTAGCCTCTCTGTAGGTGCTCTCTGGATGGCGCCTATGTTTCTCTATGATGGCGCCTCTACATGCAAGCAACACTAACATCGTGTTATATCACTTTTGAACTCTTGGCAGTGAGTGTCATTCGAACCTTTGTTGATCAGATTTTTTTTACAGAAGACGTAAGAAACCTCTTTACCGGAGCTGGACTGGTTGAAGAGCAAAATATCGTTGACCGACGCTTGCAAGTGAATCGAGGGAAGATGTTAAAAATGTACCGCGTCTGGGTGCAAGGCAAATATAAGAAGCCCCAGTCACCGGACCTCAGTGAAACACCACAGTCATGAGAAGAACTGTGAGTATGTGAAGAATGACTATTCAAAACAATCTGTTTACATTTTTTGCTGACACTCGTGGATGCTCAAAAACTGTTTTATCAAAAAAGTCTCTGTCTGTAAAATGCTGGAATCTCACGAAGACTCCTGTAGGTCAGCGAAATGTGTATGCAGTAAATTAAATTGACTCTTACAATCATGTATTGCAACAGTTATGACTAGAAAAACGGCTTGGACGAAAAAAGAGAAGCATTATTAGAAAAATTATATGAAAAATAATTGAATTGCCTTTCACGTCTCAAAAGGTTTCCTATGAAATCTCATACCTTGTCCCCAAAGAACAAATCAGAAACACGATGAAAATTAATTAAGACGGAATGATCCAAAAAGATTCTAAGAAGAAAATCACAGCTAAACAACACAATAAGAGGGAACTAATTAAGTGCCACTAGATTAGGTACTATCTTACTTTTAGTTTAGGTCATTTCTACTATGTACTTTCTTCTACGACATACTTATTCCTCCTTTACATGACTGTCATATTCACGACTGTTCTATAAAAGTGGCAAAACATTTTGAAAAATTTATGAAATTCACGATTCAAACGGTTAGATGGGCTATCGATATCTACAAAAATCTACTACAACGACTGAGAAATAACATAGGGTCGAACACGGCACGAGAGAATAATGCTACTCCCATATTTACCTAAAGACAATGTCCCAGTCCAGTTTGGACAAACTTAAAAAATATTAGCTCTAAATGAGGATAGCTTAAAACAAAATTCTGTTCACAAAACATTCAGAATTATTGCTAAACAATACTTACACTCTTGATCTTGAAAATGTTGCTTTGTACTGTGAGAAGTACCTATATTCTACTTGCTACGTCAGAAACACCAAAAATTATGTTATGAAATGTTAAGGTACCTACGTTTAAATATATCTTGTTACGAGCACAAATTACGGTACACAAAAATAACTACAAGAATAAAATTGAGTTGTGACACACAGAATCTATAAAAATTAGCATCTTTAGTGGGTTTCAAGACTGAGAAGTTACCGAGGGGGTAGAACTCCCAACTCAGAACTTCAAAAACTGGAAATTTCAATCCAACCGCTTTCTGGCACTGAATAGGCGCCTTCCCACTAATTTTCCTTTTGATTTCCTACAAATGAATGAATTAGAAAAACGGTCGTAAGTTTAAATAACACGCAGGCGCCAATAAAACCTACCACATGTAGAAACTAACATCTACCAACGCATATATTTTCATATGAAAAGAAAAAAATCACGTAGAAACATATTTTGGTGGGTTAAGGACCAGATTGAGCAAAGGAATTCGTCCCGAATAAAAAAAAAACTAGCCAAACTACACTTAAAACTGTTATAAACCGGAAAAAGTTAAAATTTAGAGCAAAAGACGCAACAGTCCTTGTTCATGGCAGACTGGTGGGTCGCGTGTAGCGTCTCGCATCCATAGCAGAGGGCATGGGTCACTGAAAACGGTCGCCACGGAGTGCAGGGCTCACGTCGCAGAAGTAGGGATGGTTCATACTTTCTTCCGCAGCCAGACGTAGCGAGGGGTTGCACACCAGTAGACGCTAAACACAAATTAACTGTGATTAACTATAATAATTTTTTACTTCTTCTGATTTTCGCCCAGAACAGTGATTTTCAAACCAGAAGGTAAAACTGTTGGTAACTCGAGCTAATTATTTCACATCGTTCGCGAAACCCCTCGGTGGATCCCAGTGCCCAGGAGTTCCGCGTTGCACTGACTGAAAATCTGTGATCTGTAAAAAAAGATAAGAGATACTACTGCACCCACTTTGAAGGCACAGGCGCCAGTTACCTGGAGGAGATCTCGGCCCTTTGGATTGAGTTTTCCAACAACTTGCTGGAAACTCATGGAGGGATGGTAGACGGGGAACGGCTTGTAGTCCGGCAGCTGCGTCAGGCCTGGCCACGTTTCCTCGGTTGGTGTTCCCAGGAGCTTGAAGATTCGCTTCAGCTGATCATCCACGTCGGAGCCAGGGAAAAGAGGTCTGCCTGCGTTTGCTAGTTCTGAGCAAGATGTCAAGAAAAAAAAACACGATCAGAAGATACAACTTTTACGGAATATACTCTTCCCGATTAATTTTAATTAATTGCTGACAGTCAGTGTTATTTTACTTTAGGAATAGCTTCTGTAAAAATTTGTGTAAATAATAAAATATGCCCCCGATTACACCTTACAATTTCCAATCCAAATAGGATCATAAAAAAATATGATCAAGAAAAATTGTAAGGTGTAAAGTGAATTGAGTCAATTATGATACAATTTGTATCGGCCGGTACAAATTGTATCATAACTGCTGCGACTACCTTCCTCTAGGCTGCGATGTGTTTGTTGTTGGGTTCGTCCGTTGAAAATGGCGGCTGAGGTAAGTGGAATGGAAATGACCCGTATTTTAATAGAAAATGTGGAGGAGTACGAATTTCTTATAACGATGAATTGAAAGAATATAGCAGAAATTATTTAACCTAAAGCGGTTCAAAAAAGGACCCTAAAAATCTTCGAAATTCTATTTTTTTACCATGTCAAGTTGACGTCACTGCTAAACATGATCCTATTTTTATTGTAAAGAGTAGGTATTGCAGTTTTTCTAAAATTTTTATGATGCTAAAAAAATAGGATCATATAAAAATAGGATCATATATTTATTGTAAGGTGTAATCGGACCCTAAGACCCAAAACTATTGAACAGTGATGTGTCGATAACTCTACCAAAAAGAGATGCTAAAAAATGCAGTCAGTATTCATAACAAAAATAACTTACCTGCAAAAATACATCCTGCACTCCACATGTCGATAGAGGTAGTGTAAAGTTTAGCTCCGAATAAGACGTCTGGCGGTCTGTACCAAAGCGTTACCACCTCGGCCGAATAACATTTCACAGGAATTCCAAAGGCTCGGGCTAATCCAAAGTCCGCCAATTTCAGCTCACCATTCTGTAATTCAAAATTTTGCGTTTTGAACAAACATTTTTTTCAGAGAAGAATGAATTAAATTAGCCTGACTCAACTTGCTCATGGTAACTATACTGTCCGGTAACACTTGGAAATGGTAATACTCGTAGATAAGATAAACTGCCAAAACTTTGAAATTTTAAATTAATCAGTGATTTTCCACATTTGAATTTCATGCCATTCTATTATCTTAACAAACCGCACCCTAACTTGTCACATCCTTACGCACTTTATTTATAAGCAAATTTTGTGGTTTCAAATCACGATGCAGCACGTTGTTGCTGTGACAGAAGGCCAGCCCTCGCAACAGTTGGTACATAAAACTCTTCACTACGTCCAAGTCTATTTCCCCATTCAGACTGTCAAAGTACTTTTTGAGATCTTGATCGCAATGCTCAAAGACCAAAGTGAGCTTCTTGTCGCTATGCAGGACATCGTACAGCCGGACTATGTTTTTATGTTTTAACTCTTTGAGAAGGCAGATTTCGCGAAGAGCAGACGACGGGACACCCTGCAAGGACAAAACTATGTTATATTAAACAGTTCATCGAAAAATCCGAACATATTAACATTAACATAACATTAACATTATAGTCTATCTGCGGTGTCTACAGGCGACTACAGCAGTATGTACGTACTACTTTACGCAGCAGCTTCTAATAAAAATTCACACCTTCCGGTAGTTGGCCAGGGTCCTGGCGTACGGTAAAGAAATCCATTAAACAAAAGTAGACCGTATTTTTTAAAAATTAACCAGAAAGACTGCGACAGGGGTTGTTTCCAGATCTTTAAGCTAACCTGATTGTTATTCCAAGAAACTGAAATACTAACCTCGTCATCATCGTCCAGCCGCACTCTTTTTAACGCTACTATTTCATGGGTCTCCCGATTTTTGGCTTTGAACACAGTTCCGTACGTGCCTAAAACAGATAATCCAATTACTTACAATAACAGGGCAAGGGTACCGAAACATTAAGCCCACGACGGAAAGTGAGTTGCATTTATACTTAAATGTGTCAAAAATTTCCCTTACCTTCTCCTATTTTTTCTAGTTTTTCGTATTTTTGCATTGCAAAATATTTCCCTTTTGGTGATTTGGTCCCCCGAATCCCAGACGCTTGTTATTGTTTCATCTGCTGCCACGACAGTTGTCGAAATGGCGGCCGGTCCGATCGCCGAGCGTAATCAAGGTTTGTTAATTTTTTGCAATATTTCTACCAATACCTTGTAGAATGTAGTAAATTTGGGCTCTATTAATATATCAGATATAAGCGTTGTAAAAAATCAAGCACCGCAAACTGTGTAATGGGATTGTAATGATAATTTTTTACTGTAACCTATCATCGTTAGAATATTTTGAGCTGAGTGAAAATTTACACCCCATGTTATTTTTCAGATGCCACCATCTACGTCGGTGGGCTGGATGACAAAGTCAGCGAGTCTTTGCTCTGGGAGCTTTTTGTTCAGTCCGGACCTGTCGGTAAGACTTCACCGTATGCCATCTTCCATGCGACACTTTTTTTGGGGTTCCAACGCCGCTATAGTTTGGTGATGATGGAAAATGTTCCCTGCCTGAGTCAGATACCCGAAGAGCACAACTAAACCCCTCTGTGCTTAAGGAGGTGACGAGGCAGCCTATCGATCTAGAATTTACAGTCTTCACTCATTCACTCTTAAATGCTTCTTCTCCTTTTACAGTTAATGTTCACATGCCAAAAGACCGAGTTACTCAGCTTCATCAAGGCTATGGGTTTGTGGAGTTCATGGGTGAAGAAGATGCGGATTACTCCATTAAAATTATGAATATGATCAAGCTGTATGGCAAGCCTATTCGAGTTAACAAAGTAAGTGTCCAGGGTAATGACGTTTGTGCGAATTTTTCCAGTAGAAAACAAAATGTTGGGAATTTCAGTTGGCGCCAACGCGTCACTACTGTACCAATCTAATTTATTGTGGGACTACATAAAAATATATTGTGAGTGCTGATAGTTACCGGTACCTACTTTAGAGACCGAAATTAAGAGTACCTACACCGTCGAATATTGCAGAAAAACTGAAATAGACGTAGCGAATTACTAGTTATTTAATCCAATTATAAGCAGTAGGTATATCTACTTAGCTATTCATAGCTTGCTTTTGCTTTTTCCTCTAGGCATCAGCACACCAAAAGAACTTGGACGTAGGTGCCAATATATTCATTGGTAACTTAGACCCAGAAGTGGAGGAAAAACTGCTCTTCGACACATTCTCGGCATTTGGTGTAATCCTACAAACGCCAAAAATCATGCGAGACCCTGAATCAGGAAATTCAAAGGGTTTTGCTTTCATCAACTTCGCTAGTTTTGAAGCGAGTGATGCGGCAATTGAGGCTATGAACGGACAGTACCTGTGTAACCGACCCATTACCGTCAGCTACGCGTTCAAGAAGGAAAGTCGAGGAGAGCGACATGGATCAGCTGCTGAAAGGTATTTTCATAGCCAGAACCGAGTCACTTCGTCTAATCCAAACTTTGACTAGTCCGCATTGTACTCGTCGCAGTCCCCCTACTAAATCTTCCTCTCGGTATGATTCCAATCGCATCATCTAAATACACTATGCAAAGGAGCACATCGGGAGAACTGAGTAGTTACACCACAGTTGGTGACAAAAAATTATTTACGTGTATTTTTTATTTTTATTTTTAATACGTTTATTTATTTATTTCAGGCTACTAGCTGCACAGAATCCATTGTCTCAAGCGGACCGACCGCATCAACTTTTCGCTGACGCTCCTCCGCCAGCGCCTCTTCCACCTGCTCCCATGATGATGATCCCCCCTCCGCCCAATGCTCCTCCTCCGCCTCCAGTTCCTCCTCCGATGGGCATGCCGCCGCCTCCGCCCATGCCAGGGAACATGCCTATGCCGCCTATGATGGACGGCTTCAACGGTCCACCGCCTCCACGAATGATGCCGGGACCACCACCTCCCCCACCTTGGGCTCAGCCCTTCAATCAGGTACGTTCTTTTTCGATTCTCATGGGGGAGTTGGATATGGGATGGATACGAGATAGGGGAAAGAATACCTTCCTGATTATTACACAGGTGTAAAGTGTCAAGCTCAGTTTCGGCAGCTAGTTGGACTAGAATTATTGTGATGGAGAAGGCTGTGGTGCACCGTAGATTGTAGCTCCCCGTTATCGTGTGTTGCCAACTAAGCTTGATGAATAACTCTGTATGTACTTTACCCTTTTTTATGGAACACGTCATCCCTCTATTCGTTGGAATTAAAATTCTAGAATGAGATTTATGATAACATTTATTGCAGGGTGGATTCCCTCCGAACTTCGGACAAAACTTCCCACCGCCACCGAACCCACCCGGAGGCAACTTTGGTCCACCTCCACCCAACTTCGGACCTCCCGGCGGAAACTATGGAGGTCCGCCGCCAGGCTGGGCACCGCCTCCCCCTGGCCCGATGGGGGGCCCCCCAATGGCTCCTTTTGGACCCCCAGGAGCGATGCCACCGTTCCCCCCTCCACCCGGACCCCCTGGCCGTAACCCGAGGCCACCCAACGAGTAACCTACTTGTGCCACTTCATTCGCAGGCCGATTTTTTTAACTGATCTTTTCTTTAAAAAAAAAAATCCAAACAGACTGTCGTTTTTGTATTAATGTAATAAACATTAAATAAGTATGTTTTTTATTAAGTGTAGGTGTTAATTTTCTGATACCAAGAATTTACCAGAAAAAAAAATTAATTCATTTGGCTCCAAAGACAGCTTCTAACCATTGGCATAAAAGTAAGCGATAATAATTCTGATTAATTACTCCAACATAAGGATCCCACGCGCAGGACTCAGTTTGTTTACGGTCTATCCTACTGTCGTCATAGATACCTACTTCCAACCAATTTGGTGTATCGATTAACAGAAATTCGTCCGTAAACAAACTTCGAACTGCGTAAATCCAATTTAGATTCAAGCACTGGAAATACTTCAGATTCCAGCAACTTATGTACAAGTACAACCGATTACTTTGTGACGGAATTCTGAACCACTCGCCTTTATGTCGTACAATCTCACGTGTATTATTGTCATCTTCAACGATACGAGGAGAGTAAGGTGAGTCCCCTTCCTATCATTTTATTTAAGTCTACACTTTCGTCGCAGCCAACGTCGATTATGCCTTACTGACTTGTATAGGTGCGTACCCAGTACTGCTGGTCACTTAGTTTTAGATGAATCGTAGAATTCGTAGATTAATCTTTAGAACTTTTATATCTGTGATAACGTAGAGATCTAACAAAGGTGACCCTACTGTTTCAGTTGCCATCGCGAAGAACCGGTAAAGAAAATCTGGGAGACCTGGTACTTTTGGTGAGTTGAAGTACTAGGTTCTGATGATAAAAAGATAGGTGGGTAGGTATCTTATATTTCAGAATAATTTCCTAGGAAATATATTATTTCAAACTGCCAACAGGTTGTCACTCATAAGCCTCATAACTAATTACTTAAGGGTGCTTCCCACCATGCCCAGTTAAAATTAAATTGGAGATTTACCATGTTAAATTTAACTGAAAAGTTAAATTTAACATGGTAAACATAGGACAAAATCTCCAGTTTAATTTTAACTGGGCATGGTGGGACGCACCCTTAGGGAAGTAGATAATGTTAATTTGGTATGGAATGGTCTCGTTTCCCCCTTCGGCTTCTTCTACTTTCAATGTTTTCCATCTATAACTTTAGTATCTGGTTGAGTGAACACCCTTGTTGGAAAATTCCAAATTAGTACTCGGGTAGACACCTGGCTGTCGCACACCCCTCTCCTGTGAATGACTTGTCTTCAAAAATCAACATTAGTCCTACCATCATTTTTTAACACAATATATGTGTAATCTTTCTAAATGATTGTTTGTCAGGTTTGGAGTGGGCCTTGTGTTTGTCCTGGTAGTGACGTCAGCGTCGTCCTACTTGGCAAGTTCTTGCAAGCGGAAACATCACAACTTGATCAGGATACGAAATCCCTCTCACTACGAGGGGGTGGTTATCGCCACCACCAGCGGCCCGGGAGGCATTATCCAGCCGGATATACAACATTTCAACAACGTGGTGGGAGTCTTCCCCTCCATTCACAGGTAACATTGTAACTCTTTATAACGGTAACCTCTCTATAGCGAGTAAATTAGGTGGTCCCTTAATGGCCGTTGTAGAGAGAGACTGCATTTAAACTCAAGATGATTTGTAGGTATACCTATTGTTAGTCTCCCTAGAAGTAATAGGATCGCATATAGGATTGGTTTAGACATCAGGTAGCTCCAATCACAATTGAGATCGGTAGGTTGACTGCCGGAATGATTCAACCCGGTAAGGGAGGCGAAGAAGGCTGGGTGGCAATAGGCGAGGCAATTTACGGCAAGGGGGACGGGTCGGGCAGACTGAATACTGGGGGCACATCTACAGACGAGAGTAGGAACGTCTCATCCGTGAAGCGAAGGCATGGAACCTCGCATGGAAGGTTGGACGACCATGCTTGATATGGGAGGACAGTTTGGAACAGATACCCGCAATTTACCTTTCTCATGTCGTCACTGTGGACAGACAGTGGATAATCGAAGACGTTCAGTGACACGGCGGGGTTCGTAAAGCTTGAACCGACAGTGTGGGGTCCATACCAATCTCCATCGCCGCCCAGCAAGGTGGTGGACCACATTGGAGTGGGTCAAAGAGCGGTGACGGAGTAGTTCGGAATAACCAGATCTAGTGGCCAATGACGTTGCGGCCGTACAAAAGGGCCATCGGAATTTTTGGGACTCAAACACGCCGCGATAACAAAAAGGGAAAGGGTCGACTCCAAGACTAGAAGGAAGAGAGATACTATGACCAATCTAGGAGCAATCCCGGGGCAGGCTGGTCCGATTCAGCGTCTCCCCGCTGTTGGTTGGGAGAGTCTTCACAAAAATAATTCATTTGCTCCGTCTGCGTTACTGGGACATATTCGCAGACGGGAACTAGACCATATTCTTCGGGTGGTAGAAGCCTTGGCACCTCACAGGAAGGGCGCTCGTGCTTCACATGGGAGGACGGCATGGAACAAGTCTTTAGCCGGTAAACTTCCACCAGGAACACTGGGAACAGGCGGTGGACAATCGGAGACCTTTCAATGACATGACGGCATCCCTATACGACCAGGCTGAAAGCGAAAGAACCATGCCAACCTCCCTGTCCAGGGACGGCAGTAGCTTCCCATAGGGAAAGGTGCAGATAGGCATTTAGGACGGGTGTGGGACGGAATCAGCCGGCGGAAGTAAGCCGCAACATGACAAAGGGCAGGGCAGATTAGCGAAGGGCTAGGTTTAATATTTCAGGGTCACCACCAAAGCTATATTTCCAATCTATCTCTTCCTCTTCTCTTCATCGTTATTCTCTTCCGCCATAGTCGTGACTTACAGGACTGGCACTGTTATTGTTATCGAACGGAGAGGAGGCCCTCGGGCCTTACTCCGGATGCTGGATGCTGGACATTATAAAGATTTATTGTTTTTCAGGAAAAATAATTTTCCTATACCTAGTTTCTTTGTATTTACCTTACCTTTTGGATTACCCATGGTAGCTTTCAAATATGGCCAGCCTGTTTTCTTTCGGAAAGTGCTTCCTAGCCAATACTGAACAGTTAGCAGGAGCTATCACCAACTTTCTTACATGAATGCTTCCGCTCGTTTTTACTAAGTTCACTTCCTGATTTTCGTCTCCTATATTTTCAGAAAAGACCTTCCCGTGGGTGAAGTAGCCAGCCCCTTGAACCCACCTTACCCAGCAACCGAGCCAGTAACCATCGTTCGTGGGTCAGCGCCGCCTCAAGGTTTCCGCCAGACCAACACGTACACTGAGATCGTACTTCCCCCTGGTTACGTTGACACAGGTCACTATTACAAGCCCTAGCGACGTACTTCCCCCCGGTTACGTTGACACAGGTCACTATTACAAGCCCTAGCGACGTACTTCCCCCTGGTTACGTTGACACAGGTCACTATTACAAGCCCTAGCGACCATGGGCTTCTTTGACAAACTGACCTCGTTCCTCCAGTCCAAGAAACATCTGGAAGCAAACATCATAGTAGTCGGCCTCAACAACAGCGGGAAATCCTCCATAGTCAACCGTTTCAAGCAAGTAGAAGACACCGTTGCAATGGACACGATCGTACCAACCGTTGGTTTCAACGTTGAAAAATTTAAAAATGCAAACGTTGGCTTTACTGCTTTTGATATGAGTGGGCAAGGGCGGTATAGAGATTTATGGGAACATTACTATAAAGAGTGCAGCGGTATTATTTTTGTTATTGATTCAAGTGACAAGCTTAGACTTGTTGTGGTGAAAGAGGAGCTGGCAATGATTTTACAACACCCTGATATCGCGGCTAAAAGGATACCAATTCTTTTTTACGCGAATAAAATGGACTTGAGGGATAGTTTGTCGAGTGTGAAAATAGCTGCTGGCCTAAACCTGGACCGAATTATGGACAAACCATGGCATATTTGTGCCAGTAATGCCGTCACAGGCGAAGGTCTACAGGAGGGGGTAGAGTGGTTCACGCAGCAAATCCGAGAATATCTTATGTTCCAGAAACATGTCTGAAGTATCTGTAGTCACCTTCGAGTGTGGAAATATTGTGAATGTGATTGAAAGCAATGTTAGATAACCGAGCCAGATTTCATCTTCTTTTCCTTAATTCATTTGCCTCTCGTCAATTTCTTTACCTACGAATTTTAGCAGTTGATTTGTTCGGGTGGGCGGTATCCCGAAATAGGTAAACAGAACGATGAGCTATTGGACACTGTAATATTATTGTTATTAGGTGTAGTGGAGGAAAGAGAGAAGCCAGCAAACACTCACTGCTCACTGCTCAGTTGGCAGCACTATCACGTGCCTACCACCGTGTGCTCCAAATTGGAAATGGGAACCTCCGAACCACCAACATAAACATAAGTAGAAGTGATCTTTACTCTTTATCTGTACTCTGGATTAAAATGGTATTAAAAGTTCCAAATTTGACGTACGTGTACATCTCTTGTATCAGGTATCTACACACATAGGAAGGAATGAAGCAGAATATGTTCTCTATCAAGTTTACATAACATTGAGTTTATAATACCTAATGTCATTTCTGGCTATAACAGCGAAGAGAGGTTCAGTCGGACTCAACCGCTGTCTAACCTGTAGAACGATGTGTAAACTTCATTAGAGATCAGTCGGTGCGAGCGCGCTGTCGTGCACACATCAGTATCTCAGAACGCACTTATTCTTACACGCCCCTTGAAGAACCTAAATACGGAACACTTCCAAGATCTGTGTTCGTGGTTTATTGTAGTGTTAATTTAAAATGATTTTAATTGATGAAAAATGGTGTAGATGTCAAAGAACCATGAATTCAATTTTATTTCTTATAGCTTTTACTTGTAGTGTGACACAGGTACGTAAAAGTATTTTAAGGTGGCAATTTACGATTATAAAAAAATTGGAAATTTCACACCAATCAGTCCGGTCACTGTCATCCTAAAATGTGGGTTTGTGCTTGCGATTCCAGGTGGATTTAGGATTTGGTGTGAACATTTGAGTATTAGGTGCATTCGTAATTGGTTTCGAACAGATACGGACTGGAATGTGAAATCACCTGAAATAGCGGGGGGTGGGGGGAGTGGCGGGAAAGGGGGGAAAGTGCGTGAGTGCATTGCGTAAACACTCGCGCCGTCTTTTTATAACTTCGCCTATGCCTTCTCTCCCTGTTTATGAATGACTTTAAACAAAGCTCGCTATTCTTATCTAACAGAAAATCTAGACCCCGCCGCCTGGGCTGGACATTGTGATGATAAAAAGAAAAAAAGAACATTTTCGATTTGTGCTCACAAGTTCCTGTGTTGTAGAGTTCAGGTCCTATCTAAGTTCAAAAAACATCTCCCAACCGAAGGGTAGCATCAGCGTACCTATAAAGATAATGAACACCATACCAACACACCCGTGTGTTAGTTAGAAATTCCCATAGGTAGGTACCTACTAAAAAATGCTCCAAATCAATATTTAAGCTGTTCATTATTATCTCTTAAGGAGGAATTCGAAGAAGTGATTTAAGTTCTCGCGCTTATCGTTTCTCTGATTATCGTCAACATGCCAAGCCCTATCTAACTGACGATTGGTAAGGAAGGCACAGACTAATCTTTAAATACAAATAAAATAGTTGATAAAAAACTGATAGTGTTTTATATGACGACGGAATACACAATAATGAAACACACGCGGTCGGCGGTAGCATTCCCCTTTTTTGACGAAACTGCGGGATATTTAAATGTACTGAAAGTAGGTAGGTACCTATATTAAGTACTTATGCCTTTTTAACGTCAGAATGCGTCGAGTGCCATGGTTTGACAAAAAACACTCAATCGTAAAATAACAACACTGTTGCATATTTAAATGTTCTGAAATATAGGTAACATGTGTCTTTCTCACCACATTGGCTAGCTATACTGTAGAAAGTAAAAAAAAAACCTCTTTGTCTGGTAGCTACACACCCGCTTCGGTTTGAAAGCAACCTTTTTTTCGTTTCACACCAACAAACTAGCTGTCGGCCACTTTACCCCTAATCTAATGCGAGGATTTGTTCTGAAAACTGGACAATAGCCACGCATTAGCTTTCAAATTTCTCAGCGAAGGGTGAGTTTTTGTTATATTTAGCTGAGTGGCGACTCAAGTCTCTTCGAGAAAGAAGCAAAATTCTGAAAGCGCTTTTATTTATATGATTTTTAACTGAAATGAGCTGAAATGAATGAATTTTTCGTAGTGGAAAAGGTCGACCTGGTTTTCCAGTTAAGGTGGGAACACGTTAACATTTCTTCTTGATGCAAACTCCTTACACAAAAATACCTACCCTCTTGCCTTGCCCTATATCTAACTTTTTTACTTAAAAGTATTAAGTAAGTAACCTGTATACCAACCTGTATTTTACTGGGTTGGCAACGCCTACACGACTGATGGAACAAAATTACATACATATCACATGATTGGCACCAATATAGTGCAATGGATTGCTCTGCTCATCTCGTAACTCTATGAAGGAGTTAGAGATCAATAGGTCCGCTAAATGAAGAAAACAGTGCAAGCCATGTTTCAGTTATTCGAGAGCAAAGTAGTTTTTATTCCAGCCATTCTGAAAGCGATGTTCAGGACCCCCAGGGAGTTTTCCCGGGGGAACCAATGCAAACGATTTATTGAACCCTAAATTCTTTGATGTTTGAAAATATTAGCTCGGGGAATCGGGGAAAGTAACAGGAAATAATTCCCTCTCATGATATGGATCCACAATTTCGTATCATCCCACCGACCCCCGAAAAGTCTGCAACTGGAAAGATTCTACGATCTTTTTATTCGCCTATTTAAATAGCTACTATAGGAAGTATTAAAATTTAGTATTTCTGAAAACCTGGTCAAAATACTAGCGAGAAAGAAGAAAGTTTACACTCTGCTCCTTAAGAATATCCCTATGGTATTTCCTTGTTTCTTTGTTTGCTGATAGGGGGATCAGCTGTTCTGAATAAGGAAATGGAGCGCAGGGGGGAAAACAACTGCGGTGCATTTCATCCCACGCAGGAAGTCAGAGGGAACCAATATTTGACTCGGATCGGGATAATTTGTAGTTACTAATTAAATACGATATACCTACAGTCCGGTGTTCGACTCCCTTGACCCCATTGATCTCTTAAGCTGAACACGTTCGTAAGATCCAAGTTGGTAAATTTATGGGGACATTTTTAGGACACTTGTGAATTCCGCATCTAGGCTGGATATAGGTAGCTAATTTCAGAATGGAATTAACCTGAATTTTTTTCTGTCAGTTAAACATCATGCGTTGCTAGGGAAATAAAATTCCGACTTTATCTACCTTAGCAACGCATGGCAACCTTGTTTAACTTACAGAAAAAAATTCGGGTACATTTCATTCCGAAATTAGCTAAATCCAGCCTTAGATTACTTACTTACCTACATACGGTGGTACAGCAAAGGGTAAGTAGGAGCGTAGATGGGTGATACTAAGTACCCAAGTAGAACGGCCTCGATAGCCGAGTGGACTAAATGGACGACTTTTGAGGAGCAGAGAGAGCCGGGTCACACCGGTTCGATCCCGATCCTACCAAAAAGTTTTTCTGCTCGGCATTCACCTCTGATATGTTCAGCATGTCAAGTGAAATGTATATCGAGGCTGTGGTGGTTCGGAGCCCACCTAAAACTGTAGGTCCCCATCGTTTACTGGCTGGGGAGCTGGTATTTGGTAGTGCTGCCAGCTGAGCACAATGGATAGTTCTTGAAAACGGTCTAGTTGCTGGGCTTGTCCCCCCCAACCCTCAGCTAACTAACTAAAAAGTACCCAAGTAAAGGGAATAATCAGATACAGCCCAAACCACCTCAAGAACCTTTTTACACCTCACACGTGTTCTCCAATGCCTTTAAATCGCAAATCAATACTAATTAACGACTTTTAACCCTGACACGCTGGATGAGATTAGTGGCTCTCAGCTCTAGGGTTTGTAGCTTAACTACTGACAATAAACCACGGAATCGAAAGCGACGCCTGTAGTTTCACGATTATACTCTGCAAGTATGCAGACCACCATACTACAGGGAATACAAACCTACGTTTTTGAAGGCACATCGGCAGCCCCCAGGCTTCTCTCGTGGTGTCAATAGAATATTTAAGTATGGTTATCTCTCCAAGAAGGTAATTTAAACTATCCTGTCTCCAGTTGCGCCCTAAGGTATTTGTTCACAACTCAGGCAATGCAGGTTTAACAGAAGACCTTATACCTACCTACCTAAAAGAAGTGGAGGTACCACTAGAAGGTAGGTACATGAGAAACAGTCTCTTTGACACTTCATAATCATAAGCCACAGGACAACCACACGGGCATAAGAATTATTTGTTTTTTTATCAATACTAAAAAACTCTCAACTCGGGACTATTAGATAGATAGATATGTCTGTTTTCATTTTACATAATTTTTTACTTTCTCGCTAGCCATATATGGCGAGAAAGTATTGTTTTCGTGCAAAATTTCGAAATTGAGATTTTGGGTTTCCCATGATCCTGGGGGTCCCCTGAGTCCAAAAAAGTGGTTTCTGGAAAAAGTCTGTCCGTCCGTCAGTCCGTCAGTCCGTCAGTCCGTCAGTCCGTCAGTCAGTCCGTTCAGTGCTCTAGCGCCTATACCGTTCATCCGATTTTGATGAAATTTGGTATGGACCTGTCTAAAATTACTGCCGAGACACATTTTCAAGGATTTTTTGATTGGTCAAAAATTGCGGCCGCTATTGTCAAAAAACCGCCAAAATAATTCAAAAATCGTGTTTATGGTTAGTCGGACAAGCGCCGACGGTACACTTTTCAGTCTATAATACTGAAAATTGGTAAGTGTGTTGACAAATAGATGCTTCGAGGTCATTTTCAACTAAAATTGGATTGGTTGAAAATTACGGCCGTTCTGGACCAAAGTTCGATCGTTTCGGCGCCATTGACATTTATTGACCGATTGTCATGAAATTCGGTACATTTGTTTAGAAGTAAGTAACTTAAATATTTGTCGAACAGAATTTTGTTATCTTGAAAATTACGGCCGTTTTTGTCAAAAAAGTGTTGAAAATGAGTTGAGAATGAGAAACCACGTTTTTGAATGGTCGTAACGCATTTGGGACTACAGTAATTGAATGACAGCCATGAAACTTGGTAGGAGTGATCTCAGATAGATGCTCTTGGGTCATTTTCAACCGATTTTGGATTGCTTAAAAATTACGCCCGCAAAAAAATATCAAAGAAATCCAAAAAAAAAAAAAAAAAAAAATCACATGGGGCGAGAAAGTTTAGTGCGACTGTTGTCGGACCCTTTATTTTTTGGGTAGCAGATTTCGGCGATCAGTGTCTCCTGACGTTTCTGTACAGCAGAAGACTCGCGAAATTTGTTGAAACATCGGGTATTTTGCTGCGACCACTTTTATTGCAATAGACAACATCACAGTGACATGCGGAGCTAACAATGTAATCTTTTGATTACAGGCCGAAGACTGCTCTGCCATGAACATAACGATAACAACCTTACCCAACGAAAAAAAATATTCGGGAGTTATTTTTAACGTGTCTCAGACGCACATTCAGAAAGGCACTGTCTGTTTACAGCATAATATTGAAAACGACAATTGCATTACGACACACCGAAGAGAGCAATGCAAAGACTTCAGTACAGTAAGTAGGTAACTGTCTAAGTTAAGGGTCCGCTATACCTGACGATGCATTTTTTGCCGCCCATAAGATTAACATTGCGAGCGGCGATTCATTTTCAAGGTTTACCCTTGGTTGGAAAGACACAAAATTTTGCCTGTACCTAGCCCTAACAATGTTCTAGGGAGTGTTCGAAGCAGATTTCCCATTTTTTTACTGGTTTTCGAGATACAGCACTTTTCTTGAGGTATGCGATGCTTGCATTTGCAAAACAGTTGCAATAAAAGAAACCAGTGAGAAATTAGGAAATCTGCTTCGAACACTCCCTAGAACATTGTTAGGGATAGGTAGGTACAGGCAAAATTTTGTGTCTTTCCAACCAAGGGTAAACCTTGAAAATGAATCGCCGCTCGCAATGTTAATCTTATGGGCGGCAAAAAATGCACCGTCAGGTATAGCGGACCCTTAATGGGAAAACAATTTGAGTCTCTGATGTGAGTACCTTCTTACTCAATCCCTTGAAAATTTCCGTCAAAAATTTTCCTTGCAGGCCCACATTATTGTAGAGGAGCATGAAATGCAAGCAATGGCCGAACCCATGCTGGGCTGTCCGTACTATCTTCAGATCCGCAATGAGAATAATACAGCTTTATTGAAGTGCAACTTCACTTCTTCCAGTGAGTACCTAAGTACATATTTTCTAATCTAATCCAATATTGACTAACCTTCTCACATATTTATTTATTTATTATTATTATTTTTTTTTTTTTTCAGACGAAGCAAGGAGCCTGAATGGAAGCATAATTAGAATAAAAAATGCCACAGCGTATCCTCCACCTCTTTTAACGTGGCAGTCAGCTGAAGGTGGTGCCAATTTGTTTTGGGACTTAGGCGACATTGCTGACTCTCATTTAGAGAATCTCACACTTCAGATTCAGGAAGGAGGGTGGGTAGAACTGGCAAGGGTGTAGGTATCCTATAGGCGAAACAGAGTTTCCCATGATAATGATAAACCCAAATTATGTCTCCAAATAAAGTTTAAACAAATGCCTCTGCTCTTGTCCCCCCTCAACTCTCCCCAAAAACAGGGCTAGACTAATTCTGCATGGATTCACAGCATCCATAAAAATCCCCAACTCGAATGTCGCCTCTATTTCTTTCATGATATCTAAAGAATACATAGGCACCTCATAGCGATGAATGCTTATACACAACAGATAGCATTAACATGTTAACATGAACAAACGGCATCAGACGTATCCAGTTTCACAATACTATTTTTGCTTCCTGAAATATATTATGCATTTAAAAAAGGGTTTGTTACCTGCGTCGTCCACTGGTCCACTTTATTTGTGTTTCCCTCAATATAGCACAGGTGTTAAAAAGCCCGTCTACTATTCCACAGAAAATATCCGAAGGAGATGCGATGTCCACCTCGGATCGGTAAAGAGTTCATTCCTATCGATGGGAACGATTCAGTCCTAGTGGAGGTTTTTGTCTACGACAAATTTCAACGACGGAGCAACAACAGCTACATCGAGATCCCGCCGGGCGCAAGTAAATTTATTTTTACCACTAGTCTTTATAAAGATTTTTTTTAAACGAATTAAAGCTGAGTGGTCACGGTGGAGATGTTAACTGGTACACAATAAAGAATAGCTATCGAATTAGGTACGAAAAATAAAGTTAGCTATCTGAATATAATATCCAAAGATCGTAAAATCAGAATTTTGTCTTAAAATTTGTTGGTTGAACCAGTAATAGGCCTTAGGGTGCGTCCCACCATGCCCAGTTAAGAGAAAACTGGAGATTTTCTCCCATGTTTACCAGAGTTTTTTTTTTCTTATTTTTTTTTTCAGGAAAGACTAGTGATACGAAGACCATATTACCTTGGCTACTGCCGCTCTTGGGTTTATCCTCTGGAGTGTTATGGATATTGTTCATTTGGAGGCGGCAGCGGAAGAGAAGTCACCAGCGTCTCGATGTGAATGCTGGGACTCCCATCAATCCTATTCCATGGCACTCTGAGGAAAATCCACTGTACTTCTTAGAGCCAACAACGAAGGTGAAAAGCCACTATAACAAAAATACATAATATAACGAGTTGAGGATTTTGGATTACGTCCTATATTCTGAAAGTGAAATTTTTCGTCCACCCGTTTGTCAGAATTTTCCGAAATTTTCACAATTTCAAAAACTTGTAGCCCCCAAAAGCCCCAACGGCGGACAGTAAGACTCAGGTTTCCTGCAACTACCAGTGCCTCCCCAACACTCCACGGGCTCAAACATTTATCACCCCTTCGTCAGGAACAGACCCCGTGGGCCCCCAGTCTATCATTAACCACAAAGAGGCTCAATAAAAATGCCAGGGATATTTATTTTTATTCTAGGAAAGGAAGTCTGATGAGCAATGGCTGCTGATTCATCGCGATGACCTAGAGAAAGTTAAAAAATTAGGAGAAGGAAATTTCGGGCAAGTTGACCTAATGTACTGGAAAAACCCACCAGCACAGTATTCGTCGGTCCGGAAGGTTGCTGTAAAAACATTCAAAAGTAAGAATTTTGAAACTGCGACTAATCGTTTGCAGGAAAACACACGTGATCGAATATATTCCGCTAAGGGCGCATCTTTAAATATTTACATTACAGGCATCGCCCTTACCTATCACCTACGAGTAATGTTTATTTTGGGAAGCGTTTTCTGTGATGTGATAGGGCCACTAACAATTCCAGCGCTGGGCAAGCTATCTTCGTTCCTTTCGTGTTTTCGTGGTACCCTATAGCTAAGTAAGCCGTTAAAATTAAAACACCTCAGTAACCGGACCCAGCCTTTGTGTGGGCATAAACTGCAATGTTTTCTTCTAGGTGACCAAGAATCTGAGCGAGAGCTACTCCAGTACGAAAACGAAATTCAGATTTTCAAAAAGGTCGGAAATCATCAAAATATTGTAAAGCTATTGGGGTACAACACGGGGCTTCAGCCCTGGTTCATTGTTATGGAATATGTTGAATTTGGAGATCTTGCAAATTACCTGAGGCAGCTTAGATATGACTTCGAGCAATCTAGGAAAACGGAGAGGTGAGATGAACTTTTCTATTTTTTTATGTATTAAAAAAATGGGTGGAGCAAGATTTCCCCCGATCCTACGAGTCCCGTGACGTTTCCCACTGATACCCTCGCATAAATTGCTCCATTCACACAACTAGGTTTTCATATGTCCTATGTCCCTATAGTGTAACTGAACTGTTGGTCTAGTCTAAAAGTCGGTGGTAGAGTAGTCAGTCGCTTAATATTTAGGTTGCTATTGTACACAGTTCCAGAGCGTGACCCTACTGTTACAGGCAAGAAGACAGTATGAATAATTACATTACGGCAGATGAGGTAGAGACTCGCCCACTTGACAGTGAATGTACTAACATTTACCTTTTAAAGACCAAAGATATGGAGTCTTTCGGTCAGCAAACAGCTGAAGGCATGGCTCATTTGGAGAGCTGCCAAGTAGTTCACCGAGATCTGGCAGCAAGAAATATTCTCCTCGGCCCCAACAAGCAAATCAAAATCACCGATTTCGGGTTGTCACGAGAAGGTCTCTATGTGAATCCCAGCAAAGCTCAGCTACCCATCAGATGGATGGCACCTGAAACATACATAGAAAAAGATCATATCTGTTCCTCTAAAAGCGATGTCTGGTCCTTTGGCATTGTCCTCTGGGAAATCGGAACACTTGGTAAGCATATGAGTCGTAAAGAAAAGTATCAGACATGTTGCAGATAGGCAGGTATCAAGTAAGTTCTAGATGTTGTCTCGTTTGAATGTGGTAGTTTCTCCCAGTGACTTGCAGAATAGGATCGATCTCATCGTTCAGGCAGGCCTGTTTTCCGTCATTGGGAGACATTATTCACAGTGAGTGGTGGAGCAGTTGACAACCCAGGGTGGTATTGTGACGGCGTGTCCCATTATAACAACTACACATGTGATAAAGTTTGAGCAAATACTTGCTCCTATGTGTACCTACCTTGAGAAGAAAAATTCCGCATAACATGGATGAAAAGCAACATGGGTCCCAAAGCAGGCGTACATGGTGGATTGGTAGATAACTACAGACGATGAGTGTGGCAACTTTTTCTATAAAAACAAACAATAATTGAATAAATAATTATGATCAGAAAATTGACCCATAATATCTTGACGCCGACGTTCATCATGTTTGGCCGGGGACACCGGAAGTCCTAGTGTTAATCTCAATCTCACTATAGGTAGGTACCTGCATCGTACCTGAATCTAGCCAACAACTTTCTTTCAGGAGGTCTTCCATACGGTGAGCTGACCCCCAAAGAGCTGGTGCTTTTCATAACCCAAGGAGGACGTCTACCCAAGCCTGATACTGTTAACAATAACCTGTACTCTCTTATGATGCGCTGCTGGAACTACGACCCCGCACAGAGACCAACTTTTAAAGAAATTGTCGACGAGTTCAAAAACATGTCATCGTATTTCGAGCTATCTGATCTAAGTTTCGAGTACGAATTTCCTCCAATCCAAACGGACTAGATTTAATTACATTCATAATTACCATGTAAATACCTTGAGTGCTTTTTGTCCCAAAAATTCTGTTTTCCATTGTAAAAATAATGAAAAGTTCAAATTCGTTTATTTATACAACACCTTCATCTTCTGCCACGAAAAGTCGTGGCTACAGCCACTATTTTCAAATTATTTTTCAACGCTGGACGCCATTTTGTTTAGTCATCACGGAGGAAGCTTGGTACGTAATTTTGATTTATAAAATTCGCTTAGATTATATCTATTTTAAAGTAATTGTTATATTTCACCTTCTTTTGGAATAAAAGCTTTATAATAATATACAAAGTTTATGTAAATTACCCGAAACTGCAGACAAATTTTCTATATATTTTGAAAGCTTGGTCAAAAAAATCTTACGCCGAAAATGAGAAAAAATCAGAAACGATTAATTTGTATAGTATATTTTCTTGTTAAATATTTAATAATAAAAGAAATTGGTACATTACTCTTATTGATTTCTATAAGTGGGCGCTAAGCTAAGAAGCTTTGGATTGGTCGGGGAGGTAATGGAGGGGGACTACGGACCGGTACTGATTTAAAAATTCAGGTCCCGCCAAAATTACTCCGGTCAACTTGTTATGCTGTATGGTGATAACTGGTGCTTGCTATGCGAAGTACAATAATCCCTCCACTTACAGATGGAAGTTAACATATCTGACCTGTAAATTCAAAGTTTTCCTTACTTTTAATTATTTATTGTGAGTCTCAAGATGACGTCCAGTCAGTCTGGCCGTATGTGTAAACTCTTAGTTTGCTGGGCATTTTGACGAATTCCCGATAAGGGCCTTCACACCCTATCACTTGACTTTCCATGTTTGATTCTTTGCAGGTGAACGATGTAAACCATTTTGAAAGTATTTTCGAACACAATGAGCAAGATAGCTACATCAACTCCTAAACCGAAGGCCCACTTCAAGATTGTGTTCAACCCGGGAAGCGAACTAAGTGGGTTGAAAGGAGTGAAAGGAAATCGAGGACAGGGAGTCCGGGTCAACGATCTTGAGGCCGCTATAAACAGCATTACGTACCCTGGAGGTTCTGGTGATCGTGTGTTCGAAAATGCGTCGACGTCCTCCTCAAAGGAAATAAGAAAAAGCAATGTGCTGCAGTCAGATAACCAGAAGTTGGAAAAGATCGTATTTCTCCCTAAATATGTCCAGAAAAAAGTCACAGTCATAAGAGATGGCGCTAAAAAAGTTATCACTGCTGACGGTATTAGTCGAGGTGGTCAGACCGCACCGAAGCCTAAAATTCTAGGGCAGACCCTCAACTACACACCCGTGAAAAAAGCTGTGCCTGGAACCAGCGGTATTTCAGGAGCCAAACGGCGGAAACTTGGGGATTTAGCTTTGGAAACATGGAATACTGTGAAGAAGCCTCTGCAGGTGACAACCGTTGTGGAAAATGGGCCTGAATCCCCTTCCATGCTTTGCCGCATTTGTGGCTCCCTCATTGAAGATACTGTCGTGGACCTGGTTGATCATTCTGGCATGATGACTACAATGGGGACCAAGCTAAAAGCTATCGTTGGGGCTGATGTAAGTTTTCCTGGAAAGAGTTATTCTGTTATGACTCCGAACCGAAACTAACCGTGATATGCACGTGGATAAGAAACAGTTTGATGGTCTCAGATTTCCTCTGAAGACAGCTATCTTTTAACCTGTTCTGTCTTCAAGGTTGTCGGATAAACCCTAACTGCTAATCCATTGTTTATTTGCAGATCAACGATAGCCCGCTGTACCCACCCGCCTGCTGTAAAGCGTGCTCTTTCAAGGTGAACGTGTGCTTCAGTCTGCTGATTGAACTTCAGGCTTCTGACGAAGTAGTACGATGCACCTATTCAGAGCTGTCGGAGGGTGACCTCGTCAACCCCGGCAATCACATCTACACTTGTCAGGACTGCGAGCAAGAGGTTATTGGCATGAAGGACTTCGTGCGTCACTATGAAAACCATATGGTGTCTAAGACGCTCAATACGCCTGTCACTGTAAGTACCTTATATGAGATGAGAGGCGTTTGAACGTACATCTATGTATGTTACCTCGCCTCTGAGAGTCATAAGCCTTGGAAATTAGAAGCATCGTTCGATATATTTGGGAAACGTAGTCCAGACTCCTAATACTTGATGCGTATACTTGATCAGAAACACGGAGCCTCGGAAGACTTCACTTGACCTAAAAATCATTATTTACAGATCAAAGGAGAAAAACTGGATGGCACTGAGGATGATATGGATGACCCCATGCTGAACGCCCAAGTTTTGCTGGAAGAGGACGCAGACGATGGTACAGTCACCTTCCAGAATGATCTAGGGGAGTATGTGTGCGAAGTCTGCGGCCGGACTTTCAAGTACATTTTCCTGCTCCACCTTCACAGAAAGGCTCCCAAGAGGGGACCTCCGCAGGAGTCGGCCGCAGTTTCGAAGGTTTGCTTCGTCTGCAAGCAGCCGAAATCCTCCACTGTCGCATGTAAGTTGGGCGACAGTACGATTCCACTCTGCCAGCCCTGTAGAGCCAGTGTTTCATTTATGGTTATTTAAGGTAGGCTTCATTCGTCATTTTTTTTATATATAGTATTTCTCGCTCTTATTTCTTTAATTAGTCCAGTTCATTTAATAATTCTACACGAACTCTTCTCATTCCAAACATTTGAACTACCTATGGTTGCATTGGTCATCCAATAAAAAGCAGTCGCATCTAACGGATTAGGTACGAAGTATTTTCAACCGAAGAAAACTCGATATTTGTCGTAGGGCAGGTATTTGTCTAAAAAAAAAAAAGTGGCTTAGTACCGTACGCTCGTACGCCCGTCATGTTTAGTTAATTTAAAGCGAGAAATACTCACAGAAAAAGTTACGACGAAGAGGTGCATTTTATTCGGGCGTGACGCAACTATAAAATGTATGGAAATGTTAAAAAGAACGACTGATAGGATCATAAATAGAAGTAAATGCTCAGAAAATTTTAAATTCTGCTTTGAGGAATGTCAGTGTAAGTTTGCCACCCTTCTTTTCACAAGTATGGAATCACAATATTCGGATATTTGATGTTTCCACCTGTGTTTTATTTAAAAAGCTAGAACACACTTTTAGTCGACACCGAGAGGAATGCAGCAGTGTATCCCCTAATGTACGAGTGTGACCAGTGTGTATCCAAATTCATGGTAATTCAATATTTGCCAATAATGGTGTGGTGCGTAAGGAACGTGGGTGCACAAAATTGGGTTTACGACTTTGTGGCACAAACCGGTTGAGAAAAGTTAATAATAGTGTTGTATCTTTTTAAGATCTACAGAGTTTTCTTTATTGGTAATGTCTTGCTGATTCCTTTCTTGTTTTTTTTTTACGATTTTTTTGCTTGAGACATTCTGCCACTACTACCGAGTTTATACCTTCATTTTTTTGTTTCGAATGTAGCCCACGTGACCTTATTTCGAGGCTCACCCACGGAATTACCAAGAATGTGTAAGCAACGATGTAGATACACCAAATCTGAAAAGTTCTTGAGTATTTATTTTTAAAGTGTACCTGCCGTACTCTAAGTTTATACCTATATGATTAGTGTTTTTAATACCGTATCTCTATAGCTTCAACTGAAATGAATGAAGCTTGAACCTAGCCCACTATGGTAATAAGTAGGAGAGCGTCACGTACCTATTTCAGTTCTTATGGTATCTGTTGTCTCTTTTAATTTCAACTTAAAAAACGTTTTCCAATAAATAACATTACGTCTTTTTGGAGTTCTGTTGTTTTCCTGTCGTCTTCTTTACATTTTTGGCTCTTTTCAGTGATAGTTCGTGTGGTTGCCATTAAGTGGTTGAATTTGCGTTGATTTTGTAATTTCCAACTCCAGGAAGACGTACTGATATTTTTGGAAATTTGCCCTCAGCTTTCCACCATTTGGCCAACCACACCGTTTATCACCTGCTTAAATGTTCAACTAAAAATGCTCTGAAAAGGTTGTTTAAGTCCAAATTCAGTAATGTTAAAGAACAGTGAATTTTCCGCTCTTGTTACGATACTGAAAAGGGGTGGAAATAGTACCTAGGTAGGTTCTATAGTAAATATCAGACACCTCATTCTACTGACTCTCTCACTAATGATAATGAATCCAGAAATGGAAAATTTTTCCCAAACATAGGTACGTTCGTCTAATAGTCATTCCATCTGTTAATTCCTACATTTTATTGTATTCAACTATATACCAATGTCACATAGTTTTACTTGCTTGTTTATGATGATTCGACTGTGAGACAGACAGTAAAAGGGGGTGCAGACTCACTTTATTAATTTTCAAACAGATACACTGCTGGTCTATTGACCTTATATTATGACTTATGAGTAAACTGTTCACTAGTATTTATTTATTCTACAAAGTAATGTGTCTTTTTAATGTCAGAAGAAAAGTGTCACTGAGAATCGTTCACAAATATCACTGAAGACGTGAGATGATGAGAAACAAAGAAAGGTGATAAACCGGCAATATTCAATCTTTGAATTTTTCAGGACATTTGAAAAAATATACACAGCAAATGTGACACGAATGGTGGATGTGCTAAGAGCTAAGATATAGGTTGGTTAATAGGCAGGTAAGTACCGTTGTGGCATTGAAAGAATCGTTTTAGACGACATGCCGTGCGAAAACTGCCAAGCTGAAGAGACTGAGGAGGAGACCGAAGTGGGGGAACTTGGGTGGGAAACTCTGGATGAAGAGATTTATCCGTCATCTGATAAATGTGACGACCCTGAAACTGAAGAGAAGAACGACATGATTGTTTTGCCGCCCCAGCAAGAATTTCTATCACTGACTGTGATGAAAAAGAAAGTCAAGTGTGATACATGCAACAAATGGTTGTTACCCTCTTCGCTGCCGGCCCATAAATTGAAGCATGCTGGGAAACGCTTCTTTTGCGACATTTGTAACGGGGGATTCAACTACAAGTACGCCTTGAAACACCATTTGAAGCAGCATTACAAGGTGAGTAACACATCCATCAGCAGCGACAATACATAGTATGTAGTATGTACATAGCTACATTGGATTTCTCACTAAACGGCCCCTTCAAAAGTTACATTAAGTAGTCATTTTTCAACAAAAAGCATTCAACAAAGAAAATTTCAGAAAAATACTAGCGAATTTAATTTAAAAAAACTTAGCAGGTTGTCTGTTATATTGCAGCAATCTTTAGAAAACCCTGTTGTAATCTGGAGAACTAGTATTTAGTTGTTTGTCCATGGGGATGTTTGGTTGCAGATGGAGATGCAGTTTTTCGGGACTCGAAGCTGCCACATCTGCCTGCAGGAGTTCTCAGCGGTGACGCTGCTGCGAGACCATCTGCAAACAGTGCATGACATCACGTGGAAGCTGGGGGCCGGGGTGTTCTCGTGTCAGCAGTGCTTCAAGCCGTTCGATGACCTGTTCAAGCTTCGGTATACAATTATTTTCACTCGCTGCTGGACAGTCATACTCAACGACCTTTGTCGTAATATAGGTCGTTGGTAATACTGTATTTTATTTTTTACTGTTCAGGCATAACCCCACTTGTAGAATCTCTTTTCCACATAGGGTAGATTAGAGAATAAGTGCATCTAAGCTTCGTAACAGTAAAAAGTAAATATTTTTGCCAAAATGTGGGGCCCATTTCTCTGAAAAATCGCTTTTCAGATAAGGATTTTGTTTTCGAACTTTAACTGAAAGCCTATTTACCTATACTAGGGTGCAAGGGATAAGGAAACGCCTCAGGCGACGACCCAGCAAGTGGCAGGGTGACCAAAACAACTCCACCCCTGTGTAGGCTGGTGACGTCACCACCGGTTATTCCTATTACATTGCGGTACACTGTGGTCACCCTGCCACTTGCTGGGTCGTCGCCTGAGGCGTTTCCTTATCCCTTGCACCCTAGTATAGTTCAGTTCTAATATTCTGTTATATAATAGGTATTATTCGAATTTGTTTCAGAATACACATGAAACTTTATCACGACACGGAGCTTCCTGTTCGAATGAAAGCTCCTGGTATGAAGCAGTTCGAGTGCCACGTGTGTAAGCAGGTAAGTTAGCCTTCGCCAATGCGTATGTTTGCTCTTTGATTTGGTTACAGCGTAATATCCGCGACAAGCGCATGTAGTAGAAAACATAAGGTCCATTAGATAATTATGGTGATAAATTTTGTATTTGTTTTTCAAGGTTTTGAAAAGCGAAAATGCGGCACGGAATCACATGCGCAAAGTGCATAATCTGACTAACAACCAGATGGAATCTCTGAAGCAAGCATGTGAGGAATGCGGGAAAATGTTTTCAGTCAGGCAGAATCTGATCAACCACGTGAACGCGGCCCACCTGAAGGTCAAGCCCATGGAGTGCAGTGAGTGTGGAGAGCGGTTTGGCAAGCACTCTTCCCTCATTTTCCACAAGCTCAGACATACTGGGGAGAAGCCGTTTCAGTGTTCTGTAAGTTCATTGGACTGACGGTGTCGTCCTGTTTGTTGATTTTTTTTAATGTATGTTGAAATTTAACGATCGAGTAATTTTTGCTCGCTCGATCTTAAAATCAGTTTTGATTTTCGACTATTCAGCTACTGTACCTAAACATCATGTGGCTCTTGTTATGTTTCACATGATCTGAATCAATAATAGTAAACTTCTTTATATGGTGAGAGGTGCGACCATTTGGAAATCTAATGAATTTTTTATTACTTTTTAGTTCTGTATGAAAACGTACCGACAGAGAAATGACGTGATGAGACATCTAGCGCGTCACGTTCGTGACAAAGAAGTGGAGTATGACGAGGCCTACGCCATCAACACATCGTCGTCCAAATATATTTCCAAACGCTATGTTTTCCTCAAGGGAAGTTCCAAATTTCGTAAAATGATATATGTTAGCTATATAAGTATGCCTTCCCAGTCAGTCTCACCGCTGCATAAGCTCAGCTCTAACTTCTCGTTACCGGAAGACCTTCAGAAGACCCTCCCCGTGGTGCTAAAGGTTATTGAACCGGAAAACTGCCCTGCATGCTGAAAAGCTTGGGTACTACCTCAGACGAACTGGCAGGAGTGACTTAAATAAGGGACATCTGTCACAGGAAGATCAGGTGAAATTTTACAGTGGAATGATTTTTTAATTGGTCATAAAATTTTAGGATTCAACGATCAAAGGCCTTCGGGACGTGGCGATGTGCACACCAACTCCGAGAAAGAGGAAACAGTCGAAAAAACCAGCAGCAACCTATCTGTATTTCCCCGAAGGTAAGTATATGATAGGTATGGTGCAATGATCCAGTTCTATACGTTTGTACCCCTTAACTAAATTGAGACTAAAGATAAAACGCTTATTTTCACTATCGTCTAAAAAAAAATTAAGAAATGATCGAAACTATAAAATTTAATTTTGAAATAAAAGGCCAAGTTTTTTCATAGAGCCCTCGTAACATTTTGTTGCAGATACGGTTGTAGATACGACAGAAGGGGAAACATACGAAGAGATTGTCGTTCCCGAAGGTGCCGTCCTGGTTGATGAAGACGGTAACTACGTTCTTCCTGAAGACAGTGAAGGAGTCAGTTACATTGTCGAAGAGGGGGCCATGTCTGGAGAAACTGAAGGGCAAAGTGTGGCGAGTCCGGGTGGCACCCAGTATGAGTTGCATGTAAATGAAGCTGGTGATCAGTTCTTGGTTCAAGTTGAAGCGAAGACTGAAGAAGCTGCTGAATGATTTTTATTTGGTACTTGAAAAGGTAGAGTAGGTCTAGCTTCTTTCTAGGATATTTATAATGCAGGTCTTAGCTTGGTGCAGATTTATGATTAGAGACTAATTACCAGTTTGCCTGTTGCCTTAACTTGGGACATTGACCAGCGTTAGAGCCTGTTGATACCGTGCTGCAGCCTGCAGTAAGGTAGAAAATGCCGGGTGGCACAGTGGGTTTTTGTGTGAGTGTTCAGGGAAACCTCAGGGTTCCCCCGTTCGGCTTAAAAAAGAAATAAAAGAAAAACCTTCCAACCAAAGTAGTATGTAGGCAGGTCCGAACACCCACCGAAATTTATTATGGTCAGATAAAAAATATGTCGAGTATAACTGGTTTTAAGTACCTAAGTATAAGTAAGCAATAAAATTGATACTCGATAGACACCGGTAATTGCTACACCATTTCTCTCGTTCGATAGTATTTTTTCTCCCGTGAAAGCTAAACATAGTGTCCTACTGTCAGTCATTTGTTTTGCGTTCTAATAGCACACTTGATCAGCTTTTAGAGCAGCCACGGCCAATCTGGGGAGCTGGTATTTGGTAGTGCTGCCAGCTGAGCACAATGGATAGTTCTTGAAAACGGTCTAGTTGCTGGGCTTGTCCCCCCCAACCCTTAGCTATAGCCACGGCCGATGATAGTATTGCAATTACAAGTCTCATTCAGTACCGTGATAGCTGAGGGTTGGGGGGGGGGGGACAAGCCCAGCAACTAGACCGTTTTCAAGAACTATCCATTGTGCTCAGCTGGCAACACTACCAAATACCAGCTCCCCAGCCATCGTGTAAACGATTGGGACCTACAGTTTTAGGTGGGTTCCGAACCACCACAGCCTCGATATACATTTCACTTGACATGCTGAACATATCAGAGGTGAATGCCGAGCAGAAAAACTTTTTTGGTAGGATCGGGATCGAACCGGTGTGACCCGGCTCTCACTGCTCCTCAAAAGTCGACCATTTAGTCCACTCGGCTATCGAGGCCTTATTTCAGTACCGTAGGTAATATAATGTCCGATTGCTCAATAGTAACAATGTACAAACAATTGAATGAACGTTTTATTGTTGATTTGGATTTTATAGATACCTGACCTGATCTGACCTCCATGCTGGAGTAGACAAGTTTCCTGCATTGCATTTTATTTACTGCACCAATAATCAGCTCAATGTTGCATTTTGCATTGGCAGTACGAAGTATCGCAGTGCTGTGCCGTACACGGGTGACCCGTGGATCTGTACCTACTGGTGCAGGCTGAATAAAAGCTGGTAAGTTCCAGGTCTCTATCGCCGATTATAGTAGGTGATAGGTGGTTTATATAAATAAGTTATAAGTGGATTGTAGATTATTAAATCTCACTTCTGTCAACTTCCAGAAGCTTGGTAGGAAGGTGAAATTTACAATAACACCACAATTTGAATTTCGCGCCCTGAGTTGAAATCTAGTACCACGAAAAAGCGTCTGCTTGAGTTGTCAAACATGTTTGTTTCTCCTCATTTTAATTTCGGTTTGTCGTTCGCTCGGAGCGCATGGCGCTATTGGGGGCCCTTCTAGTTGTAGTACATTTTCTTTTGGAGATTACTACTATAGATTAAGGAAGTTTGGTAAAGTGTGACCCATACATTCTGCACCCATGTGTTGAACTGATGTAAAAAATTTGTGACCATGTCTCCGAATCTTCTGCCAGTTCTTATAGTTGTATTTATTTTCAACAAGGAGTGTCTGTCCGGTAAGTTCATTTCCTAGTACCTACTTTATCAATTTAAAAGGGCGAAGGTTTAGAAAAGGTACCTACTGGGTCGCCGACGGGCTGTGTCCACTACTACTTACCGTCACTTGGTCCTATACCTACCTTTGAGGCCTTTACTATGTAATTTTTGTCTTTAGACTGTTCTGGGATTCAGCTTAATCCCAGAAATTACCAAAAACGAAATGATTGCTAACTCTGATGAAAGCTGGAAAACCCTGAATTCCCAAGTTACTACTGGAATCATTTCCTCAGCTAAATCGATGACTGCCTGTCTCTACCTATAACCTATAAGTACCTAACTTTTTCATTTTGGCTGGCTAATTTTAGTTTTACAACTATTGAAAAATCCTTTCGTTAGTGTCGCACAATTTTGGTATAAGTAGTTTAGGTGCCTGCGCTGTCCAGTAAAAACTGCACTTGTTGCTTGCCCCATAGTCATATTCGGCTTATCAGAGAGTGGGGGCTGATAAATTTAGGTGGCTTTCTCCTCTGCTCACGGTAGCGTTGAACCCAAAATTTGTTCCGTATATCCCATGGATGCAACATTGGCGTCAAACGAGCGTCATATTAACGAGGAATCTTTTGCTCCTTTTATTTGTGTTTATAGTGAACCCGTGGCACTTTCGATCAATAATATCCTGATCCTAATTTGTGACTACCATATAGTATGAATTCTCAAATGTTCTCTTAAATAAAAGACACGTACGAGTAGTCGCGTACTTAGTAGTGCTCCAAGTCTGTCTCACGGAAGCCCTCCAGAGTCCATATGGTCATCACACCGGTGTTGCACCACCAGGGTGATTCTCACTACAGTCAGGTTCAAGAGGAAGTTCTTTGTCCTGAGTGAGGCCGTCGAAGAGTTGAAGTGGATAAGTGAATTAGAGAAGGATTCAGGTGGCCAAGATGCAGAGTGGCTGCGCACAAGGAAACCTTTCAACATCTAGGTAAATACGGGCGATGTTCCTCCTTGGTAAACATTGCGGTGCACAGACCTCACCATAGAGTTTGAAATTTATGGAGGAAGCACCATTTTAGTCCGGGGGCCCACGGGGTCTGTTCTTGACGAAGGGCAGGAAAAGGTTTGAGCCTGTGGAGCGATGGGGAGGCTCTGGTAGTTTCAGGAAACCTGAGTCTTACTGTCCGCCGTTGGGGCTTTTGGGGGCTACAAATTTTTTAAATCGTGAAATTTTCGGAAAAATCTGTCGAACGGGAGGACGAAAAATTTCACCTTCAGAAGATAGGGGGCAAGCCCCAGTATATAAAAACCAGGAAATAAGACACTTCGGTTGGGGCTTTCTACCCTTAAGACGCAATCCAAAATCGGTGGAGACCGGAAAAATCTGTCGAACGAGTGGATAAAAAATTTCACCTGCAAACGATAGGGGCCGCGCCCTAGTATAGAAAAATCAAAAAATAAGACACTTTGGTTGGGGCTTTCATCCCTTAAGACGGGGTTGAAAATTTCGAAAAATACGTCAGGACGAACGAGGGGACGATAAATTTCACCTGTGAACGATAGGGGGCATACCCTAGTATATGAAAATCAAGAAATAAGGCACTTCGGTTGGGGCTTTCTACCCTTAAGACGCAATCAAAAATTTGGCAAGTATCTCAAATTGTGCCGAAAATCAGCCCAAAAGGTACAAACACCAATCAGAGTAAAAATTCACCGTTAAACTCCAAATCTTATAGTAAGACACCAAATTGGGGGGCTTCTGGGCCTTAAATCACCCCTCAAATTTTGAAATGGGCGAAAAGTTACCCCAGAACTTGCTTAGTAAGTATGATATTGAGTTTTTTCTTGTTGCTATGAATTTGTCTTAATATTATCTACAACTTTTGTCTTGTAAAGTTTTTCGTCCGAAGTAACCTTTATCGCAGGGGGTGGAGGGTTGTAATTTCAAAACGCCGTAACTCCCTCAGTTGGTAAGATATAAATTTATTTCTTTTTGTTTTAAAATTGAGTTATTATTGTCTATAACTTTTGTCTAAAAAAGTTGTTCGTGAAATCACTTTCTGTCAAGGGTGGGGGTTGAAATTCCATATCGCAATATCTCCGTTATTATTGGAGGGAATGAGTCGGAAACAACTGAAAATTGTCTTATTCTACATTCTTCATGATTTTGCACTGCACTTGATGGATCAATATAAATTTAGTAAAAATCCTATGGCTATCGGGCATACCGTAAGGAATTTCTTCAAATTTTGGTATTTTCATCTATATAAACACTACTACTGTTCCGTAAATGGGATGAATCAGTGGTACAAAACGTAATAAAAGCGTCCAGAACGCTAACTTGACCAAAAATTACAATCCTGTACTCCCCTACCAGTCTA